>OY725321.1:54422428-56822428 GCA_963242795.1 Inga leiocalycina | reverse complement strand
CCAGAATCATCACTTTTTTTCAAAAAGCACAACATCAGTTTTGCAACTTTGCTTTTTCTTCGCTATAGTGAAACCACAGTGAACGCAGTTAGAAAGGCCTATTTCTAAGGTGTTTTCGCTGTGGCGTACAAAGTCAGAAAGGCCTATTTTTAGGGTATTTTCAGTTTTGCTCCACTGTGGTGAAGTAAAAGAGACTGAAAGTATCTTTAAGCTACTTCTTTGATATGCCTTTTTGAATTTTATTCTTATTTTCTCCACTTCCAATCATCCATGTAGGCTTTTACATCTTGTCCTCATCCTCGTACAAAGAGGAGTTTATGAGCTTTCTAATTTCTTCAATCTAATCAAAACTTCCATACACTTAGCTTAAACTTTGAAAATTTCCAAAGTATTTTCATCACATCACATTTTTCTTTATATGTATAAGCTTTATGCACAATTTGAGTTCAAAACCAACAAATATATAATAAAAATGTGATGAAATACAAGAATTTCTAGAGAATAACATGTAGCTTCTTCATCGGATGCTCTATTTGATTAGGAGCTCATAAAAGACAGTGTGACCCATAGTAAAAGCATTGTTACTTCAATGATGTATTGAAGTTCTTGGAGCTTGGAAATGAATGTCTAGAGGTTTGTGAATCCTCTAGAAAAGGTTGCCTTATAAAGGAGGTGAGTCCTTCACACTTTAAGCCCAAATTTGAGAAGGATAAGTGGTTCCAAAAAAGAGAAAGAAAGAAGACCCTAAGTTCACTAAACGGTAAGAAATTCTTCAAGCAGAAAGCTAACCTAAGTGACCTCAAATACTTTTCCTATTAGAGAATTAGCCATTTTGTGAAGGATTGTTCCAAGCAAAGTGAGCACAAAAGGACAAAAGCTCCATATATGATTATGATAGAGATTGAGGATTCTTTATAAAATGTTCTCTATTGTCAACTCAAAGTATAAGGCATAAGGTTGGTGGCAATATGTGGATTAATGTAAAAGGCATTAATGCCTATAAGTTCACTTTATGTAGTGGAAGGACTATAATGATCTCTTACGTGCTTTATGCACTGGTTTAAATGAGATTAAGTTGTTTTCTCATGCCATCTAAATTACAGGTTTGAGTGTAGTAAACTTTCATGATTTTGTGATAAAATCATATAGTTTTGTTCATTTTTCCTTTCATGAGATTTCTTTGAGTTTGAGCATTGTTGGTGACTCTCTGTGCTTAATTGCTTGACCATTTCATGTAATTCAAGTATTGACTTGATTACATGCATGCTAGACAAGGACATATGAATAGCTACCAAAATTAGAATAATGAGGATTGCTAAGTATAGTTTCCAATATAGAGATGTCCTTGTGTGAGTCTAGCAGGTAAATCAAAATGAAAATATTTATAGTAAAGGGACAACAACTGTGTTTCCAGTGTGAATATTCCATTATGATAAATGTGGTATTGTGTATAAGGGCAAGACATAGAGCTTAACAGTTTGTATCCTTTATTTAGGGTTATTCACGATATGATTATATTTGTTTGATTTTGCATCAGTCTAAAATTTAAGTACTTTAGACAGTGAATGAATGAGTTATAGAGTCAGCTGAATCAGTTGAATAGGAATTTTTGAGATCTTGAAAACTAATTGAGGTCATGAATATTTATTTGATGGATTAAATGAGCTCTATGACAAGAGAAAGAGAGTTAGATAGCTAACTATCTAACGCACTCCAGTTTTGGATGGAGTTGTTGAAAGACATATTGATATGCTATTAAACATGGTTAGGTATGTGATGATTCAAACTAACCTGCCAAATGTGTGTAGGAGATTCTTATGAGGTTCACCTTTGGTGGATTAGTACACGTATTTGATTTTGTCAATTGTGTGTGGCCACTTCTACACCTATAAATTGTGGTCAAAATGCAAATTGGATTTGATTTTCTATAAACCATAAGGGTTAGTTACGCATTCCCATTGTGATTGTAAGTGGGAGCTTATAGGGTTATTGTTTCATCCTTTTGAGTAGAATGAAGATGGAATTGTGAATGTAAAGAATTAAAAGTATAACATTTGTCATGGATTATTTTCCAAATAAGGGCGATATTAATCACTATATATCTCTTTACGAGACACATAGACAAGGCAGTATAGAACCAGCTGTTGATTCTCAATCATCCTTGTGAGTGGGAGTTTAGAGAGGTCGACAAAGAGACTTAAACAAGAGAAATAGGAAGCTCCACTAAGGAGTAACCACTAGTACAAAAAAGGTGATTTAGACCGGCACATTTAAACCGGTTATAGTAAATGAGGTCTAAAAGAAATGCGCGGTGGCATTTACGTAATTATAAAGAATTTGGGAGACCGGTTATTATAATAACCGGTCTAAAAAATAAAATTTAGACCGGTTGTACACTAACCGGTCTTAAAAGATTAATTTTTAGACCGGTTATTCTAATAACCGGTCTAAAAATTAATCTTTTTAAGACCGGTTACTAGAGAACCGGTCTTAAAAGTGGATTTTTAAGACCGGTTGTCTCACAACCGGTCTTAAAAATCCACTTTTAAGACCGGTTGTGAGACAACCGGTCTTAAAACTGTCCCCAAATTTCAACCCCAGCTCTTGCGCGCCATCTTTCCCCAAACTTTCCCCAAATTTCTGAAATCAACTCACTCCGACGCACTCTCCGCCTCCGTCAAATCCGTCTTCCACCTCCCAAATCCGTCTTCCATCACCGACGCACTCTCCCAAATCCGTCTTCCATTCCGTCACTGACGCACTCTCCGCCTCCGTCAATCTCTTTCTGGGCCGCCACCATCACCGACGCCCTCTTTCTCTATCCCTCCGCCTCCGTCAATCTCTTTCCGGGCCGGCACCATCACAGCTCTGGCTCTATTTCCAGCACCGCCAGCAACTGTCATCACAGCTTAGAAGCACGCAGTTGGTAATTTCCCCTGTTTTACTGTCTTCATGTCTTTAATCCTGATTTCAGGTCTAGGCGAATTAACTTGATACCTTCATTTTCGTTGGCATGCGATTATCATATTCCATTTCTTGTTATGGCCTTTTCTGTCTTCTTAGGCAGACGGTAATAGGCAGAGAGGAGAATGGGAGGCAAGTATAGAACTATCAACTACTAGCTACGAACTATACTACCTGTCTTGGTTTGGTTTAGCAAAATTAATTGCTGTTGCACCTCGGGTGAGAAAGTCAACATTCTCATCCATTGTACAACCCCATCCAGACATTGGTTCACTGATATAAGAGGGCTATATATATATATAGATAAGTAAGCTTTTACATTTCAAGTTTGATTAGAGTGTTAGTGTGAATTAATTAGAATCGGTGTGAGGGAATCTGTATGTATCTATATATATAACGAGAGGGGTTAATGTAGTCAATTAATTATACTCTAGAAGAGAGAGATGGTGCACTATACCTTGGTTGGATGAATCATCCTCTTATTGCCTCTTGTGCTTGGAGGTGAAAATCCCCCTGAACTGGAAATTGATTCAATTTTGCTATTGAGGGCTTTTCGTGAGGTAACCTAGTTCTGTATATTTCTATTTTCCCCTGCAATCTTCATTTCATAGTGAAGTTACTCTATATATTTTCGTCAAGACCATCTTGGATTTTATATCAGCAATATCAGTTTCAGCAAGCAAGGAAGAATGCTGGATTATATAACTATGAAATCTATACAGGTTTGCAGGCTTGGGCCAAAGCCTAATAGTCTTTTAGGTGTTGGGCTTAAGCTTAACTTAGTTTTGATAATTCAAGGCCTAGTGTGACCTAAGGACGAATAATGTGTGAGCTGGACTTGATATACACTCACTTTTGTTTAAATAGAATTGCTAGTTTTTAAACTATTTTGCCTAACATATAAACTTATATATAATCTAATAATACATAATATATGATATGATTAAGTAACTTATTTAGATTTGGAAGGGATAATTTAGATGAATCTGGGAATGGTCATTACTAAAATACCCCCAAAATAAGTGCAATTCTCTGAACCAAGAGAGTTTCTAGTAGGACTCATAGTTGTGCCACAGAACTGCAACAATTTTGTTTAGATCTATTTATATTTCTTGGATGCTTTTGATGAATCTAGTTCTGAACTTCCTAAGTGGCTTGGGACGGTTGTATATATAAGAGTCAAGTTTTTTTAATGCTATGAGCAGCTGAATATTATAAATATCAACTGTCCAAATTTGATCATTAGTAATAAGGGAAAACTATTGTTGAGGTAGTTCCATTCATTTTCTATTATGTTCCTCGTGTGTGCTGAATTTTTGAAGTTTTCAACGGTATTGCTTAGATATTATTAGTCGAAGGACCAAAGTCACCCTAAAAAATATATCCAGGGACAAACAATATAATAATGGATCTAGCGTGTGCAGGCATTAGACATTAAAAGAATATATATCCAAGTCACTTTCTCTGACGAAAGCGCATTCTTTCCTTCCTCTTTCCACCTCCATTCCTCATTCCCTCACTCCTTCTCCATTCCACTTTCCCTCATTCCATTTTTTCCTCACACGCTACTCTAAATCACGATATTCTTTGTTTACTTCTAGTTACACTATGTACTTGGGTGTAATGATTGCATGCTCTCATCATTCTCCTACCTTTTCCAGGGAAAAAGTAGAAAACAAATAAAAGGTGTTAGAATATATGGATCGTAGTTGGATACAAGCTAAACGGACGAGTGTTGAATATGATGTTGGGGTCAAGGGTTTTTTAGACTTTGCAAAAAGAAATGCCGATGATGATAGTGGAATGTTTTATTGCCCTTGTGTAAAATGTTTGAATGAGAAGCGATTAAGTGCTGCAGATATATATACACATTTAATTTGTGAAGGGTTTTGTAAGACGTATGTAGTATGGGTATGGCATGGTGAACAATTAGAAATGCCAAGTGCATCTCAACAGGGGGAAGTGACTTGTGATGATAATGACACGGATATGGATGATCGGATAGAGGACATTATTCGTGATGTAGGAGAAGAGGCTTTTGAACAATCACATGCATATGGTAATATGTGCAGTGATGCTGAGAAGCCGTTGTACCCGGGGTGTAAAAAATACCAATTGCTGAATGCAGTATTGAAATTGGTAAGCTTGAAAGCACGGCATGGATGGAGTGACAAGAGTTTTTCAGAAACGCTTGAGGCCTTTAAAGATATGCTTCCTGATGATAATGTGTTGCCTTGTCGATACTATGATGCTAAGAAAATACTGTGTCCACTAGGGATGCAGTATAAAAAGATCCATGCTTGCCCTAATGATTGCATATTGTATAGAAAAGATCATGAAAAGGGTCGTTGATATTGACGAGAAAAGTCACTCAAATTATGATCTTCTTGAGACTCCTTCTTTTTCCAGGGGTCTACCAGAACTGAACGAAGAAGATGAAGCAGATAATGCGCACGGCACAAGAAATGATCATCACGAGGGAATATGGGAGGATATCTCTTTATGATACTACTTTGACCTTAACTAACTAAAGTAATTATGATTATGATTATTATCTGAAGAATATGTTTAGTTATTTTATCGATATAGTCTTCACATGTCATAGCTTAGGATTTATCTTTCTTTGTTGTCGTTACAGGAAAATGACGGATCCCCAGCGTCCTAGTGCAGAGGATCAGCCACCTCCTCCACCTCTGGGTCAGTCACCTAGTGCTCAGCAGAGTCAGCCAGATAGTGTTAACCAGGGCGAGCCTAGCCATGCTCCGAGCCAGGGTCGTAGTGAGCGCAGTAGCCAGTTTGTACGGAGGGGTAGACGTGCCACACGGTTGACAGATGTTTCCCTCAGTCGGAGTGTAGGCCAGAAGATACCGATTGAGTTTAATAGACATTGGAAACCAATCGGGCCTAATGCACAACGATATAGGAGTTTCGTCGGCCTCCTTGCATGTAACAAGCCGAGCATCTTGATAGAGGAGTGGAGAAATGTCGATCCAAAGGTGAAGCAGCATATTTGGGACACTATTCAGGTATACAATTCTCTTCTGTATGTAATTAATTATTATCAAATGTCACTTCATTTGTCACTTACTCCTTCAATGCATGCATTTCAGCTCACCTACGACGTTCCTCAGAGTGAGATCTTGTACAACAAGACGATGCCGTATTGTTATGAGCGCTGGAGCAAGTTTAAGACAAGTCTGACCAACAATTACATTTATATTGAGGTGCAAGATGGTCAGCCTCGTCCTAATCCGTGCAGCACGTATACATTTCTTGATCAAGCGACTTGGCAAGAATTTGTTAGGCTTCGGACTACTCCTGAATCTTTGGTTAGTTGACTTATTTTTTATTTTATTTACTTAGCAATTATCTTAATTGATTATAACACTTTCCTTTTGTATCATTTCTTATTCGCAGGCAAAAAGGCAAAAAGCACAAGATAGTGGTAGAAAGAATGATTGCCCTCATTCAATGTCTCGTGGGGGTTATGCAAAGGCTGAAAGAGACTTGTTAGCGGCCAAACAGAAGAGATTGGAAGAAGCATCTCAATCCGATCCTTCTGTTCTTCTTTCTCCGCCATCTCCGGTTCGTCGAGAAGAAAAATGGCAATTTGCCCACCAAAAGAGGAGTGGGACTTATACGAGTGAACAATCTCGTATAGTTGGTGAAAGAATTGTAAGTATATATCGTTATTGTAATTAATTACATAAGAAACGTACATTATTACTTACGTTTGTTATTTTGTATTATGTTACAGGATGAACTTAGAAAACAACAAGCTGAGGGCTCTTTTAAGTCGGAGGGCAGGAATGACATCCTCACAGTTGCTACTGGCAAACACGAGCATCCAGGCCGTGTCAGGGGAGTTGGAGGAGGGGTAGGGATACGGGATTACTTTGGAGCCCCCGTACACTATTCCTCAAACATAGTGACTAGGGAGGAATTGGAGACTATGTTGGCCATTGCAAGAACAGAAGCAAAGGCCGAGGCTGAAGCATCTTTTGATGCACTTTTAGAGACCCGGTTGAGCAAGATGAAAGAGGAAATGATAGTGTTTATGAGCTCAAGACAAGATACCAGTGCTCCCCAGCCACAATCGATTGATCCTAATAAGCAGAGCACTAAAGGTAGTTGTTGCAACATCGGGCAGTCATCAGAGGGTCCTAACCCGCAAATTACTGGGCTTTGTGATCTTTTTGTCGAGGATCCTCTGAGACGGTTAGTTGCACGGGGTAGTGTGCATAACCTGGGATCAACTGTCCACCACCGACAAATGGAAGGTGATCAAGTCTGGGTGTCAGTTGACGAGGTGATTATTGCGGATGCACCTGTCCCTATCCCTTCTGATGAATTCAAGGTCGTTAGCGATGTCTTGGGCACATTCATCTTGTGGCCAACGAACCTTGTTTCTGGTCGAGCCGAGGATAGTCCGATCAAAGCCCCCCCAAGTCCGATCAAAGCCCCACCAAGTCCAGCTCCCTTCACTGATCAGCAAGAAGTTTCACAGCCTCCATTGAATATCATGCAGCAAGTGATTCTGATGGCTTTTGATACATCATTCAAAACAAGAGAGTGGCCTACGAATTCATTTGTTGGACAGTTAGGAGTGACATGCTATCTTGAGAGGGATGATTTGCTGTCCCTGGTAGCTCCTGGACAAAATCTTACGATTGCGATTGTCCAACTGTTCTTAATGTAAGTAGCTTCTGCAATTCAAAGTAAATATTTTAAAAGTTTCACCGTTTACCTTTTATTTATGTGCTTGCGTTATTGTAGGTACATGCATCGTAGGTTGGTCTCCTCTGGCAAAAGCGAAAAATTTGGATTCTTATGCCCCCATCACATCCAAGAGAAAGGGACCACTGCTGCTACTAGACATACATACTTGTCACAGAGGCTTAGTGAAACTGGAACCGAGTGTTTCTTGGCTCCATATGTGCATAGGTAAGAAACAAATTGATATTTTATAATTTATATAATGTTTTATGTTTGCTTATTAATATTCTTCTGTTTTTTTCAGTGATCATTGGCAGTTGCTTCTTCTATGCAAGAGTAGTTACACTGTCATCCTCTTATGTTCCCTCCACTTCAAACCAGGGAATGATTTGAAAAAGACCATTAATTCGTTAGTTTTCTTGCATTCTTACCTTTTGTATGCAAAGTTTATGGAATTTGTGTAAAACCAATAACCTTTGTCATTGTGATGATCATAGGGCTATGCGGACATTCCTACACAGTGCTTGTGGTAAGCATGTTCGTGACTTAAAGGACCCTACATGGATCATACCAAAGGTTAGTACATATGGATTTGTTTAAAGAATGTAATAAGACATGCCTTTATATTTGTTTTAATGATATCATGTTTTTTCTCAGAGCCGTCGGCAACCAAAGGGGTCCAACTTATGTGGTTTTTATGTTTTGAGACACATTTACAATATTATCACTCTAGGCACGACTGATTTTACTCAAGAGGTAAATTTATATTTCTGAACTTTTGTTTTAATTACTTTATTGTTTTTAAGTTACTAAGTCAATGTTTCGTCTGGTTTTGGTGTTACAGATGTTTGATCTTGCTGATCCTTTTCCTGAAGAAGATATTGATTTCATTCGCACATGTTGTGCTGAATTCATCCATGAGCTATTACAAAAATAGTGAGTTTTTGAATCCAAAGTTCATTGTACATTATTGTAATTTATTATGATAACGCTGGTCTGATGTTGTTCTAGTTATGGTATGAATGAATCAGGTTTTGTTTTACTGTTGTCATTTGGTGATTATTAATTGCATATACCTAGCTTATATATAGGGATGTGATTGGAGATTATGGAGAATGTTGAGGTGTTGTATATGTATGAGTGATTGAGTTCAGAGAAATTTCTGTCCATCAAATTGCTTACAAGTATATGATTCTTGCAGGTGGATTTTGTGGGAGGACAAGAAACGCTGGACTGCCTGGTGTTTAGTAATAAGCCTTTAGTTGACTAGAATTTGCAGTTTTGTATGCAAACTTGTTGATTACTATACTTTGCGCTTAGTTGTTCTTCTGCTTCAATGGCTTTGCCTGCACTTCTGCAAAATCACAAAATAGTTTGAACTTTCTGAGATGAGATTTGGAAATGCTGAAAATTTTAGTGACTTACCATAACACACACACACGTGATGTGTTTTATGACATTTCTTAATCTTAGTTTGGTATTTTTCCACCCATAACTAGGCGAGTTCAATGAATGCATGGGAAAGATGGGATGGTGATTATTATGTATTGCTGTTTAAAATTGGAGCATTCTGTGCGTGTACATATAATAAAAGGGACGTTTTTTTAAAAAAAATGAAGCTTTAAGACCGGTTGTAGTCACAACCGGTCTTAAAAAGTACTTTAAGACCGGTTGTTGGAGCAACCGGTCTTAAAGATGAGACATTTAAGACCGGTTGCTCCCACAACCGGTCTTAAATGTCTCATATTTAAGACCTGTTGCTCCCACAACCGGTCTTAAATGTCTCATCTTTAAGACCGGTTGTGGGAGCAACCGGTCTTAAATGTCTCACATTTAAGACCGGTTGCTCCCACAACCGGTCTTAAATGTGGAGTTTTTAGACCGGTTGTGGGTACAACCGGTCTTAAAAGTTTGACTTTTAAGACCGGTTCTAACAACCGGTCTAAAAAATAACAGACTTTTTAGACCGGCTGTATCAAGACCTAATACAGAACCGGTCTAAAAAGTCATTTTTAACCGGTCTTAAAAGTCATTTTTCTACTAGTGAACTGAGAAAAGAGTTCATGGTTACTCTGAAAGATAATGAGTCGTGTTCTGTACAAGAGGCCTTATCAAGTCATGCTAAGGCAAAAATGGAAGAAAGAAATGGAAGTGATAATTGATTCACTTGGAAAGAATCAAGGTTAGAAATGAGTTGATCTATCACAATGTCAAAAGGTCAATTGGGAACAAGTGGGTTCTTAAAATTAAGAGAAGAGTGGATAGATCAATTAGCAAATATAGGACTCATTTTGTTGTAAAGGGGTAAGCATAATATGAAACCATTCATCTTTCTTGTTATTTGATTAAATCAAACTTATTCTAGCAGTATTAACCGTTGGGTTTATAATTACATCAAATAGATGTAAAACCTACTCCTTTAAGTGGTTATTTGGATGAAGAAATATGTTTGAAATGATGATTATATTTCACCAAAATTGGTATTTAAGGTTTCATAGAGGAATAACCACATATGTTTTAGCATAGTCCTTTTATGGATTGATGCAATCATCCAGACGTGATATATTAGGTTTTATACGAGCGATAACTTAATATGGTTTTCAAATGATTAAAGAAAACCATTGTCAAGCGATTTGTGATATTAACCTTTATTAATGGATGATATGCTATTAGCCTGAAACAATTGAATTCAATAGTGCCTATTAAAGAATGGTGCTCATGAATTTTGAAGAGGTACTTGGGTGAAGCAATTTATACTCTTGAACTTGAATCCAACGACATAGCTCAAGAAGAATCCTCTCTCACACAAGAGAATTATATTAGGAGATTCTTGAGCAATTCTATATAAGTGAATGCAAACCTATAGATATCTCAGTTGTCACACCCACCCTAGTTTTACCCCCTCTGGGGATGCCCCCCGCCGGTGGTGCCCACTATTGGAAATTGTGCCCTAAGGGCCAATCATTGTACTTTGAACATTATTATTTTAATGAAATTTCTCCATTATGTTATCATATTATTTGCATGTTAACTGTGATAATTGTATCCTTGGATAATTCATAAAGATTGTCCTAAAATGTCCCTAATCAGTCATCTATGCGGGAGCAGAGATGAAACAAAATCAGTATGACTTTGATAAGATATGGATATACGAATCAAAGTCTTAGGCATTTGTAAGAGTACAAGGTGCTGGGCCGACCCACTATGAGAAAGCTATATGGATCAAGTCATAAGCTTTTCTCATGTATAACCACGTCACAATGCCCTTAGACCTGAGGTCATCATGAATTCCTACATGAGAGTTGCTAAGCTTTGAACTAGTCAAAAGTCACTTTTTACCGGGTGATGATAAAGGCTACGATCGGGCTTAGTGGTTTTTCATGCAGAGGAATATGAATGATCAAGATGAAATTTGTCCCTCATATTAGTAGAGAGATATTATTGGGCCCCTCAATGAGTGAGTCTGAGAAATGTATGGCCATACTATGATAGAAAGGAGTTTCCGTCTCTATTATCAGGCTACTCAGGAATCGAGAAAGTAATGGTTAGGAACAAGAGGATGACATTATCCATGCCTTATCCTTGATCGATATATCATGTGACAAAAGGGACATGACATGGTTGTATGACAGGTTGCATCGTGATAATGATCCTCATATGATTTGGGTAGTCATAATGTCTTGCTAGAGGCCGCTTGCGACTTTTGGGTTAGTATAGTTATTGGCCCACTGCCAACTTTATATAGGCCTACAGGGTCGCACACAAGAATGGCCCAACACGAGATAATATTTAATTTAGGGTGGATGAGTTTTATATATATATATATATATATAATATAAAATTCATTAATAATATTATATAGATATATATTTTCGAAATATATATATCTTATATATATATATATGTATATATATATATATTATATGATATTATTATATTGTGTTAGTTTTAAATTTAATTTATTAAGATATATTAAATTTAATAACTAACATGATAGAGATATAGTATCTCAGATTTAATTTATGAAGAAAAATTAAATCTAATGGCTCTTTATTTGGATTAAATAAATAGGTTAAATTAAAACTGTTGGACATATTTAATTTAAACTGAATTTATTTAATTAGCTCATCAAGATAATTAATAGTTAATTATTTTCAAAATTAATGATGATTAATTTTGAAATTTGAAAATAGCCCTCATAGGTTATAAACTTGATAGAGCAGATATATTGACATACACATGAGAATTGAGAGCCACAAGGAAACCCTATGAGATATTAGAGGCGCTAGCACGCAGTCTCAATTGGAGAGCATTCATGTGGATACCAGTAAAGGGAGCGGACCTGACGTGTTGGCTCCTAGAGATCGTGAAAACCCTGAATCATAAAAGGTATGAATCCTTCCAACTTGGTTTAAACGCAGTTGATAGATCCTCGATTAGGATTGGTAAAATTTTAAAATTCTTTTGCTGTGCCTGCCAATCCTAACAACCACGCCCCCCGCTCACCAGGTACTCACATTTTCTTGGATCCCCCCAGCCAGGCCTAAGCCCTGGGACATGAGGTATGGCTGGGCTCAACAACCTAGGAATCACAAGAGTCCCTCGCTCCCCAAGCGAGGTTTTTCGCCTCCGTGGGGATCAAAGCCACTACCTGGGGGTAAGTAGCACCTCAATGCATCCCCACTACCACTTGAGCTACTCAATTGTAACACCCCAAATTTTCGATTAAGGGCTAATGATAATTATTAAGGATAATTATTGAATTAAAGTAGAATAATTATGGGTTTTAGCGGTAATATTAATTAATAACCATGATTAGTGGAAATTGAAATAATGAAATTGTTGGGCAATTAGTTAGTGATTAATAGAGAACTTAATTACTAGCTAAGAGGAAAAATGAGATATGTGATTAAATGACTAATTGAGGGATCAGAGTAGCTAATTGGTTACTTATTTGTGGAGAGCCAATAGAATTGCGACATGTGGCAAAGTGGGTGTGAAGAGAGAGGCATGGGAAAAGTCAAATGGCAATTTAATATGATTTTTTCTCTCTCTTCCTCTCCCCATTTTCTACTTAATAAGGGAGTATGGGGGGCACCATCATTTCAACCTCTCTATCACTCTTCTCTCTCCTATTTCTTCCTCCATTTCTGCGCCATTGTTGCTCAAGAAAGAGAAAGGAAAAAAGCTTGAGAAAAGGGTAAGCAAATGATCTCTATTGCTCAAACATCCTTCATTAATGTTGTTCCTTGAATGAAGAACTTCATCTTGATGTGTATAGTTTGGCCATGGGTGTTAGTTTGAGCTCCCACAAAATTTTGGAGATTGGTGAATCAAGAAGTGTCTTTGAGAAATTTTTTAAGGTAAGTGAACCCAATCTTTCTCTCTATGTTTCATGCCATTGTATGAAGTTTAGAATTTTTGGTATTTATAGCCTTGGATTCGAAAATGCTGATCATTGGGTAGTTTGGCATGATATAGTTGTGAAAATGGTGTTTTGGTATAAGTTTAGGATAGATAGATTGATTTGGGAATTGAATAATTGAGTTTAGTAATTTTGGAATTTGGATGATTATATTGCCCAAAACCAAAGCATGATAATGGAATAGGATTTTGATAATTATGATGATTCCATTGAATTCCTTGGGTGTTTTTGTGTGGGAGTAGCTTTGGTAGAAGTTTTGGGTCCATTGGGATCATTTGGGCAAGTATTAGGAAATGTGGTTAGTTTTGCTGCGTTTTTTGGTTCTGATAGAATCACCCAAGTGATTTGGGATTCACTCAAGTGCGTGATGAATATCACTCGGGTGAAGTTAAGTATCACTCGAGTTCCGTGAGTGTATTCGTTGTTCTCTTCAATTTTTGTGTTGTGTTTTTTGGAAAATCTCAAGACTGTATAGTCTCACTTACAATTGTTAATCCATCACTCGAGTGCAAAGCCCTGCGCTCGAGTGCTCCTCTTTGTGGAAAACTCGTGCTCTCGGGTTCTCACTTTCTGGACTTCACTCTTTAATGCTTGGGTGAGGCATTTAGCTATCACTCAAGTGAGGTCCAGTGTGCTCAAGAGTTGTAGTTTCTGAAAAGTTCCTTGTGTTCTCGGGTGTTCACTCACTGTTGTTTACTCTCTAGTACTTGAGTGCAGACCGTACCATCACTCGAGTGAGGCCTTCTTTACTCGAGTGTCCGTACAATCTCACTCGAGTGAGGTCACCTTTACTCTAGTGCAACATTGTAAAATGTCAGTTTTGTGCTTCCAAAAGTGGAACTTTAGGATAGTTCTTCTAACCTTTAAGGGCTTGTGTTAAAGTCAATTGTGAAGGCTTAAGGGGAAATAATGACAACCAACATTAAGTATTATGGAAGTGAACTTGGAATGGAGAATAACCCAATGACCTTGATTTGGTTATAGGGTTGGGTATTCGCCCTGATCATGATTTGATATCTGCTCGGATTGCGAGTAACTGATGCTGGAGCATATATGGAAAGAATAAGGGTAGGGAACTTACCTCTTTTGCATGCATTTGATAATTGTGTTAGTGTATTGATGCATGTTATTGCTTTGCTTGATTATGTGAAACATATATGAGTGATTGAAGCTCTGCTTCAATTTATATATGGCCATGAGTATATTGTTTGAACATTGAGCATGCGATGTCATTGTGTGAACATGAATTATGTATTGCAAGCATGTCATGCATTAAATACTTATCTTGCATGCATATTGGTATTGTTTTCCTACTGATATTCCCCAGAATCTCACCCTTCCCTACCAACAGTGGAGACAGGGCAAGTGGTTCAAGATGGAGAAAGCAACCAGGGGCGGCTAGGTCTCCTCATGGGCAAGAGGATTGGTAGTGGGTTATTGTTATATGTTGGTAATTGCATATGCTTGTATGTATATGTTCTGTTGATAGATGGAAATATGTATTTGGAATGAGAATTTGTGTAATCCCCATTTGAGAAATTGTAGTGGGCGGATGTGGCCTATGATTTATATCCTTTAGTGAAGATATGCAACCGGGGGTAGCCGGGATGATTTTATTGTGCACTCTGATATATTATGAATGTTAATTATCTTCGTGTAGTAATTGTATTCGGAATGCGAATGTGAGACTAGGTTATATAAATGATTTCTAAAGGTATTTGTGAAAACCCCTTTTGGTAGATGGGTTTATAAATGTTATTTTATTGTTATTGGTCTCTATTTCAGTTTAATGGCGTATTCTGAAAATTAATTACGGAAGGGGGTTACATCAGTGACTTTAGAAATAAGTTTGAGTCTTGATGCTTATCCCTAATATGAATCAATATAGGAAATGGAGAAGAATTTCCATGAAAATGTTGTTGGTTGTCTAATGTACGTAGTGATATATAAATGACTAGATATTTGTTTTGTGGTAGGACTTGTAAATTGCTACTAGTCTATCTATTATGAGAGAAATGGGATGGCTGCAAAAAAGATTTGAGATACTTTTAGGATACATAATGATTATGCACATTTTAAGTATGTACTATAACAACACAATTAGCTATCTGGTTGATAATGTTCAGAAAAACATCTATGATTTGAAAGTAAGAATTGTAATGTATTATGAAAACACTACAACCATACCTAAACAAAAGACCCTAAGTATCACATTAAGACTAAAAACACAAATGTAATTTTGTTAGAGATATTATAGCACATAAAGTTGTTGTTGAACAATACATTCCTATGCAAAGTCCCCTAACTAAGCTTGTGGCCAAGGAAGTACATGAAGAGCACGATGAGTCCTTTGGCATGCATAGGAAGAGAAGTATGGATACTTCATTATGGTTTCATATGTGTATATGAAAGTATACAATGTCTAGTATGTCGTACAAAAGTTAATGAGGTCAGCTTTCTCACACAAGCAACTACCTTTGACATTCAAGAGGAGTAAGAAACGATAAGACATGTGTTAACTAGAAAAGTAGCAAGAAAGCTAATATGGTAGAGAAGAAATACCACTAGTGGAAAAATGGCTTTTTAGACCGGTTAAAATTGACTTTTTAGACCGGTTTTGGATCCGGTCTTGATACAGCCGGTCTTAAAAGTATGACACTTTTAAGACCGGTTTGGTAACCAGTCTTACAAGTCTCACTTTTAAGACCGGCTGTATTAATACCTGATCTAAAAGTAACAATTTTAAGATCGGTTGTCATGAGCACCGGTCTTAAAAGACCTATTTCGTAAGGCAATTTACATAACATTTTAAAGACCGGTTATAATTATAACCGGTCTTAAAAGTTATTTTAAGACCGGTTTCATATATAACCAGTCTTAAAAATTTTAATTTTAAGATTGGTTGTAGATAAAACCGGTCTTAAAAATTTAATTTTAAGACCAGTTATATGCGTAACTGATCTTAAAATAACTTTTAAGACCGGTTATTTTTATAACCGGTCTTAAAAGTGTTATATATATTTTTAATTGTGTGTGATTAGGTTAGTTACTAGAACGCACCTAGAATTACTACCTCCAATTGGGAACTTGTAACATGTCATATATCCTCATGTATAATGTTTTGTTTAAAACCATCATATATATATATATATATATATATGTATAAATGAATTCAATCATGTCATATCATGCAACCAACAAGTCAATTCATCAAAATATACAAAAACCATGTTAAAACCAACAGGCATGTCAAATCATGCAATATTTGCAACCAACCAACATGTCAATTCATCAATATGTACAAAAAAATTCCTCAGTTTTACAAGAACTCAAAGTTGTAAAAGTTCATAAATGAATTCAGCACACCAATTGTGAATGTGCTCAATATCTTCTTCTGGAAAGGGGTCAGCAAGTTCAAACATATGAAACAACAAAGCCAGGCAAAACATTAACTTCACTTGAAAAAATAAAAGTAATACAAAATTTTTGAAATATATATACATTTACCTCTTCAGTAAGTTCTGTCATGCCTAGGGTAATAATATTATACTTGTGCCTCAGAATATACAACCCACACAAGTTGGACCCCCAGTGGTTGCCTACGGGTTTGAAAAATAATATGATATCATTAAAACAAGTATAAAATTAATGCATGGCTTATTATTGAATACATTCTTAAAACAAACCAATATGTAACTATCCTTTGGCAAGATCCATGTAGGGTCTTTTACCTCACGTATAGGCCTACCACAAGTAGCATGTTGGAATGTCTGTATAGCCCTATATCATCAAAATCACAAAGGTTACTTATTTTACACAAATTCCATAAATTTTGCACACAAAAGGTAATTAATAATGCAAGAAAACTTACTCGTTCAAGCTCTTTTTCAATTCACTAGTTGTCTTGTTGAGGTGGAGGGAGCATAAGAGGATGATTGAATAACTCTTCTTGCACAAAATAGCCAATTGCCAATGATCACTGAAAAAAGGGAAAATTTTTAAGCAAATATAAAACATTATGTATATTATGAAATATAAATTTGTTTCTTACCCATGCAAATATGGAGCCAAGAAACACTCAATTGAGGTTTCACTAAGCCTGTGCGATAAGTGTATGTGTTTGATAGAAGCAATGGTCCCTTTGTCGTAGAGTTGAACTGGGCATAGGAGTCCAAATTTATTGGTTTTGCCAGAGTCAACCAACCTACGATGCATGCACCTACAATAATTCAAGTAGGGACATTAAATCAAAGTTTAACGGCGTAATTTGTAAAATATTAACTTCCAATTTAAGAAGTTACTTACATAAAAAAGAGCTGGACAATCAAAATTGTAAGTTGTTGTAGAGGAGCTACTAGGGACATTAAATCATCCCTCTCAAGAAAGCATTGCGCCCCTGACTTACCAACAGCTGACTCAGTAGACCAATCTCTTATTGCAAATGACGTATCATATGCCATCAGAATCATTTGCTACATGACATTCAATGGAGGCCATGAAACATCTTGAATAGAGGGAGGTGGAGGTGGAGGTGGAGATGGAGGTGGCGGGGATTCCTCAGCTCAATCAGAAATAAGGTTTTTTGGCCACAAGATGAAAGAGTTGATGACATCACCCACAACCTTGAAGTCATCAATAGGGATAGGGAAAGGTGCATCTACAACAATCACCTCATCAACTGCCACTCTGACTTGATCATTCTTTATTTCTTAGTGGTGGACAGTTGATCCCAAGTTTTGCATGATCCCCCATGCAACCAATCATCTCATAGGATCCTCCACAAACAAGTCACAAGGCTTACTAATTTCTTTTTTAGGACCCTCTGATGACTGACCAATGCAACTCCATTTAGTGCTCTGTTTAGGGTTTAGGGAATGAGCCTAGGGAGCACTGGTATTTGCTTGTCTTGTGCTTGTCATGATCATCCATTCCTCCTTTATCTTGCTAAACCTTTCTTCAAATCATGCATCAAATGATGCTTCTGTCTCGGCCCTAGCTTCTGCCCTTACAATGGCCAATATACGCTCTGTCTCCTCCCTAGTCACCATACTACTTGAGGAACGGCGTGGGGGTACTCCAAAGTAATCCCTTATGTCTACCCCTCCTTTAATACCCCTGACACGGTCGGGATGCTCAGGTTTTCCTGTAGCTATGGTCAGGATGTCATTTCCCCCATCCGACCTAAACGATCCCTCTGCTTATTTTTTTTTGAAGCTCCTCCTATAAGATACAGATGACAAATGTTAGTAATGAAATTTGTTTACTAAATAATTAATAACAATAAGTCAGCAACAATACATACAATTTTCTCACCGACTATACGAGATTGTTCACTTGTATAAGACCCTCTCCTCTTTTGGTGAGCGAACAACTACTTCTCTTTGTGACATATTAGAGATTGTGGAGAAAGAAGAATAGAAGGATCGAATTGATCTGCTTCTTCGAATCTCTTCTGTTTGGCTGCCAACAAGTCTTTTTCGGCCTTCGCATAACCCCCACAAGACATTATATGGGGGCAATCATTTTTTCTACCACTCTCTTGGGCCTTTTTCCTTTTTTCCTGCGAATAAGAAATCAAAATTAAGTTATTGTAAATTAATAAAGACAATTCATAATTCATAAGCAAATAAAATGCAAAATAAGTCAACTCACCAATGCTTATGGAGTGTTCGAAGCCGTCTAAATTCTTGTCAAGTCTGTTCGTCAATAAAAGAATACTAATCGCACGGATTAGGATGAGGCTGACCTTCTTTCACCTCGATATGCATGTAATTGTTGGCTAGACTTATCTTAAACTTCCTCCAGCATTTATCACAATACGTCATTGTCTTGTCATACAAGATTTCACTCTCAAGAATTTCGTAAGTGAGTTGGATAGTTTCCCAAATATGTTGCTTCACACTTTTATCCATATTTCTCCACTGCTCTATCAAGATGCTAGGCTTGTTGCGTGCTAGGAGGCCGACAAAACTCCTATACCGGATTGCATTAGGCCCGATTGGTTTCCAATAACTATCAAACTCAATCAGAATCTTCTCCCCGGTATTCTGATTGAGAGGAATGTCTCTCAATCGGGTGGCTCTCCTATCCCTTCATCTAGGCCGGTTATATGGCTCACTGTGTTCCTGGCTAGGAGTATTGCTAGGCTCACTTTGATTTGGATTAGTTGGATCAGGAGTACCCTCACTAGGATGACTCATTGTCTAAAAACACTTTAAGGACACTATTTAAGGATAGCTAGTGATGGTTTAAGGAAATTTTGCTATACGGCACTATCTACAAAGGCATAGTTCAAAAGCAATTACCAAGTTATGCAAACATGAACAAATAATTAATTGCAATGCAAAAGTTGAACATACATGCAAAAGTAGGAGGCAATGTCAGCACAAGTTGAACAAAGTTGAGCATAAATGCATTAGGAGGAAGACTTAGAAGCAAAAATAGGAGGCATGGTTGAACAAGTTGAACAAACATAAATGCATTAGGAGGCAGACTCAGAAGCAACACCAAAGTTCATATCAAGCAATATCAGCAGTACATTATCCAGAGTTTTACTATATTGAACATGCAAAAATACAGAACCAAAATTGAACCCTTCTCATACACAACCAAAATAAACCCAGGTCCACAGAAGCATAAGGACATTAACCTTAGACATACATGCATTATGTAAAACTCTTCAGAATAATTAATGGTACCTTTAACCTTTGCTTAAGGATCCTCTTCTTTCTTTGGATTTGAACAGTCTTTGGCCACTTTACGATTCGAGTAAGGTCTCTCTTAGGAGGCAATGGACGCTTCTGAAAAGTTGGTTGACGACTTGCTGCAAGAATCAAACAAAGAAAATGGAGGCCAAGTCATCTCACAATTTCAATGAAATACCCAAAAATGAAACCATTAATTTAATTGAATGTCTGGCAACTGAAACACAAACTTGAAAATAAAAATGAGGTTGAGAACGAAACCAATTGGAGGGAACAAACGACGATAGGCTTATGGCAATGTATTCAACCATAAATCTCTGTTGATGGCAGCGAAGTTAAGGACGGAGGAGAGAAGGGGAAAGGAGGATTTGTCATGAACTGACAGAGGGGTTTTGCTGATGTGCTTGAGTCTCAAATTTCAGAGTTAAAATTAGGCGCGTTTTGAAATCTAGGTCAGTTAAGACCGGTTGTAATTAACAACCGGTCTTAAAAGTAATATTTAATACCGGTTTTAATTATAACCGGTCTTAAAATTATTTTTAAGACCGGTTATAAATATAACCCATCTTAATATTTCATTATAATTACAAAAATGCCACTGGTCATATTTTTAAGACCTTATCCGATATAACCGGTCTAAATATTCTGGTCTAAAAACCCTTTTCTGTACTAGTGTACAAACTAAATGTCACCTCGACTTAGCAGTGCAATCAATCGGGATGAGATCCGTAATTATAAATATGGATCGATTTATGGATACCCACATCCATGATACCTATGGCTAGACAACAAATTCTTCAAAATTGATGTCATGTGAGTAAAGCTGAAGAATTTGGGTTTAGATACTGTATGTGTCTATACTTAAGTCTGTATGGTATTAATGGTAAGTTTAAAAAGACATACGCTCTTATAGTATAAGAGTAACACGGTAGCATGCGATTCATACAGCATGTGCTAGAGTACTGCAAATGGGAAGCAATTAAATAGATCCCTACTTTATTGTTGTGTGAGTCCTAGAAAGGTTAACCCTTTCAAGATGTTATTTGACTTTGACAATATCATGGAGATATGTTTCAATGTTTGCTGCTTTAGTATTTTTCCTATGATCATAATCGATACGATCCAAAGGCACTATGTTAGGAGTTGATTCATATTGAAATTATATATGGCCGAAAGGAAGATTACCTGGATTATACATACCTATGCTTGTGTTTGAGACCAATCTCTTATGATGTTGCTTGAGTAGTTTCAGAAGTGTGGACACTATGCATATGAGAAAGACAATCTAAGTTTTATCTTGACTCAAGAGGAATTAGATTGCCCATGAGGAAAATGCATGTGGGTTAAAATCTAGGACATTGGAGGTGTTATATTAATATGATCGAGCTACACTATAGGGTTGTTTTGCGCTCGTTTTTGTGAAAGGGATTTCTAGTACAAGACACCCAAATGGAGACGTCATACCCACATGGTTACAACAGAGCATCTAGTATGAATGAAGGATGGAAAAGAAAAAGACTTGACCCATAACATTTAATTCACCAATTGTGAGTGGGAGATGTTGGAATATGGCCAGTCTACCCTTGGTGGATTAGGGCCCAAACCCAATGCAAATGGAGTTATTATCTAAATAAGGAATAATATGGGTCCAACTAAGGAATTTTATCCTTATAATTTGAAATTCAAATTGTGATAACTTCCTGTACTTGAGATATGGGATGATATCAATTGTGAAAGTCAATTTACACATAAAAACATAGAAAAACTTCCGTAGAAAATTCTCTCTCTAGTTCTCTTCTTCTGGATGGTGAATCTGCTGCATAAATTGCTTAGAATCTGAATCGATGCCCCGATCTCATGTGGGTACTCAGTGAGTCAATCAAATTCTAGGTACGCCCGAAGTCCTTCATATAGATATTTTATTTATTTTTATTTTAAACTCCTAATTTATATATAGTAATTGTTAAAGATATATAATTCTCTAATTTCAAAATCTCAAGTATGATAGGATAATCCGAAAAGGATTTTAGATTCCCACTGTTATTATCCCATTCTTTTCTATTTCGAAATTTTATTTTATCTAGTATTTTTTACTTGGGAAATTGTTAAAAAAAATCTCCGTTCAAAAGTTTTAGGGAAAAAATCTTTAAAAGTCTCTTGGGTTACTAAACTTAAACTTATCGGATACATATTCAGGACATATGACCCAAATTGGGATATTGAAATTGACAATATGCTTCAATACCCCTGAGCTATTAGAAAATGAATAAAGGAAAAATTAATATTTTAATACTTGAAATTTCATATGGCCCAAATTAGATTATTTTAAAAGTTAGAAAATATACCCTTACAATTATATTTAAAATTTTCCATTATTCTATTATAATATCCATATTAAAATTAATATTTATTATTTTCTGAATCTAAAAACATGTTATCTCACTTATAAAAAAAATTTTACATGCATTTTAAAGAATGATTGAATTGTTGGAAAAAATAAAGAGTGATTAAATTAAATTTGTTCAGTTTTGTGGTTTTACTTCTTCAGTCCTCACTATATATAAAGTTCATCTCTTTCATCGTTCCCTTGTTCCCCTCCAACACCGTAATTCATCGCTACTTGGTTCATCATTTTGCAAGAAATATTCTATAAAGATTTTTTCTTTTAATCAACTCAATGTAACTTGATGAGGTTTTTCATTGCGTGTCTTAGCCAATGTTCATGAACTTGGACCGGATCAGTCAGTCCAGCCCAGAAACATGCGAACCAGTTGGTAAACTGGTCTTGTCCAGTATCCAGTCTGGTTCACTATTTTGTTTTAGATTTTCTTTAGGATTTCATATTAATAAGCCTGAAATCTTCAATTTTTCACCGGTTTGGCGTTAGCTCCAGTTTGACCCTAATATGACCCATTGACCTTTAACTCAGTACCCCAGCCGGTTCAATGCTTAGTTCGGATTCATAAACCTTGGTCTTAGCGTAGTGGGGTCTTCCCACAGTAGAGAGCTTTGACAGGAAGATTAAAAGAAAATGGTGAAAGAGGGGCAAGATGTGAAGTGATTAGCTAGTGAATAATGGTGGAAAAAATGGAGGATGGGAGGAGAGATAGTGATCAAAAGAGAGAATTAAACAAGGGGCATTAATGTAAAATTATCAAATTTTAAAATATCAGTTTAGGTCCTCAAACCTAATTTATGATTTGTTAAATTTGACGAACCAATTTAGACTTTGAATAATTCAACGGCTTTTTAAAGAGATTTTCTCACAATTTTATTTACTAAAAGGAAGAACTATATTTTTATACATAAGAAAAGACACTATATATAGGATTTTGTAGACAAAAATTACTGATATATACTCAAATTCAAGTCCCTTGATCAATAAAATTTTTAAATAAGGATATTTCACCCATTTTTTAATTTTCTTATTCAAATTAACCAAATAAAATATAGTAGGTTCACAGGTCACTGCTGCTCATCATCAATCTTTACTTGGTTTTTTAGGAGACAAGATCAACATGTAATATTATACTCCCTCCAGTACATAATAATATAATATATTTAAAGAGTTGATCTTAGTCCTAAAAATAAAACATTTTTTATATTTATCAATCTTTTCCTAATTTACTCTTATTTAAGGAGGGAATTAAGAAAGATGACTAGGGTATTTTAGAAAATACATATATATTAACTAACTTACATAACTTCCTCAATCTACTCATATTAGGTAAATATGTCTTATATTAAGGATATAAGTTTAAGTTTCTAAACCTTTTTTTTCTGTGTAAAACTTTTGAGATAAATTAACATTAATAATAATATTTTACTATTGGACTATTGGAGTAAAAAACATGAAAGCAAAAACTAATAAAATAACTATGGTGAATAATTTGTACGATTTAATAAATTAAATATCAAGTAGTCATTCTATATACTATTAATTATTAATTATTAGGTATGCATAGCAGCAAGTGGTGATTCTTCTCTTGGTTTAACAGAATTATTAGGTATACAACCTATCCTTATGAAATATGCTTTGAACGTTAATAAGCTTAATTAACTTGTTCATCAATGAAGACCAAATCTGCTAGGATCTTCTCTTTATTTTTCATTCCTTTTATTATTTTTATAAGTTTTTCCTACCAATACCAAGTTATCAGAAATTAACGTATTCATATTTCTTTTCAAACTTCACTAAACAAAATTATTTATTCCATTATCCTTTTCCTTTAACTGTTCTCAAGAGCTTTGATTACCTACTAAAGTTTTAGGCTCCATTTGGTAATAAATTATGCTAATCCAAACTCAAGCTAAGTCAAAACTTAATTACAACGGAAAGAAATTTCGGGCATACCTAGAATCTGATTGACCCTCCAAGCACCCACATGAAACAGAAGTACCGATGAGGATTACGATTACGTTACACAACAAATACACCAAGGAGAGGAAGGGAAGAGAGCATTTATCTGAGAGAACCTTTTTAAAGAGAGGAGAGCATTATTCTGTGCCTTGTTATTCAGATTACTTACTCTCTTAATTTTACATCCTATATAGCATACGTATAGTCACATAGAAATAAATATAACTCTTAAGCGTTTGATTACTTGAGAATAGACACAACTATTAACCATAGAGGAATATTTCTTTTTATAAACTCATGTCTCTCAATGATAGCTCCTCTTCGAATCAGGCTTGGGTTCTAATCCACCAAAGATGGACTAGTATATTTCAACAACAAGAAAAATTATCCCAACATAATTCTCGTATGTATCCTTAAAGTTAATTCAAACTCAACACTATACCTAAAATTAGTTATATATACAACACGAATTAATTATTTCTTCTCATTATAACCTCTCTTTTAATTTGTGATCGTCTTTCCTTTTTTTTAATAATGTATTTAAGGACACATTAAAAATATTAATCAATTATTTTTTTGCATATTCCGTTTTTCTTCTCATTATATTTTATTTAGCGTATGCCAAGTTTTTGTACTCATTCAAAAAGTTAATTAAATCGAAATCCAAGTTTTTGTACTGTTGAGATTTAGAAATTGGCAACCAAAGCCGCGTAATATGGACGTGGAAAGTATAGTCACAAGATGATTAATTTAGATTTATACTGTTGGAATGAATTGATACGAATATTAATTATTTGTTGGCATCACAAGTTACAACTCCACCGTTCCATATAGAATCACAAGTTATTGATCTTTAATTTGACCGATATATATTAGCTAGGGATCTCGGTTCCAATCGGATGGTTACTTTAACGGATTTGATAATAACAATCAATCAGTTTTCTGAAGTCATATTGAGCCAGATTTATCTAGTTCAAGTCTAGTTCCACCACATGAGTGTACGATTGACATAGTGCCCCTTTTTTTGGAAAATTGGGAAAAAGCTATCCCTATCAGAAATTTAATTGGTGATGAGAAGGGCTTGAAAATTTATATACACACAGAGTATTAATATTATGTGAATTTTATATACATAGAGTACTAGTACTCTGATTTAAGTCATTCTCAGAAATTAATTTTTTAATGGGGACTTTTCCCCAATTTTCTCTTTTTTTTTTCATACATAACAATCTAACTTAAAATTTCATGTAAATGGTAATTATACGTTTGAATAGAGAGAAAAGTTGCTAGACCACAAAATTAGAGAGTGAAGTTGTTATGAGTTCCACGTTGGGAAATCTCACAAGCAAGTGGGTTTTATAAGTTCAAGGGGTTCTCACTCCCAATTGGCTAGTTTTTTTTTTTTTTTGTTGGGGATTTGTGTTTTCCCCTTAGGCTTGTTGTACGTACAAAAGTAGAGAGGAAAGAGAAACTATGAGAGAAAATTGAGGGATAAAAGAATTATTTCCTATTTGGATAGCAAGATAAAGTAAGAAGAGAAGGCACAACATGTTTTATTCCCAAAGTTTTTCCTTCAAAAGTGAAGATATTTTGAAGAAAAAAAATCACTTTCTGGCTAATATAAGGATGGTTGGTTCAAGTGGCAAGATGTGACTTCTATCTTAAAAGGAAGTAGGTTTGAATCTTGCAGCCAATATGAAAACCTTGTTGATATGTGATTTGTAAGTACTCTTATAAGTATTGTTGTCAAACTCGTGAGTTGACTCTCTAAGTTTATCATTTTTACGTTTCTAACTTCTAAAATCATGTCGAGTCACGTGTAAACTAGTGCTAGTTGTAACCGCGAGTTCACGCACCAAGTTTACCATTTTTACATTTCTAACATGTAAAATCGTGTCAACTCACTCTTAAACTCTTACTAATTTTTTCGATTTGATCATGCTCACTGGCTTTCTATATGAACTTTATAGAAATTTCTTTGTTGAGTATAATAAATTATGAATGTTTGGTGGATTTAATTTCAATTATTTGGATTTAAAATATATTTAAATCAAATTGTTGCCATTTTTTTATATTTGAAAAAATTAATTTTTTGGTCCTTGAACTTTTTACTTACTTGTAACCCAATCCCTGATGTTTGACTAGGTATAATTCAGTCTCTAAAATTTTGACTCATACAACTTAATCCTTAATCATTCTATAATTTATGCTTTTGTCCGTGTCATCCCTAATTCATTATATGTCAGCACTTAGTCATCCTATGTGGCACAAAATTGCTTGAGTGGCTTCCAACTCAGCACACAAAAAAAAAAAAGTAAAATGATCTGGACCACAAAACGAGTTGAGAATCCCTGTATATACATCCCCACTCGGAGAGATGTTTCGACCATCATCAACCTTCTGCAAGGTTCAAACTTTACGAAGAAATCACTTATCTGCTTCTATGTGCTCCACTTGGTGGACCCAGTTTCCTGCACTTGACAATACTACCAGAATGGCATCAAGCAATGTTAACATCGGTGGATTATGAACACAAAACGTTAAAAGGAAGAAGAAAAAAATAAAATAACCAGAAGCAACCTCACATTTCAGAGGTGAGCTTTCTTTTTGTTTTAATTTGTTTGGACAAAACAGAGTAATTTTAAACCTTTTCATATTTCAACAATCGGAAGCAAGCATTAATAGCTCAAAGAATTTATCACATTTTTTTCCTGATAACAGCGGAAGCTTGCAGAAGGTTACTTAGGATTTATCGGAACGTTTCTCCGAGTGTGAATGCATACGTTTTGCAGTTTGGATCGTTTTATTGTTGTTTTTTTTTATTTTATGTGCTGAGTTGGAAGGCATATAAGCAATTTTGTGCCACATAAGACGACTAGGTACCAACTCAATAATGAATTAGGAATGACAAGGACCAAATTATAAATTATAGAAAGATTAGGGACTAAGTTATACCAAGTCACACATATGGGACTGAGTGACAAGTGAGTCAAAAGTTCAAGGACTAAAAGGTTACTTTTCCCTTTATATTTTAATTATTTTATTATATAATGTCAATACATTTTTATTGATAAAAGTAAACTCTAAAGAGTTTAAGATTCAAGTCCATGATATAATTTTACATCATTGTCTCAATTTGTTTAAAATCATGAGTTTGACAACTATAACGGGCATAAGTCCTTGGAAGAACTATACTCCAAAAGCTAGCTACTAGAGTTGGGAAACCCAAGGCCTTATAAGACCCTTCTTTCAAGGAAACCCACCCGATGTGGAACTTGTTACAACAACCTTGCTGATAAGTTTTATCAATAGATATTACTTTTAATGAAAGGGGGTATTATAAGAATCGTTGGTTCTGTTTATTTTTTTTGCCCAATAACAATGGTTGGTTCATTTGAGTCTTACAATGATCATATCAAATCTCACCTAGTCAAATAACTATATTAAAAAAAATCCAAAGTACTTCTGTAAGTGTTCTTTGATTTTTAACTAGAATTGAGAAGAAGCATTTACAATAATGGCACCAAAAAATTATGATTATTTTAAGGAAGATGTTAATCATATAGTCATACACGTAGTCTTTCGTGATTTTCCAAACAAATTGCTTTTCTCTGGCAACGTATCGTTTGAAAAACTGTAGAAATTAGTTAAGAGGTAATATGATTATATTTTATTTCATTTTTCTTCATTCGTTGCGTGACGCCCGTTATTCACACATGGAAAGAAATAAATGCCACCAATAAATTAATACTTCTGCCATAAATATACAGGAGCTAAATGCTCATTTGATGCTATTTGTAAGGTAGAGAGAATGTATAAGTCAGATCACATCATTAAAATTTTCATATGAATGTACAATTTTACCATTCATTTGTTATTATGTTGACTTTGTTTTTAAGGGGTATATTGTATAATATTAGGGATATTTTGGGAAAAATTATAAATTTGGGAGATCAAGTGAAGGTTTTATAATTTTGGTAATCCATCGCAAAACAAGAATATGTTATCATTTAGAGTTGGAGACGGAATTAGCAATAGAATAATGATAGATTGGTGACGAAGTTTAGTGACAAAATTTAGCAACAAAAAAATTCTGTCAGGAAAAAACAGTTAAGAAGTAGACTTAGCGACCAAATTACCCAAAGAAACTATTCCATTGCAAAGTTCCGTCACTAATCTGTTCAAAAGCCCGCCGCTAACATTTGCAATAGAATTTTTTCTGCTGGTAATTCACAATTTTTTAGCAGTGCTTCCTCGATAAATAGTAAGAGTTCAATAAAAGGAAATTATAAATTTAGGAGACAGTGATATGAGATCTTATATTTATGTCCAAAACAGGCGTTTTTTTACTAGCTTTTACATGTAGATGGAATGAAAAAATATATCACAAATCGTACTATTATTTATAAATTACCAACAGCCTGACTTATTCAAAATTCCATGGAATAGATAAGTAAACATGTACGACCTAGCAAAAATAACATGCATTTTTTTCTTGCAAACGTTTATGTGCCCTGACGGACTCAATTTGTAAAAGATCTTGGATTGAAAAAAATTACGTTAGGACACTTACTTGACTACATACTAGTTAGTACTCTCGGGGTCCTCTTTATAAGTTATAAATAGCCAAATTACGTAGATTAAATAGTCAATTAAAATTGGTTAAAGGGAATTAATAAATGTGTAATGCTTGGACACTATTCATAAAAAAATTGCAGAGACATATAATCAATTAGTGGTGAAAATGAAAAATAAAAAGCATTAAAATTCTAGGTTTCTCCAAAGTGTAACTTAAAAAGAACCATGCCTCTTTTTAACCCTAATAAAAAAGAACCATGCCTATTCAAAAAAGTTTTAGCTTATACAAAGGACCAAAGCAAGTATTAGATATACTTTCTCTTGTCTTATGTTTAAGATAGAAATAACAAAATAACGTAGAAAAAAAATTGATTAAAATTTGTTAAAGATAATAAATGTGTAAAAAATGCATTTTGGTTTTCAAAAGTACTCTTATTTATGAATGGAGAGTGTGTGAATGAGTAGGAAAAAGAGCTATATGAGAGATAATAAATATTGTGATATAACATGTAATTAATTGAGTCAAAAATGGAAAAGAAATACTAAATATTTTTTATATCTTTTCAAATTATCTATTAATTAGGATCATACCACCAAAAACATGTATCTTTTTTTATATATAGGATGTATGAATGAGGGACCAGAAATTCTCACGGTATGGGAAACGAGGCAAATAAAATAATCCTTAATAGGACTTAGAGGTGGTGGAGGGAGAGGGACCATAAGCGAAAGAATGGGTCTTTTTTCATTTGCATAGCCACTAATTAATCATTTTTTAAAGGGGGAAAAATCCAATGACAGGTTGGTGAAGAACTCCAAAAAGTCCTCAAAACGACAAAAAGGTGGGGCATCAGAAATTTGTCTATCATATACGAAGTCAGTTTTAATTTACATCTATATTTCTAATTAATCGCTTTCAGAATACATATGTAAGTACGCATCTTTGCTTCTCTAAGCCCATTCACATCAGCCCCACAGAATTCTCACTGTTCAAAGTTGGAATTCAATTCAATTATATATATATTATAGAAAGGCCTCACAGCAACGATGAAGAATTTAAGCTGCACCATGTGAGGTACACCATGTGAGGTACATATTGAAAGACAACTTTATGAGCTTCGCTTCCTTTTAATGTGTAAGCACATTCTACTTCTTCCTTCTTTCTGAGAATTAAAGGTCTTCGATGATATATATATACATGATATATGTGGATTGGTGAATGTGCATGTAATTTTAGTCTTCCAAATGTTTGTGTTAATGTTAGTTTGAAAGATGTTTGAGAGCCGCATCTATCAAAGCGAGCTAACCAGCGTTGTGGTGATATTCTTGACTTGGATCTCTTGCAGGAAGTTAATTATTATTAGCTTTAACTCTTTTAATTGCTCATCAAAGGAATTCAAATATGGAGATTTCACCCATCAGAGGGTTACCTAATGATCATGAACTGGTAAGAGTTTTAGCTTTTCTACATACCTATACGAACAAAGTTGATATAATAATTTAATGGATGGTTTGAAACTTGGTGTTTTGTTGGAAAACAAGGCAAAATTCCAAGAGATAGACCGTATGAAGCTATTCCTAATGCACGGATCCCCATATCTACTTTTCATACTATGAAACTAATTTACCACAGAAGTTTTGACTCTAGTTTAGATTCTGTATAAGAGTTAAGCTGCATCTAACATTGACATGTTTTTCAATAGCACTCATGTATGTTAAAACTACTTTTTGATATATCCAACACCTTAAAGTATTTTTTTAGTAACACCGAGTAGCTTAAAGTATTTTCTTCAATAGCAACTAGTACCATAAACTTTGAATATTGAGTGACACTAGAAAAATATTTTAGGGAGCTAGATGGATAAAAAATTACTTTGAAATACTAGCTAAGATTGAAAAAATACTTTATATTGTTGGATGCATGCAACAAAAATTAGTTTAGGATATTGAGCACTACTAGAAAAATATTTTAGGGCGCCGAATGCTACTTGACCCTCCCTACAATGCATGTGATTTTCTTTTTTACCTGTTTACAGGAAATGACAATGGAGGATCCAAGTTATCTTCATGATGAGTGGCACTTCAACGCATATGAGGATCCAACCTTACTACCACCCATAGCTTCTGGTTTTGGAGAGACCTTATTACAGCAACACTCTTTCTGTAATAATAATATGAACCAAAACTGCTTCAATTCCAAAATCATCAGTTGCACCCAAACTTCATCAGCTTCCATTAATGAAAGGCCCACAAAGCAGATTAAAACTGGCAACATGGAGAGTGATCCAGACCTGACATCATTAGACCAGCTGATGCAATTTGATTCGGGTCCGAAACTTGTTTCCTTTGTGAACCAGAACTACATAGATCAGATGGGATTATTAATGGGGAAGATTACCAATAACAAGTATGAGATTGGAACCAATAGCAATTTTGTTGGTGATCATCATGTTTTGGTGTCTCAAGAGTCCTTGGGGAATCCAAACTATGGTTTCAACCCGACAAGCCAATTAGATCAGCTGGCCAGGGAGATTAATGGGACCATTATTAGTCCTAATAATAATAATAATAGTAGAGCTTCTCATCAACCAGTACAAGATCACATCATTGCTGAAAGGAAACGAAGAGAGAAGCTTAGCCAGAAGTTCATTGCTCTCTCTGCCCTTGTTCCTGGTCTTAAGAAGGTATCTTCATAAACATTCCTATTATAACCTCATGATTTTTTAATTTTTATTATAACCTCATATATGCTCTGATCTGCGCACCAAAATTTTTTAACAGATCTATAAAATAAATTAATAAATCAGATATATATGTTCTGGATTTTATCAAGTGAGATGAGACAATACTTTTGAAATAAATAGTTGATGTATTGAACATGACAAGATTGAAACCTCTCTTGAACTTTATGGGATCTAAACTGGAGAGAATTGTTTTCCTTGTTTGCTCATAATTGATTTGTCTTGTCTACTTCTGAATTTGTTTGGGTAGGCACTGTACGCCTACCTTGACGTTCTAAGATAGATAACTTTGATGTAGCAAAATTCCTTTGAATCTTGCATGGCAAACTCTTTTGTGCCTTCCTTGTCAGCCTTACGATTTTTCATCACTTCTCCACAAATATAATCTGTTTTGTTATTTTAAGTGGTTTTTCTATTCTAGGTAATCAAGAACTTATTATTCTTAACTCTTGGTTTCAAGAATTCCTATATAACTTAGGCGAAACAATAAAAGCTCTTTCTATTCTTTTATTAACTGATTTATGTACAGGATTCTATTCAACCCATGGTTGGGAACTAATGATTGGTTTTGTCTATAAAGATTTTAGATTTGCTCAAAATGATCAAATTATATCCTGTCGTGTTTCTACTTTTCCAGTCATTCTAGCTACAATTTTGAAATATTGGAGTTTTTGTTATTAAAATCATGTATCTCTTTCACTTGTAGTGATTTATCTTTCAATGAATGACTGACAATAAAAAGATCCACTAATCCAATTCTAAATCGAAACCCTAAACAAAGAAGACTTCTTAATTAGTTTAAAAGCTTTACTACTGTAATACAAGCTGGTCATTGATGAATTTGAAATTATGATAACAGATGGACAAAGCTTCTGTACTTGGAGATGCTATAAAGTACATGAAGCAACTGCAAGAGAAAGTGAGGGTTCTTAAGGAGGAACAAACAAAGGCGAAAACAGTTGAATCTGTAGTGATTGTGAGGAAATCTCAGTTTCTTCCTTGTGATTCTTCAGACTCTAATACTTCTTCAGATGATTCTTCTGGCGGAGGTGGAGGATCATCATCATCCTTGCCAGAAATTGAAGCGAGGTTCTGTGAAAGAAGCGTGCTCATAAGAATTCACTGTGAGAAAATAAAAGGAATTGTGGAAAAAGCTATTGGTGTGATTGAGGATCTCCATTTAATAGTCATCAATAGTAATTCCATGACTATTGGAAGTGCTGCTCTTGATATCACAATTATCGCTCAGGTAATTGTATATATTTCTTCACCTTTATTAATATTGGCTTTAAGTAATTAAGGAGTTACAGTACAATTTTTTCACAAGCACACTTTGATTTGACTTTTCTGGTGTCATAAACTGATTATGATACAACCTGAATATGAGGAAAAGAAGTAAGCTTCACCCACAATCTCAATCTCTCTCGTTCTCTCTTTGGATGCGTGATCACATATATATGTTTCCATGTACATTGCATGGAGTTTGAAGAATGATCATACCATCACTAGGTGGTTTATTATAAATAAAAAATGTAGGAGAAATTAATCCTTTACACCTTAAACTTTATTTTATGTGTGTGTGAGATTTTATTTAATTTTCTAATATATAGGGACCAAATACTATGAAATGGTTAAAACTATAGGGCTGAGCTGCAAGCAATTAAGGTTTAGGGACTGATTTACATTTAAGAGAAAACTATAGGGACTGATCATGAGTTGTGCCAAGTTGAAGTGTAGATACTGAATTACAACTGAATTAAAACTATCAACACCAAAGATTAATTTTTCCTAGAATGTATCGTAGGTGGTTGAACCTATACATTATTATAGCCCCATACAGTAAGTTACATTATTCACGGCTTGTGAACTATGCATTTTGCTGTAGATTTTAAAAATTTATATTTTCTGAATACCAAATAATGTCAAATAATTTTATTTTATTATTTACCTAATGAATATAGGACAAAAAAACAACTCATTGTACATATAGTTTGGCGTATTCTAGCAACTTTATATGGTTCAAAACTTTATGTTCTGTCCGTGGGCTTTCCTACTTACCCTCATTATCAAGCTTTACTCAAAATTTATAGCAAATTAACTCATAAGTATTCTAACTAGTGGTTTGATTCTATGAGCTTTCGAGCAATGAAGGGGCTGAGATTTCGCTGCAAGTAGTAATTGTGTGTGTGTGTGTGTGTTGCAATATAATATAATATTCTATTCTCTCAATAACTAATTAAGGAGATATTTTTTAAATTATTATATTTGTACAGATGAATTCGGAATTTGGCATGACACTGGAGGATCTTATGGGAAACCTACGCTCGGCCTTTAAATCTTTCATGTGAAGAAATCAGTTCCAAAATATTCAGTTCACACGTATATCAAATATCAAGCAGCCGAAGGCTTCATCAGAACTTGAAAAGAAATAAACGTCACAACTGTAAAATGTTATATATATATATATACACGCACACAGCAGCTCAAGTTGTCATGTGTATGTTGCTATTTTAAGTGTACTGTTCTGTGTTTATGCTGTGCCTGTAATGTCGGCCATCTTCTTAGACTATCCACACACCAAACAATAATGTTTATCTATGGATCAAGTTGGTTTGAATTAGGGTTTTTTTTTCCAGCAAAAGACTGTGCAGTACTGTATCTAACATGCCACTCACAGGTGCTGGTTTTTCTTAAGGATCTGTTTGGCAGATATATGTGGTTGAGAAGTTAAAACCACGTGCTGCTTTATGTCCCTTTTGTCTGAATTGCTTGATCTGTAGAAAAGGAGGTTTTCAGGGTGGCTTGACAAACAGTGCCTTCGTCTTCACTTTCAAGAAAGCTAAATATGATAATGTAAAAGTTTGTTTCACTGTGTTAGTGATGGGATGATAAATAATAATGTTATTGTTTGTTATGATTGAGTATCAGATAGCATGATGTTTTTTTTTTTTTGCTTTTTCTTTTTTTCCCCTCTATTTATTTATTTTTTGCGCCATTACACACATTAATTTAGAAACTATTTCCCTACTCAGTGCTTTGCTTGGCATGGGGAGCTAAGTATATATCTAGACTATTCAGATCCGATCAGGATGGTCTAAATTTGATTTTTTAAAGTCTATATATTTTTTTAAAAAAAATTATTTTAATGGGTATAAAATCTAAAATAAAAATATTCTCTTAACTATTATTTTTTCAAATAATGATTGGGAAAATCTCTTTAAAAACCATTCGAAATACCCAAATTTTAATTTAGGTTACTAAACAAATCATTAATTAGGACATGACCTAAACTGGAATTTAGAAATTTTGTCAATTGACCTCAATGTCCCTCTCTCCCTTTATCATCTCTCAAATCATGACTAGAATCAAATTCACACGTAAAATTGTAAATTAACAAAAAAAAAAAAAAACTGGTCTGCATACCTAACACACACAGATCAATACACTAAAAACTGTAAATTTAGTCAAAAATTCATTTTGTTATAAAAATGCATGCCATTTTCTTAATATAAATAATGGAAGGTTTTTGTATAATTTACAATTTATTAATAGTAACACAGGTCTGTGTATACATTTTGTGTAGCTTCTCTAAATGCCAACAAATGCAAATGATTTAAGCGGTGAAAATGATCATGCAAGAACTGGTTGATCCTAAATGTTGCAGGCTATTTTTCTATTCTCATTTGTGTTATTTCTTTAATTATACTCTCTTTTCTTTATGTGTAGTTGCGTAGCTTTAGCCGCTTTGTTTATTCTAGTCATATGAATGGAAATTATTTGAAAGGTAAAAAAAAAAAACAAAGAAAGAAAGATAAAAGCAATGTGGTGGCTAATTTCCCTCTCATCTTCTTTTATCCCTCTAACTCTAAGATTAATGGAAATGGTTTCCCTATTAAGCAATTTGCACCATTAAGTTTTGATCTCTCGCAGAATATTTTTTTTGATTTTTTGTTTTTTGAAAATTTTAAACTATTTTATCATATTAAATTTGAATAATTTAAATTTAATTTTTTATCTTTTTTAATTTAACATTTTAATTATAATTTTATAAGACATCAAATCTAAACCATCAAAATTAAGTCATTATTGGTTACAAAGATTTTTTTCAATGGAAATTGGTTACAAAGATTTTGAAATTTTATTAGATATTCCATTGTAAGGTTTTAGGGGTATTAAGGTATTGATCCAATTTCTAAATCCCCCTTTGTGCTTAGTGTCCTAATTATTGATTTGCTAAGTTTAGTGACCCAAATTAGAATTTTTGTTTTTCATATGGCTTTAAAAGGGCTTTTCCCAAAATTATTTTTATTTAAAAAATCACTATTTGAAACAATCAAATCTAGGAAGTCCACATCCGACAAAGCGCTTAGCATGGAAACAGATTCCATTTAATTTGTTCATTTCATAATCTATAACATTCCAAAAATTATGAAGAGGCTTAATTTCCCAAAAGTAGCTTAAATAATTTTAGAGTTAAATTTTGGGAATCAAAAGTTTATTTTCCCGAAAAATTCAAGGAAAAATAGTTAAAGGTTAAGTTTTAGCCTAGAAATTTTAGAGTTGATATTTTATGCGGTAAAGAAGCTAATTGAGGAAGAAACTCCTTTTGAAGTATTAAGGATTAATTTTTAATAATTATTTGATGGATTCAATATATTAAACAAGTGTTAATTAGTAAGTTATAATAGAGGGGGGGGGGCTAAATGGTCATGGTGGCATATTAAACCAACAGCTCCACCTCACTCCTTTCATATGCACGACAGAACCAGGGAAGAGATGAAGAAAGTGAGAGAGAGAGCAGGGAAGTTTCTTGCCGGAAAGAGGTGATCAGAGGGGATTTTCTTACATGCAATCATAGATTCTTACTAAGGTGAGCCTCCTAAACCCTGTTCCATCTTTACATCTGTAGATTGGTGCTGTTTTTGGGGTTAAATGGCTGCTGAAAGTTGAGTGTTGTTGTTTTTGGGGTTAAATGGCTGCTGAAAGTTGAGTGTTGTTGGAAGAAAAGTTTCTGTCACTATGAAAGGAAGATTTGTACAACTGCATGTTGATTTGAGGTATAATTTGGGGTTCTTTGGTTCTGCATTTGATACATCGAAACAAAGCATGCAATACGGGGTTGAAAGGGTCAAATTTCTGGAAATTTTAGCTATGATTTTGATGTTGCATGTCTTCTTTTTCCTCTTATTTTCTTGACCGCAAAACAAAGTGTAACATGCATGCAATTTCTTGAACAACAGCTTAAGTTTTTGGGTGAGTATGAGTTGGTTTCTTTGAGGGTTAAATATGAGTTTTGAAAGATGAATATAAAAAGAACTCATATTAAGAAGAAACATGTGGTTGAAATGAGGTAATATGGAAGAATGATAATTCTAGAGAATCAAAGGTACTGTTAGTTTCGTGCGAGGTTTTAATAGGGCAAATAATTTTCTCTACCTGTGAAATTTGGTGAGGAGTTATTACACATCTTAAACTTTAAAATGAGTCATAGAACACGTTAATTGGATGTCTAGAATGAAAGATATGAATTTTTCAAGTTTAGCTTGAAAAACTGGGAAAATTCTGTTTTCCAAATTTGGGCAGTAATTAGTTATACAAAATATGCGAGGTTAAGTTCATAATTTGATTTTGTAATTATTTTCCTTTGATTTAGACTTACAAATCTTTAAATAGGGACTTGAATCACCTCCTTTGGAGTTCCCTATATTAAGTTATTACTTTTCAAAATTCCTTGAAAAATTAGAGGTAGCTTTTGCTTACTGCTGAAAATGGCGTCATTTTTGATAAAATTGTAACTAGCAATGGATTTGAGAGTTTTGGGGAAGGTTTGAAGGGTTAGCTTGTTGAATTCATTGTCTAGTTACAGAGGAAAGTAGATATTTAATGTGTCTTAGTAGATATATAATAATATGTTGGAAATTGTGTCCTAAAGGTCAATCATTGTACTTTGAACATTATTATTTTAATGAAATTTCTTCATTTTGTTATCATATTATTTACATGTTAACTATGATAATTGTATCCTTGGATAATTCATGAAGATTGTCCTAAAATGGCCCTGGTCGATCATCTATGTGGGAGCAGAGATGAAACAAAACCAGTATGACTTTGATAAGATATGGAGATACGAATTAAAATCTTAGGCACTTGTAAGAGTACAAGGTGCTGGACCGACCCACTATGAGAAAGCTATATGGATCAAGTCATAAGTTTTTCTCAGGTATAACCACGTCACAATGCCCTTAGACCTAAGGTCATCATGGATTCCTACATGAGAGTTGCTAAGCTTTGAACTAATCAAAAGTCACTTTTGACCGAGTGATAATAAAGGCTATGATCGGGCTTGGTGGTTTTTCATGCAAAAAAATATGAATGATCAAGATGGAATTTGTCCCTCACATTAGTAGAGAGATATTACTGGGCCCCTTGATGAGTAAGTCTGAGAAATGTATGGCTATACTACAATGGAAAGGAGTTTCCATTTCTATTGTCAGGCTACTTAGGAATCGAGAAAGTAATGGTCAGGAACAAGATGATGACATTATTCATGCCTTATCCTTGATCGATATATTGTGTGACAAAAGGGACATGACATGGTTGTATGACAAGTTGCATCGTAAGTTGCATCGTGATAACGATTCTCATATGATTTGGATAGTTGTAATGTCTTACTAGAGGCCGCTTGCGACTTTTGGGTTAGTATAGTTATTGGCCCATTGCCAACTTTATATGGACCGACAGGGTCACACACAAGAATGGCCCAAGACGAGATAATGTTTAATTTAGGGTGGATGAATTTTATATTTATATATATAATATAAAATTCATTAATAATATTATATAGATATATATTTTCGAAATACATATCTTATATATTATATATATGTATATGTATATTATATGATATTATTATATTGCGTTAGTTTTAAATTTAATTTATTAAGATATATTAAATTTAATAACTAACATGATAGAGATATGGTATCTCATATTTAATTTATGAAGATAAATTAAATCTAATGGCTCTTTATTTGGATTAAATAAATAGGTTAAATTAAAATTGTTGGACAAATTTAATTTAAACTGAATTTATTTAATTAGCTCATCAAGATAATTAATTGTTGATTAATTTTGAAATTAATTATGATTAATTTTGAAATTTGAATATAGCCATCATAAGTTATAAACTTGATAGAGCAGATATACTCATATACACATGAGAATTTAGAGCCGCAAGGGAAACCCTAAAAACATTGGATGCGCTAGCACGCAGTCTCGGTTGGAGAGCATTTATGTGGATACCGGTAGAGGGAGCGGACCTAACGTGTTGGCTCCTAAAGATTGTGAAAACCCTAAGTTGAAAAAGATACGAGTTCTTTCTAACCCGATTTAAACGCCGTTGATAGATCCTCGATTAGGATCAGTAAAATTTTAAAATTCTTCTACTGTGACTACCGATCCTAACATAATATAAGTGTAAAAGATTATCAATGATGACCAACTATTTCAAATAAAAGGATAATATTCATGAGTGGGTCAAGAAGAACATAATTTTTAATTATGTTAATAAGATTAGAATGAGCAATGACCCATCTCTATATGAACTTCAAAACTACAGGATTTGATATTTGCTTGAGCTCAAAAAGAAAGCAAACCGAAAAGGGTTTTGGTGGAGGTAAAGTAACAGAAAGGTCAACAAGTAGTAACTCTTTCTCTCATACATTTTGCAATTGCTCTGCATGTTTGTTTGTGCATTCAATTATATTTGTTTCATAAATATATGGATGATTTGATTATTGGACTATGTCCTAAGGTTGTAAGTTCTAGTGTGCATTCAGCGTGGCTATTAGATTGTGTGTCCCGAGGCTGTAAGTCACGGTGTGCATTTTGTGTGGTTATTGTGTAACACCTTATTTCTCACAAGTCAAATGAGTTATAAACATAATGAATTCGAACCACTAAACCAGGGTTGGACCTAGGAAGAAAACACTTTTAAAAAATAGTTGAAAACCTAGCCTAAACATAGGGTTTAAACTTATAAATGAATGGGTTTTTCTCAAAAATTTAAAAATTTTTAAATTAATTAATCAGTGGTTTAAATTTTCCATTATAGCTGACCAATCCTTCAAATTAATTTAATATTATCGAAGTTATACTTTGCTCTTACCTAAGTCTATTTTAAAGGAAAAATAACCACAAATGACAAACTACAAAAGTAACCTCGTGTAATCTGCATATTTACTCACTACCTAAAATCTGGAAAACAAAATGTTTTCAGTTTTCTGTCCAAACTTCCAAAAATCATAATTTTCTTTCTAGACATCCAATTAGCTTGTTCTATGACTTATTTTAAAGCTTAGGATATGTACCATTTTCTTACCAAATTTCATAGATAGAGGACACCATGTGCCCTATCAAAAGCATGCCTGATTTTGACTGCCTCGCTGACTCTATAGAACCAATACCCTGTCACAAAACCTCAAAAACACCACATATCTCTTCCTAATGTGAGTCCTTCTTGGTTCTATATTCCAAAACACATGTTTAACTCTTCAGACCTCAAAGAAAATGAACCAAACCCACTCAAAAATTTAAGTTTTATCTTCTGCAAACACATGTATGTGCACTCTATGTTCCAGTAATGAAAGATAAGAAGAACAAGTGAACTTGCAAGCCCAAATTCGTGGCTAAAACTCCAGGATTTCAACCCCTATAAAACCCAAATGCATGCTCTGTTTCAATGGGTAATTTGCATAACCAAAAAACTCAAATTCGACATGCATGAGCTTCTCTCAAGCTTTCATGGTGATAGAATTTCTTTCCCAACATTCTCAACTTTCAGCAACCAAATAAACCCAAAGAAACCACCAAATCAACTAAAAGAAGTTGGGAATGGGTAGAATGGACTCACCTAGACAAGATTCCAGTGTTGCATGTGGCTTTCCGGCTGCCTATCCCTCTTCTCCAGTGAGCACTTTCTCTCTCTCTATCTCTCTATATTCTTTTTCTTTTCCGGATGTTAACGAGATGGGAGGGAGGTGAGTGTTTTTATTTAATGGTTGTGTGTGTGTGTGTGAGTGGTGTGAGTGTATGTGTGTGTGTATACGGGTGTGTGTGTGGGTATATGTGTGGGTGTGTTTTTATCCGATTGGTCTAACTCACAAGACTTTCTTTTCCTAATTTGTCTAATTTAAAATCTCTTAAATCTATCTCTAATTTTCTTGACCATGAGTAGCATGTTTAGGTTCCATAATTTGGCTCAAACTTTAGCCCAATTCCAATTTTTGGGTCTGTGTACCACAATTTCTAATTTTTCCCCTTCTTTATTAGGAATAATGAAAGTTTTACTATTCAAAAATCCCAACCAATGTAACTCACTCCGTAGGTTTCTGTGCAAACACTACATGAGAATCCTGCCTAATTTGAGTTTAAGAGATGTTTCCCACAAAAGCCAAGAGGAGGGTTCCTATTGTCTAGCAAGTGGCAAAGATGATAAATATGGATTTAGCTAAAAAGTGCAACACTAAAGATAAATAAGTACAGTAACTAGTAGACCTTTAATTAATCGATTTATTTAGCAGCGCAAGGCTTCCCCACCAATAACATGTCGGAGTTCACATATTATTGTATTAATTTTGCTCCTAAACTTTTACTTCTTGACGCTCATTCCTGACTGCTAGACTTCTTGACGCTCATTCCTGACTGCTAGAGCGTGATATAAACAAAGTCTGAGATAATCTCTATTTAGATCTTAGCACAAAGCTTTTATCATGTTGGGGTCTCAGAAAACAGTTTCAATGCTCATTGCAATCTTTGCAGACTGTTTAGTTCTGATTTAGATGGTTCAGATTGGTTTTTTCTTACTTTTACTTTTTTTTCAAAAAATTATTTTAATGCAAAAAAAATCTAAAATAGAGACAATCTCTTATCTGTCAAATTTTCAGAAAGTATTTTTTATTTAAAAAGTATTAGTTGAAAATATTAAAATCTAAACTGTTAAAATTCTATTTGAAATATCACTACAAAAAAAAAAGTGATTTAGTAGCAGTTAAAAATGGGTATTAGTAGCGGTTTTAACCGCTATAAACAACATTAGTAGCCGTTAGGAAAACCGCTACTAAATCGTATGTTGCAAGAGGTTTTGTAGCGATTATATAAAACCACTACTCAAGAAACATAACCGCTACATCCTTTCTAGCGGTTACAAAAAACCACTACAACATCCCCATGAACAAAATTTTTTTTCGAGATATTTGTAGCGGTTATACAACCGCTACAAATATAAAAAATTGAAATTTTAAAGGCAGAAAAAGAAATATGACATTTTTTCAATTTTGTAGCGGTTAATAAACCGCTACTAATTTCATGAAATTCAAATTTAGCGCCAAAAAATGTAATTTGAGTTTAAAAAGGCGCGTTTGTTAGTAGTGGTTTAATAACCGCTACAAATATTTAAAAAAATTTTAAAAAATATACGATCATTTGTTTCTGTTCTTTTAATATTAAATTAATTAGTTTCTTTTTTTATTAGTTTATCTAATTTAATTAGCCTATTAATAAATTAAAAGGATAAATTTAATTTAATTGGATAAGTATAAAAATTATATTAATAATATTATTAAGAATACGTAGGTAATAAGGAATTATTATATTGTCTAATATAATGTAATTGTGTATGAAAAATAGATGAAAATGAGATACAGCTCTAATATATTTGAAAAAAAAATGGTGAGAATAAATTTTATATAAAGGAAAGAAGTATTGTAAACAAAATGAAAAAACTTGTTACCATATGTGATCGTATTATTCAGCTCCTCTACTCATACAAAAGAAGTTGTAAATGAGAGAAAATGAAAGAAAGGTAAGGTGAAAAGAAATTGGAGAGTGTTTGAAATGAGTTGTGGTAAGGGTATTTATAGGGATCCACGTACTATTTGTAGCGGTTAATTTGTCGATTTTGTAGCGGTTTTTATTTAGTAGCGGTTATTGTTACTTTTGTAAAGGTTTAGTAACCGCTAAAAATATTATTTTAATTTTTTTTAAATTTTATTTTAAAAATTTTTTTCCAATTTTTTTTAAAGAGAAAAGCATAATTTGAATTTGATCACTCATCGTCGCCATCCCTACATAAATTATGTAGAAAAATTATTGCTAGGGATGTTTTATTGAATTTAAAAAATTTAATTTAAATGACGTGGACTTAAAAAACCTTACCGCAGTAGAGGTAAATTGTCATCGCCTTCAGGGAAGTAGTTTTCAAAATCGGCTGGTTGAAATGGCTCACTCTCGTAAGCGATGTTATCGCCTTCACCCATATCGTAAAGGTCTCGTGGCTTTAGATGAATGACCATGTGCCAATCCCTGTGCCTCTCGTCCTCGACATAATAAACCTAATGTGCCTCTGAAGCTAGAATATACGGCTCATCTTCTTGAGAAATTCTAGTATGAATCGGCCGTGAGAAATTGACTGATGTGATCCCTAAGTCGTCAGTTGTCAGTCTCCGAGAAGTAGTGGTATTTGCCCACAAACACTTGAACAGTGTCACAGTGAAACGGCCTTGATAATTAAGTTCGACCACATCAAGAAGCTTGCCATAGTAAGGGACGGCTCCGAACTGCATGTTGGCGTCACTGCTGCCACATAACTCCTTGTCCCAAATGTCCCATAAACATTTGAATTCTGAGTTTGCAATTCTTGATCTTGTGAAACCATACAAAACTTAAAACCATTGACATTGTATGCTGTAAACCTTTTTGCATGATCAAGAGGGCCGATTGCGAGAGCTCTGAAATCTGGTGAGTGTGGGTTGTGGTCATTTAGTATTCTGCGTGCAAACCAGCTTAGGAATTCTTTATAGACCCTCCTATCAACTTCCGAGGATGTCTGTGTACGGATCCTGAGTTGACGCTTAACATGACTTTTGAATTCCCTGCAATTAATAATGGAAAGGCGATAGTGAAATAAAAGTGAGAAATGTTACGAAAGATATAGATCGAATAACATGTGAGTGTACAATTCTTACCGTATGAAAGGTTCAACTTGAGTGCAATTAATCAAGACATGTTTATGTTCTTGCAACTTCTCAGTTGCCGTTAGTTTGAAGTTCTCAGTTGCTCTAACTGGTTTACCAACACGAGGGATAAATTCTCCTGATGTTGGCGCAGGTTCAGGACAATCATCAACACGAGGTGGGCGATTGAAAGCCGTCTCAAGATCATCAAAGTACCTTGAGCAAAAATATAGCACCTCATCCCCTATATAGCCTTCAGCTATAGAACCTTCTAGCCACGCCTTATTCCTTACGTAAGATTTTAATTTCCCAAGGAACCTATGAAGTACAGAAGAGAAAATTGATATAAAAAGCTGAAAAGGACGACTAGCAAACATTAAATACGGAGAATAAATTAAAGCACATATTTAAAATGAGTTCCTCTCAATCGGATACATCCAACGATATTGTACTGGTCCAGCAAGCTTTGTTTCATGAACGAGGTGGACTGTAAGGTGAACCATCACAGTAAAAAAGGACGGAGGAAAGATCATCTCCAAATGACAAAGCGTAAGAATGATTTTTTACTACAGCTGATTGAGCTCCACAACGATCAAAACCTTAGAACACAACTTTTGAAAGAAAGAACAAAGTTCTACCAAAACGATGGAAACATCAGGAGGAAGTGTATTCTTTATAGCCAGAGGGAGTAACTGATGCATAAGAACATATGAGTCATGACTCTTCAGGCCAGCAACCTTTCGAGCCTGCAAGTCAACACATCGAGAAATATTGCTTGAATACCCATCAGGAACTTTTAATTTCTTCAACGTCATGAGGAAGACTTCGTTGTTCGGTTTTGTGAGGGTAAACTTTGTCGGTTGAAATCTGTTATGCTCATCTGGCCAAGTGTCTTCACAAACTCCCATGTCGCGTAAATCTTTCCTCGCTTGAAGGTGATCTTTTGTCTTGCCGGGTTCATTAAGCAGAGTATACAACACATTGTCGCAAACATTCTTTTCAATGTGCATTACATCAAGATTGTGGCGAAGTAAATTAGATCTCCAATATGGAAGAGTAAATAAAATACTTATCTTCTTCCACTGTTGAGGTACCGAAGTCCTGTGCGTCTTTTGGCGAGTTTGTGCTAAATCGTCGCTTTTTCCAAACTCGAAGTCAACATGCTCAAGCTGCTGTAAGATATCTATACCAGACAAAGTCTGAGGTGGTCCTCTTTTTTCTGGTTTCCCAATGAAGTGATTCCGTTGAAATCTGAACTTATGCCTTCCATCAAGAAACCTCCGATGTCCCATAAAGCACCACTTTCGGCTGTGGGGAAAGCGCACTGCGTCAGAGTCAAAATTGCAAGCTGGACACGCCGACCCAGTATGTACATTCCAACCAGATAATGTGCCAAGGCCAGGAAAGTCACTAATCGTCCACATCAAGGTTGCACGCAAGTTGAACAAAGTCTTGCTGTAAGCGTCGTACATCTCCAAGCCGACATTCCACAGGTCAAACAATTCAGCAATAAGCGGTTGGAGATACACATCGATGTCATTGCCTGGTGTCTTTTTGCCTGGAATGATCATAGACATAATGAAAGAGCTTTGTTTCATACACATTCAGGGGGTAAGTTGTAGGGAACTAAGACTACCGGCCAAATACTGTAACTTGTGCTAAGATTCCCGAAAGGATTGAAACCGTCGGTTGCCAACACAAGCCGAACAATTCTGGGGTCAGTCGTGAAATCTGGAAAGTCGTTGTCAAACGTTTTCCAAGCAGCTGCATCCCGAGGATGTCTTAATTTACTGTCTTCATTGTTATCAACGATATGCCACCTCATGTGCTCCGCAATTTTAGACGATATAAATAATCTTTGTAGACGAGGTTTCAAAGGGAAGTACCTGAGAATCTTTGCAGGTTTCTTCTTCTGCTTTTTCCCCTTTCCGAATTGTCTTGTACCTCGATTTGTGACATCTCTTACAAGTATCCCTGCTGGAATCGTCTCCCCAATATAGCATACAATCATTTGGGCATGCATTAATCTTTTGATAATTCAACCCCAACCTGTTGATAATCTTCTTGGCCTCGTAGAACGTTGTGGGAATCTCAGCGTTGGGGAATTGCGCGGCAACCTGATCCATGATTTATCCATAGCTACTAGTGAGAGAGAAGAAAGTATAGAGAAGAAGATGAGAGAGTAGAGAATGACGAATGCCAAGAACCTATATTCTGAAATTCCAACGTTTCAAATTTTGTAGTGGTTCTTAAACCGCTACACTAACCGCTACAGTTCTAAAATATTTGTAGCGGTTATATGTATAAAACCGCTACTAATTTTCAAGCCGTTGGAATTTTTCACACATTGGTGGGAAATTCAAAATTTAAACGTTAAGTATTAGTAGCGGTTATATATATATAACCGCTACTAATATTAAAGCCGTTGGACAGCAAATTAAAAAATTATTTTTAATTTGTAGCGGTTATACATAACATAACCGCTATAAATGTGCACAAAGGTGGCAAATTTAAAAATTCAAATGATGAGTATTTGTAGCGGTTTTTATTGTAAAACCGCTACAACCATATATGTGTAGCGGTTTCTATTGTTGAACCGCTACAACCATATATATAGGTGTAGCGGTTTCTATTGTATAACCACTACAAAAATATATATGGTTGTAGCGGTTTTTATTGTAGAACCGCTACAACCATATATATTTGCAGCAGTTTTTATTGTGGAACTGCTACAGCCATATATATGGTTGTAGCGGTTTTTATTGTTGAACTACTACAATCGTATATATTTGTAGCGGTTTTTATTATAAAACCGCTACAAATACATATATGCTTTATTTTTTTATTTTAGAAATATAAATAATATTGTTGCAATTAATTCACAAATTCAACAACGTGGTCTAATAATATAAATATAATTATGGTAAACACAATAAGAATTTAAGTTCTGAAATACAAACTTATATATATTTTTACAAATGTTTCAACAACAAATAAAAAAAAAGATGTCCTAAACTAAGTAGCTGGGGGCTGATCATCTGGTGCTCCCTCAGCTGGGGCTCCCTCAGGTGCTACTGGATCGGGCCGCTGGGCAGAGTGAACGCACCATCATCATCAGCAGGAGCAGGAGTAGGAGGAGGAGGAGGAGGAGGAGGAGTAGTAGTAGTCTGGACGATGTACCGACGGACAGGGGGAACCTGTGGATGCTGCTCGTCCGGGAACAGGTGACTCCATGACCGCTCGAGCATGTTGTTCGTGATATCACGCCACTACATCTGCTGAGCGTAGATCATATCATCCTGCAGTTGCATCTGCTGCATATGCTACAGATGCAGCTGGTGCATCTGCTGCTACTACTGCTGTGCCATCTGCTACTCTAAATCTGACGGCAGCTGGTCAATAGACTCGTCTCTCGGACGTCTGACCCCTCTAGAGTTGCCAGCCTCAGAGGCGGCGCTCCTGCCCTAGACCATGCTAGGTCTGGCGCCTATCCCCATCCCCCGCAAGCATCCGGGGTGTTCAGCCTGAGCCAGACCTGCCTTCAAAGGAGCCATCAGGTCCACTGACCCCTGTGACTCCTCGGCCTGGGTTTATCGCAGCTCATCCTGTGACTGCTGCATCCGCTCCTGCCATTTTATGAAACAATTACTAATTAGCATTTTTCATTATTAAGTTGGTTTTTTAAAAATTATAATAATAAAATTACTTACAATGGCTGCCTCTGCCTGCTGAGAGGTCGCAATCCCGTCACGGTGTCTGTGTGTGATGGCGTACAACTCCCCATAGTCCGTCTGACGGTTCTCCTGCTGTGCCTTCGTCTCCTAAAACAATTACAAAGTTCAATTAGTATTATGAAATATCCAGCTAAAAGTCAGTGATATTTTGAAAAGTTACCAGCTCGCTATAGGTGACAGAGGCATCGTCCCGTCCTTATCCACCCTGTGGAAGAGATGGTTCCTCCTGTTCCTCCAGGAGTCACCTATCTTCACGAGGGTGTACCTCTTCCGGTTGGCCCGGAGGGCAAACCGTAGCTGAAAAAGAATTATTTAAATATCAATAATTACAAAAAAATAATTTTAAAATATTAATTAAATAGAATTAATTACAAAATATATTAATTAAATAATTTTAATTACTTGAACCACCTCCTCCTAAGCCTGGTCCTTCGGCCCCCTCGGAACGTGCCTCCACGTTTTGAAGTGAAGAGGGAACCGTATCCAATTCGTGTCCAGGTCGTTCAGGAAGCGGTTAAACAAGTGACCCCCATTGTCGATGGGCTGGTCAGTGCCCTCATTCCACGGCACTATAAATCGCAGGGTCCGGTCCATGCTGTTCACACCGGCCATGTCCAGCCTCCTCGTCGACACGTTCCCCTGCTCATCTACATAGTTTACCTCACGTTAGATAAATTGTAATTCAAATTTAACATTTCGAATTTAAATAAATAATTTATTAAATTAAAAATTTTATTTACCTTGGACCTGCACCTCAAACCAAGTAGACCGCGAAGACGACCCTCGTGGGTTGTTCTGCTCCCGAGCCTCCTCTTCATCGAGGAATTGCTCTATCTCCCTGAGCCCAATCGAGATCTCGAAGTCCTCCTCATCGTAGTCCTCAATGCTGATATCTGGCCCCCCAAACTCAGGCACCTCTGGTGCGGCCGTCTCCTATGGGATGGTCTACGGTACCTGTGGTAAGGCCGACTCCTGTGGGGGGATGGGCTGAAATGCCGCAGTCGCCCTTCCTCTACACTGCCCCTGCCCCCTACTCGGCTGCTGCCACCCCGTAAATCGGTTTGGGGACCTCAGGGGCCTTCCCCTTATCCTCTCTTGAAGCCATATCAACTGTAAAAATAAAAATAAAAATTTAGTCACATTATTATGCAAAAATATAATAAAAATACAAATACAAATAAAATACGTGTTATATATGTACCTCAAGTGCAAATACTGAGAAATACTATAGTAAAAACTCCTTCACAGACATCTGAATGCTCAAATCTAAAAGAAATCACTTAAAAAAACTCTAGGAAACAAAATAAGCAAACGGAAAAATGAGGGAGGCGGCCTCCTTAAATAGGGCAGCAATTTGTAGCGGTTATTCCAATAACTGCTACGTTAATCGCTACAAATCACCCAGGGCGCCTTAAATTTGTAGCGGTTTTCTAATAACCGCTACAAATTACAAGAACCTTTAAAATTCTATAGCGGTTATGGCCAAAAACTACTACAAACTTGGAGACTCCTGAAATTCTGTAGTGGTTATAGCCCTATAACCGCTACAAATAGCTGATGTTTGGCATTTTGCAGCGGTTTTGTTGCTATAACCACTACACTGTTGGCGGGTCTTGGTCGTGCCAAGTGGCGGGAATATTGTAGCAGTTTTTGTTTATTAACCGCTACAACTTAACAGCTACAAGTTTTGGCGGGAAATTCGTGCCATTTTTGTAGCGGTTTGTTCTACCTAACCGCTAGAAAAAATGCTGCTAATCTATCGCGCCACTTGGCGCGTAGCTTGCCGCTACAAATTTGTAGTGGTTTAGCTTAAAACCGCTACAAATACTACAATTTGTAGCGGTTTGATATAACCGCTACAATTCCACCGCTACAGAACACCATTTTTTTTGTAGTGTATGTATATATCACTACAACAATGAGCTATATGTGCTCATCATTGTGATGGGAGAAATATATGTATGCAATGTTATCCCTACACGTAGATAAGTTGTTTCTGGAATTTAAACTTGTGATCTTAAAGTTACTGGCTGCAACCTTACTATTACTCTGAGGCACACCATCTAGACAAAGTTTATTGACATGGACAAGGGGGAAGATATTATTGAGCTTGTTTGGAACAGTGACTGGCACTACTACAAAAAGGGGCTTTAACCTCCCAAATTTGGCACCTTTAACGTCCCAAAATGGGGGGACGTATATACTGGGGGCGTAGTACGTTGAAACAAAAGACGTCCCAAATGATAGGGACGCCCAAAGTCTGACTTTAGGCATCCCAAATTACAATTTGGGACGCCTAAAGTCCCACCCTGGGGGACTTTAGGCCTCCCAATTCTTAATTTGGGACGTCTAAAAGTTATTTTTTTTATACCATAATTTACATTCTGTATTACCCAACGAATTCAAACTGCAAAAATAGAATAGAAAATGGATTCATAAACCACACTGTCCGTTACAAACTGGTAAGGACATCCAGCACTACAATCTTTACTATATATACATACAATAACCTTTCATACAACCTACTACTATATATATCAACAAAAAACAACCAGAAAGTGTCAAAAAGCTATCATCACACAAGTACAAACTGATATAAAATAACAAGTTTACTGCTTTATATGTTGAAGAAGATGTCCAGCCAAAAGATCTCTGATCAAATCAAGGTCTTCACGTAGGTAGGCATCTTCATTATCAAAAATCTAAAAATTAGAAAGTAATAAGCTTTGATGAAATGAATCTCAAGCAAATGAATTAATTAGCATTTCGATTAGAACACCAAAAATATTATCATTTGAGAATGAAGAAGCGATTACCTTTTCAAAATCGCTAGTAATTCCACTTTGAGTTATGTTATACATATAAAGTATAACATAATATCCGCATTCCGTGTTGCCAGGCACTTTTAATCAAAGGGCTGCAATTGGTTGTTAAAATCAATAAAGGTATGTCTAAAAGGACCGTCAATGAAACAATTAGGTAGGATCGAATGTACTTACTATGGGATAAAACCACTTTGGCTTTTTAACAACTGTACCCTCACGTGACCCACCTAGGATTCTATATGTTTGACAAGCACTATCATAAAAAGCAAAATGAACAGAAATTAGAACCATTCATTTATTTTTGTTGTCAATGAAATACAAACAGAATAACTTACGTGTCGAAGACGGATTTTGTATCTCTGTCTGGCTTTTTACTCAAGGGATCAAACCAATAGACTACGTTGCGGCGGGGACATATAACACACAAAGTCCAGTGGTAACTTTAACAACATGTACACATTAAAATGAAGTTAGATGAGTGAGAAGACAATTATTTATTAAACTTCTTAAATTGACAAAATGTAAATGCGAACCGTTGGACAATGGGTGCTAGATAACAACGAAGTTTGGTTTGTGCCATTGCGTAGCCGACATAGTGAGTCCTATGCGCCACAGTACAAGTATCCCCTGTCGTATTCGCAGGACATAAGAATCCATACCAATTACTTCTTTCCATGTTTGTGCAGAGATCGTGGAAGGTGCTATAATAGAATTAAAATAAGGAATCAATTCTTGAATGTATGAAAACAAAAACCACTAAATGAATTCTATGGGAAAATTGAAAAAAAACTTACCGGACTGCAAATTTGACCCAGCCTGCATCTATCTCCTCCAACCTGATAAACTGCTTGAGATCTTTATTGTCAATCGTGTAGGGATACTCTACTTGGCCCACAATCCCTGGAGGCATCTTCAAGTCAATCTGTTTAATGCCCTTGTAGATCTGTTGCAGCCGTGCTAAGTAGGGCCATTTGCTCGCAGCTTTGTCATCCTTTTAGAACATCAAAAAACAAATTGTTATTATTAGGATGCCAACAGATTTTCAGTAACAGTAAGGTAATCCCTACCATTGGAGGTGTTGCGTCTGAACCAATAAGATTGCGAGGCCAAAGGATGAAAGATCCTATCGCTTGACCTAACGTGCCAACCTCTGGATCAGGAACAGGAATGGCTGTACCTTCTTCCCCCATTCTAACACTCGTCACATTCACCCTACGAAAATCCTCCAGAATTTGCTGATTATGGTGGGTGGTAGCACGTGTGTGAACGAGAGCATCAGCAACAACACGCAACAGTGGATCATCCAAATAGAAGGTGCAAGGGTCTCCCGACACTGGAGTGGGAGAAGGGTCGCCAAGTGGTTGCTCCAGAGGGTTGTAACTTCCTCTGGTGCTATTGAAGGCCGGGGATTCCTGAGTTCTATGCTCGTCCCTTGCCCTTTGTGCTTCAAACATCTTAGCCATTTCAAGTTGAAGCTCTGGCAACAGCTCTTGTCGGAGCTTGTCGCGAAGGTTGGCCTCGATCTCTCGTTTGAGCTCCTCTCGAATCTTGGCCACAACGTCCTTACTAGGTCCAGCTTGTGACGAATAACGTGGGTCTCGTCCAAAATACCTCGCGGAACTAACTCCCCGTGTCTCTCCTCGAACACGACCAAGGTCATCTGCCTTCCCAATAGCCGTTGACAAGATGTCCATCCGTCTACTTGGATTGAATGAACCTTGGCTACTCTGCTCGTCCAGGTCATCCTGTAGCATGCAGTTTATCGTAAATGTATCGAAACCACTTGCAACATGTAAAAAATTAGGTACTTATGGTATAACTACTTACAATCCTCGCAGCAACCTCAGCAACAGTCGAATTTATGTACTTCCCAGCCTTAATCCTCCCTGCTTTCCATTTTTTGTGACGTGGAGGAGGTGCCGGTGGCTGGATAACAACGCTAGGATCAGATTCCGCTGCTTCCTTCATTTTCTGTAACTCTTCTGCCATCATTTGCCGCTCAAGCTTCCGATATCCACCGCGAGACATGAAATGTTGATATTTATTTTCTGCTTGCCTCTGGGCATTTGCTGCACTTAATTTCTATGAATGAAAAACAACAAAAAATGAATCAACGATATAAAGTATATGAAAATTACAAGTTCTATATCATGATGACAGAAATCTTACCAAAAACTCAGGATCTGCTCGTGATGCCGCAAACAACCTCCAGTCCTTTGGAGATAAATATGTATACTGTGCACATGGATCCTTACCCCTAAGGTCCCCTCGAATGTAATGTGCTGTTAGCTTGTTCTTGAAACCTTTCCATCGTACACGAACCTCATCCATCCAGTGCCTATACATCTCCGTGGTGTTTGGGACATCGTATGTTTGCTGCAAGGTAAAACATAAGATTATTATATTTGAAATAATAAGAACAAAGCTACAATGCATCAAAACTTACATACCAAAAGTTGTTGCCAAATCATGTCTTTCATTTTTGGGGGAACCAATCTCCAATTATCGTAGGTAATGCACACTTTGCTTCGAGCTAAAAGCCCTAAGTAGCTAATGAAGTGGTCTTCCTCAGGACCAACTGGATTCAGATTGTCATCGAAGTCTATATGTAGCCTCTCCTGTTGATGTTCATGACGTGCAACCAATGCTCCCATCTTTGTACAGCCTCTAACCCTCCTTCTTGCAGGGGGTTCAACTCTAGGCCTTTCGTCATTGCTAGAACTTTCGTCATCTCTACGCCTCTCGTCATCACTAACGTTGTCCATATTCGTGTTAACACAAAAAGCATCATCAGAAATGTAAGTAAATTGCAATGAAAACGAAATATACTAAGCGGGAAGTAAAACAGAAAAAACACAGTTCTCGTTTATAAATTAAGGTCTTACTCTATATTGTTTCCCATAGTCCTTCACCATGGTCATTTCTTACAGCATATTCGTCATCATCTACCAATTCTACTTCATTTGTTCGAGGTGTAGTTGTTGTGAAAGGTGGTGTGTCATCAAGGTTGAAGGTCGGATCACCATACTTCTGTTTTTTACTTTTAAGGACAATGGACATGTTTTTGCTGGCAGGATCGGTGACATAAAACACTTGTTTCGCCTGGCTTACTAAAATGAAGGGCTCGTCTCTATAGCCAACTCTTCGAAGATCGACTGAGACAAATCGAAATTGTTTATCTACTACCACGGCATTGTTGCTAACCCACTTATATTTAAATAAAGCAACTTTGAACTTGTTGTACGTCATCTCCCATATTTCTTCTATAACTCCATAATAGGCCATAGATGCTAATATGGGGTTTTTGTCTCTCGAACTGGAAAAGTGCATAGATTCAGCTTCTACCATGACCCCACTATTTTGCATGGTACTTTTGTCATCTTGCTCTTTGGTATAGAAAGAATAGCCATTTATATCATAACCGGTCCAAGTAATGACCTGAAACGAAGGCCCCCAAGCTAGCCACTTGATTGTCTCAGACACACCGATCTCGTGCAAAACCTTTTCCTCGAACCACTGCATGAATGTCTTGTTTTGCTCAATAGCAATCTGCATGTCATTCTTCCTTGGATTCTTGTTCTTCAAAGTGTTTCTGTGTTCATTTATGTAAGGTTGAACTTCTTCCATATTATTCAGGATATACAAATGGGCTTGCAAAACCTCTTCACGAGGAACATTCTTCACTTTCAGTCCTCGTGTTCCCTTGCTTCTCCCTTCTTCATGCCGAGATTGTTCCTTCTTCCCTGACATATAATCTTTGCAAAACTCCATAGCCTCCTCAACTACATATCTTTCTACTATTGAGGCTTCTGGTCGATAAGGATTTTTAGAATACCCTTTTAAGATCTTCATGTATCGCTCAAAAGGGTACATCCACCTCAGGTAAACTGGACCGCATAGCCTTACCTCCCTCACCAAATGAACTACCAAATGCACCATTATATCAAAAAATGAAGGTGGAAAGTGCATCTCTAGTTGTGACAAAATAATGTAACCCTCATTTTCTAGTTCATCCAACTTTTCAGTGTCAATGACTTTGTTACAGATAGCATTGAAGAAAACGCACAATCTTGTCACTGTGTTTCGTACTTCATCTTTCATTATGCCTCTAATAGCTACTGGTAATAGTTGTTGCATCAACACATGATAATCATGGGACTTCATTCCCACTAACTTCAAATCGTCCATTGAGACACATCTTTTCATATTCAAGGAATACCCTTGCGGCACCTTCATTTCATGCAAACACCCACACAAACTTCTTTTCTCTGCTTTTGATAGTGTATGCGCTGCTGGCTCCATGTATGCCCTCCTACCATCATCTCTTAGTTGTGGATGTAACCGTTCTCTTATTCCCATATCGACAAGGTCTAATCTCGCATTAATCCCATCCTTAGTCTTCCCTGGTATGTGCAAAAGGGTACTGATAAGGCTATCACAAACATTCTTCTCCACATGCATCACATCAATACTGTGTCTCACGTCAAGCGAACGCCAATATGGAAGATCAAAGAAAATGGATCTCTTCTTCCATATGTTCTTCTCAGCTGCAACCCTCTGATTCTTACCAAAAGTGACATGGATATGTTCCACTCGACTGTAGACTTCCTCTCCGGTTAGTGACTTTGGAGCCATTCCATGCTCCGGTAAGCCGTTAAACCGCTTTCTTAGCCACGATACAGGTGGAACCGATGAAGAAACCTCCTGTGGCCAAGGTAGACAGTTTTTCTTCCATGCTTTAGTTGTTGGAAGTGTGTGTCTGCTTCACATATTGGGCATGCTTTGTGACCATTCACGCTGTACCCTGACAAGTTTCCGTACGCAAGGAAGTCGTTTATCGTTGTGAAAATCATTGCACGTAGGTTGAAAGACTCCTTCTTATAAGCATCAAACACATCTATGCCTTCCTCCCACAACTTCTTCAAGTCCTCAATCAAAGGCGCCAAATAGACATCAATATCGTTCCCTGGCTGTTTTGGTCCAGAAATCATCATAGATAGCATCATATACTTACATTTCATACATAGCCAGGGAGACAAGTTGTATATTACAAGGAGAACCGCCCACGCACTATGTGTGCTAGTAAGAGTTCTATACGGATTGATGCCGTCTGTATAAAGCCCAAGCCGTAGGTTTCTCGGCTCGCTGCCAAATTGAGGAAAGATTTCATCTATTTTTTTCCATTGTGGAGAGTCAGCTGGGTGCCGAAGATATTTCCCATCAGATATTCTCTCATCAGAGTGCCATCTCAACTTCTTCGCTTTTGTTGCACTCGCAAACAAACGTTTAAAACGTAGTATTATTGGAAGATACCACATAACCTTTAAAGGTTGCCTTTTACTTGTCACATCACGACAACCACCATCTTTTTTCACTTTGTATCGTGCAGTTTTACACTTAGGACACTCACTAAGACCTCCGTACTCATTTCTGTACAGTACGCAGTCATTAGGGCAAGCATGTATCTTTGTATACTCCATACCCATCGTAGACAGGATTTTCTTGGCCTTATACATACGATTTGGAAGTACATTATCCTCTGGAAACATATCACACAATAGTTCAAGCAGCAATGTGAAACTACTATCGGTCCACCCACAAGTTGCCTTTAAGTTAACCAAATGTAATGTTCCTGTCAGCCGCGTGTACTTACTACCACTGTACAATGGTGTCTCTGCATCACTCCGCAGGCTGTCATACTCCTGCGACTGCGTAAAGGATTCTGCCTCAACATCGTTAATCATTTTCTCCATTCTATCTTCACCTACGATATCCACATCAATGGTCTTGTGCGACGGACAATCCGTTACTTCCTCACCATGCCATATCCACCTTGTGTATCGCAGATTTATTCCATCACAAAGTAGGTGATCCTTTATGACATCAGCATCCCGTCGACTCTCATTCAAACAATTGACACAAGGACAAAAATACTTCCCATTTCTTGCAGGAGCATTCTTTTTAGCGAATTCAATAAATTCGTCCACCCCTTTCTCATATTCTTCACTAGTTCTCAAAGCATTCATCCAACTATGATCCATTTTGTTACCACCTAAGGCATTACCAATAACATTCACACGTTTAGTACAATTCTCAACGACATATGATGGGATTGCCTAATTAAGTTATCAACCCAATTTAGGATTTTAAAATATGGGCTTAATAACTTTATTGCCCCCTCCTAGCCTCATCTCTTCTATTAAAAGGGTTTCAGTGCTATGTAACTTATTTTTTTAATAAGTATATGTATATAAAATTAATGTATAATAAAATAAATACAATAAGATTAAATTAAAGAATTTTTTTGAGGTTTGGAAGAATTAAAAACAAAACGAGTTTCATATTAACAAAACAATTTTAAGTTGAGCTCTTCCAAAAATAAAATTGTTTTATTGAAAATATTTAGATAAAAATCATTTAATGAATATTGGGGTTATCCTTTTCTTTTTAAGTTTTGGCTTGAATTATTCTTCATAATTCAAGAATTTGGAATTAACAAAACAATTGTGTGTAATTAATACAAGAATTTCTTTAATTTAAATAAATCATATTTTATTTTATTATATATACTAATTAATGGTGCAGGAACAAGACCAATGAAATGGGGTGGTGCCACTACGTGTGTATGTATAAATCTCCATTGCCTTATAAAAGCTAGATTTCCCTAAAACTGAACAACATGGATCTATTATACTTTTAGAAAAGCCGTAGAAACGGCTTTGTATTAACAGGGTTAACATATTGAGCTTATTATGAGGTTTCAAATTAAACGGGGTTAAAGATAACAAATGGTTTCGCCAAATTCATGGTAGGATTTTAATGAGAGGTTTTAACGGTTTCATGAACAACTATGAATTGTATTGGTTTCATGTGGCATACACTAATCAATGATTGGAAGAAACTTTTATGAGCCACTTTCATTATGTTACACTTGAACAAATAAATAAATAAAAGTTCAAAAACTTTGTCTTAAAATTTAATACTCTTCTAATCGTTCTTATAAGTCACTTTTAACATGATCCACAATAGTCAAAGAAATCTTTAAATCTCATTAACTCTACCTTTAAATTTAAAACCTTTCTAACTACATCCCTATTTAATATAACATTTTATCTTATAAGAACAAAGTTTACTCAATAATTAACGAGAGGCAAATTGAAACAGGGGAGTAACTTTTAAACTTTACTCATATTTAACACAATGGAACGGGTGAGAACTAAGAAGACTTGTTTCTATTATACACAAGTAAATTTATATTTAAACAAGAAAATAAACCATTCCCGAATAAATGCAATTTAAGCAATATAACCACACCAAACACATCAGGCTAATCTCAACTATCTCAATATAAGCAATATATAATAAGCACAATCTCAACCATTTAATTTATATTTCAAAAACAAAATAAACCATTCTGTTACAAAAAAAAATGAAGAAAATAAACCAACCTGATCAGGGCGCCCACTAGCTAGTATGTTTGAGAGGTAGAGAAGAGACATTGGAGCTCCACGGTGGTGTGCACAACAATGGAAGGACGAAGGTGGAGGAGAGAGCAAAAATCTACCCACTGTGGAGGAGGTGAGGTTGCAGCAGACACGGTTGCAGCCGTTGAAGAAACAAAGAGGAAGAAGAAGGGAGGAGGGAGGAGTTCAACAAGCTAGGGCCGACGGTGGAGGAGAGAGCTTGAACAAGGGAGGAGGGAGGAGTTGAAGAAAAAAAATAGAGGAGGGCCGACGGTGTGGGTGGGGAGAGGAGGAAGAAGAGTAAAGTTGTTGTTGAGAGGATGTGAGGAGAGGGTGTGATAGATGAGAAGACCGCATGTCAGACAAGTGTCTGACATGCAGGTAGGGGACGCTTTTAGGCGTCCCAAATGGCATTTGGGACGCCTAAAGTAGGGACTTTGGGACGCCTAAACCGAGCTCCTGGTGCTAAAAAAAATTTATGAAATTTATATTTCGCGCCAGGAAGCACTTTAGACGTCCCAAATTCAAATTTGGGACGCCTAAAGGTTCCCCTACATATATATAATTATGAAAATGCCACCGCCTCCCTTTTTAACCACCCAATTTTCAATTTGGGACGTCTTTGGGGGTGGTTATATCTCAATTCTGTAGTAGTATGGAATGCTTAAAATCAATTTTTCAATCGTGATTTACGGTGTACGAGGTAAGTATGTGAGAAGAGTCTTGCCTCGATTTACATGAAAAGCAGCTTATAAGCAATCTCAATGTCAAAATAAAAATGCAATATGATTTACATTATATGATCACTAATTCATAGGAATGATAAAAGGTATTGCAACAATAGAAAGTCAGTTACTTTCTTTTGTTACACTAAGTGTTAAAGGGCATATTTACTTAGAAATTTTCAAGGATCAGCTACAAGAAAGTTTTTGAGGGAGCAATATCGTCAACACAGTTGCAATAATGGATCAAAACAGTCAACTATTAGTTGATTGGTTATGTTGAGGTGGCATGCCCATGCGGTATCCATGTCATCTTTTTTGGGTTAAAGGTATAGCCGTCAAAACGGGTTAAGCTCGTTAGGCTAGCCCATTTAAGCCTATCTAAGTGGAGGGCCGGGCTTGTATTTTATGTGGTGTAAAAGAAACTTGGGCTTAAATGGGCTAGCCCGTTATGGCTCAAAAATAAAAGGGCTAGCCTGTTAAGATCGAGAGCTGACCCTTTTAAGCCTGCATATTTTTTATTTACTAAAATAAAAATACTCACTCTTCTCATGCAATTCTTTTTGCGTGAAAAAAAAAACACCCAGGTATTCTAGTTCACACACATTTGTACCCTAATCAAATTTTAAAGATTCAAGTTGTGGTTAATTTGTTGAGCTCTAACCACTTCCCATATATATTTATATATATATATATATATAATATTACTTTGATTCATGCATCCAGTGCACATAGAATGATCTAACTTTCGAAAATAAAATGTCATAGTATTTTTCTTAAAACAATATAGTTTTAGTCTAATTTTTATTTCTTTTCAAAACATTCTCAAATTAAATTTTAAATTAAATAGTATTATAACAAAAAAAAACTTTAATAGTCATACACAAATCGTTTATATATAATAACTATAAGATTTTCTTATCTTTTAACTATTAAATCTTTTGATATGTGACTACAAAAAAGAGGTAAATTATTTATTTTTGGTTATTTTTGTGCTGGGACAATAGTTTATTAGTGTTTGAAGTTTGATTTGTACATTTGTTTTTGAAATTTAGACAATAGTTTGACACTTTATTTTATTAAATATATATATTATTTGAATTACAAATTTTAAGAGATTTATTATCTTACTTTTATGTTTTTCAAAATATTTTAAAAACTAAAATCTAATAAAATCACATGAAATCCCATGGGCCAGCTTTGAGCCCGCATGTCTAAGGGCCGGTGTTCAATAATAAGATGATTTTATTGCATATGGGCTTTTCAAGCATGACCCTTTTAAATACTAGTCCATTAAGGGCTAGCTTTTTAGAGTTGGGTTAGCCCATTTTGACAGCTTTAGTTAAAGCGCATTTTTTGTTTTTAAGGGGGTAATGCCTCAAAAGTTGCAAAATTGTAGCAATATCGCCCTACCCTAATGGACTCAAACAATCAACCCTTAGTTGACTAAATATGCTAAGGTTATATGTTCATGTGGCATCCACATCACTTTTTCCCAAGTCATATTTAGTTGAAGATAAGGATTTGTAGAAAAAGATGACTTCTAAGCCATAATTTGTGTCGAGCAGTCGTCTTCTCCATCCTACACTAATTGAAAACTAACTAACTGGATGGTTTAGCAACCATCTTCTTCATCCTTCACCATCAATCCTTCTTTATGGCTTTGTTGGTTCTTCCGCCTTCATGTTCAACTTTGCCAATGAAAATTTGGGTGTACTTCACAAAACAAATTTATGAAGAGTTTTTCGGTGAGTGACATTTTCCTCTCCTGTCTTCTTCATTTTCTTCGACTCACTAGTAGAAACAAGACTTTCTAATCCTCCCTATTTAGACCAGTCAGTGTGAAGGCGGTTTAAAAAATGTAATCGATATCATTTTTGTAAATATGATAAAATTTTTGGAGCAGTGAAGGAACAATTACCATCTGAAAGTTTTTTTAAAACCCAATTTTACTCCAAAACTGTAAAAGAAAAGGGTAATGTATTTCTATTTTAACCAAGTGCACATGCCCCGCTCAGCGAATCCATGAGCAGGGCGTACTCATCCTCAAAATGGCTACATTGGGATAACTGGACCCACTTTTTTTTTCTTAGTTATTTGGATTAAGTTGTGTTATGTACCCTGAAGTATTTTTGCATTAGTACCTAGTATTCCAAATTAATTAAGTTCTAGTATATTCAAGCTCTTAAGATATTTTTTCAGTTGTACCCAATATCCTAAATTAATTAATTTTAAATACACTTAGCACCCTTAAATATTTTTTCTGTTGTACCCTGTATCCCAAACTAATTAATTTTTAGTATATCTAGTATCCTGAAACAATTTTCCGGTGGTACCCAATATCCTTATATATTTTTAGTAGCTCCCAATAACTCAAATTAATTCATTTTTAATACACCCAACCCCTAGAGTATTTTTCTAGTAGCACCCACTAACTGAAAAAAATACTTCATTATGCTAAATACAACTTTTAAAATAGTTTAGAATACTGGTGTCATTGAAAAAAAAAGACTTCACGGTACTAAATACAACCTAAATAAAAAAATTAATTAAAAAATAAAGAAGAAGAAAGATAGATAACTCATCCACAAATGCTTTGGATGAGCATGGAATGTCGATTCTATTTTAACCTCTAAAGAAGTATTTAGGCATCACATATATATGTATATTCTCTCACTCATCCCTCATCATCCATTCTTCTTCCAAATTTTTTTTCTCTTTCATGTAGACACACTCATCCCTTTTATTCTTTTTTTTTTGGAATACAAAGGCGAGCAATGCTTGAAGTTTACAAAAACCTATGACTAGGTATTACATACAAACCCTGAGATGTCTGAGTACAGTCTAGTTCAAAAAGGTGGATTCATTCCCTAGGTGCTAATTCAATCTCTGAGTAATCTAGAATGCTCATGAGAGCATTTTTTGCTAAGAAATCAGCACATATGAAATTTTCCCTGTATGAATAGGAAATTTCTATGTCCCAATCACCATAAATAATGGACCTAGTATCTATAATGACATCATATAGAGGGTGATCGATTGCACACTCTACCGATAGAATTTGGATAGCCTGTAATGAATCCATGAAGAGCCTGATCCTGGTGAATCCCATCTGCCTGCGTAGTCGGAGTCCTTTGTTGATTCCATGGATTTCCGCAGCAGTTGGGAAAGTGTATCCTAACTTCTGTTGAAATCCACGGATCCAGTTACCTTGATGGTCCGTGATAACTCCTCCGTAAGCTGCTTGGCCTCCAAAAGCTCTCGATCCGTCAACATCAACCCGCACGAACCCTGGTTCAGGTGGTTCCCAACGACTTGACCCCCTCTCTGGAATTTGGAAGATCTGATGCTGAAATCTGCCATTTACCAAACTTTCGGATAGATTATACAAGCATTTATGAATTATCCCTTTTACATTGTCCGGTCATCCTTCAAATGCTTGGCTGCATCTATTCTTCCATAGAAGCCAACACACGGTGCTGAACACTCTATGCCATAGCCACCTGGCAACCCTCCCAGTTCCTAGGCAATGCTGTATATTCCATGTAAGCCATTCCTGCAAATTACTAGAGAAAAATATAGGATAATATATATGGTTAATTAAAGTAAACCACACTCTCTTAGCCTGCTCACAATCTCTCAGGACATGGATAATACTCTCCTTACACTTACACTGAAAGGGACAGGTGTTTAGGACGCTCAAATTATGTCTCGCTCTCATCTGGTTCGTAGGAAGTCTCTCATGGAAAACTTGCCACAAAAAGAGCTTAACTCTTTCTAGAATATCCCAATGCCATAACCGCTGCCAGTGACTGTGATGCCTTTTATTCGTGCTGATGAAAAACCATGTCATATGCCGACTTCACACTGAAGTTTCCATCTGACCCATTCCTCCAACAAAAGACATCGTCTCCTGAACCCGTAGGAGAAGTCACTCTCATAATCCTATCCACAACCCAATGAGGAAGGAACATTCCCCACTTAGCTCTATCCTATTGACCTGTTTGGGTGACAAATGAGTCTACCTGTGCTTCCATGTCAACTAACTGAGCATTCCTGTCAAGATAGCATTTCAGAGGTCTATCAAATGGCACCCAATGTTCCTCCCAAGCCTCAGTATTTCTGCCACTTCTTAACTTCTTCCCAATTCCACCCATAAAGACCTCCCAGATTGCCACAATGCCGCTCCACACAGCTGATTGATTGCGATGTCTATGCACTTGAGGTAGTTTATCCTCCCCACAAGAGTATTTTGCTCTTAAACACTTCACCCACAAAGCTTCCGATTGAGTAATCATTCTCCAACATAGTTTCATGAGAAAAGCTTTATTTTGACAAAGAAGATCCTTTATTCCCAACCCTCCTTTATTCTTTCTGTTCTTTAAAATATCCCAGGCTAACAAATGCATTCTCCTGGATTCTTCATGCTGATTCCAAAAGAAATCCCTACTCAATTTTTCAATTATTGCTAATACCCCTTTTGGGATCAGGGATGATTGCATCTGGTACTGAGGGATTGCTGTTAATACTGACTTGATTAAGACTATCCTACCTGCCATACTCAAATAGCGTCCTTTCCATTTCGACATCTTCGATCTTACCTTCTGGATAAGTGGCGCAAAGGTCATGTTAACCATTCATTTATGTAAGAGCGGGACTCCCAAATATTTCCCTAAGTCTGCTGTCAATCCAATCCCCACTTCCTGACTCAACTCATAGGCTCTATTGAAATGGACATTCCTTGACACGAACATTTTTTACTTATTTAGATTGATCCTGTTCCCTAAGATTCGACAAAACAGCTCCATTACACTCTTTATCTCCTCCATTTGGTCGTTGAGGCCTCACAGAATAAAACCAGATCATCCGTAAAAAACAGGTGTGAAATCCTTGGACCCAAAGTACCCATCTTGAGAGGTCGCCAATTTCCCGAATCTACTTCCTGGTGGATAAGTTGGCCTAATAGCTCCATATAAAGAACAAACAAGTACGAGCTTAAAAGATCACCCTGTCTTATACCCCTCAACGGTGTGAAGCTCTCTGAGGCATCACCATTCCAGAGAACCCTCATGGATGAAGATGAAACACATGACATAATTAGCTTAACAAACTCCCCACCCAATCCTAAACCGTGTAAAACAATTTCCAAGAAACACCCGTCCAGTCTGTCAAATGCCTTCTCCATGTCAACCTTCACTGCCACATACCCCTTCCTACCATTTTTAGTTCTCAAGGTATGGATTGCCTCTTCAGCAATAATAATGTTGTCAACCCCTTGCCTGCCGGCTATGAAACTGCACTAGTTATCGGCCACTAGATGATTCCTGACACATTTAAAACGATTAGCTATAACCTTGGTGAAAATCTTGAAGCTAACATTGTATAGAGAAATGGGTCTAAAGTCCCTAAAAGATGTGGGTTGGTCAATCTTCAGAATCAGGAAAATATTAGTCTGATTTATATCATGGACATCCTCCAGACTATCAAATATTTTAGAAACCAGGTCACATATCTTGACACCCACTCGCTCCCATTGTGTGTGAAAGAAATGGGGATTTAATCCATCTGGTCCCGGTGCTTTGAATGCACCCATCTCAAAAGCTGTATTTTTAATCTCAATTGAAGAAGGGGGTCTCTGAAGGATTTCAATATGGCTTGTTTCCAAAGAGGGGAAATTAGTCGGCCATGGCGAAAATAGAGATGAGGGGTTCTCTGTTGAAAATAGCTTCGTAAAATAATCAACAGCCATATGTCTCAAAAGCCTCTTATCAGTAATCCAGTTACCCTGTTCATCCTGTAGAGCCTCAATTTTGTTTCTCTTTCTCCTAGCTATGGTACTGGCATGAAAAAACTTCGAATTCCTATCCCCTCCACTAAGCCATTTGCATCTTGATTTCTAGTACTATATCAATTCTTCCTACAAATTCAGCTTGTGATACTCATCCCATAACTGTTTCTCAATTATGAAGAGTCCATTCTTGTTTCCCTTACAACTCCTAGCCCGGTCAATCCCTTCTAATCTTCTGATGACTTCCCTTTTTTTCTTAGCCACATTTCCTACTATTTTGTCATTTCATGCCAACGCCTCTTTTCTAAACTGCTTATGCCCTTGGACCCAATCTTTCCCATGCCATGCTGTTTCTACCACGTCACAAAACCCCTCCTCCACACACCACGCTGCTTAGTATTGAAATTTGGCCTTCCTACTAATTTTAGTCGATTTGTCTCCAACCACCACTACTCGATGGCCTGAATTGAATATGAGGTAATGGTAGGATTTGGCCTGAGGATTCTTTATCCCCCATTCAAAATTACAAAAAGCCCAATCGAGCCTTTCCTTAACCCCAGCTTTCTCCCAAGGAAACCTGTCTCCCACAACCGGAATTTCCATAAGGTTACAACCTTAAATACCATTTGAAAATCAAGCATTGAGCTATTCATCGGTGCCGCCCCACCCACTTTATCCGTGGGACTCAAAAAGGTGTTAAAATCACCCAAGACCAACCATAGTGAGTTAATAGATTGATTAATGACACACAAAGCCAACCACAAATCTCTTCTCTTCAAAATACTAGTATCCCCATATACAAATGTAACCAGAATCGAATTTTGGCCATTCTTTTCAGAAATTTTACAGTGCAGCAATTGAGTATTAGAAAACACATATTCAATCATAAAATCATTACTTTCCATAAGACCCAAATCCCACCGGCATAACCTGTAGCTTCCACCCTTAACCAGTCGGTAAAACCCAACTTTCTCATAACTAAATCAGCTCTATTACCACTAATTCTAGGTTCAACAATGCCCATTACATCAATAGCATACTTTCTAATAACATCTTTAAAAATCTGAGGGAACGCTCTACCACCCGCCCCCTGATAATTCCAACATGATATTTTCATAAAATCGTATTGACAAGGGAACAAAAATTCTGAGATTACTTATTTAGCAGCTTCTCTCCCATCATGATCACCACCTCCAGTTAGGATTTAGAATGACTCACAAAACTGCATTGTTGCATGTCGTGCTCTCCTTTGGGCGCCACTGGATGGCTCTGAGTGTCCGAAGGTATTTGAGTGCACTGCAGTTTTTCTGGTCTATCATCAATCCCCTACCTGTATGCTTCACCGATATGCACCACTGGGTTCTTGGCCTCCATATTACTTTTCTTGCCTTGATTCCCGTTCGGCTTCACATTTTGTTTTGGGCCATGCACATCATTTATCACCAAACCACCTTTAACAACATTGTGGGCCCTATATGGAATTTTCTTTGATGCTTTAGCTCCCCTTCTCCCTTCCAAATTCGTGTCAGGACTTGGGCCCAAGTTCACAACATTACTTGGCCTACCAAAGTCACACTTCACCACAGTCTCATTATTTCCTTTTTTTGAAATCACAGACCACCTTTTGTCTCCCATGTGAAACCCCTTTCCATCTTTTGGTTGACCCACTCTGAACGTCATCTTGCCTCTCTGCACAGCCCCTAATTTACCCTCTGCACCCCTATTCTCAGGTTGCGCCGCCTCCCTCTCCCTCTCACTCCCTCGATTAAGATTTAAACCCCACTCGGGAATCGCTACCCTTTCTTCTTCCATACCTTCAAGAACTGCAAATCTAGACTGATTAGTTCTGACCTTCGCCATACCTTCCGACAATTCCGCTTGTCTCCCATCACCGCCCAAGTTCCTACTGTCACTAGATCTTGAGAATCATGCCTTTGGGGGTCGCTGAAAGAACATCCAGGGCCCAAATTGCTCCTCCTTCGCCGGAAATTTTTTCTCTATCGACAACGTTGACAACTTGGATTCCTCTGGCTTTTTCGGTGCTTGGTTCTCCACCGTGTTCACTGATTGTTTCCCTACCATGTTCACTGATTGTGTCCCTACCTTCTCTGGGCATTGTTCTTTCCTGTGTCCATACTTACCATGGGTAAAGCATACAAAACCCAACCCTTCATACTAAATATTAAATAGGTTCGAAGCTAATATAATTCTCGGAACCAGCTCTTTCTGTAAATCCAGCTCCACGCATAGCCTGGCATATCGTCCTCTATTTACTTTCACTTCCTCCTCCTCCAGATCTTCAATGGTAGTCATATCCACTTTTATAGTCTTCCTGATCATATCTCCAAGTCTCCACATGCATTCTTTGTTGTAGCACACAAGAGGTATATTTTAGATTCTAATCCATGTAGCGACTCTTCCCAGGGGATTTTGGAATGGGTCGAATTGTGGAGACCATCTCTGCACAAGGATGGTGTGCTGAGCAATTGTCCATGGGCCACTTAAGAGGATTCTCTTATGCTGCTGACCCCATTCTGCAGGATCCTTCAGTCTCACCACATAATAGTTGTTCGGTAAATCAATTAGCTCAAAGCTCTTAATATTCCAGATTTGACTCAGATGCTCTTTAAGTCTATAGAAGTTGATTCTTGCACCAAGGATTGTAATAATTAGTGAACTATTCCATGGTTTCGCCCATCTGTTGTATTCCTTACGCGTCATGCTCATTGTTGGGTAGATGTCCATTAATTTTTTCAGTTCTTTTGATGGTTCAGGAATATCCCAAGCTTGGTCCATAAGCTCCGATAGCATGAAATCCTCCTCCACACTCGGATAACCATTAGCTATGCCATTATACTATGCTCCCTTGAAACGTAACATGGAGTCTTTATATGACTTGCTAGGCTCCGCTCTTCTCTGCATTTGCTGTTCTGAAATAATCTCCGAATTATACCCTTTCGCCAGTTCCGAAGAGATGACAATGTCTGAGATCGATACACTCTGAATTTGCTCCTCTGTTATCTTAATATCCTTGCTCATATCGTCTTCCCCTATAATATTCCTTTTAATCACGTTTGTCACAGACCTTTCTTTTCCAGCATTCCCACTTGCTTCAGCAGCTCTCACAGTCAGCGTTACCCGGACACCGGGATCGACCATAGGAGAAAATACTCTTTTCGGCTCGTTTTCCAAGAGAGAGAGAGACCCTACTCTTTCCCCTTTTATTCTTTCTTGTTATTCTTACCACTCACGAAACTACCCTCAATATGCGTAGAAATAGTTTAGTAAAACAACGATAAATATGGGAGACAATAAAATAATTTGCACACCCTACCAAAAAAATTAATAGATTTTTTAATCAAATTTTAAATATCAAATGGCTATTGATATTAGTCAATATTTTGTAAATAATATAATTAAATAAAAAGGGAAGAGTTGGTGTAGCACGCTTAGGCCGCTTACCCCTCCTCTTGATCTCAATGTCTTTCTTATAATTTGATGAGTTAAAGATCTCAATCCATAACACCGGTGAGTTTGATAGGTTGATAAAATTAGCAATTAAAAAAATCTATTATTATGAATATGGGCAATCGTATCAGCAAGGAGGACTATATAAAAATATTTAATACCATAAAGCGTCATATTCTTAAGTTAAAATGTAATAAGAAAAATATTTAAAATAAACTACTAAACATTACAAGAAAAGAATCAGCTATAGTTATCACTGTCTCGCAGACATCATAGTCTCTCTTTGAACCGCCTTCAAGATGAGACTGTCAGGTTCAAGAACCACCTGAAGAGGAAGAAAGCCAATTCCATCAGCAATAGCAATCATCATCTTCTTGGTTTCTTCTTTGAACTCTCTCAGATTGATTTTTCCATCCATGTCATGATCGAATTGCACGAACAATGAATCATAAACACGGGCAACCTCGTCGGCTTCGGTCTTCACGTTGATCCCAAAGTCAGCCTCAAACAATCTCAGCCTCTTAAACTCATTCACCATCTCATCATAGGATAGAAAACCATCCTTATCTTTGTCTAATTCACCAAACATATCCCTCACTGACGCATCGAAGGCTTCTTCGTCTTCGACGAAGTTCAATATTGTGGCAGCGTCAACAATTTCTACACTCATTTTGGCTGTAATAATCAGAAGCGGTAATAATTAGAGAGAGGAGTGTGCTTCAGTATAATTGGAGAAAGGGATTCAAATATGTTTGTGTTAGAAGATTGAGGTTTATTTAATTTTTCGGCCTTTACTCACCTCTATTTATAGAAGATTAGAGCTAGAGGTTTTGATGAGATAAAATATTTAGGAAATCTAGTAAACGATGAGATTATTAAAATTTTGATATATTACTTTTTTAATATTGATAAGATAATCTTGGGATATTGGCATCTTTTTTATTTGATTTATTCGGAGATATTGTAAGACAATTCAGTGGCATATATATATTTTTATTTTTATCATTCTCTATGATCTGTTCAAGTTTCTGGGGACAATTTAAAAAATCTACCGATATAGAAGGTCATTTTATTTTATTTTTAACTCCTAATTTATAGATAATACTCGTTAAAGCTAAGACCTAATATTTATATAATTCTCTAATTTTAAAATATCAAGTATGATCAGATAATCTAAAGAATATTAGACTATTCTCCGTATTATTATCCCATTCTTTTTCTCTTTTTAAAATTTTATTCTATCTATCTTTTTATTTGGAAAATTGGTAAAAAAAAAAAAAAAATCTCTGTTTGAAAATTTTATGACTGAGGGGGAGTACCATGAGAAATACTTACATACTCCCAGAGCATCACCTCATTTATACTCTCACTAATTAAAATATAACAACTCATCTTATTTTAATTCTATATGGCAGATGAGTCATTTGGATAAATTCAAATTTTATGATTTCTAAAATATAACAACTCATGGGAGGGAATTTAGTCTTTTGTTTTTCTAAATTATGAAGTTTATGTTTTTTAAAATTATAAAATTTAAATTTTTTCAGATGGCTCATCTGTCATGTAAGATTAAAATAAAATGAGTTATTATATTTTAATTAGTGAGAGTACAGATGAGGTAGCGCTCCGGGAGTATGTAAGTATTTCTTGAGTACCATGGGAGAATTAAGGAGAAGGACAAAGAAAATGAAATATTTGTCAACAAGGGTCCTAAATATTATAATTATTTTGAAGGACCAAAAATCAAAATATTAAGTTCAAATTGTTGAGTTGTAGTTAGAGAAAATGAGGGGAGTTTGTTCAAGGTCAATTTTATAATTAAAAATTTATAGTTTTTTTAATCCTTTAAAATAATTATAATTTTTAGATCCTTATTAATAAATATTTTTTTCTTGATCCTTTTTTCTAATTTTCTTTAGTACTATTTTTTACGTACAAAAAGTACTGGTATAAGATTTCACATATGAAAATGACTTGTATATACTCAAATTCAAGTCCTTTTGACTAATAAATTTTTAAAAATAAGGATATTTCACTGATTTTTACTTTCATTTTCGTATTAAAATTAACCAGATAAAATATTGTGTTCACCCGACACAGCTGCTCATCAATCTTTACGTGGTTTTTAGGAGACAAGATCAACATGTAATATTATATATTTTTTCTTAAGAAAAAAATGAACAAATAATTACTCTAATTTTAATTATAAAAAATTTAATATTTTTAACTATTTTTATTTGTAAGTTGTCAAGTCCATGCTCGTAACCCCTAGACGGAGGACAATCCATTATGGCTGCCGAGCTCGCACATTCCATGGGCAAGTTGGGCAATGCCCTCACTGATGACAAATTAGATTTGAGGAATGCACAGTCAGCGTGTGTTATTGTATTAGCATCAACGAAAAATGTTCATCTTTAATTCATCTAATAATCCTACAACCCAAACAATTTCTGAAACAGCAGAACCCAAGGCTCTGTATTGAGCCTCGGCTGAAGAACAAGAGACCGTGGTCTGCTTCTTTGTTTTCCACATGATAAGAGAACCCCCCGAGTTTTAAAAGATAACCTGTAACAGATCTTCGAGTCGTCCCACACGCTCCCCAATCTGAATCACAAAAGCAATCCAAGACAATACGTCCAGTTGAACTCATCAACACACCACGCCCCGGATTTCCCTTTAAGTACCGAACCACATTAAGCGCTGCTCCCATGTGCACTTTCATAGGGTTTTGCGTGAATTGACTCAAAGTCTGCACAGAAAAGCTAATATCAGGTCGTGTAACAGTAAGATAAATCAATCGACCTACCAAGGTTCTATATCGTTGTGGATTTGGTAACAGATCTTCTGCCTTATCTCTTCCTTCTTCATATGCAAGAAGTTTCACATTTGGTCCCAATGGCACGTCTAATGGCCTACATCCACTCAGCCCTGTATCACATAGTAAATCAAGTATATATTTCCTTTGACTTAACATTATACCCTTTTTGGACCTAGCTAATTCAATGCCAAGGAAGTACTTCATTACTCCTAGGTCTTTAATTCGAAAACTGTTATGTAAGAATTGTTTTACCTCTTTGATCCTTGCCTCATTGCTCCCTGTAACCAAAAGGTCATCAACATAAACAAGAACATATACTACTCCATCCGCATAGTATCTAAAGAAGAGGGAATAATCACTTTTACTCTGATTGAAACCCCCTTGTATGAGTATAGTGGTTAATTTGTTGTTCCCCTGTCTAGAGGCTTGTTTAAGCCCGTATAAGGATTTTTTAAGCCTACACACCATGTTCTCCCCCTTATTACTGAAACCTTGGGGAACACGCATGTAAACCTCTTCATTTAAATCCCCCTGTAAGAAAGCATTATGCACATCCATATGATATAAATTCCATTGGTTTAAAGCAGCAAGTTTAAGCATGATTCTGATAGTAACCATTTTAATAACAAGAGAAAAAGTATCATGATAGTCTACCCCTTCTCGTTGAGTATAGCCCTTTGCAACTAATCTTGGCCTTATATTTATCTATCTCTCCATTACTCTTGTATTTAACTTTGTAAACCCATTTGCACCCAATAGGTTTCTTACCTTTGGGAAGGGGCACAATGTCCCATGTTTGATTCTATTCTAATGCCTCTATTTCTAAATTCATTGCTCGGACCCACTCATCATTTTGTACAGCCACCTCATATGTAGTAGGTTCATTAACACTATCAACAGTACTTAATAAGCACAAGTGGGATGTAGAAACATTTTTATAAGTAATGTAATGATCAATGGGATAGAGACATTTCTTCATACCTTTAGCTTTAACTAAATCAGTGGCTGCGAGATTACATATGTAATCTTGTGACCATATAGGCGCCTTTCGGTTTCTTCTTGGCCTTGTGGAGTATGCTGTGGTCATGGAAGGATCCCTTAGATGGTTCTCATCTTCAATGTCTATGGGATCACTAGCAATACCATCATTCAATTGGCCAGTCTCATTAGTATCACATAAATCAGATTCACGCACACCGTCCTTAGGTACAGGGAATTGGTTTATATGGACAGCAGGCATATTTTGGTCATCATCAAAGAAAAACAAATCCTTAAATCCTTTATCTAGCCCTCCTTGGTCAATTGGTAGTCGGTCTTTAAAAGGAAATCTGTTTTCTTGGAAAAGAACATGTCTACTGACCAAGAGACGTTTGCCAAACAAATCAAATAAGAGAAATCCCTTTTGATTATGGGGATAACCCAGAAAAACACAAGGAAATGATTTGTCCTTAAGTTTGTCAGTATTAAGTAAATCAGTAGCATAAGATAAGCAACTAAACACTTTTAGATCATCATAAAGAGGTTTCTTGCCATAAACTCGTTCAAAAGGGGTTTGGTAGCCTAGGATTTTAGAGGGAATACGATTTACCAAGTACACTGCCATTTTGACACATTCTCCCCAAAAATGAATAGGGATGTGAGATTGTAGGATAAGGGCCCTGGAGATTTGCATAAGTGTTCTATGTTTCCTCTCAACAATGCCATTTTGCTCAGGGGTATAAGGGCATGAAGTTTCATGTACCACACCCTTAGTGAGAAAATAATTTTTAAGATCAAGGTTAGTAAACTCACTACCATTGTCTGTTCTAATGCACTGAATTCTAGAATCAAATTGATTGGAAACATATGCAAAGAAATGTTTAACATGAATGACAACTTCAGATTTATGTTTCATAAGGAAAATCCAAGTGGCTCTTGAAAAATCATCCATAATAGTTAGAAAGTAAGTACATCCAGAATGTGTAGGGGTTTTATAAAGTCCCCATACATCCATGTGTATGAGTTCAAAACACCTGTTTGTTTTGATAAAGCACTACAAAAAAAAAGGTATTTTGTAGCGGTGCAATTGTAGCGGTTATATTAAACCACTACAAATTATAGTATTTGTAGCGGTTTTCACCTAAACCGCTACAAATTTGTAGCGGCAAGATATTTTGTAGCGGTTTCCTACAAAAAACCGCTACAAATTTGGCACGAAATTCCCGCCAAAACTTGTAGCGGTAATTTTGTAGCGGTTAATGCACATAAACCGCTACAAAATACCAAAGGTCATAATTTTGTAGCGGTTTTGGGCAATAACCGCTACAAAATTTCAAGAGTCTCGACATTTGTAGCGGTTCTGGGCAATAACCGCTACAGAATTTCAAACGTTGTGAACTTGTGTAGCAATTATTGTAAAACTGCTACAAATTTAATTATTTGTAGCGGTTAGAGTAGCGGTTATTTGAATAACCACTACTAATATCTGGCCTATTTAAACCCCCACGTCCTTCATTTCTCCTTTTGCTCATTTTGTTTCCTGAGGTTTCTCTGAGTGATTTCTTCGAGATTTGAGCGTTCAGACATCTTTATAGGAGTTTTTGCTCAGTATTCAACAGTATTCGCACTTGAGGTACGTATATAACACATATTTTTATTTATATTTGTATTTTTATTATATTTTTGCATAATAATATTACTACTTTTTTTTTTAATTTTTACAGTTGATATGGCTTTAGGACAGGATAAGGGGAAGGCCCCTGAGGTCCCTAGGGAGGGGGCAGCGCGCAGGCAGGGCTACCGCGGCATCTCAGCCCATCCCCCCACAGGCACCACAGACGATCCCACAGGCGACGACCGCAGCAGAGGTGCCTGAGGTGGAGAGGCCAGAGATTAGCGTTGAGGACTTCCTCAAGGAGGAGGAGTTCGAGATCCCGATGGGGTTCAGGGAGATGGAGCGGTTCCTCAATGAGGAGGACGCTCGGGAACAGAACAACCCACGAGGGTCGTCTTCGCGGTCCACTGGGTTTGAGGTGCAGGTCGAAGGTAAATTAATTTTTTAATTTAGTAAATTATTTATTTAAATTAGAAATGTTAACTTTGAATTATAATTTATCTAACGTGCGGTCAACTGTGCTGATGAGCAGGGGAACGTGTCGACGAGGAGGCTGGATGTGGCCGGTCTGAACAGCATGGACCAGTCCCTGCGAGTTATAGTGCCGTGGAATGAGGGCACTAACCAGCCGATTCACAATGGGGGTCACCTGCTCAACCGCTTCCTGAACGACCTGGGAGCGAATTGGATGCGGTTCCCCCTTCACTTCTCAACGTGGAGGCACATTCCGAGGGGGCCGAAGGACCTGGCTTTGGAGGAGGTGGTTCAGGTAATTAAAACTATTTAATTAATATTTTTTGTAATTAATTCTATTTAATTATTTTTATTTAAATTATGGTTTTTATAATTATTGATATTTAAATAAATTTTTTTCAGCTGCGGTTTGCCGTCCAGGCCAACCGGAAGAGGTACGCCCTCATGAAGATGGGCGACACCTGGAGGAACAGGAGGAACCGTCTCTTCCACATGGTGGATAAGAATGGGACGATGCCTCTAAAACAGCTGATCGAGAGCGTCCCGAACGGCGTGCCGTCGAACGACTGGCCGCATTTCGTCCAGTTCAGGAGGAGTCCTCAGGCGCTGGTAATGTATTTATTATATTTTTTTAATATAATTTTGTAATTGTTAAATATTAAATTATAATTTCAATTTAATTTGTATTTAATTTTAAATTATAATACATTTAATTATTTGTTTTTCCAGGAGCTTTCTCAGAGGAACATCGAGATCCGGGCGCAGCAGACGATCCACCACACAGCAGGATTGAAGACCTTTGCTGTGACCTACAGCGAGCTGGTAACATTTCAAAATATCACTTACTTTTAACTGATTATTTCATAATACTAATTGTTTTGTAATTGTTTCAGGAGACGAAGGCACAGTAAGAGAACCGTCAGACGGACTATGCAGAGCTGTACGCCATCACACACAGACACTGTGACGGGACTGCGACCTCTCAGCAGGCAGAGGTGGCCATTGTAAGTAATTTTATTATTATATTTTTTATAAAACCAAGTTAGTAATGAGAAATTCTAATTATTAATTGTTTCATAAAATGGCAGGAGCGGATGCAGCAGTCGCAGGCTGAGCTGCGACAGACCCAGCCTGAGGAGTCACAGGGGTCAGTGGACCCGACGGCTCCTTTGAAGGCGGGTCTGGCTCAGCCTGAGCACCCTGGACGCGTGCGGGGGATGGGGATAGGTGCCAGACCCAGCATGATCTACGGCAGGAGCGCCGCCTCTGAGGCTGGCAGCTCTAGAGGGGTCAGACGTCGAAGGGATGAGTCTATTGACCAGCTGCGGTCAGATTTGGAGCAGACACAGCAACAGATGGCATAGCAGCAGCAGCAGTAGCAGATGCAGGAGATGCAGGTGCAGCAGCAGTAGCACCTGCAGATGCACGCAGATATGCTGTACGCTTAGCAGACGCAGTGGCGTGAGATCGCGAACACCATGCTCGATGGAGCATGGAGTCGCCTATTATCGAACAAGCAGCATCCAGCGATTCCCCCTGTCCCTCGCTACGTCGTCCTGAGTACTACTCCTCCTGCTACTACTCCTCCTCCTGCTGATGACGATGGTGCGGTTCACTCTGCGCAGCGGCCCGATCCAGCGGCATCTGAGGGAGCCCCACCTAAAGGAGCACCAGAGGATCAGCCCCCAGCTCCTTAGTTTTAGGACATTTTCTTTTGTTTAAACATTTGTAAATATTTATATGAGTTTTTATTTCAGAACTTTCTTATTGTGTTTTATATAATTATATTTATATTATTAGATCGCGTTGAAATAATTTATGAATGACTTATATCTAAATTTAAAAAAAAATAAAGTATATATATATATTTGTAGCGGTTTTCACTTAAAACCGCTACAAATATATAGATTTGTAGCGGTTTTAAGTGACAACCGCTACTAATCTATATATTTGTAGCGGTTTTAAACTAATAACCGCTACAAATGTATATATATATTTGTAGCGGTTTATCTTGAGAAACCACTACAAATATATATGTTTGTAGCGGTTATACACTAATAACCGCTACAAATACTCAAATCATTTGAATTTTAAAATTTGCCACCCTTGTGCACATTTGTAGCGGTTATCTTATGTATAACCGCTACAAATTACAAAATTATTTTTAAATTTAATGTCCAACGGCTTTAATATTAGTAGCGGTTTTATATAGATAACCGCTACTAATACGCAACAAGTAAATTTTGAATTTTCCAACGGCTTGAACATTAGTAGCGGTTTTATATATATAACTTCTACTAATACTCAACAAGTACATTTTGAATTTCCAACCAATGTGTAACGGCTTGAATATTAGTAGCGGTTTTATATATATAACCACTACTAATATTTTATAACTGTAGCGGTTGGTGTAGCGGATAAACGTTGGAATTTCAGAATATAAGGTGCTAGGCATTCGTCATTCTCTTCTCACTCATCTTCTTCTCTATACTTTCTTCTCTCTCACTTGTAGCTATGGATAAATCTTGGATAAGGTTGCCGCGCAATTCTCCTGAATATTTGTACGGATTAAACAGTTTCTTAGATTTCGCATTCACTCACGCCAGTTGTAACGGCAAGATCGTCTGTCCGTGTCGGAAATGCAAGTTCAAGAAGTGGCATGTACGAAATGTTGTGAAGGAACATTTGCTTGTGAAGCCTTTCCCTGAGGACTATACGTTCTGGGTAGTTCATGGTGAGAAGGCCGGCATTAGATATGACGATGCTCTTCCTCGAAGTTCTCAAGTAGGCGTTCAAGTAGATGAAGATGATCCTGTGAATGATGCTGTGCGTGATGCGTTTGGATTTCAAGGCGACAACTTCAACGAAAAAGTGCACGTCTCTAAGCTGGCTTTTATGGGGAATGAAGCAGCTCGGGATTTTTTCAGCTTGATGGATGAGGCAGATCGTCCTTTATATCAAGGTTGTCGCAAATATTCTAAATTATCTTTCTTGATCAAATTGTATCATATCAAGTGCTTGTGTGGGATCACAGATAAGGGAATGTCGATGTTGCTCGACTTATTACAAGATGCATTCCCCGACGCAGAGATTCCCACAACCTTCTACGAGGCCAAGAAGATTATCAACAGGTTGGGGTTGAATTATCAAAAGATTGATGCGTGCCCAAATGATTGTATGCTGTATTGGGGAGACGATTCCAGTAGGAAGACGTGTAAGAGATGTCACACATCGAGGTACAAGACAATTCGGAAGGGGAAAAAGCAGAAGAAGAAACCTGCAAAGATTCTCAGGTACTTCCCTTTGAAACCTCGTCTACAAAGATTATTTATGTCGTCTAAAACTGCTGAGCACATGAGGTGACATGCCGTTGATAAAAACAAAGACGATAAATTAAGACATCCGCGGGATGCTGCTGCTTGGAAAACGTTTGACAACGACTTTCCAGATTTTGCGACTGACCCCAGAAATGTTTGGCTTGCGTTGGCGACCGACGGTTTCAATCCTTTCGGGAATCTTAGCACAAGTTACAGCATTTGGCCGGTAGTCTTAGTTCCCTACAACTTACCCCCTGGATGTGTATGAAACAAAGCTCTTTCATTATGTCTATGATCATTCCAGACACAAAGGCACAGGGCAATGACATCGATGTGTATCTCCAACCGCTTATTGCGGAATTGCTTGACCTGTGGAATGTCGGCTTGGAGACGTACGACGCTTACAGCAAAACTTTGTTCAACATGCGTGCAGCCTTGATGTGGACGATTAGTGACTTTCCTGGCCTTGGCACATTATCTGGTTGGAATGTGCATACTGGGTCGGCGTGTTCGGCTTGCAATTTCGACTCTGACGCATTGCGCCTTCCCCACAGCCGAAAGTGGTGCTTTATGGGGCATCGGAGGTTTCTCGATGGAATGCATAAGTTCAGATTGCAACGGAATCGCTTCAATAGGAAACCAGAGAAAAGAGGACCACCTCAGACTTTGTCCGGTACAGATATCTTACAGCAGCTTGAGCATGTTGACTTCGAGTTTGGAAAAAGCGACGATTCAGCATAAACTCGCCAAAAGACGCGCAGGACTTCGGCGCCTCAACAGTGGAAGAAGATAAGTATTTTCTTCACGCTTCCATATTGGATATCTAATTTACTTCACCACAGTCTTGATGTAATGCACATTGAAAAGAATGTTTGCGACAATGTGCTGTATACGCTGCTTAACGAACCCGGAAAGACAAAAGATCACCTTCAAGCGAGGAAAGATTTACGCGACATGGGAGTTCGTGAAAACGCTTGGCCAGATGAGCATGACAGATTTACATCAGCAAAGTTTACCCTCACAAAATAGAACAAGGATGTGTTCCTCACGACGTTGAAGAAATTAAAAGTTCCTGATGGGTATTCAAGCAACATTTCTCGATGTGTCGACTTGCAGGCTTGAAAGGTTGCTGGCCTGAAGAGTCACGACTCACATGTTCTTATGCAGCAGTTACTCCCTCTGGCTATAAAGAATACACTTCCTCCCGATATTTCCATCGTTTTGGTGGAACTTTGTTCTTTCTTTCGCAAGTTGTGTTCTAAGGTTTTGATCATTGAGGAGCTCGATCAGCTGTAATCGAAAATCATTCTTACGCTTTGTCATTTAGAGATGATCTTTCCTCCGTCCTTTTTTACTATGATGGTTCACCTCACAGTCCACCTCGTTCATGAAACAAAGCTCGCTGGACCAGTACAATATCGTTGGATGTATCCGATTGAGAGGTACTCATTTTAAATATGTGCTTTAATTTATTGTCCGTATTTAATGTTTGCTAGTCGTCATTTTCATCATTTTATATCAATTTTCTCTTCTCTACTTCGTAGGTTCCTTGGGAAATTAAAATCTTACGTGAGGAATAAGGCAAAGCCAGAAGGTTCTATAGCTGAAGGCTATATAGGGGATGAGGTGCTATATTTTTGCTCAAGGTATTTTGATGATCTTGAGACGGCTTTCAACCGCCTGCCTCGTTTTGACGATTGTCTGGAACCTGCGCCGACATCAGAAGAATTTATCCCTCGTGTTGGTAAACCAGTTGGAGCAACTGAGAACTTCAAACTAACGGTAACTGATAAGTTCCAAGCACATAGACATGTCTTGATTAATTGCACTCAAGTTGAACCTTTCATACAGTAAGAATTGTACACTCACATGTTATTCAATCTATATCTTTCATAACATTTCTCACTTTCATTTCACTAACGCCTTTCCATTATTAATTGCACGGAATTCAGAAGTCATGTCAAGCGTCAACTCAGGATCCGTACACAGACATCCTTGGAAGTTGATAGGAGGGTCCACAGAGAATTCCCGAGCTGGTTTGCGCGCAGAATACTAAATGACCACAACCCACACTCACCAGATTTCAGAGCTCTCGCAATCGGCCCTCTTGATCATGCAAAACGGTTTACAGCATACAATGTCAATGGTTTTAAGTTTTACACGGTTTCACGGGATCAAGGATTGCAAACACAGAATTCGGGTGTTTATGGCACATTTGGGACACGGAGTTATGCGAGCAGCAGTGACGCCAACATGCAGTTCGGAGGCGTCCCTTACTATGGCAAGCTTCTTGATGTGGTCGAGCTTAATTATCAAGGTCGTTTCACCGTGACGCTGTTCAAGTGTTTGTGGGCAAATACCACTACTTCTCAGGGACTGACAACTGACGACCTAGGGATCACATCAGTCAATTTCTCACAGCCGATTCATACTGGTATTTCTCAAGATGATGAGCCGTATATTCTAGCTTCAGAGGCACATCAGGTTTATTATGTAGAGGACGAGAGGCATAGGGATTGGCACATGGTCGTTCATTTAAAGCCAAGAGACCTTTACGACATGGGTGAAGGCGATAACATCGCTTACGAGAGTGAGCCATTTCAGCCAGCCGATTTTGAAAACTACTTCCCTGAAGGCGATGACAATTTACCTCTACAACGGTAAGTTTTTTTAAGTCCACGTCATTTCAATTAAATTTTTTAAATTTAATAATACATCAATAACAATAATTTTTCTACAAAATTTCTGTAGGGATGGCGATGATGAGTGATCAAATTCAAGTGTAAAAAATTTGTCTTTACAAAAATTGCAAAAAATTTGTTAAAATAAAATGTAAAAAAAATTTAAAAAAAAATTAAAATAATATTTGTAGCAGTTATTAAACCACTACAAAAATATAAATAACCGCTACTAATTAATAACCGCTACATTAACTGCTACAAATAGCAATACGAATATTAAACCGCTACAAAATTATAAATAACCACTACTAATTAATAACCGCTACATTAACCGCTACAAATAGTACGTGGATCCCTATAAATACCCTTACCACAACTCATTTCAAACACTCCCCAATTTCTTTTCACCTTACCTTTCTTTCATTTCCTCTCATTTTCAACTTCTTTCGTATGAGTAGAGGAGCTGAATAATACGATCAAATATGGTAACAAGATTTTCAATTTTTTTTAGAATACTTCTTTCCTTTCTATAAAATTTATTCTAACCATTTTTTTTTTCTAAATATATCATAACTCTATCTCATTTTCATCTATTTTTCATACATAATTACATTATATTAGAAAACATAATAATTCCTTATTACCTAGTTATCCTTAATAATATTATTAATATAAATTTTATACTAATCCTATTCAATTACATTTTTTCATTTTATTTATTAATAAGTTAAACTATTGAATAATAAACTAATTGAAATAGATAAAATAATAACAAAATAAACTATTTAATATAATATTGAAAAAACAGAAATAAATCATCGTATATTTTTTTAAAAAAATTTAAATATTTGTAGCTGTTATTAAACCGCTACTAAATAACGAGCCTTTTTACGACTCAATTTAAATTTTTTGGCGCCAATTTTGAATTTCATGAAATTAGTAGCGGTTTTTAAAACCGCTACTAATTTCATGAAATTCAAAATTAGTAGCGGTTCCTTAACCGCTACAAATAAAAAATGTCATTTTTTTTTCGCCAACAAATTTTCAATTTTTTATATTTGTAGCGGTTAATTAACCACTACAAAAAAAATTCTATTTTAAGCTCTCAATATAATTTTTTTATATTTGTAGCGGTTATACAAATATCTCTGGGTGTTGTAGCAGTTAATATGAACCGCTACAAACTATGTAGCAGTTATTTTTGATTGAGTAGCGGTTTTATAAAACCGCTACAAAACCGCTTGCAACGTACGATTTAGTAGCGGTTTTATTAACCGCTACTAACCTAGTTTGTAGCGGTTAGAACCGCTACGAATTCCCATTTTTAACCGCTACTAAATTACGTTTTTTTTGTAGTGAAGCTAGAGGGAAAGGGAAGCTTAGTTTGCTTGGCCTGAAAACAAATGTCATATGCTTTATTCAAAACCATATCAGTATGGTTTACAAGATTCAAGTGTTGTAACACAGAAAAGGGCGCATGCCCGAGTCTACAATGCAGTAAAGACAGATTTAAACAATGCGAAACAAAATTGGGAGTTTTCATAGCATTTACAACATCAGTATTGGAAACTTGCACAGCATTAACAGCATTATTCATGTGCTTATATTGCAGTATATAAAGTCCACAAATGAGTCTACCAGTCGCCTTCAAGTTCCCACCCCGAAGGCCCTGCATAAGACAATGGTTAGGGAAAAATATAATAGCACAGTCTTGTTCCTTGGTTCGTCGTGAAATAGAAATTAAGTTGAATTGAAGTCCAAGTGAATATAAAACGCCTGTAAGGTGAAAACCATTGTGAAAAGCTACTGTTCCTATATGTGTCACTTTGACTCTGTCTCCATTCGGAATTTTTATGTGTTTAATAGGTCTATTGTATTCAGAATAGTGGTTCAAAAGGGACAAGCTACTAACTAAGTGAGTGGTTGCACCTGAGTCTATTACCTAATTAGTGTGTGTCATATTAGAAGAGAGAGAAGTAAGCAAACCTGCACCGGTCAAAGCGTGCACTGTAGAGTTTCCTTCTTCCTCTTTTTTCAGAAAGTCAAGTAACTTCTCGTACTGATCCTAGGTAAAAGTTGGTGCAATAACATTGGTATTATCTTGTTGTCCATCATCTTGATGATTAGGCTGAAAAACATTTAGAGCACCCTTGGTTCTGTTTCCTTTGAAAGTGGCAGGAAACCCGATCAGGTGCCAACAACCTTCCTTTGTATGACCTTTCCTGCCACAGTGCGAACAATCTAGAGAAGGCCTCCTCTGCCTCTTCCTCTAGCTCTTCCCCTGCCTTTAGTGATCATTGCTATACCATCTGTGTGGACTTCCTTAGATGAATCAACAATGCTCTTTTGGCCCTCATCTTCTAACAGCATGGCAAATACCTAATTAACACTAGGCAGGGGTGTCATGAGTAGTATCTGGCTCCTTACAGGGGCACAGCTTTCATTGAGCCCCATAAGAAACTGAAGCAACTTCTGTTGCTGTATCGCTTGACTATATATCCTTGACGTTTCGCACTAACAAGAATGAATTGGGATGAGGGCAGATTGTTCCTCCCACAATTCCTTCAACTTTGTAAAGTAACCAGAAATAGACAGTGATCCTTGATGCAAAGAATTTATTTCCCGATGGAAACAGAAGATTCGAGAGCCTGTGCTTTTATCATATCTTTCTTTCAAATCATTCCATACCTCATATGCCTCCTGGTGGTATATGACACTGTTTGCAATGTCTCTGGAAATTGAATTGAGTAACCAAGATAAAACTATGGCGTTACATCTCTCCCACTGGTCTTGTAGTCCAGCTTCTTGAGATTCTTTACGGCATGTACCGTCCACGAGCCCTAGTTTCTGTTTTCCTCTGAGGGCGATTTTCATAGCCCTACTCCACACCGTATAGTTGTCATTTTTGGTGAGTGTCTGAGAGACGATGGCAACCCCCTGCGTATCTGATGGATGCAGATATAATAGGTGGTTGAATGGAAGGTTGTTAGCAGCGGAACTTTCACCGGAGTTTTTGCTTGCGGTGTCTGCCATGGGAGACGATTGCTTGAAGATTGGGAAGAAGAAACAGAAGAATAGAGGTCGCTTACTGGTTTGCTTGCTGTTGCGATTAGGAATTGCAACAATTTGCCCGGCTGCAAAAAAAAATCCACAGGGTTCTAGAAACTTTGTGATTTGGGTAGAGTTTGATTGGACTTGTTTTTCTCTCCCAGATCTTGAATTATTGACGGAACTCCACACTTTCGTGGGTCTTGGATTCCGGATCTTGAATTATTGATTGAGCTCCACCCTTTCTTTTTATTGGGTCTTGGATACCCGCCAAACTTTAGGCCTCTTTCTTGATTTTTTGGGCCGGTGGTGCTTAATGAAATTGCGGTTGTCTAACCTGGTGCTGGCGCTCTGATGCCATGATGACAAATTAGATTTGAGGAATGCACAGTCAGCGTGAGTTATTGTATTAGCATCAATGAAAAATGTTCTACACTTGATACATATATATATATATAGAGTTATGTCCAACGTAATCAATAACTGGAAAACAAATAAACTATCTAGTCTATCTGGGCTATCTGGGCCTTATATTATATGACCCATTACAAGCCCATTCCTATTTCCTACACTCACGGAGGAGCTTATATACTGGAATGATCAAAGAGGCCGGTTTTGAAACCAGTTTTGCAGAATACATCTTTGATGGGTTGTGATTCTAAAGAAAGAAAGTGTATTGATGAAGAATTACAGTTGTGAAATGTTTCCTATGCTGGTTGTTTGCAATACATGGTCAAGTTCTTCCAGAGGTTAAATTTCTGCATATATTCAAGCACCATCACCCTGCTCAGCCATTTTAAAAGGTTCCCAATTCCCTATCTTATTGGTAATTTGACCTCTCCCATTAAAATATCATTAGACTGGACTCTTGCTTCCTTGTCCAGTTTTAATGATTTTAGGCTAAGAAAAAGAGGTATGTAAATGTCGAGTTTGTGACATTTTTATTTCTCTGCCACACCCCACGTTAATCATCTTCATTGTGCTCCCAGTATAAAATACAAGAAAAATGAGAGCTTAAGATCCGTAATCATAAGAGGATTGGGGAGGATAATTTACGGGAGGAAGAGCTTTTCCGAATTTTTCTCATCAAATCATAAATTAACTTTTTCGTATATTTGAGAACAAGCCGCACATCTATTATGTTGGCTATAATGCATCTTCTGGTTTTTTAATGAATGTTAATACATAATATATAAGAATTTGTTGTATCATATAAGTGACTTGGATTATCAAAATAGTCATGCCAACTATAGATTTGTTTGGATGAATAAACTTATGGTTTACTGGAATAACTTTTCAATTCTATAACATGATTGAATTAAAATCCTCGTCCAATGTGATTCACTTGTATTTCAATAATCTCCCCCACAAGTGAGTTATACAAACATATTTTTTACTATTCCTATATTTATTCTTTAAGAACTATATCAATGTTAATTTGTTATTAATTCTTCAAGAACTATATTAATAATATTTCCTTTTGTTATGTAAAATTTTCCAAGAATTGTCACATAGTTCTTTATGAACTACTACACATTGTTAAGTCTCTATATAGTTCTCCAGGAACTATTTTATCTGTATATTCAATATCTCTTTATATGGGCAAAAAAATATCTCTTTATTAAAAAACATTACTTCAATAATTGACCATACATGATTATAGCACAATCAAATATTATAAGTTTGGAGAATTTCTATAACTTTTTTCATGACATAAATCTCCATAACTTTTTTCATGACATAAATCTCCATAAGCAAAATATATTGTGCTATGGTTGAATCGCTAGCAATTTGATTTGAACCATTAACTTTTGGGGCTATATTATTCGTAATATATATAGGTGGTTGTATATTGCTCATAAGTATATTAAATTTAGAGATTTGCTGTCTTCTTTTAGCTCCACAAATTTCAACAATTATTAGTCTATTGGACAACAATAAAGATAACATTTGGCTTTCAAGGCTATGTCATTTATAATTATTAAAATATCATAGTGTCCCAAAATTTCTACAAATACATATGGTTCATTGAGGTCACAAATTGATCCGTAACAAAATAGCTGAATTTCAAAGTGATATATGGCTTCAGACCATTTACACACAAAATTATGAATTACTATAGGTACTGGCTTCATATGATGTACAAGAATCTCATCAACAACATACTAAGACATCTTTCACTATTCTCAAGAGCTTTTCGAAATATAAGATATTTTAATGATTAGCCTTCTGGGCTATTATTTATGTCTTTGAAATAGTGATTGTTTTATATAGATTCGGTAGAGACTCGTTGGTGGTATAATTCTTTTAATGTGATAATAGCAAAAATAACTATGCTAATGAGTCTTTGGGACTATTAAATTTTAGTGACATAATTCTCTATGAGTAATTAGCCTTCAAGGCACCAAATTGTACAAATATTTTTTAAAGTTGCAAAGCTCTTTTATGTCATTTGATATTTTAATAATAAGCCCTCAAGACTTTAATCAAAGTGTCACAATTTTTCTTCCCATGCCATGATTTAAACTGTAAAAGAACCATTATCAAATGAGATGATAATGGTTGTATGTTGCACCATAAAATATTTTTTCCGTAGCACTTGGTATTCCAAATTAATTAATTTCTAGTTATCCTAAAAACTTTTTATAGTGGCACCCAATAATCAAAATTAATTAATTTTTTGTACACCAACACGCTGAAGTATTTTTTCAATAGAACCTAGTATCCTAAATTAATTATTTTTAGTACATCCTGAAATATCTTTCTAATAGCCCCCAATAGTGGCACTCACTAGCAGAAAAAATAGGGAAAACTCCTTTAAACAAACTTTAAAAATGATGAAAGACAAAATTGTGTTCTAAACAGTCATAATACCAAATGTTAGTGTCTGATTCTTCCTTTTCAATATTAAAAGAAAAGGATAGAATTGTCTCTCTAATCAATTAACATAATAAGGTTTTCACAAGCTCTTATAAGAATTTCATAAGTTTAGATTAGATTTTCAAAACTTGCAAATTAAAATTCAATTTTGATAAAGGTTTCACAAGTTTGGATAAGGTTTTCATAAGAATTTCACAACTTATAAATCAAAATTCAATTCCAAACAAGGTTTCACAAGTTCAGATAAAGCTTTCATAAGTTTATATAAGATTTTCACATGTTCTTGTAAGAATTTCATAAGTTCATATTAGAATTTCACAAGCGTGTGGAAGAGTGTATCCAACCACAGCAGGGAGAGTGAAGTAGTGGAATCCACACATAGCACGGCATAAATATAGCATCGTAACATCCTAAGAAGCTAAAATAAGGTAGAATCCCTTATGGTGATTGACAGGGAACGGAGCATATTCGACAGCAAAGGCAATAACTTGCTGAACCGATAATCACGTGAGCTTATTCCCATAAGAGTACCTCACATTGGAATACTCCCCAGCAATGCTAGTGCCTAGTAGATATCAGCACTGGTCTAGTCAGTGTAAAGTGAGATGGTATGTCAGCAGTCAACGACGGAAGGCAACGGCCCACTAGGAGTGGAAATAGACAAGAGGAAATCCTTGATGAGAAGCTTCGAAGGCTAAGCCCATTTGTCGTACCAAATCAGGTAAACATTAATACGAGAAGAGAGAACCCGGACCCATATGGTACAGGAGACAGATAAGGTCGGAGGAACCCTACGTGGAGGGAGCTTGGGATTGAACTTAGAGTACTGAGAATTGGTGTTGAGAGTTTGAAACTGAAGCTCAAAAGCAACTAGAGGATGACAATAGGAAAGCAAGAGGAAGAAGAAAAAAAAGAAAGGGACGATGACATAGTGGGAGTTGAGGCTGAGACAGTGACGGTTGCGGGGTGAGGAAGAAAGGGAAGGGGCGGGTAAGGGGTTTATAGACGAGGGACAATTTTGTCATTTCATTTTAATTTGAAAAAAGATGAACCAGGCCCTAACACTTCTATGGTATTATGAATATTCAGAATACATTTTTGTTTTTTAGCATTTTTAAAATTCTTTTTCAAGGATTTTACCAAAAAAAAATACTTGATGGTGCTAAATAAATACAGCTTTTGAAATAGTTTATAATAATGGGTGTCACTCAAAAAAAACTTCACGATGGTAAATACAACTTAACAAAAATAAAAAATTAATGAAAAAAATAAGAAGAAGAAGAAAGATAGGTTGATTTAGCCATTTGGGCATGATTAGGGAACGTGGATTCTGTTTTAACAACTAAAGAATTAATTTTATTGGGCCACTCTGAGTTATTAATTTTATGAGACTACACACTCTTGAGTTACTTATACTACTTCAATCATTACCCCGTTATCAAACTTAAATATTTGCCTTAGCATTAATTAATTCGCCTCTTATATGTTGCTTTTTCTCTTACCAATTTAAATGCATTCAGAAATCGCCCATGTATATTCTCTCACTCATCCCCTCATCCCTCATCTTCCATTCTTCTTCAAATCTTGTTTATTTCTTTCATGCAGACACACTCATCTCTTATTCTGCTTACCACTCATGAAATTACCTTTGCAAACTCCCTCAACATGTGTAGGGAGAGTTTAGGAAAACAACGATAAATATGGAAGACAACAATATTATTTGCACAACCAACCTAAAAATTTAATAGATTTTCTTGCCAAAGATATAAGGATCGAATGGCTGTTTATATACGTCAAAATTTTGTAAATAATTTAATTAACTAAAAAGGGAAGAATTGTTGTAGCGCATACATCTCTTCTTAATGTCAATGTCCTCAATTCATGACACCGGTGAGTTTGATATGATGATAAAATAAACGATTAAAACAATTTATTATTAGGAATAGGTGTAATCCAATCAGGATGGGGGGCTATATGAAATAATATTTAATACCATAAAATGTCATATTTGTAAGTTAAAATGTAATAAGAAAAATATTTAAAATAAACTACTAAACATTACAAGACAAAAATCAGCCATTGTTATCAGTTATCGCTGCCTCGCAGACATCATACTCTCCCTTTGAACAGCCTTCAAGATGAGACTGTCAGGTTCAAGAACCATCTGAAGAGGAAGAAAGCCAATTCCATCAGCAATAGCAATCATCATCTTCTTGGTTTCTTCTTTGAACTCTCTCAGATTGATTTTTCCATCCATGTCATGATTGAACTGCACGAACAACGAATCATAAACACGAGCAACCTCATCGGCTTCGGTCTTCACGTCGATCCCAAAGTCAGTCTCAAACAATCTCAGCCTCTCAAACTCATTCACCATCTCACCATAGGATAGAAAACCATCATTGTCTTTGTCTAGTTCACCAAACATTTCCCTCACTGACGCATCGAAGGCCTCTTCGTCTTCGACGAAGTTCAATATTGTGGCAGCGTCAACAATTTCTACACTCATTTTGGCTGTAATAGTCAGAGAGAGAAGTGTGCTTCAATATAATTGCTGAAAGTGATTCAAATATATTTGTGTTAGAAGATTGGGGTTGTTTTAATTTTTCGGCCTTTACTCACCTCTATTTATAGAAGATTAGAGCTAGGTTTTTATCAGATAAAATATATAGGAAATCTTGTAAACGATGAGATTATTAAAATTTTGATATATTATTTTTTTTTAATATTGTTAAGATAATCTTGGGATATTGGCATCTTTTTTATTTGATTTATTCGGAGATCTTGTAAGACAATTCGTGCGCGCGCGCGATATATATATATATATATATATAATCTTTTCAAGTTTCTGGGGACAATTCAAAAAATTTACCGATATAGAGGTTTTTTTAATCTTATTTTAAACTTCTAATGTATAGATAACAATCGTTAAAGCTAAGATATATAATTCTCTAATTTTAAAATTTCAAGTATGATTGGATAATCTAAAGGATATTAGGCTATTCGCCGTATTATTATCCCATTATTTTCTATTTTAAAATTTTTATTTTATCTATTATTTTTATTTAGGAAATTGGTAAGAAATCTCAATTTGTAAATTTATGACTAAGGGGGAGTACTATGGGAGAACTAGGAAGAAGGATCAAGGAAATGAAATATTTATCCATAAGGATCTTAAATGTTATAATTATTTTCAAGGACTAAAAATCAAAATATAAATTTTTAATTATAAGGTTGATCCTGACCAAACTCCCCATCTTTTCTCTAATTTTAAAGGCAATAATATTGAATAAGTTCTAAAAATATAAAACTAGTAATACATGATATACAAAGAGGCGAAGAACATCGTTCAAGTGTCATGTTGGTGGAGACGGCATTCTTCCCTCCCATGACACTTGTACGAACTAGACATACTCTATCAGAGATGAAACATCAATTGATAACTAATAGTCAAATAGTTGAGTTGTAGTTAGAGAAAAAGTGGGAAGTTTGGTCAAGGTTAATTTTATAATTAAAAATTTATATTTTGATTTTTAGTCATTTAAAATAATTACAATTTTTAAGTTCCTTATCAATAAATATTTTTTTCCTTGGTCATTCTTTCTAATTTTCTCCAGTACTATTTTTTATATTCAAAAAGTACTGGTATAAGATTTCACATATAAAATGACTTGTATATGCCCAAATTGAAGTCCTTTTGACCGATAAAATTTTTAAATAAGCATCTTTCACCGATTTTTCCTGTTATTTTCTTATTCAAATTCAAATTAACCAGATAAAATATTGTGTTCACGAGACCAGCTGCTCATCAATCTTGGCTTTTAGGAGACAAGATCAACATGTAATATTTTTTTTTTTTTGAATGGAAACGGTGTATTTCATTTCAGAAATGAACTGTACAAATCGACACCTGTACAACAGGTTGTATCCGTAGGCTATCTGTAGGGTAAATTAAAAAAAACGAATATGCATTTACAGTATTCGTTTGAATAGGTCAAAACTTTTTAACGTATGGTGCACAGTAACTCTAATTTGTGCGAGGACGCTATCTACTGTGAATGTTTCCGAGTTGAAGATTCTCTGGTTACCCACTTGCCATAGTTTCCAACAAACGATGCATGTGCCGATCTTCCAGGAGGTCTCCAGGTGGTGCGAACTGATGGCAGAACAAATCCAAATAGAAATATCAGTCCCAAAAAAATCTCTGTGCATATCATGAGGGAGGACCTTCTTCCAAATTAATGTTGCAAAGGGGCAATCTCTGAGAACGTGGTTGGCATCTTCTGTTTCTCCTTGACAGAGGGAGCAGCGACGGTCAGCAGTCATGTGCCTTCGGAACCGTTCCGCATTAGTTAGTAACTTGTTTTTCATCATCAGCCAAATGAAGGTCTTGACTCGCTGGGCCATTGGGAGGGACCACAATTTTGACCATTTTGTTTCCGCAGCGGCAATATTTGTCATTTCTATAGCTTGGTAAGCAGATTTGACAGAAAACCTTCCTGAAGGTGTTAAAGTCCAGATGCATGAACTTGTCTGGGGAAGGACTTGCACTTTCATATCAGCAATATTCTTAAGGGCTTCTTGCGGAAGAGCGTCCCTGAACATGTCCCATTTCCATCTGCCCTCTATATCGATGAAGGCAGGCAGGGTCATTTGTTGCTCTGTTTCTGGAATATCCTTGTAAGTGAGTAGTTTCAAGGGACCCAAATCTCCAGTCCAGTAATCCTTTCCAGAATCAAGTTTTTGCACTTGGCGTCTGTTTAATATAGAAAGAAGCCTCGTCCCATAGATTGACTATGTTTCGCCAGAAATAAGATGATTGGGATCTTGCTAAATGTTCCATTCTTTCATCGATGGAGTATTTTCCTTTCAAAACTCTAACCCAGAGAGAGTGCGGTTCTGAGTGCATCTGGAATATCAGTTTCATTAGGAAGGCTTTATTTTGAGATTCCATTTTCAACAAGCCACTTCCTCCATTCTTAATTGGTTGGCACATTTCACTCCATTTAACGAGGCTAATCCCTTTGTGGTTATTTGAATAACCCCAAATGAATTTCCGGATAGTAATTTTTCAATTTCATTGCAGCATGAGGAGGGAAGGAGAGTGCTTTGCATCGTGTAGAAGGGGATAGAAGCTAGCGCAGCTTTGGCTATGGTGATCCTTCCAGCGAGTATAAGAGTATGACTTTTCCAACTTGCTAGCTTAGAGTGCATCCTGTCCAATATGTATTTATAGATAGATTGCGAGACACGGCCATTTATGAGGGGGACACCCAAGTATTTTCCTAATGAGTCTGAAGAATTGTATCCCATCTGTTGATAGATTTCCCTCCATTTGAGATTGTCTACATTCCTAGAAAAGTAGATCTTGTTCTTCGATTGGCTAATCTTGTGGCCAGAGGAGTGACAAAATTCCTCCAGAATTTTTGTAATTAAGGACACCTGGGCATTTGTTGTGCTACCAAAAATAATGAGATCGTCTGCAAAAAATAGGTGGGAAAGAGGAACACCTCTACAACCCATTTTAATTGGCTGCCATGCTCCTTGTCTTTCAGCATTCACAATAGCTTGTGATAGATACTCCATACAAAGCACAAAAATGTATGGGGAGAGGGGATCACCCTGTCTGATTCCCCTTTTTGGAGTGAAAGCTACAGAAGGGGAACCGTTCCACAAAACTTGCATTGTAGGGGTGGTGATACGTTGCATAATGAGGTGGATCATTTCTGAGGGTAAATTCACAACTTTTAAGGTTTCTTCAATAAATTCCCACCTTATTCTATCAAAAGCTTTCTCAAGGTCCACTTTAATGGCCATCCATCCACTCTTCCCCTTCTTTTTCCTCATGGAATAGAGGACTTCCTGGGCAATAATTATGTTTTCAGTTATGCTCCTGCCTTGAATGAAACTTGTTTGAAAGGGACTGATGACGCTAGGCAGGATAACTCTAAGTCTATTAGCCAGCACTTTGGTAATCGTCTTATAAACAACAGAGCACAAGATAATATAGGCCTGAACTGACTTAAGTGGCTCGGTGAAGCAAGTTTTGGTACTAGGGCGATGAGGGTGTTGTTTAATCGTGGATCCATTAGGACACCATTCCAGAGGTTTTGAAATAAAGTGAGCATGCTTACACCCACTATATGCCATTGGGTTTGGAAGAACATCGCATGAATGACATCCTTCCCATGAGATTTAAGTGGTTTTATTTCAAACAAAACTTGTTTGATTTCTTCTAGAGTTGCTAGACGCCCCAAAGTAGCTAAGTTTGTGGCCGACAATGAAGGAAAATGGAGACCAGTGGAATAAGGAACATATCCAGCGTCATTGAGGGAGTACAGCTCTGAAAAGAAATCACTTGCCATACTTGCTAGCTTATCTTTGTCAGTTATCCACTCCCCATCGTCATTTTTTAGCTGCATTACACGATTACGATTCCGTCGAATCAATGCTGGGGTGTGGTAAAAGGCCATGTTCCTGTCTCCAAGACAAACCCAGTCAGAGGAAGATTTTTGGATTCAGAGGAGTTCTTCCTGGAAACATACTTCCTCATATTCAGCTTGAAGTGTATTATCTAATTCAGCTAGGTAGTCCAGGAAAGGATTATCCTCAAGCCTTCTTTGGATCCCTCGTAATCGTGAGAATAGCCTTCGTTTGGATCCCTCGTAATCGTGAGAATAGCCTTCGTTTCCTCTTGCCAATTTCTCTGAAGATGTTGTCATTCCAGTGTTGGGCTAGGTGTTGGAAGCAAGACATGCACTCAATTATATTTTCTCCCTCAGCCCAAGCACGCTGGACCAGCTCAGGGAATTCTGGATACGAGATCCATGAGGCCAAGAACTTAAAAGGCCTATCCCCCAACTGTTTTGAGGAACGCTCCCCTAGGTGAATTAACATGGGTCTATGGTCAGAGATGCGTTTCGGTAGATGATCAACCCAATTGGTCTTGAATAGATTAAGCCAAGATGTGTTGCAAATAGCCTTGTCCAGACGAGCAAAAACCGTTCCTCTATTCCATGTGTACTTAGGCCCATGTGCACCCATGTCTAGAAGCCCATGTTGGCCTGTAAAATTTTTAAAACGCTTACACCCATGAGCTGAAAGGGATGATCCACCACAACGATCTGTAGAATTGAGGGTTGCATTGAAATCACCTGCCAATAGCCATGGAGTAGAAGGATCAGGTGCTTGTTCTATTAAGTCTTCCCATAAGAATTTCCTGTATTGAGCATAGGGACTGCCATATATTGCTGAGAAAAGAAATTTCTTGTTTCCATCTGGATAGGTCACTTCCATGGTTATAAATTGAAAGTGGTTTGTCTAGATTTGAACTTCAACTTTCTTAGACTACAGTACCCATATTCCTCCAGAGAAACCAACAGCCTCAACTCGGTGGGAGTTCGGGAGTCTAAGTTTTTTGATGACTTTGTCTGCTTTTAGTCCAGAGATATTGGTTTCAACTAAAACAAAAATGTCGAGGCTATGATTAGCAATAAAGGAGTTAAAAATAGAAGGAAACCTTTTATCTAAGGCTCCCTGACAATTCCAAGTTATGATAGACATAAGATTAATTAGTGGGTTGGGGGGTTAAGATCTACTCCCTCTACAAACATGATTGTATCTGAGTCATCCAGCTCTTGGTGAACTCCTTGTGCTATCTCCTTCAAAATCTTCACGGAAGGTCCTGGGGGATTTATGTTGGGCTTTGTCCCCAGGTTATGCACCTTTAGCCCAGATGCCAATTTAACGCCTCTTGACTTGGCGTTTGGATCCGGGGCCTTAAGTAAATGCGAGTTGTGCTCCTTTCCATGTTGGGCCACTGGACTGAGGTGTTGGTTTGACTTTAGGGGGTCATCTCTTATTCCATAGACCCGATTGGATAATCGTTGGTCTTCAATGATGACCACTGAGTTTTGGGGCTGGTCCAGAGTTGTAGAGGCCTGTTTGGCTACATAGGCTTGTGAATGAAAAATGGAATCTCTGCTATGTGTCGGTAATTGTTGCTGCTTTTGTTTGGTGCCCATATCAAAATTTGTGCTACTTTTATTATCTCTCCCCTTCCACCGTTGTAGAGCATTATCCCCTGGGGAGATATTTCTGACAGGTTTGTATACTACTGTCCCTTCCTCCGTATAGGCTGTGTCATTCGTTAACACACTAAATCTTGAAGACGTCGTTACAGTGTGCGCTCCAAGGCCACTACCTCCATTACCTTCTCTGGCGTATGTGCGCCTTCTACGCTGTACCTGCATCCAAGATCCGAAATCTGCTTTCTCACGCTCTTCTTTTTGGGAGGTTTCTTCACGCGCCCTATGTGGAGCTTGTCCGGTTCCTTCTGTTACGCCGTCGGTGCCCATTGTTTCCAGGAAGGAGTCGTTTAGGTGACCATAGCGTCCACAGTAGAAACAAATGGTAGGTAGTCCCTCGTATTCTACGTAAATCATTGCTCCATCGACTTGGATCTTTGAAGTTAAAGGTTTTGTGAGATCAAGGAGGACAGCTAGTCGCGCAAATTTTCCCCTGTCACCGGAGTCAGTGTTGTAATCAACTCTGATGACTTCGCCAAAAACACAGCCTATTGAACGAATGATATTTTTGTGGTAATAGCGGGCTAGTAATATCAGCAATCGCACCCATGCTATTGTTTGATTTATGGTGTGATTTTCTGGCTTGAAGGATGGAGATCACGGCTGGACTGTAAGGTAGTGGCCGTAGACAAGCCAAGGTCTGTCAATTAGTGCGTGCTGATAATCTATGTCTTCTTTGAACCTTACGAGGAAGCAATCATCCTCTAGGTCAGTGATTCTGAACTTTCCAGATGGTTTCCATACAAGCTATAGCTGCGGCCTCAGTTGACGATAGCTGATGGTGCGTCCTAGCAATTTGACAATAACTGCAAGACCCATTCTCCTGTTGAGAGTGTCTAGAACGTGTTCTGCAAAATTCACTGTGGGTATGTTACCATCCATCCTGAGCATCACATCTCCTTTGTTGAGAACGACTTCCTCTGTTTCCTCTTCCTCGATTTTGGATTCAAAATTCAGCAATTTGTCTTTGAAAGACAAGGGAGGGGCACCATTGTTTAGACCATCAACATTCATAGCATCCGCTTGAATAAGATTAGACATTGGTGTTTCAGGAACAGAGTTTGGCGATTCTGCCGAAGGGATATGGGGGGTTGTTTAAGAGGGGTCATTTGGGCTTTCCACATCCATAATATCCTGGTGTACAGGATCCAAGTCAAATTTCACCTTCTTAGTGCTGCGAGTATCTCCAGGATGCGGTGGGGGATCCGGTTTAGGTGTGCTTTCAAAGGGAGTAGGGTGATGCATTGCTTCGGTGAGGTTCTAGAGAGAAGGAGGAGCTTCTCTCTCTTCTATCATTGCTTCAACTTGCCACAACCTATCGGTTTCTTAAGGCTTTCAACATGTAATATTATATATTTTCGCTTAAGAAACAAACGAATAATCACTTGAATTTTAATTATAACAAATTTAATATTTTTTACTATTTTTATTTGTAGGTGGTAAAGCTGTAAAGGTAAGAAGTAGATGATGTTATCATATAGAAGCGATTTATCAAGTTTGAAATAATAAGCTCCCATTTCCGTTTTTTCCCCAAATAGTTATTTGTTTAGAGAAAATAGTTATTATTAGGGGCAAATCCCATATAAATACTATCCAAATTCCTAAATCTCAAATCAGTAACTCCAATTTCAACAATGCCATATCAGTATAAACCAACTAAATAAGGATTTGAAAATGTTGGCAAATGACCCAATGCCCCTAATTCTCACTCCTCTCTCCCTCCTTGCCTAAATCTTTGACCAAGTTCATCGCCATGGTCAAGCCAGATCTTATCCATGCTTGCAACCCCTAGACGGAGGACCATCCATCACGACTGCCGAGCTCGCACATTCCATGGCCAAGTTGGGCATTTCCCCCTCGAAGGAGCTTACCGGAATGATCAAAGAGTCCGGCTTTGAAACCAGTTTTGCAGAATACATCTTTGGTTGGTATGTGATTCTGAAGAAAGAAAGTGTATTGATGAAGAGGAGCTATGTTAGTTGTTTTGGAAGCTGGGAGCCAGCGAGTAGAAGGCATTGCATATTCAAGTTCTTCCTTGTATAGAATGGGAATTACGATGGATTGCGCAGGGGTTAAATTTCTGCATATATTCATCCAATTAAGCACCATCACCCTTCTCAGCCATTTTAAAAGGTTCCCAATTTCCCTATCTTATTGGTAATTTGATCTCTCCCATTAAAATATTATTAGATTGGCCTCTTGCTTTCTTGCCCTGTTTTAATGATTTTAGGCTAAGAAAAAGAGGTCTGTAAATGTAGCGTTTGTCGCCATTTTTATTTCTCTGCCCCATCCCTTGTTATCTTCATTGTGCTTCCAATATAAAATACAAGAAAATCTTCTGTATCTTTCTCATCTGTATAAAATACAAGATAATTTACGGGAGGAAGAGCTTTTCTGTATCTTTCTCATCTAATCATAAATTAACTTTTTTGCATCTTTGAGAACAAGCTGCATATAATATTATGTTGGTTATAAAAAATCTTCTGGTTATTTAATGAATGTCGATACATAATATCTAAGAATATGTTACATCATGTATGTGATTTGAATGATCAAATTAGTCACGACAACAATAGATTTGTTTGGATCAACAATCTTTTGGTTTATTGGAACAACTTTTCAATTTTTTTAACATGATTGAATCAAAATCATCCTCTAACATGACTCACTTGTATTTCAATAATATAATCCCCCCTCAAGTGAGTTATACAAACATTTTTTTTAATATTCCTATATTAGTTCTTCAAGAACTGTATTAATGTTAATATGTTATTAATTCTTCAAAAACTATATTAATAATACTACCTTTTGTCACATAAAATTCTCCAAGAACTGCCACATAGTTCTGTAGGAACTACTAAACATTGTTAAGTCTCTATATAGTTCTTCAAGAACTTTCTTCTATCACTACAAAAAAAAGAAAAAAAGACTTTCAGTGGCAACCTAAAGGTTTTCAACAGAGACAAAAAGTCATCGCCAAGTGGTTGTTGTTGCGACTAAAGCTGAAAGTTTTAGTGGCGACAATTTTTGACGCCACTAAAAGTATACTTCAGTGGCAAATTTGGTTGCTGCTAAAGGTGACTTTCAACAGCAACATTTGCATGGCCGCTAAAACTATACTTTCAGTGGCAACATTTGTCATCGTTGAAAGTGTCATTTTTTTTTTAAATGACGTCAAAGGTCAAGAGCCACCCGTCACCGACCGTCCACATCATCAATGGCCAGCCCCCATCCACGTCATCATTGGGGGCCACATGTCACCACCTCGTTGCACCACATTGTGTGAAAATCAACTCTTTTATGGTTCCTTCAAGATTTGAACTCAAGGTCACATCTTTTTGTGTTCGTTCCTTTTGCCACTAAGCTAAAGAGAACCTGGCTGCTGATTATTGCTGTAAAATAATATATATGTGTGTGTGTGTGTGTATATAAATAACCCAAACACAAATAAATATATATTATGAAATATTACTTATAATATTAAATATTTTATTTTATTTTTATTTTAATTATTATATCTATATATTATTTATAATATATTGATATATGTAACAAATATATATATACATATAAAAATATTAACGCGTGTATATATACTGATATATATATACACACACATATAAAAATATTAACGTGTGTATATATATACTGATATAATACTTTAAAATTATTTTTGAATAGATCAAAATAAAAATATAATTAAAATCCTATTATTAATTAAAAATGTATTATTTTTTATATTTATTTAATTTATTAATTGTTTATATATATAAATGAAGTAATTTTTTAAACAAAATCAAAGTATAGGTCATATGTATTAATTGATACATTTATGAAATAATTTATTTTTATTTTAGTCTAATTATATAATTTTTAAAAAATATTATTAATAATTTTTACATTATGTTTTCTATCTCTAGTATTTATTATTTTTATTTTTAATGATAAATTTATTAAAAAAATATAGATTAAAGTATATGATTTATATTTATATTTTAAGGTTGTGTTAAAAAATCACTAAACTTCATATAAGTATGCTTAATATAATTTTTTAGATAAAAGTGTTGTTACATGTAATTAATCTATAAAGATATATTGATGGAAGTGAGGGGAATAATATACCTTGAGGTAAATAAAGTCTTTTTGCATAAGTAAAATAGTGCTTGTAAAAGCATATTCTCTGAACTTAACTTAGATATGCTTCTGCGTTTGAAAGTTTAGACTTTATCTAATAATCCTTTGTTCTCATATATATTTACCCTTTGAATTAGCTATATCAGTATTTTTCACTAATTTATGTTCTTCTCCTTTGAAACTAATTGTTTTTCATCCATTCAACTTAATATGTAAGTATGCAAGAGAAGGAAACTTGTGTAGGGAGATCCCACACATGTGCAAATGTATTATCATCTTATTTTTCTTTATAATAAATAACATATTTAGTGTCCTCTAATGTTAAATAAATTTTTAAAAAAATATAAAAAATAACATTTGTTGATGATAAAAAAATCCATAAGAAAATTTACCTGAAAATTGACTTTCCGTAGCGACAATTAAAGTCGCCGCTGAAAGTATGGTTTTTGGCAGCGACATTTCTTGTCGCCACTGAAAATGTCAGTTTAAGCGGCGACTTAATTGTTGCCGCCAAAAATCCAAGTTTCAATGACGACTTTTCATTGTATTTCACAATTATATGGTTCATTGAGATCACAAATTGATACTTAACAAAATAGTTGCATTTCAAAGTGATATAAGGCTTGGGCCATTTACGAAACAAAATTATGAATTACCATAGCTACTGGCTTCATATGATGTACAACTCATAAACATACTAAGACATCTTTCACTGTACTCAAGAGCTTCTCGAAATGTAAGATATTTTAACCATTAGCCTTCTAGGCTATATTATTTAGGGAAGATCCTTTCAAAAGAACTTTTGAATCATGAAAAGACAAAAAAGGTGTTTCGAATTTGCATATTCTCGCAGAAGTACTAATGCTGGAACTGGAATTTATCAAATTCAAAGGAAAGGACCAATTTACCCTTACCCTTTTTTTTAGGTTTAAAAAACTAATTACCCCCATTGGCCAGCCAACACCCCGGCAGACCTTGCTGCTAGCGGTCGGAGCTCCGGTGTCCGCCCGCCGGCTAGAACTCCGGTGGGAATACTCCTCAGAATATTCCCTTAATATTCCCAAAGAACCACCACCACTTTTGTGCACAAAAAATGCATGATCATTGGGCCACCAATGCTTCCTAATATAGTAAATGCAAAATATATAAATATATAAATATATATATATATATATATAATAACCTTTGATATTTAATCAAGTCTACCAACAAGTTCAGATAAGAAATTAGCAAATTGAGATAATAAATTCACAAGTTCATATAAGGATTTCGCAACTTTCATTTTTTAAGTAAACAATTCACCTATACTCTCAGATCATTCACTAGTTTAAATAAGGAGTTCCCAAGTTTAGATGAGAAATTAACAAGTTCAGATAAGAAATTCACAATTTTTGTTTTAAGTCAAAAATTCACTTATGCTATCAGGCCGTTGACAAGTTTAGATAAATAATTCCCAACTTGAGATAAGGAATTGACAACTTAAGATAAGGAATTGACAGGTTCAAATGAGGAATTGACAATTTGAAATAAGGAATTAATAAGTTGAGATAAGGAATTCACAAGTTCAGATGAAGAATTGACAGGTTGAGATGAAGAATTCGCAACTTTCGTTTAAGTAAAAAATTCACTTACACTCTCAAGTCATTCATAAGTTTAGATGAATAATTCCCAAGTTCATATAAGAAATTGATAAGTTAAGATAAGAAATTCCCAAGTTCACAATTTCTTATCTAAACTTGGGAATTCTTTATCTCAAGTTGTAAATTCCTTATTTGAAGTTGGGAATTCTTTATCTAAACTTGTCAACTGCTTGAGAACATAAGTGAATTTTTGACTTAACAAAAATTGTGAATTCTTTATCTGAACTTGTCAATTTCTCATATAAACTAGTGAATGGTTTGAGAATGTAGGTAAATTTTTTACTTAAAAAATGAAAGTTATGAAATCCTTATATGAACTAGTGAATTTATTATCTCAATTTGATAATTCCATATCTAAACTTGTTGGTGGGTTTGGTTGAAGATCAAAGGTTACTATATGTATATGATTTTTGCATCATCTACATTAAGGGGCATTGGTGGCCCAATGGTCATGCACCTTTTGTGCACAAAAATGGTGGGGGTTCGAACCCCCACCCCCACGACTTTGGGAATAGTCAAGGAATATTCCTATTGGAACTCTGGCTACCAGCAGGCGGTCTGCCAGGGTACTGGCTAGTGGGGGTGATTATTTTTTAAACAAAAACAAATCAAGGCAAATTGGTCCTTTCCTCTAAGTTTGATAAATTTCAGTTTAGGCACTAGAATCTTTGTGGAAATAAGTAAATTTGAAACACCTTTTTGTCTTTTCATAATTTAAAAGTTCTTTTTAAGGGATTTTCCTTACTATTAATGGCTCTGAAATAGTCATTGTCTTATATAGATTCGGTAGATACTCAGGAATGGTATTATTCTTTTAATGTTATAATAGCAAAAAATAGATATGCTAATGAGTCTTTGGGACTATTACTTTTTAGCAACATAATTCTCTATGAGTAATTAGTTTTCAGGACACTCTATTGTACAAATATTTTTCAAAGTTATAAAACTCTTTTATGTCATTTGATATTTTAATCATAGGCCTTCAAGACTTTAATCAAAGTGTCACAATTTTTCTTCCCATGCTATGATTTAAACTATAAAGTGGACTTTTATAAAAGAGCCATTATCAAAAGAGATGAGGCTTCTGGCCATCTAATTAAGAAATTGAGAGTATAACGGGTGGTTACCTTGAAATTATAATATTAATAAATACTCAAAGCTAGTATCATAAACATATAGTCATTTAATCTCAAGATAAAAATTAAAGCTTTATGGCTGCGGGCCATATAGAAAATAGAAGTTATATGGCTTATGACCAAATAACAAAGTAAAACATAAAAGTTATATGGTTTCTGATCACATAATTTCAAAATATGAATAAGAGGAACATGGCTTCTTGTCATATTATATCAAAAGAACAAATGAAAATGATATGGCTTCTAGCCATATAATTTCAGAATATGAAATTAGAGGTGTATAGCTTCTAATCATATTAAAAGTAATTAACTAACAACTCAAGAGATAGAAAAACACTATAATATTAGCATAACCTTCTTATGTCTTAAACAAGGTCGATAGAGGGAATTGTTAAAGGTATCAAATTTATGTCAAAGTTATGCGGGATACTGTACATTTGTAATGATTAAACACACGGTCGACAAAATTATCTATTTTCAAATACACGAATAAATAACTATTTTTCAAATATACGATTTTTTTTTCGGAGAATAAGTACCATCATTCTAAATAATAATGGACTTCCATTTTTTTTGTCACGTAAAGAAAAGTTTTCATAATATTCATAATCAGGAAAGGGTAAGGTAATAAAAACAGAGTTAGTCTAGCGGTATAAGGCTCTATTAGATTCCTCTAGATTCTTGGATTTAAGTCTCAAAGAAGACACTTATTGCGGGAAGGGCAACTACGAACCTCGAATCGGATACCAGTTGATAATATCAAAAAAGGAGAGAGTAATGGTATTTTATCTATACGTTAAAATCTATCATCCAACTTTGCAGTGTGCTTTCTGTTGAAATTAAATTCAACATTTGGTCTCACGCATGCAAATATTAAAAATGATAAGAGGTGCGCTTTCTCATTCAGATTCATCAGTTCTTGAAATGATATTTAAGGATTAAGATATTTGAAGATGTGTCACTCTTTCAATTATAGAAAGCCCAGAAGAAAATTGCAAGTTGACCCTTTATACGGCGTATGCAAATATTAAGCCCAATGTAGGCTAAGCATTTTGGGCCTATGGATATGGTTGTTTTCAAGCCCAAAAGAATTGAGTATTATGGGCTTTGAAGTCAGTATCTTATGTGTATGTATTATATATCCTTCAAAGTGTGGTCAATCAAGTTTCCAATTTTGATTGGGAGATATGTTCATATATATATATATATATATATATATATATATATATATATAATGCTTGACAATGTTTTGAATAAAATTATCTTTAATAGGAGGATATTTGTGCCTAGAAAAAAAATGTCCAGTCCTTAATATATGACATAATTGAAGATTAATATTGATAATAAATATAAAACCTTGTTTTTACATATACGTCTTAAATGTAAGACCTATTTTACATATTTTTCAAATTTTTTTTAAATTATCTCTATTGTGATTCTCTCAAAGATAATCCAGTAGGAGAGGGAGAAAGGAAATAAACGACGATGATTGATGTGTTTAAAAAAAAAACAAGCCATATGAACTATCTTAACTAACTTCTTTAATTTAATCAAATTAATTAATTAAGTATTACATGAAGGACTAAAGGAGTATAATATGGCTCTTATGTTTTGGAAGCGTGAACTCAAGAGAAATAAGTTTATAGTAGGATATCCTTGTTGGGAGTGGTGTACACCCACAATAAGATTAGGATATTGAGAAAAATAAGTATATCACATATAACATATTGTATCAGATATGATATACAAAAACCAAGCAATATCCATCGATTTAAACTTCTAATCCATCATGCAAAAGAATAATTATAAACCAAACGATGGGTTCGTAACAATTTTTATTTTAATAAAAATATAAAAACATGGTTTGTAAAACTAAACATCACTTTCAAGTGAAGTAAACACACACATACACGTCGTCAAAATAATAAATACACGCATATCAAATTAATTTATTCAACTATACTTAGGTTAAATTCATTATATCAATTATGTTAAGTTTTCCTATCACACATGCTCGTGTGCAGTATCCTACAAATTAATTCAAGATTGTAAGTACTCAGAATTGGCCCATATAATTCAGCTTTACATTCTTGGGCCAATTCTAAGTACTTAGGATTGTAAGTACTCAGAATTGGCCTATAAAAATGACCAAGAATGTAAAGCTGAATAATATCTTAAGTGTCATATAATTATTAGAGTAGTGGATCATATTCTGTGTGGATGTAAATATTGCTTTTAGCAATTAATGAATGAGAAGGCTTTTTCTAAGGTTTGGTTCTGTTAGGGTCCAGATATTCTACTTGGTATCAGAGCACTAATATCCAAGAAGCCCAAGATCCAAGCCCATGTTCCCTTCTCCTTCAACCACGCCTTACACCACCTCTCAAGATCATGGCCGTTGATTCAAAGATTCTAATCATGGCCGTTGATTCACGATTATAATCTCTCTTATTTGTCGCAATATGCTTGAGTTTCATGCAATCTGATTCAAGCTACACCACACGAGTCCCTGTTTGACGATTCCAGGATTAGAGCCGTCGCATCTTTCTCATCTGTATGAACCTTAATGGCCGACGTACCTTCCCCATCCATTCCTATGGCGGTTGGCGAGAAGATTCCTTCTGGGCATATTGGCTCCGACACAATTCCTTTCTCTTACCCCTTGTATCTCCATCCATCAGACACCCAAAGGACTTCGATTATTCAGCACATCCTCACCGGAACTGAAAATTACATCGTGTGGAATTAGGCAATGAGGATTGCATTGCTCAGAAAAGACAAGCTCGACTTTGTTAATGGTACTTGCTGAAAGGAATCATATGAGGCGGCACTCCATAGACAGTGGGAGCGTTGTAACGCTGTCGTCCTTTGGTGGTTGTTGAATTCCGTCCCCAAAGAATTAGCGAATGGCATCATATTCTTTCAGAGTGCTCACCACATATAGATAGATATGAAAGAGTGTGAATGGCGGTTGGAATTTCGCCCTTCATCATGAAATCAATTCATATCGCTAGGGAGGTTCTTTCGTTACTGCTTATTTTTTGAAACTCAAAGAACTCTGGGAGGAACAGTCTACATTTACACATTGCCATCGTGTACCTACAATACCTCCAGAGTCTATGCCAATTTGATTCAAGAGCAGAAGCTCTTACAATTTTTGATGGGCCTCAATAAATTTTACCACTAAGCAAGAAGCCAAATCTTGCTCATGAGTCCCTTGTCTAGCGTCAATGAAGCCTATGCCATGGTGATTCAAGATGAAACCCGACGATCAATTACTACGGCTGACAGAACCATTCCTAACGACGGTATTGCAATGGCTACAAGAGGCCGTGGTTGAGGTCAGAGTTGTGGTAGGATTGATAATTCACTGGAGTGTTCTCATTGCCTCAAGAAGGGACATCTTAAGGAAAGTTGTTATCAACTAATTGGTTATCCAACAATCTTCAAAGGACACAAGCCCAAATCTAACAAGGAGCTCACCCAATCTGACTCTACACACAATTTGGAAGTTCAAGCCAATGCAACAAATGCTACTGCACCCACTTTTTCACAAGAGTAGTATGATCACCTTCTAGAGCTCCTGTAGAAAGACATTGACACCATGATCCACGCACTTATAGGTACAGGTTTGATATCCTCTGCTCTTCCTAATTTATCATATGATAGATGGATTTTGGACTCTGGAGCCACCACCCATATGGTTGGTGATATTAGTGTTTTTGATAGTCATACTAAATATGATGGACCAATTAGATTTATAAAAATACCTTGTGGAAGCAGAGTATATGTTACCCATATAGGATCAGTGAAATTGTCACTAGAAATAACACTGCATAATGTCCTATACTCACCTAAACTACAATTCAACTTAATATAGCTATATCTAGGATAACTATGGAACACAACTATATGGCTTGTTTCTGTCCTCATCTCTATGTCTTGTAGGACCTACAGGGTGGAAAGACGAAGCTAACTGGTAAACTAACCGATGGCTTATACATACTAAAAGTACCTAAGCAGTCACATGTTGTAAATGTTACTTAGGATATATAGTAACAATCAATTGAAACCTATAGACATACACTTGTACCATAGGCGCCTAGGGCATGCCCCTTTTTCTGTAATACAGTATTTGCACTTTACATTCAATAAATGTAATTTTGAGAATGAACACTGTGATGTCTGTATTCAATCTAAGCAATCCAAATTCCCATTCACTCCTAGTTGTGTCGAAACTACCAATTGTTTTGAGCTTATACATTTAGATGTGTGGGTGCCTTATGATACACCCACACATCAAGGTTATCGATATTTCCTTACTATTGCTAATGATTTTTCAAGAACAACCTAGATATTTTTAATGAGAAATAAATCTGATGCTTTAGTTTATGTTAAAAACTTTGTGGCCTTTGCTTTCACACATTTTCAAAAAAAATGTTAAAAGGATTAGGAGTGACAATAGAAGTGAGTTCATTAATCATTCCTTTAGAGCTTTTACACTTGACAAAGGCATTGTTCATGAAACTGCATGCCCTTACACACCACAACAAAATGGAGTTGTGGAGGGGAAACACATAACTATTATGCAAATCACAAGAATTCTAATGTTGCAATCTCATATACCAATGCAATACTAGAGAGAATGTCTTAAGGCAGCCGCTTACATAGTAAATAGGCTGCCTTCTAAAATTTTGCACTACATGAGTCCATTTGAAAAATTGTATAATAAGAAACTAGATCTAATAATCTTAAGGTCTTCGGGTCACTGGCTTATGCCACAGATTTAAGGGTAACTGATAAGCTACAATCTAGAGCCATCCCATGTGTGTTCCTAGGGTATCTGGAACATCAGAAGGGCTATTTACTTTTAGATTTATATACTAACACATTAATGGTGAGTCATCATGTAAGTTTTACAGAAAACAGGTTTCCTTACAAGGATGTGGTGAGACAAGAGCAAGAAGGAATAAATCCCATACTCAAAAAGATGTTATAGTTGGATTCAAAATCAAATATTGCTCCATCACAAAGTATAAGGGCTATCGATACACATGGAAGTCCTCAGTAAAGCAATCCTCAACAAACTGACTCCCACAATTCATATGATAGAGTATTAGAACTGCCACAAGAAGTGCTGGCAGACTCTAATATGTAGACAAGTAATGTGCCTTCATGACCACCAAGAGAAAATTGACCATCGATATGGGCGCATGACTATGTATGCTCACTGTTATTGTCTCAAACAGAACAACAATCCAAAGGGAACACCAAATGTCGATATCCTATTATTGATTATTTGTCCTATAATTCTATTAACCCTAATTATCTATGTTTTTTATCTTGTATTGATGCAGTGACTGAACCTACTAATTACAATGAAGTAGCACAAAATCCATAGTGGATAGAAGCCATGAAAGTGGAAATGCATGCACTAGAGAACAATAAAACATGGGAGATAGTCAAGCTGCCTAAAGGTAAAAAGACCATTGGATGTAAATAAGTCTATAAGGTGAAGTATGATTGCAATGGTAATGTTGATAAATATAAAGCCCGATTAGTAGCCAAAGGCTATAATCTAAGAGAGGGCATTGATTACCATAAAACCTTTTCACCAGTTGTTAAAATGCTTACTGTACGCATGGTTCTTAAATTAGCTGCATTACATTCTTGGAAACATTGTACCAGATGGATGTGTCTAATGCCTTTTTACAGGGAGACTTACATGAAGAAATCTATATAAGAATACCTCAAGGGCTTGAAAGCAAGAAGGAGCACATGCTGTGCAAGCATAATAAATCTCTCTATGGGATTAAACAAGCCTCACGGTAGTGGAATCAGAAACTTTCCCAAACCTTTATACAAGGAGGGTTTAAGCAAAGTAAAAATGACTATTCATTGTTTACTTTACAATGCAATAATAGTGTTGTGCTAATTTTAGTTTATGTAGATGACCTGTTGATTATAGGGAGTTCTGAGAGTGAAATAATGTATGCTAAGAACCTGTTGCATAGTAACTTCAAAATTAAGGACTTAGGACAAATGAAATATTTCTTGGGTATTGAGGTAGAAAAATCTAAAAATGGTATAGTTCTATCTCAAAGAAAATACGTCTTGGATCTTTTATCCGAAACAGGGTTAAGTGGGTGTAGGCCACTAAGTGTCCCAATGGGACAGAATTTGAAGTTGATGGCATTTCAAAAGGACAAAGACAAGAAGCAATATCTGTTTGTCAACCCCGATAGATACTGACGGTTGGTAGGTAAGTTAATTTACTTAACCATGACTCAACCTGATATATGTTTTTATGTGCAGACGCTTAGTCAATTCATACAACTTCCAACTAAAGCATAGATGGCAGCAGCTCGCAACGTGATATGCTACTTAAAAGGAACTCTTGGGTTAGGAATTATGTTGAGTTCAAAAGGCAACTTGCAGCTTGAGTGTTATTGTGATGCTAATTGTGCCTTTTATGGAATCACTAGAAGATCAGTGACTGATTATGTGCTGAAGTTCGGGGGTTTAGCAGCAATGTGGTAAACGAAGAAACAAAGTATCGTTTCCAAGTCTTCAGCCGAAGCTGAATATAGAGCGCTAGGTATGGCTACTTCAGAGGTTACTTGGGCAAGAGGTTTGTTGCTTGATCTGAATGTGACGCATAATGGACCTGTTTCTGTATAGTGCGACAGTGTAGCTACTATTCACATAACTACAAATCTTGTGTTTCATGAGAGAACCAAGCACATTGAGGTAGACTGCCATTTTGTTCGTGAAAAATGGCAACAGGGTGAAATAAATCTTGTACATGTCATATCTAAAGAGCAGCAGGCTGATATATTGACAAAGGCTGTTTCTGGAGATGTTCAGTGAAGGTTGCTGTGCAAGTTGGGGTCTGTAATTTGTTTTCATCCCCCACTTGAGGGGGAGTGTAAGAAGTTGAACTTGTAGTTGTTGTTATGTCGTTTTATTGTTGGGATATAGTTGTAATTTTGTATGTTGTTATACTTCTCGGTATGGCAGAAGTCTTGAGTGTCCTATAAATATTAGAGTAGTGGACCATATTATGTGTGGATGTAAATATTACTTTTAATAATTAATGAATGAGAAGGCTTTTTCTAAGAGTTGGTTCTGTTAGGGTCCAGATGTTCAACAGTGTAGCGCATACACCAATTCTTAATCTCATTGTCCTCAATCCATCACACTGGTGATTTTGATATGATGATAAAATAAACGATTAAAAAAATTTATTATTAGGAATAGGTTAATCCGATAAGAAAGGAGAGCTATATAAAAAAAATCTAATACCATAAAGTCTCATATTTGTAAGTTAAAATGTCATAAATTATATTTAAAATAAACTACTAAACATTACAAGAAAAAAAATCAGCCATTGTTATCACTGTCTCGCAGTCATCATAGTCTCTCTTTGAACAGCCTTCAAGATTAGACTGTCAGGTTCAAGAACCATCTGAAGAGGAAGAAATCCAATTCCATCAGCAATAGCATTCATCATCTTCTTGGTTTCTTCTTTGAACTCTCTCAGATTGATTTTTCCATCCATGTCATGATCGAACTGCACGAACAACGAATCATAAACACGGGCAACCTCATCGGCTTCGGTGTTCACGTCGATCCCAAAGTCAGTCTCAAACAATCTCAGCCTCTTAAACTCATTCACCATCTCATCATAGGATAGAAAACCATCCTTGTCTTTATCTAATTCACCAAACATATCCCTCACTGAAGCATCGAAGGCTTCTTCGTCTTTCACAAAGTTCAATATTGAGGCAGCGTCTAACATTTCTACACTCATTTTGACTGTAATAATCAGAAGCGGTAATAATCAGGGAGAGAAGTGTGCTTCAATATAATTGGAGAAAGGGACTCAAATATCTTTGTGTTAGAAGATTGGGGTTGTTTTAACTTTTTGGCCTTTACTCACCTCTATTTATAGAAGATTAGAGCTAGATTTTTATGAGATAAAATATTTAGGAAATCTTGTAAACGATGAGATTATTAAAATTTTGATATATTGTTTTTGTAAATATTGTTAAGATAATCTTGGGATATTGGCATCTTTTTTATTTAATTTATTCGGGACTCTTGTAAGACAATTATCATCCTCTATGATTTTTCAAGTTTCTGGGGACAATTCAAAAACTCTACACCCAGAGGTTTTTTTTTTAAAAAAAATTTATCTTAGAATCCTAATTAATAGATAATACTCGTTAAAGCTAAGATATATAATTCTCTAATTTTAAAATCTCAAGTATGATCGGATAATCTAAAGGATATTAGAGTTCCCGGTATTATTATCCCATTCTTTTTTTTTCTTAATTTGTTGGGAAAATTACGGAGTTTTCTTTGTTTTCTTTTTTCTTCTTCTTAATTTGTTGGGAAAATTACGCAGTTCCGAGGTCCCCGAGTTCGAACCCATGCCCAAGTGTTTAAGCCAAGGCGTAAAACCCCTGGGACACGAGTGAGCCGGTGTTATCCCATTCTTTTCTATTTTCAAATTTTTATTTTATCTAGTATTTTTATTTGGGAAATTGCTAAAAAATCACTGTTTGAAAATTTTATGACTAAGGGGGAGTACAATGGGAGAAGAACCAAGGAAATGAAATATTTATCAATAAGGATCTTAAATATTATAATTTTTTTAAGGACTAAAAATCAAAATATAAATTTTTATTTATAAAATTGACCCTGATTAAACTCCCCTCATTTTCACTAATTTTAAAAGCAATAATATTGCATATGTCCTAAAAACGTAAAACTAATAATAAATGATAGATAGAGAGACGAAGAATATTAATTGATAACTAGCAGTCAAATAATTAAGTTGTAGTTAGAGAAAATGTGAGGAGTTTAGTCAAGGTCAATTTTATAATTGAAAATTTAAATTTTTATTTTTAATCCTTCAAAATAATTATAGTTTTTAAAATCCTTATTAATGAATATTTTTTTTTCCTTGGTCCTTCATTCTAATTTTCATTAGAGAGAAAATTCAGGGATAACGTGGCATATTGTGGTGCCTGCTTTCAACCCTACTTTTAAGAATAAGATAGATAAAAAGTGATTAAATTAAATTTTTTCAGTTATGTGGTTTTACTTCTTCAGTCCTCACAAAATATAAAGTTCATCTCTTTCACTATTCCCTTGTCCCCCTCCAACACCATCATTCATCGCTACTTGGTTCATCATTTTGCCAGAAATATTCTAGGGAAAATTGCTCATCAATACTTGTTGAGCAAATTAATTGTCAAATGATACCATGCATGGAAGATCGGTTGCACTTTAACGGAAGATATGTTGCACACAACGGAAGATGGTTTGCATGTTTATATGGAAGATTTGTTCACACACGAAAGATTATTTGCACAAAACGGAAGATCTTTTGCACACACAGAAGATGGCATGCACGCTTGATAGCATTCAGCAATTAATTTACCAAAAAAGTATTTATTCCCAATTCCCCCAATATTCTATAAAGATTGTTTCTTTTAATCATATCAATGTAACTCGCTGAGGTTTTTCATTGCGTGTCTTAGCGTACTGAGGTCTTCCCACAGTAGAGAGCTTTGACAGGAGGATTAAAAGAAAATGGTGAAAGAGGGGCAAGATGTCAAGTGATTAGCTAGTGAATAATGGTGGAAAAAATGGAGGATAAGAGGAGAAATAGTGATCAAAAGAGAGAATTAAAACAAGGGGCATTAATGTAAAATTATCAATTATCAAATTTTAAAATATCATTTTAGGTCCTCAAACCTAATTTATGATTTGTTAAATTTAACGATCTAATTTAAACTTTGAATAATTCAACGGCTTTTTAAAGAGATTTTCTCACAATTTTATTTACTAAAAGGAAGAACTATATTTTCATACATAGGAAAAACACTATATATAGGATTTCATAGATAAAAATTACTGATATATTATCAAATTCAAGTCCCTTGATCAATAAAATTTTTAAATAACGATATTTCACCCATTTTTTATTTTCTTATTCAAATTAACCAGATAAAATATAGTACGTTCACAGGTCACTGCTGCTCATCATCAATCTTTACTTGTTTTTTTAGGAGACAAGATCAACATGTAATATTATACTCCCTTCAGTCCTTAATAATAGAACATATTTGGAGAGTTGATTTTGATCCTAAAAATAAAACATATTTTTTTATATTTGTCAGTGTTTTTCTAATTTACTTTTGGGGAAAATTTGAAAAAAATACGTTTAAAAATGGAAAAAGACAAATTGATGCTGTGAATTTATAAAATCCCAGGTCAGAACTAAAGTAGGAATCTGGAATTTCCAATTCAGACCAAATGACCAAATTGCCGTTAGTTCAGTTGTGAAATATGAAAGTGAAGTTGTTAATGTAAAATATGATGTTGTTAATATAGATACAAATGTTGTTATTGACTTCTAAAACTTGTGCCCTCTAAATTATCCCTGGTTTTAGGGATATAAAGTTGTTAAATATGAAAGTCACTAACGTAAAATCTAATGTTGTTAATATAGATACAGATGTTGTTATTGACCCCTGAAACTTGTGATTGAACTAAGAGCATTTTGGTTAGAATTGGAAATCCCAGATTCCTATTTCAATTTTGACTTAGGATTTAATAAATTCCCAGCATCAATTTATCTTTTCCTATTTTTAATTGTGTTTTTCTAGAATTTTCCCTTACTCCTATTTAAGGAGGGATTTAAACAAGATAACTAGGGTATTTTAAAAAATACAGTATATTAACTAACTTACATAACTTCCTTAATCTACTTAATTAGATAAATATGTGTTATATTAAGGATAAAAGTTTATGTTTCTAAAACTTTTTTCTATGTAAAACTTTTGAGATAAATTAACAACAATAATAATATTTTAGTATTGGACTATCGGAGTAAAAAACATGAAAGCAAAAACTAACAAAATAACTATGACAAGGAATTTGTACGATTTAATAAATTAAATCTCAAGTAGTCATTCTATATACTATTAATTATTAATTACTAGGTATGCATAGCAGCAAATGGTGATTATTGTCTTGGTTTAACAGAAGTATTAGGTATACAACCTAACCTATATATCCTTATGAAATATGCTTTGAACGTTGATAAGCTTAATTAACTTGTCCAATGAAGACCAAATCTGCCAGGATCTTCTCTTTATTTTTCATTCCTTTTATTATTTTCATAAGTTTTTCCCACCAATATCAAGTTATCAGAAATTAACATATTCATATTTCTTTTCAAACTTTACCAAACAAAATTATTTATTCCATGGGCTTCGATTACCTAGTAAAGTTTTAGGCTCCATTTGGTAATAAATTATGCTAATCCAAACTCAAGATAAGTCAATCCTTAATTATAAGGGCAAGAAATTTCGGGCGTACATAGAATCCGATTGACCTATTGAAGTACCTATATGAAACCGAAGCACCGATGCCGATTACGATTATGTTACGCAACAAATACACCAAGGAGAAGAAGGGAATGGAGCATTTATATGAGAGAACCTTTTTAGAGGGCGGATAGCATTATTCTGTACCTTACTATTCAGATTACCTATTCCCTCAATCTCACATCCTATATATAGTATACGTATGGTCACATAAGAATAATAAATATAACCCTTAAGTATATAATTACTTGAGTAAACATAACTATTAACCATAGAGGGATATTTCTTTTTATAAACCCATATCTCTCAATGATAGTCCTCTTTGAATCGGGCTTAAGCCTTAATCCACCAAAAGTGAATTAGTATATTCTAACAATAAGAAAAACTATCCCAACATAATTCTCGTTATATATCCTTAAAGTTAATTCAAACTCAACGCTATACTTAAAATTAGTTATATATACAACATGAATTATTTATTTTTTCTCACTATGACCTCTCTTTTAATTTGTGATCTTCTTTCCTTTTGTTAATAATGTGTTTAAGGACACATTAAAAATATTAATCAATTTTTTTTTTTCATATTCCGTTTTTCTTCTCATTATATTTTATTTAGCATATGCCTAGATTTTGTACTCATTCACAAAGTTAATTAAATCGAAATCCAAGTTTTTGGACTGTTAAGATTTGGAAATTGACAACCAAAGCCGCGTAATATGGACGTGGAAAGTTTAGAGTCACAAGATGATTAATTTAGATTTATACTGTTGGAATGAATTGATACGAATATTAATTATTTGTTGGCATCCCAAGTTACAACTCTATTGTTCCATATAGAATCACAAGTTATTGATGTTTGACCAATATATATTAGCTAGGGATCTCGGTTTTTGGTTCAAGGAATCCAATCGGATGGTTACTTTAATCGATTTGATAATACCAATCAATCAGTTTTCAGAAGTCATATTGAGCCAGATCAAGTCTAGTTCAACCACATGAGTGTACGATTCACCTAGTGCCCCTTTTTTTTCGGAAAATTGGTAAAAAGTCCCTATTAGAAATTTAATTGCTGATGAGAAGGGCTTGAAAAAATTTTATACACACACAATATTGATATTCTTTGAATTTTGTATACATAGAGTATTAGTACTCTGATTTAAGTCATTCTCAGCAATTAATTTTTTAATGGGGTCTTTTCCTCAATTTTCTCTTTTTTTTTCATACGTAACAGTCTAACTTAAAATCTTACGTAAATGCTAATTATATGTTTGAATAGAAAGAAAAATAACAAGACCAAAAAATTAGAGAGTGAAGTTGTCAGGAGTCTCACATTGGGAAATCTCACAAGTATGTGGGGTTTATAAGCTCAAGGAGTTATCACTCCCAATTGGTTAGTTTTTTTTTGGGGGGGGGGGGGGAGGGGTGGTTTGTGTTTTCCTCTTAGCGTGTGTTCGGATATTCTGAAAAAAGTGCTTTTTTAAAGAAAACCATGGTTTCAGATTTTTTTATCCGAACACTTCAAAATTTTTGAGAATAACTTTTTTGCCCAAAACCATGGTTTGGACATAAGCTATTTTTTGGGGTTTTTTTCACTTTGTGGGGCCCACCCTCTAATTTTCATTGGTTCTTTTTCTGTCTGTGGGTCCCACATCACACACACTCTCTCTCTCATCCTTTCTTTCTTTTTTTTATTTTTTGAATTTCAACGTTTGCTCTCAATTTTTTTTATTTTTAAAATTTTAATACTCCCTCTTATCCTTAATATAAGACCTATTTATCTAATTTGATTATATTAGAAAAATTAGTTAAGTTAATTAACATTACATATAGAAAAATTTATTTCATTTTTAGTATTAATTATGAAATTTAATGTTAAATAATGGGTTAAGATGTATCATTTTTAATACCGTTAGGGGTTTTCTTCTCTTATAATTTAACTCTTTTAGATCAAATTTAACGACTATTAAATCTGGACATTAACCCTTAAATAATATATAAAATATAATTTTATCCTTTATATGTAATTATCATAAAAGTTAATGTCCTTTTTAGTCATTTGACCATGAGAAAAGCTATTCTGATCAAATCATTCAAACACTCTCATTTTACCAAAATCATTTTTTTCCCATAATCTATTCTCCAAAAGCTATTTTCTCCAGAATCTATTCTCCAAAAACTAATAAGAACACACCCTTAGGCTTGTTGTACTTGCAAAAGTAGAGAGGAAAGAGAAAATCAAGGGATAAAAGATTCTTTCCTATTTGGATAGCAAGCAAAAGTAAGAAGAGAAGGCACAACATGGTTTATTCCCAAAGTATTTCCTTCAAAAGTGAAGATATTTTGAAGAAAAGAACTCACTTTTTAGCTAATATAAGGATGGTTGGTTCAAGTGGCGAGGATGTGACTTCTATCTTAAAAGAAAGTAGGTTTGAATCTTGCAGTCAATATGAGGATCTTGTTGATATGTGATTTGTACGTACTCTTATAAGTATTGTTGTCAAACTTATGAGTTAACTCTCTGAGTTTATCGTTTTTACATTTCTAACTTATAAGATCGTAATCGAGTTTACCATTTTTACAGTTCTAACTTACAAAATCGCGTTAACTCACTCATAAAATATTGCTAACATTTTTTGATTTGATTATACTCAATGCCTTTATATATGAACTTTATAGAAATTTCTTTGTTGAGTATGATAAGTTATGAATGTTTGGCGGATTTAATTTCAATTATCTGGATTTAAAATATATTTAAATCAAATTGTTGTCATTTTTTATATTAGGAAAATTAATCTTTTAGTCCTTGAACTTTTGACTTACTTATAACTCAGTCCCTGATATTTGACTCGGTATAATTCAGTCCCTGAACTTTTGGCTCGCCTACAACTCAATCCTTAATCTTTCTATAATTTATGCTTTTGTCCATGTCATCCCTAATTCATTATATGTCAGCACTTAGTCATCCTATGTGGCACAAAATTGCTTATGTGGCTTCCAACTCAGCACACAATTTTTTTTTTTTTCAAAAAAAAGTAAAACGATCTGGACCACAAAACGAGTTGAGAATCCCTGTATGCATCCCCACCCGGAGAAATGTTTCGACTATCATCAACCTTCTGCAAGGTTCAAACCTTCTATGTTCTCCACTTGTTGGACTCACCAATTGGACCTCGATCGGCCTTGCTTATCGTCCACAACATCAGAAAATGAGTTGAGCTTGGTTTCTGTTAATGGCGGGGCAGTCTGATTCAAAACCAAATCAAATATATGAATTTATCACTCAATATCTATAGCTTTCAAACAAGGTCTTATATGTTCTTAGGCAAATTCAGTTAGACTCTTAATAAATTTATATCATATAATAGAGACAACCATTTGATTAACTTAAACGATAGAAAGGAACGGATCGGAGTACCTTCAAGATAGAGAAGCCGCGCAGCATCTCTGTGCGAATCATGTTGAATGAATTATTGAGGCGAGTTTCCATATTTATTACTATTATTCTTTTGTAGATAGGATATGAGTTTTGCATGAATAAAATATCATGAGCAATGAGATTTGGCATTACTTTACGAAAAATAGTTAGAGTATTTTTGTCAAACATCTGAAGCGTGTCCGAACTTCTCTAATATCAGATAAGCCGCCCAGTTTCCTTCACTTGACAATACTGCCAGAATGGCATCAAGCAATGTTAAGATCGGTGGATTATGAACACAAAACGTTAAAAGGAAGAGAACCAATAATAATAATAATAATAATCAGAAGCAACTTCACATTTCAGAGGTGAGCTTTCTTCTTGTTTTAATTTATTTGGACAAAAAAGTGTTATTTTCAACTTTTTAATATTTCAACAATCAGAAGCAAGCATTAATAGCTCAAAGAACGGGGGCAAAAAAAAAAAAAGAGCTCAAAGAATTTATCAGATTTTTTTCCTGATAACGGCTGAAGCTTGCAGAAGGTTAATTAGGATTTATCTGAATGTTTCTCCGAGTGTGAATGCATCCGTTTTGCTGTTTGGATCGTTTACTGTTTTTTTTTTTAAATTTTATGTGCAGAGTTGGAAGGCAAATAAGCAATTTTGTGCCACATAAGATGACTCGGTGCCAACTCATAACGAATTAGGAATGTAATGGACCAAACTATAAATTATAGAAATATTAGGGACTGAGTTGCAAGCAAGTCAAAAGTTTAGAGACTAAAGGTGTGTTTGGTTTGAGGGTAGGGGAGGGAGGGGAGAGGGCTAAATTACCGTTTTAGGTTGAAGGTATTTAAATTTTAGGCGGGAACCCAAAATTTAAAAGAATGAGAGAGCAAAATTTTGGGTTTCATAAATACAAAATTGCAATTTACCCCCTCCTCTCCCTTACCCTCAAACCAAACACACCGTAAGTTATATTGAGTCAAATGCCTAGAAATGAGTGCTAAGTGAGTTAAAAGTTCAAGGATCAAAAAATTAATTTTTTCTTTATGTTTCAATTATTTAATTATATACTATTAATACCTATTTATTGATAAAAATAAACTTTTAAGAGTTTACGATTCAATTCAAGTCTACGATACGATTTTATGTCACTGTCTCAAGTTTGTTTAAACTCATGAGTTTGACAACCTTATTTGTAAGTATTATCAATAGATATTATTTCTAATAAAAAGGGGTATTATAAGAATGGACCGTTCAATTGAGTCTTGCAATGATCAAATCTCACCCAGTCAAATAACTATATTAAAAAAAATAAAAATACTCCTATAAGTGTTCTTTGATTCTTAACTAGAATTGAGATGAAGCATTTACAATAATGGCAACAAAAAATTAGGATTATTTTAAGGACGATGCAAATCATATATTCATACACGTTGTCTTTCCTGATTTGCCAAACAAATTGTTTTTCTCTGGCAATGTATCGTTTGAAAAACTGTAGAAATTAGTTAAGAGGTAATATGATTATATTTTATTGGATTTTTCTTCATTCGTTACGTAATTCCCAACGGGGTGTCACGATTCACACATGGAGAAAAATAAATGCGACCAATATTTAATAATCAATAAATTAATACTTCTGCCATAAATATACAGGAGCAAAATACTTATTTGATGCTATTTGTAAGGTGGAGAGAATGTTTATTTTGATTCTAGTTATAAGTCAGATCACATCATTAAAATGTTAGTATCAATGTATAATTTTACTACTCATTTATTATTATGTTGATTTTGTTTTTAAGGGGTATATTGTATAATATTAGGGATATTTTGGAAAAAAATTATAAATTTGGAAGACCAAGTGAAGGTCTTATAATTTTGGTGATCCGTCCTAAAATAGGAATATGTTATCATTTCAAATTGGCAATGGAATTAGTGATAGATTAGTGATGAAGTTTAGTGATGGAAATAAATGACAAAATTTATCGACAAAAAAATTCTGTCAAGAAAAAACCATTGCGAAGTAGACTAAGCGACGGAATTACCCAAGGAAACTATTCCATTGCAAAGTTCCGTCACTAATCCATTCAAAAGTCTGTCTCTAACATTAGCAACAGATTTTTTTTCCGCCTGTATAATTCACAGTTTTTTAGTAGTGCTTCCTCGATAAATAGTAACAGTTTAGTAAAATGAAATTATAAATTCAGGAGATAGTGAATTGAGATTTTATATTTAGGTCCAAAATAAGCATTTTTACTAGCTTTTTACATGCAGATGGAATGAAAAAATATATCACAAATCGTACTATTATTTATAAATTATCAACAGCCTGACTTATTCAAAATTCCATGGAATAGATAAGTAAACATGTACGACCTAACAAAAATAAGTAAATTAACATGCGTTTTCTTGCAAACGTTTATGTGCCCTGACGGACTCAATTTGTGAAAGATTTTGGATGAATAAAAAATTACGTTAGTACACTTACTTGACTACATACTAATTGGATAGTACTCTCGCGGATCCTCTTTAGAAGTTATAAATAGCCAAATTACGTAGATTAAATAGTCAATTAAAATTGGTTAAAGGAAATTAATAAATGTGTAATGCTTGGACACTATTCATAAAAAAAATACAGAGACATATAATCAATTAGTGGTGAAAATGAAAATAAAAAGCTTTAAAATTCTAGGTATCTCCAAAGTGTAACTTATAAAGAACCATGCCTATTCAAAAAAAGTTCTTACTTATAAAAAAGACAAAGCAAGTATTAGATATAATTTCTCTTGTCATATATTTAAGATAGAAATAACCGAATAACGTAGATAAAAAAATTGATTAAAATTTATTAAAGGCAATAAATGTGTAAAAAAAATACATTTTATTTTTCAAACAATACTCTTATTTATGCATGGAGAGTGTGTGGATGAGTAGGAAAAAGAGATATATGTGAGATAACAAATATTGTGATATAACATGTAATTAATTGAGTCAAAAATGGAAAAAAAAATAGTAAATATTTTTGACATCCTTTCAAATTATCTTTTTAGTTAGGATCAGGCCACCAAAAGCTTGTATATTTTTTTATCTATAGGATGTATATATGAATGAAGGACCAGAAATTCTCACAGTCAATACGGGAAATTGGACAAATAAAATAGTCCTTTATAGGACTTAGAGGTGGTGGAGGGAGGGGGACCATAAGCTAAAGAATGGGTCTTTTTTCATTAGCATATTAAAGCCACTAATTAATCATTTTTTAAAAGGAAAAAAAATCCAATGACAGGTTGGTGAAGAACTCCAAAAAGTCCTCAAAACGACAAAAGGTGGGGCATTGGAAATTTGTCAATCATATACGAGGTCGGTTTTAACTTACACTATATTCTAATTAATCTCTTTTTAAATACATATTTAAGTACGCATCTTTGCTTCTCTGAGCCCATTCACATCTCCCGCACAGAATTATCACTGTTCAAAGTTGGAATTCAATTCAATTATATATATATATATACACACACACACACATAGAAAGGCCTCTCAGAGCAACAAGGATGAATTTAAGCTGCACCCTGTGAGATACATGTTGAGGGACAACTTCATGAGCTTCTCTTCCTTTTAATGTGTAAGCACATTTTACTTCTTCTTCCTTCTTTTTGAGAATTAAAAGTCTTCGATGATATATAAATATATATATATAAATGATATATGTGAATCGGAGAATGTGCATGTAATTTTAGTCTTCCAAGGGTTTGTGTTAATGTTCATTTGAAAGATGTTTGAGAGCCGCATCTATCAAAGCGAGCTAACCAGTGTTGTGATGATTATTCTTGACTTGGATCTCTTTCAGGAAGTTAATTACTATTATCTTGACTTCTTTTAATTGCTCATCAAAGGAGTTCAAATATGGAGATTTCACCGATCAGAGGAGTATCTAATGATCATCAACTGGTAAGATTTTTAGCTTTTCTACATACCTATACGAACAAAGTTGATATATCAATTAATGGATGGTTTGAAACTTGGTGTTTTGTTGGAAAAAATGGCAAAATTCCAAGAGATAAACAGTATGAAGCTATTCCTAATGCACGGATCCCCATATCTACTTTTCATACTACGAATTTAATTTGTCACAGAAGTTTTGGCTCCACTTTAGATTCTATATAAGAGTTAAGCTGCATTTAGCACTGTAAAATATTTTTCAACAGCAGTCATATATGTTAAAATTAATTTTTGGTGCACACCCAACCCCATAAAGTATTTTTTTTAGTAACACTTAGTGGCTTAAAGTATTTTTTTAGGGTGCTAAATGGATAAAAAATTACTTTGAAATACTAGCTACGATTGAAAAAATACTTTATATTATTGGATGCATGCAAGAAAAATTAGTTTAGAATACTGACTACTACTAGAAAAATACTTTAGAGTGTCAGATGCTACTTGACCCTCCCTACAATGAATGTGATTTTTCTTTTTTCCTATTTGCAGGAAATGACAATGGAGGATCCAAGTTATCTTCATGATCAGTGGCACTTGAACGCCTATGAGGATCCAACCTTACTACCACCCATAGCTTCCGCTTTTGGACAGACCTTACTACAGCAACACTCTTTCTGTAATAATAATATGAACCAAAACTGCTTCAATTCCAAAATCATCAGTTGCACCCAAACTTCATCAGCTTCCATTAATGAAAGACCCACAAAGCAGATTAAAACTGGCATAATAGAGAGTGATCCAGACCTGACATCATCAGACCAGCTGATGCAATTTGATTCGGGTCCGAAACTTGTTTCCTTTGTGAACCAGAACTGCATAGATCAGATGGGATTATTAATGGGGAAGATTACCAATAACAAGTATGAGATTGGAACCAATAGCAATTTTGTTGGTGATCATCATGTTTTGGTGTCTCAAGAGTCCTTGGGGAATCCAAACTATGGTTTCAACCCGACAAGCCAATTAGATCAGCTGGCCAGGGAGATTAATGGGACCATTATTAGTCCTAATAATAATAATAATAGTAGAGCTTCTCATCAACCAGTACAAGATCACATCATTGCTGAAAGGAAACGAAGAGAGAAGCTTAGCCAGAAGTTCATTGCTCTCTCTGCCCTTGTTCCTGGTCTTAAGAAGGTATCTTCATAAACATTCCTATTATAACCTCATGATTTTTTAATTTTTATTATAACCTCATATATGCTCTGATCTGCGCACCAAAATTTTTTAACAGATCTATAAAATAAATTAATAAATCAGATATATATGTTCTGGATTTTATAAAGTGAGATGAGACAATACTTTTGAAATAAATAGTTGATGTATTGAACATGACAAGATTGAAACCTCTCTTGAACTTTATGGGATCTAAACTGGAGAGAATTGTTTTCCTTGTTTGCTCATAATTGATTTGTCTTGTCAACTTCTGAATTTGTTTGGGTAGGCACTGTACGTCTACCTTGCCGTTCTAATAAGATAGATAACTTTGATGTAGCAAAATTCCTTTGAATCTTGCATGGCAAACACTTTTGTGGCTTCCTTGTCAGCCTTACGATTTTTCATCACTTCTCCACAAATATAATCTGTTTTGTTATTTTAAGTGGTTTTTCTATTCTAGTTAATCAAGAACTTATTATTCTTAACTCTTGGTTTCAAGAATTCCTATATAACTTAGGCAAAACAATAAAAGCTATTTCTATTCTTTTATTAACTGATTTATGTATAGGATTCTATTCAACCCATGGTTGGGAACTAATGGTTGGTTTTGTCCATAAAGATTTTAGATTTACTCATAATGATCAAATTATATCTATCGTGTTTCTACTTTTCTAGTCATTCTAGATACAATTTTGAAATATTGGATTTTTTGTTATTGAAATCGTGTATCTCTGTCACTTGTAGTGATTTATCTTTCAATGAATGATGACTGAGAAAAAAGATCCACTAATCCAATTCTAAATCGAAACCCTAAAAAAGATGACTTCTTAATTAGTTTAAAATTTTTACCACTGTAAAACAAGATGGTTATTGATGAATTTGAAATTATGATAACAGATGGACAAAGCTTCTGTCCTTGGAGATGCTATTAAGTACATGAAGCAACTGCAAGAGAAAGTGAGGGTTCTTGAGGAGGAACAAACAAAGGCGAAAACAGTTGAATCTGTACTGATTGTGAGGAAATCTCAGTTTCTTCCTTGTGATTCTTCAGACTCTAATAATTCTTCAGATGTTTCTTCTGGTGGAGGTGGAGGATCATCATCATCCTTGCCAGAAATTGAAGCGAGGTTCTGTGAAAGAAGCGTGCTCATAAGAATTCACTGTGAGAAAATCAAAGGGATTGTGGAAAAAGCTATTGGTGTGATTGAAGATCTCCATTTAATAGTCATCAATAGTAATTCCATGACTTTTGGAAGTGCTGCTCTTGATATCACAATTATTGCTCAGGTAATTATATATATTTCTTCAACTTTATTAATTATTGCCTTTAAATAATTAAAGAGTCAGTACAATTTTTTCACAAGCACACTTTGATCTGACTTTTCTGGTGTCATAAATTGATTACGATACAACATGAATATGAGGAAAAGAAGTAAGCTTCACACACAATCTCAATCTCTCTCGTTCTCTCTTTGGATGCGTGATCAAATATGTTTCCATGTACATTGCATGGAGTTTGAAGAATGATCATACCATCACTATGTGGTTTATTATAAATAAAAAATGTAAGAAAAATTAATCTTTTACACCTTAAACTTTATTTTATGTGTGTGTGAGATTTTATTTAATTTTCTAATATATAGGGACCAAATACTATGAAATGGTTAAAACTATAGGGCTGAGTTGCAGGCAGTTAAGGTTTAGGGACTGATTTACATTTAAGAGAAAACTATAGGGACTGATAATGAGTTGTGCCATGTTAAAGTGTAGATACTGAATTACAACAGAATTAAAACTATCAACACCAAAGATTAATTTTTCGTAAAATGTATTATAGGTGGTTGAACCTATACATTATTATAGCCCCGTACAGTAAGTTACATATTCACGGCTTGTGAACAATGCAGTTTGCTGTAGATTTTAAAATTTATATTTTCTGAATACCAAATAATGTCAAATATTACATATAGCTTTTGAGTTCCCGTGTGCAGTATTGCAATTGGATTTTATTTTATTATTTACCTAATGAATATAGGACAAAAAACAACTCATTCTACATATAGTTTGGCGTATTCTGGCAACTTTGTTCTGTCCGTGAGCTTTACTACGTACCCTCATTATCAAGCTTACCCAAAACTTATAGCAAATTAACTCAAATTGTTCTAACTGGTGGTTTGATTCTATGAGCTTTCAAGCAATGAAGGGGCTGAGATTTAGCTGCAAGTAGTAATTGTGTGTGTGTGTGTGTGTGTGTTGCAATATAATATAATATTCTATTCTCTCAATAACTAATTAAGGAGATATTTTTTAAATTATTATATTTGTACAGATGAATTCGGAATTTTGCATGACACTGGAGGATCTTGTGGGAAACCTACGCTCAGCCTTTAAATCTTTCATGTAAAGAAATCAGTTCCAAAATATTCAGTTCACTCGTATATCAAATATCAAGCAGCCGAAGGCTTCATCAGAACTTGAAAAGAAATAAACGTCACAACTGTAAAATGCTATATATATATATATGCACACAGCAGATCAAGTTGTCAAGTGTATGTTGCTATTTTAAGTGTACTGTTCTGTGTTTATATTGTACCTGTAATGTCGGCCATCTTCTTAGACTATCCACACACCAAACAATAATATTTATCTATGGATCAAGTTTGTTTCTGTAAGAATTATTGGGCGTACCAGGAGTGCGACCGTTTTATCTCTTGTACCCACGTTAATCGGATCACAGTTGTGGAAGCGATTATGACGCACAGCAAATACACCACGATAGGAAGAAGAAGAGATAAATATAGTAGAGGGAATACGGAGTCAGTTTGACAGAGTTTCTGTATATTATTTCAAGTGTCTTATAACTGAATCCCCTTTGTCTATTTATAGGATTCTATGCACCCCTTCCTCTTCTACTAACATGTCCTTCCATCAGAGAGACAAGATATCCTTTTGATTGAGAGACATATAGTTTCGGTGAAACAATACCACTTATAGAGTCATAATCTATCGGTTAAACAACATGACTCATAATGTTTTAGGAAATATTACATATATTCACCCAAGCATTTATATTATTTATACTTTGACCCCAATCCTATTGGCCTTGAGCCCAATCCACCAAGGGTGGACTAGGCTATTTTCCAATATCTCCCACTCACACTTGGTGGATTAGATATGTCTCTTTTTCTTCCTTCTTTCATACTAGGTACTTTGCCATGACTGCGTAGGCATGACATATGCATATAGGTGTATGTACTAAAAATCTCTTTTACAGAGACCAGCACAAGACAACCTTCATTGTGTAGCTTGATTTTAATATTGTGCCTTAAATATCCTAGATTCACTTATATACACTTTCACATGGCTAATCTAATCCCTTTTGAGTCGGTATAAAACTCAAATTGCCTTTCTAGTATGCATAGTATCCACACTTATGAAATTATAAAAAAATAATATCATAAAGGATATGTCTCAGACACTAGCATATTTGTGTATATTTCAAGTAATCTTCCTTTTGCCCAGATATCACTTCAATATACATCGGCCGCTTTCCTAACATAATACCATAGATCCCATCTATCATGATCGTAGGATATATGCTAAAGTAGCAGACGCTGAAGCACACCTCTATGATATTGTCAAAGTCAAAGGATATCATTGGAAGAATTAAAAACTTCCTGGGACTCACACAACAATTAAGTAGGGATCTTCTTACTTGCTTCCCGTTTGCGGTTCTTTAGTACATGCGGTATGAATCACATGCTACAGTGTTACTCTTCCACCATAAAAGAGCACGTCGTTTTGCATTTTGTTGTTAACACTGTATAAGACTTAAGTCTAGACACTCTCAACATCTAAACCCAAATTCTTCCTTTCTACTCAGACGTCAATATTGAAGAATTTGTTATCTGGCTACAGGCATCATGGAAGCGGATATCCATGATTCGATCCATACTTATGTTCATGTTTATGGATCCCATCTTGACATGCTACACTATTGTCAAGGTGACATAGTTTGTGTTTCTTCTCTACCATATCAGCATTCTAGTCGCTTTACTGGTGAACACAATTGTCATCTTTGCACACCCCTCCTGAGAGTCAAAGGTGGTTGCTCGTGTGAGAGAGAAAACCTCACAAGCCTATACAACATACTAGACATTGTATACTTTCACACAGACATATATACTAATAATGTCAAGTACTTCAATTAGTCATAAATGTAATACATAAAGTCTGAAATTTTACATTTTGCGTACACCAAGTGCCCTTACATGTTTTTCAAATGTTTCCTTGGCAATTGGTTTGGTCAGGGGATTAGCGACCATACTCTTGGTCGAAATATGTTGTACAGTAATAATTTTTTGTGCTATATAATCTCTTACAAAATTGTACTTAATGTCTATATGTTTGGTCTTACTATGATACTTGGGATCTTTAGTATAGGCTATGGCTGCAGTGTTATCATAATGCATTAATACTGGATTGGTACTCTCATTGCCAAATCCAAGATGTTCAATCAACCTCTTCAACTCTAATGCCTCTTGTGCAGCCACAGTGCATGCTACGAACTTAACTTCCATAGAATGTAAAGCAATACATGTCTGCTTCTTACTACTCCAACATATGGCGCCATTATTCAGTAAGAAAGTATAACCTGAAGTCGATCTTCGCTCTTCCTCATCTCCGCCTAAATCAGCATCGGAGTATCCAACCATGCATAGATCGCTTCCTTCATAGCATAGTGCATAGTCAGATGTGCCTTTCAAGTATCTCATGATCCTTTTTACTGCTTTCTAGTGACGCTCACCTGGGTTGGACTAGAACCTACTTACCAATCCTACCACAAAGCATATATCTGGCCTTGTACACATCATTGCATACATTAAACTACCAACAGCACTAGCATAGGGAACTTTCATCATTTTCTTTTGATCTGACTCAGTTTTGGGACATATCTCATGGCTTAAGGTTGCACCAGAAGCCACTGGGGTATCTAAGGAATTGCAATTGCCCATGTTGAATCATTCGAAAATCTTTTTAATGTAATTTTCTTGTGAAAGATATAGGATCTTTTTGAACGATTTCTTTGGATCTTAACTCCAAGTATATACTCTGCTTCACCCATGTCGTTCATTTCAAAATTCGATGAAAGCCATTCTTTAATAGCTATAACCGAATTCAGATTATTTCCAGCCAATAGTATATTATCTACATATAAGGATAATATAACAAAATTACCCTCAAACTGTTTGATGTAGACACAGTGGTCCTCTTCAATCATTTGGAAATCATAAGAGGTTATTGCTTTATGAAACCTCAAATACCACTGTCTGGATGATTGCTTGAGTCCATAAATAGACCTTTTAAGCTTACAAACTTTGTTTTCTTTTCCATTTTCAATGAAACCTAATGGTTGTTCCATATAGATTTCCTCATCCAGATCACCATTTAGAAATGCAGTTTTAACATCCATTTGATGTAATTCCAAGTCTAAACTATTTACTATTGCTAGAATAATTCATATAGAATTAAATCATACCACAGGTGAGAAGGTATCTTCATAATCTATACCTTCTTGCTGTGTATACCCCTTTGCAACTAATCGTACCTTATACTTATCAATTGACCCATCCACCTTTCTTTTAATTTTGAGAACCCACTTGTTCCTAATGGCTTTTCGCCATTTTGGTAGGTCAACCAATTCCCAAACTTTATTCTTTCTCATTGAGTTCATTTCTTCATCCATTACCTTTTTCCATTCATCTTTAGCAGGACTCGATAAGGCTTCTAGTACCGAATGTGGTTCATCATCCCCATCAGGAGTAACAATAAGTGCTTCACTTTCTATTTGGAAGCATCTTTTAGGTATACTTTCCCTGTTACTCTTTCTTGTAGGAGCTTCTTGTCTTTGTCTTTTCTTTTGTCTAGGTCTTTGTGTTGACCTTTCTAAGCTCCCACTTAGATTGACATTTTGGGATGATTCAGGAATACTAACATGTTTTATACCTGTTTGTTCCTATGTCTCGTAAAGAGATACAATGCAATCAATGTCTCCCCTATTAGGGAATTCATTTTCTAGAAATGTAGAATCTCTAGATTCAATTTCAGTCACTGCTCCATCTTCATTTTCACCTAAAAAGACATATCCTTTGGATTGTTCAGAGTACCTTATAAAGATACATTTCTTTCCTCTAGGACCTAACTTTCCATACTTATGAGAATTATCATGAATGTATGTAGCTGACCCCCTTGGTCTAAGGATACTAAGATCCGGCTTGCATTTTGTCCACAACTCATAAGGTGTTGAAGTAACTGATTTTGAGGGCACACGATTAAGTATGAAGGTAGCAGTTATTAAAGTATCACCCCAATATGAAATTGGTAGATTTTCCTGTGCCATCATTGACCTAACCATGTCTAGAAGCATTCTATTTCTTCTTTCAGCAACTTCGTTCTATTATGGAGTGCCAGGGATAGTTAAATGCCTAATTATTCCTTTTTCTTCACAGAGCTCTTTAAATTGATCAGACAAGTATTTAAGTCCTTGATCAGTACATACCACTTCAACTTTATTGTTCATTTGATTTTCAACTTCATTTACATATCGTCTAAAGCACTCAAGAGCCTCATACTTATGTGTGATCAAATAGACATGACCGTATCGTGAATAGTCATCAATAAAAGTGATAAAATACCAAGCTCCATGCCTTTTCGTCACACTCATAGGACCGTAGATATCAGAATGAATTATTTGCAATGGTTGTTCTGATTTGGTTCCCTGACCAAAAGGTTTTCTAGTTGCCTTACCTGCTAGACAACTTTCACACAAGGACATTTCCATGTTGGATATGGATCCTAGCAAACCTTCTTTTGCTAGTTTAATCATTTTATTTTGATTAATATGCCCTAGTCTAGCATGCCAAATAGCCATATCAATCAGAAGAAGTAGCAAAGCAATCATGTATATTATAATCATCAATAGTATCCATTACAAAGAACTTCTTTGAAAGGAAAGCTAAACCATAAAATACAAAATTATAAAATATGTCTGCAACTTTATCATAAAAGTTTACATTAAACCCATAGTTTACAAGACCTTTTACAGAAACTAAATTTCATCATATGTCAGGAGCATGAAACACATCATGAAGGATCAAAGGCTTTCCACTACGCAAAGTTAATTTGCAAGTTACAATGCCTTTAACTTCAATCTTTGCATTGTTGCCTACATAAAGCCACTTACATTTGTCAGGCAACCGACGGTATTCTACATAGGATCCTCGATCCCTCGTCACGTGGTCTGTTGAACCTGAGTCCAAAATCCAAGAAGAACAAATATTCTCTGCTAGGAAAATAGTGCTAGAAACATAGGAAACATGTGAATTTACATAATCCACTAGTACCTTTTCACTCTCATTTCGCTCAGTGCAATCCCGTGCGAAATGACCTATCTTTTGGCAAGCAAAACATTTGACCTTCTTTAAGTCATTTTCCTTCTTCTTCCCGCCCTTTTTTCCTTCCTTCTTGAATTTCTTTTTGCCTTTTACAAATTTATTCTTGTCCTTCTTTCCATTCTTTTGGAATTTATTCCCCTTCTTGGACTCGGATTTTGCATTAGAAGGACCTACACCCTCTGTGTAGTAGGGATGGCGAGAGGACTTGTATGCCTCCAAGAGCTCATCCTCAAGTTCCAAGTGTTTAACCACATCATTAAAATTTTTAATGCCTTCATTATGGGTTAGATTAACCTTCATGTGCTCCCAACTAGAAGGCAATGATCTTATCTGTTAGGATCGGCAGGCACAGCGGAAGAATTTTAAAAATTTTTACCGATCCTAATCGAGGATCTATCAACGGCGTTTAAACTAAGTTGGAAGGATTCATACCTTTTATGATTCAGGGTTTTCACGATCTCTAGGAGCCAACATGTCAGGTCTGCTCCCTCTACTGGTAACCACACAAATGCTCTCCAACCGAGACTGCGTGCTAGCGCCTCTAATGTCTCCTAGGGTTTCCCTTACGGCTCTCAATTCTCATGTGTATATCAGTATATCTGCTCTATCAAGTTTATAACCTATGAGGGCTATTTTTCAAATTTCAAAAATTATCATTATTAATTTCAAAATTAATTAACTATTAATTATCTTGATGAGCTAATTAAATAAATTCAGTTAAAATTAAATCTTTCCAACAGTTTTAATTTAACCTATTTATTTAATCCAAATAAAGAGCCATTAGATTTAAGTTATCTTCATAAATTAAATCTGAGATACCATATCTCTATCATGTTAGTTATTAGATTTAATTTATCTTAATAAATTAAATTTAAACCTAACACAATATAATAATATCATATAATATATACACACACACACACATATATATATTATGTATTTTGAAAATACATATCTATATAATATTATTAACGAATTTTTATATTACATATATACATATATATATATATAATTCGACCACCCTAATTAAGCATTATCTCGTGTTGGGCCCGTGTGCGACCCTATAGGCCCATATGAAGTTGGCAGTGGGCCAATAACTGTATTAACCCACAAGTTGCAAGCGGCCTCTAGCAAGACATCACGACCACCCATTTCATATAAGGATCGTTAACACGATGCAACATGTCATACAACCATGTCACGTCCCTTTTGTCACACGATATATCGGTCAAGGATGAGGCATGGATAATGTCATCCTCTTATTCCTAACTATTACTTTCTCGATTCCTAAGTAGTCTGACAATAGAAATGGAAACTCCTTTCCATTGTAGTATGGCCATATATTTCTCAGACTTACTCATCAAGGGGCCCAATAATATCTCTCTACTAATGTGAGGGACAAATTCCATCTTGATCATTCATATTCCTCTGCATGAAAAACCACCAAGCCCGATTATAGCCTTTATCATCACCAGGTTAAAGGTGACTTTTGACTAGTTCAAAGCTTAGCAACTCTCATGTAGGAATCCATGATGACCTCAGGTCAAAGGGCATTGTGATGTGGTTATACATGAGAAAAGCTTATGACTTGATCCATATAGCTTTCTCATAGTGGGTTAGTCCAGCGCCTTGTACTCTTACATGTGCTTAAGACTTTGAATCATATCTCCATATCTTATCAAAGTCATACTGATCTTGTTTCATCTCTGCTCCCGCATAGATGACCGACCAGGGACATTTTAGGACAATCTTTATGAATTATCCAAGGATACAATTATCACAGTTAACATGCAAATAATATGATAACAGAATGGAGAAATTTCATTAAATTAATAATGTTTAAAGTACAATGATTGGCCCTTTGGCCATAATTTCCAACATCCTCCCACTTGCCCTAAGTACAATCATTAATTTGCCTATTTCCCATTGTCCTAACATGACGCTTATGCTTTGCCTGTGCAAGCGGCTTAGTAAGAGGATCAGCAACATTATCTTCTCCTGCTACTTTGCATATCTTTATATCACCTCTATCATTGATTTCTCTAATAAGATGAAATCGCCTGAGTATATGATTGGTCCTTTGATGTGACCTAGGCTCTTTGGCCTGTGCAATAGCACCGCTATTGTCACAGAATAAATCTATTGGATTTGAGATGGTAGGCACCACCCCTAGTTCAGTAATGAACTTTCTGATCCAAACAGCTTCTTTAGCTATATCAGATGCTGCTATATACTCAGCTTCTGTTGCAGAATCTACTATAGTGCTCTGCTTGGAGCTCTTCCAGGTTACTTCTCCACCATTCAGGAGGAATACGTATCCAGATTGTGATTTAAGGTCATCTTGGTCAGTCTGGAAACTTTCATCTGTGTAACCAGTTACATAGAGCTCATCATCCAATCCACCATAGACCAAAAATAAGTCCTTAGTCCTTCTTAAGTACTTTAGGATATTCTTGACAGCAGTCTAATGACCCTCACCAGGATCTTGTTGGTATCTGCTGGTCATACTTAAGGCAAACGAGATATCCGGTCGAGTACATAACATGGCATACATGATGGATCCAATGGCCGAGACATATGGAACCTTACTCATGCGATCTCGCTGATCAGGTGTACTAGGACACAGATCCTTGCTAAGATGGATGCCATGAGACATGGGCATGTAACCCCTTTTTGAATCCTGCATACTGAACCTATGCAGTATCTTGTCTATGTATGTGCTCTGACTTAAGCCTATTAGTCTTTTGGATCTATCGCTATAGATCTTAATCCCTAGGATATAGGTGGCTTCACCTAAGTCTTTCATTGAAAAGGACTTTCCTAACCAAGACTTGACACTCTGCAAGGTAGGAATATCATTCCCAATGAGTAGGATGTCATCTACATAAAGAACTAGAAATACAACTATGCTCCCACTAACCTTCTTATAAACACAAGGTTCATCGATGTTTTGAATGAATCCAAACTCTTTGACTATTTCATCAAAACGATGATTCCAGCTCCGAGATGCTTGCTTCAATCTATAAATGGATCTTTGAAGCTTGCAAATTTTACCAGAGTCCTCTGGACGCATAAAACCTTCAGGTACATCCTCAAGCAGCTTTCCATTAAGGAAGGCTGTTTTGACATCCATCTGCCATATTTCATAGTCATAATATGCTGTAATGGTAAGAAGGATTTTGATTGATTTGGCCATTGCAACTGGGGAAAAGGTTTCATCATAGTCTACACCATGAGTTTGAGTGAATCCTTTTGCAACCAGTTGTGCCTTGAAGACATTTACATTGCCATCTATGTCAGTTTTCTCCTTGAAAACCCATTTGCACCTAATGGTTTTTACACCTTCAGGTGGATGGACTAAGGTTCATACCTGATTGTCGTACATGGATTGCATTTCAGACTTCACGGCATTTAGCCATTTCTAGGAGTTTGGTCCCACTGTGGCTCTCGATATGTGGTGGGCTCATTTTACTCAATGAGCAACACATCACGGTCTTCAGTAATCAGAAATCCATATCTCTGAGGCTGAGGTCATGTCCTATCAAATCTTTGTGGACCTTGTGTTACTTGAGGAGGCTCAGCAACTTGTTGTGAGTGTTCTCTAATTTCCATCTGTGGTTCTGTACTATTTGTGACTCTTGAATTTCTTTGAGATGTACCTCGCTCCCACTAGTTGTTTTAGAGACAAACTCTCTTTCTAGAAACTCACCATTTCGAATAACAAACACTTTGTTATCGGTGGGATTATAGACATAGTATCCTTTCGTTTCTTTAGGATGACTCACGAAAAGGCACTTTGTGGATCTGGGTGCTAATTTATCAGAGGCTTGTTGCTTAACATATACCTCACATCCCCAGATCTTGAGAAAAGATAAACTTGTTTTCTTTCCAGTCCATATCTCATATAGTGTCTTTTCAATTGCCTTAGGTGGAACACGATTTAGTGTGAACACAGCTGTCTCTAGGGCATGTCCCCAAAAGGACGGTAGAAGATCTGTTTGACTCATCATAGATCAAACCATATCTAATAGTGTTTGATTCCTCCGTTCAAAAATGTCATTCCATTGTGGTGTTCCTGGAGGAGTCAATTGTGAGATTATCCCAAAACTCCTAAGATGGTCAATGAATTCTTGGCTCAAATATTCACCACCTCGATCAGATCGAAGTACTTTAATTATTTTATCAAGTTGGTTTTGTACTTCATTTTGGAATATTTTGAACATTTCAAAAGATTCAGATTTATGTTTCATTAGATAGATATAGCCATATCTACTAAAGTCATCTATAAATGTAATGAAGTAGACATAACCTCCTCTGGCAGCTATATTTAATGGTCTACATACATTTGTATATATGAGGCCTAATAATTCAGTGGCCCTCTCACTGTGCCCAGTAAAAGGTGCCTTCATCATCTTTCCTAATAAGCAAGATTTGCATGTATCATATGATTCAAAATCAAATGAGTTTAGAAATCCATCTTGATGGAGTTTAGAAATGCGTTTCTCATTTATATAGCCTAGACGACAATGCCATAGGTAGATTGGATTCAAATCATTTGATTTTATCCTCTTAGTAGTTACATTATACATATTCCCATTATTAGGATGTTCCAAATTTAATATATAATGACCAACATGCAAATCACCATCAGCATAGAAAATGTCATTATGATAAATAGAACATTTACCATTCCAAGTAATGGAAGTATAACCTTCCTTATCCAAATAAGAAAGAGAAATAATGTTACTACTCAAAGCAGGAACATAATAGCAATTGTTCAAAACTAACAAAAGCCCACTGGTCAGAACTAATTCATAAGTGCCTACGGCTAAAGCAGCAACTCTTGCTCTGTTTCTAACTTGTAGGTCCACCTCGCCCTTCTTCAGTTTTCTACTGTCCTTTAAACCCTACACATTTGTACAAATGTGAGAACCACATGCAGTATCTAATACCCATGTAGAGGAAGTAGAAAAATGAATGTCTATAACATAAATACCTGAAGCGATAGCCTCGCTATCCTTCTTGTACTTTTTCAAATCTTCCAGGTAGAGTTTGCAATTCCTCTTCCAATGATCGGGTTCATTGCAGAAGTAGCAGACTCCTTCCTTTGGAGGCTTTGCCTTCTTGGGTGCAGGCTTGGTTTCGGGCTTGTTTGACTCTTTGGTCTTACCACCTGAGCCATTACCTTTCCATTTACCCTTCCCTTTCTTTTTCATACCCTTTCCTTTCTGAACCATCAAAACTGTACTGGGCTTTTTCTTAATGCTTTGCTCAGTAGTTTTGAGCATCCCATGCAGCTCAGAAATTGATTTCTCCATGTTGTTCATGTTGTAGTTCATAACAAATTGGTCATAACTCTCCGGGAGTGAGTTGAGGATCAAATCTGTAGCTAACTCCTAGCTCATGGGAAATCCAAGCCTCTCAAGGTGATCAATATAGCCTTTCATATATAAATATATATATATATATAATTCGACCACCCTAATTAAACATTATCTCGTGTTGGGCCATTCTTGTGTGCGACCCTATAGGCCCATATGAAGTTGGCAGTGGGCCAATAACTGTACTAACCCACAAGTCGCAAGCGGCCTCTAGCAAAACATCACGACTACCTAATTCATATGAGGATCGTTAACACGATGCAACCTGTCATACAACCATGTCACGTCCCTTTTGTCGCACGATATATTGATCAAGGATGAGACATGGATAATGTCATCCTCTTATTCCTGACTATTACTTTCTTGATTCCTGAGTAGTCTGACAATAGAAATGGAAACTCCTTTCCATTGCAGTATGGCCATACATTTCTCAGACTTACTTATCGAGGGGCCCAATAATATCTCTCTACTAATGTGAGGGACAAATTCCATCTTGATAATTCATATTCCTCTGCATGAAAAACCACCAAGCCCGATTATAGCCTTTATCATCACCCAGTCAAAGGTGACTTTTGACTAGTTCAAAGCTTAGCAACTCTCATGTAGGAATCCATGATGACCTCAGGTCAAAGGGCATTGTGATGTGGTTATACATGAGAAAAGCTTATGACTTGATCCATGTAGCTTTCTCATAGTGGGTCAGTCTAGCACCTTGTACTCTTACAAGTGCCTAAGACTTTGAATCGTATGTCCATATCTTATCAAAGTCATACTGATCTTGTTTCATCTCTGCTCCCGTATAGATGACCGACCAGGGACATTTTAGGACAATCTTTATGAATTATCCAATGATACAATTATCACAATTAACATGCAAATAATATGATAACAGAATGAAAAAATTTCATTAAATTAATAATGTTCAAGTACAATGATTGGCCCTTTGGGCACAATTTCCAACACTTATCACTGCCTGAACTTGTTGTTCATCAAACACAGTATGCCCAGCTTCCTTCAATTCTCTAATCATATTTGCCATCTCTCAAACTTAATAGTCAATCGTCTAAGCTTAGAGGTGGATGTACCACCAAACATGTCTTTCAACGCTGCCCATATGGCTTGCGCTGTTTCATTTTTCTCATATTCACACATGAGGTCATCTGCCATTGTACCCAGCAATATAATTCTTGCAATGCTATTTTTCTTTTTCCAAGCCTCATAGACCTCTTGGTCTCTCCTATGTTGGGCCGTATTCCCAGCAGTAGGCTGTGATACAACTGTTGTTAGAGGTTTCATTGCCTCTTGTTCCTTCAAAATATATTGGACTTTTCGGTGCCAGATATCTCAATTGTCACTATTTAATTTGTCCCCTTTATTTAACTCAGCGATGATGTTCTTAGTTGCCATTTTCAATTCTGAAGCAAATCTATTCCACATTCAATATGTCTCTAGGGGAATTAAACTATTGAACATATCATCGACAATATATATAACACAACATAGTATATAATGTCACGTACTTATATTATTCTTAACCAGAAAAAATAGTAATACTACTAAATTCATGATCAAGAGTATACGTTTGTATCTCCCATCACATAAATATTAGCAACATCACTAAAATTCTGTCAAGAATTATATCTAGGTACTTTTACAACTCTAACTTTTAGGACTAACAACTCCTAAAAGCTCCCACTTATCAAAAACAATAATAATATAATGAATTATCAACAAAATCATGCTTCATTATAATATAAATAAAACAATATTCTCTCTATAATATATGAAAACATGTTTATAACACATTTAAATATAACAGAAAAATATTGAAATCAACAAATGAATTTTAGAGGTTTCGAAATGGTTTAAAACATTCATAAATACATTTAGAATATCATAAACATATAATAATTGGCGTCTAAAACTACTCAAATAGTATATCACATTAAAGATCATGAATTTAGGAATTTTTAGGAGCAAACCGGGTCTCATTCGGCTCAGGCACACGCCCCCATGTCTCAAAAGAAGTTAGAAAAGACACACTCACAATTCCGCGTGTACACCACGCGCCACCTTCTAGAGGAAATCCGACGAAACACGCCGGATCATCAGACTCCACACGCCGAGCACTATCGGAATGTGTCTACCATGTGTCAAACTAAGATACCACGTGGCCTCACACACCACATGGCTTTTCTGCCCAAAAAAAAAAAAAATTTTTGTTTTGTTTCTGGTTCAGATTGTTTTTTTGCCTCGCTTATTGGGCTTACCATATTGGGCCAGAGAAAAAATAATAATACTTACCCTTTGTTTTTTTTTCCGGCCCAGACACCTTTTAAAACAAAAAATGTTTTTTTTAATAATCACTGAAATGTTGTCGTTTTGGAGGCTGGAGGTTGTCTTCAACCTCCAGCTGGGTCAACCCAGACCCGGTTACAGGCGTGGGTCGGGTCTGTCGACTTGGAACCTTCTCTCCTCCATCCGACGTCCATTTTGGGCTTTCTTGGTGTCATTTTCGATTGTTTTTTCGAGATCTACGCAATGGGACTAATTTCAAATCCTAATTCTCTGATTTTAAAATGATCCAATGCTAAAAAAAAATTCGTTTTTCATGCTTTCTCTATATAAGTTCTTTTGTTTTGGGTTCTAGGCTTCTATTTTACTCATTGTATGTCTAGAATCATATTTTAATAATAAGACATAATAAATAAGGACAGAATTTAAGACATGCTTAATACTCATAGATTGACATTTAACCGAAAATGAAGAACTTCAATATTCTCTAACCATGTATAAGGATGTGTATATTATATCCATAGAGAAAATTTTCGATCCCTCACAAATCACAGAAAACAGAATATATATATATATATACACACACACACACACTCACACAACAAGTCCCAACACATTAATGCCTTTATCCATGAACATACACTTATACACAGCGCAAGCAATTTGATAATATATATAGATCTTTGAAAATAATAATATGCACATCAAATTATCATAATATGGAGATCATAATTTCCTACAGGCTAACCTATCTCTGATACCATGTAAGAATTATTGGGCGTACCTGGAGTGCGACCATTTTATCTCTTGTACCCATGCTAATCGGATCACAGTTGCAGAAGTGATTATGAGCACAACAAATACACCGTGATAGGAAGAAGAAGATATAAATATAGTAGAGGGAATAGGGAGTCAGTTTGATAGAGTTTCTGTATGTTATTTCCAGTGTCTTATAACTAAATCCCCTATGTCTATTTATAGAGTTCTATGTACCCCTTCCTCTTCTACTAACATGTCCTTCCCTCAAAGAGACAAGATGTCCTTTCGATTGAGAGACATATAGTTTCGGTGAAACAATACCACTTGTAGAGTCATAATCTATCGATTAAACAACATGACTCAATGTTTTAGGAAATATTACATATATCTACCCAAACATTTATATTATTTATACTTTGACCCCAATCTTATTAGGCTTGAGCCCAATCCACCAAGAGTGAACTAGGCTATTTTCCAACAGTTTTAATTAGGGTTTTTTTTTCCAGCAAAAAGACTGTGCTGTACTGTATCTAACATGCCACTTACAGGTGCTGGTTTTCTTAAGGATCTGTTTGGCAGATATATGTGGTTGAGAAGTTGAAACCACGTGCTGCTTTATGTCCCTTTTTTCTGAATTGCTTGATCTGTAGATAATGAGGTTTTCAGGGAGTCTCGACAAACAGTGCCTTCGTATCTTCACTTTCAAAAAAGCTAAATATGATCATGTAAAAGTTTGTTTCACTGTGTTAGTGATCGAATGATAAATAATAATGTTATTGTTTGTTATGATTGAGTATCAGATAGCATGATGCTTTTTGTTTTTGCTTTTTCCTTTTTTCCCCTCTATTTATTTATTTTTTGCGCCATTACACACTTTAATTTAGAAACTATTTCCCTACTAAGTGCTTTGCTTTGTATGAAGAGCTAAACATATCTAGACTATTCAGATCTAATTAGGATGATCTAAATTTAATTTTTTTTAAAAGCCTATATTTTTTTTTTAAAAAAAAACTTATTTTAATGGGTATAAAATCTATAATAAAAATAGTCTCTTAACTATTATTTTTTCAAATAATGATTGGAAATATCTCTTTAAAAACCATTTGAAATACCCAAATTTTAATTTACGTCACTAAACAAATCACTAATTGGGACATGACCTAAATTAGGATTTAGAAATTTTGTCTTTTTTTTTTTTTTTTTTGCCAAAGGAATTTTGTCAATTTACCTCAATGTCCCTCTCTTTTCCTTTATCATTTATCAAATCATTACTAGAATCAAATTCACACGTAAAATTGTAAATTAACCAAAAAAAAACATACAAAACTGGTCTGCATACCTAACACACACAGATTAATACACTAAAAACTGTAAATTTAATCAAAAATTCATTTTGTTATAAAAATGCATGCCATTTTCTTAATTTAAATATTTGAAGTTGTTTGTATAATTTATTATTTATTAATAGTAACACAGGTTTGTGTATACATTTTGTGTAGCTTCTCTAAATGCCAACAAATGCAAATGATTTAAGCGGTGAAAATAATCGTGCATGAACTGGTTGATCCTAAATGTTGCAGGCTATTTTTCTATTCTCATTTGTGTTATTTCTTTAATTATACTCTTTTTTCTTTATTTGTAGTTGGGTAGTTTTAGCAGCTTTGTTTATTTTAGTCATATGAATGGAAATTATTTGAACGGTAAAAAAAAAAAAAAGATAAGATAAAAGCAATGTGGTGGTTAATTTCCCTCTCATCTTCTTTTATTCCTCTAACTATAAGATTAATGGAACTGGTTTCCCTATCAAACAATTTGCACCATTAAGTTTTTATCTCTCACAGAATATTTTTTAATTTTTCGTTTTTTGAAAATTTAAAACTATTTTATCATATTAAATTTGAATACTTTAAATTTAATTTGTTATATTTTTTAATTTAAAATGTTAATTATAGTTTCATAAGACATCAAATCTAAACCATCCAAATTAAATCATTATTGGTTACAAAGATTTCAAAATTTTATTAGATATTCCATTGTAAGGTTTTAGGGGTATTGAGGAATTGATCCAATATCTAAATCCCACTTTGTGCTTTAGTGTCCTAATTATTGATTTGCTAAGTTTAGTGACCCAAATTAGAATTTGGGTTTTTCATATGGCTTTTAAAGGGATTTTCCCAAAATTATTTTTATTTAAAAAATCACCATTTAAAAAAAATCAAATCTAGGAAGTCCACATCTGGCAAAGCGCTTAGCATGGAAACCAGTTCCATTTAATTTATTCATTTCATAATTTGTAACATCCCAGAAATTATGAAGAGGTTTAATTCCCCAAAAGTGGCTTAAATAATTTTAGAGTTAATTTTTGGGAATCAAAAGTCTATTTTCCCGAAAATTCAAGGAAAAATAGTTATAGGTTAATTTTTGGCCTAGAAATTTAAGAGTTGGTATTTTATAGGTTAAGAAGCTAATTGAGGAAGAAACTCCTTTTGAAGTATTAAGGATTAAGTTTTAATAATTATTTGAGAGATTCAATATATTAAACAAGTGTTAATTAGTAAGTTATAATAGAGGGGGCAAAATGGTCATGTTGGCATATTAAACCAACAGCTCCACCTCTTCCCCTTCATTTGCACGACAGAACCAGGGAAGAGATGAAGAAAGTGTGTGACAGAGAGAGAGAGAGAGAGTGACGGGAGGGAATTTTCTTGCCGGAAAGAGGTGATCAGAGGGGATTTTCTTACATGCAATCATAGATTCTTACTAAGGTGAGCCTCCTAAACCTCTTCCATCTTTATTTATGTATATTTGTGCTGTTTTTGGGGTTAAATGGTTGCTGAAAGTTGACTGTTGTTGGGAGAAAAGTTTCTGTCACTATGAAAGGAAGATTTATACAATTGCATGTTGATTTGAGGTACGATTTGGGGTTCGTTGGTTCTGCATTTGATACACCGAAATAAAGCATGCAATATGGGGTTGAAAGGGTCAAATTTCTGGAAGTTTTGGCTATAATTTTGATGTTGCAAGTCTTCTTTTTCCTCTTATTTTCTTGACCGGAAAACAAAGTGTAACATGCATGCAATTTCTGGAACAACAGCTTAAGTTTCTCGGTGAGTATGAGTTGGTTTCTTTGAGGTTTAGAGGGCTAAATATGTGTTTTGAAAGATGAATCTAAAAAGAACTCATTTTAAGAAGAAACATGTGGTTGAAATGAGGTTATATGGCATAATGATAATTCTGGAGAATCAGAGGTGCTCTCAGTTTCATGTGAGGTTTTAATAGGGAAAATGATTTTCTCTGCCTGTGAAATTTGGTGAGGAGTTATTATACATCTTAAGCTTTAAAATGAGTCATAGTACACATTAATTGGATGTCTAGAACGAAAGATATGAATTTTTCAAATTTAGACTGAAAAACTGGGAAAATTCTGTTTTCTGAATTTGGGTAGTGACCAGTTATGCAAAATATGCGAGGTTAGTTTCATAATTTGATATTGTAATTATTTTCCTTTGATGTAGACTTACAGAGCTTTAAATAGGGATTTGAGTCACCTCATTTGGAGTTTCCCAGATTAAGTTATTACTTTTCAAAATTCCTTGAAAAATTAGAGGCAGATTTTGGTTAAGGCCGAAAATGGCAACATTTTTGATAAAATTGTAACTAGCAATGGGTTTAAGAGTTTTGGGAAAGGTTTGAAGGGCAAGCTTGTTGAATTGATTGTCTAGTTATAGAGGAAACTAGACATTTAATAAGTCTTAGTAGATATATAATAATACAAGTGTAAAAGATTATCAATGATGACCAACTATTTCAAATAAAAGGATAAGATTCATGAGTGGGTCAAGAAGAACATAATTTTTAATTATGTTAATGAGATTAGAATGAGCAATGACCCATCTCCATATGAACTTCAAAACTATAGGATTTGATATTTTCTTGAGCTCAAAAAGAAAGTGAACCGAAAGTGGTTTTGGTGGAGGTAAAGTAACAGGAAGGTCAACAGGTAGTAACTCTTTCTCTCATACATTCTGCAATTGTTTCGCATGTTTGTTTGTGCCATCAATTATATTTGTTTCATGAATATATAGGTGATTTGATTATTGGATTGTGTGTCTGAGGTTGCAAGTCCTGATATGCATTCAGTGTGGTTATTGGACTATGTGTCCAGAGGTTGTACATCCCAATGTGCATTTTGCGTTGTTATTTGTGTAACACCTTATTTCTCATTAGTCAAATGAGTTATAAACATAATGAATTTGAATCACTAAGCCAGGTTTGAACCTGGGAAGAAAACACTTGTAAAAAATAGTTAAAAACCTAGCCCAAACTCAAGGTTTGAATATATAAATGAATGGGCTTTTTTACAAAATTTAAAATTTTTTAAATGAATTAATCAGTGGTTCTGATAACTCTCCATATTTTATACATTTAAAGAATATTTTGAAGATAATTGGAGAGTTATCTATGTAATTTTAGAAGATTCAATGAGATTTTATGAGGTATCAATGGATGCATTATTTATGGGATTTCAATTTAAAATGGAAGCTTTTGAGTTTAAGAATAAATAATAATGGGAAGATTTCTCAAATAAAACAAAATCAGCTTTTATTATTGTTATTATTATTGCACGTTTGGGCTTTCACAATTGAATACTTTGAATCACTTGCCAAATAAAAGAAGAGGCTTTGGTGGAAGGAATAGATTCAGGGCCAGCGATTTGTATTGGTCTTGGGCTTGGGTTTCCTATTGTCAAATTTCTATCTGAAGAAGAGGACGAATGGACCTGGACCGAGGAGCTATGGGAATAGGATGTTAGAACCTAATTGAAAAGAAAGCAACAGAACAGAATAAAAAAAGAGGGAGGCGCTGGACTGAAGTGCAAGAGAGCAGCGAAAGAAAAGAAAAGGGAGACCTAGAGCGGAAGGAGGGAGTAGCCGCACAGACAAGAAAGAAGAGAGAGGACAGCAGCCGAAAGATTTGACTGAGGGAGATTTACAATTCATCTTCATCATCGAACAGAAAAGGGAAATCAGAACCAGCGAAGAGAAGGGAGGAGACAGCCGTACAGCGAAAGTAGAGGAGTAGCAGCGAGGATTGGGAGTGAACCAGAGCTTCGTTTCTGGACTTGGGTGGCTGCATAGAAAAGAAGCATAGAGCAGCGACTGGTAGAGCTTTGGGTTCAGCGTGGAGTGAGCTTTGGTTTCCTTCCATCTATGCTATGTTCACCGTGACTGATTCTGGCCTTCAATTCCCTGTTACTATGGTTGTTTTCCTTTCCATATGAATTGGAGCTCTGAATTCAATTTTGCTGTAATGGGATTTATTTCAAACATGTGTGGCTAGACTCTTTGAACCTACTATTATGAACTAATTTAAGGATTTGAGCATGTATGAACCATTTAATTGTGTTTAGTGTTAATTTTTATTTACTTAATTTTGTATTATTTTATCTACTTAGTGCTTGATCATCATTAAGTATGAATTTGGGGAATTTAAATTAACCTTGGAAGAAGGATCTTAATTGGACCATAGGATTAAGTAATGTAGGATTAGAATTTATTCTAATTTATCAATAGGATAGGAATATACCTATTGGACCCATATAATCATATTAGAGTGAATTTGGACATTTATTGCCTCTTGAGTAAATTAGTTAGGAATAACAATTTTAACTTGAGAGGAGAGTATAAATGATTGGAAGATACTTATATTCATTTAAACTCTAGATTAACAAATTAACATTAAGTGCTTTTAATTAGGTAAATACATGCTCTAAAACTTAAAGAAGGGATTAGCCACTCTAGGTTATTTTTATCAATTGAAATCTTTAAATCATTAGATTTATTTCTTTTGCATTTGTTGAAATTGTCTTTCAATCTCTTTCTTTGCTTTGTTCAATTTAAATGAAAATGGGAATTTTAATGCCTAATTATCTATTACTTTGAATCTCTGTGGGATGACTTTAATTTGCTACTATACTATTCCAATGACCCGTACACTTACGGTGCTTATTTTAAAATTTAGTACCATCAGGTTCAAACTCTTCATTATAGTTAATCAATCCTTCAACTTAATTTGATATTATTAGAGTTATACTCTATTCTTACCCAAGTCTATTTTAAAGGAAAAATAACCACAATGAAAAATTACAAAAGTAACCTCGTGTAATTTGCATATTTACTCACTACCTAAAATCTGAAAAACAGAATGTTTCCAATTTTCTGTCCAAACTTCAAAAATCATAATTTTCATTCTAGACATCCACTTAACATGTTCTAGGATTTATTTTAAAGCTTAAAATGTGTACTGTTTCCTTACCAAATTTCATAGATAGAGGGCTCCATGTGCCCTATCATTAAAAGCACGCCTGATTCTGACTGCCTAGCTGAATCTATAGAACCGACACCCTGACACAAAACCTCAAAACACCACATATCTCTTCCTAATGTGAGTCCTTCTTGGTTCTATCTTCCCAAACACATGTTTAACTCTTCAGACCTCAAAGAAAACGAACCAAACCTGTTACGAGTGTAAATGGTCTATTAAAAAGTACAAGTGTACATTGTCGTAATCAAGTAATACAAAAGTGAATAGAGTATCGTTTTCATGAGAATTGATCACTAAGTACCAAAATGGTTAATTTTAATTCTAGTTAGTTGATCAATTAGTTGGTGATTGAGAATACGAAATAAAAGATGATCAAATATGAGTGCAAATGATAAGAAAGAAACTATAAAAGAAGTCCAAGGAGTCAGATTTCACTTAAAAAATTTCAGATTGAATCATTTATCTATTCTAGTCCAATATATTCCATATGATTGATAGTCGAGTTTCCCTAATTTAATTACTAGCATCTTCCAAGGTCAAGCAATTCTATAATTAATTGCTGATCAAATAAATTCCTATATGAATTTAAGCAATGAATCATGCATTAAGACTTATGAAACTCATTAAGACTATACAACTCACATGAATATATTCCTATTTCACATGCAAGTTATAGTTTTAATTATAGGCACTATACAAATGCATCTCCTTCCGGTCTCAACATACATATTGAAATCATTCAAAAGATGGCCAATCAATTGAAAGCATTAATAAAAATAATTAAAACTCAATCATGAATGAAAAATTAAAACTAGATTCAATAAGTTAAGATTCAATCCGTCATTAGTAAACTACGTCATCACCCTAGGAAAATGAAAGTTTAGCACATGATGAAATTAAAAACAAAAATAAATTAAATTAAAAACTTCATAAACATGGCAATAAACTTAATTATTAAATTCTAAAACATAAAAATACAACCACAAGATGCATGAAAATGGAAAAATATAGCCTTCCATGTAGGAGGTAAAATCTTCCATATATGTGGCAACCTAGACCATCCATAAAGGAAGACTACATAAGCCTTCCATGAAAGAGGCATGCAAGAAGTAAATACAATGCATGAAATTAACTTTAAGATGATTGTGTACGTGGAGAAGAGAGGAAAGTAATGAATATGAAATTGAGTGTGTCATATGTGAGGGAGAAGATGGCTATATATAGGGAAGAATGGAGTTGGTAGGATGGTTGGTGAAATGGTAGATAAAGTGGTAGATGAAATGATAGCTAAAATGGTAGGTGGAATGGTAACTGAAATGGTAGGTGGAATGGTAGCTGAAATGGTAGATGGAATTTCACATTCTGATCTTCATGAAAGTTGTAGCTCTGGATCTTAGCTTGAAGATGCAAGTGGAAGCTCCTCATTTCAATATTTACAGCTCCAGTTATGATCAAATTAGTAGGCAAAGGTTAGACTTAGACAAATTCATGTTATCAATTTCCGAGCAAAATTCGAAACTCTTGAAGATAGAACTGGGTTTTGGTCTCAACATAAAAGTTGTAGTGATCTTTCTTAGCTTTTTATCCATATAAAGAATGTCCCAATCCAAAATCTAGAGCTCCAGATATTGCCTGAAAATTGAAATAGGGTCTGATTTAGTATTTTTCAAGAAATTCTATTTTATGCCAAAATCATTATTTATTTATTAATTACACTCCAATTCATTAAATTGAGCTCAAATATCATCTATAAAATCATCATATAAGGGAAAATAAATATACAAATATTTTACGTATCAAATTCCCCCACATTTAGCTCTTGGACGTCCTCAAATAACAAGGAGTGACTAATAAGTGCTTCCAACAAAATCAAAAGTGTCAAGCCATAAGCAAGACACAACTGAAGAATAAAGAGATCATAGTATTCATGAATCAATGAAAATATAAACTAGTAACTTTATTCTAAATGAATAAACCAAGTTCTTAATTATAACTCATTCTCTCTATCTCTCAAGTGTTTAAAGGTAAGCATTTCGCTCAAATTCAACGAAAAAATTGCACTAACATAGGCTTGCTAAAAATCTCAATCTCTACTACCTAATTCACATGCATAATTCAAATCAAAAGGACTTATTAAGAGTTATAATGGGGTTAAGGTAAAAGGAATAAAGTAAAACATGATATGAATGGCTACATTTAAGAAATAGAGCAATTGAGAAATAAATCAACTTATAAATTTAACGCATCACAACAACCCATAATTTTAATTCAAATACTCAATTTTTTTTCTTTTTTTTTTTTTGTGCATAAAACTCTGCAACTCTAAAGTTGATGATATATACACCCCCACACTTATCAAAAGCCCATTGTACAAAAATTTCAAATGCTCTGCTAATCTTCCGCATAAGGTAAAAGCACTTGATATATCATTAAAACACATGTTAATGGGTTGAGAACAAAGAAACGGTCAATTAGGCTCAAAGGGGCTTATCAATGGTATAATTACAAGGTTGGCTATTTGGCTCTGGCTAAAAAATGAATGCCTTTATCATTTTTGAATGTGCATGTGAGATATAATTTCAACCAGATTTAAAGCAAGTTCTAGAGTGACAACTTAATAGCTAAATATCACACACAAGAGAAATAATCATTATAGGCTCAAAAGTTCACGGTTAGGGGCTTTCAAACTCAGCTCATTTAATCTCAAAATCCATCACCAAATGCAATAATCAGTTGTTCATTCATGCTATGAAAAGTTTAAATTCATTTGATCCATACTTAAAACTTATATATTTCTTAAGATTGTTAAAAAGCACTTAAACAGGATGATTTTTTTTAAAATTTTTTTTTGAATGAAAGAAAAAATTGCAGCTGATAAAATGCGTCTCAGGAGTTAAGAATAACTCCTTACTCTGCCATTTTTTTCACACCCCATGCATCTAATGGTTTTACTAACTAACTAAATATATAAATTTTTTTTCTCCTCCCCCAACCTAAATCAGACATTCTCCCCAATGTCTTCTAGAGCTTAAAGAAAGTTTTTTTTTTCCATAAAAACACAACAAAGTAAAACCAAAATATTAAGGAAAGTTACAACCGAATAGTGGTATTTGGATCCTGCTTCTAACTGCTATCTGAAGATTGCCCACCTATTTGCTTGACAAATAGATCTGGTTTAGATTCATAGGTGTTGATCAAGTAGCTGATCAGCAGTTGGTACAGAAATTATGGAATGGCGAGTCGCTTAAAGTATGAATCCTGTTTCCACAGCATGATTAAAAAAGACAATAGATTGTAATAAAAACTATTAACATTTAACAATCCTAATGGCTTTTTGTGAAAGTTTAACTTAGCCTAATATGCAACGCTAGAAATCCAATCCAACGTCTCCAAACCACCGGGTAGAGCGATGAAAGTTTGAGCATGGTAGAACATCTGTCCTATTCGTTCAAGCAAGCTTGAAACCTATAGCTCTTGTCCTAAGGAAAAAGTGTGATCTTCCAACTACTTCACCCTTACACTCAAACCCTTGTTCCCATTGATAGATGCAGAAATGGCCACACTTCCCCTTAGGCCTTGGATGCCTTCCCCATATACAAAGTTGATCTCTCTGGCAGCTAATGCAATTCCAAGTTCTTTTGCTACAGTTAGAAACTCTCCATCCTTGCACGAGTCAGTTTCACAAAAAATGCAGATAGATGTAAATCTACATTTTTTTGTGATACCCATTTTCTCTTCTTTTTTCTCAGACCATTTGTGTTTACAAGTGGAAGAGTGCATATTTACAAGTGGAAGAGTGCATATATATAATACTAAAACAACGACAAACAGATCATGTAAATCACACATTTTTCAAAAAAAAATTTGAAAAATTTTCCGACACGAATGACTAGTAGGTTGTTGTGTGAAGAAATTTAAACAAAATGAGAAGGAAAGTCAAAAGTTACCAAAAAGATAAGACAAATTAGACAAAAGCATGATTATTAACAATAGTTGTGATTTTTGGCTCACATCTTCCTCTGGTTTTACGTCCACTAACGGCTTAAATGCTTTCTATTAATCGAGGATTCGCTTTCTATCCAGTTTTCTTATAAATTGGCAAATAGGGTCTTTTAACGTTAGATTTCCAAGAAAGTAGTGCTCTTTTTCTTTGTTAAATATGTTCAATAAATTGAGAAAAATACGATGAATATCACCACTCGGATGCATCTCAAGAGTTTGAATAATATTATCCAATGATTCCTTACTCAATCCATCCTTTATAAATTTAATGTTATCTTCTCAATTTATAGAAACCATGCCTTTTCTCGTACAGCACTGATCACATGTCCACCTTGCACATTTATGAAAGTCCTGCATTCTTTTAGCTCTTCTCTTTTTGGAGTAAGAACTTCTTCCCATTCCTGGCATAGGTTTAATAATTGACTTATGATTCTCATCTGCTAAACATACCTTAGCTTCAATAATCCAGCGTACGTCCTCGGAAGGCCCAAATGCTTGAATATCTTCATCCTTTCAATTTGACAGATATAGATATTCTTGAGCACATCTTTGGGGATAGTGGAAACTTGTTTTTAAGCTTTGCAAGAGATTCCTCCGTGTTAAATTGAAATAAAAATGATGAAAACTAAATTCTCAATGCAATGTAGAGTGCTTCAGTGAGTAAGAAAGAAAAATGAGCAAGGAAAAGCCTCCCAAATAGCCGTATTTCTTTAACATCTTTAGCTAGATAAAAACCAAACCAATTGACTCTTTTTATTTATTTATTTATTTTTTAACGAGAAGGAGGACTTACCTGTTAGTTCCTCAAATGTGATAATAGTTGTCAAAGTGTTGCGTACATCATCATTATACTCCTTTAAATGCTCTTGATTGTAACCACCAAAGTGGAATACATCATCAGGGGCTACCTGAAGTCCTACAAAATCACAACTAAATAGCAAACTAAACCTTGGGTTGCTTCCCAAGCAGTGCTAAATTTATAGTCTTCAGTCAGACTTCTCAAAAAAAACTACGTACTAATCAAAAGTATCAAACACCATGATTACCTTGTCTTCATTTCTTTTCCTGCAACAATGGTTCAAACACAAGAAATGATCATTCAGAGTAATTAATTGTACTTTTTCAATCATAGACAATTTTAGAGTACAATTATTTATTGAATTCAAATAAAATACAATATGCATATATTTACAAATAGATTTAGGAGCTTCCAAAAATTTAGAGCATCCCACAAAATCCACTTGACTCTCATCAGTAAGAGTCAACACTTCCATGGGAGAGACATGAACAATACCTTTAGGAACATCCACATTAATTTCAACATCAAAATGACAGGTTACTAGAGTAATGGATCAAATAACGTCGCAGATTACTAGAGTGCTCTCTCGAGTAAAGTCTTTTTCTTACCTGGTTACTCGAGTGGCTACTTGAGTAATTGTTGCATTTCTTGGCTGAGAGCTACTGGAAGATTTTTGACATAGTTACTTGAGTAGCTACTCGAGTAATGCCTTTTTCTCATATGTTACTCGAGTGGTTACTCAAGTAATGGTCTATATAACTTTGCATATTACTCGAGTGGCTACTCAAGTAACTTCTTCCAAATTTTGGTAGTGCCTTCGAAAACATTTTCTTTCAACCTTACTCGAGTAACAGAGTTCTTTACTCAAGTAGTTACTCGAGTAACCATAGACAAAAACTGTCAGTGAAGTTCTTCCTTTACTCTTTCTCTCAAATCTTCTTCATTACTCTAGTGCTTACTTCAAGTAATGCTTTGTCTGCCATTTATTTACTTTGTTCAAATTCATTTTTTAGTTCTATCATTAGTCCAATCTTTGTTATCATCAAAACATATGGAATCTAATATTCTCCCCCTTTTTGATGATGACAAAACTTGGTGATTTTGAACAAATTTTTTGAAATTGAGTTTTCAAACATATACTTGTTAAATACTTTTCATATGAAATCTTTTGTTCAATTTAAACTTGAAAACTCTTTTGGAATAGCTTATTAAAGATCTTTTCAAAGTTTTTGTTCTTATTTACTTGTTCACCATGCATACACAATTAGAAACTCATTAGTCCCACAATGCAATATAAATTCAATGAAATATAACTTTAATGGCATAAAAAAATTGCATAAAGAGGAATTCATTACATAATCAAAACTTTAGAATTCAAAAATAAAAGTTCCCTAAAGCCCGTACACCCATATCCCAATACATGAACTCAGCCATTCATCATAAAATCACTCAGGCTTTTCTCCCCCTTTTTGTCTTCATCACAAAGGTAGAATCAGTCATGAGGAAGAGTAGGTGGCTTGGCTGCTGAGATAGGAGTGACCGGAAATGCCAATGATTCATATGAACCATCTAAACTTGAAGGATCTAAAGATGATGGTTCAGGGTCAGGAAGGTTCACTGGGGGTGTCTGAAGATCCTCTGGAGGATTCACTGGAGATGAAGGGTAAGGAACCAGAGAAGTAATTTCTACTTCCTCTATAGCAACCGGAGAAGATACAAGAACCTCCTCAATGAGTGTAGGTGAGGTAATGGGAGTAGATATGGGCTCTGGCCGAATGGGCTGAGGTGGATCATCAATGGTGATGTGGATTTGCTCGGATGTGTCCGAGTCAGGCATAGATAACAAGACATTACTGGGTCCAATCTCAGAGGGTCTATGCTCAGTAGGTATAGAGGGTCCAGGTTCAAAGACAGGTATGGGCTCAGGAATAACAGAAGGACCAGGAATAGGAGAGTCAGATGCCATAACATCAGATCTAGCAACAATGGATCTCAGAAGCTCACCCTGGGCATATTGTTCAGCTAACAACTCTTCGTGCCTCTTGTCCATTCTTTCCATAAGTTGTCCCATCTTCTCATTCATATGGGTTACCAACTCCGTATTGGTATTCGCAATATCGATATGAAAACTCTTCAGAATGTTCTCCATGAATGTTTGCATTGCGGTACCAAAGAAAGAAAGAGAATATATGTTGGCTGGAGTAGAAGACTGTGTGTCATCCACTCAACTAGTTGCAGTGTCAGTCTTCTTCTTCTTCTTCTTGGGACTTGCTTCTAGAGAAGTCTTTAGAGGAATCTTAATATTCAACTTTCCAATTTGATTCCTCCCAACCGGTGCTATCCTCTCAATTGGCTCCTTACTTTCCAAGTACCAAATCTTATTCTTCTTGAGGAACAAGGAAATAAGTTAAGGATAAGGCATTAGAGTAGTAGGTTTTCCTTTATACCTATACCTCTTGATCTCAGCAAAGATATATTCTCCCAAGTCCTTTTGTTCTTTAAGGATTAATTAGGCGAATTTTTTGAAATCCCTCTCAATGAAATGAGTGAAGTTATTGGATTTGTTCACCATGGCTCTAGAATAGATATACCATAGGACTCAATGAAAGTCGCTCATATCACTTGGATTGAAATTGAGGGGTCCCACTATCTCTCCAGGTCTTAGGATAGAAAACAACTAGTTTGAATCATAATTAGGATAATCATCATCAGGAGAGTTCTCTATTCCTAACCAGGTATTGATTCTGGAAGGTGAGATTAGAATTCTCTATCCTCTGACCTTAGAAGTTATTTCTTCTTCTACAGACTTCCTAATGGGATCATTTATAAATTCAAGGTTACAGTAAAAATGCCTTACTACTTTGGTGCAAAATGGGAGTTTAACATATAGCCAAGGCATATAGGAATCAAGATAGGGACTCAGGTCAAATTTCAATACCTCTTGAAGAACCTTGTAGTCAATGTAGTGCATCTTGCACACATTTCTTCTTGCAAAGTGATTCAGATACTTCTGAGATTCCTCAAGCTTGCTCACATTGAATCCTTTTGGAGGAAATGTGATTTCTTCATCCCTCTCTTCTGGCTGCCTTGAAGATTGCCCTTTCTTTGCTTCCTTAGATTGAAAAGCTTCTTCAAGCATGCCTACCATGACTTTGGTAAGCTTCTTATCAATCTTGGGCTTTTTTAGATGTTTTGGAGAAAAAGTTGATGTGTCGGATGAATCAGAAGGAGGAGGAGATGGCTCTTTTGTTGCTTTCCCTCTTCTAGGAGGTGAACTCTTCTTGGATTGAGTTCTTGTGGCAATGGGCTCCTTAATTACAAGCCCTTTCACCTTAGGCTTAGGTAGCGGTTTAGCTTTGACTTTAGGTTTAGGAGAGATTTTTCTTTTCTTGGTAGGAAGAGAGGAAAGTTAATCAGAGGGTTGATATGGTTCAAAGGACTTAGAAGGAGTGATAAAATTAGGAGATTTAGTCCTCACCATTATGATTTGAGAAAGGCAAGAATTTCTGAAAAATAGAGTCCGAGAGTCGCAAGGTTCAGGGCAGAAGATGCAGGCAATCTAAGAGGTTTTTGTAAGTAGAGATCACTGGGTTTTGACGGTTATGGGAAGAGAAAAAGATTTTGAAAAGTTTTTGTGAGATCACTAGGAGAATCACTTGAGGCGATTTTGTGAGAAATGACCGAGTATCAACTGAAATAACCCTAAATCCCGACATCACTCGAGGGCTTACTCGAGTAATCATACCAAAAATTTTAAAATGTAGTGAATTCAAGCGCGTACCTTGCATGAATAATATTGTAATTACCCATATATATTCCCTCGATCATTTGATGGCTCTTTAGGACAAATTTGAGATCTGCACCCAGGTTCACTCGAGGCCTTACTCGAGTGATGTTGAAGTTCGCTCGAGGCCTCCCTCAGGTAATCTGTCTCTTCACCTTCTGACTGTTCATTTCCAATCGTTGTGCTGTTTCATTTGAAATTAATGCTTCACTAGCACGTTTCCAAGTTCATTACTCGAGTGGCTACTCGAGTAATCCATCCATTACTTCAAGGTGTCACTCCAGTAATGCTCTTTACTTGAAGTTGTCCCTCTAGTAATTTTATCCTCTGTTAACCTCTGTTTTTCATACTCCAAAACAAAATATCATGATCCTACAAAACAACTTGCTAGAAACTCTGATGCTTAAGTTAGTAATCATAAAAACATCAATGAATAACACCATCTAACATTTTGTAAATACTAAATAACTTACAATTCATAGGGATTTACCATTCCCAATTCTCGTCTAATATACAAAAATTGATCTTTTGCAAGAGGTTTTGTGTAAAGATATCAGCTAGTTAAAGATGAGTTTGAATGAATATCCCTTTGACATCTTTCTTTTGGACATGATCTCTGATGAAGTGATGTCTAACATCAATATGCTTGGTTCTGGAATGTTGAACAGGATTCTTTGCCAAGCTTGTCGTGCTAGTGTTGTCACAGTATATTGGTATTTCTTTCAAATAAATACCAAGATCTTGGAGTTGTTGCTTTAGCCATATTACTTGTACACAACACTTGATGATGCAACATACTTAGCTTCCATTGACGAAAGAGACACTATAGTTTGTTTCTTGCTAAACCATGACACAAGTGAGCCTCCAAGAAACTGGCCTTGTCCACTAGTACTCTTTCTGTCTGTCTTGTATCCTCCATGATCAAAGTCTGAGTATACAACTAGATATTTACTTCTTCCTTTGGGATACCAGAAACCCAATTCTACCATGTCAGCAAGATATCAAAAGATATGTTTGACGGTTTTAGTATGTGACTCTTTTGGTACAAATTGATATCTTGCACACATACCCACACTAAATTGAATATCAGGCCAGCTTACAGTAAGATAAAGTAATGATCAAATCATTCCTCTATATTTTGTGATGTTGTAATCTTTTCCCTTAACATCTGTATCAAGCAATGTGGTTGAGCTCATGGGTGTGTCCATTCCATTTGCTTCATCCAATCCATACTTCTTCAATAGCTCTTTCATATACTTCGTTTGAGATATGAAAATTCCATTCTTTCTTTGTTTGATTTGCAAGCCGAGAAAGAAATTCAATTCTCCTATAATTGACATCTCAAACTCTCCCTGCATTACTCAAAAAATTCTTTGCACATGCCTTCGTTAGTAGCACCAAAACTATATCATCAATATATATTTGCACAATTAAGATAACATCACATTTTTGTTTTGTAAAAAGTGTTGTATCAACTTTTCATAGTACAAAACCTTGATCAATAAGAAATTTACTAAGCCTTTCATACCATGCTCTAGGAGCTTGTTTTAAACCGTACAAAGCCTTTTTGACTTTGAAAATATGGTTAGGTTTGGTTACATCTTCGAAGCTTGGAGGTTGATCTACATATACTTCTTCCATGATGTAGCCATTTAGAAATTCACTCTTTACATCCATTTGATAGAGTTTGAATCCTTTGATGCATGCAAAAGTTAAGAGTACTTGTATAGCTTCCAATCTAGCCACTGGAGCATACGTTTCCTCATAATCAATTCCTTCTTCCTGATTATAGCCTTTGGCAACCAATCTTGCCTTGTTTCTAGATTGGAAAGGCTAAGAGTACTTGTATAGCTTCCAATCTAGCCACTGGAGCATACGTTTCCTCATAATCAATTCCTTCTTCCTGATTATAGCCTTTGGTCACCAATCTTGCCTTGTTTCTGACAATAATTGCAGATTCATCAAGTTTGTTCTTGAATACCCATTTAGTGCCAATGATCGGATGATCCTTAGGTCGGGGTACCAAATCCCAAACTTGATTTCTTTCAAATTGGTTTAGTTCTTCTTGCATTGCTATAACCCAATTATTGTCTAATAGGACTTCATCAATGTTAGAAGGTTCAATCTCAGAAATGAATACAGAAAAACTAACTTCATTGAAAATTCTATTTCTAGTTTTGACTCCTTCATTCACATCTCCTATGACTTGATCTAGGGGATGACTTCTATTCTATTTCCAGGCTTTAGGTTGTCCTAGTGACTGATATTCTTCCTTGGTTTGATCTACTTTTGGAATAAGAGATTTAGAAATAGATTGACAATTTTATTGATTTAAAACAACTTCCTGCTCTCATCAATGGTTTTGTCAGAGGATTCAAATTCATCAAATACAACATGAATTGATTCTTCAACAATACATGTTCTTTTATTGAAAATTCTGTATGCTTTACTTCGGTTAGAATAACCTAGGAAAATTCCGTCATTTGATCTAGAATCAAATTTTCCTAAGTTATCTTTACCATTATTATGAATGAAACACTTACAACCGAAGATGTGTACATGAGCAAGGTTTGGCTTCCTTCCTTTGTATAGCTCATATGGTGTCTTTCCAAGTTTTGTTCTAATGTAGGCTCTATTTGAAATATAGCATGTTGTGCTCATTACATCGGCCTAGAAAACTTGAGACACGTTCTTTTCATTCAGCATTGCTCTAGCCATTTCAGTGAGCACTCTATTCTTACGTTCCACGACTTCGTTTTGTTGAGGTGTCCTTGGAGCAGAGAAATTGTGATCAATGCCATTAGTATTACAATATTCTTTAAAGGCTTGATTTTCAAACTCTCTATCGTGATCTGTCCGAATACCTGTAATGGACATACCTTTCTCATTTTGCACTTTCTTGGCAAAAACAATGAATTCTGTAAAGGTTTCATCCTTTAATGACAGAAAAATAGTTCATATAAATCTAGAGAAATCATCAACAATGACCAATGAATATAAGTTGCCACCAAGGCTTTTAACTCTTGCTGGACCAACTAAATCCATATGTATCAATTGAAGTAGTAGATTTGTTGTAATTTCATTTTTTGATTTGAAAGACGATTTAGTTTGTTTACCTTTTTGACATGTGTCACAAATCAAATCATTTTTAAAACTTATTTTGGGTAATCCAAGAACTAAATCCTTTTTGAGTAGTTTGCCTAGTTGGTGCATGTTGACATGAGCTAGTCTCTTGTGCCATAACCAACTTTCATCGGCATTACTCAGAAAACAATTTTCAAAATCACTTTTATTGATATCAAGAGTATAATAGTTACCTTCCCTTTTTGCTCTGAGCTTTTCCATAATGTTTTTCTTATCAAGTTGTAAGTCTTTCTTGTTGATAATTAGGCATTCCTCTAAATCAAATATTACCCAGTTGTCTTTATCTACACTTTGACTTACGCTCATCAAATTATGACATAAGCCTTCAACGTAATATACATCTTTGACTTGTATTCCTTTGTCGTTTTTTATTTCACCAATTCCTACTATTTTTCCGGATTGATTTCCTCCAAATTTTACCTTTCCACCTTCCTTGGGTTGCAATGTGGTAAAATTTTCAAAATCACCGGTCATATGTCTAGAGCATCCACTATCTATATACCATTTATTGTTTTTGGATGCTTTAAGACATATCTACAATCAAATACGATTAAGTCTTAGGTACCCACATCTTTTTGGGTCCTTTTGGGTTAGTACATATGACTTTCTGATCATATGAACCTTTAGGTACCCATTTATAGGTTCCTATCTTTCCTTTCTTCTTATGAATGCATGATGATGTATAATGACCTTTTCTATTACAATAATTACAATATGCAAAAGGATTTGATGTATGTATAGAATGCTGAAAATAATTTAAATATGACTTACCTCCTGCTTTCTTTCTTCCTTTTCTTCTATCTGATTTTTGATCATATCCAAGACCGGATCGATCATTTACAAAACGTTGAGCTTTTAGAATCACATTTAGCATCTCACTTCCTTTAGTGAATTTTTCAAGAGTTTTTGTGAGATCAATGTTTTTCTTTTTCAAAGAAGAACAATTTTCACAATCTTTCTCTAAATTTTCTTTTAGTTCTATTTCAAGAGCTTTATTTTTCTTTTTGAAAAAAACTAGTTCTTTAACTACTTTAATGAATTCAAAATGTAAAGCATTATATTCAGAAAGTAATTCATCATAGGTAGGATCAGAATCAGTTACCTCTTCTTCTATTTCTTCTTGAGCAACTAGACAGATATTGGCTACTTCCTCTTCATCGCTTTCTTCATCAGAAGAGCTATCTCCCCATATGGCAGATACAAAGGCTTTCTTCTTGTTGTAGAATCTTCCTTTTCTCTTTTCTTTATTCTTTTGAATCAGTTCTTGACATTCTGATTTGAAATGTCCTGGCTTTCCACATTCATAGCAGATGATGTGTTCTTTATTGCTTGTTCCTCATTTCTGAAAGTTTTTGAATCCTTGGCCTTTCTTGTAAAACTTTCTGAATCGTTTTATGATTAGGCCCATTTCGTCATCATCAAGCTCTTCATCTTCATCTTGTTCTTCTTCTTTTGCTTTCAGTGCTAGACCTCTTTTCTTCTTGTCGCCAATATCATATAGTTCTCGTTTGAACTTTAACTTACTTTCATATTCAGAAAGGCTTCCGAATAGAGAAGCAACTGATCGCATTGATTCACCTTTTGCTTCCTCAATTGCAATGACTTTTTCCTCCCAGTCTTTAGAAAGAATATTCAAAATCTTTTGTACTTGGGTATGTTGATCATAGACTTTTCCAAGTGTTGCAAGTTGATTAACAAGATGAGTATATCTAAGTTCAAATTCAGCTATCGACTCACCTGATTTCGTTCGAAGTAAATCAAATTCAATAACCAGAGTATTGATCCGATTTTCTTTTATTCCCGGAGTTCCTTTGTGAGTTATTTCCAAGGCTTCCCACATTTCTTTAGCTGTTAGGAGTGTGCACATTCTGAAGTACTCATTTTGACTCAAGGCACTTTGAATCATTAGAATTGCCTTGCTGTTGAGTATGATGAGTTTCTTGTCATTCTCATCATATTCTGCTGGTGTCTTGGGAACTCTCTGTGAATCAACAATCTTTTCAGGTTTGTAGTTTCCACTCTCAATCACATCCCATAGCCCATATTCAGTAGCCATTACGAAGACTCTAAACTTTGCTTTCCAGAATGAGAAGTGTTCACCATTGAAACCGCTACAAAAAAAAATTTTTTTAAAGCTCTCAATAAAATTTTTTATATTTGTAGCGGTTATATAACCGCTACAAATATCTCTTGATTTTGTAGCGGTTACTATAAACTGCTACAAAGGTTGTAGCGGTTATTTTTGATTGAGTAGCGGTTTTATAAAACCACTACAAAACCGCTTGCAACGTACGATTTAGTAGCGGTTTTCGTAACCGCTACTAATCTAGTTTGTAGCGGTTAGAACCGCTACGAATACCCATTTTTAACCGCTACTAAATCACGTTTTTTTTGTAGTGATTATACTTTTAAAAGTTTATTAATTGTACAACATCAAGTCTTACACCATTGGCATAATCAGCTATATTGATCACATGATATCATTGTGCCATGCAACAACCAAATCTTTAGATATGTTATTGTTAAAGGTGAAGATGCAAATTTAACAATAAAGAATTTCTCTATAAGAGCCCATAAGAAGTATTTATTTTCGGTGCAAAAATTAGACATAAACAATTTATTTAGGAGCAAATATAGTAATGCCATTAAGAAAACTTAACTTCCGTTACTTTTTATACTATGGGTCCTACCAATCTTCTCTCTATATTATTTTAATATTTTTTAAATGAGAAAATATCACTTAGACCTCATGCAAACAATTTTACTTCAATTAACCCCCAAAAGATTCTGAAATTTCATGACACCCTCATGTCAAAATGAAATTAAGGTTTTTCATTAAAAAGACAATAATACCCTTACTTTATTTTTTTCATAAAAGCATTTACAAGACAAATATGGAGATTTTTAAGACAAAAAAAGACATTTACAAGACAGCGACGTGAATGACAAAAAAATTTTAACTCCCTAGCCATTCACATGCTTGTCTTGTAAATATCTTTATTTGTCTTAAAAATACCCATATTTATCTTATAAATGCTCTTATAAAAAAGATAAACTAAGGGTATTATTGTCTTTTTACAAACAAAACTTAATTTCATTTTGATCCAAGAGGGTGCCATGAAATTTCAAAATCTTTTGGGAGTTAACTGAAATAATATTGTTTGCATGGGGTTTAAGTGATATTTTTCCATTAAAATAATATAGAGAGAGAAGACTGGTGGAACTCACAATGCAAAAAATAACGGAAGTTAAGTCTTCTTAACGGCGTTGCTATATCTACTCCCAAATAAATTCTCTTATTTTTAATTTTTGCACAAAAAATATATAGTTCTTATGGGTGCTCATAGCAAAACTGTTCATTGTTAAATTTATACCTTCGCCCTATTGTTAATCAAAATGTCCCATTGAATGACTTCGTTGAATGTTCTCTATAGTCTTCCTCTACTCCTTTTCATAGTGCATCATATTGCCTGGTCTACCTTTCTCATCGGTTTCACTAGTGGCCTTTTTTGTATATGTTCAAGCCACCTCAAACGGTTTCCAACCATTTTCTCTTCAATAAGCTGTCACACATACTCTTCCTCTTATATGATTATTTCCAATCTCATATTTTATTGTACAATCAAAATTTTCTGAATTGATTTTTTTTCACCATAGCTAGATATTTTTCCCCAATGTTAGACATCTTTAGATCAAATTTCAGAAACATTCTTATACACACCAGATCAAGTCTAGTATCAGGGTTGTCATATCGTAATAGTGTGACTAGTGAAACAAGTTCATTTGAATATTAAGGGTTTTCGTCAGCCAAAAAAGCAGGTAGGGTTTTTTTTTGTTAGGAAGAGCATAACGAATAATAAATCTTCCTAATAAAAAATGATCGTATGGAATCAATTAAAGTAAAAAATAAAATAAGCCACAAATCAATAGATGGAGACACAAGAATTTAACTTGGAAAAATCTCCCCCTCAATGTGAGTGAGAGCAAACGACCATCACCCAAAGCGAAAAATTACACTATCTTCAAAAGGAATACAATGTTCAATGCTCTAATATAAAGCTCAACTATAAGATCAAAACAAACTCAACTTATCCACAAAAATAACCAATGGATTATACTAATAAAATAGAAGAGCAAATAGAGCAATAAAATACGTATCCCTTGAGTGAAGATACAATCTGCGTCTGCCTGAAATCACCAAATGTAAAAGATGTAGTCATAGAACATATACCAACATTCACGCAAAATCTGGAGAAGGTAGGAAGCTTCAATCCATGATCCCATTGTTTGATTCAACATCGATATGTCTCAAACACCTCCACAAAATTTCAGGGCAATCGGACCAAAATGACCGTCTGATCGTTGACATAATCAAAGTTGCTTAGAAAAATATGTGGCAGAAGTGAATGAATGTTCACAAAAATTCTGGGACAAATAGAAGACTCCAATGGATGATCTAACTATCCAGAATGAAGCTCCTTGTGTCTAGAATCTCCATGAAAAAATTTAGATCAATCCAACAAGAAATTGTTTTCCGATCATCAACTAGATCAAAACTGCTATGGCTGAAAAAATGCTAAAATATTGTCTCTAACAAGAGCTATATATAAACTTCTTTTTTTTCCTCGCACACAAACTTGCAGCCTACTATTCAACATTCTCTCTTTTATTTCTTTCCTTTTCTTTTTCTTTCCCTTTTTCTTTCTTTTTTTTTTCTCTTTTTATAAAATAGGAAACACACAAAATAGGAAACACATAAAATAGGAATTATATAAACTAGAAAACAATTAAAATTGAACATTTAGAACTTGGGCTTCACATAGAAGTGATATCCTATGGCCCAACAAAACTCCCCCTCACAACTATTTGGAGAGGTTTGCCATTCCGGTGATCAATATGCAAGTCTCAAGTTTTCCCCTCGATAATGGTTTTGTCAACATATCAAGACCATTATCATTAGTATGAACTTTCTTAAGATACAACTGATCATCTTCTAGCTCATCCTATATCTAGTGGTAATGTGTATCAATATGTTTCGACCTTGAATGAACAGATGAATTCTTAGCAAGGTGAATTGCACTCTTTTATAATCTAGATTGCCATTAACATTGCGTAGGTTGCAGTACTTTTACACTGTGTGGTTTAACCGTAATTTTATATATTTTCTCTTAATTAAATAGGGATTCTTAATGTATTTTCCAGGGCATTATCGCATGATTAAGCACTAAAGGATAAAATGGCCATAATTATTAAATATTTATACATATGATCTCTTAAACTTTTAATACTACCTTGTGCTTAATTTTACATTACAGGTGCTTTGGGACACAATTGGTGATTTTTGGAGGCCGAATTAATATTTTGAAGATAAGAAAAATTATAGAAAAGGGCTAGAGAAAATTACAGAAAAGTTCCCATAAGCTTTTTCAGGAAGGAAATTTACTGGGAAAACTTACAAAACAAGACCCAAGACACAAATTCTACATTCAAACATTTGAACGACAGAAAAGCAAAATTTGAGGGGTTTTGTCATGTGAGCTTCTGGAATATGTAGAAATTACATATGCGTACATCACGGAAAGATTTGTGTTAAACACAGTGAACACATTTTTTTTCTTTCTGGCAAACAATCGACAGCTTGCTTTCAGATTGCAATCAACGATGGCTGCACCTAACAATCAGTAGTGGCTATAGTTGGTGCAGGGAAATGGATGTCGGCAATCTCACTATATATACCCCCATCTTCACCACCATGAGGGTATCCAGAAAACCTGCAACTCTTCTTTCTTTAGTTTTTCGTCTTCCATTTTCTTTTGCCAAGGTACTACAGAATGGGGAGTTGAAGTAAGAACGAGGTCACCACTCTCACTACTAACCTCTTCCCTTCATCACCACCATTCACCTTTACTAGCCTCGACATTTTCCTCTGCTCCGTTTCTCCGCCTTCATCATTTTCTTTCCTTTCTCCTTCCTCTGTTATAACACCACCGTCAACTTCTCTTCATTTTCATCCCAACCACCATCACCTTCGGTCTTCTCTGTTTTCAAAACCAAAAGCCATCGAAAACTACCAGTACAACACCCTCATCTCCTCTCTATGATAGTTCAGCAAGTTTTGCATTTTCCGGTGACACCCCAGTTTCTGGCCCCCACTTCCGGCGAGTTGCAATTTCCTGTGACCCATTTTCTCCTCCGTCATGTCTTATTTTCTTCCTACCATCGTCCCTTCATCATGCAAATACCGCACCATCATTCTTCTTCGGTTTTTCTGTGACTCCTATGTGGTTTCCAATTTTTCGATGAAGTCTGTGAAACTTCCAACCCCCATTTTCCGATGACCTCTCATCTCCCCCACCACTGTCAGACATTGGAGAGGTAAGAAGAGGTTGTGCCACGAGCTTGAGAGTGGCCGAGAGAAGGAGACACAGTGAGTCAACTACTCTTTACCATCAGAGCTGCAACACCATCGCCAGGAGTTCCTCTGTTTCAGAACCGTCACTACTCTCTTCCTCAACTCCGGCGAGCTCTTCAGCATCAACCACCAGTCTGAGTTGCAGAAACAGAAGCAGCTGAAAGCTCAGTTACACCGTCAATACCACCTGGAGCCACGAGTTTGAGGATCTGAGAATGAGAAATGCTTTTCATCATCAATACGTGTTGTTCTCATTGATTAATGCATGCTGACATCATCATATATTCACGCTGACATCATCAATATGCATGCTGGCTCCTTGACTACATGCACGTGACAGGGGAGTTTATTTTTCTTGTTTGATTTAGTTTTAATTCCTATTTATATTTATATATATATATATATATATATATATATATATATATATATATATATATTTTTTTTTTTTGTGTTAAACATGATAATTGTTTGTATAATGGTGTGAATTAAATTTGTGTGGTTAAGTTGTGTTTGTGGGATTATTATGATTTAATTGAGTGGCATGTTTGTTTATTTAATTAAATCACATTTTCTCTTTTATTTTGGTGTGTTTGTTTAATATATTTAATTAAAAAAATATTTAAATTTCTAAAACCCTTTTTAATAATTTTTTCTTAGTGCTTAGTTATACCTAGGGAGTCAAAATAAAAGACTCTTCAAATGAGACGACCCGAGTTTTGTACTACACTACAATTCTTGGATTTAAAATTTTGTATTTGACCCCGAGGCGCAAAGACATGTCAAATCACTGTGTTTTGTACAGGGTTTTTGGATGGGAGGGGAGGGGTGTGGGGGACAATTGCATCCCTCCGCTTATTTGGCTTAAAATTTTTTTAAGGGAGGGGAATTGCTCCCCTTCCCTTATTTGGATAAAACAATTTTAAAGAGGGGAGGGGTTTTTGTCACCTTCTTTCCCCTTCCTAGTCCCCCTCCAAAATTGGAGTTTTTTGGAGGGGAGATGAGAGAGAAACTTTAATATTCTAAAATTAACTTTAATAAAATAATAAAGTTACCATGATATCCTCAGGTTTTATAATACTTATATTCTCCTTCTGTACTAACAATTTATCGTCTTCACAAAGCCAATGCCATGAGACAAGTGAGAGTGTGTTTTTTACAAGTGAGTATTCTCCTACCCTTCCATTCTAAATATTTTTAATAAAACCTTATGAGCATGAAAAACTCTCTCGGTCTCTTTACCTTCTATTTCCCTATATAGTTTTCAGTTTTTAAGTCTTTACTTTTCTTTTTTTTTTGTAACAATCTTTACTGTATTTTGACTTGTTCTTTTAAAAGACTCGTTTTAGACTCTAAACAAAATATCTCTTCTCTTTTTGTCCTCGTCCTCAGAGGGTGAGCCTTGGCTCTCCGAGTGTAGGATAAGACTGCATACATCTATCCCTTCTAAGACCCCATCGGGTGGGAGCCTCCTGTACTGAGCCGCCTTTTCTTATCCTCTTCCTCACCCTCTGCTTGCTCAACTGTTCACCACAAATCTAAAAAGTTTGGTTTTTTATTTGGGTTAAAGATTGTCTACTTCAATTCTCTACAATTTCCAATTTTCCATAACCATAGCGTTTTTAAGAGGGAGGGAATCAAGCCAATGTCTTCATCTATCTTATTGTTGAAGCCTTTTCCATGTGAGTACCAGCGGGTCACCACAACACGTTTTACCGTTTTTGGTATATACCAAAAATAAAATAATAAGTGTCAGTTGTTTTGTGCTTCATATGGTTTGCAATCATTTTTGTCTTAAAAAAAAAAAAGGAGTGATAGATTATAATACTATACATGATGTGATATCATTTAAATATTTAATTTAATTCCTTAAATATCTAAATCCTAATAAATTATCCAAATCAAATCCAATCCTAATATCTAATAATATTAATTAATCCCAATATCTTGTAATATGAATACTAATATCTTATAACAGCTAATATATTAACTCGATATTATATACTATACATTTTGTGACATCATTTAAATATCTAATTCAAATTCAATCCTAATTTCTAATAAGAGATCAAATATAATTTTTACTATGGAGATCACAGTTTATCAATTGTATTATACATATTTATATGCTAACAAAAAACAACGATACAAATTTAATCAATATTATAGGGGTAAAATAATCAATTTATTATTAGAACCCCTCCCAATCAAAACAAGATCACATCAAAATTCCTCCTGTGCTCTCCCCTCCAATCAATCCAAACAAGGGATCATTAAAATTTCTCCCAACTCCACTTCATTACATGGACCCGTCCCATCCCTTCCCCTCCCCTGCATTAAAATTTCTCCCCCTCCCTTCCCTTCCCTTCCCTTCAACTAGCCAAACACAACTAGGTTTTGTTTGGCAGATGTGTACCTAGTTGACATGTAGTATTATTAATTAAAGTGTCGTTCCTCATAGTTCCTTTCTTTTATGAAAAATCAAATTATGATTCCTCAAACTTTGGTCATCAACAGGGATGGAATACAATATATATTATGTTATATTGTATATACTGAAAATATTTTGTGTTCTTTTGTTTTTTTATAAGTAGAGGCAGCCATTACATACTATCCTCGATCACCACTTAAGATTCTATCTGTTAGAAGTAGTATAATTGTGAATATAGTTTAAGATGGTGGTATGATATTGTTGAAGAAGCAGGTCAGTAGTGGAATTTGTTGACAATTCCTTCAACTACTCTTTGAATTGCTTCCATTAATCACGCTTGATCTGTCTCTCTTTTGTGTATATATAAACATTGTAATCCTCTCTATAAAGTACATATATGAATAATATTCAGTAAACATTCTGAACTTACATTTTGCAACATGGTATCAGAGCTATGTTAGTCTCTACTGTTCAGTATTTGTTCTCGAAAATTTCTAGCCACAAAAGCTTCTTTTTTTCTGTCTCAGATCCACTTCACCTAAACCATTTCTTTCTACACGCGCCACATATCCAGAATCCCTTACCTAAAATTGGCGCAGCCCAGAAAACTCATCCTGTTCCGATGGCGCGTCTTATCTTACGTGCTGACTGACGCTCCACCACCAGAGACAAATGTCGACACGTAGGAGCTCCTCCGGTGTCCGTTTACAATGCCGTTTGTGGCGTTCTGATCAACTTCTCACCCTCTTCCTGCCTCTGAAGTTTTGTGGTCATCTGACATGTTTGAAATTTGAGCTTTGGTCTTCCCTTCTATTTCCACATTCGTAAGTTGCAGTTTGTCACTAAAGTTAGTGTTTTGAGTTAGTGTTTTATGTTTCTGAGGGTCCCTTGCCTTGTTTGAAGCATTTTATCTTTCTGACATTAGTTTGATTGAGTATATCTTTATGGGGCCCGCGTGTTGCAGCTAGTTTGAGTTCAGAGCATGGTACTTTCTTTTTGTTTTTTTTATTTGTTAATATTGTGACTTTGTGATGATAGTTCATATACTACTACTTAACTTCCATCATGGCTGATTCTAAATCCTCTGATATGTTGCCTATGTCTGCTAAGATCACTGCTTCATAGTTGAATTGGATAAATTACAATGATTGGAACAAAACTGTTAGAGTTTATATTTTAGGAATTGAAATGGAAACTCATTTAACTGAGGATCCTCCTTCTGGTGATGAAACAAAACTTTTGGCTTGGCAAAGAGCGAATGCTCGAATTCTGTTTTAAATTCAAAATTCTATTGAACCACGGATTCTGTCTTCATAAGGTCTACAAAGGTCTTTATCATTCTCAACAGCAGGGCCGGTCCTTAAAGGACTTCTTTCTCGACTTCAAGAGGTTGTATAAAGAAATGAAAGTACTTATGTCTCAACAGGCAAATCTTTCAACTCGTATTAAGAATCTGGAACTTCAGGCGATTATCAGCTTTCTTGAAGCTCTTAACCCTACATATGAAACGATTCGTTCTCAGATTTTGTCTAGTCAAGAGCTTCCCTCTCTTGAAGATGTGTTTTCTCGAGTACTTCATGCTGATAATTTGGTGCGTTCATCTATTGATCCAACTGCAAGTGCTCTAACTGGGCGTAGCTTTTTTGAAAACAAGAATCCAAACATGGCACTAGCACTCAACTAGTGAACTGTGGTGGTATTATATGTAATTATTGCAAGGAACCTGATTACATTAAGAAAAACTGTCGCAAATTACAGAATAAGCAACAGCGAGATCAGCAACGTGGTTTTGCCCATAGTACACAGACACATGATTCTGATCAATTCAATGTTGGTCCATCACATGCTAGGGGACTAGCTATAGGTAATCTATCATCTGATCTTGCTACTTCCTCCACGAAGTGGATCATAGATTCCGGCGCCACCGATCATATGAATGGTAACCATAATTTATTTTCATCGTATGCACCTTACACCAATCCATCATCCATATTCGTAGCCAATGGTTCCTCTGTTCGTGTGCTTGGTTCAGGCACAGCTAACCCAACTTCCTCTATTTCGTTAACCTTTGTCCTTAACACCCCTGATCTTACATTTAATCTCCTATCCTCTAGTAAACTCACTCGTCATTTGAATTGTTTTATCTCACTCTTCCCTAACCATTGTTTAATTCAGGATCTGTCGACGAAGCAAATTATTGGTAAAGGTTACGAATCCGGTGAGCATTACATTCTTGATGATATGTTCCCACATTCCATTGCTTGTTCTAGTGGGTCATCCCTTTTTGAAGTTCATTGTCGTCTAGGTCATATGTCCCTATCCTCTCTCCGAAAATTGTATCCTCAGTTTTCATTTGTGTCTACTTTAGATTGTGAGTCATGTCACTTTGCCAAACACTATTGTGTTCATTTGGCACCTCATGTCAATAAACGGGTTGCGTCCCCCTTTGAGTTAGTACATTCTGATGTTTGGGGTCCTTGTTCAGTTATGTCTCAAACTGGTTATCATTACTTTGTCACTTTTGTTGATGATTTTTCCCGAACCACTTGGATTTACTCAATGAAACATCATTCTGAATTATTTACTCACTTTCATAATTTCTGTGCTGAAATTCAAAACCAATTTAATACTTCTGTGAAAATCTTACATAGTGATAATGCCAAAGAATATTTTTCCATCGTATTCACCGATTACATGCAAAATCATAGTATTCTTCACCAATCTTCTTGTGTTGATACCTCTGCTCAAAATGGTGTTGTTGAGAGAAAGAACCGAAATCTCTTAGAAACTGCATGAGCTCTCATGTTTCATTCCGCTGTCCCTAAAAGTTTTCGGGTCGATGCCGTCTCTACTGCCTGTTTTCTCATCAATCGCATGCCTTCGGCTGTTTTTGGTCGAGATATTTCGTAGTATATTCTGTTCCTACCACTAAGTTGTTCCCTGTTGATCCTAAACTCTTTGGTTGTGTCTGTTTTGTTCGGGATGTCCGTCCTAGTATTAGTAAACTTGATCTTAAGTCCTTAAGATGTGTTTCCTTGGCTATTCTCGAGTTCAGAAAGGTTATCGATGTTACTCTCCAGATCTCTGTCGTTATCTTGTGTCTACTGATATTGTTTTTCATGAGTCCTCTCCTTTCTTCAAGGCTTCGACCATCTCTAAGTCTCCCTCTGTCATGGATGAAACTGATGATCTCTTGGTTTATCCTATCCCTCACTCACATGCAGCTATTCCTGAACCTGATATCATCAATGATGCTGATGTTTCCAATGTTTCACCTTCACCAGTTCCTGCTTCATCGAATGATTCCGTTGACGCCTACCTCGTTCCTGCTTCTATTTCCATCAATCCTCCACTTGCTGTCCCTGAACAACCTATTCCAGATTCTCCTCTTGCTACTTCTAATGACCTGCCCATTGCCCTCTGAAAAGGTACCCGTCCTCATTGCCCTCCCAAAAGATATGCTGACTGCACCTATCCTATCTCATCTTTTGTATCCTACCAGACTTTATCCCCAATTTCTGTCTCCCTTGTTGCCACACTTGATTCCATCTCTGCTCCTACTACCCTTCACTAAGCCCTAACTCACCCTGGTTGGCTTGTGGTGATGGAAGATGAAATTTTGGCCCTTGACAAAGCTGGTACCTGCACTCTTATTTTTTGAATGGTAACCTTCTTGACGAAGTTTATATGGAGCAACCACCTGGGTTTGTTGCTCAGGGGGAGAATAGGAAAGTGTGCTACCTCTGGAAGTTGTTGTATGGTCTAAAGCAAAGTCCTCGTGCCTGGTTTGATAGATTCTGTGATGTAGTCAAGAAGTTTGGATTAAGTCAAAGTAAGTGTGATTACTCTGTGTTCTACCAGCAATCTGATGCAGGCATGATTCTTCTAGTAGTATATGTTGATGACATTGTGATTACAAGGAGTAATAATTCTGAAATCTCAAAACTTAAAATCTTCCTGAATTCTCATTTCCAGACAAAACATTTGGGGTCATTAAGGTATTTTCTTGGTATTGAATTTTTGAGAAGCAAAAAAGGTATTATTTTGACTCAAAAGAAGTATGTTCTCGATCTCTTAAAGGAGACTGGAAAGCTTGGAGCTGCACCAAGCAGCATTCCCATGATTTCAAATCCCTTCCTAGATCTTGATGCTAGTATGTTTGATGAACTTCCTGATGATTTGAAGAAGAAGATTGATCCAGAAAAATTAAAACCGTATCCATTTCCTGAGAGATATAGAAGACTCATTGGGAAGTTGAATTATCTAACAGTAACTCTTCCTAATATAACCTTCTCAGTCAGTAGGCTTAGCCAATTTATGGCATCACCAACGGTGGCACAATGGGAAGCTTTAGAACATATCTTGCATTATTTGAAAGGTTCTCCAGGTCTTGGTATTCTTTATACAGATTATGGGCACACTAAAATTAAGTGTTACTGTGATGCGGATCATGCAAGATCTAAGGCCACAGGACGATCCACTACGGGTTACTGTGTATTTGTTAGTGGAAATTTGATATCTTGGAGAAGTAAAAAGCAAGGAGTTGTGTCAAAATCCAATGCAGAAGCGGAATACAGAGCCATGTCATAGTCAGTACAAGAAATTGTGTGGGTATTTCAACTCTTGACAGAAATTGGCATCACCACGACATTACCTGCAAAACTATGATGTGACAATAAAGCAGCACTTCATATAGCATCGAACTCTGTGTTCCATGAACGAACAAAACATATTGAGATTGACTGTCATTTTATTCGTGATAAGATCAAAGAAAATGTTGTATCTATAGGACATATCGATCCGATGATCAACTGACAAATCTTCTGACAAAAGCCTCACATGGGACACGGGTTCAAAATCTCTATAACAAGTTGGACATGATAAATATATATGCTCCAACTTGAGGGGGAGTGTTAGAAGTAGTGTAGTTGTGAACATAGTTTAAGACGGTGGTATGATATTGTTGAAGAAGCAAGTTGGTAGTGGAATTTGTTGACAATTCCTTCAACTACTCTTTGAATTGCTTCCAACAATCACGCTTGATCTATCTCTCTTTTGTGTATATATAGACCTTGTAGTCCTCTCAATAAAGTACAGATATGCATAATATTCAGTAAACATTCTGAACTTACATTTTGCAACACTATCCAAGCCCTGGGTCGCATGCCCAATGAGGTGAAATCCTGGAAAAGCTGCTAGTCCTTCCTTAGCAAGAAAATCTGCTGCTCGGTTAATCCATTGGCTTGCGTGCTACACACAAATCGTTCAGTTACGTTGCACTAGAGCATGAGCTTCTTTAATTATACTAAAATCAGCATGAGATTCACTCCCCTCTCCCGTAACCATGGATAACCCAGGTCCCATGCTTGTTTAAGGCCGTGCACATGTCCCTAGAGTTCAGCTGTCAGTATATCTCCCTCTACTAGCGGAGAAATATATGAAGCCTTGAATAAATTTTCCCATACTATTACGAAGGACTCCTCCACTTGCCGCTGTGTTAGCTTGATAGGAAAAAGCCCCATCCACGTTAACTTTAATCCATCCATGCTCTAGCGAAGCCTAGCTAATATTACTTACTCCACTCTTTGTCAAATTCTCACAGCCTCTAGTAAACTTTTCTTGCGCCTCACGAGCACTGACCGTAATTGTTCTAACACTAGCTCTCGAGATTTTCTTCTGCTGAAACATAAATAGATTCCTTCTCTTCCAAATCCACTAGCAAGTAATAGCAACCTTAGCTCCCCATCCCTCCTCTTCTCTAGTACTATTTGATAAGAGATTCCACCTAAACCATTCATTGAAATGTAAAGAGCTAAACTTCCTCCAAGCCGAAGGATTCACCAGTTCCTTCCACAAGTTCTTTATGTTATGACAATCACGAAGGACATGTATAAGATCATCTGCACCGCCATGACAGACCGTGCAGGTCTCCTCGCTATGCATACCTCTCTTACGTTGAGACACATTTGTCAGAAAGCCACCTATGGCCAACTAGCCAGAGAAACATTTGACAACGTTCTGGAATTCAAAATCTTCATATTTTACCCCAGAGAGGGTCTACAGGTTGGTCTGCAATTAACACCAACTCATATGCCAACTTTATATTGAAAACACCACTTTTAGACCACTTCCATAAAGCAATTCCTTCCAGAGATAAAGCTAAGCCATCTTGACCTTTTGCCTAGGAATCTCTAATTCCTTTCCATGCATTCGACCCTATCTTCGTCTGATTAATGTTAGGAATCAGATCCTGCCTACATTTATATTTATCTCTCACGACCCGAACCCAGAAATCATTCTTTCTCGTCATAAGCTTCCACCCGAGCTTCATCATATAAGAAGTGTTCTGGTTCCTCGCTAATCGCAACCCGAGTGCCCCTTTGTTCTTTGGCATACACACATCTTCCCATGCCACTAAATGGACTCTTCTACTTTCCTCAGTACTCCCCTATAAAAAGTTTCTATTCATCTCATCCAGGAGATCACAAGAGCTAGGATGAAGTGAAGCAGTTTGCATGACATAACCTAGTATTGTTGTCGCAACAGAAGAAATTAAAGTGCTCCTACCCGCAGCAGATATAGCATTGACTTTCCAATGAGAGATGCGATTTTTATCCTTATTTATAATACCATTGAAGTCAACCTTCGTAACTCTCTCGTGATTAAGTTTAACCCCAAGATATTGGCCCAAATAATTTTTTTGAGTAAATCCCGAGAGCTAATCTCCATATTCCTATTATGGTTAACGTTCTGGGAGAAAAACATTCTAGTTTTAGCTACATTTATCTTCATCCCAGAACTTTGACAAAAAGATTGGAGGCAATCATTTATCCCATTAGCCTCTTCCATAGAAGCTTCAGCAAATAAAATGATGTCATATGCAAAGAATAGGTGAGAGATTGGCAGGCCATTCTTAAGAAGGCAAACAACTTTCCAATCCCCTCTATCCATACTTTCTTGAATTAAATGTGCCAGTTTTTCCATACATATCACGAATAGATATAGAGACATGGGATCCCCTTGCCTAACACCGCGAGATAGATCAAATTTCTCTACTTTATCTTCATTCCAGAGTAGTTACATTGGCAAAGTCTAGACGCATGAGGAAATTACATTGGTTTGGAGATATGACCTGAGGGAGAAAGACCTTCAAGCGGTTCACAATCACTTTGGTAACAATTTTACAGATGACATTGTATAAATTGATTGGCCACAAATCCCAAACTGTCTCAAGTGGTTCTTTTTTCGGTATAAGAATAATGAATGCTCCATTAATGTCTCTCACAACTTGCGGGTTAGTAAATATAAATTTCATATAAGATAGAACAGACTGACATACCATACCCCATTGATCATGGTAAAATAAAGCATTAAAGGCCCTAGATGTTTAAGAGCACTCATGCTAACACTACTACAAAATATAGATATTACTACCCTAAAGGACGTCCCTTTTTTAAAAAGGGAAGTTAAAAATAGAGACGATGTCATTTTTGTAATTAAAGTGGGGATTGTGTATTTTTAGGCATCCCAAATTTAAAATGGGATGCCTAAAGTCCATTAAGTTTTGAATTTTGCCTCCCCCCGCCAAAATTTTGGACTTTAGACGTCCCCATCCTGACCGGGGACGGCTAAAGTCCCTTCTAAGTGGACTTTAGATGTCTCTAGTCTAACTGGGGACGCCTAAAGTTCTCACTTTAGACTTCCCCATTCTGACTGGGGATGCCTAAAGTCCCATCTAAGTGAACTTTAGACGTCCCCAGTCAAACTGGGGAAGCCTAAAGGCTTACACCAACGTTCCATCAATCAGCTCTACCCTTCTCTAACTTTATTCTTTCTCTTATTCAATGTTTTTTCTCTTTGTTTCCCTTTGTTTGTCCGACGGAGCTATAGGATACCAAGGAAGGGATAAGTGCGTTGTCATTTCTCCCTCCCTGTCACAATTGTTGTCCAATTGGTGTTACCGTGGGTCGTCTCCTTCTCCGTCGTCCATAGGTTTGTCTCTCACTCTCACAACTTTGCTTTCTTTAACACAAAAATGCTTAAAATCACTAAAGTTCTGCTTTTGTTACAAAAAATGCTTGGAATCACCATCTCCCTATACACCGTGATAGCTAGTTTCCTTCACACCGTTGGCCACTGCCCCTATTGTTTCTCTTATTAAGAATTTTAAAATAAAAAATGCCCTTTAGTTATTAAAAAACAAAATTGAAGGTACAACCACATTGTTTGCACACTACATAGAGGTCCTGACATAGGAAATTTATATGAGGCGTTTGTAATAATCCAATGGAGATAACCATGGTGAATTTATAATTGTTCTATGATTTATTGGAGACCTTTGATAAATAAGATTTAATTGGAGTATTATGAAACACCAACAAAATCGTTATTATGAATTCCACTAGACTTGCTTTTTAAACATATAGAAGGATATTTATAAAAGTGCTGGATGTTTCCTTACCATGTAAGGGACATTGTGGTTTATTATGAATTATTTGTCGATCTTGTTTCTGCAATTTTAATTTTTTGGGTAGTGAAAAATATAAATAGTCATTTAAAAAAAATAAAACTTTAGATGTCCCCATTTTGAAAATGGAGAAGTTTAAAGTCCATACTTTGGACTTCTCCATTTCAAATTGGGGACATCTAAAGTGTCAGTCCAACACTTTAGACGTCTTCATTCCAAAATGGGGGCATCTAAAGTCCAAACTTTAACCATCCCTTTTTTTATACAAACGTTATTGCTATTTATTTTCTACATCACTCACATAGACGTCTCCATGTTTTCAGACGTTAAAAGGCTTAAAAAAGGACGTTAAAAATATTTTTTATAGTGGTGTAAATAAAGCTGATTTAATCTCCTCATCAGAGATATCCTTCCCACACCAACGTAAAACATCATCTTTGATATGGGGAAGAAGATACTGCAGTTGATCTCCAGTCTTACATGTTCTTCGGTGAAAAGAATCAAGAAAAAAGTAGTAGTGGTTTTTTTGAGTAACTTCACATCATAGCACCATGTTCCAGACTCATCCCATAAAAGCCTCAATATAATTCGCCTTCCTTCTAGCATTGGCTCGTGCATGAAAATACCTCGAGTTTTTGTCTCCAAACACTGACCATTCTAGTCGTGCTTTCTGGGTCCACAATAAAGTATCTTGGTGTCAAACCTCTTCAAACTCCTGCCATAATTGAAATTGCAGATCCTCAATATGTGCAACATATTATGTGTTCTTGGGTTTAGGGTTTTTAGCGTGTGGTTGATTATTTATTTATAATTAATTAATTGGGTGACAAAGTTACATCTAGGGAATGAACATTTTTTTATAGTGAGACAAAATGTTATAAGAAAAAGTAAAATGAGAATTCTACAAGGTAGAAAAAGAAATATGACAAAAATTCAATTCATTAAGCTGAAAAAAGAGGGGATTTTGCATTAAACATAATGAAATACTCCATACGGTCCTTAATATAAAAGCTAGTTGGCTTTTCTTTTAAAGATATTAGGGAAAGCAAAATAAACTACTCAATTATAGCATATATTGTACATTATTAGATTATATATTATATCAATGTAGAAGTCAAAGAAATTGGTTTGAAGACAAAAAATAAACATAAATAGTTTAATGTAATTCATTTAGCTTCCTTAATCCTCCAAAAAGAAATCAACTGACTCTTATATTAATGACTGATGTAATACTTGAGAATGCCTTAAAAATGGAAGAGATGTGTAACAATTACTTCCCTAGACTAAGTATGATTTCCTTAAAACTAGAGGTAGAGCAATAAGAAACTACAATGTTCATAGCATAATACAAGAGATTCAGTCACATCTCAGCTTAAAAGATGCAGATTACAACTCAGATTACAGAAAAAAAGATATGCAAGTTCAGAGAGAAGAGTCGAGTTACAAGGAGAGAAGAAGATAAACCAGGGAGAGAGTTGATCTCACAATATTCTTCACTGTCTCCAACTACTGTCTTCCACACCTATATACCCTAATAATTCTTTTCACGTCAGCCCATTAGCCCAAAGCCCAATAACCATATCATCTGGCCCCCATTAGCTACAACTTCAGAGACCCATTTCGTATTTTTAATACAAGAGGTTCTGTGAAACGACATTCCTAATAGCAGCTACACCCACGCGCACACACGGGCTCACATAAAATTATTTTTAAAAAACAAAAACAAACCGCTACTAAATTTTAAAACTGATCCTGATTGTGCTCTACGATTTAAAAGTTTCAATATATGATAAACTTAGATTTGTCATTAATATTCATATATGGTTAAAAAAATATGGCCTTGTATTTTTATTTTTGGGAGATTCATGAATATCAGCTATTTCTATTGTGTATATATATATGACTTAATTAGTTAGATAACTCAGAATTGATTACTTGATCTTATAGTTAGTATATTATCATCATGAGAGAGGGAACGCATCTTTCTTTCCCATGTAGAATAATTCATTAACGATTAGATGTTTTGAATCTTTGAATTATTTTTTGGGTGAAGAAAATAGAGATGTACATTGGTTAATGTATTCATTTTAAAACAACAACATCGCAATCAACAAGGTGTCGTGGTGTAGTTGGTTATCACGTCAGTCTAACACACTGAAGGTCTCCGGTTCGAGTCCGGGCGACGCCATTATTATAAATTTTGATTTTTTTTCGTTTTCCCCACGGAAACGCTGTCGTATTGATGAGGAGCATCTTTTCCCTTACTCGCAGGATCAAAACGCTGTCGTTCTGATGAGGAGCGCCTTCTCCCTTACGCCCCGAAATCAAAGCCGCGTAATCCTCACGTTCTAGGACCCCACATAACATCCCTAACAAACTTTACCGTTCACTGCTTCGTGCTCCCAACATGTCCCAACCAATCACATTCGTCTCCATACGACTTCCTCGATTTCCATTGGCTTATTAACTCCACGTCATCAGCGGCAAATCTCATCCTCACACCCCGCCACGACCAGAATCTTCTTTGATCTCAAGCCAAATCTTAATTTCCCTTCGTCTCCTTTTGTAGTTTTGAAAATTACAAAAATAAGATATCGTTTTTATATTGGCTATAAAAAGTTCAAAACCCCCCACACTTTTATGATCAAGAGTTCGCGGGAGATTTTTATCTGGGATTTGGATTGTCTTCTTCACGGGGTTTCAATCTTCTCATTCTGCGTAAACTTTTCTGTGTTTTTGCCACCAGAAATGAGATCGCTTAGCTTTTGGATCATAAAATTCGCTTTGCTTCTCCACCTTTCTTCCTTCTCCTCGGCTTTGCCTTCCGCCTCCAACGTCGTCAACCCGCCGTACCCCAAGGCCATTTCTGTATGTCGGGTTTTCCTTGGGTTCTGATTTTTCTTCTTCTTTTTCTTGGTTCATTATGTTTCGTTTCCCGCATTTTCCCGTAAATTGACGGAGAATTATGAAAGAAAACTCTTCGTTTATGAACTTCCCTGTTTTCGGCCGTTTAAGTTTTTCATTTTTTATTTTTTGGTGATGTTGATGATTTTCTTCAAAGGTACTTTGGAACCGGAGAGAATGATGGAAAGTAACTTAGTTGTTGTGATTTCTTTTCCTGGTTACTTTAACTAATTTTTGTAAATAAGTTTATATATCGATATGGTTCTGATTATGGTATACACGAAATTTACAGGATTTAAAAGAAGCTATTGTGAAAGGTTTAGGGTTTCCATCGGAAGATTTGAAGATAACCGGATTTGATCCGAGAGATGCTCAAGTGGGGCATTCTGTGGCGTACGAATTCGACGTCGAGATTGATGAGAAGGTTATTCCGTTGAAGCTCTTAGAGGACGTGAACCGGTGGGATTACGTTGATCTTCCGATTTTCCGAGTTGAGGAACCGGTTCGACCCGGGGAAGAAAAGGGTCTGGTTGAGAAGAGGAGTTCGGATAATGAGTTACCAGTTTTGGCTCCGTTCCAGTTGGCTGGACCCATGGAAGTCTGGCTTCAGGACGCCAAGGATATGAGGATTTCTCTCCCTGTAAGTTCTTTTATTCCATTCTTAAACCACATTTGGATTAGACACGGTAATAGTACAGCTTATATGAAATCTGATGAGTTGATATTAAATTGAAGATATATTATGATGTCGGTGTTGATATATTGATGTATTATTGATTGATGATTGATGAATTGTTTCATATGAAATTGAGTATAATTTTGCATATTATGATGTGACTGGGAAGGAATCATATTCTGTGAGCAATACATTCTTGCCAGATGCATTGGAACACACCACATTGCATTTGGCAATCATGCGTAATGTCTTGTGTCTTATATCCACGATAGAATCTGTACTTTTCATCTCAAACGAAATCAAATTAGGACTTGTTAAAAGTAGCTTCTTAAACATGATTTCTGAGGCAGGTCCAGACAAGCACTAGGTGAATTTCGACAAAGAATTCAGATGGCATAGTGGATAAATAGTTTAAACTTTAGTGCTATATACATTTTTTTTTTTTTACTGATGTTATATGTCGGACTGTCTCACTCAAATATTAAGGATTTAATTTAAACCCTGTTGGATTTCGTATACAAGTACCTGTGTTAAGCAGTACTTAGTACCTGTGTTTTAGGTACAGGTGGTACCTTTGAAGCACCAACAATTAGAATAAAACTAAGCAATGTCAGAGTGGGCGTTCTTTCAAATTCAACTTAAATATTTCAGTTTTTTGCTGTTTTGCAATTTGTGTTGTGTGTAGTATCCTTGTCAGTGGATGTGATGGCAAAAAAATAGATTTCAATGCCTATGGTTTTTATGATGGAGCAAAAGAGTAGGGAAATCTTAAGCAAACCTGCATAATTAGTAGGATATCCGTACGAAATGATTCCTGTCTATGTGTATGGAATGAGATGGTTATTTTTCGTCCTTGTTAACTTGAACTTGATATGGTTTTGCAGCATGATGTTGATGCTGGTGTGCTCAAGAAAGTCATAATAGCAGATGGTGCTGTTGTCACTGTCAAAGGTGCAAGATCAGTTAGCCTTCGTAAACCACTTGATCTCCCCCTTCCCTTGAACAGATCACAGAATGGGTTTGCCGTTGGTCTTATGGCCTTGGCAGAGCAGCTCCGCCACGCTTCCCTCACCCGCACCCAGGGTGATTCTCTTCTCTCACTCCGCATTGTCGGCCCAACCTCAATTTCTTCCCCTTCCTCCTCACCAACCTCTTCGCATAACCGGCTCAAGCTCAAGCGACTTGCACCAGGTCTGGTGGAACTTTCTTCCCCATTAAACACAAAGGCCATTGAAACACTATCTCCCACTGATATCCAAAATGATGCTCCAACTCTCTTGGCTCCAACTCAGTTTACCACAATGTGGCCCATTGCTTCCATCAATGGATCAAACGCTAACTTTTTGGGTTTTGAGGCTCTCTTGTCATCTTTGTTGGGTCCTAAGGCGAACAAGAAAGGCTCCTTCAAGTTGTTGAAGGCAGATGTTTCTGCTCAGACATTCGTGAAGATAGGGTTTCAGGCAGAGAAGAAGCTGAAGGAAGGAGATGGCGATTTGTTCAAGGATTTCCCAGCATGGAGGACTAAGCCGGAGACAGTGAAGATGCATTTTGAGGTGTTGGCAAAGGTTGATGGTGATAGAGTGATACCAGAGAGAGTGATGCCTGTGAACCCTGTGATTGTTGAAGACACACTGGCGCCAAATGTGCTCAATGGAAATGTGAGCATGTCTAAGGTACCAATAGTTTACACTCCTTCCAACCCCTTCACATTGTGAGATGGAGTTACTCGGAGCTAAAGAAGGGAATTGTGAAATACAGGAGGTTTTTAATATTTAACTCGATTATTTTTTCTAAACGAAATCATAATGAAACCTGTAAATATGTATCTTGATGAGATGGGATGCGATGTTTTAATAGACTGGTAAGTTTTATTTCACTAGGTTGGATCAGTTAGATGGATTGTATGGCGTTTTTGCATTCTATCAATGACCAAATTTTTGAATATATTGTTTACTTAAAAATCATATGCAATAACTTCATTAGAATATGCAAGAGTAGCACTTAATTTGACTTATGACTTTGAGGGTAGGCATATTTTTTCCCTTCATATCGGATGCGATGGCTCAAACACAAAATTTGTGAAGTGCCCCTACTAAAAACGAAATTGGGCCTTTTGGAACAATGCATTGATACCCAAAGATGAAAGTGAGTATAAAAAAAAAGGGCGGTGAACTACAAGGTGAAGAAAGTGAGTATATGATCTAATTTTTCCCTTTACAATGACATAGACTCTTATAAGGGATTCATTCAACAGCCAATTGTCCATGAGAAGCATTACCTGTTGTAATATAAGTACAAAGTAGCCGGATAACCATTCATGAATGTTTAAGACCTTACATCTACTGTTCTTCACTTTATTTCGAATGTAAATTGTAAGAAAATAATTAAATTAGTTCATAGTATGGAAGTATTAAAAGTTGGGATCACCTACTGAACTTACAATATGGTTTTCCAGTATGCTCAAATTTCATACGATTGGTAAAACCGAAAACACACAAATGGGCTCGAGAAAAATCTAATATGAACAAGGGGATTATTACATTAAACCAGCTAAGTCCTGATCTCTCATTTAACCTCTGATGAAGTCAATCCCTTTCTGGATGCTTCCTGCTAACTCTTTCTTTGCTTTCTCTAAGCCCATCCTATCAACAAAATAAAACAAAAGTCAGCCTTCTACGTTGCTCGGTGGTTCCAACAAAGAAATCAGCAAAAAAATGGATGCTCCATAGTCTATAGTCATACCTTTCGTACTCATTCAGGGGACCGAGTTGGTAAACTTCCTCTACTCCGCCACGGCCTAGACGTACCTTGGTTGCGAAAAAGGGAAGTTCTGTAACCTGTTAAAAGACATCGTCCATTATCAAAACCAAGTCCACAAATAATGTAGGAAGTGTACAAGGCAAAGGAATGTAATATCAGACCTGGGAAGCAACAAAAGCACACTCCACCACACCAGCTTCTCCTTTCAAGCCACGGAGACACTCATTAGCAAACTTGGCAGCTGCATATGCCTAGATGATCAAAAAGTGAACTTTCTAGTTTGTTAGTTTGTCCACTAGGAATAGTTCCTGAAATTGCAAATATTTGAAGGAAAGGTGTTTACCATCGATAGAGTTGCAGAACCAGCCCCAGCCTTTGCCTGTAACATGAATGGTTGCCATTAGATTATGAACTCATGATCAACAGAGCACAAACTAGAACTGGGTGAATATAATAATGTAATTGAACCATTGTGAATATCTTCTGCTATGAATAAGAAAACTAGATTGTAGTTTAGATCATACAGCCAAATCAATGACAAGCTCGTATGATTAATATTTAAGTCAGCCAGAATGTTCAATTAAGCAAGGATTTTATTTCATCATCGCCAAGTATCGATTAGTGAAAAAAGGGTATAATTGGTACAATTGGGATCTTACTTGATCTCATCATATAAGAACTAATATCAGACATTAATGCTTCATTTTATCTTTCAAAAAATCTAAATATTTGACTGAAATTTCACAATAGCAATAGGACATCCATCATTGGCCAGAACCTTCTAAAGAAAAAGTACAGGAGTTTCAAATCACCACCTTGATGAATCCTTCTGAGGTGTATCGGGGTAGGAAAGGGAAAATAGGACTTTTGATTATCAATATAGCAAAAAAGCTACAACTTAAGACGCACGATTAAATTTATGTCTACTTAAATCACAACTTTAGATAGTTTATTTGTGTAACATCACCTCAACAACTTCAGTTCCACCATTTTGGATGCGGTTAGTAAGGTAATCAACTTCCCCAGGACTGAAGCTACTAGGAGGCTTAACCTACCAAAAAAAACCAAGTTAAGATGATCAATTGGCCAGTTGTAATTCCACATAATAATTTGAATCAGAGGGGCTTTCAAAGAAAAACCTGTGACAACAGAGGCAATATTGTGACTCCTGCATGGCCTCCCACAACGGGAACATCAACTTCTCTAGGATCAAGACCCAGTACCTCTGCCTGCAAGAAAAACAGAGAAAGGACTTGGAGCAAGGAAGAGCAAATGATGAATTAAAGGCCTTTTTGTCAGACAGACAGTCCTAACTTTTGCTTACCACGAAAGTATTTGCCCTCACAACATCAAGGGTTGTAACACCGAGTAGCCGCTTTGGATCATATGTGCCAGCTTTCTTAAAAACTTCTGCAGCAATAGCGACGGTGGAGTTCACTGGATTGCTAATCAAGTTGACAATAGCATTGGGACAGCACTTGGCAATTCCTTCACAAAGAGTCCTCACAATTCCAGCATTTATTTTAAACAGATCATCCCTTGTCATTCCAGGCTTCCGAGGAACACCAGCTGGTATAATCACCAAATCCATGCCGGTGAGCGCACCCTCAAGCTGTGGTTGACCCAAGAACCCACGCACCTAGAAAAAAACCCAAAATAAGTTTGCAAGTAACTATTTTTAGCTCCTTAAAACAAAGAACATGGCATAAATACAAACTTTTAAACAAGTCCTATCAAGCATTCAATAAAAACACAATAAATAAACATTTTCCCCTGCTCCCATCAGTAAATTACTATCTCCTTCAAAAGAAGTCTTCCCATGTCATAATTTGACTGAAAAATGTGATAGCAAAAACACAAAAGGATTACGCCTCAGGTTTTATCACAAGACTAATCCCCATTTATGCCAAAGAAAAGATAACCGGAGTCAGGCTATTCACTTGCAAAAAGATTACTCAATTTTAAGATTCAAAATCAATTACTCCATCCTGTTCTTAATATAACACCCAATTTAATAAAGAAATCCAACTACAATGTGGATCTTACATTAATCAACAACAAATTACATCAGGATACAGAACACAACACAACACAACAAAATATGTATTGGGTGAGTGCAATTTGGGATAAAAAGCTAACTCAATTTTTTTAAGTACACGTTCTACATAGATCAACAATTCAATAGTAAGATACCAAGTAGCAGCCATGTAAGAAATTTACCACAGCTCCAGTGTCCATGTGACTAACATCAGCAGTGACACCAGGGGCGTTTACAACATCATAAAGATGAAGAACTGAAACTAGTGGGTTCATCTTCATTAGCAAAGCAAGGGGTTGGCCAATTCCCCCAGCAGCACCTAAAATAGCAACTTTGAATCCAGGCGATCCACCCTTCGCTCGGCAATCAACTCTCTTCAGATGAACATCACCTCCTTCCTATCAAAAATTCAATACGCAAAGAGCACATCAATTTCACATGATAAGCCAGCAACTTTCGACAATTACGAAATTTCGAGTTTGATGAACAATTTATGACGACCCATCATGATAATTTTAGATTTCGAAATTAGTATCACCGAAATATATAGGTTTAAGTGTTGCTAAATTGAGAATTAAAGCTTCGAATTTTGTCATTTGTTTAGTTTTCTATCGAACATATAGCCAATCAGCTTTCGCTCAATCCTACAGTATGAATTGTCCGGGTTTGAATTTCAGTCCAAATTGAGAAAATTGATAATCAATACGAGCTTTGAAGAATGAATTACCAGAAGAGGAGACAAGAAATTAAGCAAATAAAAGAAAGAAACCTGGAAATTAGGAGGCAGAAGCTGATTTGTGATTGTTGCAATGCGGCGATTTGCCTGTGCATTTGCTTCCATTTCTTGGTTGCAGCGAAAATACAGACGGGGATGGAGAGTGCTGGTGATGAAGGGTTATATACATGAATGGTTGGTTAAATAATAGTATAATATAATAAAACAAAACAAGAACAATCATGTCCGTTTCTTTTGTGTCCATAATCATATGCATGAAATTTTTGTGGAATGGGATTTTCTGATCCATTATCCTATCTCATGCCTCAAATGAAAGGCCCTCACAACTTCATCAGACGACTTCACAAACCCTAAATTTGGGGACTGATCACGACCACCATGTTTGGTAGTCTCTTGGTGTCCTTTTTTTTTAAAGAAAAAAGGGTTTATTTTTTTGAGAAAATCCCAAAATGTATATAATGAAGTTGTTAACTATGATTATTAAGTTATTATTATTTATATTCAAGTTGATTACATATGACAATTAACTTATTGACAATTTGAATTCCCCAGTGGTCATTTAAAAATATTTATAAATTCTAGATTTCTCCCACAAATTTGACTTGAGATTTATGATATTGGATTCTTTTATTTATCTTTCCCCTGTTTTAAATATATTTTTTTGGGATTTTCTCTTATTTTTTCTCCCTCAGAACGATGAATGGTTATGTGTCTTTTTTTATTTTTTCACCAATATATAAAAGATTTTCGCCTCTTTCGAGGAATAACTGTTTTTATCAAGATTCGTCCTAGGTGCCCACACCTTAATGGTATGATCATGGGTTCTTGTTTTGCATGAAAAAAAAAATTGTTGATAAAAATTTTAAAGAGTAAAGAAACGACCTCGCTCATGTTCTTCTTCTCTCACAGTGTCACACACATATGAAAAGGGGTGTTTATTTGAAATTAGGGAAAAAAAATTTTAAGAAAAAAGTGATTTTGTTAAATTAGTTGATCAAAAAATAATAAAAATTTGCATTGACAAAATTATGTGAGATTTTTTATTAATAATAAAAATCATACTTCTTTTTTGATAAATTAATAGAGGCTAGCAGTGAAAACATCAAAGTAGAACATGGTGCAAAAGAAACATAAAGGAAAGAGAAAGGAGAGTCCCTGCACATAAAAGTAAAAGAGGTTTCGTTTCATGAGAGGGGGCACTAACTTCTCCTTCATGATGACCAAGGTTTGGTTTCCTCCGTATGGGCATTGAAGGAAGAGGTGCTCCAAGGATTCGTCCAAAGAGACAGATCTAAAGTCATTATGTGATGTTGCTGGAGTATATCCTAAGAAGGTAAAGCCCTATGGAGAAATTTCCAAGTGAGAAGAATATGCTTCATAGATTCAAACTTATACTTTCCTTTTTCAAGGAGTGAAGTCATTTATCACCTCAACCAACACTCATATTGTTCTACTATTATGGATTCGGGCATATATAATGCTTAATATATAAGGGTCGTGTATGTTGAGGCGGAAGTCACGCAACAATATATATAATGCTTAAAAGCAACGGTTAATTATGCGCACTGTCATATATTGAGAGGCGGAATTCACGAAAACACAAAAATAACGGTTGAGTGGATAAACATTATTTATTTAGTTATAAAAATAACGGTTATTAAAACACAACCATCATTTAACGCTTACAAATGATTTGTCTTCCAACCTCTAATATCAACAAAGACAAAACATAACGGTTTTAAGAAACAACCATTATTTAACACTTTCATAACCCTTCGTAACATCATCAGACCTTCATAAGTCATAACCCTTGTAACATCCATTAGACCTCTATTTAAACTCACATATTCCTTGTGATTCGTACTATACTTTCTTTATCAACCTCCTCCTTTTCTCCTTCATCATGTTAAAATCCCAAGAAGCTCCTCCACCACTACCACCTCCTCCTCCTCTGCCTCCTCCTAGAATGGAAGCTCTGAGATGCAGTTGTTAGCTAACCTTGACTGCCACACAAGGCATCTCACAGCATATGCCAACAAGCTAAATAGGAAGTTGAACCTCATTCTTCATCACAGTGAAGTTGAATGTGACTTGCAATTAGACCCTCATCTCCTTCCTTCAATGATGAGAATGAGGAGGATGACGGCGATGATAGTGATAGTGGTGACTGAACACTATTATTGTATTTTTAAAATATTAAAAAAAATAAGTTAACAAAAAAACATAACTTCATACGCCTTGGTTATTAATTAATAACCGTAAAGTATTCTTGTAACGTGGTTACAAATAATACCACATATTTAATGGTTCTAACTTAATAAACATTAATTAAAGCTTTCAAAACCTTTTATCTTCCCCAACCTGAATATGGCTGCCTCCTTATTATCTGATGATCATCAGGAAAATCAAGTACCCTTTCATTGCATCCTATTCAACTTCCAACGTGTGTGATGATGATTTTTTTAGTCCCTTCCAGATGTCTATTTAAATAAAGGTTTTTATAAAACAACTATCATGTAACTCAGCGCAAGAAAAGGAACATAGTTGCGCTTGCACTGATCCTCTTCAACTTCCAATACACGCTTCACTTCTAATCTATTTAAACTCCCAATTTTCATACATTTTCTTCATCCTTTTCCTTTGCTATCCTCATCACCATGGATAAGCGGTGCGCTAAAGAAATGTTGGAGAATCGTCCTCCCCAACCTCCACCTCCTTCTCTCCACTACTCCTCCTTCCCAACATGCAATACCTACTTCTTCCTCCTCCTCCCCAACCTCCACCCCTCCTCGTGCCCCTCTTTCCTAACTTGCTATTCCACCTGCTTCTCTTCCTCTTCCTCCCTAACCTCCACCCTCGCCTGCTTTCCTTCCTCCTCCTGCCCAACCTTCACCTCCTTCTCCTCCTTGTGGTCCTCCTCCCCATCATCGGCCTCCGCCTCCGGCTCTTACCCAACGCTACTATCGCATCTACTACAAGCTTGTCCTTATCTTCTCAAATGATCTAGATAACTCCTCTAAGGATGATGGGTAGGTTTTAATTATTTCCATTTTTTAGTTTTATTTATAAAAATATATTAATTTAATTATGGCTCCAATATATATATAATACAACATACCTTATGGTTATTATTAAAAAACTATGATAAATCAAATAAATAACATACCTCATAGTAAACTAAAAATAATCGTGATAAAGGTAAAACAATAATTATTAGTTCTTACTAACTAACCATTATATAAGACCTTAAATACTAGAGATTTTTTAATAATATACCTCATGGTTATTTGAACATAACTGTTATAAAAATAAAACAACTAGAGGTTCTTACCAACTAACTGTTATGTAAGACCTTAAAAACTACTTAATAGGAGTTTGTTTGTAAAACATCCAATCAATTTGATATTTGAAAAATTTTGCACTCGAACAAAAACTCTAACTATTTCAGCTATGTGAAAGGCGTCCGTTCAACCTCAAAGTTTTCTTCCTTCAACTTCTGGGCAAGTTGACATGAGGTTCATGATTTTTCTTTCATTATACATTTTTATAAATTTATTCTGGGTGCGGATGATCATTGGGTTTTGATTGGGGTTTTGTTTCTAAATGATTTTGCCTAGATGAGGTCTTTGAACAAGGAGTGGGTGTATATCGATCGGCTAACGAAAGCCTACCAGGATGGGGTAACATATTTCCTTGAGTTTGCATTTATGCATAATCCCTAAACGCTGGTTTGATTATTTACCCCTGTGTAAAGTGTGGCAATATACAGTGGTGTGATTGAGAAACTTGTATATCGTACTTAGTGTTCCATGGAATATATACTACTTACACATGTTGAACGAGGCATAGGGAGACAAGTAGTATGGTGGTTGAACATATAGAAAGTTGTCATCACCTGATTTCAACTCAAGTACATTTAACACCAATTGTCTCGATGATATGGCCAAGGCATTAGAAGATGACCTCTGGGATTGTCTTAAAATGAGGGAAACTTTGAGGGGTGATGCGGTAAAGCCATTGTATGAGGGGTGTATTGACTTTACCTTATTGAGCGATGTGTTGATGTTGTTCAACTTGAAGGCGAGAAATAGGTGGTCGAATTCAAGCTTTACAGAATTGCTCGAGGCCTTGAATCTAATGCTACCGACCAAAAATGTGTTTCCACCCAAAACATATGTCACAACAATTGTGTCTTATCAGGAATGAATATACATCGCTAACTCATTGCCCCATGTGTGAGGAGCCACATTACCAATAGAACTAGTAAAGCTTGAATTAGGCATTATGGTATTTTTCCCATTATACCTAGATTTAAACACATGTATAGCAATCCTGAAGAAGCAAAAAATTTAAAGTGCCATACAGATAAAAGGACAGATGATGGCATGCTTCGACATCCTGCAGATTCTCCAGAATGGAAGAAGTTTGATGTAAACCACCCTAAATTCACTACAGATAATTAGAACGTATGCCTTGCATTGGCTACTGGTGAGATGAACTCATTTAGGATGCAAAGCAGTACCCACAGTATATAACCAGTAATATTGTTAATATATAACCTTCCCCCATAGCTCTGCATGATGCGCAAGTATTCCATGGTGTCCATGCTAATCTCAAGGCCCAATCAACCTAGGAATGACATAGATGTCTACCCGGCTCTACTAAATGAAGGCTTGAAGCGCTTGTGGGATGATGGGGTCATGGTGTATGATGCTCACAAGGAAGAAACGTTCTACTTGAGAGCTATGCTCTTTGGCACTATCAGTGACTTTCCTGTGTAATAATCTAAAATGTGTACAAGGGCTCATGACTCCAAAAGTGAACGTAATGAACATTAAACCAAAACTTTCAGAGAATAAAGTGCGAATTATGACTTGAGTTAGCAGTGGAAAGTGCCCAAACCCTGTGTTTAAGTTTAATTATGTGGCAAGTCAGTGGAAAGTGCCCAAACCCTGAGTTAGTAGTGGAAGGTGCCAAACCCTGTGTAAAGTGGTAATCCAATAGGAATTGCCATAGTCAGGGGCAAAACGGGAAGAAAGAAATTTACCAACTAATTAGTCAGCTACCGAAGAGAAAATTCACTATCTACTAAATGAATAAGATGTATGACTAAATGACTAATGGAATTGGTTAGAGTAACTAACTAGTTACATACTTTATGAGAAACCATGGGATCATGACACTTGGCATCACTTAGTACTAATGGATGAAGTCAAATTGTCAAAGGTCAAAAGTTTCAACTCGCCCTCTCCTTTCTCTTCAAGGTCAGTTTATGGGTTAGGAGGGATTAAAAATATGATATCTCATCATCTTTTCTCTCTCTTCTCAAGCTCTTAAAGTCGGCTATAGTGGAGGATGAAAGAAAAGGAAGACTTTTGTGAAGGTGAGCCATTTTGACCTTGAAGATGACTCCTAATGCTCAAAGCCTCTTCTTTAATCTTATTCCTCATGATGAAAACTTCAATCCTATGGCTTTAGATTTTTTAAGAGGAGGTTTTTTGTGAATCCAAGAAAAGCTATTGGTTGGAGAATCAAAGAACCAACTAGAGAAAGAGGAAGAGATGAACAAAAGCCATATTTTAATATGTATATTATCGCCATTGGTTGAGTATTTGAACTTGTGGATTTTTTCCCTAATTTTTGTGATTTAGAGTTTTAGAGAGTTCATGGTGTTTAGTTGATTACAATGGTGTCTTGTGTTGTGTGATGGATAATGGAATTGATTGGAAACTTGAATGTGAAGTTTGAAAGTTTTGAGTCTTGTGTAAAATCATTACCCCAAAACAAAACATGAGAAAGGAATGTGAATTTGGTTGTTTTGATGTTTCCATTGGATTCTAAGAAAAAAAAACTATGTGGGAAGTAGCCTCAGTGGTAAATTCTGACCTTTAGAAACATTTGTCAAAAAATTGAAAATTCTGGAAATTTTGTTAAGTGAGAATTTTGTGCAAGGGAGCTACTTTTCATGGTCTTTTGAAATAGCAAATGATGTCAAAAAGTTGTGAAACTTTTCAGTTATGTAGTAGACATTGCAAGCTTTAAAATGATATAAAGTTTTTGTCATTTCGATGTGTGTGTGAAAAGTTATGGTCGTTAGAAGTCAGCCAAGAAACAGGTCACTTCTTGGTCGTAGCCCAAAAGTGTCTAACTAGTTCTTGGCCCTGGCCAAAAGGGTCTTGGCTGGGGCCCAAAACTCTTTAACCTGTTTTTGGCCACAGTCAAAGGGTTCTTGGCCGTGGCCTAAAAGCTACTGACCTTGAATCCTACACTTTGAATTTTTGAAAGTTGATGTTTGGTCTAGTTCTCCCTAACCCTTTAGGCTTTTGTTTGAGCTTCTCATAGCTACCTAAATGTCTCAAATGATAACCAACCTTAAGTGTTCTTGAGTTGAGATTGAATAGGGAGTAACTTATTGTCCTTGATTATGATTTATAGGATTTGATATATACCCTAAGCATAAGAAACTGGTGCCTGAGTAGGAATGGAAAGAACAAGATAGTGACTTTTTCTCTTATATCATGTATAATGCTTGTATGTTTGTGCTTATCATTGAATCATGACGAATGTGAAGGCTGCCATTAATATAACGAAAGCTGTCATGAACGTGAATACAATGAAAGCTGTCGTAATGTGTATACAGCAAAAGCTGTCATGAAGGCCACATGGTAGGATGAATGTGTATACAGTGAAAGTTGTCACTATTGTGAATACATGAAAGCTGTCATAAAGGCCACATGGTAGGATGAATGTGTATACAGTGAAAGCTATCACTATTGTGAATACATAAAAGCTGTCATAAAGGCCACATGGTGGGACGAATGTGTATATAGCTGTGAAAACTATCGTTATTGTGAATACAGCTGTAAGAGCTGTTGTTTATGTGATGAAATTCATGAATGTGATTGCTATTGTGGATGTTGTTATATTGCTGTTTTATAAAAATTGCTTACATGCTTTGTCTATTATATATCATATGAGTGAAAATGTTACTACTAAGACTCCTATGAATCTCATTCTTTCCGATGACTAACTTACAGCTAGGGCAAGTGAAGCAAAGAAGAATTAGGTGAACAATGGCGGGTAGTGCTCCCAGCCAAGAGTTTAGAGTTTTGTTAGTTGGTTATCATACTTTTGGATAAATGTATATATTGTAGTTATAAGTTCTATGTAGTAACCGTGAATGTATCTACCGTAGAATTGTATAATTGTATGTAATCTCTGGTATAGGATACTGAGAATGGGCGATCATGCCCTGTAAACCCCTATTAGTGAATGAATGAAACCCAGGAATCTGCTGAAAAATTTTATTTTGTTATGCACTCTGGTATTATGAATGGAACAGAACCAAACAGGCTTAATAGATTCGAAAAGTGGAAGTGAGACCGTATTAATCATGTTTTGAAAATTTTTTGAAAACCCACTTTAGATCAAGTCCAAATCCTGTCTTGAAGTTAGGACTTCTATTGAGTTTTGAATTAACCGTTGGTCACCTGTTTATTGTATGACCATTTTCAAACCATATTAACGGCCATCAAGGTAGGAGGTTACATCATACATATGGTAATTTGTCGGGATACAATATTAAAGGCCAACTTGGATGTCCATTTGCAAAATGCATGACATGAAGAGTTCCTATATAGGATATCGAAGATGGTTGTTTAGGAAGCATCCTTACCGCTATTTTAAAAAAATATTTCAATGGGAAATCAGAAGAGGACAAGGCACTTTAACCTTTGACCAATGAACAAATATATCAAAAGGTGAAAGATATCAAATGTCTATTTAGCAAGCCTTTTGCAAGGGATGTTGGGACAAGCGAGTGGAAGAAGATGTCTATTTTTTTTACTTACTTTATTGGAGAACCCTAGATTTGAGACATTTTCTTGATGTTGTGCTCATTGAGAAAAATGTATGCAAAAGTATTATTGGCACATTACTTTATATGCCAGGGAAGATCAAAGATAGCATAAATGCTATGCTAGACAAGGTTGAGATAGGAATAAGTGAAGAATTAGTACCAAAGGAGAAGGGAGCTCCTACATTTCTTCGTCTTGTGACTCACACAATATCAAAAGCAGAAAAAAAAAACTAGTTTTTGTCAGTTCCTTACTTCAGTAAAGGTGCTAGAGGGTTACTTTTCAAATATCAGAAGACTCATGTTAGTAAAGAACTTGAAACTGATGGGATTAAAATCTCATAACTGTCATGTCTTGATGGAGAACTTGATTCTGATAGCTATATAGGGTATCTTGCCTTATGAGGTGTGAGCTACAATCACAAAGTTATGTTTCTTCTTTAAATCACTTTGCAATAAAGTCATAGACCCTCAAATATTGCCAAGGTTGCAAAATCAAATCATACACACATTATGTGAGCTTGAGATGTATTTTGCTTTAGCATACTTTAACATCATGGTTTATTTAACAACTCACTTAGTTAGAGAGGTACAACTTTGTAGCCTAGCCTATTTAAGGTGGATGTACCCAGTTGAATGTTTCATTAAGATAATGAAAGGGTTTGTAAAAATCAAAGTCGTCCAAAGGCTTGCATTGTTGAATGATATATCTGTGAAGAGGCTGCTGAATTTTTTGCCACATTCTTAAAACATACAAGCGATATTGTGCTTAATTGTAAGTATTATGATTATTTTGGATTAGAAGGTATTACACAAAATAAATGCTAAAAAGGGTATAATTGTAGTATTTTATTTCCCTAAATAAAAAGGATTTGCACGAAGGTGTTTTTAGCTGTATTTATTTTAGGGTAATCAAATAACTAGAGTTAAAAAGACAATCAAGCCTAAATAAAAGGATGAAGAACTATAGAAAAAGGTAAAAATTCACAAAGGCTAAAGGATCCATGAAAAACAAGACTTAAGACTGCTTTTAGGTAAAATTACATTATAGTTTGGGCTCATATATGTTAACTTATGACTTATGCTCCTTGAATGAGTTTTATAACCACCACTTAAACCCAAATGCATGTCTTACATGACCCATGAAGAGCAAAAATGTGGCACCTACAATTAATGAAGGGCATGAGGGTCATTTTACATGGTTTATTTTCCCACAAGCAACCATATGACCCCACCTAAAAGGATAGAATTAAACATAATTCAAAAAGGGGTTTAATTCAAAATATTATATCTTTTTATCCCATGAGAATTAAATTTAATTATTTTCCTCAAATATATTAAATCAAAATCCAAGAAAAAGATAAAGATTCAAGGATTTAAGATAAAGATTTTTCTTTATCATTTAAAAGTGTATCAAGAATTTGATTCCTCTAATCAAATGTATTCTAATCAAATGTAAAGAAGACGTCACAAGCTCATCAAAATTCAAAATAGAAAGATAGAGTAGATCTTATCCAAAACTAAAATTTGAATGCAAGAAGGCTATAAAAGGGACCCCAAAGGCTTCATTCCAAGGGCATGACCACACACCACACTTCTTTTCTCCTTCCATCATCATGTGTAGTTAATTAATCCTCTTCTTGAGGATAGATCTTGTAGCTTGAGTTCTATTTTTAATTTGGGAGTTGTGTTAGGTTTAGATCTTTTATATTTAAGCATTTCAATAGTTTCCTAGGTTTAGGTTTTGATATTTGTTTTTATAGACTTATAATCTTTAGTTGAATATTATTTTTTATCTTTACGTGAATTTCATGAATAATTTCAATTTGATGTTTTTAATTTATATATTTCTTTTTTCCTCATACATGATTATTCTTGTGATTTTATGATGTTATTAATTTAATTGCATGGATGATTATATATATATATATATATATATATATATATATATATATATATATATATATATATATATATATATATGACAATTGTCTATTATAGGGTTTGATGTTTGAATAACTCTGTTAGAGGAACGAATTATAGTTGGAATTGATTCTCACATGCTAAGTGATGCTTAAACAATTAATTGGAAGGCTATTATATGCTGGGTTCATGTGTAATAATTGATGAATTAATTGAGACATATAGTAGTTGTCTAGGGTATTTATATTAGACTTGGTACCATTCATACACTCCATATGCATTGTTGAACTATGATGGCCACTGATATATTCTCAAGAAGATTCATCATGTCTTGTGTGTGTCTGTCATTTTTATCTTTTTATTTTCATTTTCATTTTATTATTACAAAAAAATTCCAAAAATTACCACTCTTTATTTCTTTTGAGTCTTGCACATCTAAGTAATTAGAGAATTAAATACTATTGACTCCGCATAGGAGCATATGATCTAGGTTATGCTGCTACGCTGCATCATCTAGTTATTAATTTAAGCGCTAACTACATGCGTGATCAACCACATGTATAACTTATAAAGTGAGAACACAATTCACAACTCGCCTCCCCATTTGAATCATGTTAGCCTAAAGAGGTAAAACCTACAAACAATCTTAAGTATGTCCTTCCAATGCCCACCACAAATCCTAGTGGGAGGAGCTGTGCTTTTAGCTTTGTTGCATGGCCTAACCACCTTATTGTCATACCATATATGACAAAAAAGGTATACCGTCATCTTATAACACACACACGCATTAGATAGAGTTTCTGTTTTTTGCTTTACTTGTTGGACTTGATTGTATAATAGAATAGAAGCTCACACGTCGTGTATAACCATACAATTTGGGATTGTTTAAGACATTCCTGGCTTTGTGTTTAAGCTCAATGGAACTCCCTACTGTAAAGAGCTTAGGGGTATGCAGCATTGAGCAAGACTTGATAGAGAATGAGGGACCATAACTTACTATAGAAAGCCATATGCTATGGGTAGTCACCACCACGTAATAGTGGGAAATAGAGAGGGAAATAACAGTGGGGATGCCAGAAAAGAGTGGTGGAGCTATTTAACCAGCACGTAGAGTAATGGTGGAAAGTTTGAAATCACAAAAATAGGGTCCACAAAGAGATTTTAAAGACATACATTTGACGATTTATTGTGAAAAGCTGTCATATCTAAAAGTTTTACAGTGTTTTGATAAACAACCGTCATATATTGATAGAATATATATAACAGTTGTTTAGATACAACCGTCAATTAAACGATGTGTTTTCATTTTTGAAAAAAAAAAAAAACCAAACTTATATATCATGGTGGTAATATAAAACCGTTAAATATTGTCTCGTATACTTAATGGTTGTTTTAAATAACCATTATATATTGCTTTCCCATAATTCGGCTCCTTTATATTCAAAGGTTTCATGAAAATTATTAAGTATAGAGCGTCAAATATAAGCGATTTTGTCGTAGTGTCTCTTCATTTTTCTTTTGATTTCTATGATCATCGATCGTAGGAGGGTCCCTTTACCATTCTGTATAAATGGGTTGTTCTATTTATACAAATACAATGAAGGGGCCTTTTCAATCCTTGTTTGTCCATTAGTTTTCAAATCTTTAGTGCCCATAGCATATGGTGTTCTATAGTAAGATTTGATCACTCTTTCTCTATCAAGTCTTGCTCAAGGCTGCATACCCTTTGAGCCCTTTATAGTAGGGAATTCTATTAAGCCTAGCCACAAAGCCAAGAATGTCTTAATCAATCTCAAATTGCATGGTTCTACTCAATGTGTGAGCTTCAATCCTATTATACATATACAAATTTGTGTACAATTTCATTCTGTATGCATGTAGAGGGATATTGAAAAGAGAAACCCCATTTTTTAAAAAACAAAATTGCCTCAACAATTAACGGTTTTTACATAAAAACCATTATATATGTTTACATTATATATAATGGTTATTTTATTCAAACCGTTAGCATTTATAGCAAATAAATAGCGGTTGTAATATAACGCTCGTTATGTATGTTTATACTTTGCATAATGATTTTTGTGAAAGAATTGTTATGTATGTTGCAGAGTTTATAAAGGTTGTTTACTTAAGACAATTATTTATTATGCCAGTATTATGGCATATATAACAGTTGTTTACGTAAACCCTTTGTTATCATTACGCACAATATGATATCACTACACCTCAATACATAACAGGTGATATATTATAATCGTTATAATACATACTAAATATAATGATTCAAAACCGTTATGTATCTACATGGAGCATATATAATGCCTACATATATTATGGTTCAAAACCATAATATATAACAAGTAATAACAATCATATATCACAATTTCTGTAATAGTGCTTATAAATTTAAAATATCATAGTAACTAATTTTCAAAACTACTTACAAGTTGCAATTGCATTGCCCTAGTGGTAAAGTAATCCCCTTGTATAGGGGTTGTAGAGGGTTTATTTCCCCACCAAGCCATTTCAGCCTCCTTTCCAAGTCCAAAATACTCTCAAAGCCACATATGCTTCTGGGTGTATTTTTTTTAAAAAAAAAAAAACTCTTAAAGCTGGTCGTTTCCTTGGGCCTAAAAGTCCAAATCAAGAGAAGGGCACTTGGGTTCAATCGACTTCTTCATTTGTTGCCCTATTACGTGAAACTGGTAGGCTTTAATTGGGCCGGACAATAAAAGCTCAACTTGACTTCCTCTGAAAATAAGGACGAGAAAGTTTCTTAGAAGGAGGCCGCGGGGCAAGCCGCTTATCATTAACTATTAGACTTAAAAGATACTTTTAAAGGAAAACAGGAGACATAAAGTAATGACAAAAAGAATGACCATGAAAATTGAAGATTTTCTCAGTGACCTGAATATCCTATATATAAAAATTTTTTTGATTACTTTGTTGTAATTTTTTTTATATAAAATCTCATCTATATTTTGTTTTGCTGTACTAAATGTTTTTACCAAAATAGCCTTAATTAATGAGCAATTAATGATGCAAAATTAAATTTGCTAAACAGTCATTAGTTAACACCAGGGGTAATTATGGAAGAATGATACAAATAATTGACCCAGTTATTAATCACCAACAACTAATTTTCTTAATATTTACAAATTGGTTAAAAGAATCTTATACGTATAACTGGAATCCTGGAAAGAATGCTTGAATTCTAATATGAAAAGGTCAAAATATCCCCACCAGTTAATTTTAGAGGGCTTCTATCTTGTGTCATAAAAAAAAACAGAGATAGGGCTTCTATCTTGTAATTTCTTCTTGTTACCTTGGCTGTAATTCAAATTGAGTAGTAATTAATGGTAACTTTTTGATAACTAATTGATATACAAGCTCATTTCTATTTATAAACCACATTGTAAAATTTTTTTTTAGTGACTATAACTCATTGTATAACTGAAACAATTAATTTTTTTCCTTTATAGAGCCCTCGATATGAATATTGTGGAGGCCGGGTTAAGATACAAATCCGTCTTAAAAGTATTCACAAAATCTCAATGTTATTTTGGAAGTTTTTTCCTATTTATAAATCTAACTTGTAAATCTGATTTGAAACAATTTAAAAAAAAAAAAAAAAAAAGAAGAAGCTTGCATCCTCTCCCTCTCTTCCCTCCCTCCGCCATTCAAACATCAGTTTAGCCCACCTCCACGGCTGAGCTGTGTCAAAACAACAGCAACATCTCTTCCTATTTCTTTCTGATCTTTAGTGTTGGGCTGGTGGCCTCATAAACTAAGTATTCTATCTCAAAAAGAAATTAAAAGAACAATTTATGATGGCAATGGGGGGAAGGAGGAGGGGTAGGAGAGGATGGAAGCCTTCAAAAAGAGAGAGAGAGATAACGGACGTTTTGGGCTGTTAATTAGGAAGTGTGAGATTAATCCGCTTTAAATATATAAGGGTAAAATTGCACCTTAAAATATTTTAAGATGTTTGATACACCTTCAAATATATTTCAGGATGTTTAATGCACCTTAACCCTACTTTATATTGTTGTTTTGATTGGATATGTTTAAGTTATTAATATTCTAGTTTGTAGCTAGATGTAACCTTTCTCACCAACCCGTTATCAAATTTAATGTTCTTTATTCCGGATTACAAGAACTAGTAATCAACCCATGATTTGGCTTAATTAGCTTGTTTTCTTCATTTTAATAATCATTCGCGTCCATTCAGATTAATTAGCTAGGGTTATTCTGTTTCATCTATTTTTTATAACTATTTCCTCAATATATATTTGTCTAAGTAATATAGTCAAGATATATATTATCAATATGTAATTAGCTACCTCTCTGTTCTTTTTTAACATTAGTACGAATATTATGGGACTTGAAAAGTTTGGAAGTGAATTACAGTACTAGTCATGGCTTATATGTGGTATAATTTATTGAAATTTTAATATTAAATATCGATTTATAAATTTGTATATTTTATTTTTGTTGTTGTAGTATAATATTTGTTAATTTGTTAATACAAAATGCAATCTTAGTTGGCGCAGAAAAGAAAAATGGAGTCCAACTCATAATTACCATATACTCCTTTAGTACTAATTATGTGTGTGTTTGGAATGGCTTATTTTTGTCCAAAACGTGCTTATAATTTGTGATTCACGGTATACGAGGTAAGTATGTGAGAGGAGTTTTTTCTCGGCTTACGTAATAAGTGCGTTTTGACTGTTCAAAACGCTGACACAAACACACACTATATGTGGTCGGTATTAAGTTGTTCTTCATCGTGAATATAAAATATCTATCCTTATCTATAATATTTATTATTTTTTTTCCAAGCTAATATACTTCACTTATAAATTGATGAATAATTTATTTGGCTTTCCTAATCTATTCAAATTAGTTAAATAACTTATATTAAGAATCAAATGAGCATACATAAAACAATAAATTTAAGAATATCCATCAACATAGAGTTGGTCTACTGGCATAACGCCCTGCTAGATCCTTCTGAATCTTAAGTTTGAATTCAGTCTCAGAGGAGTCACAATATTGGAAGGTGAACCTGTGAATCCCAAACACGATAACGGATGACAATATCTAAAAAAAATTTAAGAATATCCTATCCATATATTAATACTAACCACATCTATCCTATCCATCTTTTAGAAGAAATTAATACTCCTTATTATAATTCAGTAAATGACGTATTAATTACATTTTTTTTAAGATGGTTTCTATTTAAAATTTGGTGCAATTTTTCTTTTTTGCTTTTCAAGATGTAATTCATGGTTTTAAATATGGAAAAATATAGAAAAAAATCATTTTCAAACAAATTTAATGACTAACCATATTTCTTTGATTCTGGTTAGATAATTGGAGGCACTTCAATGGCTAGTTGTCTCAGTGATGACAACACTTATCACATTTAGATGAGGTCCTAAGTTCAAGTTTGACATTGGCATGTTTGTACATGCGCATACGCACGTTTAATTGTATTAGATAAATGAAAAGGTATTCGGAGGTGCCTTGTGACTTTTAATATGAACCAGCATAATATTTTATTTCAATCTTTAATTTGTATCACTTTTAATTTTTTAAATGTATATGTTGCCATGAGTTCATAAGTGTAATATCCCAAAAAGTGATTAAAGGCTAATGACTTTAAAAGTGGATATAATTATTGTTGAATAAACACTTTTGGAGAATGTGTGATGGGAATTTGGATATTTTAATGATTCCAATGGCTTCCTTGTGAAAATTCATGTGGAGAGAGTGTTTATTGTGAAATTGGAACCATTGGGAACAATCGTGCTAAAGTTGAAAACTCTGTCCATTGAAACTCTGTACAGGGCAGCCAATTTGTATGGACGTTTTAAATAGGTAAATGGTGTCTAAAAATTCTGAAATTTTCCAGTATTAAATTTCACATGTCAAGCTTCAAAATGAACATATAATTTGTATCATTTTGATTTGTGACCTAAGAGTTTTGGATTTTTGAAGTTTTCCCAGCGGAATTAATTATTTTCTGGAACAGTATGGAAAGATTGAAATTCTGGGAATTTTGTGGTGATTTTCAGTAATGTCCAATATTTTTCCTATGAAGAGGACTTAAATATCTTTCATTTGGCTTTGGAATCACCTCATTTCTATTTTTCTAGAATTAGTTATGATTTTTCAAAGTTAGGGCAGAAAATCTGCCAACAAATCCGAAAATGGAAAATTTGTGATGGTAACTTTGTAATTATGGGATAATTTGTGATCAGCCCATTTTGGCACAAAATTGGGCCCCTGGACGTGCATATGACTGACCAAGAAGAGGAAAGAGTGGTTGGAATTTAATTGGGCTTGTGAATCATTTATATGTACAAAAAGGATTTGTGTACATAAAGTGGATTTTTGGAAATTCCTAAATATGACATAAGCAAGCAATACCATGACATGAGCCTAATGTTATAAAACAATCACAACACCTTTTCCCTTCCATTTCCCGTCGTCTTTTCCAGCAGCACAAACGTGAGAGAGAGCTTGGAGAAAAGAGAGAAAAAGAGGAAGAAATCTCGCAAGGTAAGCCGATTTCTCCGACGATCTAGCTCCTAACGCGTATAACTCCGACTCTAAGCTACTCCTCTTTATTCTTTAAGGTTGTGAAGCTCAAACTTTGGTGTTTCAAAGAGGCTAGGGTTTCAGCCAAATTTGGGAAAAGCTAGTAGGAGCTTGAGGTAACTTCCAAACTTTCGTATATTGCTTATTCTGGCTGCTGTGGGCAATTTAATCGGTGAAATTTCGCCGGATTGCCATTGGTTTTAAAGTTTGGAAATGATGTGGCCTAGGGGTTATGCTGCCCAAATTGGGTCTTAATGTTAGTTGTAACCCAATGTAATGGTTAATAAAGTGGTTAGGAGTAGAAAGGAACGCGTTTACGGAGCCGAAATCGTAAAACCCCGATTTTCCCCGGAGAACTCATAAATTTCGGCCAGCCCTAGAAATGGGTATTAGAGTTGGATTTTCAATGATTTGATGATTCCATTGGATTCAGTGGGCGAAAATAGGTGGGGTTACAGTTGGGCACTTTTTCAAAAAAGGCCGAGAAAGCATAATTACGGAAACACCCCTAAAACCCTAAAAGTAGGGCTGCCAAGGGCAATTTCGTAATTTGACATTGAATTTGATAATTCCGAGTCCGGAAATGGATTCCTTGGGCGGAAATATGTTAGGATAGCCCAGATTAGAATTTCGGGAAAAGTGCAACCGGACCGGGTACGGCGGGCCCAGGCCGGGTCCCCGGGGGTATTTTTGTAAATTTTCATTATAGACTCATATAACCCTAAGTAACACTATGGAAGTGTCTAAATAGTGCATTAGGAATTGTAGGATTCGATATTTGCCGCCCTCGTGAGCCAACTACGCCAGCGAACGTCAGAAAGGAACGAGGTAGTGACTTTTCTTTTGTACCATATATGATGCATTGTATGTGTGTTATATCGTTGATTTGTAATGAATTCGTATGCTGCGACATCTGTTGATTTGTGTTAGCACTGTCATTCCAATAGTCCCTGAGTAGCTAACAACGGTTCGGGTTAGGGCGGCGTGCCTTCCCGGCGGAGAAAGGGGATGAGGATGAGGTGTGATATATGTGATTATGTGAGCCGAAAGGCTATTTGTGGAGGCCGACGGGCCATTTGTGAAAGCCGAATAGCTGTACAGGCTATAAGGCTATATGTATGCACTGCCACGCCAATAGTCCCTGAGTAGCTAACAACGGTTCGGGTTAGGCGGTGTGCCTTCCCGGCGGAGAAAGGGGATGAGGGTGGAGTGTGATTTGTGGTGCTGCTGCTGTATGATGATTTGCTTACATGCTGTGTGCTTATGTGTGGTATAAATGTTTTGTTACTACTGGGATTCTCTTGAATCTCATTCTTTCCTTTAACTAACCTTTCAGACAGGGCGAGTGGCTCTAAGGAGAAGCGTACGACCCAGAGCGGTTAGAATCCTGTAGGGACATCTATTTTGGTTATGTTGGTTAAACCTGTTGGACAGGGTGTCTGTATATTATGTTGGTTGTAAAGAATAGTTGAACGTAGTTGTGTAGTCCCCTATATGGAGGTTGTAAACCCTTTTTGTGTATGAATGGAACCCGGGGGTTGCCGGGATTGCTATTAGATATTCTGATATGAATGAATGTGAATTAACTGCACAGGTGATTATATTCGATAATTGAACTTGAGACCGGAATAGGAAAGAAGTTTTGAAAATTTTATAAAGTCCCTACTTCACAGGGAGTTCTAAATGAGTTTTGAACTATTCGACGGTCTCTAAACCAATTTAATTACGTAATATCGAATTATAATTACGCTATTTAAGGCAGGGGTTACATTTTGGTATCAGAGCTGTAGTTCCTGGCAAGGGTAGAGGTTGCTAGGATAGCTCCCTTAGTTGGTTTTAGGGATAGAAGATTATCTGTGAACGATTGTTGTGTATGCACATGTATGTTTATTGATGTGGACATATATGGGTTTTATGACTATTGTGCATACTATTTCTGCTGAATTAATGGGGCAAGTTGTTTGTAGAATGAAGAAAACAAGAGGACGCCCCAATATTCCGCGTGTAGACCCTGAGGTGGAGGTTGTTAATGAAAACCCACCGGATGCAATGCAAGAGCTTATGGGTCTAATTCGGGATCAGAGAGATATGATCACTGAACTGAGGGAAGAGCTCAGAGCTGAGAAGGCGAAGAACCAGGAAGGTCCGGTTCAATCCACTCCGGAGGAGACTCAAGGAGAGACTCGACATGAGGACACTGCAGAAGGATCAGCACGACCTCTGGAATCCCCACCTCGTGCTACCTTGAATCAGGAATCATATGGGATGCCACCCAGGGAGGAAAAAGACCTTCAGTATTGGGTCACCCGATTCTGCAAGCATATGCCTCCGACGTTCAGAGGAAGGTTTGACCCTCAGGCAGCCGAAGATTGGTTGTACAGACTAGAGAAGATATTTGAGGTTCTGTGTTGCCCAGAGGAGGTGAAGCCACGGTTGGCAGTGTATAAACTCGAGGGGGACGCGGATCGTTGGTGGCGGAATATCGCCCTGACATTAAAGAGCAATGAAACACCATTGACTTGGGAACTGTTTCAACAAGAGTTCAACGAGAAATACTTTCCCAAATCAGTGCGGCTCGAGAAGGAGACAGAATTTCTCAACATCAAACAAGGGGATACAGAGAGCTTTGACGACTATTTGTCCCGTTTTGTCCGGTTGGCTCGGTACTCCTCTTACCTCCGGTTTAAAGATGATGAAGAATGGAGTTCTGATATGCTCATCCGCGGTCTGAGGCGAGAATTGAGAAAGCGATTGGTTACGAACCAATTCACTAAGTTCAACAAGGCTGTGGAGCAATGTCGAATTACGGAGAATAATCTGAGGGAGTTGAATCCTACCAGAGCTATTGGCCATCGCAGTGAACCCAGTAAGGGTAATGCTTCCCAGAAGCGGAAAGGCCAAGGATCCTCTTCATACAAGGGCGGTGATAAGAAGCCCTATCAGCCTAAAGACCGTGAGCCTCAGAGGGCTGTGACTGAGTGGAAATGCCCTCGCTGCAACAAAACGCATTATGGCCAAAATTGTCGGGGAGAATTGGTCTGTTTTAACTGTAAGCAGCCAGGACATTTTTCCCGAGATTGTCAACGACCACGAGTCGAGCAGAAACCGAGGACACAGGGCCGAGTGTTCGCTATGACCCACGAGGAAGCTCGTAAATCTCCTGAGTTGATACAAGGTAAAATCTCTATTAATGGCCATCTGTTGCAAGCATTGTTCGACTCAGGTGCAAGTCACTCCTTCATTGCTTATGATTGCGTGAAGCGCCTGGGATTGCATGTACATAAATTACCATTTGATTTGGTAGTGTCAACCCCGATGGGTGTTAAGGCTTTAACCACAGAAGCTTACTTGAATTGTGTCGTAACTGTGGAAGGGCACCAATCTGTTGTAGATTTGATATGTTTGCCGCTTTACCAATTGGAAGTCATTTTGGGTTTTGATTGGTTAACGGCAAATAATGTTTTGCTTGATTGTGGAAACAAGAGGATAGTATATCCTGTTTCTCAGAGGGTTGAAGCTGTGAATGCCGGTGTGAATTTTCTTTCTACGGCTAAAGCTGAAAAGTATCTTAAAAAGGGTTGCCAGGGGTATATAGTGTTTTTCTCAGTGCAAAGGGAAACTGGTGAAACTTTGAGTGATATACCCGTGGTAAATGAATTCCCTGAGGTATTTCCGGATGATCTAAATGGATTGCCTCCTGAGAGGGAAGTTCAATTTCCAATTGACATTATTCCTGGAGCTGGTTCTATATCTAAGGCCCCATACCGCATGGCCCCAAACGAAATGGCGGAGTTAAAGAAACAAATAGAAGACTTGCTTGAGAAAGGGTTCATTAGACCCAGTGTGTCGCCTTGGGGAGCTCCAGTGTTGTTCGTAAAGAAGAAAGATGGGAGTCTTCGATTGTGTATTGATTACAGAGAATTGAATAAGGTTACTATTAAGAACAAGTACCCTCTTCCCCGAATCGATGACCTATTAGATCAACTCTCTGGTTCGTGTGTGTTTTCAAAGATTGATCTGAGGTCAGGGTATCATCAGCTGCGAGTGAAAGCAGAGGATGTTCCGAAGACTGCTTTTCGGACCCGGTATGGTCATTATGAGTTCTTGGTGATGCCATTTGGGCTAACCAATGCGCCTGCGGTATTCATGGATTACATGAACCGTATCTTTCGACAATACCTGGATCAGTTTGTTGTTGTGTTTATCGATGACATTCTGATATACTCCAAGAGTATGGAAGACCATGAGCATCATTTGGGAGTTGTATTGAATATATTGCGTGAGAAACAATTATATGCTAAATTGAGCAAGTGCGAGTTTTGGCTATCAGAAGTGAAATTCTTAGGCCATGTTATCTCGCAAGAAGGGGTCTCTGTGGATCCTAGTAAAGTGGAAGCAGTACTGGACTGGAAGAGGCCAGAATCTGTGGCGGAAATACGCAGTTTTCTGGGTCTTGCTAGTTATTATCGGAGATTTATCCAAAATTTCTCCCGTATTGCGTTGCCGATGACCAAGCTCACGAGAAAGGATCAGCCGTTTGTGTGGGATGAGAAATGTGAAAACTGTTTTGTGGAGCTGAAGGAGAGGTTGACTACGGCACCTGTGTTGATTTTGCCCGATCCCAGTTTGACATATGTTGTGTATTCTGATGCCAGTGGGCAGGGATTAGGGTGTGTCCTTATGCAGCAGGGACGTGTGGTGGCCTACGCCTCTCGACAGCTCAGACCTCATGAATTGAACTATCCCACTCATGATCTGGAGCTTGCGGCCATTGTGTTTGCTTTGAAGATTTGGCGTCATTACCTGTATGGTGTGACTGTGGAACTGTACTGCGACCACAAGAGTCTCAAATACTTGTATGATCAAAAAGAACTGAATATGAGACAGTGCCGCTGGATGGAATTGCTTAAGGACTACGACCTGGAAATAAAATATCATCCGGGTAAGGCAAATGTAGTCGTTGATGCTCTGAGTCGAAAGACTGTGCTCGTTGCCGCTATGATGATACGAGAGAAGAAACTGATTGAAGACTTTCGTGATTTGAATTTGACAAACCAGATCATTTGTGCCAATTACACTGTTTCTCAAGAGGAAAGTGATCTGAGAACTGAGATTGAAGAAGCTCAGAGGCAAGATGACTGGATACAGCGCAATCTGACTCGAATTGAGCGGGGAGAAGTTCCAGGATATGACCTATCGCCTCGTGGATTAGTTTGCTATCAGAAGAGAATCTGTGTTCCACTTCAGGTGGAGTTGAGACATAAGATTCTAGATGAGGCACACAAAAGCCGGTACACTCTTCATCCTGGTATGACCAAGATGTATCATAACCTGAAATCTGTGTATTGGTGGCCGGGATTGAAGAGTGATGTAACCAAATATGTTGCAAGGTGTCTCACTTGCCAGAAGGTAAAGATCGAGCACCAGAGACCGCCTGGGTTACTTCAGAGTCCTGAGATTCCGGAATAGAAATGGGAAAGCGTAACCATGGATTTGGTTGTGGGATTGCCCAGGATCAGAAACTATGACGCGATCTGGGTAATTGTGGATCGGTTAACAAAGTCAGCCCACTTCATATCAATCGATGCTGGTTACTCTCCGGATAAGCTAGCGGAGATTTATATCCGAGAGATTGTCAAACTTCATGGTGTTCCGAAAAACATCATTTCCGATCGAGATCCCCGATTCACTTCGAGATTCTGGAAAGCATTGCATGAAGCCTTAGGTACTCAACTGAGATTCAGTACGGCTTATCATCCTCAAACGGATGGACAATCTGAGAGAACAATTCAGACACTGGAAGATATGTTGCGAGCTTGTGTTCTCGACTTTAAAGGAAGTTGGGTTCATTTCCTTCCACTGGCTGAGTTCGCCTACAACAATAGCTATCATGCGAGCATCCAAATGGCTCCTTATGAAGCGTTGTATGGAAGACGGTGTCAATCACCTTTGTGCTGGAACGAGTTATCCGAAAGGAAGCTTTATGGACCAGATTTGGTTGATCAAACCTCAGCACAGATTCAGATTATTCGCAAGAGGTTGCTTACAGCGCAGAGTCGCCAGAAAAGCTACGCTGACAAGAGAAGACGGCCTCTAGAGTTTGAGGTTGGAGATCATATTTTCTTAAGAGTATCTCCTGTCACCGGTGTTGGGCGAGCGATCAAGAGGAAGAAGCTAAGCCCTAGATACATAGGTCCTTTTGAAATCCTTGAGAGGATTGGGCCTGTAGCTTACCGGGTAGCTCTACCTCCGAGCTTGAGTAGACTCCATGACGTATTCCACGTTTCTCAATTGAAGAAGTACCAACCGGATCCGTCTCACATCATTGAGTATGAGGATGTTGAGCTTCAAGACAATTTCACATATGCAGTGGAGCCAGAGCAAGTCATTGACCGAGAAGAGCGACGGCTCAGACACAGGAGCATTCCATATGTGAAGGTGATCTGGAAGGGAATGACGCAAAGAGAGGCAACTTGGGAAGCGGAGGAAGATATGCGAAGACGATATCCGGAGTTTATGGCTCAAGTTGTGTAGCAATTTCGAGGACGAAATTTAATTTTCGGGGGGAGAAATGTAATATCCCAAAAAGTGATTAAAGGCTAATGACTTTAAAAGTGGATATAATTATTGTTGAATAAACACTTTTGGAGAATGTGTGATGGGAATTTGGATATTTTAATGATTCCAATGGCTTCCTTGTGAAAATTCATGTGGGGAGAGTGTTTATTGTGAAATTGGAACCATTGGGAACAATCGTGCTAAAGTTGAAAACTCTGTCCATTGAAACTCTGTACAGGGCAGCCAATTTGTATGGACGTTTTAAATAGGCAAATGGTGTCTAAAAATTCTGAAATTTTCCAGTATTAAAGTTCACATGTCAAGCTTTGTATCATTTTGATTTGTGACCTAAGAGTTTTGGATTTTTGAAGTTTGCCCAGCGGAATTAATTATTTTCTGGAACAGTATGGAAAGATTGAAATTCTGGGAATTTTGTGGTGATTTTCAGTAATGTCCAATATTTTTCCTATGAATAGGACTTAAATATCTTTCATTTGGCTTTGGAATCACCTCATTTCGATTTTTCTAGAATTAGTTATGATTTTTCAAAGTTAGGGCAGAAAATCTGCCAACAAATCCGAAAATGGAAAATTTGTGATGGTAACTTTGTAATTATGGGATAATTTGTGATCAGCCCATTTTGGCACAAAATTGGGCCCCTGGACGTGCATATGACTGACCAAGAAGAGGAAAGAGTGGTTGGAATTTAATTGGGCTTGTGAATCATTTATATGTACAAAAAGGATTTGTGTACATAAAGTGGATTTTTGGAAATTCCTAAATATGACATAAGCAAGCAATACCATGACATGAGCCTAATGTTATAAAACAATCACAACACCTTTTCCCTTCCATTTCCCGTCGTCTTTTCCAGCAGCACAAACGTGAGAGAGAGCTTGGAGAAAAGAGAGAAAAAGAGGAAGAAATCTCGCAAGGTAAGCCGATTTCTCCGACGATCTAGCTCCTAACGCGTATAACTCCGACTCTAAGCTACTCCTCTTTATTCTTTAAGGTTGTGAAGCTCAAACTTTGGTGTTTCAAAGAGGCTAGGGTTTCAGCCAAATTTGGGAAAAGCTAGTAGGAGCTTGAGGTAACTTCCAAACTTTCGTATATTGCTTATTCTGGCTGCTGTGGGCAATTTAATCGGTGAAATTTCGCCGGATTGCCATTGGTTTTAAAGTTTGGAAATGATGTGGCCTAGGGGTTATGCTGCCCAAATTGGGTCTTAATGTTAGTTGTAACCCAATGTAATGGTTAATAAAGTGGTTAGGAGTAGAAAGGAACGCGTTTACGGAGCCGAAATCGTAAAACCCCGATTTTCCCCGGAGAACTCATAAATTTCGGCCAGCCCTAGAAATGGGTCTTAGAGTTGGATTTTCAATGATTTGATGATTCCATTGGATTCAGTGGGCGAAAATAGGTGGGGTTACAGTTGGGCACTTTTTCAAAAAAGGCCGAGAAAGCATAATTACGGAAACACCCCTAAAACCCTAAAAGTAGGGCTGCCAAGGGCAATTTCGTAATTTGACATTGAATTTGATAATTCCGAGTCCGGAAATGGATTCCTTGGGCGGAAATATGTTAGGATAGCCCAGATTAGAATTTCGGGAAAAGTGCAACCGGACCGGGTACGGCGGGCCCAGGCCGGGTCCCCGGGGGTATTTTTGTAAATTTTCATTATAGACTCATATAACCCTAAGTAACACTATGGAAGTGTCTAAATAGTGCATTTGGAATTGTAGGATTCGATATTTGCCGCCCTCGTGAGCCAACTACGCCAGCGAACGTCAGAAAGGAACGAGGTAGTGACTTTTCTTTTGTACCATATATGATGCATTGTATGTGTGTTATATCGTTGATTTGTAATGAATTCGTATGCTGCGACATCTGTGGATTTGTGTTAGCACTGTCATTCCAATAGTCCCTGAGTAGCTAACAACGGTTCGGGTTAGGGCGGCGTGCCTTCCCGGCGGAGAAAGGGGATGAGGGTGAGGTGTGATATATGTGATTATGTGAGCCGAAAGGCTATTTGTGGAGGCCGACGGGCCATTTGTGAAAGCCGAATAGCTGTACGGGCTATAAGGCTATATGTATGCACTGCCACGCCAATAGTCCCTGAGTAGCTAACAACGGTTCGGGTTAGGCGGTGTGCCTTCCCGGCGGAGAAAGGGGATGAGGGTGGAGTGTGATTTGTGGTGCTGCTGCTGTATGATGATTTGCTTACATGCTGTGTGCTTATGTGTGGTATAAATGTTTTGTTACTACTGGGATTCTCTTGAATCTCATTCTTTCCTTTAACTAACCTTTCAGACAGGGCGAGTGGCTCTAAGGAGAAGCGTACGACCCGGAGCAGTTAGAATCCTGTAGGGACATCTATTTTGGTTATGTTGGTTAAACCTGTTGGACAGGGTGTCTGTATATTATGTTGGTTGTAAAGAATAGTTGAACGTAGTTGTGTAGTCCCCTATATGGAGGTTGTAAACCCTTTTTGTGTATGAATGGAACCCGGGGGTTGCCGGGATTGCTATTAGATATTCTGATATGAATGAATGTGAATTAACTGCACAGGTGATTATATTCGATAATTGAACTTGAGACCGGAATAGGAAAGAAATTTTGAAAATTTTATAAAGTCCCTACTTCACAGGGAGTTCTAAATGAGTTTTGAACTATTCGACGGTCTCTAAACCAATTTAATTACGTAATATCGAATTATAATTACGCTATTTAAGGCAGGGGGTTACAATAAGCGTGGACTAAATCTATGATTGATAACAACTACAAGTTGACTTTACTAGGAAGAGGTTTGAATCGAAACCCACCTCTCTCTATGTACATACCTATATTTTTTATCTTTAATATAAGAACTACTTAATTAATTAGTTGATTTGAATAAATATGACATAATCTACCTAAAACATCACGTAACAATAGATTATATATACCAATTGATGATAATTTAGGTTTAGTGTGGAAAAAATTATAAATATATGAGATAAAATAGATTGAGATATTATATTTTAAACCAAATCATGTCTTTAACTAGCCTTATATCGGAGATCAGAGAAAGTATAATGAGAAACATGTAAACTATAGGTATTCAAGGAGTGAAATGAAGTGATGAGGGGCTGTTTTCATGGAATATATTCAAAGAAGGTAGGCAGATTTGAACATGAATTTGTCCTCACCATTGGACAAGAAATTGACGTGTAACTCACAATAGTACACTAACTCCATCACATGCACATCAAATTAGATATGAATCTAATTAATTAATATCAGCTGCTTCATGCATGCATGGACTACTTTTCCAGGTTTTCAATTTTGTTAGGCTCAATTTGTCTTGTGACAATAATTAATGGAGAGAAATGTGCTCATATATATATATATATATATATATATATATATATATATATATATATATATATATATATATAACTCCAGCCATCTAATTAGTAGTTAGTCTTTTATATTTGAATTTTAGGTCTCATTTGCTCACAATGATAACTTTTCAATGTTTTATATGAAATACCATTTTAACATTTGTTTTGGAACTATTCTGTTTTGATGGAAACCTCTTAATATATGATACTAGTCGGAATAATATAATTTAAAAAAATTATAAATTTGAAAGACATAGTGGACTGGGATCTTTTATTTAGAATCAAAGAAAATCTCTCTCTTAGCTCTTATATTTAGAAGTGAAAGGATTGGTAATGATGTGTCCCTATTGATAAAGTTAAATGTGAGAAAATAAATAATCAATTCAAATATAAGCGTGTTTGGTATCATTTATTTTTGGACAATAAGTTCTTATTCGTGAATCACGATTTATACGCACTTATTACCTGAAAATAAGTTATTCGATGCATATGTCCCTATTGCCACGTTATTGTGTATGCATGAAAAACGAGGAAAACTTGTTACCTTTGTATCTAAGGAGGAAAATATTCTTACAGATTATTTGGTTGGATTAGCTTATAGTATTACTAAGAATTTTGTTATCCTTGATCACCCACCACCTTCAAAGACGGTTGTTGATCATGGTTGATTGTTGTTTTGCGTTCCTCAGAGAAAAGAACGAGTTCTATATAACTTTTTCATAGATCAATGAATTCCAGTTTCATTCCAAAACAGAAAAAAAAACGAGGAAAACTTCTATTACTACTATCTTTTATCGTACAATTAAAAATAGTTCATATCTATATAGTGAAATTGATTAGCTATAGCCAATTGAATTGTTAAAATAATATATCCAAATTTAATCGCAAAAAAGATTAATAAATTAAATTCTAAACTTGCATCGAACTAGATTTCTTGTTCATCACCTGAACATGTTTAATTATTTATTAATTGAAAAGAATCGATATTCGGTTTATTAAATTAATCAGCAGATAATAATAATCACATATTATTTCTTGTAATATATCATCCAAATCTTACACAAGAAATAAAAACATATTATTAATTAGAAAAGAGCTTATAAAGTGACTACACACAAACCAACGTATGAAACACCAAAACTAATGAATGGTACCTTTGCTATAATATATCTAATTGTAAAATAATATGATTTTTCATACAAAAAATATTTATTGAATTTTCTGTCAAATAAGCCGATTGAGGGTAAAAAAGTGCTTATAAACCTATTCATCATGTTTAGGTAAGTTCTATGAAATCATGTTCAACCGTGATTTCAACCTCCCACAGCACTATTAGTATAAGTGATAAGGGTTGTTTTTGTGATTGGAAAATCCTGATAAAACTACCCCCAAAAGGATTTTTCCCAATTTACCCTTCTTCAAAATTTTCTCTCCTGTATTCCCTTCTTTTCAACTAAAGTTGTTCAAATAATACTTTGTCTGTCCCTATATATAAGATCTTTTTTTTTAATGGCTTGTCCATAAATGTTAGATCCCTTTTGAGTTTGTCTCAATAATAAATATAATTTTTTTCATTTTTCCTTCAATTAATTATTATCTACATACATTCTCTTTCATCATTTTCTCATTATTTACTCTTTCTCTCACCCACTCATAAATAAGGGCATTTTTGAAAAAAGAATTATTACATTTAACTATTTTTAACAGGTTTTTAAAATCTTGCAATTCAGTTGAAAGGCTCTTATATATAAGAACGGAGGGAGTATTATTTTACCCATTATTTAACATGAGTTTTTAAATTATTTTATATAATAATTGTTATAAAATAAAAATAATATTTAAATATTCATATCATTTATTAAATCATATTTAATAATAATTAAATATTTAAAATTTATTATTAAATATTTAATGGTCATTATTATTAAATATAATCAGAAAAATGCAAATAACTTTATTAATTCAGGCCCTTTTTGTAACTATACATGTAAAAGTGATTTTAATAAATGAAATCCAAAAATAATCAAAATTCTTAAAGTCACTTATAAAAAAAATATCCAAACAAAAATCATGATCAACCAATGCCACTTATAACGTGTGTCACTTATAAAAATCACGATAACAATTATTAACCGCTAATTCAAACGGGAATGTAATAAACAAATTAGGTGTGGTAGTTACTTTTTATTTAATCATTGTCTAGGAGGCAAATACGATACATTATTTTCTCTTATTCTTAAGTCTTCTCGTATTATTGCAAGATTTTCTTTACAGTTGCTGTTTGCTCTCTCCTTTATTCTCATTTCTTTTTCATATTAAGAAATAAATATAGGCAATATACTCTTTGTTCTTTATATTGTCTTGCTTTGTGGCCTCTGTCACCCCTCACAAATTTAAAACGTATTAAGAGGAGAGATATCCAAACTATTATCAGACTTCTTTCATTCTCCTCCCCAACCAATATGAGACTTAATAAGAGTTATAAAGCATTTTATGGAATGTTAATTAAGAGTAGTAATCACTTTGAAAAATAAATTATATCTAAAATATTCATTTATGAAAATATTATCAATTGAATAAGTTTTGTTTGATCAACCACTAAAGAACAATGACTAATTAATTATGTATATATATATAGGTTAAAAAAGGCTAATTTTGACATTATCCACAAGTGATTTTATGTTTGACTGGTGTGATATAAACAAATTAAATAAAGCTTGACCTTTTTAACTTTTTGTTTAATCATTGTATGTAGAAGACAAAGACATTTTCTCTTACTCTTATAGTCTTCTTTCATTGCAATTTTCTTTACAGTTGTTGTTGTATAGTTTGCTCCTTAATTTATTCTCATTTCCTTTAATCCAATGGGCAAAAAAACTTCGATCGATCGAGAGAGAGAGAGAGAGAGAGAGAGAGAGAGAGAGAGAGAGAGGCAAACCTAATTACATTCTCTATAGTCAATTATATGGGTGGGAGATTCCTTACTTTCATGTTTATGTGGTTAGATATATTTGTCAATGAACTTATCAAGTTATTAGATACACATATCTTTCACTTAATAATTCTTTTTCTCAAATGATTAGTACACCACCTCCTTGTTTTTCATTTATGCAGACAAGTAAAATATATTTTCAATTATTAATATTTTTTTTAAATTTTGTAACTAAAATTAAATTAAAATATTAAAAATTATAATTGTACAAAATTTTCACAATAATTTTTAAAACTGGCTTATGTTATGATATATGTATACCAATTTATATATTGTTATAGGTTGAGCTAATCTAATACCTTTGCCTAGGATTATTACATAATTAAATTAAAGTTTCATATAACTTTAATGTTTTCTTTAACTTTTATAAATTTTAACATTGATTTTTGTTTTTATTGGAAGAGTAGATGGATCATATGGTAGGTACATTATCATAGTTATAGTTACGATATTTGTTCTTTCGAGTACAATTATCTTAATTTTTTCAAAAGACACCAAATTTATTTATAATATTTGTAATATCTTTATATTTATAGTTTAATTAATTATATCATATTGGAATAATTAAAAATAAAATTTTGCATCTGATTTCGTTTCTTTCCCCGAAATTCCATAGCCATTTCTGAAGTATAGAATTGTGTGTTACAGACTCTGAAACATAGAATTGCCGGGATTCCCTCGGCCAAATAAGTTCATTTTTGTCTATTGCTAATTGCTAATAATTATTACTAGTAATAATAATGGTTGGAAATGGTTTATAAATAAGATTACAATAAATTTTTTTTTTGTAATTATATTAGTATAAACGTATAATATGGTATAGACACATGGGTGCGCATATACACAAGAATATTTTGCGCTAACGTTTCCTTCAAGTAATGACCGAAGTCCAAAGCCACTGTATAATGTTACCATCACTTTTTTTCTTTTTTAAATTACATTAAAAAGTAAAAATGTAAGAATAATCTCTCTCTCTCTCTCGGTCAACAAGAACAATCTCTCAAAGTAGTGGTCCGGGGGGGGGGGAAATCTTTTTGTTTGAAATTTTAGGCTGAATTTTTTCATTTTATTTTTTTTTCTAGCTATTCTTTTCATTTTACCTTTATTAAATATTTATTACTTATTATCTCTCTTCAATACATTTTCATTCAATATTTTTAATGCAATCTCTTTACAAATAAAAGTATAATTATGTCATAAATAAACATCTTTTTTCCAACTGCACCTTTATTTATAAGGGGTAAGAGAGGATTAGTATGAGAAAAAGGACCAAAAATAATTTACAGGGAAAGGATGATGAGAGATAATATAATTAATTGTGGGTAAAATAGATAATATAATTAATTGTGGGAAAAATAGGTAAAATTATAATTATAAAGCTTAACATAATTGACACTTAATTGGATTCTTTAAGTATTTAATAAGGAATTCGATCCTTGACAGTGTGTAAGGAAAGGGTCTTATGATCAATATTAAAATCCTTTCAAAAAATCTACATTACAAAGAAATTAGTCACTACAACCAACGACAAATATACTGGGCTTACCAATAAAACATAATAGGTAAAAATACATTTAACAATGAAATTTTTTACCAAGCCAATTCAAAAATTGGGACAGTATTCTGCAATAGATCTTCAGCCGAGGAGTGCTGCTACGTGGCAGAACTCGTGAGAATGAGATTCTGAATGTCGTTTTCTGATTTATTTATTTTTTAAATTCAATGCTGAATGTCGTTTTCACTGTAGTCAATTTGGGAGGCCGAGCGAAACGACATAGTCATGCTTTCACATTTTTAAAAGTAAACGACTCGCTTTTTTGGTTATGACTTGCACCGTCACTAACAATTATTCAATCAAATATCAAACATATAAAGCAAACCAGCTAATGTGGGTTGGGTGCAATGGCAGCTGTCAGATATAGAAATTTGCATATTTTGCGTATCTCATAAATATCATTTTTTTTTGTATAAATATTTTTTTAATTTATGTAAATATATATATATATATATATATATATATAAATGTAGATTTCCCATTATTTTTTATTTTCTATTTTTAAATTAACATAGATTAATATTTAAAATAATTAAATAAATAAATTTATATTTCCCATTATTTTTTATTTTCTATTTTTTTAATCATAAAAATATAAAGTGTGTGCAACTCAACTGAACATTACTTATAAAAAATTTATCAATTTCAGAAACTATTTATTTCAAAGGATAAGTTCAAGATATTTAGTATATTTTGAAGTATGAGTTTTTTTTTTGGCAGACACTAAGTACAAGTTATAATATTTGACAAGACGTGCTTACCATTAATATGGAGAACCTAAAAAGGGATATTAGATTTTTTAATTCATACATAATTATAATCCTAAATATAGCCACACATAATTTTAATCCTAAAATACTAGACTAAACAACCATTTAATGTGTGGAATTTCTTACTGAGAAAGAAAAATTAAAATATGAAGTTGAATTTGAAATATCAAACTAAATACACATTTAATACTTGAAATTTATTGCGAAGAAGGAAAAATTAAACCAAATCAACCAATAAGAATGACCGGTTGATTATATAGACAATACTTATTGACCAATCACATACAAACTAACATTATTAAAGATATATATTGATGCTTTTAAAAAATACATTTAAAATATAAGTTCTTACTTATAATTTGGATATTTTCTTGCATAATACTTCTTCCTATTCTTATTATAACTCATATTCAAAAAGAAATGAATGATTTCAATTATAAGTCATTAAAGGTAGTATTAAATTAATTATATTTTTTTAATATTACCTTTATTTAAAATCTAATTTTTTCTTAAATTGAAAAAAAGGTCAAATCAATGCTCTTAGAGATAGAACCCTCCACTACCCCTATGCAAGGGACTACTTTTCCATTAAGGCAATTCACCAAGCACTTCAAAATATTACCTTCAGTCTTTAATATTAAATCTGACTTGTAATGTAAATTGCCCTAGAAACTATTCTCTTCATTTCATTTTATAAGAAACAACTATCACTTATACTTTATTTCTAGGTAAAAATACCCTAACTACCTCTTTATTTTGTTTTAATTACACAGACATGCTCTTTATTTTAAAAACTCATATAGACCTTCCTCAAAATTAAAAGGTATTTTACACATACATCCCTTCTATTTTAAAATTATATTTTCATCCATCTAAATTTTTAGTTGACCATTAAATTTGACTTTTAAACTTTTGTTTTACTAAAATGTTCTTCTTTACCATTATAATTATTTAAACACACACAAATGTGGGCCAAAAACAATTATACCACCAAATTTTAATTCTAATAGATTTTTAACTTTCTAATATGTTTATTAATCTTGATATTATAAAATTTATAATTTTAATTCTTCATCATATTTATTATAATTGATTTATTTTTTATTTCTTAAATGACTAAAAATATACATCAAATACATTTTTTCTATCAAATATAATAGACTATATAGGTTTAAAAGATTATATAAGTCATTTAAATTTATAATTTTATTTTATTAAAAAATATTTAAAAAAACTTAAATGAATTTTTAAAATTTTGTGATATTTGCAAGCTGTCAATTAAGATTTGAGTTTTAGTATGAAGGGTAAATTAGTAAATAAATTTTATTTTTATATAAATTTTAATTAAAAATATATATTTTTAGAATCTTCTTAGAATATTCTTAACAGGGTTAGCGGTTTGAACTTAAGTATATGTTTTTAAAATAGACGCAAGGTCTGTGTAATTAAAGCAAAATCACATGGTGGTTTAAATATTTTACTCTTGTTTCTATTTATAAGAAACATTTAAATAATGTCTAAAATTTTCTTTGTTAGTTTCCTATTTTGCCCCCATTTAATTACTCATATTATAATCAATACATTCATTATTTCCAGGCTCAAAGCATCAATCATCTCTATTATAATAATTATTTTTATTCTTTCTTTTTTACAATCATCTTTATTACTCGCTCTTATCTTTAATATAAAATATATTAAGGAAGATCTTTATCCCAAATATAAAAAATATTTTTGATATTTGTCAATCTTTTCCTAATTTACTCTTATTGATGTTTCGTCAACCATAATCAAGGAAAGGAACAAAGGAGAGAATAAAGAAATATTACTAGGGTGTTTTAGAAAATATATATCATATTATCAAACTTGATTAAATTTTTTAATCTGATCAAATTAGATAAATATGTTTTACCACTTTGTACTTTATTATAAGTCACTTGTACTAAAAAAGTTGTGTTCAAAACATAAATCACTTGTAGGGTAGTAAATGTGGTTTGTCAATTTTACCCATGCTCACTATTGGTTGGATCCATGAGAAAGAGAGAAGAGAGAGGGAGTGTAGATGCATAGAGATAAAATGATATAAGAAAAAATATACACCATTTCATAAATATAGGTAAATATGGGAAAATTTATCCATTTTAATGCTTTTATTGGTTTGCGAGACTGGTATATTAAGGACTAGATGGAGTATAATAATTTGCCTATTCTCTCTCTTATTCCCTATCTCACTCTAAATAAGGATAAATTTAAGAAATTTTTTTTTAATTTTTATATATTTATCGTCTTTAATAAATTTTTTGATCCATGACAGTTTCTGATGAAAAGGAACAGAAGAAATATATCTTATACTCCCTCTAGTTTTTTTTAACAAAAGCTCAAAATTTGAATTGACTTGATCTTTTTCATAAGAACGAGACAAAAGTTGCCTAAACATTTAATTGGTTTTTTTCACTTATGTCCCTCATTAATTATATATATTTAATTAATTAAAGGGTTGATTATACTTATGCTTATTCTATTTCTCTATCTTACTTACTCCTTATAAATAAGGGTATAATTAAAAAAAATTTAAAACATAGTTATTATTTTTAACTAATTTTAACTATTTTTTAAACTGTGTAACTCAGTTATAAAACTCTTATAAATAGGAGCGAGAAAGTATTAAGGAATGAATGTGATGTTATTTATTGCAACTTCTATGATATTTATATTTTAAGACAAAAGTAATCACTTCACTTCATTTAACAATGTTGAGTTTTGGCAAGATAATTAGATTAGACTTGTGTTATAAGTTAACAAGGATACAATTTTTTGCAAAAATTATAGGGAAATTCACCGTGAGGTCCCAAGGACCATAAAGAATTACAAAAAAAAGTCCCAAGCCAAATTTCCTTATAAAAAATGTCCCTAGGGACTATATTGTGATTAATTTAGAATGTGAAATTACTTTGTTGTCTCCATTGAATAAAAAAAGAAAGGAACAACATATGCCTTTTTTGACAAGTGCTAATGCCTATTTTGACAAATGGATGAACTATTTTAACAAGTCCATTTTCCTTCCCGGAGAAGTTTTGAAAATTCAAGGGTAACTTTGAATTTTAAACAAATTTTATTACTTTCTTTTCCAATTATAGATGATATAATTCTTTAAAACTCCTCATAGGTTGTGCCTTCCTTTATGCATCTTGTTCTTATCAGGGAGGAATATGAACTTGTCAAAATAGCTCATACAGTTGTCAAAATAGGTATAAGTACTTGTTAAAAAAGTCATATGCACTTGTCAAAATTGACGCATTTGATTCTGAAATTTCAAAACTTATCCAAGGAGAAAAATAAACTTGTCAAAATAGCTCATCTAATTATTAAAATAGGCATAAACACTTGTCAAAAAAGACATATGATGTTCCGTTCCTTTGCTTTTTTATTCAGTAGGGGTAACAAAGTAATTTCACATTCCGAAGTAATCACAATGCAGTCTCTAGGAAAGGTTATTTTAATAAATATGATAAGAAATTAAAATTATAAAATTTTATAATCTAATAAAAATTAATAAATTTTATAACATATTAGGAATTTTGAAAATATATATTAGATTATTTTTGGTTGTATAATTTTTTATTTTGACAAATATAAATGTTTAAATAATTCTTAAGTTAGGGAAGGTTATTTTGGTTAAAAAAAGTTTGAGTGTCAAACTTATCATTCTGTTAACATTTAGATGGATGGAAATTGAATCTTAAAGGTATAATAGAAGTTTGTGTAACTTATGTTTTGATTTTAAGAGAGATTTATATAATTTTTCTAAATAACGAGGAGATCCGTATAATTAAGATAAAATAAAGGCATAGTTAAAGTATTTTACTTAAATAATAAATCACCCACAAAATCCTCACATGACTGTGAGATTTCAACACATCAGCACATCACCTTGTGAGTTTTGAACCAAATATTTGTTGATTTAGATCTTTCTTTGTGTTTTTTGCTCCAGTACACACACAGAGCATAGAGGGGTATAATATGTTGCTTCCCTTCTGTGCCTTTTATTTTATAATCTTAACTGAATAATGAGGTTTAAAAAATTGATTAAAATTATTCAAGATAATAAATATATAAGAAATAATTATTTTTAAATATGCTCTTATTTAAAAGGGGTAAGTCAAAGATGATTAGTAGTGACTAGTAAGAGAAATGATGAGAAAGAACGCATGAAAAAAATGAGAATATAGAATATAATTAATTAAAATAAAAATAGCTAAAAATGTATTTAATATTGAGATAATCCAAATAAGATCATATAAAAAGATCAAACCAATTTTAAAATGGAAAAAAGATAAATAAATATCACTTGAATTTTAAAATTTTAAATAAATAATTTTTCAAAAACTTGAGTTGTTAGTTACTATATTCTTTTTGCTAATCATATTATATTTATTGTTAACAAAATTAATTTAAAATTTTAAAACTTAATTAATATTTAAGTATCTTTTTTACTTCAAAAATTGAGACATCTAAAAAAAACCGGAGCATATTTTATGAGAGATCATCACTCATCAGCCGTTCAGCTTAGCAGGGCTGCTACGTGGCAGCACTCGTGAGAGCCAGATTTTGAATGTCGTTTTCTGATTCATTCATCTTTTAAATTCAATTCTGATTTGTCGTTTTCAGTGGAGTCAATTTGTGCGGCCGAACGAAAGTCCTTGATGGTTGATTAAAAGTAAACGGCTCGCGGTTTTGGTTAAGACTCGTACCGTCACTCACGACGAGTCAGTCAAATATATAAAGCAAACCAGCTAATGGTTGATGGTTGCAATGGCAGCTAATGGTTGGCAAAAAAAAACCAGCTAATGAGGGATGGGTGCAATGGCAGGTATCATATGTAGAAATTTGCAAATTTTGTGTGACTCATAAGTATCATAATTTTTTTTATTAATTTATGTAAATATATATAAATGTAGATTTCCCATTATTTTTATTTTCTATTTTAAATAAATAAATATGAAGTGTGCGCACCTTAACTGAACATTACGTATAAAAAATTTATCAATTTCGGAAACTATTTATATTTAATATATTTTTAACAAAATATAAGTCACCAAGTACGAGTTATAATATTTAATAAGTTTTAAAAATATATTTAAAATATAAGTTCTTACTTATACTTTGCATATTTTCTTGCATAATACATCTGCCAATTCTTATTATAAGTTATATTAAAAAAGAAAGGAATGATTTTCATTATAAGTCACAAAGTATTAAATTAATTATATTTTTAAATTACCTTTATTTAAAATCTAGTTTTTTAAAAAAAAATGAAAAGGAGGTCAGACCAGTGTTCTTAGAGATAGAACCCTCCAATTCCCTCATGCAAGGGGCTGATTTCCCACTAGAGCAATGCACTAAGCACTTCAAAATATTATCTCTGGTCTTTAATATAAGATCTAACTTATAATACAAATTACACTATAAGTTATTCTCTTCTTTCCATTTTATATGAAACAACTATCACATCTACTTTGTTTTTATTTATAAGAGACATTTAAATATAATGTCTAAAATTTTCTTTGTTAATTTTTTATTTTGCCCCCATTTAATTACTCATATTATAATCAATACATTTATTATTACAAGGCCCAAAGCATCAATCATCTCTATTATAATAATTTTCTTATTATTTCTTTTCTATAATCATCATTACTCTTTTTTGTTCTTAATATAATACTTATTTAATGAGTTAATCTTAATTCTAAATATAAGACATATTTTTTATATTTATCAATATTTTTCTAATATACTCATATTGATGTTTCATAAACCATAATCAAGGACATGAAGGAAGGAAAACATCAAGGAAGACAACTATGGTATTTTAGAAAATATGTGTCATATTAACTAATTTAACTAATTTTTTTAATTTAATCAAATTAGATAAATATACCTTATATTAAGGAGTAGATGAGATATAATAATTTCTTTATTCTCTCTCTTATTTAGTATCTCCCCATAAGGATATGTTCAAGAAAAAAGTTTCAATGTTTACATATTTATTGTCTTTGATAAATTTTTTTATGAACAACAGTTTCTTACAAAACGGAATCGAAGAAGTGTATCTTATATTAAAGATGAAAAATAATAGTAATATTTATTGCAACTTCTATGATATCTTTAATGTAATTTATGATATTAATTACATATAAATATAAATTTTTTATTTTATTTTAAGACAATATTAATCACTTAACTTCGTTTACTCAGTGTTGAGTTTTGGTCAGAAAATAATTAGACTCGTGTTATAAGTTATTACAAGGATATGATTTTCTGAAAAAACTAGAAGTTTTGCAAAATTAAGGAATAAAATAAACCGACCGTACTATTGAAAGATCATGCAACAAATCCCAACATATAATTCAAAATCTGACACAATCCTGCTCTTCCCCAAGCAACGACCATGCTCTGTGTCTCTTCGGAGGCCAACCACCGCCTTTTGTCCACTAAACTTGCGTAATCGCTCTTCCTTCTTCTTCTCAACACCATGTGATTCATTCCTCTTCTTCCTTTCCACGTTTCATTCAATCTTCTTAATTTCCAATCCCTTCTTGTGTTTACTTTCTCGAATCCCAAATCTTGCGTTTGTTTTCACTCTCTCTCTCACTTCACTCTTTTGTTTTTTTGGGGGGTATTTTTCCCCGTTCCCACTCAACCCCACCAAAATTCAACCTCTTCTTTGTTATCCCCTTGGCCGCCGCATGTTCGCCGGAGACATTTCCCGGCGATGTCACTCGCTGATCATCTTGTTTTCTCTGTTTTTTCTCTTCCTGACTGGCTCGTCCCTTACGGATGAGTTTCAAATGCTCATGAAGTTCAAGTCCTCTGTTCTAACTTCAAATGCCGATGATGTTTTCGGTTCATGGACGGAAGCCAATTCTCCCTGCAATTTCACCGGAATTCTCTGCAATGCCAATGGTTTCGTTTCAGAAATCAATCTCGCCGGAAGAAATCTTGGGGGTACTGTCCGGTTTGATTCACTTTGCGCGCTTCAGTCGTTGGAGATATTATCTCTGGGGTCGAATTCCTTTCATGGAAGCATCAGTCGGGACCTGAGGAAGTGCAGTAATTTGAAGTATTTGGATTTGGGCGGGAATTCGTTTTCTGGGGAAATGCCTGAGTTCTCTAATTTGATCAAGCTTACCTACTTGAACTTGAATGCCAGTGGAATTTCTGGGACATTTCCATGGAAGTCATTGAGAAATCTAACTAGTCTTGGATTCTTAAGCCTTGGAGATAACATGTTTGAAAAAAATCATTTTCCCTTGGAGGTGTTAAAGCTTGAGAAATTGTATTGGCTTTACCTCACAAATTGCAGCATCACCGGGAAAATCCCATTGGGTATTGGGAATCTAACCCAGCTTGAGGATCTTGAGCTTTCTGATAACCTTTTGACAGGTGAAATCCCTGGCGATATTGGGAAGCTTCAGAAGCTGAGGCAACTTGAGATATATGATAACTACTTGATTGGGAAAATCCCAAAAGGATTTGGTAATCTCACAAATCTAGTCTACTTGGATGTTTCTAATAATCGGCTTGAAGGTGATATTTCTGAGCTTCGGTTCTTGACAAACTTAGCTTCTCTTCAGCTTTTTCAGAACCAATTCTCTGGAGGAATCCCAAATGAGTTCGGAGATTTCAAAAGCCTCACTGAGTTTTCACTTTATGCAAATAATTTCACTGGTTCTCTCCCTCAAAAACTTGGCTCTTGGGTTGGTTTACAATATATTGATGTTTCTGATAACTCTCTGTCTGGTCCTATACCACCTGACATGTGCAGGAACAACAACATGACTGAGCTAGCTATGTTGAACAATAGCTTCACTGGAAGTATACCTGAAACATATGCGAATTGTTCGGCTATGGTTCGTTTTCTCGTTAACAGAAACTCGCTTTCTGGTCGTGTTCCTTCGGGTTTATGGGGCCTGCCAAATATGGAAATAATTGATCTTTCAATGAACCAGTTTGAAGGTTCAGTGGCCTCTGATATTGCTGACGCAAAATCTCTTGCACAACTATTTTTAACTGACAACAAGTTCTCTGGTGAACTGCCCTCAGGAATCTCAGAAGCTTCTTCATTGGTATCAATCAAGTTGAGCTCAAATCAATTATCTGGTAAGCTTCCCGATTCTACAGGAAACTTGAAGAAATTGGGTAGTCTTAAGTTGGATGGAAACAATTTTTCTGGTTCTATACCAAAGTCTTTAAGTTCTTGTATTTCTCTCAGTGAAGTAAACATTGCTGGTAACTCGCTTTCTGGGGAGATCCCTACGAGTCTTGGCTCTCTGCCTACTCTCAATTCATTAAACCTATCGTCCAATAGACTTTCGGGCGAAATTCCATCGAGCTTGTCGTCTCTTAAACTGAGCCTTCTTGATTTATCAAACAACAATTTCTTTGGTCCAGTGCCAGACTCACTCTCTATTCCGGCATTCATAGATGGGTTAAAGGGAAATCCTGGCTTATGCAGTGACACTTTGGTAAATTTTAGGCCATGTACACTGGTTAGCACTGGCTCTAGTCGAGTTAGGACCATTATTCTCTGTTTGCTTGCTGGTATAATGGTTCTGCTAGTTTCATTGGCATGCATATTCTTCCTGAAGCTAAAGCAGAACAAGTTAGAGGAGAAGCCTTTGAAGACTAATTCCTGGGATTTGAAGCAGTACCATGTGATGAACTTCAACGAAAATGAAATCATTGAAGGGATCAAGTCTGAGAATCTGATTGGCAAAGGAGGATCCGGGAATGTTTACAAGGTTGTTCTCAAATGCGGCAAAGAATTGGCAGTCAAGCACATATGGACTTCGAATCCGGTTGAACCAGGAAGTGGCTGGAGCAGTTCAGCGATGCTCAAAAGAAGTTGCCGGTCATCGGAGTATGATGCTGAGGTGGCCACACTAAGCTCCATAAGGCATGTGAATGTAGTGAAGCTCTACTGTAGCATCACAAGTGAAGATAGTAGCCTTCTTGTTTATGAGTTTTTGCCGAATAGGAGCTTGTGGGATAAGCTGCACAATGGCCAGAAAAGTCCTATGAGTTGGGAGGTTAGGTATGAGATTGCTTTGGGAGCAGCTAGAGGATTGGAGTATCTGCATCATGGGTGTGATAGGCCAGTTATACATAGAGATGTGAAGTCAAGTAACATCTTGATTGATAAAGAATGGAAGCCAAGGATTGCTGACTTTGGGCTTGCCAAGATTGTGCAGAGTGGAGCTGGCAATTGGACAAATGTTATTGCTGGAACACTTGGTTACATGGCTCCTGGTAAGCTTTTCATTTCCTTGCAGATCAGAAAAAAAGGGGTTCAAAAAAGTGAAAGTAGATAGCATCGGCCTAGGAATTTACAGTTAACTTTTTTAATGCAGAAAATCTAAATCTAGTGAGAGAATAAGGGCCTTTTGGTGGCTGAGATCAAAATACAAGAAGCTTAGGACATTGTTTTGACTTGTTTTCATTCATAGGTTGAGAACATTGATGCCATGGAATCCCCTCACGGAGGGGGGCTATTTCATGATGCTTCAGATCAATAAATCTGGCATATTTTCTGGGTTTGCTTTTTCTTTCACTTTAAGTAATAGATATCTAGCTATAAGAACAAGTTATATAAGATTGAAATAATTGGGCTCAGGATATAAGTGGAAAATGCATTTCATCGCTTAATTTTAGACCAAAATTACAGTTTAATTTAGTTACTTGAAACTTCAATTTCTGGTTGCGGTGCTTGAAAACTGATCATGTTGATTTTGGGAATGACAGAGTATGCCTATACATGTAAGGTGACTGAGAAGAGTGATGTGTATAGCTTTGGAGTGGTTCTAATGGAGTTAGTGACGGGGAAGAAGCCGAATGAATCAGAATTTGGGGAGAACAAGGACATAGTCAACTGGGTATGCGGCAACAAGAGGACCACCAAAGAAGACATGGTTGAGCTTTTGGATTCCACAATTCCAAAGCATTACAAAGATGATGCCATGAAGGTTCTAAGAATTGCAACACTCTGCACTGTGAAGGTTCCATACTCAAGACCTTCCATGAGAATGGTGGTTCAAATGCTGGAAGAGGCAGCACCTTGTACTCTGACCGATGTTGTTGTGGCTAAAGATGGTTAAACTAGCTAGTTCGTCAATAAAGGCATTGATTAGTGGGGGAATAAAAGAAAATTTATCAGATCAGGAAGGAACATTTGGAAAAATCATAGTGAGGCTGCAAAGTCAAAAAGTGTAAAATATTTTGAAGTATCTAGAGGTAAGACTCGGATAGGGGGTTTTGGCTAGTAAATTGTACTACTTGGACAATAATTTTCTCTTATAATATCAGTCTTTCTGACTTTTTCTCTGCATAATTGGAATGCCATGTGAAAGGGCCTATAACTTTTTGAAAGGTTTCTTTTTGTCATTGAAATTTAATTTGATCTTTTGTGGCATTTACCCAAGCCTCTGTGCAGTGTTTAGTATAGCTGAAATTTAACAATGGAAGAGATAACAATAGTAGTAACAATAAGCTTTATTTTACTATGTAGGCTCGGCTATATGAATGGTATTACAATAACAACAAGATAAGATAAAATAAGAGATGTGAATTCTATAATATCAAATCTATCCAAGGCCCAGATTCATGAAATTCTAATTGGCGGTTGGTTTATGATTAAACAAACTCCTTTTATTTGCAGAGAGTAAAAATCAAAACATTGGGTTGGCAATTGTAATTCAATTGATAATAATTAATTATAAAATTTTAATTTATTTATATTAAACATTTAATAATGTTATTATAAGCATGTCAATATGTTTTAAATAGAACAAAATTTAGGTGAAGTTGCTTATATTCATTACGTCAAGTTCTCCAATCATACTTTACTAATGAAATGCGTATGTGCATATGTAAATTCACCTATGAACACTTGTAAATTTTTGTACAAGCTCTTATAATGTAAATTAGGATTTGCAAATATTTAAATGGACACATTATTTTACTCTTATTACTTGTTAAAATGCGCATATGCACTTATAAATTCACCCATGAAATAGAAACAATTATTATTTTATATATGTACATTTATAAATTGACCTAATTTTTGTTGTTTTAAGGGTTAAGATAAAAAAAATACCGATGAAATTTTCTAAAAAATGCACCCAGCACTATAAATTTTTTTTGGGTGAAATACCCATGATCATTTTTAGACGGATCAACAATGTCATCTCCGATAAATGTGGTGCTAAACGTGACAAGCGTATAAAGGTGAGTAAAATAAAACCAAAACCCAAGACCGACCGAACCCACTTTGGTTTTTTGGTGTTCGGAGCATGTTTGATTCTTTTTTCCAGTTTTTTTTGATGTTTTGGTTCGGTTTGGTTCTGTGAAAAAAATTTCGGTTTTAACCGAAAAACCGAAAATTGTAAAGAATACACTATATAATATTTTTTTAACATTTTTTCTTTGATTTAATTAAGTGTCAATACTACATTGATAGTATATATTGTCTATACTTTGTATCATCTCTTCTTAAATCTTGTTGAGGCTATTCAATTTATATTTTGTATTAAGTTTTGCTTGTTGAAAATTCAGATATTCTAATTTAATTAGGAAGACAAAAAAATTTCGGTTTTATCTATAAAAACTGAAACTGAACCGAATTATTTCAGCTCAGTTATCTTCTCTTACTGGGTTTCGATTCAGTATGAAAAATTCTTATATTTCGGTTTTTACCGAAAACCAAACCGAAAACCGAATACTCACCCCTATAAATGCCTATTATTTTTTAGTTTAATGGGTCCTACTTGATGTCCATGCCATCTTAGTGTGTGTTTAGAATTGTTTATTAGGGGTTAATAAGCATTTATTACGTAAGTTGAGATAAAATTCCTCTTATATATTTACCTTGTATACTGTAAATTACGATTTATAAATAATTATTTTCTAAAAATAAATTATGCCAAATGATCACTAAAATCAAGTCAAAATTGTGAACTCGAAAATTTTTTCCTTCCTTCTCAACTTCACTGTCCTCAATATTGTCGCTGGCGGTGACCAATCCTCTCTCGACTTGCGCTCTATCTGCAAGTTCTCCTATTCTGCCATCACCCATTCGATCAATCAACTCTGAAACCCTCCTCTTCACACCAGTACGACAACTTAGTTGTCGCGTATTCAGATCCTTCGCCTGCGCCTCCTCAGCCACACCATCCTCTACCGAGATTTCTACTCCTTCTAAATTTTTCAGAGACAAAAATTATGATCTATCATCTGATCGAACAAAATTGATGCTCTAGATGTCAAACGAAGGTTGGGTTGAGCCGATTCCAATGCTGGTGTGGTAAGTTGCTTTACGCCTAGCATCGACACTGCCATGAAAATGTGGGTCTGGAATTTGGGGTTTCTGAGTGAAGTATGAAGAGATTAAAGAAGATGAAGCATTTTGGGTGTTCTCCAGAAGCTCGCACTCAGATGCCTTTCCATGACAAGTACGAAATTATTTTCACCACCTCAGCATCCATGTCATTGTCTTTAGTCAATGCCTTTCATCAAATGGTCAACGTAGTTTAAATAAACGGTTGTGGCATTTTAGCAGCGTTTTGGATTCTTTATAGTGAGTGTTTGGCAACACTTATTTTGGGACAATAAGTCCTTATTACGTAAGTCGAGACAAAATTCCTCTCACATACTTACTTCGTATACCGTGAATCATGATTTATAAGCACTTATTGCTAAAAAATAAGCTATACCAAATAAGCACATAGGTAGTTTAGAACTTGAAAATTATGCTCTAAATAACTACAACTTCTTGTATTAAAAAACTTGAACTTTGAATTTTAGAAGTTCAAAACAATTGTTGATTTAAATGATTTGAACCTGGATTTGGGGCTCAATGAATACATTTTGATGTATATCTGAAGGCGAAGGTTAAGGTGTAAATTTAGTAATAAAGTTTTGTTCGAGGGGTGTCTGGTATAAATAAATTTTAGAAGGGGCAAAAATAACAATGAACCCTTAAAAATGGTGCAAATTTAACAAAACTGTTAAATTTGATCTAACATCGTTAGGAGTTTTCTTCTCTTATAATTTAACGCCGTTAAATTAAATTTAACGGTTTCGTTAAATTTGTACCTATTTTAATTGTTCATTGTCATTTTTATCTCTTCCAAAACTTATTTGTGTTAGACGCCCCACAGGTAAAATTTCATTACTAAACTTGCATCTTAACTCTAAATCTGAATGAATTCATGAATTTATTTTGGAAAAGGAATTATGAACTTTAAAAAAATATATTGAAAACTCTTGCCAATGTCAAAATAATTAGACATAAATAAATTGAACATGGATTTCTTATTCACTGGATTTGAATTGTTAATGATAAATTCTCTTCAAAGAATTTATGAACAATTTGAAATTGTATTAATTTCAAAGAATTCATGAATTATTTGGAAATGCATGAACATTGAGACAATAAATCCTGCACGAGCTATTTAAAGAGTTAGTCAAGTACGAAAAAATTTAGAGAGTTACATTCCAGTACTTAACAATCATAACATCATTGTATTAGATTTAAATGATATGTCTATTTATAGTTTTTTTTAAGTGATAATTAATTTATAGGTTTTTATAGTTTCAATCAATTTTTAACTAGGTTCCTATAATTTTTTTTATCAGGTCTTTATATTTTTATCTATTTTTAATTAGTTCTTTGCAATTTTTTTTCTTTTTATCATGTCCTTATTATTTCACCAAATTTTTAAGCAAGATCTTGTAGGTTTTTTTTTGGATTTAATTGAAAATTAAATAAATGAATAATATTAAAATATAATTTCAAGATCATAAATTTAAATTAATAATTATATTTTTTGAAAACTTTATAATTATAATTCCCATTTTATAATTGTAAAATAAATACAAATTAGAATTTAAAATAAATAATATAAATATATGTTTAATTAAAAAATAAGAAGAATATTAAAAAAATTCATTAAAAGGAATGTTAAAATAAAATTATCATAGTAATTTATTATATATAGAGAATTAGTATTTATAGAAAAATATTTGATAAAATTATATATTATACATAATAATATTATATTTTATATTTATAGAAGAAAATTTTTAGAATTTATTGAAGGGTAGAGGTGTACTCAACATTTTGAAATTATTTTTGGAGGTACAATTAGTATCCTAAAATATTTAGGGGGTGCAATTTTACCTCTAAGATATTTAAATTGGATCAATTTCACCCCCTAACCGAAACATGAACGGACCATTTACCCTTTCCACATAAGCATTTTATTTTACCAATAATAACACTTAATTATTAAAAAAGCCACCTTTCTCGCCTTCTCCTCCATCCTCCTGGGTCCTCCTCGCTTCATAGGCTCATCTCGAACCCACTTTAGAGCTACAGCTGAATCAAGTAACCGCACGACTTATAGAGAGATGCAAACAAGTTGAAGGCAATATTAGAAGCAGACATGTGGTCACTGAAGAAGGAACAGGTGGAAGAACAGGAAAAACAAAAAATGTTGAGAGCAAAAAAGCTATGGAAATGACTTAAGGATTATGTCAGGAAAAAAATGTTGGAATTATTGTATAAATAATGTGGGTGTGTCAAATGGAACAAGTGAAAGGATCCAAGTAGAAAGGAATTTTGGACTGTGAAATGGGTTAAGAGGAGGAATGAATTTCCACAACAATGAATCACCGGTTGAAATCCAGCGATATATCCCCTCCCCTTGTGTATGAGCTAAAAGTGGACTAGACACCTTTTTATCATATGCCTTTGTGAAAAATTCAAATATTATTCTTGAATAAAAGTGGAATAAGCCATTATTCTAGCCTTAATCACTACAAAAAATTCGACTTTCAGCGGCGACAAAAGTCGCCGCTGAAAGTCTGAAAGTCGCCGCTAAAAGGTTTTTAGCGGCGACTTTTTGTCGCGGCTAATACGACCGTCGCGAATACTTTTGGCGGCGACATTTCTTAGTCGCCGCTGAAAGGATACAATCAGCGGCGACATTTTTGTCGCCGCTGAAGCATATATCAGCGGCGACATTATGTCGCCGCTGAAGCATTTATCAGCGGCGACAAAATGTCGCCGCTGAAGCATGTATCAGCGGCGACATTTTGTCGCCGCTGAAGCATGTATCAGCGGCGACATTTTTGTCGCCGCTGAAGCATGTATCAGCGGCGACAAAAATGTCGCCGCTGAAGCATTTATCAGCGGCGACAAAATGTCGCCGCTGAAGCATGTATCAGCGGCGACATTTTGTCGTCGCTGAAGCATGTATTTGTCGCTGCAAAATGTGACATTTTTTTTTTCATTTTTTTTTCCGTTTTTTTAATGTAAATTGCTAGCATTAAAACCTGTACTGTATTGATCAGGATTAAAATTAATTTTAAACTAACAATGTAATAATTAACAATCATACAAACACAATCCTTCAAAAGTAACACCTGATAGTCACAATTCTTGAAAATTAACATCAAGTATTTAAATTTCAATAACAAGGTCTAAAGATACATTGGAAATATCAAACATGAAAGCTATGAAGAAGGATCAGCTGGTGGGACAGCAAGAGTAGATGAAGTAGGAGCTGCTGGTTGCCCTTGTTGCATCAAGATAGCTAGTTGAGCATGTATTCTTTGCTCCATTTGTTCCATCTTATGCTCGAATTGTGCACACTCTGCTTCTATCTTTGCACGTTCTTCTGCACGCTCTGCTTCTATCTTTGCACGTTCTTCTGCAAGATTTGCTTCCATCTTTTCACGCTGCTCCTGTATCTTTGCACGTTCTTCTGCAATATTTGCTTCCATCTTTTCACGCTCCTCTTGAAATTTTTTATCAAACTCCTCATGCAATTTATTACGCACATTCTCTACAGCTGAATTATCATTGGATTGAAAGCGATCTCTCTTCCTCAAAGGCTCTGCTCCATACCCTTTTCCTCTCACATACCCTGATCTCTCACCAAGAACTGCTGTCAATATTTCATCAGATGTCATTCGAGCATCACTCTCTAGCTCTTCTTGTTGATGGTGGAGAAGGTCTTGCAAGTCAGCCTACAATTATAGTATGAAACAGATGAGTTAAAAACTTTTTGAACTTAGTCTAACATATAAATTAAAACACAACGCATACGTGAATTTGCTCAGATTGTGGATCTGCCCACTCTAACTGTCCATCTGCCGTTTTCCTAGTGTGTGTGATCTGCCAAAACTGGTCAGGGGGTGCAGGTTGTCCAGTAATGGGGTCCGTCTACAGAGCATAATATACATATACGACAGATGGTAAAATTTAAAATAAAAAAGGATTCAAAACATAAACTAAAGTGAAGAGAGATTGAACTTACTATAGCGAAGTTAATCTCCTCAAATGATCGAGAACCACAAGTATGCTTTGTTACTTGTTTATCTCGGTTGTTCTTGTTTCTTTTACTTTTTTTCTACAAAAAAAATAGCAACAAGGAATTAATGACTAAAATAAATATTTAATCCATTTAAAAGGATATAATGGTACCTTAAACACATCAGTCTGAAAGTATGTTAGTAACAACGCCCAATCTTCATAGCTAAGATTTTGAGGAGGATTAGCAAGCCTATCCTCATCAGAAGTATATCTGTTATAGTGCTTGTGCAAGTTGGTCTTCCAATTTCTAAAGGCATTTTGCAAGTTCAATGTTATAGTTTTTTTGAACTTCTCTTCATTGATTGCATCAGTTGGTTCAAATTTGTCCTAAAAGACATAAAAACATAAATATTTGTTATGAAAACAATAAACAAAGATATATATAAATATGTGGGAAGAGTGTACCTTTACTTTCAAAATCATCTCATCTTTATATCGTCCATAAATGTTCTTCCACTCAGCACCATAACGAAAAGAGATTGTGGTCCTAACAACATAACCACAATAATTAACTAGACTTCTCGCTTCTGCACCTACTGCTCTGTTCAGGTAGTTTGAAAGTTTCACTGGTATCTTTGCTCCAAATCTGGTCCTCAAGTCCAGTTTAAAAAATTTGTACACTCCTCTACCCTTTTTGATAGTATGAGAGGAGCCTATAATTCATGTGAAAGAATTAAAACAATTAAAATTTACATGTAATGTGCAATAGTTATTTGTATGATATAAAATTGAAACAAATTTACCTGCACTACTAGTTTGAGTAGGGGGAGAGTTTGCAGGCACGTCCTCAAGTTGTAATTGTTGTGATCGAGGTGAAATTACACGTCTAGAAAATTGTCTACTCCTCTAATGTATGCTAGGTTGCCTCTGTCTTTAATATCTAACCAACTTTTATCCATTCCTATTTCAATAAAAGTTGAACAACATTTTACAGATGAAAAAAGGACTACAAAAACAACAAATGTAAAAAAGACAAAGTGTCTAGTAAACAAGCACATTGTAACATTGAAACATTTAATGCAACACCATTAAGTAGAAACACATATTATCACACCTACGAGTGGAGATATCCTTTTAGATTAGAAAAGTATCAGATCATGCATAGTAATGCACACTATGCAGAAATTTTTTTTAAAGCACAACTCCAGAATTTCACTGACAAACTAATATGCTGTAGCAAAATGCTTAAGTGATATGAGACAGCAAAAATGTGCATTTTGAGATGCTAAATATAATGAAACAAATGCTCAATTTTTTTTCCTTTTTCAATGACTTAGCAAAGTTCTTACAATACAAGAAATAAATATAGTAAAATCCAAATTGCAGACCCAAGAATGAATGCCCAGCAACTAATTCATAGAGAAAACCAATTTGATGCAAAATGATATCAAGCTTGAAATCCATGAGGTTGTAACAATACTAAATGGGTTGGAGAAAAAGCTACTGATTAACAATGAAACACAATAGTTCTTTTATTACTTCTATTACAGTCAAACGCAAATGATTAAATGCTCCATCAAAATTCAGAATTCATAAAGGTACATACATACATGACATGATGGGTTATGGATTAACCTGTCAAGACAATGGATACGTGGCATTCAATTCACTACAAAAGATAGACACAAAAGAAGATAAAGGGAAGTGGCATGAAAAGAAGATTCCAACCTCAGCCTTGCAAGGTGTTGATAAATAACTAATAACAACATGGTTTAGCAAATTTCACAATTATATAATGACATGAGATAATTTTGAATCTTCTTATTTATTTGATTTGGTTGCAGATTTTCTTTCTAGAAAAATACGCAATGATGTTAACATAATTGAAAGGAATATACTACTAAAAATTCAGCAAAGTCCTGACTATGCAGAAGAGTAATGTTTCTTTTAAAACCAGCTATGACGTTTTATCTTGATCGCCATTATGATGACTACAAACAATTTCCTTTTGCAAACCAGAATGCTCAGAGACTTCAAAAATCACCTTGTCAATTATGAGAAGGTTGAGTTACAGAACACCAACAATAGCCACGCACACCAAACAAAATAAGAAAACAAAAGCATGACTTGGGACATATATTTCTTTACAAATTTGCGCACCCAAAAAAAAAAGTCGACTGCCATTGTTTCAAGTCAAACAATAAAGTAATTTAACTCTTCAATAGCATTACAAGGTCAAAAAATTTTATGAAGTGCAATACCAAAATAATCAGTAGAGGATGGAATTTCAAGAAAATCAGTACCCATGGCAACATTATAGAGGTGTTTCTTCATTATAAGTACCGACCCCAGTTCAAAATTTTTCCTTTGTAAGATACAAACAATGAGAGATATTTTAGGGTTCAAGGAAGGAGACCCAGAAAAGAACAATATAATGGAGGAGATAACGATGATACCTCAAGATGACGCCCACTGCTATAGTCGACGGCTGAACGGACGTGAGGTCCTTTGGCGCCACTGACGAGAAACGAGAGCTTCTAGCGCGGCAACGACAGCAATGAAATTTTCGCTGGGAATCTGCGCATATGTGTTAGCAGGGCTATAGAATTTTAAAGATTAAAAATTATAGAAATAATATGAGTTTCTAAAGGAGTATCAACTAACAATTAGCTCAATTGGCATGAGCATTGGCTTGAGTGCTTTGTTGAAATGCCACAGCTCGTGTTCGAATCCAAGCTTGGCTTGCTTTAAGAAATGTTTTTTCATATTTTTTTAATAGTTAGCATTACTTAAAAAGTAACATTAAATTGCACCGGGCAGAATCGAACCTGGACCCTATCATTTGCTTGACTAGCCATGGTATACCACCTGACCAAACCCATTTAGTTGATGAACCTTTACAACAATAATAAAAACATAAAAAATTAATATGCTAAAGTAAATCTTTATTAATTATAAAATATATAAGTAAATTTAATTTAACTATACCTTTCTCACATAATTTATTATTATTATTAAGACTAAACTATTTCTATTTCATTTTTTATCTAAGATATTTACAATCAAAATTTGCCTAGATAACTCTCCACTCTATTTTAAAGATTTGTTGAATTTATCAACATGATTTAGAACTTTCATATTTCAAATAACTTTATATGGTAGAGGAAAAATCTCATTAAAAGACAGTTGAATTACCTAACTTAAAAAATGGGTCGCTGGATTTAGTAAATTATAGATAAGGATATATAGCACAATCAAGGATTTTAAAATTTTCTGAAATATCCAGAATGCCCCTATGTAAAATGGGAAGAAAAGAGAATTAATTTGAACTTCAAAATTTATCCCCATTTAACATAATGAATTCCCATAGGAACTTCAGTTTTCAAACATAATTATGGGTTTACTTGTTCAATTTTCAAACATAATTGCACTAAACCCGAAGATGAGTTGCTTATGGCTGGTTGGATCAAGGATACTCCCTTAGATACCAAGATGGGTCAGCCAAGAATGGGATGCAACTGTTCATGAATGAGTTACCCATTCTTGGAGTATTCCCAGGGGTTTGTGTTTTTCTACTCCCTTCCTTTTCTATTCAAAATTCTTAGATCGGATTTAGGTGGTTAGAACCTCTTCGTTTTCGTTCAATCGAAAAATTTATTGCACTAAACCCATTAATTACCATATAGCTATATAGCCCGAGTCATTTGTACAATTGGTGAAAATATCAATTATGTTTAAAAATGGAAGTGAAGTGTTAACAAAAATTATTATTTTAAATGCGCACAAATTTTGAGTTCAAATTAATTATATTTTCTTCCCATTTACATAAGGGCATTTTGGACATTTCATAAGATTTTAAAATCCCTAACTGTGCTACATAACTTTATCTATAATTTGTTTAGTTTAGTGACCTATTTTATAATATAAGTAATTCAATTGTGTTTTAATAGGATTGTTCCTCATGATTAATCAAATAAAACATAATAAAAAATAAATTAATAATAACCTTAATAGTACAGTTTTTATCTTTTTTGAAAAAAAAAATAACAGCCCTCAATTAGATATTTCGACACTCCTTATTTCTTCTTTTTATGTCTGCTATGAATGGAAACCAAGGAAGCTTCAAGGAACTTTGACAAATTGAACACCCCATGTCATTTTTTTAAGTCAACATATACTTTCAAGTCAACATGTCTATAGCAAAAACAGGGAGGGAGGCTTTTAGGACTCCTTAATTTTTGAGTTGTAACATATACTTACATCAATTTAATTATAATATAATTATATTATCTCAAATAGTTCATTGTATTGTATACTCCTCTTAATTGTATTATCCCTCTCTCCCTCTAAAATACACACACACCACATTACAAATATAATTATAATCTCTCTCAAATATATATTATACCACTCTCTTCCCACTCCCTCCCTCTCACTATCTCATACGCAACACACTTTCTCTCAAATTATCTTTATCTTACAATAATCAAATGAATTACTTTATTTTTATTCATAAGAAAGTACATGAATAAACATATTTATTGAACAAATATCATAAGTTTAAAAAAACTAAAATTTTAAAAAATTGTAAATAAGACTTTCAGTGGCGACACAAGAGTCGCCGCTGAAAGACGCTTTTGGCGGCGACATGTGAGAGTCGCCGCTGAAAGTATAATGCGACTTTCAGCGGCGACTCTATAGTCGCCGCGAAAGACACTTTTGGCTGCGACATGTGAGAGTCGCCGCTGAAAGTATAATACCACTTTCAGCGGCGACTCTATAGTCGCCGCAAAAACCTACTTTTGGCGGCGACATATTTTGTCGCCGCTGAAAGTGTTACAATCAGCGGCGGCAAAATATGTCGCCGCCAAAAGTCAATACTTTTGGCGGCGACATGTGAGAGTCGCCGCTGAAAGTATAATGCGACTTTCAGCGGCGACTCTATAGTCGCCGCGAAAGACACTTTTGGCGGCGACATGTGAGAGTCGCCGCTGAAAGTATAATGCGACTTTCAGCGGCGACTCTATAGTCGCCGCGAAAGACACTTTTGGCGGCGACATGTGAGAGTCGCCGCTGAAAGTATAATGCGACTTTCAGCGGCGACACTATAGTCGCCGCGAAAGACACTTTTGGCGGCGACATGTGAGAGTCGCCGCTGAAAGTATAATACCACTTTCAGCGGCGACTCTATAGTCGCCGCAAAAACCCACTTTTGGCGGCGACATATTTTGTCGCCGCTGAAAGTGTTACAATCAGCGGCGGCAAAATATGTCACCGCCAAAAGTCAATACTTTTGGCGGTGACCCTTTTGTCGCCGCTAAAAGCTATGCTTTCAGCGGCGACTTTTAAAGTCGCCGCCAATGTTGCCGCTAAAAGCCGTTTTTTTTGTAGTGAATCATTGGAGTCAAACGTTGGAGTGATCATTTGATTTCTTCAATAATTTTCAATGCTATTTATTTACTAGCTTTTAATGTAGAAATCTGGACGTTGGAGGCATTTGATTTCATGAACGGATTTCTTAAGTACTTTATTGCTATTATGATTACATTATAATGGTCTTAAAGCGTATTAACATCTCAATGTTTTTAAAATCGATTGGATCAAAATGTCTCACCAGTTCTAACGTTCACAAGCACGTTTGCTCCATGTTTTTAAATGGTTTTATGGTGATTTAATGGGTAACATGCTTCCAATGTCTTTGACCCTTTGGTCTATATAAAGAGGTGCCTATAAGAGGTCTATATACACTGCTCTTGAGCTTTTGAACTCTTCTTTCCTCCTCTGATTTTTACCTGCTAAGTTCTATTATATTTCACTATTCTTTTCACCCTGTTCTTGCAGGAATGATCCGTTTTATTCTGGGGAGTGCTGCTTCCTCTTAGCCAGTAGTTACAGAATAGCTCTTAAGGACAGCGTCTTTAGACATGACTCGAATTATTCATTTTTTTGTAGGTGCTGCAGTGGATAGGATCTGCAGAACACTAGGTGGGGTTGAAAGATTCACTGGATTGTATGTGTATTCAGGTATTGACGCAACCAAAAAACCAAGATCAAGAGGAGATTAGCAAATTGACTCATTCTACCCAAGTCCAGAGCAGAACTACTTCATCTTTGTTCAAATCTAGGACGCTTAAGCTTAACATCAAAGAATAAGAGGTAGAGATTCCAGTCGAGAGTGGGTAAAGCGGTCGCGTTGTCGATATCAATCCTACTTGTTGGTGGCATCCTGCTTCTGCTTCAACTTAGAGAAATTGTAGAACACATATTAGAGAAGTTTCAACATGGAAGAACCCAATATTGACTTTCTTTTTGAGGCTTTTCAAGCAAGACAAAGTAATCGCTATTCAGTTCCAATTAGGTCTTCTAGTTATAAGATCTATTCCAACCAATGACACCTCTTTGCCTTTCCTTCAAAGATGATTAATCATGCAGAGCCACTACAAAAAAAAGGGGATTTTGTAGCGGTGAACTTGTAGCGGTTATATTAAACCGCTACAAATTATAGTATTTGTAGCGGTTTTTACCTAAACCGCTATAAATTTGTAGCGGCAAGAATATTTGTAACGGTTTCCTACAAAAAACCGCTATAAATTTGGCGCGAAATTCCCGCCAAAACTTGTAGCGGTTATTTTGTAACGGTTTATGCACATAAACCGCTACAAAATACCAAAGGTCATAATTTTGTAGCGGTTTTAAGCAAAGACCGCTACAGAATTTCAAGAGACTCCAAATTTGTAGCGGTTTTGGGCAATAACTGCTACAGAATTTCAAACGTTGTGAATATTTGTAGCGGTTATTGTAGAACCGCTACAAATATAATTATTTGTAGCGGTTAGAGTAGCGGTTATTTTAATAACCGCTACTAATATCTGGCCTATTTAAACCCTCACCTCCTTCATTTCTCCTTTTGCTCATTTTGTTTCCTGAGGTTTCTCTGAGTGATTTCTTCGAGTTTTGAGCGTTCAGATGTCTCTATAGGACTTTTTTTCAGTATTCCACAGTATTCGCACTTGAGGTACGTATATAACACGTATTTTTATTTATATTTGTATATTTATTATATTTTTGCATAATAATGGACTAATTTTTTTTTAATTTGTACAGTTGATATGGCTTCAGGGCAGGATAAGGGGAAGGCCCCTGAGCTCCCCAGACCGACTTTACGGGGTGGTAGCAGCCGGGCAGGGGGCAGAAGGAGGGGGCAGCGCGCAGGTAAGGCTACCGCGGCATCTCAGCCCATCACCCCACAGGCACAGCAGACGATCCCACAGGCGACGACCGCAGCAGAGGTGCCTGAGGTGGAGGGGCCAGAGATTAGCGTTGAGGACTTCCTCAACGAGGAGGAGTTCGAGATGCCGATGGGGTTCAAGGAGATGGAGCGGTTCCTCGATGAGGAGGACGCTCGGGAGCAGAACAACCCACGAGGGTCGTCTTGGCGGTCCACTGGGTTTGAGGTGCAGGTTGAAGGTAAATTAATTTTTTGATTTAGTAAATTATTTATTTAAATTAGAAATGTTAACTTTGAATTATAATTTATCTAACGTGCGGTCAACTGTGCAGATGAGCAAGGGAACGTGTCGACGAGGAGGCTGGATGTGGCCGGTCTGAACAGCATGGACCGGTCCCTGTGAGTTATAGTGCCGTGGAACGAGGGCACTGACCAGCCGATCCACAATGGGGGTCACCTGCTCAACCGCTTCCTGAGCGACCTGGGAGTGAATTGGATGCGGTTCCCCCTTCACTTCCCGACCTGGAGGCACATTCCGAAGGGACCGAAGGACCAGGCTTGGGAGGAGGTGGTTCAGGTAATTAAAACTATTTAATTAATATTTTTTTTAATTAATTCTATTTAATTATTTTTTTTAAATTATGGTTTTTATAATTATTGATATTTAAATGTATTTTTTTCAGCTGCGGTTTGCCCTCCGGGCCAACCGGAAGAGATACGCCCTCGTAAAGATGGGCGACGCCTGGAGGAACAGGAGGAATCGTCTCTTCTACAGGGTGGATGGGGACGGGACGATGCCTCTGGAGCAGCTGCAGGAGAGCGTCCCGGACGGCGTGCCGCCGAACGATTGGGCGCGTTTCGTCCAGTTCAGGAGGAGCCCTCAGGCGCAGGTAACGTATTTATTATATTTTTGATATATAATTTTGTAATTATGAAATATTAAATTATAATTTCAATTTAATTTGTATTTAATTTTAAATTATAATACATTTAATTATTTGTTTTTCCAGGAGGTTTCTCTGAGGAACACCGAGATCCGGGCGCAGCAGACGATCCACCACACAGCAGGATCGAAGACCTTCGCTGTGACCTACAGCGAGCTGGTAAGTTTTCAAAATATCACTTACTTTTAGCTAATTATTTCATAACATTAATTATTGTTTTGTAATTGTTTCAGGAGACGAAGGCACAGCAGGAGAACCGTCAGACGGACTATGCGGAGCTGTACGCCATCACACACAGACACCGTGACGGGACTGTGACCTCTCAGCAGGCTGAGGCGGCCATTGCAAGTTATTTTATTATTATATTTTTTATAAAACCAAGTTAATAATGAAAAATAGTAATTATTAATTGTTTCATAAAATGGCAGGAGCGGATGCAGCAGTCGCAGGCTGAGCTGCGACAGACCCAGCCTGGGGAGTCACAGGGGTCAGTGGACCCGACGGCTCCTTTGAAGGCGGGTCTGGCTCAGCCTGAGCACCCCGGACGCATGTGGGGGATGGGGATAGGCGCCAGACCCAGCATGATCTACGACAGGAGCGCTGCCTCTGAGGCTGGCAGCTCTAGAGGGGTCAGACGTCGGAGGGACGAGTCGATTGACTAGCTGCGGTCAGATTTGGAGCAGACGCAGTAGCAGATGGCGCAGCAGCAGCAGATGCAGGTGCAGTAGCAACAGCAGCTGCAGATCCACGCAGATATGATGTACGCTCAGCAGACGTAGTGGCGTGAGATCGCGAACACCATGCTCGAGGGAGCATGGAGTCGCCTGTTCCCGGACGAGCAGCATCCAGCGGTTCCCCCTATCCCTCGCTACGTCGTCCCGAGCACTACTCCTCCTGCTACAGCTCCTCCTCCTGCTGATGAGGATGGTGCGGTTCAGTCTGCGCAGCGGCCCGATCCAGCGGCATCTGAGGGAGCCCCACCTGAGGGAGCACCAGAGGATCAGCCCCCAGCTCCTTAGTTTAGGACATTTTCTTTTGTTTAAACATTTGTAAATATTTATATGAGATTTTATTTCAGAATTTTCTTATTGTGTTTTATATAATTATATTTATATTATTAGATCGCGTTGAAATAATTTATGAATGCTTTATATCTAAATTTAAAAACAAATAAATTATATATATATTTGTAGCGGTTTTAAGTTAAAACCGCTACAACCATATATATTTGTAGCGGTTATAAGCTCATAACCGCTACAAATTCACATATATATATTTGTAGCGGTTTACCTTAAGAAACCGCTACAAATATAGATGTTTGTAGCGGTTACCTACTAATAACTGCTACAAATACTCAAACTATTTGAATTTTGAAATTTGCCGCCTTTGTGCACATTTGTAGCGGTTATGTTATGTATAACCGCTACAAATTTGAAAATTATTTTTATATTTAATGTCCAACGGCTTTAATATTAGTAGCGGTTTCATATATATAACCGCTACTAATACGTTGAACATTAGTAGCAGTTATATATATCAAACCGCTACTAATACTCAACAAGTACATTTTGAATTTCCTACCAATTAACGGCTTGAATATTAGTAGCGGTTTTTTACATATAACCGCTACAAAATTATAAACGTTGGAATTTCTGTAGCGGTTGGTGTAGCGGTTTAATAACCGCTACAAAATTTGAAACGTTGGAATTTCAGAATATAAGGTTCTAGGCATTCGTCATTATCTTCTCACTCATCTTCTTCTCTATACTTTCTTCTCTCTCACTTGTAGCTATGGATAAATCATGGATACGGTTGCCGGGCAATTCTCCTGAATATTTGTACGGATTAAACAGTTTCTTGGATTTCGCATTCACTCAAGCCAGCTATAACGGCAAGATCGTCTGTCCGTGTCGGAAATGCAAGTTCAAGAAGTGGCATGCACGAAATGTTGTGAAGGAACATTTGCTTGTGAAGCCTTTCCCTGAGGACTATACGTTCTGGGCAGTTCATGGTGAGAAGGCCGGCATTAGATATGACGAGGCTCTTCCTCGAAGTTCTCAAGTAGGCGTTCAAGTAGATGAAGATGATCCTGTGAATGATGCTGTGCGTGATGCGTTTGGATTTCAAGGCGACAACTTCAACGAAGAAGTGCACGGCTCTGAGCCGGCTTTTATGGGGAATGAAGCAGCTCGGGATTTTTTCAGCTTGATGGATAAGGCAGATCGTCCTTTATATCAAGGTTGTCGCAAATATTCTAAATTATCTTTCTTGATCAAATTGTATCATATCAAGTGCTTGTGTGGGATCACGGATAAGGGAATGTCGATGTTGCTTGACTTATTACAAGATGCATTCCCCGACGCCGAGATTCCCACAACGTTCTACGAGGCGAAGAAGATTATCAACAGATTGGGGTTGAATTATCAAAAGATTGATGCGTGCCCAAATGATTGTATGCAAAGAATGTTTGCAACAATGTGCTGTATACGCTGCTTAACGAACCCAGCAAGATAAAAGATCACCTTCAAGCTAGGAAAGATTTACGCGACATGGGAGTTCGTGAAGAAGCTTGGCCAGATGAGCATGACAGATTTACACCGGCAAAGTTTACCCTCACAAAATCGAACAAGGATGTCTTCCTCGCGACGTTGAAGAAAATAAAAGTTCCTGATGGATATTCAAGCAACATTTCTCGATGTGTCGACTTGCAGGCTCGAAAGGCTGCTGGCCTGAAGAGTCACGACTCACATGTTCTTATGCAGCAGTTACTCCCTCTGGCTATAAAGAATACACTTCCTCCCGATGTTTTCATCGTTTTGGTGGAACTTTGTTCTTTCTTTCAGAAGTTGTGTTCTAAGGTTTTGATCGTTGAGGAGCTCGATCAGCTGCAGTCGAAAATCATTCTTACGCTTTGTCACTTGGAGATGATCTTTCCTCCGTCCTTTTTTACTGTGATGGTTCACCTCACAGTCCACCTCGTTCATGAAACAAAGCTCGCTGGACCAGTACAATATCGTTGGATGTATCCGATTGAGAGGTACTCATTTTAAATATGTGCTTTCATTTATTGTCCGTATTTAATGTTTCCTAGCCGTCCTTTTCATCATTTTATATCAATTTTCTCTTATGTACTTCGTAGGTTCCTTGGGAAATTAAAATCTTACGTGAGGAATAAGGCGTGGCCAGAAGGTTCTATAGCTGAAGGCTATATAGGGGATGAGGTGCTTTATTTTTGCTCAAGGTATTTTGATGATCTTGAGACGGCTTTCAACCGCCCCCCTCGTGTTGACAATTGTCCTGAACCTGCGCTGACATCAGGAGAATTTATCACTCGTGTTGGTAAACCAGTTGGAGCAACTGAGAACTTCAAACTAACGGCAACTGAGAAGTTCCAAGCACATAGACATGTCTTGATTAATTGCACTCAAGTTGAGCCTTTCATACGGTAAGCATTGTATGAATAGCGTCTTGTGTAATGATGATATTATCACAACTCTGTCTTCCTGCAGTAAAGTTGTATTATTGAGGATGGATCGATTAAGTCAATGCTCTTTTCAATCTATTAGCTATGATCTTAGTAATAATCTTGAAAATAACATTGTAAAGGGAAATTGGCTGGAGGTTTCTCACTGTATGTGGATTTTCAAGTTTCGGAATGAGCACTATGTTAGTGTGATTAATATCCTTAACCTTTTCGGGATGATGCCAAACATCCCTGATATAATCATAGACCTTGGTGCCAACCCGATCCCATTGAGTATGAAAAAAATGAGCATGAAGGCCATCTGGTCCTGGGGCTTTGAAAACATCAATCATGAAGGCTACATTTTTAATCTCAATATCATCCACCTCCTTATGGATTAGCAGATCATCCTGCCTTGACAAAGGAGGAAAATCAGCAGGCCAATCTAAGGAGTCGAGAACATGGTCATCTTTGGTATATAACTCTCGAAAGAAAGTTCCAACCATGTTCCTCAACTCTTCCGGCTCAGTAATCCAATTACCAGCTTTATCCTGGAGTGCCTGAATTTGCTTGCTTTTCCTCTTAATTACTGTGAATGCATGAAAGAATCTAGTGTTTTTATCCCCTCAAGCAAGCCATCTGCATCTAGATTTTTGGAACCATAGTAATTCTTCTTGCACACACAGTTTACTATACTCTTGCCAAAGCTTTTTTCTAGCTTAAACAGGCCTGTAGATGTGTTATTCCTTTGGGCTCTATCAATACCTTCCAGCCACTTCATCATATGCTTCTTTTTCTTAGGAATACTACCAATAACTGCTGAGTTCCAATCCATGACCTCTTTCACAAAATTAACTACCCCACCACACCAGTCCTCATTTTCCCAGGACTTAGTGACTATAGTAGGAAAACTATCTTCGAGAGCCCAGGAAGACTAGTATTTGAAGGGATATGGGTCCCTTCTGTTTGTTAGGTGAGTCCCCTCCTCAACAACCAAGAGTCTATGATCAAATTTAAAGCGAAGACAGTGAAGAACTTTACTTCTGGAACGACACATCTCCCACATGAGGTTTCCAAACACCCAGTCTAGTCTTTCTTTCACCCCTTGCTTCTCCCAGGTAAATTTCTCCCCCATATATGGGAGTTCAATTAAGTGAGTTGTCCTAATACATTTTGAGAATTGGGTCATGGCTTTCACGGAGGGCTCTGAACCACCTAGTTTGTTAGCTGGTTCAAGGAAGGAATTAAAGTTCCCTAGGACCAACCAAGGTTCATCCATGTTCAGAGCAATATCCTTAAGAGATCTCCATAAAACCTCTCTTCTTATAGCAATTGTTTCCCCATAGACAAAAGTAGCAACAAAAGACACATTATTTGTCTTGTTAAGCAGCTTGCAATGAAGGAATTGAGTATTGGATAGGAGATAATCCACTTGAGTGTGAATATCATCCCACAAAACCCAAATACCTCCTATAAACCCAATGACTTCTAATCTAATCCAATTACTAAAGCCAAGCTTATGCGCCACATTATCTGCCTTAGGTCCACTAATCCTAGTTTCAATTAAACACAACATCAATCTTGTATTTTTTCACCATTTGTTTAATAGTGCTAGGAAAAATTCTATTTCCCGTACCACTGTAATTCCATGAAGCAATAATCATGACAACAAAATCAGAGGGAAAACATAATGACTTACTGGTCACCCAGGTTCCTATGAACCAGTGCTTCAGTCTCAAACAACCCATTTGGTCCCACATCCTGCAAATTTACATTAATAAATCATCCCCAATATCCTCGTCTAATATTTTATCTATTGGGGGTGCTTCAGTTATTCCCATTACATGATGAATGCTATGTTCAAATTTTTCTTTAATGGAAGTATCCGGTTTACTTCCAGAAGTCTGTCTAAGGCCTTCTAAAAGTAGGATAGCATTCATTGTGAAATCCTTATTTATTTGTGGATTTAAAATTGTATTGGACTTCAATTGGGTTATGTTACCTCCCACTACAATATGTTCCCTGTGGCCCAATGTGGTTAGACGTGTTGGACATGGCCCATCCAGAGTGCCTATTGAAGGCTTGTAATCATCCACCAATACACCCTTATTTTTATGATGTTGGGCTTTCCCTTTCCCTCTCAGCCCAAGGACATAATTTGCATGTAGGCCTGCTTCAGTTTCCAGCGTTGGGTGTGTTGCACCTCTAGTTCTTGATTTTGTTCTTCGATCCTCCAAACTCAACTTGATGGTTCCCTCCTCACAAAATGTGCCCTGCTGGCCTTGAGTTGTCCGCCCCTGACAGGAACCTAATTCAGGCGGCGCCGATCATCATTCCCAGATAGCTCTTCCTTATCAAGCTCAGCGAGACCGTTAAATCGGGAGACCGTACTCACTGTCTCAGCCATCTAGTGACTTCTGGCATGAATGCCTTGCTCCATCCTAGGCTCCATAGAATTAGGCCTCCTCAAAGATCAAGTTTGATTCGGCTTACTCACGATCATCCACAATCTGAATTGCTCTTCGGCGGAAGGGCCTTTTTGCGCTAGAGGGGCTTACGGAATAGACTGGGAGACCGATGCTTGCTGGGTAGAGGTGGACATCCTGTCCGTAGTATAGGTCTACGACTAGGCCTCTTTTCGATGACTATAGTGGCCATAAGCATAGTAGATAAATTTCAACCCCTCATACTCTATTGGGTAAGTAGTGTTTACTGCAATCACTCGGGAAACCAGTTTTTTCCGCAGGTCAAGTTCAACACAAATGCAGGCATATTGCCCTCGTTCCACTTTTGTCGATATGGAAGATACCTCAGAGGGGGTAAGCATATCGACTTTCATGGTCTCTCCAATCCGATTCCCAAGCCTTGGGATGAATGTACTATTATAGCATTGTATTGGGATGTTTGGCATCCTAACCCACGTCGCTATTATGCCCAGAGGATTATTAAAAAGGTCAAAGTATGGAGACCATCGTTAAACCAGAACTGTGTGATGTTGAACAACCTATGGGCCATCGTAGAGAGCTTTCTGATATTGTTGTACCTATCCATCTTTCTGGAAAAATCAAACAATAAAGTAGTTATTGGCTAAATCAATAAGATCAAAGTTAAGGGTTTGACAAAACCTACTCAAGTAGGTCTTTAAGGTATATACATTATATTTTTTCCCAAGTACAGTGAGGATTAGTGCACCATTCTAAGGTTTACACCATTCACTATATTCCTCTGCTGTGACTAGAACTACTGGGTTATGTTCTATAAGCCCTTGTATTTCTGCTGTGAGTTTAGGCATTTCCCATTCCTTGTTAGGAATGTCAGATAATAATGCCTCATCCTCCATATTGCCCCCATTGTTATCTATTTCATTAAACACCATGAGGGAATCTTTGTAGGATGTAGGTATCTGTACTGAATTAGTATTCACACTAGTTTTGATATGATCTTCCTTCATAAACGTGTTTTCTACTGAGCCATTCTTTGGAGATGCTTCATTTGACATTTGGGTATCCATTTTTGCTTGAGAAGAGGAGTCATTCCTCTTCTTTTTATTGCTTCCATAAGCAAGGAGATCAGAAGGGCGATCCATTGGTAATTTTCGGTGTGGAGAGTCTGAAAGAGGCAAGCTTCAGCCAAGAGGGGGGTGAATTGGGTGATGTGATAAATTTTTCGGTTGATGTGGTGATATAACAATAGCTGTAGATAGAGTAGAGTTTAGAAGATAAGCACACAGAGAGTTATATTGGTTCGGCCAAAAACCCACGCCTACTCCAGTCCTTAGAGATCAATACCTACTGAGATTTTCACTATTCTTCCAAGATTCAGTGGGCTCTCAGAACACCACAAAACAACAATCGTCCTTGAAAGGACTACGAGTAGAAATATTCTAACACTAGAAATTTCTCTCCCCATTACGAAAAGTCTTACGTGCAGAAAAAACAAACCTATGATCTTTATCTCTCACTTACGTATACAAGTCTTATGAGCAGCAATGTTCTCTCCTGCTTACACCACTATAAGTCTTACGATTAGCAACGTTCTCTACTACTTGTATCTTGTAAGTCTTATAAGTAGAGAGTCCTACTAGGAATTCTCTCAACAGCTTTTCTCGTAAGGATATCTACCTTCTCAAGGTCCCAATACCTTGAGATAAAATGAAGATAGAATTTGAAGTGTATACAGACTCTCTTATAGAGCAAATATGATAAATAATGAAGAACGATATGAATACAGAGAAAATATGAATAACAGAGACTCGTGAATTTTCTTGCGTGAATTCTTGTTCTTGGTTGTTTTTGATGGTCTTTGAAGCTCTGTATTTATAGCCAGTTGATTTTGCTCGTTGAATACTAATTGTTGTGGAGCGGAGCATTTTACTGTGGAACGGCATGCGTAAGTTTGAAATCTTTAAACGCGGTAGGTACGTACTTGGTTGATCGTAATGATGCTGTCTGCCGTTGTTTGACTTCCTCTGTGCTTTTCTAATTCAAACGTTCAAACTTCTGTATCACACTTGTAATATATGTTAAATGATGTTATATAATAAGTAGAAATAGAATGAATAAATAACATTAAACCATATTAGGATTGAACGCTGTAAGACTGGTGCATTTTGGCTTCTGGCAGAGTATCACTCGAGTGCTGAGAGGGCTCACTCGAGTGCAATACCATATTTTCTCTTCTTGCATCAGTTTTATACTTGCACTTTCATGTGATTTTGAGAGAGTGTATTTTCACACTTGCGAGTGACGTGAGACCTCACTTGAGTACAAATATCCTCACTCAAGTGCTCGTTTTTTTTACATTATAAACCATGTCTCTGGACAATACTCGCATCCCATTTTATCAAGAGTGTGATTCTGTATTTGCAGGTGATGTGGGTCCTCACTCGAGCATACTTACTCTTACTCGAGTGAACTCAATATTCTTCTATAAGATACTCTTTGTCTTCAGCACTTGCATCATAATGGAGAGAGTTAGATTTCTCACTTGCGGGTGCTGAGGTATCACTAGGGTGCAGATTCCTCCACTCGAGCATACTTTCTCCTTTATGCACTTGGTGACTCTTGGGCAAACACTTTCTGTTCCTCACTCGCTTGGACTTGAGTGCAAATTACATTCTCTAGTTATCTTGCTCTTGGGTATGCACTTCCTGTGCCACACTTGCAAGTACTCGGGTGTACTCATAGCTGTCACTTGAGTACGAAGTCTGTGCTCGAGTGAGAAAATGATATCCGATTCTGTCATTGCTCTCTGTGAAACAATTTTTGTTCAACACTTGCATGTGCTCGAGTGTAAAATAGCTTAATGCTCGAGTACTAGCTCCATCACTTGAGTGTATCAGCAAAACTGACAGCAAACACCTCTAAACTATGTGAAATACATTTGGTAATATTTTTAACCATTGTAAAGTATGAATTTCTTACCACAACACACGATGATCTTTTATTATCATCAAAACTTGGAATCTAACATTCTCCCCCTTTTTGATGATGACAAAACCTTTGTGATGAGTTTTAAAAACTTGATTGGAGTGAAAATTTTGAAAACATTTTCAACATATCCAAATGCATATTTCACAAAGTTTAGACTTATTTTCAGATTTTTGCACTTAATCTCATATATTTCCTGTAATACTTCCAATGGACACTTAAAGCCAAGATAAGTCATAATACCATTATATTTGCACATAAATCATTAAATCTGAACAAAAACCTTAACAAACTTGAAAATGATCATTAGTGAACTTGTAAAGTACAATATTAAGCTTGAATCAATATCTACCCATAAAACCCTATATACAACCATGTTAGTAAAAATAAACTAGAAAAATCCTACCCCAATACATAAAAACTACCTAATACTAAACTCCAACTCCCCATATCAGACTATAACAGCTCAGAAACCATCACATATCCTTCTCCCCTATTTTGTCAGCATTAGAAGGGGGTTGAGGAAAAGTGAGATTAGATGGTGGGGCAAAGAGCACCATGGCAGTAGAAGGGTCAATTGGCTCAGACTCAAAAAGTGGAGATGATGGCTGAGGAACAGAGGTTGTAAGTGGTGGTGAAGGTGATCGATCATAAGTGACATCAACATTTGAATCCAGGTTTGTAAAGAGAACATTAGTCTGTGTTTGAGGAGGTGAAGTCGTGGCAGGAGTAAACTTAAGTGGCACCTCAGGAGAAGTAGTCGGAAAATGAGTGTGCAAGAAGATTTCCATATCAGTGATTCTTCTCGACATATCTTCTTGAGTCTTGAACATCAAGTCAAAGTTGGTATTTTCCTTGTCTACCAACTTTAAGACTTGCAACTCCATCGTGTTCACCAATTTCTCGTACACATTCATCAATTCCTTTTTCAGACCAGTTACAACTTGATTGATCACTTCAGTCAGATGGGTTGATAGTGATGCATTCAGGAAAGATGGAGGTAGAATTGGACCTTGAGCAAAATATTGAGCCTCATCACCTCTTGATGGAGTGGCTTCTCTCTGAGATGTAGCCCTGGTTTGACTCAATGGAAGATTGATACTCATATGTGTCAATTGAGTTTTTCCAAACCTTGGAATGGTTACCCTTTCAGTTTCCTCCAAATACCATACTTTGTTTTTCTTGAGAATGAGAGACACAAGTTGAGGATATGGTATTGTGGCAGATCTTGATGAAGAAAATCGAAATCTTCTCATCTCACTAAAAATAAGCTCCCCCACATTTCTTTATTGACCGGCTAGGAAGGAGGCCAGCAAATAGTAATCTCTTTGAGAAAAATGGGTATAATTCTTGGATTTGTTAACAATGCTACGAGAGTATATGTAATGAAGGGCACAAATAGAATTAGGCATGTCAATAGGCTTAAAGTTAAGAGGGCCTATTGGGTTATTTAGTCTTAAAAGCCGAAAGGCTTCATTGGCTGAAAGTGTGGGTGGATCAGAAGGTGGTGCAATATAGCCAAGAATGTCATTAATGATTTTAGCAGATATCATAATAAATTGATCTCTAATAGTGGTAGATACTGCTTCCTCTATCAACTCTCCGGTCCTAAAGTTTATGTTATGGGTTCTCATGTTGCAATAGAAGGTTCTCATAACAGAGGATGAATAAGGAATATGAACACTCAGCCAGGGATCATAAAATCCAAGAAAAGGATGAAAATCCAAACCGCAGCTTTTCATTAGATAATCTAAGTCCACATAAACTATAGGATAGAAATGTCTATGTGCAAACTCAGAATCATATACCTTTTGTTTCTGTGCCTTCAGTTCCTTAACATTAAAGTCTTCAGGAGGATTTGTGACTTGTTCTTCCTCTGGAACTTGTGAAGTAGATGGAACCCCTGAAGTAGCTGTATTGGACTGGCCAACATGATGTGAAATTGAGGCACAGGCTTGGGAGGCAATTTTGCCAACCAATGCGTCAAGCTTTGATTTCTCCATTGCTTCCTGGAGTTGCATATTGAAAGAGTCATCGGAGGAAGAAGATTGTTGTGGTTGCTCTGTGTCCTTCTTTCCTCTCCCTTTGACTTTTTTGGATTGAGACTGAGTGACAATCGGTTCTTTAAAAACTACTCCCTTTGGTTTCTTTTGCGGAGGTTGATCCTTCTTAGCCATATGAGGCTTAAGGTGAGGTTTCTTGGCTGGAGTTCTCTTTTTGGTTTTGGGTTTAGGAGGAGGTGTTGGAGTAGAAGACATAGAAGGTGTAGGAGATAAAGGTGTTGCCACCGGAGTCTCTGAAGCACTAGCGGCAGACTGAGTGGTTGAAGGTGAATGGGATCTTTGGGAAACAACAAGAATCTTAGTTCTAGCCATTTAGAAATGAAATGGGAATCATAGATTTGATAAGGACTTGAAGAAAGATTTTCAAAAAATCTCCTTGATTAGGGCACGAAATGAGAAGCTATAGTGATAAATCTAACCTTATGAAGATGATTGAAGAATTGTAACAAAGATTTGAAGCAATCTGAGTCATTTAATTGATGGGTAATGGATGGAGGTGAAGAGTTATGACCTTTGAGTGATGCGACGCTTCGAGTGAGAAGAGCAAGTACGACGGTCTGAGCTATCGTGTAATTGATAAAATGCCAACACTTGAGTGACAACCCTAGTACTCGAGTGTTGTTCATACAATGATCGGGTGAGACAAATTCATGCTCGAGTGATACTCAAACAAATATGATAAAGCATGTAAAAGCGCACCTGCTTTAAATGTATCTTGTCATATTTTTCATCTTTGTACTCAAATCCTCCAAGATCATCTGAGTAACCATGCTTTGAATAAGTATTTGTATAAATCTTTCTCTTCTACTCGAGTTCTCTTGCTTCACCTCAGGTGAATTCATACCATGATCGAGTGAAGTTCTTCCCTCACTTGAGTACGACCTGACACTCTTGGTATGCTTGAGTAAGTTTCAAGAGTTCTTACATACTCTGTTAATCCCTATTTTACATAGCCTACAGTAGAGTATATGCTATAGTTCTGTACTCGAGCATTGTTGACTGACTTGAGTGAGAATGAACTTGGCACTCGAGCGACACATCCAGTGCTCGAGCGACACATCCAGTGCTCGAGTGACAGACCTGTAAAAACAATTTCTACATACTCTGATGCTTAAGTCAGTATGGTTATCATCAAAACTCATTAAACATAATAATTAACAAGAAAAACTTACAACTCATTGGGATTAACCATTCCCAATTCTCTTTGAATATATATGAATTGATCTTTAGCTATTGGCTTTGTGAATATGTCAGCGAGTTGAAGATGTGTTGGTATGAATTCTAGTTTGACATCTTTCTTTTGCACGTGATCTCGAATGAAATGATGTCGGATATCTATGTGTTTGGTCCTTGAATGTTGCACAGGATTATTGGCCAAGCTAATGGTGCTAGTGTTGTCATAATAAATTGGAATCTCCTTTAAGTATATCCCCAAATCCTGAAGTCGTTGCTTCAACCATAGTACTTGAGAACAACAACTTGCTGCAGCTATATATTCAGCTTCAGTGGAAGATAATGACACTGTGTTTTGCTTCTTGCTGAACCATGATACCAGAGAGCCTCCAAGGAATTGACATTGACCACTAGTACTTTTCTTGTCAGTTTTATATCCTCTATGATCTGAATCTGAATATGCCATCAAATATTCGTTTCCTCTTTTTGGATACCATAGGTCAAGCTCTGCAGTGTCTCCTAGGTATTTGAAGATTCTTTTTACAGTCTCTGCATGTGATACCTTAGGAGCAGATTGATACCTTGCGCACATTCCAACACTGAATTATATATATGGCCTACTTGCTATTAAATAGAGTAATGAACCAATCATTCCTTTATATTTAGTGATATTGTAGTTAGGACCTTTTACGTCAGCATCCAACAATGTTATAGAACTCATTGGAGTATCAGCTTCATTAGCATTATCCAATCCATACTTCTTCAACAAATCTTTCAAATATTTTGTTTGAGATACAAATATCCCATTCTTCCTTTTCTTGATTGGAAGTCCAAGAAAGAAATTTAATTCTCCCATTATGGACATCTCAAACTCTCCCTACATAATCTTGGAAAATTCTTGACAAAGAGATTCATTAGTAGCACCAAAAATAATATCATTAACATAAATTTGAACAATTAAAATATCATCTTTGTTATGTTTGATGAAGAGAGTTGTATCTACTTTTCCTTTGACAAAGTTTTGATCAAGAAGAAACTTGCTTAGTTTTTCATACTAAGCTCTAGGAACTTGTTTCAACCCATATAAAGCTTTCTTAAGTTTGTAAACATGATTGGGCTTTGTTTCATCTTCAAAACCAGGAGGTTGTTTAACATATACTTCCTCTATAATATAACCATTTTAGAAAGCACTTTTTACATCCATTTGATAAAGTTTAAAACCTTTAATGCAAGCAAAGGCTAAGGTACTCGTATTGCTTCCAATCTTGCCATTGGAGCATATGTTTCCTCATAATCAATACCTTCTTCTTGATTTTAGCCTTTAACTACCAATCTTGCTTTGTTTCTCATAATGATTGCTGATTCATCAAGTTTGTTTTTGAAAACCCATTTGGTTCCTATAACCGAGTGATCTTTAGGTCGAGGAACCAAATCCCAAACTTGATTTCTTCGGAATTGATTTAATTCTTCTTACATAGCAATCACCCAATCATTGTCATATAAAGCTTCTTCCAGATTAAAAGGTTCAATCTCAGAAATAAAAGCAGAGAAAGTTACCTTATTGAGAATTCTATTTCTGGTTTTGACACCTTCATGAATATCTCCAATTACTTGATCAATTGGATGATCTTTAATATGTCTCCATGCTTTTGGTTGAGCATGATCATCGACATCTTCTATATTTTGAAAATCATTTAATTCAAGATCATTTTGTTTTGAAATAGTTTTATTTTTCTTTATCAAATCTATTTCTTCTTTATCAAAATGTTTTATCTGAGAATCAAGTTCATCAAACACAACATGAATGGATTCTTTAACAGTACATGTTCTTTTATTGAAAAACTCTATATGCTTTACTTCTATTAGAATATCCTAGAAATAAACGTTCATCAGACTTTGAATCAAATTTACCCAAGTTTTTTCACCGTTGTTGTGAATAAAACACTTGCATCCGAAGATGTGTAGATGAGCAAGATTTAGCTTTCTCCCTTTGTAGAGTTCATATGGTGTCTTTCCAAGTGACTTGCAAATATATGCTCGGTTTGAAATATAACATGCGATACTCATTGCATCTGCCCAGAGCACTTGTGACATTTCTTTTTTATTAAGTATTGCTCTTGCCATTTCTGTGAGGACTCTGTTCTTCCTTTCTACTACTCCATTTTGCTGAGGCGTTCTAGGTGTAGAGAAGTTGTGATATATTCCCTCATTGTTGCATAAATCTTCAAAGAGTTGATTATCAAATTCTCTTCCATGGTCTGTTCTGATAGAAGCAATACCTTTCTCATTTTGGACCTTCTTAGCAAACATAATAAATTCGACAAATATTTCATCTTTTGAAGCAATAAATATAGTCCATGTAAATCTTGTAAAATCATCAACAATTACTAAAGTATATAGATTTCCTCCAAAACTTTTTACTCTTGCTTGACCTACTAAATCCATATGAAGTAATTGTAAAGGTTTGGAAGTAGAAATCTCATACTTTGTTTTGAATTTTTGACATGCTTCACAAATCATGTTATCTTTGAATTTTAGTTTAGGAAGACCAACAACTAAATCTTTTCTAATCAGTTTGTCGAGTTGGTTCATATTAACATGAGCCAGACGCTTATGCCATAACCAACTCTCCTCTGATCTACTAAAAAAACAATTTTTAGAAGAATTTGAATTTAAATCAATAGTATAACAGTTACCATCCCTCTAAGCTTGAATCTTTGCCTTGATAAATTCTTTAAGCAGTAAATCCTTCTTGTTTACTATCAAGCATTCTTCTAAATCAAAGATCACCCAATTATCTCTGTCGGTGCTTTGACTCACACTTAGGAGGTTGTGGCATAATCCTTTAACGTAATATACATTATTGATTTGAACACCATCGGTTTTTTCCACTTCACCAATCCCAGCAATATGTCCAGATTGGTTTCCTCCAAAAGTTATCTTTCCCCCTTCTTTGGTTTCTAGCATGGTGAACTTATTTCTGTCACCAGTAATGTGTCTCGAGCATCCACTATTAATGTACCACTTGTTTACTCGTGATGTTTTGAGACATACCTAGAGTAATGTGATAAGGTTTTAGGTACCCACACTTTCTTGGGTCCTTTATGGTTAGTATGCATTACTTTTGGCACATGTGTCCTTTTCGGAACCCATTTATACGTACCACTGACTTGCCCTTTTCTAAAATAACATGATGAAGTATAATGTCCTTTCCTATTACAATAACTACATGATGCAAATGGATTTGATGTATGCACAGAATTTTTAAAATATTTGAGATAAATTCTACTACCTCTTTTCTTATTTCCTCTGTTTTTATCCTGATTAGATTTATATCCAATCCCAGATTTATCAAATGAAACTCTATGAGATTTTAGAATAACTTTAAGAGTTTCACTTCCTTTAGTAAATCTTTCCACAGTTTTTGTTAAAATCACTTATTTTCTTATCTTTTTCTTCACACAATGCACTTGATGATATAACAGTATTTCCTAATTCTTTTACTTTCTTCTTATAACTAACCATTTCTTTATCTACCTTGATGAATTTAGTATGTAATGCATTATATTCAGATAATAATTCATCATAAGTAGGTTCAGAGTCACTTACCTCAGAATTCGATTCTTCTTCTTTGGCTGCCAAGCATAAATTTGCAACTTCGTCGTTGTCGATTTCTTCATCTGACGAGCTATCACCCTAGATAGATGATATGTATGCTTTCTTCTTCTGCTTCTTCTTGTCTTTATTTCTGAAGCATTCAGATTTGATGTGTTCAGGCTTACCACATTCATAGCATACTATCTATTGCTCCTTGTTTTCTTTCTTACTTGGTCCACCTTGATAATTTTTGAAGTTCTTTTGGCCTCTTCTATAGAACTTCTTGAATTTTCTCACAATCATTCCCATATCATCATCATCATCAGGAATATCTTATTTTCGGAAGATTCTTCTTCCTTGATAGCTTTAAGTGCAACTCCTCTTTTCTTTTAATCATCGAACTCTTCTAGTTCCTTTTTGAATCTTAACTTCCTTTCATACTCAGAAAGGCTCCCAAATAGAGCAGCTACGGATCTCATTGACTCCTCTTTAGCTTATTCGATAGCTGTCACCTTCGCTTCCCATTCTTTCGTAAGAATATTAAGAATCTTTCTTACTTGGGAATTTTAGTCAATTGATTTCCCAAGTGCAGATAGTTGATTAACAAGATGAGTGTATCTGAGTTTGAATTCTAATATTCCTTCTCCAGGTTTCATATGAAATAGATCATACTCTGTAATTAGAGTATTGACTCTATTTTCTTTTATTTCGGATGTGCCTTTGTGAGCGATTTCAAGAGCATCCCACATATCTTTGGCTGTTGGTAGAGTGCATATTCGAAAATATTCCTTTTAACTGAGGGCAATCTGTATCATTAAAATAGCTTTACTATTTAACGTTACTAACCTCTTGTCATCTTCATCAAATTCCTCTGGGCTCTTTTTAATGACTCTATCTTCAATTTTCTTTATTGGAACACAGTCACCGTCTTGTATCACATTCCATAGACCATATTCATTAGCCATAACAAACACTCTGAATTTAGCTTTCTAGAATGAAAAATGTTCTCCAGTCAAACCAGGAGGTCTAGTGATTGAAGCTCTGTCTGGAAGGATGTTCTTACCCATTGTTGCCATTTATTGGATCCTTCTCAAGCTGTTAGGCTCTTCGGAGAAGACTTTTCTCTGATACCAAATGAAAGAGGCAAGCTTCACCTAAGAGGGGGTGAATTGGGTGATGTGATAAATTTTTCGGTTGATGTGGTGATATAACAATAGCTGTAGATAGAGTAGAGTTTAGAAGATAAGCACACAAAGAGTTATACTGGTTCGGCCAAAAACCTACTCCTACGTCCAGTCCTCATAGATCAAGACCTACTGAGATTTTTACTATTCTTCCAAGATTCAGTGGGCTCCCGGAACGCCACAAAACAACAACCGTCCTTGAAAGGACTACAAGTAGAAATATTCTAACACTAGAAATTTCTCTCCCCATTACGACAAGTCTTACGTGCAGAAAAAACAAACCTATGATCTTTCTCTCTCGCTTACGTATACAAGTCTTATGAGCAGCAATGTTCTCTCCTGCTTACACCACTATAAGTCTTACGAGTAGCAACGTTCTCTACTACTTGTATCTTGTAAGTCTTATGAGTAGAGAGTCCAACTAGGAATTCTCTCAACAGCTTTTCTTGTAAAGATATCTACCCTCTCAAGGTCCCAATACCTTGAGATAAAATGAAGATAGAATTTGAAGTGTATACAGACTCTCTTACAGAGAAAATATGATAAACAATGAAGAACGATATGAATACAGAGAAAATATGAATAACAGAGACTCGTGAATTTTCTTGTGTGAATTCTTATTCTTGGTTGTTTTTGATGGTCTCTGAAGCTCTGTATTTATAGCCAGTTGATTTTGCCCATTGAATACTAATCATTGTGGAGCGGAGCATTTTACTGTGGAACGACATGCGTAAGTTTGAAATCTTTGAACGCGGTAGGTACGTGCTTGGTTGATCGTAATGATGCTGTCTGCCGTTGTTTGACTTCCTCTGTGCTTTTCTAATTCAAATGTTCAAACTTCTGTATCACACTTGTAATATATGTTAAATGATGTTATATAATAAGTAGAAATAGAATGAATAAATAACATTAAACCATATTCGGATTGAACGCTGTAAGACTGGTGCGTTTTGGCTTCTGGCAGAGTATCACTCGAGTGCTGAGAGGGCTATTAGGTTTTAATGAAACTTTGGTCATTTAATGATATATAGTTGTGTGAATGTAGTGGATTAGGATGTAAGGTGAATTAGTGAAATATAGTGGATTGGACATGTCTTGTCAACTGTTGATACAATCCTTTAATATGTATTATGCTTCTTTTTGAAGTTTAGTAACTAAATGTGTATTGTGCTTTAATTTATTTGAAATTTAGTAACTTTTAAGTTTGACAATTTGATAAATTAAAAGTCTTTTTTTGATAGCTTTCTCATGTTTCATGTTTAAGAATTAGGAGATAGGAATACATGTTGTGTTCTTATATTTTGTCAATGTTTTATTTGATCAATTAAAAGTCTTTTTTGATAGCTTAATCATGTTTCATGTTTAAGAATTAGGTGATAGGAATACAAGTTGTGTTCTTCTATTTTGTCAATGCTTTTGATTAGTCTTCATTTTTGTTTTTATCATATCCTTTTTTTTAACTTTTTATCTTTGTTAGCACAAAACATTTTGAATTTGTCATTTGTTTCTTCTTTTTCATTGCCCATTTATATGTCCAAAATTTTTGGTGCAAGTTTCTTTTGGAATGAAAGAATTAAGGACTATAGGCTTGCTATTAGTTGTTATGCTAAACAATCCTTTGGGGACTGTGACATGCCCTTTTTGTAGTAAGCAAGTTAGTTGGTCAAAAAAGAGCCAAAGTACTGTATCATTTCCATATTTAGGAAAAATGACACCTTCCTAGTTTTTCTGCAATAGGGGGTTGAGATGTTATGCATGGGAAATGAAGAAATAGAGACAAAGACCGAGCATAGGACTGCAAAGTTATTCTACATCTTTTTGCAACAGGGGGCGAGATGCCATAGAACCTAGCTTTGCTCCAAAGTTATTTTGCCTCTTTTGTATTTGTTGGCAGCTTGAATTATTTGGTTATTTTGTTTTCTACACAAGTGTTTTAATTCTTTTGCAACATCAAATATTGATGTATTCATTGAATTATTTGGGAGGTCGTAAGATCAACACCATTTATAATGTTTTAGTTGCTACTTTTTGAGCTAATAGATACCATTATTTATTCAAAAAGAAACAATTTCATTTCTGTTGATTCAACAAATCCAAAACATCTTAATAAAGCATGAGATCAGGTGGTTATGATGTCTAATTTGTATTATGTGTATTGAAGTTTCGGCTTGGATTGATTATATCTATGTATAATTGTTATGCCAAATTTGTTGCAAAATCATTTATATATACCATGGGCCTTAGCTGAAGCTTGGTAGGCTGTTGCCTTATTGCCCCAATGAACCTACATGGTTTTGATGTTACTGTATAATAATAATATAAAACCGCTCAAGCAAATAGAACGTCGAAACCCAATTATATTGATAAGAGGCATAAATTAATTTCTTGACATTGTACAATGTACACTTACCTAATTATTTGATGAAAATGATGTCTCACTAATATTTAAGTTGACACTACTATGTTTGAACCAGACAATCCTTGGCAACCTAGCATTGAAAAATAACACACTGCTTGTAATGTTTAACTTTCATTATAAGATATTGGCTATGCAAAGAAAATCATAATTGTTTTCTTACATGCAATTAAGACAAATTTTAATAATGAAATACATATGGAATTTGAGATATTTATTTGCATAGAAGTGATGAATATATCACACTAAGGTTTGTTTATTGAATTGAGTTTGGTTGATACAAAATTTAGTTTCTGAAATAACAATCACTACGTTTACTTTAGCAATCAATAAAAAGGAAGGACAATCAATAAGTCATGTTGACTTTATATCTATAAAATACACCTTCTAAACAAATATAATCAATTGCCTATCTTCAAAAAAATTATACTCAAACAATTATAATCTCAATCAATACAGTGCTCCCCGCGCAACGCGTGGAGGAGTTTATGCTAGTTGATCCAATATAAATATATTAAGGGTAAAATTGCACCCCTAAATATTTTAGGGTGTTAATTGCACCTTAAAAAATAGTTTGGGTGTTGAATGCACTTTAACCTTTTATTGAATAAATAATAAAAAAAGTACTAGGTCCTAATTAAAAATCATGTAAAACTATAAAGACCTAATAAAATGAAAAAAATTACAAGGATGTGATAAAAAAGAATTGAAAGTATAAGGATATGATAAAAAGAAAAAAATTATAAGGACCTAATTAAAAATTGATTGAAACTATACGAACTTGTATAAAATCTAGCTGCTTACTTGTGCAAACAAGCCATTTGGTGAAACATTGAATGCACTATAGAAATAGTATTCCCTTTGATCCTATTTATAAGAGTCAATAACTGAAATACACAATTTAAGAAATTGATGAAATTAGTTAAAAATAATAAGTAGGTATGAAATAAACTTTTTTTTCTCTCAAGTATGCCCTTATTTATAAGGGTAAAAGAGAGAAATGAAGTTAATATAAGTATCAGTAACGTTTTAATTAATACAATATCTATAATTAATAAGGGGCAAAAATAGAAAAAACTTATTAAATATTCAAATAACTCTTATCGGGCTCTTATAAAAAAATCAAAAAAATTCAAATATTAATTTGTGCTGTTATAAAAAGGACAGGATGGAGTAGTAAACAAACATGGTTGAGTAAACAAATACTCTTAGATAAACTTAACCAATGTAGAAGCTCTCAACAGTCATTTATTCACTAGTAAATTAATAACGAGTCGGAGTAGAACAGAGTTTCATTTCAGAAGAGCAAAGGGAAACGAATATAACATGGGTAAACGCAAAACTGTGTGTTCTCGAAGTCATTAAATTAGAAAGCACGATAAAGTTGAGTAAACGTCTACTTCTAGCTAGAAACACAATTTTAAGTAGAGTAGACAAATACTTAGAATAAGATTTTAACACAAGCAAAACACTTTGAAAGGAAGAACACTAGTAATCGGTTGCATTAGAGTAATTGTTTACTAAGATTTAAAAAAACAATTCCAACAGATAACTCAAATCAAAGTTGGGTTGATTCAAAACTTCTTCGATATTTGTTTAATTTACTCATTGAGTAGACAAATAAGAATTTGACAGAAAAAAAGTAACTTTGTAATTTAGTAATCTAGATAAATGAATAATGTCCAGTAAATGAATAAAAGTATGACTTACTATTGGTTTATTACACTAATACTCCCTCATGTCCTTAATATAAGACATCTTTGCCAAATTTAATTAGATTAAGAGGGCTAGTTAAGTTAGTTAATTAATATGACATGTATTTTCTAAAATACTCTAATTATCTTTCTTAATTCCCTTATTCCCTCTCTTACTTGATCATTGTTAAGGGAGCATCAATAGGGGTAAATTAAGAAAAAATTGACAAATATATAAACTATGTATGCCTTATATTAAGGATCAGACGAGTATAAATTACAGTTAAGGTGCAAAAATACCTACAAACATATATCAAAAGTGCCCCCAACACCATTAACTATTCTTTGGTGCAAAAGTAGCAAAATCAGAGCAAAAATGATATGTCCATTAAAATGGGCTAACATCCATTATTTTTTGTAGTGGGCCTTGTGCTATTTTTCTAAAAGTACCAAAACGCCCTTAGCTCAAAATGATAAAGGTGCAAAAATATTCACAAACCTTTATTCAAAATGAGCCAAACACCATATGCTTTTCGGAGATGCCAAAATACCCATGAACATTCAAAATGCACATGGAAATACCAAAATACCCCCAACTTATAAAAAAAAATACTTATGTATCTAACTATTCAAATTATATGTGTAACATCATCTCTAATTAACCCTAACTTAGAGTGATTTTCAATTTATTTTTTTAAAAGTAACCTTGATAAAAATATTCACTAGATACATGACTACAAAAAATTCTATCAAATCAAATCATCCTATGTTGAATTTGCAACGCATGATTGAATAGTCTAATCTCATCCTTATCAATAAGTATAATTACGATGAGCTCATCTCCTGACTCAGGCCCACATAATATTAAACATAAATCGCAATAGGGTCTAATCATAACCCATAGAAAAGGTATTTTAGAAATAAATCCCAATAGAATAAATAACTTCCTAGCCTCTACTTAGAAAACATAATTAAATCACAAAAAATAAAATAATGCGGTATGATAATGAACAAAGTCCCTAAGTGGCAATTAAATGAATCAAGCATGAACTGACGACTACTAGTTATAGTAGCCTTAAGCCTTTGGTGCCTTCCCAGTAGCATCTACCCTCAAACTCTCACATGAAAAATGTAAGAGGTAACAAGATGAGACCATTGTCTCAGTAACACAATCACCACCTACCTTACCTATCGGCACCACTCTGGGGTGCTAGGTGAGACTAATATACAAGCAAGTCACACGGATATAATAAGAAGGAGGACAAGCCAATATAATAAGCAAGAGTATAGTGGTAACGATTCATATTTCTCAAAGGACATTTAATTCATAACACACCATGTTATATCACAAAATGTCATAATATAATGATTAATCTTTATCTTTCATTAACCCTTAACCATCCTTATATCCTCCTTATTTCCTTTGACTGAACCTATGGACTAAGTACATTCCATGTTACTAGTTATTCTTATGAGCTCTACACAAGTGTGATGTAGACCAATCAAAGTGTCAAACCCTTGAACATTTCGATATTTACCAGAGTGATTAAGGCACAGTTCCATAGGCATACAGAAATAACACAAATGTACTAATAAAGTGTACTTATTTACAATACAGGAGTTCCCCGCAAGGTTTGATAATATATACAAACTTGTCTAGAAACTATCAAAATAAACTAATAATAACCAACAGCTCCATCTTCTTGACTCGGACACCTCAGTTGCTGGTATTTACCGTTTTGCCCCTAGAGCCGCTGGCTTCCGTTGGAATATTTTTAAATTTGTAAAAGGGTGAGATTCAAATGATGCTTAGTAGTAACAGACAATCATTCATAGAAAATGTGATAAATAAATATGCCAAGTACCAGATAATGCAATATTATAATAACACATAATTCAGTTCAATCGGAAATGTATTCAGGGCCAACCACTGTTGCAACCCCTACGTATTTCGTACCTCAGTCCCCTGACTAGGCATATCAGTGTACCCGTAGGCACTGTGTATCATACATATTACAGAAGATGGCATAAACAAAGCATATACAAATTCACATAAGGTATGAAAGAACGAGTTACTACCTGACTTCTTTTTCAATTCCTCGGTTAGTCCTAAACTTTGGTTCCGGCTATGGCTATTTCCAGTTCCTATAAAAATTAGAGTTACAAGTAACCGATTATTACTTGTACTATTATTGCCTTTAAATCAAATTCTGCTAGTTATCTAGTGCAGTTATAACATTTTTTGCATAGTACAATTCTGTACAGTGCAGTTTCACTGTTTCCAGAAACTGGCAGATTTTTAGTCAAGTTTGGAAATTCATAATTAATTCTAGGAAAATCCAATTAGACTAATTCCAAAGCCTATGTGAAGCTTTTCAAGTGTACTTTTGTATAAAAATACTTAAGTCTAACCACAGTCATCACACTTTTCCCAGAAATTCATCAAACTCCCTTGTTCGTAGATAACATTCCGGAAACAGGGCTCAACTTCAAAAATCCATATCTTTTAATGTACTTGGACAAATTTCATGATCTACTTATCAAGTTAAAGCTCTAGTTATCTATTTTAATCTTGTCAAATTTCATAACATTTGTACTAGATTTGCCCCACGAAATTCATTTCATAACAACACTGCCTCCAGGAATCAAATCAAAGAGCATTTCGCTTTAACTTCAATAATTTCCAGATTTGCATACAGACATCTAAAAATCATGAACGCATGTATTCCTACACAATTTTCCCTTTTAAATCCAATGAAATCATCAAAACAAAATTCCAACTCCTCCCCTATGTTCTGCATCTGGCCGAAACAAGCAAGGGAAAAGGGGAAAATGTGTTTTCTTGAATTCAACCCTTAAACACCTTCCTTATCATTCCTAATCACATGATTAATCATCTAAACACTTAATAAACATGATTCATGGAAATTTTAGTAGCATAACATCTTAGGGTTTCATCATCCAAATCTCACAAAATCAACAAAATCAAACCAATATCCACAACAACCACTACCACAACAACACATAAAGCAAGAGGATCAAAGTTTTGAAGATTACCTCTTGATTTTCTCTCTTTCTCTCTCTAGGAGTCTATTCCCTCTCTCTCTTCCATCTTTATTTTGCTTACTAACCATGATTTTCAAGAAGGAGAGGAGGTTAAAAGAGGTTCCCAAGTATTTAGAAGGCATAAGCACTTGAAATCAAGCCTCTTACCTTGGATTTTGCCTCTTGAACTTCCTCCTCTTCTCTTGCTCTTAGGCTCTCTCTCTCTCTCTCTCTCTCTCTCTCTCTTTGTTGTTGGCCAAAAATGATGGAGAGGAAGGGATAATAACTTGTCAAAATATCTCTCCTCTAACACCTTTAATTACCATTATTTTATGGCAATTTTACCGTGTGAAATTTTTTCTTGGCCATGATTAATCCTTCTTCTTTTAATATGGACCAAGTAAATCATTTCCTTCTATTTTCTTCATTTTGGCCGAAATTCAAGAGAAAAAGGGAAATAAAAATTGCTGCTTGCATTTTTCCGATAATTACCTCTTCCAAATAATTAATTTGTGTTATATTACTTTTTGACTTTTTCCACTTAATTTCACTTTGTAACAAATGCCCCAAAATATGATATTTATTACCAAATAACCATTTTCCCTTCTTATTTTTGAAAGTTAGGTCAATGTCTTAGATTACCTTGAAAACCCACATACCAACCTCATTTTTCATGGTGATTTAAGAATGCCTAACATTTTTGTCAAATTTATTTGTTTCGGCACTGAACGGCCACATAAGCGATTTTAGATAATTTGATGTCAAGAGAATGAAATTTTGGTCACTGTCTCGGATTAGAGTGAAAACCCACATACCCACTCCATTTTTCATGTGCATTCCAGAATGCCTAATATTTTTGTCCAGTTCATCCGTTTGGGCCTTGAACGGTACATACGTGATTTTAGCTAATTTGAGGTTAAGATAATGAAAGTTAGGTCAACGTCTTGGATTAGCTTGAAAACCCACATACCCACTCCCTCATTCATGGTAATTCTAGAATGCCTAACATTTTTGTCAAATTCATCCGTTTGGGACCTGAATGGTGACATACGTGATTTTGGGTAATTTGTGGTTAAGAGAATGAAAGTTAGGTCAATGTTTTGGATTAGCTTGAAAACATACATACCCACTCTCTCTTTCATGGTCATTTTAGAATGCTAACATTTTTTCCAAATTCATCTGTTTGGGCCCTAAACGGCCACTTACGTGGTTTTGGCTAATTTGAGGTCAAGAGAATAAAAGTTAGGTCAACGTCTTGGATTACCTTGAAAACCCACATATCCACCTCATTTTTCATGGTGATTCAAGAATGCCTAACATTTTTGTCAAATTCATCAGTTTCGGCACTGAATGGCCACATACGGGATTTTAGATAATTTGAGGTCAAGGGAACAAAAGTTTGGTCACCATCTCAGATTAGAATGAAAACCCGCATACTTAACACATCAAAAAGGTTGCACAAAGAATATTTGTTTGACGGAGAAAACAATTCTGATGTAACTCTCTTTGATCTAAAGGACATAGTTGAGGCAACAAACAATTTCTTAGTCACTAATATGATTGGAAAATGTGGTTTTGGCTCTGTACATAAGGTAGCTATTATATGTAACTAGTCTCAAATTTCAAAAGTAGGATCAACATTTTTTTCAATGCCATTAGCTTATTATTTATAGTACTTGTTTAATAAAACAAAGATAAAATGTACATATTCATGACTTAACTATGGATTTTGACATCAAGGTCTACTCAAAGATGGAATGGAAATAGCAGTCAAGAGGCTGTCAAAGTACTCTGGACAAGGCATTGAAGAATTCATAAATGAGGTTACTTTAATTGCAAAGCTCCAACATAGAAATCTTCTGAGGATCTTAGGTTGTTGCATAGATGGAGAAGAGAAGATGTTGATATTTGAATATTTTCCAAACAAAAGCTTGGACTCTTTCATTTTTAGTATGTCTTCTTTTCATTCAAGCTTTCTTTTTTTCTTTTTCTTTTTGTTAATAGTCATTTAAGCTTTCTACATATAGCTATTGTCAACTTTTTCAATTTTAGAAAATAAAAGAATTGATTAAGCAATATATTCTTCACTTTTAATAGTTTACAACTTTTATTTAGATCAAGCAAAAAGATTACAATTAGATTGGAGGAAAATATTTGACATCATTTATGGAGTTGCAAGAGGAATTTTATACATTTATCAAGATTCAAGATTACGAATAATTCATAGAGACTAGAAGGCAGCAACGTATTGTTAGATTCCACAATGATTCCAAAAATTGTAGATTTTGGCATGGTAAGAATATTTGGTGGAGACCAAACTGAAGCAAACACAAACCATATTGTTGGAACCTAGTAAGTATACTCAACTATATATATAGCATATCACTACAGTTTCCTTGCATTGAATTACACACTCATATTCCTAGTTTCCCCAAGTTCCAAAAGTACTAGTAAAAACTAAACTAATAAGTATTTGGTTGGAATGATTTTCTACACGCACACATCATTATCATCAATATCTATATCTAAATAATCTAGATCTTTGCATTAATTTTAAATTCATTCTTCATGGTCAAATAACATATCAGCATGAGCTAGATATGTTTATTTTTTATGCTCCATACAAAGTCAAAATATATTCATATGACATTATATGCTAGAAATGAATAAAAAAATTCAAATACTTAAAATCATTTAAGGATCTTTATTGAAATGATCATTGATATATTTCTATAATTTTTTACTGTGATTATATGTCACTAGAATATGCAAGGGAAGGAATTTTCTCAATAAAATCAGATGTATATAGCTTTGGAGTATACTTTTGGAGATTGTTACTGGTAGAAAAAATAGTGGTCATTATAATCACTACAAAAAAAAAAAGACTTTCAGCTGCAACTTTAGGTAGGAAAACATTTAACGGCGACATTTTATTGCCACCAGGTTGTTGGCGTTGCGACCGTGGCTAAAAGCATAGGCGGCAAATTTTCTTAGTCACCACTGAAAGTCCACTTTCAATGGTGACAATTTGTTGCCACAGAAAGTATAAGGAAATTCATGTAAAATGGAAGTTGCTGTCAAAAATAGGTTATTGGAGGCAACTTTTGTCGCCACAGAATGTAAGATTCAGCGGCGACTTCTCTGTAGCCACTGGAGACACTTTCTACGGCGACATCAATTGTCGCTGCTGATTCTCTTTTTTTGTGACGATATTAATGTCACTGTTGATACTCTTTTCTATTTTCTACGACGATTGAAGGCAACTTTTTTTTTTTCATTTATTATTTTTTTTACTAAAAGCTTTTATTCTTGGTGCACATAATAATAAAATACAATAAAAAAAGAAATTAAAATGGAACCATAATACATTAATTAAGTAATAAAATCCACAAAGTTTTTAAAACTTGAGTTCAATCTCTCAAAATATTTAACATCATAAACTTTTATAATAAGACAAACTAATTATGTTGAAGGACCATTCTGCGAGACAACAAAAGTAGGAGTAGATGTAGATATAAGAACATTTGATTGGAACATTTACATGAAGGCATTCAATTGAGCTTGCATTTTTAGTTCAAATTGTGCACGCTCTTATTCAATCTTTGTACGCTCTAATGCAAGATTTGTTTCCATCTTTTCTTGCTCCTCTTGAATTCTTCTATCAAACTGTTGTTGCAATTCAGTGCGTACATGCTCAAGTGAACTTTGACCAGATTGATTGTGAGCCCTCTTCCTTAGGAGCTGTGCTTTGTACCCTTTACCTCTGGTATATATCCTAACCTTTCACTAAGAACGGCCGTTAATATCTCATCAGAGGTCATATGACCATCACTCTCTAATTCTTGTTGTTCACGGGGTTCCTTGAGATAAACCTACAATTAAAGCATAAACAGTAATGTAAATAAGAATAAAATTGATTAACTAAGCAAGAAAGATAAGAACATAAAGAGTACATAAATCTGCTTTGAATGTGAATTTGTCCACACTGACTATCCATCTGTATTCCTTCTTCTAGGATGTGTTATTTGCCACACCAGATCATTTTCTACCACTTGACTTGAAATCCCATAGTCACTTTGAAATCTAGTAATTTCTCCATGTAAGTCCTACACCTTGTAGCTATCCCAGAAACCTTTACTCAATAAGTTTACTCTGAGATCTGTTCACTTTTTGAATATAACGTTCATACATTTTTTTACAAGGACAATGTATTCTATTTGTCACTCCATGCTGAGTAAATGCCCATTCTAGAAAACCATCTACTCCTCTAATATATGTTAGGTTGGCTCTATCTTTGATGTCTAACCAACTTTTATCCATTTCTATTCCATAAAAATTTGAAGATAAATACTTATTTTAATAAGAATATATGAAAAAAAGACAACAAATAGAAAAGTAACTAAACATAAAAGAATTACAACAAAGAAGAGCAATATGTCATTATTAAAGGGCCTACATTCTTAAAGACTTTAGATTATGTTTGATTGTGTTTAATTTTGTTATCTACCTTTTGTTGCTATCTATATTAGTGGTCCTGTAAGAATTTAAGTATGGGATCCCACACATCAATATGGAGCTTTCTCTCAATTTTTACTTCAATATATACAAAATTTTAAGTAGGCTCACCTTTTATAATGCTCACTCGTATCATTTAAAAACTTAAAATTTTTTTGTACTTTCACTCTAAACCAAACCTCATCTTAGAATTAACCCCACAAGCTTATCTGGATTAGGATCAAATCTAAACTCATCTCCATGTCCATTTTTTGAAAGAAGCCCCCGTCATAGTGTTTATTTTCTAGAGAATATATATATGAACCAAAGAGAACTAAGAGAATTTATTGATATCCATAATTTATTGGTTTAATATTTTCTAGAGAATGTATATATAGGTTCGTCTATATGTATATATTTAACACCTGTAACTAGTTTACAAAGTGACTACAAAAACCTATAATATAGACATGCTCAGATCAGCTCCTTTAGTATTCTACAATACTATTTAGTTACAAAAAATTAGTGTCATGCAAAAGTTCAAAGTTTTTTTTTGAATTGTGTTAGATTATGCATATTATTTTTAAAATTTGCATAGATAGCTCAAATCAGCTGCAAGTATATAGAACTCATGCATTGATTAATTAACCACAGCATATTCAAATATAAGGCATTGTTGGGTTCAGTGAATAAGTAGAGCACGTAATTGATATTAGCCAAGATTCTCTGGCAAAAAAAAAAGATATTAGCCAAGATTCAAGCCATCAACATCATCTTCTTGTTCTAAATGGTACTAGAAAAATTGCAGAAAATAGAAGAGCAGAAGTGAAAGGGAAGAAGAAAAGGGGTCACAGTTACCTATAGAAGACAAAGAAGAAGTCGATTGAAGTAGGGAAGTAGCACCAGAGAAGGGACCTACTGGTTCAAACGTTCCTTGCGTTCCCCTGGTTGCTTCGTGCTCTCGAAGATGAGAGGATAGAATATGAAAATCTTGCTTATGGTGGCCATTAGGTCATCTCTATTCCCAGAGAAGGGACCTACTGGTTCAAACGTTCCTTGCGTTCCCCTGGTTGCTTCGTGCTCTCGAAGATGAGAGGATAGAATATGAAAATCTTGCTTATGGTGGCCATTAGGTCATCTCTATTCCCAATTCCTTCTAAGATAAAGTTAGATTTAGTTAAACCTAGAAGAGTGCAGATTTGGAGCGATTTTTTTCTCTGCAAATTTCAGTTTCGCTAGGAGGAGGGAATTGAAATTTGGGAGCAGTGCACACTGAAATTAGGGATTTAGACTATTTTAAGCAAGAAATGTATAAATATTAAAGTGCCCAATCGCTGACATGAAACTCAACTAGTTTAGTTAGCGGAAGAGTTGCCACAATGTGCTTTATGTCTCGAGTTCGATCTCCCGTGCTCGCTTCATTTTTTTTCCATAAAAATTAACCCCAACAAAAGCTGAAAAATGTCCCTACACAGTTCAAACACAAAAACAAATGCGACCTTTTCATGAATAAAACCAAGCCACCGAAAGCATTCAATTTGCAATTTAAGACAAACAAAAATATAAAATGTATGATATAATAAATCATAAATTACTATATTTAAAATAAAAATAAAAATAAAAATAAAAATAAAAATAAAAATAAAAATAAAAATATCAATATCAATTTATTATTTAATTATATTATCTCACTCAATTATATTATTTATTTCTTGTACCTCTCTATGCAAACATTTATTATCATAAAAGAGTAGCTTATGAGTGCAGTTATACATGTTAGGTAAGAAGCCACTGGAGAAATTGGCCTACCTGTGATTTTTCTTCCCTTTCTCTCTCTACAAGCTCTCAACTCTTCTCTCTCTCTAACTACTACTGCTTGCTGATTTGACACAACCTTAGCTGCCTCGGGGTCAAATCACAATTTACCACGAATTAAATGCAATATAGTGCAAACAACTCGGGATCGTTCTCTTATCAAGGAGCCTTTTATTTTAACTACCCTAGGAAAAACTAAATGTTATAAACATGGTTAGAAAAAAAAAGAGGTTTTTAAATTGGTTTTCTTTAAATCAAAATTCGTGAAAATAAAACTTTTTCTAATCTTTTTGGCATTTTTGAAAATAATGAGAAACGTCAAATTGAAAGTGAAGATATGTATAATGGATGCTCTTGATGAAGAAGATAGTGGCAATACTTGCTCAAAGAGATTATGGGAGTTAAAAATTCATTAAGTCTCAAAGACAACCTCAAGATAACACTTGAGTCCAATAATCCCAATTAATAGTAGCTCCTACAAACATATCTAACTACTACTTCTTGATATATTGTTAAAAACCACTTAATGTGCAATTAAAATTGGAATAATGCAACATGAGTATTCTTGAATTTGAGTGTTAAACAGCCCCTCAAGGATACAAATCAACCACATTAACTAGACAATAACACTCTAATTAACATAATCTCATTGCAACCACAAAGAAATTCAAACATATATAATTTTCACACTACAAAATCCAATCTGAACTACAAATATCAAACCAACAGAGACAATTAACATCAATCTCAGTTCCATAATCACATATATAAAAATTCCTAAAACTAAGCAATCCAAATATATAATTCTAGACTAATGGAATGATAGCAAAACACCCCTTTGTAGTCCAATAAGCTCAAACACAAATCTTCACCACCAAGAATCAATGAAAATCAGCCTCTCATTATGTTAATTACTCCAACAGCATCTTCAAAACACTACCAGAGAATAGCAAATAGAGAATTACAAAGACCAAATCACAGATATTAGAAAATGGTGCTATCGGTTTTGTTGGGAATGACAGAAGGAAATGGCAGAGCCACGGACGTAGGTATGGAGGAGGAGGAAAGGAACAGAGGAATGTCAGAGCTGTGAAGAACCAAGTTGTGGCTATGGTTAAAGGTGAGAGAGGAAGGATTGACTATTTCCGTCGGTGGTGTAGTTAAGCTTAATGGAGGTGGTGGTTTTTCTTGGCCCAACGGCCTGTGGTGGTAAAACCGGAGCTAACGGTAGTGAAAAACAGAGCAGAATGACGCTGGTTAAGGTCTGAGATTCTGCAATGTCATGCTTGGTCTCTCTCCTTCGGTGGGCTGTGACGAAAGTGACGGTGGTGTGTTGCTTGGTGTCTTCCCTTCCTTCTCGTTCCAGTTTCTGCAACTCAAAATCAGCACTCTCTTCGCGGCACACCCAGATCTGGTTCAGATCCTCTGGTCCTCGGCTGTGTAACAATGGTAGATGGTGGAGGTGATGAAGGGTCGCCGGCAATGATGGAGGTGATGGGATCGCCGGCGACCAAGGAGGAAGAAAAGAAAAGTGATTTCGGTTATCAGATGCTTGCCCTCAGCTTGTGCGGCGCCCCTGTATATCACTATCATCTTGATGTATCAATGTCGGGTCTGCCATGTCCGAATCCCATATCCACATACTGTCAAGTCTGTGTCTTTGCCCTGGAATCAGATTAACCTTGGTCAAAACGCAAGTTTTGACCAGGGACTAAGTGAGAATTGTCAAAAGTTTATTTGGGGGACTAAAGGGCACACTTTTGAAACTTTGATAGGCCAAACTAAACTTTCTAAAGATTTGGGTAATTTTCCGTAACTTTTCTGGACCCTTTTCCTTCATAAATTGTAATTTCTACAAGAATATGGGGGCCTCTTTCTGTGAATTTTCCCAATCATCAAAATGTTAATTTTGACCCTCCTGAATTTCAAATTTTCTTCTAAAACCTCTGCAATGCAAGATTAAGCAAAATGTAGCATCAAAAGTCAAAGAAAACATTTATATGAATAATTAACAAATTTATGACCATTTTGCCCCTAATTACAATAAATTCAATACAAATGTCCTTAACTAAAATTAATGCTTAATCATGCAATAATGTCCCATAAAATCCATTAAAAATTCCAAATTAATCATGAAATATCATGTAAAAATATGGTTCAATCACTTGCGACGGAAATGAGGAGCAGAGGAAAAGGATGATGATATCTTAATATTAGGATGATCATGATATTATTTGCTTATGTCACATTTCCAAAAATTTCAAAAATTGTGTTTTATATACATAAACTCTATGTACATGTGACTTTGCTCATTAAGCCAAACTAATATTTCCTTCTTCATGCTACATGTAGGAGACACCTAGGGGTCCTATCTTATGACTTCAATTGGCTTCACAACTTGTTCCAGTTACGTATACATGTAAAGTCCTAATTTTGGTCAAAATTGCATTTTTGCTCCAATTTTCCATAAATTCAAATTTAACTGACCAAAATATTCCAAATATATTTTTCCTTTTTAATTTCCTTAATTAATTGAAATTAACTTCAATTAATCAGAAAATAATTAATTTTGTACTAAATTGACAAAATTACAATTTCGCCATTTCCTTTTTCTTCATTTCCTGATTTTCTGGTAGATTTTTTGCCGAAACTTTAAAAAATAAAAAATAAATCTAAAAAAATTGAATTGGAGTGATTCTATAGGTTATAAAACCCTTATTGTGGTTAGTTTCAAGGAAAAATATAGCCCTCTTCCAAATGGAAGTACACAATTCCCAGCAATTCCATCTTTGAACGTTGTTTCAAAACTTTCCATATTTTCTGGGCTAACTTCAAAATTCATGTCTTTTTGTATATAGCTTCAAATGATTCATACCTATCAAATTAAAGCTTAAGATGTCCACTTTCATCCTGTAAAATTTTATAATTTTTGCTTATCATTTGGTCATGCAAAATCACATGACATGCTCACTGTCTCATAGAGGATTTTACTAAAAACACTATTCACCTTTCAATTTTCAATATTTAATTCCTTTGACCATAAATATTCACCATTCTATTGAATATATGAAATAATTACATTATATTCTTGGTGAGTAAAATTTGGGGGTGTTACAACATTCATGAATGAGACATGGAAGTTACTAAGGGGAGGCATATGTATTTTATCATTTCAACAAAAGAAAAAAAAAACTCAAAACATGTTAACTTAAAGACAAAGTTAAATATGAATTGGAGTTGTGTTGTGTAGCTTTTCTGCGTGTAGCGGAGACCAAATTAATAAAATTATTCATTCTTCAGCTCATAGTTGATGCCCCAAATTTGTGCCGTATATTGTCCATCTAGAGATGGTTGCTACAATTTTTATGGTTGTCTTGAGGACTATTGCTTGAGCATATTGTCTTCCCTTCCCAATTTGTCAATTGTGCTTTGTTTTCATTTTGAGTTTTAGATTGAGTTCTTGGATGCAAGTTCTAAAAGTATGGTCGCCTGTTTTTCTATTCTAGTGGAGCTTCATGTGAAAATTGGAATCAATATGATTGTGATTTTATTTATTAATTGAGGAATGATTATACTGAGATAACTACTATTTTTTTAAAGGAGTAATTCATCTGATATTGGTTTTTACTTATGTAGAAATCATTATGTAACTTTCAAAAATTTGATGAAAGATATGTTATATTATCGCTTAGTTTAATTAGGATCTTTTGATGTTGTCATTTTGTATCATTTTCTGGTAGACTGTAGTCCTCATAGTCGTCTTGGTTCATCTTCTGGACTTGGGAAAGAAAAAGTTGAAAGTGTTTATTTGTCCACTTGCTCTAGCCCCTATATTTGCTTATTACTGCAATTTTGCTACTCTTTGTTGCTATTGATAAGGATTTGGTTTTCTTTCATTTAAAATAATGTTTCATTTTGGTAATTTACAGATGATGTTTCAGTGCCTAGGATTTCTAATCATTTATGATTTTTGCTCGCTATTTTTTCAACATTTTTTCTTAGTGAAGCAGAATTTTAAGAACATCAGGTCATTGGAAATATGTGGCAGAAATATGAAAGACCTTTCATCTCTGATGTGCTTAAATTTATCACAAAATTGCAGTCTTACCGACAAATCCTCGCAATTAATTTGTGGTAGGTTAACAGGTCTTTGCATTGTTTGGGGAACATGGTTTCAAGTTATGTTATTTTTCTTTGGGCATATATAATTCAAATAAAAAAAATGTATGGAGTACAAAGTTATTCAGTTTGGTGTATGAAAAAATGTCTTGCATTCTTTTTCAAATTTTTTTTTGATTGTCTGATATGATCTCTTTCTTGATAACTTATCATACAATATGATTATTGTTGTCTTCTGCATGTCTATATAGCATTTGTTACCATAAAAATGTTCTAATATTGTGATTAATGTGTGATTTGGTGCTTGTAGTTCACCATTGTTCATGAACTTCTTATAATATCTCTACCCTAAGAGATTGGAGTGGGCGGTTGAGGAGTTTCAGAGGTGCCAGTAATATTGGAGATGGGTTGATTTGGTTAAATCAGCCATCAAATGTTGTACAAATGTATATCTTTTGGTGTACCTTTTTTTTTCCTTTGGTTATTATCATGTTTTGAGCATTTTTTATTTTTTATGGGTTAATAAATACATTTGCTCCTATCATTAATATATATATATATATATATATATATATATATATATATATTCAATAGGGCTATCTACTTGATTGATTCATACTGGTCACATGTCATTCCCATTGGTTGCTTTGGTTCATTTTTTTTTTTACCTCTCACTAATAACTCATTACATGAGTATTTAGTATACAATGTGAAGTTTTGAAATCTGAAATATTTTAAGTTCAAATTATGTCTTCAATTTAAGATTTTAAACTCATTATTTATTATGATGGTTGGCGATTGGTTCTCGTTTCATTTGTTCTGCCCACCCCATTTTACTTCAAAGAAAAGTATACTTTTCAAAATATTCTGTTTTGTCCTAAAATATATATTCATTTTAACTGTTTTATTTCAAAATTGAATTTCACTCCATTTTGGTAATCAGTTCTATTCAGATATTAATGGTGTCCATTCAAATTGTGGTAGTTTTTCTAATTTACTTATTTACTATTATTGATATTGATTATGCAATTGGGAGAAAAAAATTTCCTATTATAAATTCATTAGTATTATGAGTTATTCTTAATTTGAATATTGTTTCAAAAAAGGTAGTAGTACTACCAAACTATTGACCAAATAATAGTATTACCAAGCATTGATAGTCAATAACAGCTACTCCCTTCGGTAATTTTTTTTACAAGAATCCCGGAATTGAATTATCTTGATTTTTTTTAATAAAAGTCTGATAAAATTTATTTTGTATTAATTAAAAGGTTGGTGGTACAGATATTTATTTTATTTCTTTCTCTTGCCCCCTCATAAATAAGGGCATACTTGAAGTAAAAAGTTTATTTCAGACATATTTGTTATTTTTATCTAATTTCAACCGCTTTCTCAAATCGTATAATAGAGTTGTTGAGCTCTTATAAATAAGATCGAAGGGAGTAATAGTTGTTAATATTAGTTGACTAATTGTTGGCCATCTTAAATTTTTAAGTTACCAATGCAAGTCATTGATTATGCATGCTAATTTATTTCTCCAACATTGATTTACTAATTTAAAAATTGTTTTCAAATTAAATAATTTTTCTGAATCATTCTGAGTGTTGTTTTTAACAAAATATGTTAAAGTTAGTAAAAGGCAGAGGAAATTGTTAGGAGAGCAAAAAAATTGTCATAATCTTAATAGGTTTCATTGTTTAATATTTAATATTTATATTTCATATTTACTAATATTTAATAATATTTGGTTTGTTTTTTTCCTTGCCGCATAATTATACTTACTTATTGTTTTTGTCATTGCCGACGTCATAAGACTGCATTAACACCCCATCTGTGTAAGTTTAGTTTATTCAATTCTCATATGATAAGAAAAGTTAGTTTCTCTTAAACTGCATTAATATCCTCACTCATAAATGATATTCTTAACCCTTTCTCTCATCTTTCTATCTGTTCAACATGAATTAACTCATTTTTTTCATTACATTTGGTAGGGGCAAAGTTGTAACATTATCATTAAATACTCTCTAGGTGAACTTATGATAAGAACCATTTTTTTTTAAGCTAGACTTACAAAAGGACCAAAGTGGTACATATACATTAGATACATATATCTTAGATTATCATCATTCCCACAAAAAAAATGACTTAATTATACGTGAAAAGGAAAAGAAAGGAGGAAAATGCTAATAATAGGATAAAGAATTTAACATATTGTAGTCTAACAAAAAAATTGCCGTGCATATTTATAGGAGGAATTATGGGTAAGTTTTTAACCCAAGACATTAAATGCTCAATCAACCCCGTAAATGATGTTAAAATAATAATAAAAAAATACATTTCATGTATATTTTTTTAAATGTCCAAACATTTTTCTTTATACTATTACATTACTTTAAGAACAAGAACAACATACAATCTATTTACAATGCCTAATACTTATAAGCTCTAGCTCATTTATTTCCACTTCCAATATGATTTACTGTGCTCATAAACAACACACCTAATATAAAAGGGCCTATGTATTATACGGGGTAATCCGTCTAGTTAGAATTTCAAAATAGCCATAAAGATGAAATGAGAATGAGTGGTGTTTTATTTAATGGTGGCAAAAATAGAAAGAGTATCTTAACATTATATTTTGGACAAAAAAGTGTAACTTATATATTGACCATCCCTATTTAAGAGTGTGGTTTAAACCATTTATTTCGTTTTGAATGATCTTTGATTGTTTTAATCTCCAATACTTCTTTTAGGACATGTGGATTATTTTTTTTTTCATATTTGTATTTTAAATCATTTATTTCTTTTTCTTAGAAAAATAAAAATGTATTGAATTTTAGTCTTAATTTTCCATTAAAAATCTTCAATATTCATCCTATAAATGTATATATTTATATACTTATAATTATATTTATTTCAATACATAACATCCAAAAAATAGGAAAAATTAATTATGTAATCCTTATAGTTCTACAAATTTTGTAACTTAGTTCCTATAGTTTGACTAGTGGCGACTCAATCTCTAAAGTTTTCTCTATTTTCAAACACTTCTAAGTCACTTTTAACACGTCTTATGTGGCGCTGGTGTTAATTAACGAAGTTAAAATACACTGATCTGGCATCATCATCAGCACCTTGTTTGATTAATAAATAAAATGAGTAGGATTTTTTCCCCAAATCTGAATAATGAATGCTCTAGGTTCAGGTCAAAAACGTCCTAGGTTAGATGTAGAGGGTATTGAGAAAAACCAGCGCTACATAAGACGCGAGTTAAAATAAGTCAAAATACGTTCACACGATTAGACATGTCTAGTGAAAAAACCAAATTATAATATTAAGTAAGGATATCAACTGACCCATGCCACACTAGAAGCATCCATGTAATCTCTTACCTTATATATCACACACTATAAACTGCAACAAAACAAAAAAAATTAGTTACAAAAATATATTACAACAATAATCAACATTATTTAAGTGTGTGCGGACCACCAATGTTTGCCAATGTTTGTATAAACTAATCAAAATTTAATGAATACACCTACTTCTGTCATGGGGAGATAAATGCATCAGCTTCACAAGCAAACAAAATCTTCAAGTGCTGGGCCACAATGGACATGGGATACTTTTCAATATTCTTCTTCGAAAACAGACCAACCACAACCCTTTTCACTTACCAATATATCTTATTTGCCACTGTAGTTTAGCAGCTTTCTCACCACGGTGTTCTTATTTGTCACACTTTTTCTCCAATCTTGTACACTTCTTCTTTTAACCATGTCTCATTCTTTATTCTAAACCCTAGCCATATTGCTATCTATTCAAAAGAAATAATATGAAGTTCTTTGAGGTTCAATATATCCTATTCTCACTCATTCTGTCATCCTAACTATAAAAAGCAGAAAGGGGCATAAAAATTGAAAGTAGGTGAACAAAATAGTATATCTAACACCTGGGGTTGACGGACTTTGCGCAATCTCTCCACCCCCAATACAGATTAGCAACGATAGGACACTCAAGCTATTTCAACTGCTTGACCTCAAAGCAACAAGAACAGTGAGCAATCGAAGGAAGATGCATGTGTGGTGAAGTCAGTCGGAGATGGTGAGCGAGAGAGGTCTGAAGGGGTGTAGGGTTTTGTTCTTTTTCTTTATCATCCCTACATTTTTTCTTCTGTGGCGGAGTAACTCTTTTATTTTTTTAAAAAAGAAAAACACTTGCCGTAGGTGTACGCTGCACGGTTCACCTTGACTCCGTAATAATAAGGATGAAACTATAAAATGACTAAACTTCAGGGACTGGGTTGTGACAACTCAAATTCTAGGGACTGAGTTACAAACTCAGTGAAATTATATGGATTAAATAATTATTTTTTTAAAAAATATTACTTTATTAATAATTTATTTGATCACTGTTCAACCACAATTAATCCCACCAGTGAAGTGTAAACCATTGCCTTGACTTGTTTAATAACTGGTCCAATCTTTATAATAATAATAATAATAAATATAAGCCATAGATTTAGAAGGTTAAGCATTTTTATGTCAACTCATTTCCAGCATACCCATATGTGGTCGAACTTACAATTGAAGGTTATTGATCGGGTTGGGTCCGCGAGCCATAAACTTATTCGACATAACGTTTAATTGGAACCAACTGCTCTAATTGTCTTACACATTAAAGTCATGACACTATATAATGAAAACCAAGAAAATATGATATAGCAAGTTTTACACATTGTTTACTTTAATAGTAAAACAAATATGCATCAATGTCATTCACACTTGACTTCAATACTAAAACATATAATGCAACGTTATCCTTCACAATTGTTAAAAAACATACAATCATTCACTTCCAAGTATTGCAGCATTGCAACTTTGCAAGAGTATGACCAAGCATGAGAGACAGTAATGGTTTTCAACGAGCTTCAACCATAGTAGTACTCATCTCATTTATTGAATTAACACCTCCATTGATTGACAGATCTGAATTATCACCATTAGTTTTCTTGAAAAGAAATGCTGGTTGCTTTGGAGGAGGAAGAGTCGAGTCATTGTCTAACATGGACACAATTTCTAACATAGTTGGCCTATCTGTAGCATATTCTTGTACACATAAAAGCCCAATCTGAATGCACTTCAGAACTTCATTTTCAGGGCATGTTTCACCTATTAATGATGGATCAACAATATCCATGGCTCTACTTTCTCTCCAAAGGTTCCAAATCTGAATTAATTGTGTACATTAGATAGTTAGAATATTACTAAAGAGCATACTTAACTGAAGTCGTTCATTATCTATACTTACATGTCCAATCAAAGTAGAAGTAATGTCGTCATAATGACCATTCTTTCTGCTAGTAACAATCTCCAAAAGTAAAACTCCAAAGCTATATGCATCTGATTTTATTGAGAAAATTCCTTCCATTGCATATTCAGGTGACATATATCCACTGGAAAAGATTATTGAAATTTGTCATCGTTATATCAAATAAAAGGTACTTAAACTATTAAGCGTTTGCCTGGTATATTGTTTATAGCATATAATGTGAGAAGAATATATTTTGACTTTGAATGTTAAGTAAATCGCAAACATATATTGTAAAATCTCATATATTATTAGAACATATTATTGAAATCCCATTATTATAGGGATTAATTAAATCTAAAGATTATAGGAGATAATTGTTAGGATATTATTTTTAAATTTCAAATCTAGATCTCATTGACAAATTTGATTCTTTCTTCTGTATAAATGTAATTACCCTCTCATCAGAATAAATATCAATTATTCTCATTTGATTATCTTCATGGTACCAGTGTTGTTTGAAAATAATTAGAGTTAATATTTTTCCGGCGTTGTCACCGGAACCCTAGTATTTTCCGACACTGTCAAAGCTTCTTGAAAAATCTCTTCAAAGCATCTGGCCAGTTACTCCCGTCTGTGATCGTTGAACCTCGCCTAAAATTGTGCTTCCGCTCAAAAGTCCCATCTGTCAGGCTGTTCCCTCCCATCTTCAACCTAATCTGAGATCGATCGTCATCAGATTGTCTTTCCTAGTCCGTTACTGTCGAGCGTCGACCCAGTCCCCTTGTCGGCCTTCTTTCAATCGTCTACCTCCTCGTCTTGCTGATGTACACTCTTGGACTAAACTGTCATTTGGAAATTTCGTAGGACTAAACTATCATTTGGAAACTTTGTCAGATTAAACTATCATCTCTGAAATTTGAAACCCCAAACTGACATTTTCATTTTTGGTCAGTGTGCCAATTTGTGTGTTACTCAATAAATCTCTGGTCAAATTATTCCACTTAATCTCATCAATATGTCTACATATTCTGATGCTTCCTCTCCTTCTGTGCCATAGGTTTCAAAAGGAGGTGCGACCTCCCAGAATGATCAGCTGAGTAAGATCAGGGAAATGCTTGTAGCACTTCAGACCACAAAACAACCTACTCCCACAATAGTGAGAAGAGGTAATTTCTTGCAAGCCTTGGCTACAATACAGGGTCTGTATACAGGTAACTGCTTGATTATTGACTCAGGAGCCTCCTACCACAAGACTGACGATAGGACTCTCTTCTCATTTATACTCCCATTTCCAAGGGAATGACCATGCGAATTATTGATGATTTTGAATATGTTGTGACTAGAGTTGGCTTTGTTAAAATCTCTACTACACTTTGCGCTCTATATTGCATGTTCCAAAACTAAAATGCAACTTACTATCAATGAGTCAATTAGCATATATGAATGATGCCATTCTAATTTCTTTGCTACTTACTATCTTTTTAAGGATATGCTGATGGGGACGATGATTGGGAGTGCGAAGCAGCTTGATGGTTTGTATTACATCGATGAGAGTGATAGTCATAGGATTAATTCTAGCAATAAAGTGTCTCTCCCTAGGACTAGTGACTTAGAGTTATGGCATAAATGTATAGGTCATCCGAATTTCAATTATATGTCTCAAATGTTTCCATCTCTTGTTTCTACTAAAAATGCATTTGATTACCGTTGTGATTCTTGTGAAAAAGCCAAACATCATCATACCTCATTTCTTAAAATCCCATACTAGGCTTATAAACCCTTTTCCACGATTCACAGTTGTTAGATCTCATATGTTTTGATGATAACAAAGAATGGTATGATAAAGATTTGATAAACAAATAAGTTTGAACAAAGTAATAACAGAGAAAATCATCACTTGAAGTAAGCACTGGAGTAATGAAGAAAGGCCAAGAGAAAAAGCTGAGAAACTTCTTCACTAGCAAAATTTCTAAAGGGTTACTTGAGTAAGTACTTGAATAATGAGACAGAAACTTGAAGTAACCAGAGTCAACCTTCAAGTAACCTGCCAACGTTACTCGAGTAAGTACTCGAGTAATAAGGTATATGACTTCCAGTTGCTCTCGGCCTGCCAATGTTACTCAAGTAACCAGGTACAAGACTTCCAGTTACTCTTGGCCTGCCAACGTTAGTCGAGTCTCTACTCGAGTCCCCTGCTTCAAGAAATATGTTGCTCTCCACATTTTTAATCCTGCCAATGTTACTCGAGTCGGCCTGCTAACGTTAGTCGAGTCTCTACTCGAGTCCCCTGCTTCAAGAAATATGTTGCTCTCCGCATTTTTAATCCTGCCAATGTTACTCAAGGAGCTACTCGAGTAACTCACTGTGGTAAGCAAAACTTGAAGGTAATACTCGAATAACTTGAAATGCTATTATCACTTCACTCGAGGCACTACTCCAGTATGCATATATTCAATTATTCTTTATCAAATACTTGAACTAGATTACTCGAGTCAGTAATCGAGTAATCTGCAGAGTTATTTACACAGCACTTGAAGTATCTACCCGAGTAAGCTATGCAGAAAATTAATGTTTACTCGAGTAAGTACTTGAGTAACCAGGTAAGCAAACTTGAAGTGCTCTCGGCATGAAATCCTGCCAACATTACTGGAGTGAAGCTTCGAGGAACCTGAAGTTTATTTGAGAGATTATTCGAATTACTACTCAAGTAACCTATGAAGAAATGTGTGCCATACCCGAGTAAGTACCCGAGTAAATAGGTATTTCCAAGGTTTGTAAATGTGTTTACTTTATGCACTACTCGAGTTATGTGATGTTCATTCATTAACTTGCTATCATTACTCTCACGATGATACTCGAGTAAACTTAATGAATACTCGAGTAACTACTCGAGTATGCAAGTCCAGAAATTCAAAAATCATTCCAATGTTCATTGATTTGTTTCCTATGTGATTAACCCTTCATTGTATTAGTATTCTTAGCATATCCGCAGATAAACAATGAAGAGATCTTACCAAATAAGGAAAGTCAAATGCAACGTTCAAATGCTACCTACCGCCACCTACCGCAAACGAATATTTTTCAAATACTGGAAAAGTCAACAGTGGCTGCCCACACTCTAACGGGTGATAAGAAAATGTTCCAACGGTCATTACCAACACATCTATATATATGGGAACATCCAAACAGAGAAATACAACAAGAACACACACACGAACGCATTATCAAATTCACGTTCAGTACTCTGTTTTACATATACTTGTAATTCTGTACTTCAGTGATTCTTATTCACTATGTGAGAGAGATATTTCATTCAAACTCAATATTTGTTATTGAGGTAACTTAAGGTTGTGGAACCTTGAGTTGGGATTGGATTACAACTTGTAAGGGGGAGGAGTGTCCAGGCGAAGGAACTTGCTTATACTGAGGTGCCAAGAACCCACTGAATCTTGGAAATTATAGTGGAACTCTCAGAGATATTCTGAGGACTGGACATAGGTCAAAGTGGTTGTGGCCGAACCAGTATAACTCCCGGTGTACACTTCGGTGATATTTCTCCTTACTCTTTACTGCATTATATTCACCGTCAAATTTTTATTTGCAACGAAATATTTAGTATCACCCAATTCACCCCCCTCTTGGGTGAAACGCTTGCTCTAACATTTGGTATCAGAGTGTAGGTCTTCTTGTTAAGGTATAACAACCTAAAAAGGATCCAATGGCAAGCATGGGTGAAGGAATTCTTCTCGATGGAGCATCCATCACTAGACCTCCAGGTTTCAGTGGCGAACACTTTTCTTTCTGGAAAGCAAAGTTCAGACTATTCATGATGGCTACCGAATATGGGCTATGGGATGTGATTGAGAGTGGAAACTATCAACCTACAAAGATTGTAGACTCTCAGAAAATTCCCAAAATGCCAGCGGAATATGATGAGAATGACAAGAAACTTATCACTCTCAACAGCAAGGCAATTCTGATGATACAAAGTGCTTTGAGTCAAAGTGAATACTTTAGAATTTGCACACTTCCAATAGCAAAGCAAATGTGGGAAGCTTTAGAAATAGCTCATGAAGGAACTTCGGGAATAAAGGAGAATCGGATCAACACCTTGGTCACTGAATTCGATCTACTTCGAATGAAATCAGGTGAATCAATATCTGAATTCGAACTTAGATATACTCATCTTGTTAATCAACTTGCAGCACTTGGGAAAATTTATGATCAATATACCCAAGTATGAAAGATTTTGAATATTCTTTCTAAAGAGTGGGAGGCCAAAGTCACTGCGATAGAAGAAGCAAAAGGAGAATCAATAAGATCAGTTGCTTCTTTATTTGGAAGTCTTTCTGAATATGAAAGTAAACTAAAGTTCAATCGGGAACTAGATGACATTGGTGACAAGAAGAAGAGAGGCCTAGCACTAAAAGAAAAAGAAGAAAATCAAGATGAGGATGAGGAGTTTGACGATGATGAAATGGGTCTAATCATAAAATGATTTATAAAGTTCTACAAGAAAGGTCAAGGATTCAAACACTTTCAAAAAGGAGGAACTAGTAGCAAAGATCATATCATTTGCTACGAATGTGAAAAACCAGGACATATCAAATCAGAATATCCAGAACTGAATCAAAAGAGCAAAGAAAAGAGAAAAGGCAAATTCTTTAACACAAAGAAGGCCTTTGTATCTGCTATATGGGGTGATAGTTCCTCTGACGAAGAAAGTGATGAAGAAGAAGTAGCCAATATATGTCTCGTTGCTCAAGAAGAAACAGAAGAAGAGGTAAATGATTCTGATCCTACCTATGATGAATTACTTTCTGAATATAATGCTTTACATTCTGAATTCATCAAAGTAGTTAAAGAATTAGTTGTTTTTAAAAAGAAAAATAAAGCTCTTGAAAGTAAACTTAAAGAAAGTTCAGAAAAGGATTGTGAAAATTGTTCTTCTTTGAAAAAGAAAAACACTGGTCTCACAAAAACTCTTGAAAAATTTACTAAAGGAATTTGGAGGAAATCAAACCGAAAGGATAGAAGGAATTGGTGAAATAAAAAATGATAAAGGCATACAAGTCAAAGACGTATACTATGTCGAAGGATTGTGTCACAACTTGCTGAGTGTACAAAAACAACTGGGTAATATTTGACTCAGAGGAATGTTTAATTATCAATAAGAATGACTTACTACTTGATAAGAAGAATATCAAGGCTAAGCTCAGAGCAAAAAGGGAAGGTAATTGTTATACTCTAGATATTAGTAGAAATGAATCTGAAAATTGTTTTCTGAGTAATGCCGATGAAAGTTGGCTATGGCATAAGAGATTGGCTCATGTCAATATGCATCAATTAGGCAAACTACTCAAAAAGGATTTAGTTCTTGGATTACCCAAACACTACAAAAAAAAAGGTATTTCGTAGCGGTGCACTTGTAGCGGTTATATTAAACCGCTACAAATTATAGTATTTGTAGCGGTTTTTTCCTAAACCGCTACAAATTTGTAGCGGGAAGAATATTTGTAGCGGTTTCCTACAAAAAACCACTACAAATTTGGAGCGAAATTCCCGCCAAAACTTGTAGCGGTTATTTTGTAGCGGTTAATGCACATAAACCGCTACAAAATACCAAAGGTCAGAATTTTGTAGCGGTTTTGGGCAAGAACCGCTACAGAATTTCAAGAGACTCCAAATTTGTAGCGGTTCTGGGCAGTAACCGCTACAGAATTTAAAACGTTGTGAAGATTTGTAGCGGTTATTATAGAACCGCTACAAGTTTTGATATTTGTAGCGGTTAGGGTAGCGGTTATTTTTAATAACCGCTACTAATTACTGGCCTATTTAAACCCCTCGCCTCCTCCATTTCTCATTTTGCTCATTTTGTTTCCTGAGGTTCCTCTGAGTGATTTCTTCAAGATTTGAGAGTTCAGACGTATCTATAGGAGTTTTTGGTCCGTATTCCGCAGTATTAGCACTTGAGGTACGTATATAACACGTATTTTTATTTATATTTGTATTTTTATTATATTTTTGTATAATAATGGACTATTTTTTTTTTTAAATTTGTACAGTTGATATGGCTTCAGGACAGGATAAGGGGAAGGCCCCTATGGTCCCCACACCGACTTTACGGGGTGGCGGCAGCCGGGCAGGGGGTAGAGGGAGGGGGCAGCGCGCAGGCAGGGCTACCTCGGCATCTCAGCCCAGCCCCCCACAGGCACCGCCGACGATCCCACAGGCGACGACTGTACCAGAGGTGCCTGAGGTGGAGGGGACATATATTAGCGTTGAGGACTTCCTCAACGAGGAGGAGTTCGAGATCCCGATTAGTGGGTTCAGGGAGATGGAGCAGTTCCTCGATGAGGAAGAGGCTCGGGAGCAGAACAACCCACGAGGGTCGTCTTCGCGGTCCACTGGGTTTGAGGTGCAGGTCGAAGGTAAATTAATTTTTTAATTTAGTAAATTATTTATTTAAATTAGCAATGTTAACTTTGAATTATAATTTATCTAACGTGCGGTCAACTGTGCAGATGAGCAGGGGAACGTGTCGACGAGGAGGCTGGATGTGGCCGGTCTGAACAGCATGGACCGGTCCCTGCGAGTTGTAGTGCCGTGGAACGAGGGCACTGACCAGCCGATCCACAATGGGGGTCACCTGCTCAACCGCTTCCTGAGCGACCTGGGATCGAATTGGATGCGGTTCCCCCTTCACTTCCCGACGTGGAGGCACCTTCCGAAGGGGCCGAAGGACCAGGCTTGGGAGGAGGTGGTTCAGGTAATTAAAACTATTTAATTAATATCTTTTGTAATTAATTCTATTTAATTATTTTTTTTAAATTATGATTTTTAGAATTATTGATATTTAAATGTATTTTTTTCAGCTGCGATTTGCCGTCCGGGCCAACCGGAAGAGGTACGCCCTCGTGAAGATGGGCGACGCCTGGAGGAACAGGAGGAACCGTCTCTTCCACAGTGTGGATGGGGACGGGACGATGCCTCTGGAGCAGCTGCAGGAGAGCGTCCTGGACGGCGTGCCGCCGAACGACTGGGCGCGTTTCGTCCAGTTCAGGAGGAGCCCTCAGGCGCAGGTAATGTATTTATTATATTTTTTATATATAATTTTCTAATTGTTAAATATTAAATTATAATTTCAATTTAATTTGTATTTAATTTCAAATTTTATAATACATTTAATTATTTGTTTTTGCAGGAGCTTTCTCAGAGGAACGCCGCGATCCGGGCGCAGCAGACGATCCACCACACAGCAGGATCGAAGACCTTTGCTGTGACCTACAGCGAGCTGGTAACTTTTCAAGTGCTTAACTTACTTTTAGCTGATTATTTCATAATACTAATTGTTTTGTAATTGTTTCAGGAGATGAGGGCACAGCAGGAGAACCGTCAGACGGACTATGCGGAGCTGTACGCCATCACACACAGACACCGTGACGGGACTGCGACCTCTCAGCAGGCAGAGGCGGCGATTGTAAGTTATTTTATTATTATATTTTTTATAAAACCAAGTTAATAATGAAAAATGGTAATTATTAATTGTTTTATAAAATGGCAGGAGCGGATGCAGCTGTCGCAGGCTAAGCTGCGACAGACCCAGCCTGAGGAGTCACAGGGGTCAGTGGATCCGACGGCTCCTCTGAAGGCGGGTCTGGCTCAGCCTGAGCACCCCGGACGAGTGCGGGGGATGGGGATAGGCGCCAGACCCAGCATGATCTACGGCAGGAGCGCCGCCTCTGAGGCTGGCAGCTCTAGAGGGGTCAGACGTCGGAGGGACGAGTCGATTGACCAGCTGCGGTCAGATTTGGAGCAGACACAACAGCAGATGGCGCAGCAGCAGCAGCAGATGCAGCAGATGCTGCAGGTGCACGCAGATATGATGTACGCTCAGCAGACGCAGTGGCGTGAGATCGCGAACACCATGCTCGAGGGAGCATGGGGTCGCCTGTTCCCGAACGAGCAGCATCCAGCGGTTCCCCCTGTCCCTCACTACGTCGTCCCGAGTACTGCTCCTCCTCCTACTGCTCCTCCTCCTGCTGATGACGATGGTGCGGTTCAGTCTGCGCAGCGGCCCGATCCAGCGGCATCTGAGGGAGGCCCACCTGAGGGAGCACCAGAGGATCCGCCCCCAGCTCCTTAGTTTAGGACTTTTTCTTTTCTTTTAAACATTTGTAAATATTTATGAGATTTTATTTCAGAATTTTCTTATTGTGTTTTATATAATTATATTTATATTATTATATCGCATTGAAATAATTTCTAAATGATTTAAATCTAAATTTTAAAAAAAAAATTATATATATATTTGTAGCGGTTATGTACTAATAACCGCTACAAATCTATACATTTGTAGCGGTTTTAAACTAAAACCGCTACAAATGTATAGATTTGTAGCGGTTATTAGTACATAACCGCTACAAATATATAATAATTTTATAAATTAAATATATATATAATTTATTTTTTTAAATATATTTTAAAAAAAAATAATTATATATATATTTGTAGCGGTTTTAACCTAAAACCGCTACAAATGTATAGATTTGTAGCGGTTATTAATACATAACCGCTACAAATATATATATAATTTACTTTTTTAAATTAAATATATATAATTTATTTTTTTAAATATATTTTAAAAAAAAATAATTATATATACTTTTCTAAATAATTTATACATGTATATTTGTAGCGGTTTTGAACTCATAACCGCTACAAATTTACTTATATATTTGTAGCGGTTTCCTTTCAGAAACCGCTACAAATATAACTTTGTAGCGGTTATTTACTAGTAACCGCTACAAAGACTCAAATCATTTGAATTTTGAAATTTGCCGCCTTTGTGCACATTTGTAGTGGTTATCTCATATATAACCGCTACAAATTAGAAAATTATTTTTATATTTAATGTCCAACGGCTTTAATATTAGTAGCGGTTTAATATATATAACCGCTACAAATTCGTTGAACATTAGTAGCGGTTATATATATAAACCGCTACTAATACTCAACAAGTACATTTTGAATTTCCCACCAATTAACGGCTTGAATATTAGTAGCGGTTTTATATATGTAACCGCTACTAAATTATAAACGTTGGAATTTCTGTAGCGGTTGGTGTAGCGGTTTAATAACCGCTACAAAGTTATAAACGTTGGATTTTCAAAATATAAGGTTCTAGGCATTCGTCATTCTCTTCTCACTCATCTTCTTCTCTATACTTTCTTCTCTCTCACTTGTAGCTATGGATAAATCATGGATAAGGTTGCCGCGCAATTCTCCTGAATATTTGTACGGATTAAACAGTTTCTTAGATTTCGCATTCACTCACGCCAGCTGTAACGGCAAGATCGTCTGTCCGTGTTGGAAATGCAAGTTCAAGAAGTGGCATCCACGAAATGTTGTGAAGGAACATTTGCTTGTGAAGCCTTTCCCTGAGGACTATACGTTCTGGGCAGTTCACGGTGAGAAGGCCGGCGTTAGATATGACGAGGCTCTTCCTCGAAGTTCTCAAGTAGGCGTTCAAGTAGATGAAGATAATCCTGTGAATGATGCTGTGCGTGATGCGTTTGGATTTCAAGGCGACAACTTCAACGAAGAAGTGCATGGCTCTGAGCCGGCTTTTATGGGGAATGAAGCAGCTCGGGATTTTTTCAGCTTGATGGATGAGGCAGATCGTCCTTTATATCAAGGTTGTCGCAAATATTCTAAATTATCTTTCTTGATCAAATTGTATCACATCAAGTACTTGTGTGGGATCACGGATAAGGGAATGTCGATGTTGCTCGACTTATTACAAGATGCATTCCCCGACGCCGAGATTCCCACAACCTTCTACGAGGCCAAGAAGATCATCAACAGGTTGGGGTTGAATTATCAAAAGATTGATGCGTGCCCAAATGATTGTATGCTGTATTGGGGAGATGATTCCAGCAGGGAGACGTGCAAGAGATGTCACACATCGAGGTACAAGACAATTCGGAAGGGGAAAAAGCAGAAGAAGAAACCCGCAAAGATTCTCAGGTATTTCCCTTTGAAACCTCGTCTACAAAGATTATTTATGTCGTCTAAAACTGCTGAGCACATGAGGTGGCATGCCGTTGATAAAAACGAAGACGGTAAATTAAGACATCCGCGGGATACAGCTGCTTGGAAAACGTTTGACAACGACTTTCCAGATTTTGCGACTGACCCCAGAAATGTCCGGCTTGCGTTGGCGACCGACGGTTTCAATCCTTTCGGGAATCTTAGCACAAGTTACAGCATTTGGCCGGTAGTCTTAGTTCCCTACAACTTACCCCCTGGATGTGTATGAAACAAAGCTCTTTCATTATGTCTATGATCATTCCAGGCAAAAAGGCACCGGGCAATGACATCGATGTGTATCTCCAACCGCTTATTGCGGAATTGCTTGACCTGTGGAATGTCGGCTTGGAGACGTACGACGCTCACAGCAAGACTTTGTTCAACATGCGTGCAGCCTTGATGTGGACGATCAGTGACTTTCCTGGCCTTGGCACATTATCTGGTTGGAATGTGCACACTGGGTCGGCGTGTCCGGCTTGCAATTTCGACTCTGACGCACTGCGCCTTCCCCACAGCCGAAAGTGGTGCTTTATGGGGCATCGGAGGTTTCTCGATGGAACGCATAAGTTCAGATTGCAACGGAATCGCTTCAATGGGAAACCAGAGACAAGAGGACCACCTCAGACTTTGTCCGGTACAAATATCTTACAGCAGCTTGAGCATGTTGACGTCGAGTTTGGAAAAAGCGACGATTCAGCACAAACTCGCCGAAAGACGCGCAGGACTTCGGCGCCTCAGCAGTGGAAGAAGATAAGTATCTTCTTCACGCTTCCGTATTAGAGATCTAATTTACTTCGCCACAGTCTTGATGTAATGCACATTGAAAAGAATGTTTGCGACAATGTGCTGTATACGCTGCTTAACGAACCCGGCAAGACAAAAGATCACCTTCAAGCTAGGAAAGATTTACGCGACATGGGAGTTCGTGAAGACGCTTGGCCAGATGAGCATGACAGATTTACACCGGCAAAGTTTACCCTCACAAAACCGAACAAGGATGTGTTCCTCACGACGTTGAAGAAAATAAAAGTTCCTGATGGGTATTCAAGCAACATTTCTCGATGTGTCGACTTGCAGGCTCAAAAGGTTGCTGGCCTGAAGAGTCATGACTCACATGTTCTTATGCAGCAGTTACTCCCTCTGGCTATAAAGAATACACTTCCTCCCGATATTTCCATCGTTTTGGTGGAACTTTGTTCTTTCTTTCGGAAGTTGTGTTCTAAGGTTTTGATCGTTGAGGAGCTCGATCAACTGCAGTCGAAAATCATTCTTACGCTTTGTCACTTAGAGATGATCTTTCCTCCGTCCTTTTTTACTGTGATGGTTTACCTCACAGTGCACCTCGTTCATGAAACAAAGCTCGCTGGACCAGTACAATATCGTTGGATGTATCCGATTGAGAGGTACTCATTTTAAATATGTGCTTTCATTTATTGTCCGTATTTAATGTTTGCTCGTCGTCCTTTTCATCATTTTATATCAATTTTCTCTTATGTACTTCGTAGGTTCCTTGGGAAATTAAAATCTTACGTGAGGAATAAGGCGTGGCCAGAAGGTTCTATAGCTGAAGGGTATATAGGGGATGAGGTGCTATATTTTTGCTCAAGGTACTTTGATGATCTTGAGACGACTTTCAACCGCCAGCCTCGTGTTGACGATTGTCCTGAACCTGCGCCGACATCAGGAGAATTTATCCCTCGTGTTGGTAAACCAGTGGAGCAACTGAGAACTTCAAACTAACGGCAACTGAGAAGTTCCAAGCACATAGACATGTCTTGATTAATTGCACTCAAGTTGAGCCTTTCATACGGTAAGAATTGTACACTCATATGTATGTTATTCGATCTATATCTTTCGTAACATTTCTCACTTTCATTTCACTAACGCCTTTCCATTATTAATTGCAGGGAATTCAGAAGTCATGTCAAGCGTCAGCTCAGGATCCGTACACAGACATCCTCGGAAGTTGATAGGAGGGTCCACAGAGAATTCCCGGGATGGTTTGCTCGTAGAATACTAAATGACCACAACCCACACTCACCGGATTTCAGAGCTCTCGCAATCGGCCCTCTTGATCATGCAAAACGGTTTACAGCGTACAATGTCAATGGTTTTAAGTTTTGCACGGTTTCACGGGATCAGGGATTGCAAACACAGAATTCGGGTGTTTATGGCACATTTGGGACAAGGAGTTATGCGAGCAGCAGTGACGCCAACATGCAGTTCGGAGGCGTCCCTTACTATGGCAAGCTTCTTGATGTGGTCGAGCTTAATTATCAAGGCCGTTTCACCGTGACGCTGTTCAAGTGTTTGTGGGCAAATACCACTACTTCTCGGGGACTGACAACTGACGACCTAGGGATCACATCAGTCAATTTCTCACACCCGATTCATACTGGTCTTTCTCAAGATGATAAGCCGTATATTCTAGCTTCAGAGGCACATCAGGTTTATTATGTCGAGGACGAGCGGCATAGGGATTGGCACATGGTCGTTCATTTAAAGCCAAGAGACCTTTACGACATGGGTGAAGGCGATAACATCGCCTACGAGAGTGAGCCATTTCAGCCAGTTGATTTTGAAAACTACTTCCCTGAAGGCGATGACAATTTACCTCTACTGCGGTGAGTTTTTTTAAGTCCACGTCATTTCAATTAAATTTTTTAAATTTAATAATACATCAATAACAATAATTTTTCTACAAAATTTCTGTAGGGATGGCGACGATGAGTGATCAAATTCAATTGTAAAAATCGTCTTTACAAAAAATGCAAAAAATTTGTGTTAAAATAAAATGTAAAAAAAAATTAAAATAATATTTGTAGAATTCAAGTGTAAAAAATTTTTCTTTACAAAAAATACAAAAAATTTGTGTTAAAATAAAATGTAAAAAAAAATTTAAAAAAAAAAAATTAATATAATATCTGTAGCGGTTATTAAACCGCTACAAAAAAATAAACAACCGCTACTAAATAATAACCGCTACATTAACCGCTACAAAAATATAAATAACTGCTACTAATTAGTAACCGCTACATTAACCGCTATAAATAATACGTGAATCCCTATAAATACCCTTATCACAACTTATTTCAAACACTCCCCAATTTCTTTTCACCTTACCCTTCTTTCATTTCCTCTCATTTACAACTTCTTTCGTATGAGTAGAGGAGCTGAATAATACGATCAAATATGGTAACAAGATTTTCAATTTCTTTTAGAATACTTCTTTCCTTTCTATAAATTTTATTCTAAACATCTTTTCTTCTAGATATATCATAACTCTATCTCATTTTCATCTATTTTTCATATACAATTACATTATATTATAAAACATAATAATTCCTTATTATCTAACTATCCTTAATAATATTATTAACATAAATTTTATACTAATCATATTCAATTACATTTTTTCTTTTTAATTTATTAATAAGTTAAACTATTAAATAATAAACTAATTGAAATAGATAAAATAATAAAAAATTAAACTATTTAATATAATATTGAAAAAAAAGGAAAAAATCAACGTATGTTGTAAAAAAAAATTTTAAATATTTGTAGCGGTTATTAAACCGCTACTAAATAACGCGCCTTTTTAAAGCTAAATTTAAATTTTTTGTCGCCAATTTTGAATTTCATGAAATTAGTAGCGGTTTTTAAAACCGCTACTAATTTCATGAAATTCAAAATTAGTAGCGGTTTGAAAACCGCTACAAATAAAAAATGTCATTTTTAACAAATTTTTATTTTTATATATTTGTAGCGGTGTTTAAACCGCTACAAAAAAAAAATCCTTTTTTAAAGCTCTCAATAAATTTTTTTTATCTTTGTAGCGGTTATATAACCGCTACAAATATCTCTTGATTTTGTAGCGGTTACTATAAACCGCTACAAAGGTTGTAGCGGTTATTTTTGATTGAGTAGCGGTTTGATAGAACCGCTACAAAGGCGCTTGCAACGTACGATTTAGTAGCGGTTTTCATAACCGCTACTAATATAGTTTGTAGCGGTTACAACCGCTACGAATACCCATTTTTAACCGCTACTAAATCACGTTTTTTTTGTAGTGAAAGTAAATTTAAAAAATGACTTGATTTGTGACGCATGTCAAAAGGGTAAACAAACTAAATCATCTTTCAAATTGAAAAATGAGATTTCAACAAATAGACCACAACAATTATTGCATATGGATTTAGTTGGCCCAGCAAGAGTAAAGAGTCTTGGTGGCAACTTATATTCATTGGTCATTGTTGATGACTTCTCCAGATTTACATGGGTTATTTTTCTATCATCAAAGGATGAAACATTTGAAGAATTTATTGTTTTTGTCAAGAAAGTGCAAAATGAGAAAGGTATGTCCATTGCAGGTATTAGGACCGATCATGGTGGAGAATTTGAAAATCAAGCCTTTGAAGAATATTGTGATACTAATGGCATTGATCACAATTTGTCTGCTCCAAGGACACCTCAACAAAATGGAGTCGTGGAACGTAAGAATAGAGTGCTCACTGAAATGGCTAGAGCAATGATAAATGAAAAGAACGTGTCTCAAGTTTTCTAGGCTGATGCTATGAGTACAGCATGCTATATTTCAAATAGAGCCTATATTGTAACAAAACTTGGAAAGACACTATACGAGCTGTACAAAGGAAGGAAGCCAAACATTGCTTATCTACACATCTTCGGTTGTAAGTATTTCATTCATAATAATGGTAAAGATAACTTAGGAAAATTTGATTCTAAAACTGATGAAGGAATTTTCCTAGGATATTCTAACCGAAGTAAAGCATATAGAGTTTTCAATAAAAAAAACATGCGTTGTTGAAGAATCAATTCATATTGTATTTGATGAATTTGAATCCTCTGACAAAACCATTGATAAAGAAGAGGAAGTTGTTTTAAATCAAGAAAATGGTCAATCTATTTCTAAATCTCTCATTCTAGAAGTTGATGAAACCAAGGAAGAAAAGCAATCACTAGGACAACCTAGAGCCTGTAAATACAATAAAAGTCATCCCTTAAATCAAATCATAGGAGATGTGAATGAAGGGATCAAAACTAGAAATAGAATTTTCAATGAAGTAAGTTTTTCTGCATTCATTTCTGAGATTGAACCCTCTAACATTGATGAAGCCCTATCAGACAATGATTGGGTTATAGCAATGCAAGAAGAACTAAATCAATTTGAAAGAAATCAAGTTTGGGATTTGGTACCCGACCTAAGGATCATCTGATCATTGGCACTAAATGGGTATTCAAGAACAAACTCGATGAATCTGCAATTATTGTCAGAAACAAGGCAAGATTGGTGGCCAAAGGCCATAATCAGGAAGAAGGAATTGATTATGAGGAAACGTATGCTCCAGTGGCTAGATTGGAAGCTATACGCGTACTCTTAGCCTTTGCATGCATCAAAGGATTCAAACTCTATCAAATGGATGTAAAGAGCGTATTTCTAAATGGCTACATTATGGAAGAAGTATATGTAGAGCAACCTCCAGGTTTTGAAGATGTAACTAAACCTGACCATGTTTTCAAACTCAAAAAGGCTTTATATGGTTTAAAACAAGCTCCTAGAGCATGGTACGAAAGACTCAGTAAATTTCTTATTAATCAAGGTTTTGTACGAGGAAAAGTTGATACAACACTCTTTACAAAACGAAAACGTGATGATATTTTAATTGTTCAAATATATGTTGATGATATTGTTTTCAGTGCTACTAATGAATCTCTGTGTAAGGAATTTTTTGAGATAATGCAGGGAGAGTTTGAGATGTCAATGATGGGATAATTGAATTTCTTTCTTGGTTTGCAAATCAAACAAAGAAAGAATGGAATCTTCATATCTCAAACAAAGTACTTGAAAGAGTTATTGAAGAAGTATGGAATGGATGAAGCAAATGGAACGGACATGCCTATGAGCTCAACTACGTTACTTGATGCTGATGTCAAAGCGAATGACTACAACATTACAAAATACAGAGGAATGATTGGATCATTACTCTATCTCACGGCAAGCAGACCGGACATCCAATTCAGTGTTGGCATATGTGCAAGATATCAATAAGTACCAAAGGAATTACATGCTGAAACTGTCAAACGAATCTTTAGATAGCTTACTGACACACCAGAATTGGGTCTGTGGTATCCCAAAGGAAGAAGTGAATATCTAGTTGCATATTCAGATTCTGATCATGGAGGATACAAGACAGACAGAAAGAGCACCAACGGACAAGGACAATTTCTTGGAGGATCTCTTGTATCATGGTTCAGCAAGAAACAAAATACAGTGTCTCTTTCGTCAACGGAAGCCGAATATGTTGCAGTCTCAAGTTGTTGTGCACAAGTGATATGGTTAAAACAACAACTACAAGATCTTGGTATCTATCTTAAAGAAAAACCAATCTATTGTGACAATACCAATACGATAAGCTTGGCAAAGAATCCAGTTCAACATTCTAGAACCAAGCATATCGATGTCAGACATCACTTCATCAGAGATCATGTCAAAAAGAAAGATGTGAAAGTGATATTCATTCCTACTCATCTTCAACTAGCTGATATCTTCACCAAACCTCTTGCAAAAGATCAATTTCTATACATTAGAAGAGAATTAGGAATGGTAAATCCCAATGAATTGTAAGTTATTTCAGTTTCTTATAATGTTAGATAAAGATATTTGATAATGTTTTGATGATTACTAATTTAAGCATCAGAGTATGTAGAAACTTGTTTTGCAAAAAGATTGAAACTCTGTTTTGAGAAATAAAAATAGAGGTTATCAGAGGACACCATTACTGGAGTGCCAACTTCAAGTAATGTCTAACAGTGCAGCATTACCCGAGGGACAACTTGAAGTAAAAGAGCACATTACTCGAGTAACTACTCGAGTAATGGTCTTCCAAAACTGGCAGTAAAGTCTCAAGTCACCTGAAATTTAAATCAAATAGTTTATTTGGTGAGAAATGAACAGTCAAAAGTAGAAAAGACAGGTTACCCGAGGGAAGCCTCGAGTAAACTTGAAGTTCACTTGAGTAAGGCCTCGAGTAACTGCAGGTCCAAATCATAAACTCGATGAGAATCAACTCAAATCTATTCTTAAACGGTTATCAAATGATCGAGGGAACATACATGGATAATTATAATATTATTCATGCCAGGTACGCAATTTAAATGAATTATTTTAGAAATTTTCTATATATGATCACTCGAGTAAACATAATATTTACTCGAGTAAGGCTTCGAGTAACGTCGGGTTCTAGGTCTTTATCTGTCGCAAACTTGATCATTTCCACAAAATCTCCTCGAGCAAATCACCCAATCCTCTCACAAAAAGTTTTCACAATCTCTTCCTTACTTGATTTCCGTCAAAACCCATCAAATCTTAGCTCCAAAAACTTCCTATTTTGTTCAGATTCACCTTGCCCTAACTCGCGACTTCTCACTCTGTTTTTCTGAGATTTCAAGTTTTCTCTGAATCAAAATGGTTAGAACCAAAAATCTTACTCCTACAGATTCTTCTGGATCCCATCAACTCTCTGACCCTCTTTCTTCTCCTCCCAGAAAGAAACGAAAACTCACACCTAGATCAAAAGCCAAAATCCAACCGAAACCTCAACCGAAACCAAAGGAGCTGTGTTATGATTAAAGAGCCAGTGGTCACAAGGGCTCAATCAAAGAAGAGTACCTTTATTGGGAGAGGCAAAAGTGCCAAGCCTCCTTCTCCTCCACCTTCTGATTCTTCCATTCCCTCTTCCACTCCAAAACCTTCCAAAAAGCCCAAGTATGATGTGAATGTGGCTAAAGCAATGGCTGGAATTCTTGATCAACTAGAGAAGGGGCAATCCTCCAAAAAGTCAGAATTGCCAGAAGAAGAGATCACTAAACCTCCAAAGGGGTTCAATGTCAACAAATTGGAGGATTCTTAGAAGTACCTCACACAATTCTCAAGAAGAAAAGTCTGTAAAACTCATAGTGTGGATCTCAAGGTACTTCAGGAGGTATTGAAGTATGACCTAAGTCCCTTTCTTGAACCTTTTATGCCTTGGTTGTCAATTAGACTTCCTTTTTGCACAAAAGTAGTTACTCATTTTTACTGCAATCTTGAAATTCTAGATAAACCCAATAGGACTTCTGCAAAGGAAGAAATGACCGCAACAGTTAGAGGCCAGAAAATTCTTATCTTACCCTCTAGGATCAATGTTTGGTTAGGAATAAAAACCCTCCAGATGACATCTAGTCCAAGCTTGAACTAAACCAGATTTTCACTGTCCTTCGACCTGGTGAGCTTGTGGGTCCTCTTAACTTCAATCTAAGTGACATGTGTGACCATCACAGGGTTCTTTGGTATATTTACTCTAGATCCCTTGTGAACAAAGCCAATAACTATACCCATTTCTCTGACCGGGACTATAGGTGGTTTGCTTCTTTACTCCTGAAGGAACAAAAAGACTTGGGAGAATACATTTTTTCTGAGATGAAGAGGTACAGAATAGATGGGAAAGCCATTACTCCTATGCCATATCCTCAGATTATTTCACTTATCCTGAAGAAAAATAAGATATGGTACTTGGAGAGTAAAGAGCACATTGAGAGGGTTACTCCAATTGGAAGAAACCAGATTGGGAAGCTCAATATTGAAATTCCTCTCAAGGGTCCTCTGGAGTCTGGTTCTAAGAAGAAGAAGAAGACTGAGACTGAGACGAGTAAAATGGATGACACTCAGTCTTCTGCTCCAGTTGCCACTACCTCTTCACCCTCTTCCTCAATGCCACACTTCAACACTTCATAGAGAATATGCTAAAGGGATTTCACGTAGACATTGCCAACACCAATGCTGAGTTGATAACTCACATGAATGACAAGATGGCTGAGTTGGTTGAGAGGATGGACAAGAGGCACGAGGAATTGTTAGCTGAGCAGCGTGCCCAGGGTGAGACTCTGAAGTTGATCCTAGCAAGATTGGAATCTGTGGGTCCTGGACCTTCTACTGGTCCATCATCTGCACCTGAGGCATTCTCACCTCCAGAGAATATCTCACCTCTAGAGAACATCCCCTCTGAGCTTCATCATACAGAGGTTGAGCCAACTATCCCTGATATATCCTTTCCCAAACCTCCAGTCTCTAGTCCACTTGAACCAAGACCGAGAGATATCCTATGCTCAGTGGATAATCCTGAAACCAATGAGACTATCCATATTATCATTGAGGATTCACCACCCAGAGCTCAGCCTGAACCCACATCTACACCTATTCCTCCCCCTACTCATACAGAGGAAATCTCTCCCTCATCCTCTGGTCATCATTCAGCAGATGCCACAGAAAAGGTTGAGACCACCACTATGATTGTCTATTAGCCCCCTCCAGTTCCTCTAAGAGATGACATTCATATCCCTCCACTCAATCTTCCTGAACCAGAATCTTCCAGCTCTTCTTCTTTTGATTCTTTTAGTTCAGATGGTCCTTTGGTTCTTCCTGTGAAGCCTATTTCTATGGTCAAGCCTTCTAGTCCTCCACTTGATTGATGAAGACAAAAAGGGGGAAGAAGAGCTTGAGTGTGATTTTGTGGAGTTTCTGAGTTTCTTTTAAGTTTTCTTTCATTTTGGGAATATGGATGTACATGGGATTTAGGGAGCTTTTCATACTTGTAATGCAATTTAAAGTTCAATGCAAGCTTCTTTAAGTTTTAATTTCAATTTAAGTCCATTTAAGTTTTAAAGTTATAATACATTGTGGGACTAATGAGTTTATTATGTATGCAAGGTGAATATGTTATGTTTTCAAAATTTTCCAAAACATTTTGATTTCATACTTAATAAGTTATTTCAAAAAGGTTTTCAAAATTACCATTGATTTCAAGAAGTGCTTATTTGAGAACTCAATTTCAAAAATTTTGTTCAAAATCACCAAGTTTTGTCATCATCAAAAAGGGGGAGAATGTTAGATCTCATATATTTTGATGATAACAAAGAATGGTATGAAAAAGATTTGATAAACAAATAAGTTTGAACAAAGTAATAACAGAGCAAATCATCACTTGAAGTAAGCACTGGAGTAATGAAGAAAGGCCAAGAGAAAAAGCTGAGAAACTTCATCACTGGCAAAATTTCTAAAAGGTTACTCGAGTAATGAGATAGAAACTTGAAGTAACCAGAGTCAACCTTCAAGTAACCTGCCAACATTACTCGAGTAAGTACTCGAGTAATAAGGTATATGACTTCCAGTTGCTCTCGACCTGCCAATGTTACTCGAGTAAGTACTCGAGTAACCAAGTAAAAGACTTCCAGTTACTCTCGGCCTGCCAACGTTACTCGAGTCCCCAGCTTCAAGAAATATGTTGCTCTCGGCATTTTTAATCCTGCTAATGTTACTCGAGGAGCTACTCGTGTAACTCACTGTGGTAAGCAAAACTTGAAGGTAATACTCGAATAACTTGAAATACTATTATCACTTCACTCGAGGCACTACTCCAATATGCAAATATTCAATTATTCTTTATCAAATACATGAACTAGATTACTCGAGTCAGTAATCGAGTAATCTGCAGAGTTATTTACACAGCACTTGAAGTATCTACCCGAGTAAGCTTTGCAGAAAATTGATGTTTACTCGAGTAAGTACTCGAGTAACCAAGTAAGCAAACTTGAAGTGCTCTCGGCCCTGAAATCCTGCCAATATTACTGGAGTGAAGCATCGAGTAACCTGAAGTTTATTTGAGAGATTACTCGAATTACTACTCGAGTAACATATGAAGAAAAGTGTGCCATACCCGAGTAAGTACCCAAGTAAACAGGTATTTCCAAGGTTTGTAAATGTGTTTACTTCATGCACTACTCGAGTTATGTGATGTTCATTCATTAACTTGCTATCATTACTCTCACGATGATACTCGGGTAAGTACTCAAGTAAACTTAATGAATACTCGAGTAACTACTTGAGTATGCAAGTCCAGAAATTCAGAAATCATTCCAACGTTCATTAATTTGTTTCTTATGTGATTAGCCCTTCATTGTATTAGTATTCTTAGCATATCCATAGATAAACAATGAAGAGATCTTACCAAATAAGGAAAGTCAAATGCAACGTTGAAACGCTACCTACTGCCACCTACCGCAAATAGATATTTTTCAAATACTGGAAAAGTCAACAGTAGTTGCGCACACTCTAATGGGCGATAAGAAAATGTTCCAACGGTCATTACCAACACATCTATATATATGGGAACATCCAAACAGAGAAATACAACAAGACCACACACACGAATGTATTATCAAATTCACGTTCAATACTCTGTTTTACATATACTTGTAATTATGTACTTCAGTGATTCTTATTCACTCTGTGAGAGAGATATTTCATTCAAACTCAATATTTGTTATTGAGGTAACTTAAGGTTGTGGAACCTTGAGTTGGGATTGGATTACAACTTGTAAGGGGGAGCGAGTGTCCAGGCGAAGGAACTTGCTTGTACTGAGGTGCCAAGAACCCACTGAATCTTGAAAATTATAGTGAAACTCTCAGAGATATTCTGAGGACTGGACGTAGGTCAAAGTGGTTGTGGCCGAACCAGTATAACTCCCGGTGTACACTTCGGTGATATTTCTCCTTACTCTTTACTGCATTATATTCACCGTCAAATTTTTATGTGCAACGAAATATTTAGTATCACCCAATTCACCCCCTCTTGGGTGAAACGCTTGCTCTAACAATAGTAACTTTGGGGACCATCCTACACACCAAATAGATCAAATTCCAAATGGTTCAACACATTTATTGATGACCATACACATGTTTGTTGAGTTTACCTATTGAAAGATAAAACAGAAGTGTATCAAACCTTCCTTAACTTCCACAACATGATCCAAACCCAAATCTAGATCTTACACACTGATAATGGGACTGAATACTTCAATCAGGCCTTGTCCCCCTTCCTAACCAAAAGTGGCATTATTCACAAAAGCACTTTTCTAAATACACCCTAGTAGAATGGCATAGCCGAACAAAAGAATCGCCATATTATTAAAACTATTAGAGCCATCGTGATTAGTAGCAATGTTCCTAAATATCATTGCAATGACATTGTCCTCACCACCACCTTTCTCATTAACCGAATACCAAGCTGACCACTGTCCTATAAAACACCCTTTTAGCTCCTTCACAAATACTATAACCTCCCTACCTTGAGAACACTCTGCCACTCAGGGTGTTTGGATGTACATCTTAAGTCCATGTTCATCACACCAACAAACTTGATCTCAAAGCCTTTTGATGTATCTTCCTAGGCTACCGTAACACACAAAAAGGATACAAGTATTATGACCCTATCTCCAAATGCCTCTTCATTACCTGTGATGTCACCTTTCATGAAAACACCCCCTACTATTCCCTCTCTATAATTCAAGGGGAAAGAGACGGTGAATTCTAGACAAAGATCAACCAGAAGACCCGACCTTCATAATTTATACACCTAATAATACCCTTAATACTCATGATACTCCTGATACCTCTGATAATACTCCTGCTACCCCTGATACTCCTGGTATCATAATAATTTTCCTACTACCTATAATAATCCTAATACTTCTAATAATCCTGCTCCAGGGGGAGACATAGACAAGTGGGGTGATACCTACAAAAGACACCACATAAGAGGTAATGATCCATAGGTTGTTAGCACTCACCAAGAGTTAGAACTGGAGGCAGGTCAAGAGGAAGCAGTGGTAATAGAGAGTTCTAATCTAGATCTTCCCATTATAGTAAGAAAGAAGCTTAGAGTGTCCAGACCATGTACTAGATATCCCATTAAGAAGTTTGTTTCCTATAAAGCCATTTCATCTCAATACAAGGCATCTGTCTCTCATCTTGACAGTATCAGGGTACTAGACACGATTGATGAGGCCTTAGCCATACCTGAATGGAGGCAAGTCATCTTAAAGAAGATAGAAGCCCTCAAGCGTAATAAGACATGGGAGGTAGTGAACCTACCACAAGGGAAGAAACCCATAGGATGCAAATGGGTATTCACTCCTAAGTATAAAACAGATGAAACTCTTGAGAAATACAAAGCAAGATTAGTTGCAAAAGGCTTCATGCATGTATATGGGGAAGATTACATTGAAACGTTTTCTATAATAGCCAAGTTAAATACAATCAGGATTCTATTGTCTATTGCAGTCAATCTAGATTGGGGTCTGCACTAACTCGATGTGAAGAATTCCTTTCTGAAAGGAGAACTCAAGGAAGAGGTGTATATAAAGTTACCTCTAGGGTTCTTAGGGAAAAAGGTGAATCAAGTCTACAAGTTGAAGAGGTCATTATAAGGATTAAAGCAATCTCCACGTGCCTGGTTTGAGAGATTCACTCAGATCTTCAAAAGGCATGGATATACTCAAGGGTAGAGTGATCATACCCTATTTTTAAAACATCATAAGGGTAAGATGGCTATTCTAACTGTATATATTAATGACATAGTTCTTACTGGAGACGATGAGGTAAAGATTAGTCAAATCTAGCAAGCCCTTGCATAAGAATTCCAAATCAAAAACCTTAGGGAAATGAAATACTTTCTTGTTATGGAAGTTGCTCAGTCGAAGGAAGGAATCTATATCTCTCAAAGAAAGTATATACTAGACCTTTTAAAGGAAACATGAATGATGGGTTGCATACCTAATGACAAACCACTATAGGTAGATAAAATAGATGAAGAAGCAGACCCTGGCAAAGCTATAGACATAGGAAATTACCAACAAATGGTAAGCAAATTGATATACATGTCTCATACCAGACCGGACATTGCATTTGTAGTTAGTATGGCTGGCCAGCACTCCCATGCTCCTAAACAAAAACATCTAAATGAAGTCGACTAGATCCTACATTATTTGAATGAAGGAACCTCTTGGACATGGGTTATTTGAAGGGTTAGTGAAGGGATCTCCTGGACAAGGGTTACTGTTCAAGAAGACCAATAAACAGAATGTAGAATTGTTTACAAATGCTGATTGGACATGTGATCAAGATGACCAGAAATCTACCTCTGGATACTGTACGTACGTGTGGGGCAACTTGGAAAGATGGAGAAGTAAAAAGAAAAGCGTAGTCGCTAGAAGCAGTGTTGAGGCTGAATACAGAGTTGTAGCACTGGGCATTTGTGAAGGCATATGGGTAAAACGTGTTATTGAAGACTTGAAAAATGTATAAATCTACCAATCAAGGTCTATTGTTATAACATGGCTGCAATCAATATTACTCACAATCAGGTTCAGCATGACAAAACCAAGCATGTCGAGATAGACAAATACTTCATAAGAGAGAAGGTTGATGAAGGTGTTGTAGACCTGCAACACATACCATCTAAAGAGAAGACCACTGACATCCTTACTAAAGGACTACCCAGGGACAAATTCGAATATCTCATTAGCAAGTTGAACATGAAGGATATCTATAGTCCAACTTGAGGGAGAGCGTAGAATCCCATTTATTATTAGAGTATATTATTAAGAATCCCATTATTATAGGGATTAATTAAATCTAAAGATTATAGGGGATCATTGTTAGGATATTAGGATATTATTTTCAAATTTCAAATCTAGATAGATCTTATTCTCTTGTGCATAAATGTAATCACCCTCTCATTGAAATAAACAACAATTATTCTCATCTGGTTATCTTCATATATAGTTCATGTTGAAATGTTATTTGACCATGAAGAATGTGTAATTAACATTAAAATTTAAATTATTTAGACATAGATATTGGCTATATATAGAAAATCATTCCAATTAAATACTTAATATTTTAGTTTTTTTCTAGTATATTTTTCAAAATTGCGGAAATTAGGAATGTGTGCTTATGTAGTGCAACACCAAGAAACTATAGTGATATATATGCGAGATAGTTGAGTACTTACTAGGTTCCAACAACACGGTTTGTGTTTGCTTCTGTTTGGTCTCCACCAAATATTCTTGCCATACCAAAGTCTGCAATTTTTGGATTCATTGTAGAATCTAGCAAGATATTACTGGCCTTTAAGTCTCTATGAATTATTCGTAATCTTGAATCTTGATGAAGGTATAAGATTCCCCTTGCAACTCCGCAAATGATGTCAAATCTTTTCCTCCAATCTAATTGTAATTTTTTTGCTTGATCTAAATAAAAGTTGTAAGCTATTAAACGTTAACAGTATAGCTTGATCAATTCTTTCATTTTCTAAAGTTGAAAAAGTTGACCATAACTTATATATGAAGGGAAAATAAATGAATACATACCAAAAATGAAGGAGTCCAAGCTTTTGTTAGGAAAATATTCATATATCAACATCTTCTCTTCTCCATCTATGCAACAACCTAAGATCCTTACAAGATTTCTATGTTTTAGCTTTGCAGTTAAATTAACCTCATTTCTGAATTCCTCAATGCCTTGACCAGAATACTTTGATAGCCTCTTAACTGCTATTTCTGTTCCATCTTTGAGTAGACCCTGATGTCATAATCCATAGTTAATTCATGAAAGAGCTGCCAGAAATAATAAAAGAAAAAACTGTTAATCTAATTTACATCTGACGCCTACCTTATACACAGAGCCAAAACCACCTTTTCCAAGTATGTTAGTGTCCGAGAAATTGTTTGTTGCCTCAACCATGTCATTTAGATCAAAGAGAGTTAAATCGCAATTGTTTTCTCCATCGAACAAATATTCTTCGTGCATTCTTTTTGCTGTGTTTGACAAAATTATTTTAAAAAATGTAAGACATGAGTTGTAATACAACCAATTAATCACATGAGATTGAAAAGAAGGCAAACCTTCAATTAACTTAAGAACTTCCATTTGATGGGAAATTGATAGAATAAAGCTTACCTTGATTCTTGTTCTTTACAAACCAATAGACAAAAGAAATCACCAGGAACGTTATCAGGCAAAGAGAAATAACTACTAATGTCACTGTTCTCTTCTTGGCAAGAGAACCATGCTTCCTTTCATATTTAGCTGCAGACAAGAACACAACAAAAGCGGAATTTACGTTCAAACAAATCATATAGGCTTAAAAGCAATGATTTTTTTTCCCACTAGCATTGTGACAATGAAAGTATAAAACTATGCTTTACTGGCTATAACGGCATTAAGCATTACCCCAAGTATCTCTTAAGTAGTGTAAGGTTGCAGGTTTGACCGTAAAAATGCAAATAGAATTAAGGGTAGCGTTGGGATAAAAAATGATATGCAGGGTAGCAGTCATGTGACATGTTTCCTCTCTTGACTATTATTATTCCTACGACTAAGAATTGCCCACTCCCGTAAAATCTTTCATAGGCCCCATTTAATGATAAATTCATATTTCCAAGAAATATACTCTTCATGTCCTTAATATATGACATATTTACCTAGTTTGATTAAATTAAAGAAGATGTTTGAATTAGTTAATATGACATGTATTTTTTAAAATACCCTAATCATCTTTCTTAATTCCCTTATTCCTTCTCCTCCTTGATTATTATTGAAGGAGTATTAATAAGAGTAAATTAGGAAAAGAATGACAAATATACAAACTATGTCTTATATTTATGACTAAGATCAATTCCCCAAATATGCTTATATTAAGGACCGGAGGAAATACTACCTTTGGTCCTTAATATAAAATCTACATTGTAATGCAAATTTGTCCTAAAAATTAGATCTTATATTAAGTACTGGAGGTGATATTAAAAAGGTATCTATACAGCTACAGGTGAGCAAAATTAATTTTATAAAATAAATATAATATGTGTGTGTTAAACACTCTGCGCCAGAACTAATATATCTATATTTGATCCCAATACTATCTATTCATTATCAAAATAAGACTTGATAATAAATGAGAAATGGAATTCTCTACAAATAAATAAATTGATAATATTGAGATGAGGATTGCAAATTAAAAATTTTAATATCACAACTTACATATAAAATTTGTTTCATTATTAATAAACATTGTGATCACAATAATTGATACATAGTATATCTATATTTACTAAGAATACTTTTAGGTTGCATTAAAATAGTTATGTTTAAAGAAGTGAAAATAGAGGATGTACCCAATTCATGTGCATCCACACGCACGTAAAAATCTTGGCCAATAATGTTGAATGTTCTGATGTCCTCCATATCATTATGCCACGTCAAGCACCCCCTTTGTTCGACCTCATCTGCATTCGCATACGCTACACACGAACAATCCCTTAGACACTTCTCCTCGCAACCTTTTAAGCTCATGCTCTCGCTCTTATCTACATGTGCCTTTGATGTATTTGGTACCTTCACACGTGCCATTTTCACAAACCCTTCTCCGCTTTGACATGTGGACACATTCTTTTTCTTCACACATCCGCTTGACCCATTTCTCATATTCCACTCTTTTGGGTTCATGGGTTCGAATCCAGGCAAGCAAATGCATTCAAATTTGTTCCCGTTATACGGGTCACACATACTATTTGACCCGCACCGACGATAGAGGTCACAGTCCTCTGCTGGATCGTAATTAATTTGGAGCCATCTATTCTTCTTATTAACTTCCCAAATATTTCGTGTCACATGGCCCGTGTTCTCCAGCACTATTCTGAAGAAAACTGAAGGGTCCATAACTCCGATCACCTCACTTACTTCATTGGCATTGTCAACATAGGTGATGTTGAAAATGAAGTTGTATGGCTTAACAGATAAACCACTCCATAGTTGACCATTCCAAGACCCGGCCCGCCAAAATGGAACTCCATTTTTATAAACAAATAATTGAGGATAACCTGTTGTGTTGATTATGAAAGTCACATTCCCTAATCCTGGGTCTTCTGGAGATTTCCATGATGTGAGGAACCGGTTAAAACCGGTTTTCCGGTTAACCCCAATTTTCATGAATGGAAGCCATGTATCACTAGGATAGTCAAAACTCTGCCACATAACCTTTCGTCTACCTTCATTTCTGATCAAAACCAAGTTTCCAGTGTCTTGAAGCTTAGCAAAGGTGTGACTAGAAGATGGGGTCGAAATATTGGAAGACCAAATGGGGCTATTTCTGTTCAAATGGGTATCATTGTAAACAAGAACGATGTTTCCCTGGGTGTTAATCAAAAGAACTCCGGAATTATCATAAAGAGGATTCTGTCTATTTGCAACCCAAACAACGGTTGGTTTGGAGGATCTATTATACCATATTCCAACATAGCGCTTTCTTGAGTTGTTGCTGGGGGTGAAGAAACCGAGGGTAAAGGTTCCTCCATCTGAGGCCAAAACGTCACCGTCTTTGAGGGATTGGCTTGGGGTTATTGTCGTAAGGGAGTGACAAGAAGAATGAAGCACCAAGAGAAGAAACATGGGGATAATGATCAGAATTCGGTCTTTTGCAGAAGAGAGCTTCATGTTGGTAACGGAGCAAGTGATGCAACTGAGGCTACATTTCTCAAGAGGGCTATATATAGCTGAGTTAAAGGGGACATATATTAGTAGGACCTCTTAATTTAACCAATGTAGACTTAACACCTAAAGCTTGTGGGACTGACTTACGTTGAAGTCTTTCTTTTTTTGTTTATTTTGAAGAGTCATTGAAGTCTTTCTTCTATGTGTGCAACGTTGTTCTATCAAACACCAAAAGTTTGCGGGTTCACATTGTTGTCCCCGTTGATAGTTATGTAATATTTGCATGTAAAAATTGATATGCCCTCCTATCCTAAGTGTAGAAATAATTTTCAATATAAATATTTCTTTTATGAAGGAATATAAATAATTAAGAGTAGGAGTACGTATTTTAGGAAACTTTATATACATTTTTACAAATAATTAATCAAACTAATTTTCTTACTCAGTATGAATCGGTCATCAAATTCATATAAAAACAACATTTAACGTGTACAGAATCACTATACAATTTGGGATTACCAGTTCATCTGACCGAGAGGACTTGAGGTAAAAAATTATTAATCGAATGAATGTATGCACATGTGATGAAGTGTGATAGAGACTAGTATATATGAATTGGTCATGAAACTCGTATAAAACAACATTTAATGTGTAGAGAGTGGTGTGTGCTCTCATTTTCCTCCTTCTTATCCTCTTCTTAGAATCTCATATTCTCTCATATATTAAAATAATAAATTTTTCAAATTTAATATTTTATAAAATTATTATTATAAACATAAATAAAAAAAATTTAAACTATTAAAATATGATCTACACAATTTATAATTGTAGTACAGAAAAATTAAAAAAATAATTTATAAAATATTAACCCTGAATCATCCAATTTTTTTTTATCTAAGGGTAGAGGAGAGATTCTGAAAAAGACGGAGATATGGAAAAACAGAGAGAGGATTTTCTATCTATAATTTGGGGTTGCCAGTATTTGATCTCTCACCGTCGAGACTTGAGTTAAGAAATTGTTAATGGAATGAATGCATGAGCATGTCGTTGTGATGAAGTGTGATAGAGACACGCAACGAGAGATGAATGAGTGGGGCTGTCAAAGACTGGGTCTTGCTCATGGCCAAAGGCTTTGAAAAGTCCTACAACGTTTCAAGTTGTGTGTCACTACCACACTTCATTGCAATCACATGCACGCGCATGCGTGTCATTTTTCCATTCATATATTAATGTTGAGCTCAATTCTTTACGATTAGATGAACAGGATAGCAGATAACCCCAAATTGTATAGTGTCTCACTCTACATTAAATGCTGCTTAAATATTTTATACTTTGGATTAAAAATATAAGAGCTAGATAATTAATTCATAAAGATTAAGAAAATTAACTAATTTATTATCATATGTATTGATTTCCTTAAAATATCCCTTTTTTAATTACCTGGAAAATACATCAAATTAGAATAGTCTTGGGAAAAAATAATAAATGTTGAAGGGAAAGGAGATTGATGTATATATTATAATTAAAACCAAGACACATCCCTTATTTAACTGCCATATTTAGGATCCGAGGGGGTGAGTCTTAATTTGTCAGAACCCACATCTATATCTATACCCACATCTATATATATATATATATATATACGAGAAGTGAGTCTTAATTGGATGTTACACAAAGTACTACAAAGCACACAAAGGGCCATGGGTTCCTCTAGTAGGGTTATTGCTCTCTGGAATACTGCTCGGGCCCGAGAATACTGCCCAGAAGCCCATGGAGTGTCGTATCATGGAATATTATCCTGAAAAATAGATGCTAGTTAGTAGTGCACAATAATCAAACTAGCAGTTGCCACATGGTATTCAATTTTTATCAATCACAAACCATTCACTAACTCCTCCATTTATATGACATTATTCTCAAGGGGTTTTCATATTCTCAAGCTCATACATTCCAGTTCATAACATAGAATAAATATGTTCCAACACAGGCATACATTCTTTATCTAGTCGATCAACAATATATAAACATTACATAATATGAGTGCATCACATACATAACACATATTCGTCAAGTCCATATTTAGAAACATATTGCACCAGTAGTTCAATTGTGCATGCAGGGCCACTTGTGAGGCGTGAATCACAAAGATACTAAAAACAATCCAATTTATGCATCTAGACCTATAGCTATCTCTAATGATTCCACAAATCAATCTATCCAGTCCTAGGATTTACACAAAGGTCCCACAAGGTGTTATTGGTCATAAAATAGCAAGACTCATACCAATTCTACTCATTCTAGGCTTGTGGGGTTTTTCAAAAAAACACATGAGCAGCACTGATAAATAAGATAGATAGGACCATGTTACCTAGAGTCCTCTAGGTTACACCATTGAAAACCTTTATATTTCAAGCCCAAACTTAGACTACAGAGTAAGGAAAAATTAAATCAAATTACTACCATCTAGCTACTCAAGGAACATATTAATTTCATGATACATTACTCTTACTCCAGGCAACAAATCGACGATCCCACCGTTGGTTTTTCCGAACAGGATATATCAAACAAGCTCACGAAATTCTTTCTCAATCCAACGGTGAATTTAGTCAAAAACGTTGATTCTTCCTCCTAGGGTTCGTTCTCCACATTTCAGAAATTTGACTGTGTTCTAGGCTTTCACTACAAAAAAAAACATGCTATTACCAACAGAAATACCCATGGAATTATTTCCGTTGGAAAAATTATCGAAGAATTTTCGATGAAAATATTTCATCTGTAAATTCCGTCAGAAAATTTTCCGTCTTTAATTACCGATGGATTAAAGATGGAAAAAATTCCGTTAGTAAATACTGACGGATTACCCACGGAATTTTTTCTATAGATAATTACCAATGCCTTACCCATGGAATTCCATGGGTAATTTGAATGTGAAATTACCGATGGAATTCTGTGGATAATCCGTAGTTAATTACCGACAGATTAAAGACGGAAAAAATTCCGTTGGTAAATACTAATAGATTATCCACGAAATTTCTTTTATCGGTAATACCGACGATTTACCCACGGAATTCTGTGGGTAATCCGTAGGTAAAATTAATAATTTTTTATTATCTTTTAATGATTTATAGAAAATAATAAAAATAAAAATAATCTATAACAAATAAAAATTTAAATATCATAAAATTAATATTTAATATAATATACTAAATATATATATAATATTAATAATAAAAAATTTAAATGAAATAAGAAATTAAAAATTTTAAACTTTATATCATAAAAACAAAATATATAATTCTATATAAATATATATGTAATATTATATGTATTTATATTAATATTAAATATTTAAACGAATAAGAAATTTAAAAAATTTAAATTTCATACTATAAAAAACTAAATATATAACTATATATAAATATATATTTAATATTATATATATTTATCTTAATATTATATTTGTTTTTTAATTATTACATCATATATATTATTACGTGAATAAATAACACAATGTTAAAGTACCTCAACTGGCAAAGGCATCAAAATACATACCAAAGGTCCAATGTTCGAATCTCACCTTTGTCACAAAACGTAGCAATTATCTCACAGACACGTGGCTCAAGGTTAAAGAGACACATGGCCCCTGCTAGGGGGCCACCGGGGCTGGATGTTGGGTTGGGCAGTGGGGGGGCTCCAGTGATGTCCACGTGGCCTCTTTTAAGGTCGCCACGTGGATTGTTTTTTAAAAAAATAATTTAAATTGCCGACGGATTACCCACAGAAAAATTCCGTCAGGAATTACCGACCAAACAATTCCGTCGGTAATTACCGACAGAAAAGTTTCCTTCAAAAATCCGTCCGTAATTTCCGACGAAAAATTCCGTTGGTAATTACCGATATCGACGGAATTTTTTCGTGGGTAATCCGTCGGTAATTTTCAACATAATAAAAATTCCGTCGGTAAATAATTTGCCACGTACTTTTTAGAGACGGTACTTATTCCGTCGGTAATCTGTCGGTAATTGCGTTTCCGTCCTTAATCCGTCGGTAATTTCCGTCTGTAATGATTTCAGCGACGGAATTCCATGGATAATTTCTGTGGGTAATACGCTATTTTTTTGTAGTGTTTGTAGGTTATAACCCAAGACATTAATTATTAATCCAACCATTGATTGACCAAGTTTTGGGCTTTGTAACTCATAGTCCAAAACATTAATTACTAATCCAACCATTGAAATTGACGTATTGGATGTCTTGGACGGGCTAATCAAATTTTATCCCGATCTAACGGTTAAGCAGATAAAATTGGCATTTTACCGAAGCTATGCCGATTGTATGTGAAAAAAGAAAATGTTGCCCCTTTGCTTCACCTCATCACTCCTATATATAGGCTCTAAGAACTTCCTCTTGTCTTTATTTAGTCGATGTGGGACTTTTTAGTCTCTTTTATTTTATTGTTTATTTACTTATACACACATAATTAAAATTAAATAATCTCATTTAACCTCGACTAACTTTATTATTTTATCTTTTCTAAATGAATTCAATAATAATAATTGCTTAATTATATTTTTATTAAACTTAATTAAACTTTAATATTTTAATTCATTTTAGATCTATCTTCCTTATTCAAACCATTATTTGCTAAATTATATTTACCGCTAAATATTTCTTTCATAAGATTATCTAGGTCTTATGAATAAAAATTTAGGATGTTACAATATGCTATTGTTATGAACATAACGTGGAACTTTATGCATCAATTTTAAATTAACAAGAAAATACTATTATTTGCTAATCTATTTCTATTTATAAGTCACTTTTAACATATTTTTTTAGAACTAAGAAAATTCTCAAACTTCATTAATTCTGTCTTTAAACTTAATAACTTTCTAATTTTACTCCTAATTAATAATCAACCCTAAGCAATTAATATTATATTATTATGCCAACTGGGGTACATGCTTTTAAATTTTCTATTAATTTTTTATTTCAATTTTTTCAAATTTTTTAAAAAATTAACTTACAATTAACACACTTAAATGTTCTATTTGATTTTTTTCTAAAATTTTTAAGAATTAAATTTTAGGCGTAAAGTATAAAACCATAAGACAATAATTATGAAGGAACATACTATTGTTTGTCAAAAAAATAATTAAAGTGATCGAGATATCACATTGACTTAACTTAAAAATGAATTAAATCATTAAACAAAGCTAGATTCAAAATCTTTTGATCAGCAAACAAAATAAAAACAAAGAACTAGATGCAAGCTGTAAAATTAACTAGAGTACCCAGCAAATATATGAAAATAATTTTTGTAAAATATATTCATCATGTGCATGTGTGTGTGTGTGTGTTTTTTTTTTTCTTTTTTACTTAGGGATATTTTAGTACTTCTATCTCCATTTTGAATGTTCATAGATATTTTTGCACATTCGAAAGTATACGATGTTTGGTGCATTTTGGTAAAAGTTTGTGGGTTTTTTTTTGTTTGTATTTTTACCATTTTTTGAGTTGGGGGTATTTTGGTACTTTTAGAATAATGGAGTGGGCCCCACTAAAAGAAGTAACGGACGTTGACCTATTTTAACAGACATGTCATTTTCACTCTGGTTTTTAATGCTTATGGGTCCTTTTGCATCAAAAAAAAGTGTTGCCACTACTACAGAATTATGATATAACCACCCCAATAGACGTCCCAATTTTAAAATTGGGTGGTTAAAAAGGAAGGCGGTAGCATTTTCGTAATTATATGTACATAGGAAAACTCTTAGACGTCCCAAATTTGAATTTGGGACGTCTAAAGTTGAGTTTAGACAAATTTGGGACGTCTAAAGATTTCCACTGGCACCAAAAAAATAAATTAAAAAAATTTAACTTACTTTAGGCGTCCCAAATCCCATTTGGGACGCCTAAAGTCACACTTTAGGAGTCCCAAAAAATTTGGGACTCCTAAAGTAAGACTTTAGGAGTCCCAAAAAATTTGGGACTCCTAAAGTAAGACTTTAGGCCTCCCAAATCCCATTTGGGAGGTCTAAAGTCTCTACTTTAGACGTCCCAAATGGGATTTGGGACGCCTAAAGTGTGACTTTAGGCGTCCCAAATCCCATTTGGGACGTCTAAAGTAGAGACTTTAGACCTCCCAAATGGGATTTGGGAGGCCTAAAGTCATGTCAGAAATTCTAACATGCGTGAGACTTTTTTTCCCTTTTCTTCATTCCCATGTCAGAAACCCATACCTCTTTTTCCATCTTTCCCATCCCCATGACTTCTCTTCCCTTTTTTCTGCATTTCCTTTTTTCTTTCATTCCTGTGACTTCTTCTTCCTCTCTTTCTTTTCTTCATTCCCTTTTCCTCCACCCCCTTCCATTCTCATAACACCTTCTTTGCTCTCACCCTCCGGCGTACACCTCCTTCACCTTTTTTGCCCCCTCCACCCTTCGGCGTACACCTCCCACTCTCTTTGTCGCTTTCAGCCTCCAGCGTACATCTCCTCTCCACTATGTATACACAACTCCTCCAATGTCTTCTCTCCACCTTGGAAGCACATAGACATTGTTGGCTGCCCTCTCCCCTGGTTTCATCAGGTTTTTTTTAAATATAAATTTACATGAAGAATTAAGTTAAACTTGCAATATGAAATTATTATAATGCTTTCGATTTATTTACATGATTCTAGTTATTGGAGTGTTTTTCCCTTGATTGTTTTTTTTTTGCCAGAATCATAAACTAGTTGTTAGTAGTTATGCAATACTAATAATGTTTTTGTTTTATACGTTTGGAGCTTGGAAATCAAGGAAAATACATATGTATATTTATTTTGATGAAATGAACAACAATTAGTTTGTAGTTGTGTGGTGACAAATATTTTGACACTTTCTAGTTGTTGTTATACATATATGATATTAGGTTGTATGAGTTGTTGTTGTTATTATATATATATATATATATATATATATATAATAAAAAGATTGCAGTGCTAGAAGTCCTTACCATTTCGTAAGGGACATTTTTTCGTTTATGAATCCATCTTCAATTCTGTTTCTGCAATTTTAATTTGCTGGGTAATGAAGAATATAAATAATTATTTTAAAAAAAAAATAAAACTTTTTAATGTCCCAAATTAAGAATTTGGGAGGTCTAAAGTCCTCCACGGGGGACTTTAGACCTCCCAAATTGAGATTTGGGATGTCTAAAGTCAGGACTTTAGACGTCCCAAATCTCAATTTGGGACGTCTAAAGTCCTGACTTTAGACGTCCCAATTCTCAATTTGGGACGTCTAAAGTCTCACTTTAGACATCCCAACTTTTTTGGGACGTCTTTTCTTAAAACATACTACGCCCCCTACATAGATGTCCCTTAATTTTTGGACGTTAAAAGTGCCAAAATAGGGACGTTAAAACCCCTTTTTGTAGTAGTGTGCCTATATTTTTTGTATAAGTTGATGAGTATTTTTGCACAATAACCATATAAATTAATGTTTATTAGATATATAACTGAACAAGGATATTATTGTAATGCCCCAACATATGTATAAGGGCTCATTGTCTCCAAAATGAATATAGTTAATATTAGACAAACTCTTTTGGAGAACGCAATCACTACTACACAGTATAGATTCTACTTCTCTAAAGGACGTCCCTTTTTAAAAAAGGGAAGTAAAAAACAAAGGCGGTGGCATTTTCGTAATTATAGGTGAGAACTGAATAATTTTAGGTATTCCTAATTCAAATAGGGACGTCTAAAGTGTGACTTTAGAGACTTTAGACGTCCCTGTTTGAATTGGGGACGTATAAAGTAAAAAAAAATACTTTAGATGTCCCCAATTCAAATAGGGACGTCTAGAGTCACACTTTAGATATCCTTATATGTATTAGGGACGTCTAAAGTTAAATTTTTTTTAAAAAAAAATCAGGGACACCCTTTGGTGTCCCTAATATATATTAGGGACGCCAAAAGGCATCCCTAGTATCATCAGGGACGCCAAAATAATATTGGTGTCCTTGTATCATCAGGGACACCCTTATATTAGGGACGCCAAAGGGCATCCTTGATGATACATCAGGGGAGCCCTTTGGCGTCCCTAATTACATTAGGGACCCCAAAGGGCGTCCCTGATTTAAAAAAAAATTATTTTTAACTTTAGACGTCCCCAATGCATATAGAGACGTCTAAAGTGTGACTTTAGACGTCTCTATTTAAATTGGAGATATCTAAAGTAAAAAAAAAATTAACTGGACAACTTTAGGTGTCCCTAAATTAAATTTGGATTGCCAAAAACAATCCAAATTTATACTGACAGTCTTTATTTGTCATTTTTATATTACTTTTACACTCATCTTTCTCTTGCCATCGCCGCAAACACAAGAAGAGCCACTACCACCACGCCTTTTAACTCTTGCTTCTTCTTCTTTATATGCTCTTTTTAACTCTTGCTTCTTCCTTTCTCTCTCTTTTTTTCACCTCCAGATCTGTTATACTTTCTTACCATTTTTTATTATTTTATCTTCTTTATCTTTTTTCTTTGGGTTTTCCTTATATTTTATCTTCTAACTCGTGTTGTTATGGCTTGTAGATCGAGACTCTGAAACATGCTTTATGGCCACGTTCCCGCCGAGAAAATGAGGTTCACATCTCCCTGTCACTCTTCTCCATTCATTATTATGAGAAAATGAATTTCAATAATAGAAGGAGATAAGTTTTTGCAACTGATTCCTCTTATTGTTTTCATATTCTACCTATGAGATTTTAGCTTTGGAGTTATTATTGTATAGATTTTGGATTTGGAGTTTACATACTAGATCTATAATTTTATTGACGATGATCTGTAATTTTTGGTTTTAAATACTGTTTAGTCCAGATTTGTAATATAAAAGATTTTTTTTAAAATAGCACTTTAGACGTCCCCATTTTAAATGGGACTTTAGACTTCCCCAATTTAAAATAGGGACGTCTAAAGTGCTACACTGACACTTTAGACGTCCCCATTTTAAAATGGGGACGTCTAAAGTGTCAGTGTAGCACTTTAGATGTCCCTTTTTAAAATAGGGATGTCTAAAGTACAGACCTTAGGTGTCCTTTTATTTGCGGACATTATTGGCATATTTTACTACGTTGCCCATATAGACGTCCCCTTATTTTCAGATGTTAAAAGTGTCACACCCTTATCTCATTTTAACCTTTTTCAGAGTATTTACGAAAAACGATATGCGGTTCGATAGGCAACACAGGAATAGCATAATTATACTGATAATATGTGTATGATTACATAAATTCCCCATAGGGGTTCGTACATGATCATTACCATCAATGTAGCCACATAGGGCTACTTGGGTATCTAAACCCGTCCCAGTTAAACAGAGACATCTTCTCGTCTTCGTTCCACCACCGCAATCCCCTCGTATGGTTCTATTCTTTGTTCTCAGCGTATCTTCTATCTCCTCCTGTCTAAATTGTTGGTAGGGGAGGGTAAGATTCGAGAGAATCTCAGTAGGAAATAGATACTAATATGCATGCAAGATAAGTGCTTAATGATGACATGCTTGCATTACATAAACTCATGCTAACTCAATGACATATCTGCATGCTCAATGTTTCGTGCAACAAAACTATGACCACAGTATAAACAGAAACAGAGCTTCAATCATTCATATATGTTTCACATAATCAAGCAAAGCAATAACATGCATCAATACACCAGTACAAATATCAAATACATGCAGGAGAGGTAAGTTCCCTACCTTAACCCTTTTCAACCTTGAAACGTGTGCCTCGTAAAGCGTGACAACAGCTCGGGCTCCATATTCGATCCTACAATTCCAAATGTACCATTTAGACACTTCCATAGTGTTTATGGGGGTTATATGAGCCTATTATGAAAATTTACAAAAATGCCACCGGGGACCAGGCCCGGCCAAACCGTACCCGGTCCAGCTGTACTTTTTTTGAAATTCTATCCTGGGTTATCCTGACATATTTTTGTCCAAGGAATCCATTTCTAGACTTGGAATTATCAAATTTATTGTCAAATTACAAAATTACTCTTGGCAGCCCCACTTTAAGGGTTTTATGGGCGTTTTCGTAATTATGTTTTTTCGGCCTTTTCTGAAAAAGTAAACAACTGTGACCCCACTTAATTTTCGCCCCTGAACTCAATGGAACTATAAAATCATTGAAAATCCAACTCTAACCCCTCCAAACTAGGCTTGGCTGAAATTCTTAGTTGTCCAGGAAAAATTGGGGTTTTTTGGTTTCGGCTGCGTAAACGCGTTCCTTTCTACTCCTAACCACTTTATTAACCATTACATTAGGTTACAACTAACATTAAGACCCAATTTGGGCAGCATAACCCCTAGGCCATGTCATTTCCAAACTTTTAAACCAACGGCAATCCAGCAAAATTTCACCAATTAAATTGCCCACAACAACCAGAATAGCCAATATACAAGAGTTTGGAAGTTACCTCAAGCTCCTTCTACCTTTTCCCTAATATGGTTGAACCCTAACCCTTCTTACCACTGAAAATTGAGCTTCTAACATCTTAAAGAACATGAAAGAGAAGCTTAGGAGTAAGGTTATACGCATTAGATATGAATTCACCGAAGAAATCGACCTACCTTGCGAGATTTCTTCTCTTTCTCTCTCTAAAATTTCTCACACCTTCTCTCTCTCTAGAAAATTGCTGCACTTTCTCTCTCCTCCAGCTGAACTTCATGTCAGTTTTGGGGATGGATGAAGAGGATAATGATTTTATATTATATCCCTTTTTAATTAATTATTTTTCCCAATTTCGGCTTTTTTACAAAATTCTTGCAAATCTTTGTCCAAACTTTGAAAAATCATAACTAATTCTAGAAAAATTGAATTGGAGTGTTTCCAAAGCCTATAGAACCCTTATTGAGTCTAATTTCAAGGAAAAATATAGAATTTTGCTAGTTGGAATCACAAAATTCCCAGAATTTCAATCTTTGCATACTGTTCCAGAATTTTCACAGTTTTTCTGTGCTGATTTCAAAAATTCATAACATTTTGTATATAGCTCTAATTGAGTCATATGACCTATCAAATTAAAGCTTAGGATGTCTACTTTCACCTTTTAGAATTTCATAATTTTTACTCATCATTTGGTCGTACAAAATTCACCAAAAACATAATTACTTTCTACAAAATTCACCATTTTACTTTCTTTAATACCCTAAAGATATAAGAATCATTAGGGAATAAATTTGGGCTCCTACTAAATTAGGGCTTAGCAATCCACTTATGTCAGGCTTATTCTCTAGCCTCAAATCTCAAAATTCAGGGTATTACGAAAAGGCCTAAAAAAGGGACGTTAAACGCGTTTTTTGTAGTAGTGAATGTGAATTATAACCCAAATTGGCAGTAGACAGTGCCCAAACCCTGTATTTAAGCTGAATTGTGTTTTCAAGGCTTAAATTGAATTAAAAGAGACGGGAGGGTGCATAGCATGAGGAAATGGGGTCAAATAATGTCAAGTGGTATCCAATAGGAATTGCCATAGTTAGGGGCAAAACGGGAAGAAAGAAAATTCATTGGGCAAATATGTAACCCCATCCGTAGTTATATCCGAAATACGCGATTAAAATGAAATAGAGACCAATAATAATCAAATAACATTTACTAACCCATCACATGACGGGGTTTTCATAAATACCTTTCGAAATCATTTATAAACTTGGTCTCATATTTATATTTCGAATACAATTACTATGTGAAGATAAATCACATTCATATAAATATCAGAGTGCACAACATAATCATCCCGGCAATCCCGGGTACATACCTTCGCTAAAGATCGACAGGGCACAATTGCCCATTACCATTCTTCAAATGGGGATTACACAATCTCATCTCAAATTCATAACCCTATATTCAACCGAATCATATACAGTCTTCACAACTCATTGATAACCAACTACCAACTCTCATCTCGAAGCAGTCCTAGCCGCTCCCTCCACGAGCCACTTGCCCTGTCTAAATTGTTGGTAGGTAGGGTGAGATTTGAGAGAATCTCAGTAGGGAAATATTATCAATATGCAGGCAAGATAAGTGTTTAATGCATGACATGCTTGCATCACATAACTCATGCACACATACAATGACAAATCTACAAGCTCAATGCTTTGAACGATACACATATGGCCATAACATATATTGAAACATAGCTTCAAATCATTCATACATGTTCCACATAATCAAGCAAAGCAATAACTTGCATCAACACATTAATACAGTTATCAGAGCATGCAGGAGAGATAAGTTCCCTACCTCCAGTCTTTTCTCCTCGATTTGCGTGCCAGCAACTCGAGGCTTCACATTCGATCCTACAATGTCAAATGTACTATTTAGACACTTCCATAGTGTTTCTGGGGGTTATATAAGGCTATATTGAAAATTTACTAAAATACCCCCGGGACCCGGCCTAGCCCCGCCGTACCCAGTCCGGCTGTACTTTTCTTGAAATTTTGACATGGGCTACTCTGACATATTTTTTCCCAAGGAATCCATTTTTGGACTTGGAATTATCAAATTCAATGTCAATTTACAAATTTACCCTTGGCAGCCCCACTTTAAGGGTTTCAGGGGCGTTTTCGTAATTATGCTTTTTCGGCCTTTTCCGAAAAAGTGACCAACTGTAACCCCACCTAATTTTCGCTCCTGAACTCAATAGAATCATCAAATCATTGAAAATCCATCTCTAACCCCTCCAAACTAGGCTTGGCCGAAATTCTCAATTCCCCGGGAAAAATTGGGGTTTTTCGGTTTCGGCTCCGTAAACACGTTCCTTTCTACTCCTAACCACTTTATTGACCATTACATTGGGTTAGAACTACCATTTAGTATCAATTTGGGCAGCATAACACCTAGGCCAACCCATTTTCCAAATTTACAAACCAAGACAATCCGGTGAAATTTCACCGATTAAATCAACCACAGAGGCCAGAACAATCAAAGATTGAAGTTTCGGAAGTTACCTCAAGCTCCCTCTGGCTTTTACTCAATATGGCTGAACCCTAGCCCCTTTTAAACCATGAAAATTGAGCTTCCAACACCTTAAAGAACATGAAAGAGAAGCTTAGAAGCAAGGTTATACGCGTTAGGAGCTAGATCGTTGGAGAAATCGGCTTACCTTGCGAGATTTCTCCTCTTTCTCTCCCTAAGAGCTCTCAACTTTCTCTCACTAGTTTCAGCTGGTTCAGCACGACAGAAAATGAGAGCTGAAGAAGATGAGAACATATTTAATTCCATGCTGATGTCATCTTTTATTGAGATGATGTCATAATTCCCATTTTCGGATTTTCTGGCAGATTTTCTGTCCAAACTTTGAAAAATCATAACTAATTCTAGAAAAATATAAATGAGGTGATTCCAAAGCCAAATGAAAGGTATTTAAGTCCTCTTCATTGAAAAAATATGAGCCATTACCAGAAATCACCAAAATATTCCAGAATTACACAAATTTCATCACTGCCCTAAAACAGAGTCCATTTTCGACCTCAAACTTTGGACAGTCATATCTCCCAGTTCCCAAAACTAAATGGCACAAATTATATGTCCATTTTGAAGGTTGAGATGTGAACTATAAGACTGGAAATTTTCAGAATTTTTAGACACCATTTGTTCATTGAAAACGTTCACACAAAATGACTGCCCAGAATAGAGTTTCACTGGACAGAATTTCAGATTTTGCATCTTTGCTTCCAATGGTTCCATTTTCATACCAAACATCATTCCCACATAAATTTTCACAAGGAATCCATTGGAAACACCAAATCAATCAAATTCACATCTCATTGACATGTTTTCACAACAATCTCAACATGTCAACACAATTCACATTTCAAAACCTAACATTGCAACTTTTCCATTTCAAAGTTCCAAACCAATTTCAATGACATCAAAACACACTATGACACCATTTCCAACACAATACCCCATTCAATTCTTTCCTATATTCTAAGTCAATTTGGATGTTAATCCACAATTGAACTCAATACAAGGTTTCGACGCTACTCACAACACACACGAATCACATTCGAGTGCCAAATTACATCATATTCTCCAAAAGGGTTATTTATCACTAACCACATCCACTTTTGAAGTCATTTACCCTTAATCACAATTTTGGATCTTGCTAAACCGGGGCTTAGCAATCTACTAATCTCAGGCTTATTCTCTAGCCTCAAGTCTCAAAATTTGGGGTATTACAAAATAGTCAGCAACCAAAGAGGGAATCCATTAATAACTAAAGAGTAAGTGGTGTGACTAAATAGTTAATGGAAATAGTGGGAATAATCACATGGTTGCATGCACTTGGAAGGAGTTACAAGATGGTGACACTTGGCAATACATCACACCATTGGATGAAGTCAAAGTTTCAAACTCTCTTCCCTTTCTCCTCTCCTCTCCAAAGTTAGCCAAGAGGCCATTTGGGAGTCAAGAATATGATCTCATCATCTCTTTCTCTCTCCAAGCTCTCTCTTTGGTCGGCCATGGTAGAGGTGGAAAGAGAAAGAAGAAATTGAGTAGGTGAGTTCTTCCTCTTGCATTTTAACCTTGAAGATGACTCCTAAAGCTCAAATCCTCTTCTTTAATCTTGATCACCTTGATGAGGGCTTCATGTGTATGGTTTTATATTTTCAAGAGGAGGTGTTTGAGTGCTCAAAGAAAATTGGTGGTTGTGGAATCAAAAAATAAGTTAGTGGAAGAGGAAGAGGTAAGCACAAGCAACGTTTTGACATGTATGTTGTGATCATTGGTTGAGTGCTTTGGCTTGTGGAATTTTTCCCTATTTTCATGATTTAGGGTTTTCGAGAGTTCTTGGTGTTTTTTTGATTGCAATAGTGTCTTGTGTTGTGTGTTGGACAATAGAATTAGTTTAGAGTCTTGAATGTGAGGTTTGGTGAAATTGTAAGTTTTGTGTTGAAATGTTGCCAAAAAAGAACATGAGAAAGTAATATGAATTTGGTTGTTTTGATATTTCCATTAGATTCTATGTGAAAAACTGTGTGGGAGTAGTCTTGGTTGTGAATTCTGGAACCATTGGAAACTTAGTTTGAAAACTGAAAATGTTGTCAAGTGAAATTCTGTGAAGAGGAGTAACTTTCCATAATGTTTTGAAATAGAAAATGGTGTCAAAATGTTATGAAATTTTTTAGTTTTGTAGTAGACATTGCAAGCTTTTCAAAGATATAAAGTTTGTGTCATTTCGATATGTGTATGAAAAGTTATGGTCGTTTGAAATCAACCACGAAATAAGCCAGTTGTTGATCACGGCCAGGCATCTTGGCCACAGCCAAAAAGCATCTGACCAGTTCTTAGCCGCGGCCTAAAACCTTCTGACCTGTTCTTGGTAGCGGCCAAAGGGTTCTTGGTCGCGGCCCAAAAGTATCTGTCCTGTTCTTGGCCATAACCAGTGAGTTTCTGACCATCTCTTGGCCACGGCCAACCCCTCAAAATCTGTATTTTGAACTTTTAAAAGATGGTCTTTGGTCTAGTTTTTCCTAACCCTTTAGGTATATGTTTGGGCTTCTAGTAGTACCTAAAGGTCTAAAATGATAATCAACCCTAAGTGTTTTAGAGTTAAGGATTGGAATAAGGAATAGCTCATCCTCCTTGATTATAATTTATAGGATTTGACATTTGCCCTGTGCGTGATAAACCAGTGCCAGGACACGAGCGGAATGAACATGGTAGTAACTCTTTCTCTTATATCATGTATAATGCATTATATGTTTGTATTTATCATTGAATTGTGACGAATGCGGATGCTGTTGCAAATACAGCTGTGATAGCTGTTGTTATTGTGAATACAGCACAAGCTGTCGTTATTGTGAATATAGTGAAAGCTATCGTATTGTGTATACCATCGTGAGAGCTATCGTTATGTGATGAAAGTTATGAATGTGATGCTGCTTTGTGATTTGCTTATATACCTTGTTATTGTATATTTTATGAGTGAATTGTTACTATTAGGATTCTTTTGAATCTCACTCTTTCTAATGACTAACCTACAGCCAGGGCTAGCTGATCAAAGGAGAAACAAGTGACGAAGGGCGGTTAGTGCTCCCAGTTTGGAGCTTTGAGCTTTTGTGTTGATTGTCATATTTTTTTTTTGGGAATATTGTATATATTGTAAATGTTGTAAGTTTGGATAGTGTTATGTAATCCCCAGTATGGGAAATTGAAATGGGTAAAAAATGCCCTGTAAACCCTTTTAGTGAATAGATGAAACCCGAGTGCTGTCAGGAATTTTTTGTTACACTTTGATATTTATGAATGGAACTAAACTGCACAGCCCAAATAGATTCGAAATATGAATATGAGACTGTATTAAACAGGCTTTGGAAAAGTTTTTGAAAACCCACTTTATCACAGGGCCAAATCCTGTCTTAATGTTGGGACCGTTAATAAGTTTCAAATTATCTGTTGGTCTCCAATTTAATTAAATAACACATTTTTGAACCATATTAATGGCTATTAAATTAGGGGGTTACAATTACTCTAAGCTTTTTGAACAACAATAAATGGATAACAATGAGTATTTAAATAAGTTGTTGTCTAGATAGAGAAGCTAAACCAAATTTAAAAAGGAATTGGTAAACAAATAAAGTTTAGTAAACGTCTACTATCACAATAGAGGAATAAAACTTATAATTAATCGTTTACCATCATCTTAAGTTTTTAAAAACATGTTATTCTATATATAGTGGAATAAACTTTTCTCAAATCATTTTGGTTTAACACAAATTAACAAAGAAAACAAATAAATTAATTCTCAAATGCTACCGGTGCAAATTAAATAAAGAACCTAAAGATTAAACTAACAAGTATATGGTATTCGCTACAGAGGCGTTTTCAACACTAGAATGATAATTTCCTGTTAATAATCAACTTCAAAGTTTTACTATTATCAAAATCATGCTCATATACAGCTATCCTACTTGGATTCTATTAATTAATAACAGAAAAAGCATGAGAGCTACATGGTGATACAGAGCCTTTCAAATAATTAAGATTTTTTTTTTTGAAAAAATATGTATAAAAATAATTAGAGAGATGGTGACAAGCTAAGGTCTACAAATTGGCTCATTTGAATAGTATTATGTGTGTAAATAATAAACTACATTGGCCTTGCATAAAGTATTGAATATTTTTACTAATGAGAAAAGATACATACATGCCTTGGATCAGAGATCCATTTATATAATCTGTAAGGCATAATAAGACACATTGGGCCTAACAGCCTAAAGTCCAATAATGGTAAGAAACCTCAAGGTCCTACTAACATCACAAGTATATACAAACACAACATCTATAACAGTACAACTATATACAATCATTTATATATATTATATATGTATTTTATATGTATATATCTAATACTCCCCCTCAAGTTAGGATCTAAACATGTCTATAGTTCCCAACTTGCTCAATAATTACATCTGTGTTTCTCTACCCACTGCTTTTGTCAAAAGGTCTACTTCTTGATCAATAGATCTCATATGTTGCAATGTAACTACTCCTTTAGCCACTTTCTCGCAGACAAAGTGACAGTCTATCTTAATATGCTTTGTCCATTCATGATAAACTGGATTTGATGCTATATGTATTGCTGCCTAACTGTCGTAATACACCTTTACAGGTTTAGAATGCTTAACACTCAAATGGTCTAGCAAACCAATCTCCTAAACTATCCAAGAAACAATAGCTACAAGTGCCCTATACTCAGCCTCAGCAGAGGATCTTGAAACGGTATCTTGCTTCTTTGTCTTCCAAGCCATAAGTGGACCTCCTAGCATAAGAAGATACCTTGTTTTTTATCGCCATATGGTAGCACATGAACCCCAGTTTGCATTATAGAAGCGTGTCAACTCCAGTCCCCTGATGTACTAAGCAGAATTCCAAGACCCGATGATTCCTTCATATATCTCACAACTCCAAGTGTTGTAGCCATGTGGATCTTCATTGGAGTTTGTATGAATTGACTTAATGCCTGCACCAAAAACAAAATATTAGGCCTCATCCCTGTTAAATATATTAACCTACACACCAAGCGTTGGTATCTCTCTGGGTCTTTCACCAAGTCCACCTCTCGGTCTCTTCCTTTCTCATAAGCTCAGGGTATAAGATGCTGAGACATAGGCACTGATAGTGGCATACATCGACTTAAACCTATATATGCAAGCAAGTCCAACACATATTTCCTTTGGCATAACACAATCCCTTTCTCAGATCTTGCTGCTTCAAGACCCAAGAAGTAGTCCTTGATTTTGAAACTATTATGAAGAAATTGCTTAACCTCTTTAACTCTATGCTCAGAATTTCTAGCAATAAGCAAGTCATCTACATAGACAAGTATCATTACAAAAACTGTTATTATACATTTTAATATACAATGAATCATTATGCTTACTCTATGGGAAGCCACCATTAAATAGAGCTATGGACAGCTTCAAATTCCACTTTCGAGAGGCTTTTTTAATTCCATATAAGGACTTTTCAAGCCTACAAACCATATGCTCAATTGGCTATTAAACTCCTGGCTCTAATACCAATTATTGAGCAAGTTGGGAACTGTCGACATGTTCAAATCCCAACTTGGGAGGGAGTATTAGATGTATAGATGTAAAATACATATAAATAATTGTATATAGTTGTACTCTTGTAGCTGCTATGTTTGTATATACTTGTGATGTTAGTGGGACCGTGAGGTTGCTTACCATTATTGGGCTTTAGGCTATTAGGCCCAATGTGTCCTATTGTGTCTTAAAGATTATATAAATGGATTTATGATCCAAGGCATCTATGGATCTTTTCTCATTATTAAAAATATTCAATACTTTCCCTAAGCCTTTGCAATTTATCATGGCATCAGAGCCACATGATTTATCCTATCCATCATCATCCAAAAAGGCCCAAGCTTGAAGGTGGCCAACATTGTCGTTTTCTCTTAGGCCCTGTTTGGTACGAGATATTGAATTTTGATGGATTGGGATTGGGATTGGGATTAAGATTAGGATTGAGACTGGGATTGGTACTTTAAAAATATGTTTGGTATGAGGTAATAATTGGAGGGAATGATTTTATTAATCTTATTTAATAAACAACTACTAATTATAAAAAGACCCAAATACCCCTACTCTAGTTGCCAAACTTAATTAATCGATCGGACACGTTCAATTCAATTCCTCCCCATTAAACCACTCCCTTAGCTACACCTACTGCACCACCTCCTGCTACTCCCACTCCTTCGCCCTCAGCCACACCCACTGCACGGGATTTACGTCTAGTTATTTTCAATTTCTGGAACTTTGGATTACATTTTAAAAAGATAATTGTTTACCGATTTTCCTTCCTTATACGCTAATAAATCGGTGAAATACTAAAATGCAAATCCCCTCAACGAAAAAAAAGTAAATCCCTTTTGAAGCCTATCTATTCTCAAGGGCGAAGCTCCGTAACATCGAAGAAGAGAGCACCATGGCAACAAGCGAAACCTAAACTTCATTTCCACCTCTGGTCTTTAGTCTTATATGTGTTTGGCAGTCTATCCCATTATTCACAATTTTCACATATCTCTCATACTCCGTCCTTAATCCCTAAGTCTGACATTTCATCTTTCGCTAATGTTGTTCGGAAGGAAGGACTCATGGAGGCATTGATTCTAGTGGTTCACAATAGAATTAATGCATTTTTGGTTGTTACGAATCAATACGGATATGTTGATTAGTCATAAATCTCAGAAAGGCTTTAACTGAAAATCAGTATATGTGTTCCCAAATATCATTAACAACCCCATCATCTACACCTTGGACTCTGACTCAAAGCCCGCCTCCACCACCTTCATCCCCTTCTTCCTCACAACACCTATGGGTCTGATACAAACCCCCTTCTTGAATTAATTATAAGAAAAAAATCGCAATAAGAGAACAAAAATGAGGACAGAAGTACTATGATGAGCGATGAAATAAAAAGTAATGAGTTATAATTTAGGGCAAAATTGATAGAGGGTATTTTTATCAAGAAAATATTATAAACAAGGATATTTTTGTCTCTAAAATTTGCAATTCAAGGATTGAAAACGCAATACCAGGGGGTGGTTTTATAGTAATCCCACTTTTATAGTACTCCCAATCCCTAGGTATCCGTAGTCCCTTAAACCAAACGATATATTCTGACTCAACCCTTGATCCAATCCCAATCCCTACCCCCTAGTGTCTCATACTAAACAAGGCCATAAGATTCCAAGAAAAGTTGCAGCAACTTTCACATACGGCTTCTCATTCAATCATATTGCTACTTTTCTCTTTTTTTGAAAACAAATATCCCATGAAAAGAAGATCTCTAGTGGGTGCTAATTTTTTTTCTTTTCGAAAAGAAAACAAAGAAAATCCCATAAGAAAAGGGATTTGTGGTTTTCATTTTTCCTTTTCTATGATTTTGCTTTCCTCTTTTTGACACAAACCTTAACTTCGCTCATCTTCTCATCCATCGCGACTCTCCTGGCCAGTGCCACATCTGCTGGTGATTACACTACTTCCAGTACCACCATCGAAGATCACACTACCTCCGTCTTGAATCCTACACATCCTCTCTACCTCCGTCCATCAGACACGTAGGGGGTCAATCTCATTCAACAAACTCTTATCGATAGTGAGAATTACACCACCTAGAGCAAGGCGATGTGTATTGCCCTCAGAGGGAAACATAAGTTAGGGTTCATCGACGATTTGTGAACCAAAGCTTCACAAGAACTGCACCTCCATGAGCATTGGAAGAGATGCAACGCTATAGTCTTATCCTAGATCTTCAACCCTATTTCTATAGAACTCATGAATGGTATGGTTTATTTCCATAATGCTTATGATACTTAGGTTGATTTGAAGGAATGATTCGACAAAGTGACTGGGTCATGAATCTTTAGCCTTCACAATGAGATAACTTCCTTTCGTTAGGGTTATTTAATTGTCTCAGTGTATTACACACTCCTCAAACATCTATGGGAGGAACAATTAGCCCTTGTAGCAATTCCATTTTATAGATGTGAAACCTTAAAGGTATATAATCAAGTGATTTAATAACAAAAGCTTTTACAATTTCTTATGGGATTGAATGACTCCTTTGATCAAGCAATGAGTCAAATATTGCTCATAACTCCTCTTCCATCTATTAACCTAGCATATGCGATGGTCTTGGAAGATGAAGCTCAGAAGAATATTACTAATTCGACCAATACATCTCCAATGGAAGGAATAGCAATGCTAGGCAAAGGAAGGGGAAATGGCACAGGAAGGGGGAGAGGAGGTCCCCCACTTGTATGTGGTCACTATCATAAGAAGGGCCATATTAAGGAAAAGTTTTACTAGCTAGTTGGTTTTGTACCGGATTTTAAGGCTAACAGAAATAAACAAGTGCTAGAGGCTAATATTGCACAAAATAGAACTAATGCAACTACTGAAGCAAAGGCTTTAACTCACACTATAAATAACATGTCTCCGAGCTTCACCTTGGATCAGTATAAACACTTGCTTGAGCTCTTGAAGAAAGATGCTAAGCCAACAATTCATGCCCTCTCGGGTATAGGTTTGACTAATTCTATGTCTTTTACTCACACACATAGTCAATGGGTTATAGATTCTCAAGCCACTACCCACATGGAAGGAGATTTATCATTGCTTGATCATTATACTACATATCCTAAACCCATTACTTCTATTAAGTTACCAAATAGAGAAAAGGTTCTTGTTACTCGTATAGGCAATGTGTGCTTAACTAGTGGCATAGAATTCAATTTAATTTCTGTCTCTAAACTGAATCAAGAAGCATTGCGCATGGTTGCATTTATTCTTAACCATTATGTAATACCTGGCTTACAAGGTGGCAGAATAAAGGGGATTTGTAAAGCAGTGAAAGGGCTGTACTTGTTGAGAGTAGAAAAGAAATATGATTCTGTCAAGTCTATGAACCTTGTGAATGATGTTTCATCTGAATATTCTGTTGTTTTGTCCGCAAATTCTATAGATTTATGATTGTTACATATAGATTGGACATGCTCCCCTATATGTGATGAGACACTTAAACATTGTTAAGGACAAGAGCATGGTTATGAATAAATATTGCAATATTTGCATTCATTCAAAACAGGCCAAATTTCCCTTCCCTTCTAGTTGCATTAAAACTCGCATGTGTTTTGAGCTACTGCATATGGATGTGTGAGAGCCTTATAGGACACCCACACACTATGGACACTAATATTTCTTGACTATTGTAGAAGGTTTTTCAAGAGCAACATGGACATTTCTTATGAAAAATAAATTTGATGTTGTGTTGCATATTAAGAATTTTGTGGCATATGCATTTACTCAATTTAATTCTTCTATTATGCAATTGAGGAGTGACAATGGAAAGGAATTTATGACTTAGGAGCTAAAGCATTATTTTGCCTCTAAAGGAATAGTCCATGAAACTTCATGTCTCTATACCCCTGAACAAAACAGCATAGTCACACGGAAGCATAGAACGTTGATGCAAGTAGCTAGAGGCTTAATCATACAATCTGCTATACCTATTGAGTAGGGGGAATGTGTCAAAATGACCACCCCCTAGTTAATAGGATCCCTTCCAGAATTTTAGGATTCAAAACCCCATTTGAGTGTCTATTTAGATTAGCGGTGGCAGAAGTGACTTTTTTCCAATATGACTTTTACAAACTTAAGATAGGATGAAAATCAGATTGTAAATGTGATTTATGGTTAGATTGGTAGTAGTAGAAATGACTTTTTTTCAAACTAAAACTTGTTTGGATGATTATTTGAAAAGTAAGTTTAGATGTAAAATGACTGAAAGGGACATGAATTTTATTAAATAATACATATATACTATAGGTATATGTAGTGATAATTAAAGAGAAAAATTAAAATTAAAACTATAATTATAATTATAAAAAAAGATTTTATATATTATTGAAAAAAGTTCTGTAGATATTAAAAAATATTTTGTTAGATTTATTCAATGAATAAAAATATAAATATAAAATTAAAAAATAATATTGAAATTAACAGGCATTTATTGCTCAAGATGGAAGTGCACCAATTTATAAATGAATAAAAATATGGCTTCATATTATACCAAAAACAATTATAAATAAATGTATCAAAATCAAAAAAGAAATTATAAATAAATGTAAAGGAAAACAAGATACAAGGGACAAAAGGTGGAGAAAAAATTCTTACTGTACTTGACCCCGCAGAAGCACCATGGGCGCTGCTTTTTTTAAAAAGGCCACTTTTGTGGTAAAAGTGCAACCAGCTAAACGTTTTTCCAAACATACCTTCTTGGGCCCATTGTGATTTTTCCTCTCTTACCGTAGCTTTTACCCTCCCTACTGCCATCCCAAATAGGCCCCTAGATTGTATATGGAAGAAAATAAGATTATAGTCAGTTAAGGGTCTTTGGATCATTAGCTTACGTTACAGATTTGACAAACACGGATAAACTGAAACCTAAATCCCTGTCATGCGGCTTCCTAGGGTATCCAGATAATCAAAAAGGGTTTATATTACTTGACCTAGCAACCAATAAACTAATGGTGAGCAGGCACGTTCGTTTTAATGAAGAGGAATTTCCTTTTAAAACCAATAACAAAGCCACTAATCCAGGGGGAGTGTCTCAAGGAACGAGAGACATTTGTTTATTTGACAATGATTCAAAACCCATACAAGTGTAGAAAAATATCAGTAACAAGAATATCTTGCAATACTACTATAAAAAGGTTGAAAAGTGGCGCCCATTTTGTGGCTCTTCTTTAAAGAAGTGTCACATCTTTTTTTTTACTTTTTTTTTGTAAGGATGTCCACCAGCTGTGGCGCTTGGCTGACTAAGCGCCACAGGTGGGACATAGCTTACGTGGCGCTTGCATCCACGTAAGCCACAGTGGGCTAGCTGACCAAGTGCCATAGCTGGTGGGCTACCACGTGTGGGCAAGCGCCACATTAGCTACCACGTGGTGGCTAGTGTGGCGCTTGGCTCACGATTGGCTACAAGTGGATAGTGAAATCCACTCCTAGCCAATCAGATGGCTTGCCTCACTATTTTCCTTTATCTTTCAACTTCCCTTCCTCTTTCCATTATATCTTCGTCGCCCCCCCCCCAAAACCATTTCTCTACACAACGTAACACACACACACACACGTCTTCTTCATCAAATTCTCTTGGTCCCTTTTTCCCCGTTTGCTCCCTATTGTCCCCACTCCTATCCCCAGTTGTTCCCTTTTTTTCCTACTCTCTTCCTCTTTTGGACCCCACTCCAGTTGGTCCCCACTCCACTCCATAGCTCACATTTCCTCCTCCTTCTCCTCACTCAAGCTAGCGTTACCAACGTGGTCCCCCACTCCCTGTGCTAGTCAATTAATCTGTAAGTGCCTGTGCTTTTTTTTATTTTTATTTTTTTCAGCTTCTTTTATATGCTAGCTTGCATTTTTTTAAGCTCGGTCTTGTATTGTGCTTTTACTTAGTTGCTGATGTACTGCGCTCACATTTCAAGTTCTTTTTCAAGCTCTTGTACTGTGCTTTTTTATGTTAGCTAGCTTGCATTTTTTTTAAGCTCTTGCATTTTTTTTTTGGTTCCATAATTTATTGTTACACGTGTTGGTTCTACCATTATGACTTGGCATTGTGTGCTGGATAATATAATGTACACTATGATATACATGGTAAGGTACAGTGGTAAATATAAGTTCATAAAGATCAGATTGATGATTGAATTTTAAAAGTTTTATCGTGATTTGTTATGCTTAAAAATGAAAATAAAATATCAAGTGTTTATCAGCATAATTTATAGAAAAATAATAAAAATTAATTGAATTTGATATATTTTCAAAAAATACTATTAAAATTGAATTTTAAATGTGAAAAAAATAAATGTTATTTAAATATATATAAAATATATTTTAGAAGCAAATGAGTGAAATGACACAAGTGAAAGGAAAATTATTTTAAACAACTTTTAGTATTTCAATATTAATGATTTTAATTGTAAATCTTCTAATTCTATTTTAAATAAATTTTATTACTGTTAGATATCTTAAATGAATGTGTATTTGATGTTATATTTTTTTGGTTAAATTATATAAAATCCCTGAACTTTGGGTCAGTTGTAAATAGCCCCCTGACTTTTTAAAGTTCAAATACCTTTCATTTTTTTTAAAGTAAAATACTCTGACTACCCTCCTATTTTGTCTTAATTACACATATATCTCCTTTATTTTGAAAACATATATGTTAATCCAAAAAATTAATATAGTTAAATAATGTTCTAAGAAGACTATTGAAGTATATTTTTAATTGAAAACGATATTAGAATAAATCTTGTTTACTAATTTACCCCTCATTATACCAAATTCCTACGATATTTTTTAACATTAATATTTATTAATGTTCTATTTAATATTTTACTAAATTTAGAAAAATTAAAGTAGTTTTTATGTGAAAAGAATTAACACTTGGAAAATTCAAAATACAAGTAATTTTTTTAATAAAATATAATTATAATATATTAATATAAGGATGTCAAAATTATATCATTTATAATTTAATTGGAAAATAAATATATGTGTATATGTGAGATTTCACAACATATATATTCTTGCTTGTTGGTATATATATATATATATATATATATATATATATAAACATATTAAAATATTTAGTTTGCTTTCCTATGATTCACTGTTAGAGTCGGTAATATGGGCCCAACCCGCAAGCTCAACCCACGAGCCCGCGGGTTTTGACGGGTTAGGGTTGGGAAAATCCCAACCCGCAAAAATGTGGGCCTGTGCATGGCCCGCGGGTTGATGCGGGCCAGCCCGTGGGTTGGCGGGTTGGCCAGTAAATTTTTTTTTTTTTACATATAATAATTTTACAAAACTTATAAGTTTTTCACTCCTATCTTGGTACCTCCCAATCCAAAAAGAAAAAATCTTAGCCTCTTCCCTTCTTCTTTAAACAAAACTATTATATCTTGGTTGCTTAAGGATGAGTTTATGTTTTGTTTATAAACTTTGGCAAATTTGATAACTTTATCTCTTGAATTATGAATTATGTTTTTAAATTTTTATAAGAGAAATGATTGATGTTAAGAAACTAAATTTAATGACTCATATATATGTGTCTCATATTTTCGATCTTCTTTACAAAATAAGAATTTTTTTCAAAAAAAAATGCGGGCCCGTGGGCTGGCCCACAACCCCCATACTACGAGTTAGGGTTGGCATTTTGCCAACCCACAGAAGTGCGGGCTGCACAGACCCACACCGCATGACCCGCACCCACCCGCGATTCCCAACTCTATTCACAGTATCATGAAACAACACATACAACAAATTAATTTTTGTGTTCCATATTGCCAAAGTTTGTGATAAATAAAATATTTACATATTTATTTTCCCTTATATGATGGATTTGTGGACGATAGTTGAGATTAATGTAATAAATTTAAATGTAATTGATAAATACATGATGATTTTGGCATAAATATTTTTATTACTATTATAATATTTACTTGTTTTCTCTTTTGATAGCCATGCAAACAGAGGAGAAAGGAGACAAAAAATTGGACCGATGGGATTGGAAAAGGACAATTACTATAGCAACACGTTTTTCACTATATCAACTGCGCTTTTGTTACCATAGCAACACGTTTTTTGCCTATAAATAGAGATCCTAGGCCAAGCATCAAGGAGGAGAGGAAGAGATGTATAGGCTTCCTTCTTTGAAAATTAGAGGTCCTTCTCTGATAGAGAGAGATCTTTTCTCTGATAATTCTAAACAAATTGTGTTATATCTTAGATTTAATTTTCATGCATTATATTACTTTCCGCATGCCTCCATCTTGGAAGGCTTAGTTAGACCTCCTATATGGATGGTATAGGTAGACCTCCTATATAGACGGTATAGGTAGTCCTCCTTTATGGATGGTATAGGTTGCCACCTATATGGAAGGTTTTACCTCCTACAAGGAAGGCTAGATTTCTTCATTTTTCATGCATCTTTTGGTTGTATATTTATGTTTTAGAATTTAATATTCAAGTTTTATGCAATATTTATAAAGTTTTCATTCAAGTTTTATGCAGCATTTATGAAGTTTTCAATTTATTTTGGTTTAATTTTTAATTTCATCATGAGCTAAATTTCTATTTTCCTAAGGTGATGATGTAGCTTACTAATGACGGGTTGAATCTTAACTTAATAAATCAAGTTTTAATTTTTTCCTTTATGATTGAGTTTTAATTATTATTCTTAATGCTTTTGATGGATTGACCATCTTTTGAAGGATTTAAATATGTACGTTGACACCGGAAGGAGATGCATGTGTGTAGATCATATAATTAAAACCATGACTTGCATATAAAATAGGAATATATTCATATGAGTTGTGTAGTCTTACTGAGTTCCATAAATCTTAATGCATAATTAATTGCTTAAATTCATATAGAAATATATTGGATTAGCAATTAATTATAGAATTGCTTGACCTTGGAAGAGGCTAGTAATTAAATTGGGCAAACTCTACTATCAATCATGTGGAATAATTTGGGCTAGAATAAATAAGTGATTCAATCCAAAATTTGTTAAGTGAAACATGACCCCTAAGGCTTTTTCTCCTAGTTGTTTTAATATTATTTGCACTCATATTTAATCATTTCTTTATTTTGTACTTTCAATCACCAACTAATCGATCGATTAAATAGAATTAAAATTACTTATTTTGGTATTTAGTGATCAATCCTCGTATGAACGATACTCTATTACTTCTATATTACTTGATTATGACACTGTGCACTTGCACTATTTAATAGATCATTGACACTCGTAACAGTTTGCTTTCCTATGTGTTGGCAAATATGATTTCTTTTCTTATGAGCTATGAAAAATTATTATGATGCTGTGGGATTAATTAATGGATTATTTGTCAATTAAAACATAGGGTTTAATTTAAGACTTAGAAAGCTTCATTTTTATTTTAAAATTGGCAAGAGAATATAAAAGTAATTAGTAAATGTAATAGTCATACAACTAACCATATACTTTTTTTAAAAAAATAGATTGAAGGTATAGATGGATCGTGAATGGATGTCATCTAATCGGTGTTCAAGGGAATATATAGATGGGGTGAAAGAGTTTATTACATTTGCAATCGAGCATACAAAAGATACTAACAAAATTTTGTGTTCTTGCTTATCTTCTTGTTATGGAAAGCGGATTAGTCAACTTGATTTGCTAGATCATTTAGTGTGTTACGGAATTGATCAAACATATACACGATGGACAAGGCATGGTGAGACAAACAATGCATGTAGTGATCGAGTGCATACCACGAGTGGTACTTCGAATGAATTTGACCAAAGCATGTTTGATGAAGATGATGATCTTAAAGAAATGCTAAATGCGGTTGAAGGGGTGCTTCATAACAGCCCTAACAAATTTGAGAAGTTGAAAGTGATGCAGAGAAACCATTATATGCCGGTAGTACTAAATACACAAGATTACTAGCAGTGTTGAAGTTGTAGAACTTTAAAGCTTGCTATGGATTGAATGATTCAAATTTCACACTACAAAAAAAATGTGATTTAGTAGCGGTTAAAAATGGGTATTAATAGCGGTTCTAACTGCTACAAACAAGGTTAGTAGCGGTTAGTCAAACCGCTACTAAATCGTACGTTGCAAGCAGTTTTGTAGCGGTTTTATAAAACCGCTACTCAATCAAAAATAACCGCTACATATTTTGTAGCAGTTCAGCTTAACCGCTACAACACCCAGAGATATTTGTAGCGGTTATATAACCGCTACAAATATAAAAAATTATATTGAAAGCTAAAAAAAAGAATTTTTTATTTTGTAGCGGTTAATAAACCACTACAAATAGAAAAAATTGAAAATTTGTTGGCCGAAAAAGAATGACATTTTTTTATTTTGTAGCGGTTAACGAACCGCTACTAATTTCATGAAATTCAAAATTAGTAGCGGTTTTTAAAACCGCTACTAATTTCATGAAATTCAAAATTGGCGCCAAAAAATTTAAATTGAGTCATAAAAAGGCGCGTTATTTAGTAGCGATTTAATAACCGCTACAAATATTTAAAATTTTTTTTAAAATATACAAGGATTTTTTTTTCTGTTTTTTCAATATTATATTAAATAGTTTATTTTGTTATTATTTTATCTATTTCAATTAGGTTATTATTCAATAGTTTAACTTATTAATAAATAAAGAGGAAAAATGTAATTGAATAAGATTAGTATAAAATTTATATTAATAATATTATTAAGGATAGGTAGGTAATAAGGAATTATTATGTTTTCTAATATAATGTAATTGTGTATGAAAAATAGATGAAAATGAGATACAGTTATGATATATCTAGAAAAAAATGATTAGAATAAATTTTATAGAAAGGAAAGAAGTATTCTAAAAAAAATTGAAAATCTTGTTACCATATTTGATCGTATTATTCAGCTCCTCTACTCATATGAAAAAAGTTGTAAATGAGAGGAAATGAAAGAAAGGTAAGGTGAAAAGAAATTGGGGAGTGTTTGAAATGAGTTGTGGTAAGGGTATTTATAGGGATCCACGTACTATTTGTAGCGGTTAATGTAGCGGTTATTAATTAGTAACGGTTATTTATATTTTTGTAGCGGTTTAATATTCATAGTGCTATTTGTAACGGTTAATGTAGCGGTTATTAATTAGTAGCGGTTATTTATATTTTTGTAGCGGTTCAATAACCGCTACAAATATTATTTTAATTTTTTTTTACATTTTATTTTAACAAATTTTTTGCATTTTTTGTAAAGACAAAAGCATAATTTGAATTTGATCACTCATCGTCGCCATCCCTACAGAAATTTTGTAGAAAAATTATTATTATTGATGTATTATTAAATTTAAAAAATTTAATTCAAATGACGTGGACTTAAAAAAACTCACCGCAGTAGAGGTAAATTGTTATCGCCTTCAGGGAAGTAGTTTTCAAAATCAGCTGGCTGAAATGGCTCACTCTCGTAGACAATGTTATCGCCTTCACCCATGTCGTAAAGGTCTCTTAGCTTTAAATGAACGACCATGTGCCAATCCCTATGCCTCTCGTCCTCGACATAATAAACCTGATGTGCCTCTGAAGCTAGAATATACGGCTCATCATCTTGAGAAATACCAGTATGAATCGCCCGTGAGAAATTGACTGATATGATCCCTAGGTCGTCAGTTGTCAGTCCCCGAGAAGTAGTGGTATTTGCCCACAAACACTTGAACAGCGTCACGGTGAAACGGCCTTGATAATTAAGCTCGACCACATCAAGAAGCTTGACATAGTAAGGGACGCCTCCAAACTGCATGTTGGCGTCACTGCTGCTCGCATAACTCCTTGTCCCAAATGTGCCATAAACACCCGAATTCTGTGTTTGCAATCCTTGATCCCGTGAAACCGTGCAAAACTTAAAACCATTGACATTGTATGCTGTAAACCGTTTTGCATGATCAAGAGGGCCGATTGCGAGAGCTCTGAAATCTGGTGAGTGTAGGTTGTGGTCATTTAGTATTCTGCGCGCAAACCTGCTCGAGAATTCTCTGTGGACCCTCCTATCAACTTCCGAGGATGTCTGTGTACGGATCCTGAGTTGACGCTTCACATGACTTCTGAATTCCCTGCAATTAATAATGGAAAGGCGTTAGTGAAATGAAAGTGAGAAATGTTATGAAAAATATAGATCGAATAACATGTGAGTGTACAATTCTTACCGTATGAAAGGTTCAACTTGAGTGCAATTAATCAAGACATGTCTATGTGCTTGCAACTTCTCAGTTGCCGTTAGTTTAAAGTTCTCAGTTGCTCCAACTGGTTTACCAACACGAGGGATAAATTCTCCTGATGTCGGAGCAGGTTCCGGACAATCATCAACACGAGGCGGGCGGTTGAAAGCCATCTCAAGATCATCAAAATACCTTGAGCAAAAATATAGCACCTCATCCCCTATATAGCCTTCAGCTATAGAACCTTCTGGCCACGCCTTATTCCTCACGTAAGATTTTAATTTCCCAAGGAACCTACGAAGTACATAAGAGAAAATTGATATAAAATGATGAAAAGGACGACTAGAAAACATTAAATACGGACAATAAATGAAAGCACATATTTAAAATGAGTACCTCTCAATCGGATACATCCAATGATATTGTACTGGTCCAGCGAGCTTTGTTTCATGAACGAGGTGGACTGTGAGGTGAACCATCACAGTAAAAAAGGATAGAGGAAAGATCATCTCCAAATGACAAAGGGTAAGAATGATTTTCGACTGCAGCTGATCGAGCTCCTTAACGATCAAAACCTTAGAACACAACTTCCGAAAGAAAGAACAAAGTTCCACCAAAACGATGGAAACATCGGGAGGAAGTGTATTCTTTATAGCCAGAGGGAGTAACTGCTGCATAAGAACATGTGAGTCGTGACTCTTCAGGCCAGCAACCTTTCGAGCCTGCAAGTCGACACATCGAGAAATGTTGCTTGAATACCCATAAGGAACTTTTAATTTCTTCAACATCGTGAGGAACACATCCTTGTTCGGTTTTGTGAGGGTAAACTTTGCCGGTGTAAATCTGTCATGCTCATCTGGCCAAGCGTCTTCGCGAACTCCCATGTCGCGTAAATCTTTCCTCGCTTGAAGGTGATCTTTTGTCTTGCCGGGTTCATTAAGCAGCGTATACAGCACATTGTCGCAAACATTCTTTTCAATGTGCATTACATCAAGACTGTGGCGAAGTAAATTAGATCTCCAATATGGAAGCGTGAAGAAAATACTTATCTTCTTCCACTGCTGAGGCGCCAAAGTCCTGCGCGTCTTTTGGCGAGTTTGTGCTGAATCGTCGCTTTTTCCAAACTAGAAATCAACATGCTCAAGCTGCTGTAAGATATCTGTACCGGACAAAGTCTGAGGTGGTCCTCTTTTCTCTGGTTTCCCATTGAAGCAATTCCGTTGCAATCTGAACTTATGCGTTCCATCGAGAAACCTCCGATGCCCCATAAAGCACCACTTTCGGCTGTGGGGAAGGTACAATGAGTCAGAGTCAAAATTGCAAGCTGGACACACCGACCCAATATGCACATTCCAACCAGATAATGTGCCAAGGCCAGGAAAGTCACTAATCGTCCACATCAAGGCTGCACGCATGTTGAACAAAGTCTTGCTGTGAGCGTCGTACGTCTCCAAGCCGACATTCCACAGGTCAAGCAATTCCGTAATAAGCGGTTGGAGATACACATCGATGTCATTGCCCGGTGCCTTTTTGCCTGGAATAATCATAGACATAATGAAAGAGCTTTGTTTCATACACATCCAGTGGGTAAGTTGTAGGGAACTAAGACTACCGGCCAAATACTGTAACTTGTGCTAAGATTCCCGAAAGGATTGAAACCGTCAGTCGCCAATGCAAGCCGAACATTTCTGGGGTCAGTCGCAAAATCTGGAAAGTCGTTGTCAAACATTTTTCAAGCAGCTGCATCCCACGGATGTCTTAATTTACCGTCTTCGTTTTTATCAACGGCATGCCACCTCATGTGCTTAGTAGTTTTAGATGACATAAATAATCTTTGTAGACGAGGTTTCAAAGGGAAGTACTTGAGAATCTTTGCAGGTTTCTTCTTCTGCTTTTTCCCCTTCCGAATTGTCTTGTACCTCGATGTGTGACATCTCTTACACGTCTCCCTGCTGGAATCGTCTCCCCAATACAGCATACAATCATTTGGGCATGCATCAATCTTTTGATAATTCAACCCCAACCTGTTGATAATCTTCTTGGCCTCGTAGAAGGTTGTGGGAATCTCGGCGTCAGGGAATACATCTTGTAATAAGTCGAGCAACATCGACATTCTCTTATCTATGATCCCACACAAGCACTTGATATGATACAATTTGATCAAGAAAGATAATTTAGAATATTTGCGACAACCTTGATATAAAGGACGATCTGCCTCATCCATCAAGCTGAAAAAATCCCGAGCTGCTTTATTCCCCATAAAAGCTGGCTCAGAGCCGTGCACTTCTTCGTTGAAGTTGTCACCTTGAAATCCAAATGCATCACGTACAGCATCATTCACAGGATCATCTTCATCTACTTGAACGCCTACTTGAGAACTTCAAGGAAGAGCGTTGTCATATCTAATGCCGGCCTTCTCACCATGAACTGCCCAGAACGTATAGTCCTCAGGGAAAGGCTTCACAAGCAAATGTTCCTTCACAACATTTCGTGCATGCCACTTCTTGAACTTGCATTTCCGACACAGACAAACGATCTTGCCGTTACAGCTGGCGTGAGTGAATGCGAAATCTAAGAAACTGTTTAATCCGTACAAATATTCAGGAGAATTGCGCGGCAACCTTATCCATGATTTATCTATAGCTACAAGTGAGAGAGAAGAAAGTATAGAGAAGAAGATGAGTGAGAAGATAATGACGAATGCCTAGAACCTTATATTCTGAAATTCCAACGTTTATAATTTTGTAGCGGTTCTTAAACCGCCACACTAACCGCTACAGTTATAAAATATTAGTAGTGGTTATATATATAAAACCGCTACTAATATTCAAGCCGTTACACATTGGTGAGAAATTCAAAATGTACTTGTTGCGTATTAGTAGCGGTTATATATATAAAACCGCTACTAATGTTCAAGCCGTTACACATTGGTGGGAAATTCAAAATGTACTTGTTGAGTATTTGTAGCGGTTATACATAACATAACCGCTATAAATGTGTACAAAGGCGGCAAATTTCAAAATTCAAATGATGAGTATTTGTAGCGGTTATACACTAATAACCGCTACAAACATATATAGTTGTAGCGGTTTCTCTTGAGAAACCGCTACAATTATATATATACATTTGTAGCGGTTATTAGTTTAAAACCGCTACAAATCTATATATTTGTAGCGGTTTTAAGTTAAAACCGCTACAAATATATATATACTTTATTTTTTTTTAAATTTAGATATAAATAATTCATAAATTAAACAACGCGATCTAATAATATAAATATAATTATATAAAACACAATAACAAAGTTCTGAAATAAAAACTCATATATATATTTACAAATGTTTAAACAAAAAAAATGTCCTAAACTAAGGAGCTGCGGGCTGATCCTCTGGTGCTCCCTAAGGTGGGGCTCCCTCAGATGCCGCTAGATCGGGCCGCTGCGCAGAGTGAACCGCACCATCGTCATCAGCAGCAGGAGGAGTAGTACTCGGGACGACGTAGCGAGGGACAGGGGGAACCGCTGGATTCTGCTCGTTCGGGAACATGCGACTCCATACTCCCTCGAGCATGTTGTTCGCGATCTCATGCCACTGCGTCTGCTGAGCGTACAGCATATCAGCATGCATCTGTAGGTGCTGCTGCTGCTGCACCTGCATCTGCTGCGCCATCTGCTGCTGCGTCTGCGCCATCTGCTGCTCCAAATCTGACCGCAGCTGGTCAATAGACTCGTCCCTCCGACGTCTAACCCCTCTAGATCTGCCAGCCTCAGAGGTGGTGCTCCTGCCATAGACCATGCTGGATCTGGCGCCTATCCCCATCCCCCGCACGCGTTTGGGGTGCTCAGGCTGAGCCAGACTCGCCTTCAAAGGAGTCGTCGGGTCCACTGACCCCTGTGACTCCTCAGGTTGGGTCCATCGCAGCTCAGCTTGCGACTGCTGCATCCGCTCCTGCCATTTTATGAAACAATTACTAATTAGTATTTTTCATTATTAACTTGGTTTTATAAAAAATATAATAATAAAATTACTTACAATGGCCACCTCTGCCTGCTGAGAGGTCGCAGTCCCGTCACGGTGTCTATGTGTGATGGCGTACAGCTCCGTATAGTCCGTCTGACGGTTCTCCTGCTGTGCCTTCGTCTCCTGAAACAATTACAAAACAATAATTAGTATTATGAAATAATCAGCTAAAAGTAAGTGATATTTTGAAAAGTTATCAGCTCGCTGTAGGTCACAGCAAAGGTCTTTGATCTTACTGTGTGGTGGATCGTCTGCTGCGCCCGGATCTCGGTGTTCCTCTAAGAAAGCTCCTAGAAAAAAAAATATATTAAATGTATTATAATTTAAAATTAAATACAAATTAAATTGAAATTATAATTTAATATTTAACAATTACAAAATTATATATCAAAAATCTAATAAATACATTACCTGCGCCTGAGGGCTCCTCCTAAACTGGACGAAACGCGCCCAGTCGTTCGACGGCACGCCGTCCGGGACGCTCTCGATCAACTGCTCCAGAGGCATCGTCCCATCCTTATCCACCCTGTGGAAGAGACGGTTCCTTCTGTTCCTCCAGGTGTCGCCCATCTTCACGAGGGCGTACCTTTTCCGTATGGCCCGGACGGCAAACCGCAGTTGAAAAAAAATTATTTAAATATCAATAATTATAAAAACCATAATTTTAAAAAAATTAATTAAATAGAATTAATTACAAAAAATATTAATTAAATAGTTTTAATTACCTAAACCACCTCCTCCCAAGCCTGGTCCTTCGGCCCCTTCGGAATGTGCCTCCACGTCGGGAAGTGAAGGGGGAACCACATCCAATTCGCTCCCAGGTCGTTCATGAAGCGGTTGAGCAGGTGACCCCCATTGTGGATCGGCTGGTCAGTGCCCTCATTCCACGGCACTATAACTCGCAGGGTCCGGTCTATGCTGTTTAAACCGGCCACATCCAGCCTCCTCGTCGACACGTTCCCCTGCTCATCTGCACAGTTGACCGCACATTAGATAAATTATAATTCAAAGTTAACATTTCTAATTTAAATAAATAATTTACTAAATTAAAAAATTAATTTACCTTCGACCTGCACCTCAAACCCAGTGGACCGCGAAGACGAGCCTCGTGGGTTGTTCTGCTCCCGAGTGTCCTCCTTATCGAGGAACTGCTCCATCTCCCTGAACCCAATCGGGATCTCGAACTCCTCCTCGTTGAGGAAGTCCTCAACGCTAATATCTGGCCTCTCCACCTCAGGCACCTCTGGTGCGGTCGTCGCCATTGGGATCGTCTGCGGTGCCTGTGGGGGGATGGGCTGAGATGCCGCGGTAGCCCTGCCTGCACGTTGCCCCCTCCCCCTACCCCCTACCCGGCTGCTTCCACCCCATAAAATCGGTCTGGGGACCTCAGGGGCCTTCCCCTTATCCTGTCCTGAAGCCATATCAACTGTAAAAATTAAAAAAAAATTAGTCACATTATTATGCAAAAATATAATAAACATACAAATATAAATAAAATACGTGTTATATACGTACCTCAAGTGCAAATACTGAGAAATACTGAGCAAAAACTCCTATAGAGACGTCTGAACGCTCAAATCTCGAAGAAATCACTCAGAGAAACCTCAGGAAACAAAATGAACAAAAGGAGAAATGAAGGAGGAGGGGGTTTAAATAGGCCAGATATTAGTAGCGGTTATTAAAATAATCGCTACTCTAACCGCTACAAATTATTAAATTTGTAGCGGTTCTTCAATAACCGCTACAAAAGATAACAACGTTTGAAATTCTGTAGCGGTTATTGCCCAGAACCGCTACAAATGTCGAGACTCTTAAAATTCTGTAGCGGTTATAGGGGCATAACCGCTACAAACTTCTGACCTTTGGTATTTTGTAGCGGTTCTGTTGCTGTAACCGCTACAAATAACCGCTACACTGTTGGCTCAGGAATATTGTAGCGGTTTCTGTGCATTAACCGCTACAAAATCACCGCTACAAGTTTTGGCGGGAATTTCGCGCCAAATTTGTAGCGGTTTTTTATAGGAAACCGCTACAAAAAACCTTGCCGCTACAAATTTGTAGCAGTTTAGGTAAAAACCGCTACAAATACTATAATTTGTAGCGGTTTAATATAACCGCTACAATTGCACCGCTACAAAATACATTTTTTTTTGTAGTACTGCACTGCTTGAACTATTGCAAGATATGCTTACAGAAGAGAATGTACTTCCTATCAAGACATATGAGGCAAAGCGAATTATTTGCTCTGCAACTGGTATGGGAGATGAGAAGATACATGCATGTCTTAACGATTGCATATTATTTCAAAATCAATATGCAATGTTGGAGAAGTGCCCTAAATGCCACGCATCTCGATATGGAAAGAAGAAAGGAAAAAGTCCTTTGAAGGTCATATGGTATTTTCCCATTATTCCGAGATTCAAGTGATTGTACAATAATGCAAAGATTGCTAAATAGTTGACATGCCATGCAGATGAAAGGATTAAAGACATGAAGCTTAGGCACCCTGCAGATGCTCCTCAATGGAAAAAAATTGATCATGAGTACCCTGACTTTGCGAACGAAGTAAGGAACCTACGCCTTGCACTGTCAATTGATGGAATTAATCCGCACGATGTTCAGAGTAGTACACCCAGCACGTGGCCAGTGATATTGATGATTTATAACCTTCCTCCACACTTGATCATAAAATGTAATTTTATGATGTTGTCCATCTCAATTTCTGGGCCAAGGCAACCTGGGAATGATATATATGTATACTTGGCTCCTTTAATTGATGACTTGAAGCTGTTTTGGGAAGAAGGCGTCAATGTGTATGATGGGTATAGGGATGAAAGTTTCACTTTGAAAAACATGTTGTTTGGAACAATCAATGATTTCCCTGCTTATGGTAATTTATCCGGATACAGCGTCAAAGGATATGGTGCATGCCCTATATGTGAAGATGACACTCATTCAGTAAGACTAAATCATTATAAGAAAAATGTTTACATGGGACATCGAAGATTCTTACCATCACAACATCGTTGGAGGAAATGCAAAAAGCCTTTCAATGATGACTCAGAAGGAGGCAGCCCACCTAAGATGTTGACCGGTGCCTAGGTTTTTTCAAAGGTAAAAGACTTGGATAAAAATTTTGGCAAGCCTTTTGTAAAACAAATCAAGACAAGTGGTTGGGAAAAAAAGTCCATTTTCTTTGAACTTTCATATTGGAAGTCTTTATATGTGAGATATTTTCTTGATGTGATGCACATAAGAAAAAGTATCTGTGATAGTCTAATTGGCACGTTGCTCAATATCTAAGGAAAAAGCAAGGATAGTGTCAATTCGAGGTTGGATTCATGCAAGCGCAACAGGAGACCCCCTCCTATGGCACTTCCTCCAAAAAGCGCCATAGGAGGGCACTTTTTTTTTTTAAAAAAAAGTTATTATGCTGTGGCGCTTTTAAGTGGCGTCTTGATATGTCACACTTCTTAAGCGCTACAGCTAATGCAATTATAGGCGTCACAACTTTGATTTTTTGTAGTAGTGCAACTAAAATAATTAATGATTATAAAATTAAGATACATTTTGTCATGCATATGATTAACTTGCGGTGTAATTAATATCCTTTTATTAGTTTACACTCAATTATTATTTTTCACGTTCTCTCTATATATATATATATAAATTAAAGAAGGCGTTTGTGATTATATATGAAAAGTAGTGTAAATGGTTTGAATTTGATATATATATATATATTGAAACTATCTATGAAAGCAAGGAGTGGAATATCTCGTCGTACGAACGTGTTAGTGCATGAAGAATAAACATATATTGGTTATGCTCTTTACACATACACAACTTGACCATGAAAACTATACATAATTGATTAATATTGTTTACCACTGTAAATAATACAAATGAAGAGGCTGCTATCTCGCGCATGTCTTGTGTTTTAAAATAGGGAAAATTAGTCTTTTGATTCTAATTAACTCAATCCTTAAATTTTTGTGCAACTGATCAGTCCTTTTAGTTTTGGCTGAAGTAAAACTCAGTCTTTTAATTTTAACTCACTACAACTTAATCCTTATATTTTTAACAATTTCACACTTTAGTCTCTAAGCTTCATGAAATATATATAATTTTATTTTTAAAATGTTGAGAATCATATTTTAAATGGTTAAATTATAGGAACTAAATTATACAAAGTCAAAGTTTAAGGATTGAGTTATAATTAGGTGAAAAAAACAGACTGAATTGTATCGAGTTAAAATTAAAGAACTGAGTTATAACCAAGTCAAACCTATAAAGATTAAAAAAACTGTCAAACCTATAAAGATTTAAAAAAACTAATTCTTCCTTTGAAATAAATAGGGTGTATGTGGGAGATACAAGCCTTCCCAAAAAACAAAAACACATGTTTTTTATTACAAGCTTCGGCTTGCCATGTTGTAAACAAACAAAAAAAACACATTACAAAAACACACATTTTTAAAAGGAAATATAAAAAGATGTGCACTGCCGTAAATGAAGGAGATAACAATGTTTTCACAGAAAACAAAAATTCTTTGTTTTTTTGTGTGTGTTGTATAATTAATAATAAACTAATAAAAACTCACAAATAGGGATGCGTAGCAAGGTTTACAAATTCTTTCATTAAAATAATTTTAATGAACAAGAATCTCTTGCGTTTAAAACTACAGTGACGATGCAATAAAGTAAAGTTGTCACCTGTCAAGCATGCGGCAGATATATATGATGGTAAGTAAAATTAACTTCTTGTGATATGAGCATAATATTTTGTACTTCCTTTGTTTTTATGTGATTTATATAATAAAAAATATAATAAATTATTTTTTCAAGGAGATGGGAATATACTAGTCACTACGTTTGAAACAGTAGTCTATGAAGGAAGAAGGGGAATATCTTGTAGAATGTGTATGTGCATGAATTGAAGAACAAACATAATTGGTTATATATGTTTCCTAATTAGAGGACTCTAGGATTAGTTACTCCTTTCATTTTAAAATGACTGTTGTTTTAAAAATTATACTATACATAAATTATTTTTGTACCATATTATTTTTTTATTGATAAAAAAAATCCCACAAAGCATAAACATTATTTTGTAAACAATAGATTCTTTCCATCTGATTCAATGGTTTGAGAAAAATGAATAGTTGGTCCAGTTCGGTTCTCTGACCAGGTCACCGGTTCCCGAGCCGGTCCGGTTCGAGTTTAATAACAATGTATAAAACCATTATATCTTCTATTTTCATGTGTAATTTATAGTTGTAAACTGTTTTGATCAAATTTAATATTTTCCTTTTTATTTTTATGTAATTGTATAATATAATTTTATGAGATATATTAAATTTCAACCATTTAATTTTTTGAACATTTTAAAATTGAGGGAGGAGATCCACAAGAGCATTTTGGATCTTTAGCAGTGGCGGTAGTATGGTGCTTGAAAAGAATGTCCTAAATATGATGGTGTGAAACTTAATTAATGACCAAATACATCAATGTCCATAGCAATATGTTTTCACACGAAAATCACTAATTAATACTATATCCAACTCTAAATGTAGGACCTAGTTTGTAGTGCAACTATGTCCTACATTTAGGACTGGAGGAGGATATAACTATATACTTATAATTAATATATATATATATATATATATACATATATTATAAGTATATAGTAGACATGATTTCTCCCCCCAGAAAATAAGTTAACTAAACCTCTTTCCCTAAACCGGTATGGAGGATAAGATATTTTATAAATATTGATAGACGTTTTAGACCGGATAGTTAGACATAAGTTCTAAAATTTATTTTCTAGATAGATCATCTATATGTACAACCGGTGGTCTAAAAGTATTAAAAATAATTTTAAAATAATATTTAATAGTTTTTTGGACTGAGTATTCTAACAAATTAAACAGTCTTGAAAAACTTAGTGATATATATATATATATATATGTATGTATGTAAATTGGATCCTAAACCTAAAATCCCTAATTCCTTCTTCACTCTCGTATTCTCTCGCTCTCGTGTTGATGTCACTCACTCTTGTCTCCACTCATCCTCCTCTTCTTTTTTTTTTTTGTTTATACTTTCAATCGGTATTCGATTTCGGAGTTTGTGGCTTCTCCTTCCCAAATAAATGTCTCTTATGGGACTCGAACTTGAGACCCAAAGAGACCTAGTAGAACCTTACACCATGGTTATTAAATCGAGATACGAATCGTGAATCGAAAAGCCTATTTTTAGAATCGTGAATCGAAACGTATCGTGAATCGTAAGATTCATGATTTATTATTTAGAAGGATATATTAATTAAAAATCCCATAAATTATGGAAATCATTTAATCTAAATAAAATTCAGTTGAAAGATATCAAATATCATGAATTCATGATAAACACTAGATTTAGATATTTTATATATAATAATTTATCTATAATCTTTTTTCTTAAAAAATATAACCCAATTTGGTTGGATTTCTTCAATTTAGGCGTTTTAGTGTTTTATATTTTATAACTTTTACTTTTGTTTTCAAAGTCAAAAAGTCAAAAAGGGGAATATTAGAACAGGAAAGACGCTGGGAATGGAAAAGCAAATCGAAGAAACCAAAAAAGAAAGGGATGAAAGATGAAACGTCAGCATGAAGAAGGGGGAGGACTGGATAGCGTACAGATCCGACCGGAAAAGCAAAACGACGAAATAAAAAAAGAAAGGGATGAAAGTCTGAAATGTCGGTAGAAAGAAGGGGGGAGGATTGGGTAATGCACAGATCGGACCAGTTCTGTGCGACTGTGCGTGACCCGTCGTCGTCTTTGAAATCGCTCGACTCTCCTCAGAATTGCGATTCCGGTGAGAATCGTTCGATATAGGTCCGATTCAGCGCCAAAACGAAACACATCACCGATTCGCATCGTTGGGAGCTTGTTTTGGATCGATTCGTACGATTCGTATCTCGATTCGTCCGATACTAATAACACTGCCTTACACCATTAGACTAACTCTATATTAGTGTCTTGACTCGTTCTCTTCTGTTGGCGTCAGCACCTAAATTCATATACGATCTGGTGAATCTTCCAACTCCACTTAGTGCTTTACAAATCCTATCGGCGGCAACACCTATGAAGAAAATGAATAATCCGAATCACGTCCAAGGATGTTGTCGTTAAGAGCTATTACACAACTACCAGCAGATAAGAAGCAGCACTCCCCAAGATAAAACGGATTTTTCTTGCAAAAAGTAGGGTAAGCAGAACAACAAAATATAATAGAACTTAGTGAGCATAAGATATTCAAAAGGAGGAAGAGAAGTGCTTGAAAGCTTCAAAAGCCGTAACTTGAACCTCTAACTGAAGCACTTTTATGGGTCTCACAAATTCTAAACGTTGGTAGCCACTTAATCGTAACGAATTGGTGGTTTCTGAATGTTAAAAGCTATTAAATAGATTAAAGAAATCAATGCAAAACGTTGGGAATTGAAGGTATTTAAAAAACATCAATTTCCGAACGTTTGGCATTTAAGCATGAGATAGGAAGTCAATCTTTTCCTTTTAAAACACACGACTGTTCATTTTCACTATGCAGCCTAAGTGAAAAGGCAATTTTTCAATAAGCTCATTCATTCCAAAAATTTAATCTCACATTCCAAAAATAGCCTAATAAAAGTGTCTAGTCCGTTCTTTAACTCATGCACAATGGGTGGGGAGAAATTGCCGGATTTCAACTTCCGGTGGCCCATTATGTTATGCAAACTCATTCCTCCTCTTGGCTCATTTAATAATATATTATCACTTACTTATTACTTCGATCTACACAATCTCAAACAATGTGGAACATGTTTCTTTTGACATACCCACATTGTAATACCAACATCTTCCTCCTCCTTAAGTTCCCGCCTTCGTTATTAGTGCCCATCAGTCCATCACCAACATCATGGTTATGAGAAAGGCATTTGTTCTCAACTTATTCAAAATTCCCAGATCTGGATTAGATATGAATTTTTCTAAGATTATTTTTTATTGTGTTTTAGACCAATTCTTGAGGAATTTTCTAGACTGGTTGTAGAAAGGCCATAACTTTCTAAATCACCATTATCTAAAGTCTAAACTGGTTCTAGAATCAGTCTATAAAGCCTTTTTTACTGGTTTAAAAAAACCATTTTTGTACTAAAAGGTATCACTGTATCAAATATTATTTTATCAAATAATTCTCTTTATTGGCCATTTGATTCCATTTTGTTCCACATAAATTTATCATACACAAGAAGATTTTTCATGCTAATTGAATTCGAGGAATTTGCTAACCCACTCCAAACTCAAGGGACCTTCATCGAAGAAATCAAAGAATCTACTCTCATCAACACCATCACGCTTGATTGAATATTCTTCACCTTCTTCTTCGTTTGGATTATTTTCCACTGTTGGCTCTGATTCCTCTGCAGGAATCTTGATCTCTTCCACCATCATCATCACTCCATCTTTGTGATCTTCTCTTATTGTTGAAAACCCTAATTGCTTCTTCTTCACTTCCTTGCACAAATGAGTATTCCAGTAATTTTTTATCTCATTATCTGTTCGTCCTTGTAACCTCCCAGGAATCAAAGACCACCTACGTACAAAATATTTAAACATATATAAAAAAAAACTTAAATATATGTTAAGTGAAGACACATTATACTCCTCCGGTCCTAAATCTAAAACCTAATTAATTTGGGGATGAGTTTTGATCTTAAATACAAGGACTTTTTTCATTTCATCTATGATATTTATCATTTTTCTTTAAATTAAGTTGGTTAGTATATAAACTGATATATAATCTAATGCTACATGGAGCTGTTTTGAAGAGATCATATCACATAGTTATAATTAAGTAATTTATTTAGCTTTTTTTAATCTCCCTAAATAAGATAAATAAGTTTTATATTAACAACCAAAGGAGTAATTCTGTATTTATAAACACTTCAATATGCAATCTTCCACATTATATGCTTATAGTTAACCTGTTTCTGAGATATACAAGTCTTACATTAACAACCGAATGAGTAATTCTGTATTTATAAACACTTCAATATGCAATCTTCGACATTATAATCTTCTAGTTAACCTGTTTCCGACGGGTTTTTGAAGGCGAAGTATCAAATCCTCTTCTTGGTCTTATATGTTCCCTCTCTTGATATTAGGTCTCAAATAGTTCAACCATCTTAGCCTGCAACTCTTACCATTCCTATTCAGACCTGTAGACATATATATATATATATATATATATATATATATATATATATATATATATATATATATATAGTTTTGATCAAGAGAGTATCATTACCCGTCAATAATCAAAATTGTTCAAAACACCCACAAAAAACACAAGATATACAGTTCGAGTCAAATTCGTTTGGATATTATTCTTAAGAGTTATTCTGCTGCACAAGGTATATTAAAAAATGCGGCACTCCCCGGCGTTAGACAAACCCTTAACTCACGATGTATATATTGATCTATTTGTTGCGCAAATACACGAACACACTCTTATTCATGACTCTTTTATTAACCTAAGTTCCCATCTTAGCATATACACTAAGGATTCCTTTAACTCGAACAATGTGAGACTAGCTACTTCTTTTGAGGCACACTAAAACTCCAATAGAAACAATATACTATATATATATATATATGTTAAACTAAAACTCATAACTAAATTTTGTTATATATAAGGAACTGTAAAAGTGATGCTACCTGCTCTAGCTGCAAGGGAGTTCCGCCTTGATGCGCCATGAAATGCGATAACTTCAGCTAGTTTGGCCTCTTCTTGTGGTGTCCAAGCTCCCTTTTTGTGAGGCAACTTTGTATTGTTGGCTTCAAGCGGCTTTTTGATCACTTTGCTGTTTATAGAATAATCAAAGATTGAAGAAGCCATTATAAGGTACTTTCAATGGACACCTTTTAGCAGTAAATATATGACAATGAAAGAGACAGATAGAAAGATAGAGATTTTGTTGTACGTATGAGCACTTTGTGATAAAAGTTGTTTAGCTTCTCTTTGAAGAAGAAGGTCTATATATATATAGAGGCATTAATGCATGTGCAGTTGAAAATGAGACTATGTTCACGGGATTGATATGATTCATTGAAAGAGACGCAGAGCAAACCAAGACTCTGCTTTCTACTTGTTTGTATATGGGGCCTTTTTTCTTTTATTATATCTCACCCACCCTATATATGATGCTTAAACGTGGTTGATTGATACTCTTCTAATTTATTTTGTAAGATTTAATTATTTGCAAACTCTCAAGTTAAAATATATTATTCATTATTGAAGAAGGAATCTTTTAAGGTAATGGGGAGAATATCTCCTGCGAGTCGAAGTGAATGAAGAGCCGCCTGGCTGGCTATATGCATACACATATTGATAAAAGTGAATTTTTTATACTCAAAGTTTTTCTTGGTTTAATTAATCAACGCAATGTTTCAAGACAGCTTAATTAACCAGGGTCAATTACATGTATATGTTTCTTAATTTGGTTTTCAAAATCGCTATGGACAAAAATATAAACAAATGACTAAAGTATATGTTTAGTCCTTTAAGTTTATATTTAGTTTTATTTTGGTCCCTTAAGTTCAAAAAATGCACTTTTAGTCCTTTAACTCTAACACCATTAATTTTTTTTTAAAGGAAAATGCTAACTCAATAAATTTAAAAGATGATTATGCAATTAAATGCTAATAAATCATTTTTAAATTTAAAAAAAAAAGGTTATGTTGAATAATTAAAATTTGAGAATATTTTGTCAGCATATAATTGCAAAATCTAATAGTGTTAAGATTAAAGGACTATATGTGCACTTTTTTAAACTTAAAGGACCAAAATAAAACTTGATGTGAACCTAGAAGACCAAATGTATACTTTAGCTTAAACTAATTATTATAAATTAGAGATTCATGGCTATAATTTCTTATAAAAAAACATATACTTGTTGACAGCTTCTTTTTAATCATTTAGGGCCATTTGGTAAGCTAAACAATAAATATGGCGAAGGAAAAGAAAAAATCGAGATTTTCTATCGTCTGCGCACTTTTGGCTGGCAAATTTTCAAGCAACCCAGTTTTCTGCAGTGCTGGACTCTCCCTTATACGTGGGAAGTGCGCTAACCAATTTCCCGATACGGTGGGAAAATCTTGAAGACAAGGTTTTCCTTGGCTCTTATTTTTTGTCGACATTGAGTGCACCTCTAGTTTTTCTTCTTTTTCATCGCAGTCCTGGGAATGAAACAACATGCCTCAGGGTAACCCTTTTTTCAAAAAAACAAAAATTATACTTATATAATTATTTATTCTATATAATATTTAATAATATATATTATAATATTACACACACACACACATATAGTTATAAAATATTTTATCCTAATTGATTAATAAATACTCATGAAGGGCAACATCGTCATTTGCATATTTTCCCTACCTATCTCACCATCATTTTCAACCTACCTGACATCAAGTTTCCCATCAAACCATTTTTTCATTCCAATGCATGTACCAAACATGCGGGCGGTAGAAAATTTTCGATTCCCTTCCTTTCTATCATAATCAATTCTTCCTACCAAACAGGCTACTGATTTTTCCCAATGAGAAATAGCACCTTTGTTTTGATGTTTTTACCAAACTAAGTATATAGTAAAATAGATAACGTAGATCATACAAGTTGTTCTAACTATTGAAGGCAAAAAAAAAAAAGTTGTTCTAAATAACATATATAGCTGCCTCATGACAACTGATATGACAAAATATGCCTCGGTTATATACTTATATCGTCACTCTTTTAGTAAGTGGAACAAAAATTTGTCTCTTTCACCGTCTGATTTTCTATATAAATGGTGTGTTTAGCAAAAGTTAATAATGGCTTCTTGGCCTGATCACTACAAAAAAAATATTAAATTTCTGATGGAATTTGTTACAGAAACAATTTCTATGGCAAATTCCGACGGAATTTTTTCCATGGCAAATTCCGTCGGTTGCCATGGAATTTCCGACGGAATAATTTCGTAGCTAATTGTGCCATGAAAATACTTTTCTGTCGGAATTTGCCACTGACAAATTCCGTAGCTCATTCCAATGAAAAATTAAAAAAATTATTATTTTTTAATTAAACTTAATTTTTAAAAAATATCCTTATAAAATTAAAATTATGATATTATTAGTCATATAAATATTTAAAAATTTGGGTTAATACCATCTTTTACCCCTCAAGTTTTTCCTCATTTTGGCTTTGTTCCATATAGGGGCAAAATGGTCATATAAAAATTAATTTATAAAAAATAAAATTTATTAGTTATTAATTAATATTAATAAAAAACTATTATTTATTATTTATTAATTAATGTTAATAAAAAATTAATTTTCAAAATTAGACAAAAATATAGTGATATGAAATTTATTTAAGATGTAAAATTTTTAAATTTGAGGTTAATTTATATTAAAAATTATAAGAATACATAAAATTATTTTATATTATTATTACATTTATATATAAGAAACAAATATATATTTATAAATAATTGATTATATAATAAGATTATATATATATAATTGTGTAATAATAAAACGCCAAAGCAGTCTAGCCCATCTGGTAAGGCATCGCACGCTTACGGATGAGTATGTGGGTTTGAACTAAATGAGGGTAAGTTGAGTTGTATTTTCAGGGAAAAATAGGTTGCGACACTTGGCAGAGCGAGACTGCAACACATGGCGGATATGGGCTCTGGCGACAAGGTGGAGGTCACTGAGGCTGACACGTGCCACCCCAGCGATGTGGTGGTGGCCGCCAAAGTTATCACATGGCTTTTTAAAATTAAAAAAAAAATTTGCCAGGAACTTTCCGACGAAATTGAATTCCGTTGCAAATTGACACGAAAATTCCGTTAGAAAATTTTTATCAGAAACTTTCCATCAAACTTGAATTCCGTCAGCGATTCCGTCTCATGTTTCTGATGGAATTCAATTACGTTATAAATTTCCGACGATGAATTAATTCCGTAAGAAATTCGCAATGGAATCTGAATTCAATTGGAAATTGATTTGTCACGCTATTATTAATAACGCAATCCATTCCATCGAAAATCCATTTTCGTCGAAAATTCCATTGGAAAAAATTCAGTGTGTTTTTTGTAGTGGATGTTTCTCTAAAGAGCAAATTAAAGTGATGAAGCCATAGAAAGCAATAACGAATGTCTTTGTTTGTTTTTTTTTTCTAATTTTTTGCATGGGGTTTTTTTGACATGAACAAGTTACACACTTCCAAAATTTTATGTTTATCATCATATCAAATTTGATTTTATTTTTCTCAGTTAGCTCCTATCCTTAGTATAATTGGAGTAGTTGGATTTTTCTCATAAAAACAAAAAAAGAGTAGTTGGAGTTTGATTTAATAAAAAAGTATATATATAAGATCTCAATCCATTGTATCTTCTATATGTATCCTTTTTTCCTAAACTATTTTAACTAATTTAAACTAATACATAATCTAATGTTAACCTGGATATTTAATTTTTAGAAGATCATGTAACATTTGTTTAAATTAATCAATTTATATCTTTTTCTTATTTATAACTTGTAAGAAGACATGTTTGAAATTTTTTTAATTAAAATTATCATAAAAGCCTACAAAAAATTTCATATTCTTTTGTGATTCCTTCCTTTCGTATTAATTCATATTGTTCATATATTTTATATTATGTAGAATCTTTAAAACATAAAATTAATCATATATATATATATATATAATTACATTTATACTTTCAAATTAAGAAATAAAATAACTTACATTGAAAAATTTAATTTAATTTGGAAGCTAACCATATTTATAACTCCTTAAGATTAGAGTTGCTAATGTAGGCTAAGCCGCGAGTTTCGGGGTGGGTCCTCATAGATTGACATATTGCTAGAAAAGGCAAGATGGCTTTTGATTAATTGACTCAAACCTAGCAATGCACAAATTTTTTTTTGTTACATTTTTGAATTTTCAAATTAAATTACAAAATTTTTTAAATTAATTTCAAATTATTTATATATACATTTTCATAAAATAATATAATTAAATTAATCCAAAAATGTGCAAATATAAACATATAATATATATTTTTATCATTATGCGATTTATATAAAAATGAAAAATCAAATTTGGAATCAAGTTCCTAACACAAAACAAATCTATGTTTAAATTAAGTATATAACAATAATTTTTTTATTGAAATTAAAATTGATTGGCATGCTTTGTTGCGGTGGGGTGAAAAGACAATCTAGTTTCTCTCATTTTCTTTTTCGGTCTACCCTCATCCTTTATCTCAAGCTACTATGCAGTTTTGGGGTAAGTAAGTAAGCAGAGTAACTTTTTTTTAAAAAAAAATATCTAATATTGTGAAATATTTTTTTTCATTAGTATTCAATATCTTAAAGTATTTTTTTAGTACTTTCAACATCCTACATTATTTCATGAGTAACTAAGGAAAATACTTTAAAGGAAAATTCACACTAAAAATTACTTTAAGAGATACTGAGTGTTAATAAAAAAATATTTTAATGTGCTGCTCAATGTATGAAAAATCAAATTAGAATATTAGGTGTTATTAAAAAAATACTTCAGAATGAGAGGTGCTAAATACTTGATGACAATAAAAAAAATATTTTAAAATGTTGAGTGTATAAGAATTAATTTAGAATCTATTTCAGGGTGAAGGATACTTTTTTTTTTTTAACAAAAGTGTTCCATTACTTTGTTTACCTCAAGACTATGCACTATTGGGGTAAATGATGACAATATGTCGGGAGAGGGAGAGGGGGGGAGAGAGAGAGAGAGAGAGAGAGAGAGAAGCTGGATTCTCAAAAGAAACTGCAATTTTGCTAATCTTGACGAGCTGGGCCATCAAACCCAAACCATATTACCAACCCTACTTAACTGTGTGTTTACTGTAGAGAGATGAGGTCAAGTGAGGATATCATTGTTGAATTTTGAAATTAAAAGCCACAAAAGCCTGCCACACAAATAGAAAATAGAGCTAAAAAAATAATTACTATAAAACTTTAAAAGTGGGCGGTGTACCACTTTGTTCTTGCATGTGTGAGAATCTGAGTTTGGTTGAAGAGAATCAAAGTGTTCAATTTGATTTAACTTTAATTTTATCTCTCTTGATTTTAGTCATTTGTGATTTCTCAATATCTATACGACCCTTTTTAATTTACAAGTTTTAAGCAAAAACGCACATTTTATCACTACTGCTAAAAAAGGTCTTCTATGATGGTTATTATTGACCATAAATCATAATTTAAAATCGTCATATATGTGGGTGCAATATATGCTCGACGTAGATACATTACTATTCTAAACCATTATTTATTCTGGATCTATTATAATGGTTTTAATATAACACCTGTTATATATTGAGGTTTGGTCAGGCCATGATATATGCATTGTTATGATAATAATTAATGGGCACACGTAAACAACCATTATAATATATTGTAATGCTTGCATAATGTAAGATATTTTGTTAATATATTATCATTTTTATTAGTTATTATTTAGGTAATTAATTAAAATATCTTGAGTGTGGTCCATAGGTCAAATCCAGGCCTAATTCAAGATTAGGGTTATTGATTATTAATGTGGTATCTTTGATAGTGGGATAACACAATTGAGTTTATGGCCGATTAATACGAGCGTAAAAAAAAACCTAGTCTGCTTATCTTTAAAATTTTCTGATTGACGACAACTTTTAATTCAGTTGCCATCATCGTGCCTCAGCCATTCAGAAAAGAGACTTGACGATTGTCTTCTGTCTTCACTTTCTTTTACAGCTCTCTTTTATCAAGATTTGTAAGTTCTCTCTATTATCAAAGCTTAGCAATATGAGAGTTAATTCTTACAAGCCTTCCGCTAATTAGGTTCTCTAATCCTCTACCTTCTATTCTTTGATTGGAGATGATATAAGCATGGAATCAAAATTAAATTTACCATAGTGATTTTACACAGGTTCCCATAACTTAGATTTGAGATCGAATTCTTTAATAGATGAATTATACTATTGTTGAAATCTATGTCTCTATTTCTTTGAACGTTTTGGAAAATCTGATGCATGATTTTGATTAATTTAATTCTCTTGTTTCAATTTCAGATGTTTTTCAAAATAACGTGGTCATTGGATTCCAGAGACATGCTTTTACTCTGGGTTTCTCGATTATATAATATATCTAATCTGTATGTCTGGGATTTTGAAATCACCTGTTCATCATTGTGTATGCCTTCTTCATCGAGAGTCTTGAATTGCAATAGCGATTATTTGTATCGATTTAATTCGGCCCATTTAGTAATATATTATCACTTATTACTTCGGCCTCCACAATCTCAAACAATGTGGGACATGTTCCTTTTGACACATCCACATTGTAATACCAACATCTTCTTTCTACATCTTCTTTCTCCTTAAGTTATGGCCTTCGTTAGTAGGGTAGGGCCCATCAGACCATCACCAACATCATGGTTATAAGAAATGCATCTGTTCTCAACTTATTCAAAATTCCCGGATTTGGATTAGATATGAATTTTTGTAAGATTATTTTTTATTTTGTGTTTTAGACCAATTCTTGTGGAATTTTCTAGACTGGTTGTAGAAAGGCCATAACTTTCTAAATCACCATTATCTAAAGTCTAAACTGGTTCTAGAATCAGTCTATAAAGCCTTTTTTACTCGTTTAAAAAACCATTTTTGTACTAAATGACATCACTATATCAAATATTATTTTATCAAATAATTCTCTTTATTGGCCATTTGATTCCATTTTGTTCCACATTTATCATACACAAGAAGATTTTTCATGCTAATTGAATTCGAGGAATTTGCTAATCCACTCCAGATTCAAGGGACCTTCATCGAAGAAATCAAAGAATCTACTCTCATCAAAACCATCACGCTTGATTGAATATTCTTCACCTTCTTCTTCATTTGGATTATTTTCCACTGTTGGCTCTGATTCCTCTGCAGGAATCTTGATCTGTTCCACCATCATCATCACTCCATCTTTGTGATCTTCTCTTATTGTTGAAAACCCTAATTGCTTCTTCTTCACTTTCTTGCACAAATGAGTATTCCAGTAGTTTTTTATCTCATTATCTGTTCGTCCTTGTAACCTCCCAGCAATCAAAGACCACCTACGTACAAAATATTTAAACATGTATAAGAAAAAAAGTTAAATATATGTTAAGTGAAGACACATTATACTCCTCCGGTCCTAAATATAAAACCTAATTAATTTGCGGATGAGTTTTGATCTTAACTACAAGGACTTTTTTCATTTCATCTCTCATATTTATCATTTTTCTTTAAATTAATTTGGCTAGTATATAAACTAATATATAATCTAATATTACATGGAGCTATTTTGAAGAGATCACATCATATAGTTATAATTAAATAATTTATTTAGCTTTCTTAATCTCCCCTAAATAAGATAAATAAGTCTTACATTAACAACTAAAGGAGTAATTCTGTATTTATGAACACTTCAATATGTAATCTTCGACATTATATGCTTCTAGTTAACCTATTTCTGAGATAAATAAGTCTTATATTAATAACCAAGGGAGTAATTCTGTATATATAAACACTTCAATAGGTAATCTTCGACATTATATGCTTCTAGTTAACCTGTTTCCGACGAGTTTGTGAAGTCGAAGTATCAAATCCTCTTCTGGTCTGATATGTTCCCTCTCTTGATATTAGGTCTCAAATAGTTCAACCATCTTAGCCTGCAACTCTTACCATTCCTATTCAGACCTGTTGATATATAGATATATAGTTTTGATCACGAGAGAATCATTACCCGCAATAATCAAAATTGTTCAAAACACCCACAAAAAACACAAGATATATAGTTCGAGTCAAATTCGTTTGGATATTATTCTTAAGAGTTATTCTGCTGCACAAGGTATATTAAAAAATGCGGCACTCCCCGGCGTTATACAAACCCTTAACTCAAGGTGTATATATTGACCTATTTGTTGCGCACATATATGAACGCACTCTTATTCATGACTCTTTTACTAACCTAAGTTCCCATCTTAGCATATACACTAAGGATTCCTTTAACTTGAACAATGTGAGACTAACTACTTCTTTTTTAGGCATACTAAAAGTCCAATAGAAACAATATACTACATATATGTATGTTAAACTAAAACTCATAACTAAATTTTGTTATATATAAGGAACTGTAAAAGTGATGGTACCTGCTCTATCTGCAAGGGAGTTCCACCTTGATGCACCGTGAATTGCGATTACTTCAGCTAGTTTGGCATCTTCTTGTGGTGTCCAAGCTCCCTTTTTGTGAGGCAACTTTGTAGTGTTGGCTTCAAGTGGCTTTTTGATACTTTGCTGTTTATAGAATAATCAAAGATTGAAGAAGCCATTATAAGGTACTTTCAATGGACACCTTTTAGCAGTAAATATATGACAATGAAAGAGACAGATAGAAAGATAGAGATTTTGTTGTACGTATGAGCACTTTGTGATAAAAGTTGTTTAGCTTCTCTTTGAAGAAGAAGGTCTATAGATATATAGAGGCATTAATGCATGTGCAGTTGAAAATGAGACTATGTTCACGGGATTGATATGATTCATTGAAAGAGACGCAGAGCAAACCAAGACTCTGCTTTCTACTTGTTTGTTTTTGGGGCCTTTTATCTTTTATTATATCTCACCCACCCTATATATGATGCTTAAACGTGGTTAATTGATACTCTTCTAATTTATTTTGTAAAATTTAATTATTTGCAAACTCTCAAGTTAAAATATATTATTCATTATTGAAGAAGGAATCTTTAACGTAATGGGGAGAATATCTCCTGCGAGTCGAAGTGAATGAAGAGCCGCCTGGCGGGCTATATGCATACACATATTGATAAAAGTGAATTTTTTATACTCAGTTTTTCTTGGTTTAATTAATCAACGCAATGTTTCAAGACAGCTTAATTAACCAGGGTCAATTACATGTATATGTTTCTTAATTTGGTTTTCAAAATCGCTATGGACAAAAATATAAACAAATAACTAAAGTATATGTTTAGTCCTTTAAGTTTATATTTAGTTTTATTTTGGTCCCTTAAGTTCAAAAAATGCACTTTTAGTCCTTTAACTCTAACACCATTAATTTTTTTTAAAGGAAAATGCTAACTCAATAAATTTAAAAGATGATTATGCAATTAAATGCTAATAAATCATTTTTAAATTTAAAAAAAAAGGTTATGTTGAATAATTAAAATTTGAGAATATTTTGTCAGCATATAATTGCAAAATCTAATAGTGTTAAGATTAAAGGACTATATGTGCACTTTTTTAAACTTAAAGGACCAAAATAAAACTTGATGTGAACCTAGAAGACCAAATGTATACTTTAGCTTAAACTAGTTGTTATAAATTAGAGATTTATAGCTATAATTTCTTATAAAAAAACATATACTTGTTGACAGCTTCTTTGTAATCATTTAGGGCCATTTGGTAAGCTAAACAATAAATATGGCGAAGGAAAAGAAAAAATCGAGATTTTCTATCGTCTGCGCACTTTTGGCTGGCAAATTTTCAAGCAACCCAGTTTTCTGCAGCGCTGGACTCTCCCTTAAACGTGGGAAGTGCGCTAACCAATTTCCCGATACGGTGGGAAAATCTTGAAGACAAGGTTTTCCTTGGCTCTTATTTTTTGTCGACATTGAGTGCACCTCTAGTTTTTCTTCTTTTTCATCGCAGTCCTGGGAATGAAACAACATGCCTCAGGGTAACCCTTTTTTCAAAAAAACAAAAATTATACTTATATAATTATTTATTCTATATAATATTTAATAATATATATTATAATATTATACACACACACACACATATAGTTATAAAATATTTTATCCTAATTGATTAATAAATACTCATGAAGGGCAACATCGTCATTTGCATATTTTCCCTACCTATCTCACCATCATTTGCAACCTACCTGACATCAAGTTTCCCATCAAACCATTTTTTCATTCCAATGCATGTACCAAACATGCCGGTGGTAGAAAATTTTCGATTCCCTTCCTTTCTATCATAATCAATTCTTCCTACCAAACAGGCTACTGATTTTTCCCAATGAGAAATAGCACCTTTGTTTTGATGTTTTTACCAAACTAAGTATATAGTAAAATAAATAACGCAGATCATACAAGTTGTTCTAATTATTGAAGGAAAAAAAAAAGTTGTTCTAAATAACATATATAGCTGCCTCATGACAACATATATGACAAAATATGCCTCGGTTATATACTTATATCGTCACTCTTTTAGTAAGTGGGACAAAAATTTGTGTCTCTTTCACCGTCTGATTTTCTATATAAATGGTGTGTTTAGCAAAAGTTAATAATGGCTTCTTGGCCTGATCACTACAAAAAAAAATATTAAATTTCTGATGGAATTTATTACAGAAACAATTTCTATGGCAAATTCTGACGGAATTTTTTCCGTGGCAAATTCCGTCGGTTGCCATGGAATTTCCGACGGAATAATTCCGTGGCTAATTGTGCCACGAAAATACTTTTCTGTCGGAATTTACCACTGACAAATTCCGTAGCTAATTCCAATGAAAAATTAAAAAATTTATTATTATTTAATTAAATTGAATTTCTAAAAAATATCCTTATAAAAATTAAAATTATGATATTATTAGTCATATAAATATTTAAAAATTTGGGTTAATACCATCTTTTACCCCTCAAGTTTTTCCTCATTTTGGCTTTGGTCCATGTAGGGGCAAAATGGTCATATAAAAATTAATGTATAAAAAATAAAATTTATTAGTTATTAATTAATATTAATAAAAAATTATTAGTTATTAATTATTTATTATTTATTAATTAATGTTAATAAAAAATTAATTTTCAAAATTAGACAAAAATATAGTCATATGAAATTTATTTAAGATGTAAAATTTTTAAATTTGACGTTAATTTATATTAAAAATTATAAGAATACATAAAGTTATTTTATATTATTATTACATTTATATATAAGAAACAAATATATATTTATAAATAATTGATTATATAATAAGATTATATATATATAATTGTGTAATAATAAAACGCCAAAGCAGTCTAGCCCATCTGGTAAGGCATCTTACGCGTACGGATGAGTATGTGGGTTTGAACTAAATGAGGGCAAGTTGAGTTGTATTTTCAGGAAAAAAGAGGTTGCAACACTTGGCAAAGTGAGTCTGCAACATATGGCGGATATGGGCTCTGGCGACAAGGTGGAGGTCGCTGAGGCTGACACGTGCCACCCCAGCGATGTGGTGGTGGCCGCCAAAGTTGTCACACTGCTTTTTAAAATTTAAAAAAAAAAATTTGCCAGGAAATTTCCTAGGAAATTGAATTCCGTTGGAAATTGAGACAGAAAATTTGCGTCGGAAATTCCGTCAGAAAATTTTTATCAGAAACTTTCAATCGAAATTGAATTCCGTCAACGATTCCGTCTCATGTTTCTGATGGAATTCAATTTCGTTATAAATTTCCGACGATGAATTAATTCCGTAAGAAATTTGCAATGGAATATGAATTCAATTGGAAATTGATTTGTCACGCGATTATTAATAACGGAATCCATTCCATCGAAAATCCATTTTCGTCGGAAATTCCATCAGAAATTCAGTATGTTTTTTGTAGTGGATGTTTCTCTAAAGAGCAAATTAAAGTGATGAAGCCATAGAAAGCAATAACGAATGTCTTTGTTTGTTTGTTTTTTTTAAATTTTTTGCATGGGGTATTTTTGACATGAACAAGTTACACACTTCCAAAATTTTATGTTTATCATCATACAATTTTTTTTTTATTTTTCTCAGTTAGCTCCTATCCTTAGTATAATTGGAGTAGTTGGATTTTTCTCATAAAAAAAACAAAAGAGTAGTTGGAGTTAGATTTAATAAAAAATATATATATAAGATCTCAATCCATTGTATCTTCTATATGTATCCTTTTTTCCTAAACTATTTTAACTAATTTAAACTAATACATAATCTAATGTTAATTAACCTGGATATTTAATTTTTAGAAGATCATGTAACATTTGCTTAAATTAATCAATTTATATCTTTTTCTTATTTATAACTTGTAAGAAGACATGTTTGAAATTTTTTTAATTAAAATTATCATAAAAGCCTACAAAAAATTTCATATTCTTTTGTGATTCCTTCCTTTCGTATTAATTCATATTGTTCATATATTTTATATTATGTAGAATCTTTAAAACATAAAATTAATCATATATATATATATATAATTACATTTATACTTTCAAATTAAGAAATAAAATAACTTACATTGAAAAATTTAATTTAATTTGGAAGCTAACCATATTTATAACTCCTTAAGATTAGAGTTGCTAATGTAGGCTAAGCCGCGAGTTGCGGGGTGGGTCGTCATAGATTGACATATTGCTAGAAAAGGCAAGATGGCTTTTGATTAATTGACTCAAACCTAGCAATGCACAATTTTTTTTTTTTGTTACATTTTTGAATTTTCAAATTAAATTACAAAATTTTTTAAATTAATTTCAAATTATTTATATATGCATTTTCATAAAATAATATAATTAAATTAATCCAAAAATGTGCAAATATAAACATATAATATATATTTTTATCGTTATGCGATTTATATAAAAATGAAAAATCAAATTTGGAATCAAGTTCCTAACACAAAACAAATCTATGTTTAAATTAAGTATATAACAATAATTTTTTTATTGAAATTAAAATTGGTTGGCTTGCTTTGTTGCGGTGGGGTGAAAAAACAATCTAGTTTCTCTCATTTTCTTTTTCGGTCTACCCTCATCCTTTATCTCAAGCTACTATGCAGTTTTGGGGTAAGTAAGTAAGCAGAGTAACTTTTTTTAAAAAAAATATCTAATATTGTGAAATATTTTTTTTCATTAGTATTCAATATCTTAAAGTATTTTTTTAGTACTTTCAACATCCTACATTATTTCATGAGTAACTAAGAAAAATACTTTAAAGGAAAATTCACACTAAAAATTACTTTAAGAGATACTGAGTGTTAATAAAAAAAATATTTTAATGTGCTGCTGAATGTATGAAAAATCAAATTAGAATATTAGGTGTTATTAAAAAATACTTCAGAATGAGAGGTGCTAAATACTTGATGACAATAAAAAAAATATTTTAAAATGTTGAGTGTATAAGAATTGATTTAGAATCTATTTCAAGGTGATGGATACTTTTTTTTTAACAAAAGTGTCCCATTACTTTGTTTACCTCAAGACTATGCACTATTGGGGTAAATGATGACAATATGTCGGGGGGGAGGGAGAGAGAGAGAAGCTGGATTCACAAAAGAAACTCCAATTTTGCTAATCTTGACGAGCTGGGCCATCAACCGACCGCCTCGTGTAGACGATTGTCCTAAACCCGTGGCAACATCAGGAGAATTTATCCCTCGTGTTGGTAAACCAGTTAGAGGAACTGAGAACTTCAAACTAACGGCAACTGAGAAGTTGCAAGCACATTGACATGTCTTGATTAACTGCACTCAAGTTGAACCCTTCCTTTAGTAAGAATTGTACACACATATGTTATTCTATATCTTTCGTAACATTTTACACTTACATATTATGATTGGCGGCTTTCCATGATTAATTGCAAGGAATTCAAAAGTCATGTAAAATGTCAACTTAGGATCCATACACAAACATCATTCGAAGTTGACAAAAAGGTCCATAGAGAATTCTCAAGCTGGTTTGTGCGCACAATACTAAATGACCATAACCCACACTGTTGACTCTTAGAAATTCATAACATTTCAACACATTTTCTTCTCTTTTTTGATACTTTTGGGTTCAAAATGTACATTGAAAGAAGTGTATAGAAGAAAATGTGCATATCAAAGTATAAAGAAAAATATCAAAGAAATTCTTGTTATATTTGTGAATTAATTAAGAATTTATAAATCCTCTCTCTCTCTTTGGTAGGAGGATGAAGAGAAGTTTTAAAGCCTTACAAAAACCAAGAAACAAGGAAAGAGCGAAGGAGGTGAAGCAGTGCAAAGATAGAAGGAGCTTATGCAACTTGCCTCAGCAAGTTGATCAACTGGCTGTGGTAAATAAACATTCTCAAGAAATTTGCTCTCTGTGGAACTGGCCGCAGCAAGTTGACAAACTTGCTGTAGCAAGTGAAGAATCAGAAGAAAAATTGGCTCTCTGTGTAACTGGCTACGGCAAGTTGACAGACTTGCCGTAGCAAGTCTTGAAAAAGTGCAACTGTGTGTTTTGATGTCAGAAGCAAAAAAACCCTATTTAACCTAGGGAAGGGCGCCGAAATGACAAATTCTACACTCTAGGAAGTTGGAGCATGCAAGGGAAGAGCTTGGGAGAGAGATTTGGAGCATTTTGGAGGCTTGGATGCTCTTCTCAAAAGAGATTTTGGGATTTCCACCTTGGTTTTTCTTCTTTTCTCCTCTTTTCCCACTTAGCTTATTATGTATTCAGCAACTATGTGTAGCATTTCTTTATATTTGAATATGAGTAGCTAGAACTCTAAGTTAGGATTACTTTTACTCATTGTATGGATTGAAACTACTAGATTATCTTGCTTTTGTTGGTTAATGAGTATTATATGTTGATTTTTCTTTGAGCTTAATGCTATCTTGTGCTTGATCACCACATGATTAGAGTTGTTCAATTAGAAGATTTTTGAGAGGGCTATTTTGATTGTAGAACTTAAGAAAAATCATGCTAGACTTGAAGTTTAGGGATTAAATGGATGGTTTGTTGTTAGAATAGAGATATATCTAACAACCTAGCATAGTCAAGTGAAGGCTTGCTTTGGAAAGATTATTTTCATTAATTGTAAACAAGAGATTGAATATTTTTAATGAAGGTTAAAAATCAATCTTGACTTGAGAGAGCTTGGTTGATGATTTTAGGATTTTCGACTAACATATAGACTCATTTAACTAGCATAAGTGAATATTTGCATAGTTTCATGAAATACAATGGGAAAGAAGTAATCCTAAGTTTATATCTCTTGAAGTTAAACCCAATTTCTAAATTTTCCACTGTTTTTCTTTGTTATTTTCATCAAACTTCTTTATTTAACTTGATCAATTTCAAATAATTCCATTCAACCTAATTAAGAACATGGTTAAATTAGTTAACTCGCTTTTGTCATAGTCCTCGTGGGAACGATCTTGACTTATCACTTTATTACTTGCGACCCGTGCCCTTGCGGAAGCTAAACGGCGAACAAGTTTTTGGCACCGTTGCCGGGGACTATTGACTAAAGTCTTTTAAGTTAATTAATGTAATTATGTGATTAATTACGCTTGAGTTTTTTTTTCTTTTTTCTTTGTTTTCTTTTGTTTTGTTTCTAATCTTAGGTTGTTTAGTTGGTTTTGTTAATTTTGTTGCTTTTTGTGCTTGTTAGTTTTTCTTTTCTTTTTAACTTTGTTTATGAATTATCCTTGGTGTACTGATGGGGCAAGTTGTGGAGTTGAGAATGAAAATGATCATCACAATTCTTATTATGACAATTACATTTGTTGTGATTATTGTGGAGATTATCACTTGAGAGAGCAATGTCCCCATGCCTTAACATTGGAGTATTTAAAGAATGATTTTGCTAGAGCTCATTTTGATTTTCATGATAATACTTGTAGTCTTGGATGGAATCATGAACAACCATTATCCTGGGATCAAAATTGTTCTTTTCCTTTATATGTGTTTCATCCTCATATGTCACATACTTCTCATGTTGATGAAACTACCCCTATTGATGAGGAGGAGCTTACAACAAAGGATTTGCTTCTACGTCTTTTAGATGGTCAAAATAAATTCTTGAGAATTTTTCAAAAAAAGAAAATTAATGATCATGCCCAAAATGAAGAGTTTCAAGTGGATGAAATTATTTCTAATCTTGAGTATTTGAAACAAAAAGAAGTTTTCAATGATATATCAAAAGATCCTTCTAAAAAAGATGAGGTCTCAAGTGAAACATTGACCATGGGGAATGAGGACTTGATACTAGAAGCTTGTGAATATGTTGGGGATGATTGTGAGTTGGAGATCAATGAGGAAGAGAACAATACTGAGTGTCCAGTTGAGGTTTCGATTTTGGAACCTAACTTTTGTTGTTTTGAACAAGAGAATAGTGAGGAAATCCCTTTAATTTATGATCTTGATCCTCCTATTAATATTTTGACTCTTACTGATGAGAGTCAAATAGATTTTATTGGTTATTCAAAGTATTTAGGAGGCATGGATGACGAATGTGAAAAAGTTAAATTGGAGCCTGCTATAAGTTTGGCTAACTCCAAAGTCATTTTTTATTGAAGAAATGCATGTTTCTTATCTCAATGATCTTCCATTGTTGTTAAAATATTTTTGTTACAAGAGGAATGAAGACAAGGTGGTTCTGGTTTTTGATACTTATGATTAGTGATCTATGTTGAAGAGTCTGGCTAAAGACTATAAACTAAGCGCTTCTTGGGAGGCAACCCGAGTTCTAAACTAAAACTTTTCATTTTAAAGGTTTTTAGTGTGTTTTTGGTAGATATATGTTTGATTTTTTTGTTTTGTAGGAAGGAAAGGTACCCCATCTTGGAAAGTGACTTTTGAAGCTAGGAGGAATATCAATTAAGGAGGAAGAATTCATGAGTTACAAGGGAAATGCATTTTAGGGAAGTACATTTGACTCTAAGCTTATATATATGCTTTTGGAGTGCAATTATGATTATTGGTCAACTTTGAGTAGTACTTATGCTACTGTGGTTATTGGGTTGATTATTTTCTATGAAATTCACTTGTGATCATTATTTGATGTAATTTGAGTGTTGAAATTGATATGTTGTGGTATTTTCCATGAATGTACGAATGTCTGTGCCTTGTTGTCTTAGATGGTCTAAAGTTTTGTTCAAATTTCATTTTGCTCATAAATGATGGTACAAAGCATGTTTGATGGTTTTGAGGTGAGTTGAGAATGTTTAGTAGCATGTGTTAGAGCAAGCGTTTCACCCAAGAGGGGGTGAATTGGGTGATACTAAAATTTTGTTACAAATATAAAAACTTGACGGTGAATATAAAGCAATAAAGAGTAAGGAGAAATATCACCGAAGTGTACACCGAGAGTTATATTGGTTCGGCCACAACCACTTTGACCTACGTCTAGTCCTCAGAGCTTCTCTGAGAGTTTCACTATAACTTCCAAGATTCAATGGGTTCTTGGCACCTCAGTACAAGCAAATTCCTTCACCTGGACACTCGCTCCCCCTTGCAAGTTGTAATCCAATCCCAACTTAAGGTTCCACAACCTTAAGTTATCTCAATAACAAATATTGAGTTTGAATGAAATATCTCTCTCACAGAGTGAATAAGAATTACAAGTATAATGTAAAACAGAGTAATGAGCTTGATAATGCGTTCTTGTGTATGATCTTGTTCTTATTTCTCTGTTTGGATGTTCCTATATATATATAGGTGTGTTGATAATGACCGTTGGAACATTTTCTTCTTGTCCGTTAGAGAGTACGCAGCCACTGTTGACTTTTCCAGTATTTGAAAAATATCCGTTTGCGGTAGGTGGCGGTAGGTGACATTTGAACGTTGCTTTTGACTTTCCTTATTTAGTAAGATCTCTTCATTGTTTATCTGTTGATATGCTAAGAATACTAATACAATGAAAGGTTAATCATATAGGAAACAAATCAATGAATGTTGGAATGAATTCTCAGAATCTGAACTTGCATACTCGAGTAGTTACTCGAATATTCATTAAAGTTTACTCGAGTACATACTCGAGAATCATTGGGAAAACTTTCATAAACTGCAAGTCAATAAGCAAATATAACATTACTTGGGTAGTGCATGAAGTAAACAAAAATTCAAACCTTTGGAAATACCTGTTTACTCGGGTACTTACTCGGGTATGGAAAACTTTTCTTCATTAGTTACTCGAGTACCAACTCGAGTAAACCTTCAAATAAACTTTAGATTACTCGATGCTTCACTTCAGTAATATTGGCAGGATTTCAATGCCGAGAGCACTTCAAGTTTGATTACCTTGTTACTCGAGTCCTTACTTGAGTAAACATAAATTTTTATGCATAGCTTACTCGGGTAATAACTTGAAGTTCTCTTCCAACTAACTCTACATACTCGAGTAGTGACTTGAAGTTTTTCTTCTAAGTAATTCTGTATACTCGAGTAGTAACTTGAAGTGAAGGGTGAGAAAAACATTTCATGTTATTCGAGTAATACCTTCAGGTTTTGCTTACCACAGTGAGTTACTCGAGTAGTTCCTCAAGTAACATTGGCAGGGTTGAAAATGCCGAGAGCAACACATTTCTTGAAACAGAGTAACTCGAGTACTTACTCGAGTATCATTGGCAAAGTTAAAAATACCGAGAGTAACTGGAAGTATTTGACATGGTTACTCGAGTACCTACTCGAGTAACGTTGGCAAGCCGAGAGCAACTGCCAGTGAGTTACCTGGTTACTCGAGTAGCTACTCGAGTAACATTGGCAGGCCGAGACAACTTGAAAACATTTACCTTATTACTCGAGTGCTTACTCGAGTAACATTGGCAGGTTACTTAAAGGTTGACCTGGTTACTTCAAGTTTCTGTCTCATTACTCTAGTAGCTACTCGAGTAACCCTTTAGAAAATTTGCCAACAATGAAGTTTCTCAGCTTTTTCTCTTGGCCTTTCTTCATTACTTCAATGCTTACTTCAAGTGATGATTTTCCCTGTTTTTACTTTGTTCAAACTTATTTGTTTATCAAATCTTTTTTTTATGTCATTCTTTGTTATCATCAAAACATGGGATCTAACATTCTCCCCCTTTTTGATGATGACAAAACTTGGTGATTTTGAACAAGATTTTTGAAAGTAAATTATCAAATAAACGCTTCTTGAACTCTCAATGATTACTTTAAAAAACTTTGTTAAGTGTAAATTCAAAGTGTTTTTGAAATCATAACATATACCTGGCATACATAACAACTCATTAGTCCCACAATGTATTATAATTTAAAAGCTAAAATGGACTTGAAATAAATTCATAACTTGCATTAAACTTAAAGTTACATTGCAAATGAAAAAGTTATAAATTAAAAAAGCTCCCTAAATCCCATATATACCCATATACCCAAACAGAAACTTCCACAAAATCACTCTCAAGTTCTTCTCCCCCCTTTTGTCTTCATCATTCAAGAGGAGTATTAGAAGGCTTGACCATGGAGATAGGCTTCACTGGAAGAACCAAAGAACCATCTGAACTAGAAGAATCAAAAGAACTAGAAGATTCTGGTTCAAGAAGATTTAGTGGAGGAATATAGATGTCATTTCTGGGAGGAATAGGAGAAGGCTGGTAGATGATCTTAGTGGTAGTCTCAATCTCTGGAGTATGATGATCAGAGGATGAGGGAGATATCTCCTCTGTATGAGTAGGAGAAGGAATGGGTGTAGGAGTAGGTTGGGGCTGAGCTCTAGGCGGTGAATCCTCAATGACAATATGAATGGTCTCATTGGTTTCAGGGTTATCCACTGAGCATAGGATATCTTTTGGTCTTGGCTCAAGTGGACTAGAGACTAGAGGAATAAGTGGCTCAACCTCAGAGTGATGAAGGTCAGATGGGATGTTCTCTGGAGGTGGTGGTATATGCTATGGAGATGGTATATGCTCTGGAGATGAGGAAGTCTCATGTGCAGAAGATGATGGACCGGCAGAAGGTCCGAGACCCAAAGAATCCAATCGTGCCAAAATCAACTTCAAGGTCTCACCCTGGGCACGTTGCTCAGCTAGCAACTCTTCGTGCCTCTTATCCATCTTCTCAACCAGCTCAGTCATCTTGTGATTCATGTGAGTTATTAACTCAGCATTTGTGTTGGCAATATCCACATGGAATCCTCTAAGCATATTTTCCATGAAGTGCTGAAGTGTGGCATTGAGGAAAGAGGGTGATGATGTAGTGGCAGCTGGAGCCGACAACTGAGTGCCATCCATCTTGCTAGTCTCAGTCTTAGTCTTCTTCTTCTTCTTAGATCCAGATTCCAGAGGACTCTTGAGAGGAATATCAATATTGAGCTTGCCAATTTGATTTCTCCCAACCGAAGTCAATCTTTCAATATGCTCTTTGTTCTCCTAATACCATATCTTATTTTCCTTCAGAATGAGTGAGACAATCTGAGGATATGGCATAGGTGTGGTAGCTTTCCCATCTACTTGTACCTCTTTATCTCAGAGAATATGTACTCCCCCAAATCTTTCTGTTCCTTTAGGAGTAAGGAAGCAAACCATCTATAGTCCCTATCAGAAAAGTGGGTATAATTGTTGGCCTAGTTTACAAGGGATCTAGAGTAGATATACCATAGAACCCTGTGATGATCACACATATCACTAGGTTTGAAATTTAAGGGGCCTACAAGCTCACTAGGTTTAAGGACAGAGAAAATTTGGTTTGAGTCAAGTTTGGAGTAAATGTCATCTGGAGGGTTCTCTATTCCTAACCATAGATTGAGCCTAGAAGGTGAGATGAGAATCTTTTGGCCTCTAACAGTAGTAGTCATCTCTTCCTCTGCTGAGTTTCTATTGGGCTCATCAAGAATTTCAAGATTACAGTAAAAGTGTGTGACTACTTTGGTGCAAAAAGGAAGTCTAATAGAAAGCTAAGGCATAAATGGTTCTAAAAAGGGACTAAGATCATGCTTCAATACCTCCTGAAGTACTTTGAGGTCCACATAGTGTGTCTTGCATACTTTTCTCCTAGAGAATTGAGTGAGGTACTTTGGGGACTCCTCTAGTTTGTTGACATTAAACCCCTTTGGAGGTTTGGTGATCTCCTCTTCTGGCAGTTCTGATTTCTTTGAAGACTGCCCCTTCTCAAGCTGATCTAGAATGATAGCCATTGCCTTAGCCACATTCACATCATATTTGGGCTTTTTAGGAGGTTTTGGTGTGAAAGAGGGAGTTGAGGAATCAGAAGGTGGAGGGGAACGAGACTTGGTACTTTTGCCTCTCCCAGTAGAGGTTCTCTTTTTGGATTGAGCCCTTGTAACTACTGGCTCTTTAATAACAACACCTTTCAGTTGAGGTTGAGGTTGAGGTTTAGGTTGGACTTTGGCTTTGGATCTAGGAGAAAGTTTTCTTCTCTTTCTGGGAGGAGAAGAAAGAGGGTCAGTGAGTTGTGGGGATCTAGAAGAGTCTGTAGGAGTGAGGTTTTTGGTTCTAACCATCTTGAACCAGTGAAAGTTGAAAAACTCAGAAAACAGGGTGAGAAAAAAACGCGATATAGGGCACAGTGAATCTGAGCAGAATAGGAGGTTTTTGGGGTTGAAATTTGATGGGTTATGATGGAAATCAGTAAGAAAGTGATTGTGAAAAGTTTTTCAGAGAGGACTGGGTGATTTACTCGAGGAGATTTTATGGAAATGACCGAGTTTGCTACAGATAAAGACCTAGAACCCAACGTTACTCGAGTAAATTACATGTTTACTCGAGTCCCTACTCGAGTGATCATACAGAAAATTTCTAAAATAATTCGTTTAAATTGCGTACCTGGTATGAATAATATTGTAATTATCCATGTATGTTCCCTCGATCATTTTGTAACCAATGTAGAGCATATTTGAGTCCTTTTTCATCAAATTGGTGATCTGGACTTGCAGTTACTCGAGTCCTTACTCGAGTAAGCTTCAAGTTTACTCGAGGCTCACCTCGGGTAACCTTTCATTTTCAGTTTGGACTGTTCAGTTCTCACCAATGAACCGTTTGATTCAAATTCCAAGAAACTTGATACATTACTTCCAGTTTTGGAAGACCATTACTCGAGTAGTTACTCAAGTAAAGTGCTCTTTTACTTCAAGTTGTTCCTCGGGTAATGCTTCACTGTCAGTCATTACTTGAAGTTGGTACTCCAGTAAAGGTGTCCTCTGATAACCTCTATTTTTATTTCTTAGAACAGAGTTTCAATCTTCCTACAAAACAAGTTTCTACATACTTCGATGCTTAAATTAGTAATCATCAAAACATTATCAAATATCTTTATCTAACATTTAAGAGACTGAAATAACTTACAACTCATTAGGATTTACCATTCCCAATTCTCTTCTAATGTATAGAAATTGATCTTTTGCAAGGGGTTTAGTGAAGATATCAGCTAGTTGAAGATGAGTAGGAATGAATATTACTTTCACATCTTTCTTTTGGACATGATCTCTGATGAAGTGATGTCTAACATCGATATGCTTGGTTCTAGAATGTTGAACTGGATTTTTCGCCAAGCTTATCGTACTGGTATTGTCACAATAGATTGGTATTTCTTTGAGATAAATACCAAGATCTTGTAGTTGTTGTTTTAACCATATCACTTGTGCACAACAACTTGAGACTACAACATATTCAGCTTCCGTTGACGAAAGAGACACTGTGTTTTGTTTCTTGCTGAACCATGAGATAAGAGATCCTCCAAGAAATTGTCCTTGTCCACTGGTGTTTTTTCTGTCTTTTTTGTATCCTCCATAATCTGAATCTGAATATGCAACAAGATATTCACTTCTTCCTTTGGGATACCACAGACCCAATTCAGGTGTGTCAGAAAGATATCTAAAGATTCGTTTGACAGTTTCAGCATGTGATTCCTTTGGTACTGATTGATATCTTGCACATATGCCAACACTAATTTGGATGTCCGGTTTACTTGCCGTGAGATAGAATAATGATCCAATCATTCCTCTATATTTTGTGATATTGTAGTCTTTCCCTTTGACATCAGCATCAAGCAACGTAGTTGAGCTCATAGGTGTGTCCGTTCCATTTGCTTCATCTATTCCAAACTTCTTCAACAATTCTTTCAAATACTTTGTTTGAGATATAAAGATTCCATTCTTTATTTGTTTGATTAGCAAACCAAGAAAGAAATTCAATTCTCCCATCATTGACATCTCAAACTCTCCCTGCATTATCTCAGAAAATTCCTTGCACAGAGATTCATTAGTAGTACCGAAAACAATGTCATCAACATATATTTGAACAATTAAAATATCATCACGTTTTTGTTTTATAAAAAGTGTTGTATCAACTTTTCCTCGTACAAAACCTTGATCAATAAGAAATTTACTGAGCCTTTCGTACCATGCTCTAGGAGCTTATTTTAAACCATATAAAGCCTTTTTGAGTTTGAAAACATGGTCAGGTTTAGTTACATCCTCAAAACCTGGAGGTTTGTTCTATATATACTTCTTCCATAATGTAGCCATTTAGAAATACACTTTTTACATCCATTTGATAGAATTTGAATCCTTTGATGCATGCAAAGGCTAATAGTACACGTATAGCTTCCAATCTAGCCACTGGAGCATACGTTTCCTCATAATCAATCCCTTCTTCCTTATTATAGCCTTTGGCCACCAATCTTGCCTTGTTTCTAACAATAATTGTAGATTCATCAAGTTTGTTCTTGAATACCCATTTAGTACCAATGATTGGATGATCCTTGGGTCGGGGTACCAAGTCCCAAACTTGATTTCTTTCAAATTGATTTAATTCTTCTTGTATTGCTATAACCCAATCATTGTCTGATAAGGCTTAATCAATGTTAGAAGGTTCAATCTCAGAAATGAATGCAGAAAAACTTACTTCATTGAAAATTCTATTTCTAGTTTTGATCCCTTCATTCACATCTCCTATGGCTTGATCTAAGGGATGACTTTTATTGTATTTCCAGGCTCTAGGTTGTCCTAGTGATTGCTCTTCTTCCTTGGTTTCATCAACTTCTGGAATAAGAGACTTAGAAATAGATTGGCCATTTTCTTGATTTAAAACAACTTCCTGTTCTTCATCAATGGTTTTGTCAGAGGATTCAAATTCATCAAATACAATATGAATTGATTCTTCAACAACACATGTTCTTTTATTAAAAACTCTATATGCTTTACTTCGGTTAGAGTATCCTAGGAAAATTCCTTCATCAGTTTTAGAATCAAATTTTCCTAAGTTATCTTTACCATTATTATGAATGAAACACTTACAACCGAAGATGTGTAGATGAGCAATGTTTGGCTTCCTTCCTTTGTACAGCTCGTATGGGGTCTTTCCAAGTTTTGTTCTAATATATGCTCTATTTGAAATATAGCATGTTGTACTCATAGCGTCAGCCCAGAACACTTGTCTTTTCGTTCAACATTGCTCTCGCCATTTCAGTGAGTACTCTATTCTTGCGTTCTACAACTCCATTTTGTTGAGGCGTCCTTGGAGCAGAGAAGTTGTGATCAATGCCATTAGTATCACAATACTCTTCAAAGGCTTGATTTTCAAATTCTCCACCAAGATCAGTCCTAATACCTGCAATGGATATACCTTTCTCATTTTGCACTTTATTGGCAAAAACAATAAATTCTTCAAAGGTTTCATCTTTTGATGATAGAAAAATAACCCATGAAAATCTAGAGAAATCATCAACAATAACCAATGAATATAAGTTGCCACCAAAACTCTTTACTCTTGCTGGGCCAACTAAATCCATATGCAATAATTGTAGTGGTATATTTGTTGAAATCTCATTTTTCAATTTGAAAGATGATTTAGTTTGTTTGCCTTTTTGACATACATCACAAATCAAGTCATTTTTGAAATTTACTTTGGGTAATCCAAGAACTAAATCCTTTTTGAGTAGTTTGCCTAATGATGCATATTGACATGAGCTAATCTCTTATTCCATAGCCAACTTTCATCGGCATTACTCAGAAAACAATTTTCAGATTCATTTCTACTAATATCTAAAGTATAGCAGTTACCTTCCCTTTTTGCTCTAAGTTTAGCCTTGATATTCTTCTTATCAAGTAGTAAGTCTTTCTTGTTGACAATCAGACATTCCTCTGAATCAAATATTATCCAGTTGTCTTTATCTGCACTTTGACTTACACTCAGCAAATTGTGACACAAGCCTTCAACATAATATACATCTTTGACTTGTATTCCTTTGTCATTTTTTATTTCACCAATTCCTGCTATCTTTCCGGATTGATTTCCTCCAAATTTTACCTTTCCACCTTCCTTAGGTTGCAATGTGGTAAAACTTTCGAAATCTCGGGTCATATGTCTAGAGCATCCACTGTCTATGTACCATTTGTTGTTTTTGGATACTTTAAGACATATCTGCAATCAAATGACTAAGTCTTAGGTACCCACATCTTTTTGGGTCCTTTTGGGTTAGTACAAATAGTTTTATGAACATATGATCCTTTAGGTACCCATTTGTAGGTCCCTATGTTTCCTTTCTTCTTATGAATGCATGAAGAGGTATAATGACCTTTTCTATTACAGTAATTACAAAATGTAAAAGGATTTGATGTATGCACAAAATGCTGGAAATAATTCAAATATGACTTACCTCCTGCTTTCTTTCTACCTTTCCTCTTATCTAATTTTGGATCATATCCAATTCTAGATCGGTCATTTACAAATCGTTGAGCTTTTAAAATAACATTTAGCATCTCACTTCCTTGTGTAAATTTTTCAAGAGTTTTTGTAAGATCAGTGTTTTTGTAAGAATTGAAAAGTGAAGAAAAAAAGTTTCAAAGCACAATGGCGTCGTGCGATCCATGTAGCCGACCCCACCTAGTGGGATTAAGGCTTTGTTGTTGTTGTTGTTGTTTTGTAAGATCAGTGTTTTTCTTTTTCAAAGAAGAACAATTTTCACAATTCTTTTCTGAACTTTCTTTAAGTTCGATTTGAAGAGCTTTGTTTTTCTTTTTGAAAACAATTAATTCTTTAACTACTTTGATGAATTCAGAATGTAAAGCATTATATTCAGAGAGTAATTCATCATAGGTAGGAACATAATCATTTACCTCTTCTTCTGTTTCTTCTTGAGCAACAAGACATATATTGGCTACTTCTTCCTCATCACTTTCTTCATCAGAGGAGCTATCACCCCATATAGTAGATACGAAGGCCTTCTTTTTGTTGAAAAATTTGCCTTTTCTCTTTTCTTTGCTCTTTTGATTCAGCTCTGGACATTCTGATTTGATATGCCTTGGTTTTCCACATTCGTAGCAAATGATATGATCTTTGCTGCTAGGTCCTCCTTTCTGAAAGTGTTTGAATCCTTGACCTTTCTTGTAAAACTTTCTAAATCATTTTATGATTAGGCCCATTTCATCATCGTCAAATTCCTCATCCTCATCTTGATTCTCTTCTTTTGCTTTTAGTGCTAGACCTTTCTTTTTCTTGTCACCAATGTCATCTAATTCCCGTTTGAACTTTAGTTTGCTTTCATATTCAGAAAGACTTCCAAATAGAGAAGCAACTGATCTCATTGATTCTCCTTTTGCTTCTTCTATCGCAATAACCTTGGCCTCCCACTCTTTAGAAAGAATATTCAAAATCTTTCGTACTTGGGTATGCTGATCATAAACTTTCCCAAGTGCTGCAAGTTGATTAACAAGATGAGTATATCTAAGTTCAAATTCAAATATTGATTCACCTGATTTCATTCAAAGTAGATCGAATTCAATGACCAAGGTGTTGATCCGATTCTCCTTTATTCCCAAAGTTCCTTCATGAGCTATTTCCAGAGCTTCCCACATTTCCTTTGCTGTTGGAAGTGTGCAAATTCTGAAATATTCACTTTGACTCAAGGCACTTTGTAACATCAGAATTGCCTTGCTGTTGAGGGTGATAAGTTTTTTGTCATTCTCATCATATTCCGCTAGTGTCTTGGGAATTTTCTGAGAATCTACAATCTTTGTAGGTTGATAGTTTCTACTCTCAATCACATCTCATAGCCCATATTCAGTAGCCATCATGAATACTCTGAACTTTGCTTTCCAGAAAGAAAAGTGTTCACCACTGAAACCTGGAGGTCTAGTGATGGATGCTCCATCAGGAAGAATTCCTTCACCCATGCTTGCCATTGGATCCTTCTTAGGTTGTTATACCTTAACAAGAAGACCTATGCTCTGATACCAAATGTTAGAGCAAGCATTTCACCCAAGAGGGGGGTGAATTGGGTGATTATAAAATTTTGTTGCAAATATAAAAACTTGACGGTGAATATAAAGCAATAAAGAGTAAAGAGAAATATCACCGAAGTGTACACTGAGAGTTATACTGGTTCGGCCACAACCACTTTGACCTACGTCCAGTCCTCAGAGCTTCTCTGAGAGTTTCACTATAACTTCCAAGATTCAATGGGTTCTTGGCACCTCAATACAAGCAAGTTCCTTTGCCTGGACACTCGCTCCCCCTTACAAGTTGTAATCCAATCCCAACTCAAGGTTCCACAACCTTAAGTTATCTCAATAACAAATATTGAGTTTGAATGAAATATCTCTCTCACAGAGTGAATAAGAATCACTGAAGCATAGAATTACAAGTATAATGTAAAACAGAGTAATGAGCTTGATAATGCGTTCGTGTGTATGATCTTGTTCTTATTTCTCTGTTTGGATGTTCCTATATATATATATAGGTGTGTTGATAATGACCGTTGGAACATTTTCTTCTCGTTCGTTAGAGAGTACGCAGCCACTGTTGACTTTTCCATTATTTGAAAAATATCCGTTTGCGGTAGGTGGCGGTAGGTGACATTTGAATGTTGCTTTTGACTTTCCTTATTTGGTAAGATCTCTTCATCGTTTATCTGTAGATATGCTAAGAATACTAATACAATGAAAGGTTAATCATATAGGAAACAAATCAATGAATGTTAGAATGAATTCTTAAAATCTGAACTTGAATACTCGAGTAGTTACTCGAGTATTCATTAAAGTTTACTCGAGTACATACTCGAGTATCATCGGGAAAACTTTCATAAACTGCAAGTCAATAAGCAAATATAACATTACTCAGGTAGTGCATGAAGTAAACAAAAATTCAAACCTTTGGAAATACCTGTTTACTCGGGTACTTACTCGGGTATGGAAAACTTTTCTTCATTAGTTACTCAAGTACCAACTCGAGTAAACCTTCAAATAAACTTTAGGTTACTCGATGCTTCACTCCAGTAATGTTGGCAGGATTTCAATGCCAAGAGCACTTCAAGTTTGATTACCCTGTTACTCAAGTCCTTACTCGAGTAAACATAAATTTTTATGTATAGCTTACTCGGGTAATAACTTGAAGTTCTCTTCCAACTAACTCTGCATACTCGAGTAGTGACTTGAAGTTTTTCTTCTAAGTAATTCTGTATACTCGAGTAGTAACTTGAAGTGAAGGGTGAGAAAAACATTTCATGTTATTCGAGTAATACCTTCAAGTTTTGCTTACCACAGTGAGTTACTCGAGTAGCTCCTCGAGTAACATTGGCAGGGTTGAAAATGCCGAGAGCAACACATTTCTTGAAACAGAGTAACTTGAGTACTTACTCAATCATTGGTAGAGTTAAAAATGCCGAGAGTAACTGGAAGTATTTGACATGGTTACTCGAGTACCTACTCGAGCAACGTTGGCAGGCTGAGAGCAACTGGCAGTGAGTTACCTGGTTACTCGAGTAGCTACTCGAGTAATATTGGCAGGCCGATAGTAACTTGAAAACATTTACCTTATTACTCGAGTGCTTACTCGAGTAACATTGGCAGGTTACTTGAAGGTTGACCTGGTTACTTCAAGTTTCTGTCTCATTACTCTAGTAGCTACTCAAGTAACCCTTTAGAAAATTTGCCAACAATAAAGTTTCTCAGCTTTTTCTCTTGGCCTTTCTTCATTACTTCAATGCTTACTTCAAGTGATGATTTTCCCTATTTTTTCTTTGTTCAAACTTATTTGTTTATCAAATCTTTTTTTCATGCCATTCTTTGTTATCATCAAAACATAGGATCTAACAGCATGTTTGATGGTTTTAAGGTGATTTGGGAGTGTTTGTTGTTTGCAGAGTTATGCTGTCATATGACAGCAAAACTTACCACGACTAGTGTGATAACTTGCCGTGGCAAGTTAGCTATTTTATAGGTAAATTTGTTCTCTGTGTAACTAGCCGCGGCAAGTTTTGAAACTTTCCGTAGCCAGTGTTCCAGCGTTCTACTAGGCCCTTCTCTGTCAGACTGGCCACAACAAGTGTAAAAACTTGCCGAGGCCAGTGGTGATTTTCATAAAAAAAATTAGAAAAATCATAAATAAATAAAAATTCATCTTCCTATTTTGCCCTTCATTGTTTCACTCTATTCTTATTTTACCCAGTTGAACTTGACTCTCATAGGGACCACATTTAATCCCAAGTTCAAATGCTCCAAGTCAATTGTAATTTCCCTCCTTCCAACCAAACCCTAAACTCTTCCTCTTAACCATTCGATCCCTGATCCCTCCCTATTTCAGAATTCATAGCACCTCTACACTCCCTCCACCGATCTCTTTCTCTCCGTCACAGATCCGCCACCATTCCTCCTCCTCCATCGATCCACACCCCACCGAAGCTCCATCACAGATTTCCCAGCATCTCTATCACAGCATCTCTCTCACTCACCCTCCATCACCATCGATGGCCGATTACCCCCCTCTGGCACAACCCACCTCAACTGATCCTACACCCACCCACTCCACCATTTTCTCGCTATCTCATACTCTGCTAGTACTTGCCTTAACTTCACGTGGTCGACTGTCTCTGTCCATTTCTCTCTCATTTTCATTTTGTCTCATTTTGGAGGTAAATCACTGGCTATTCTACATTTATGTAGTTCTGGTTGGATTATGGTAGAGATTCTGTTTAGGTGGCTTTAGAAGGTTCTGTGAATTAGATTTATTGGGAAAGCATGCTATCTTTAGGCTTGAAATTTGAATGTGATTTGAGGATTAGTTGTTAAAAAAAATAATTTCTGAAATTGCTGATTGATTTTGGCATTTGTGCATATTGTCACATGTGATTACATTTTGAGATTCATAATCTATGGTTGCTAATTTGGTTTTGCATTTAATGGTCTGATTATGGAATGGTTGAAATAGGTTAGTTGTTGGTTACCCTAATGTCAATTGTTCATCTGCAAATTGCTTTGAAATCTTTTGGGTTTTGGCTTTACATGGAAAAAGAACTATTTATTTTGCATTCTGAGAGGTGATTAGCAGATTCTTTCTTGTTTGAAAAGGACCAGTCCTAAACCAATTCCAAAAGATTTCAGAATCCTCTGTAGAGTTGCATATTGACGCATGACGTCACATAGGGGTGACCTAGAGTAACATGTTTTCTCACTGTGATAGCATGATTCTGCACATGTTTTGCTGAGCTGAGAACTTAAGCACATGATTAAGTTCTGAAACCTTTGTTATTTCACAGATTGACCAAGGATTTTCAAGCATTTAAATTTCAAAGGTTTCATAAATTATGATTGCACTTTCTTGTGAGTACATAGAAGGAATTTGCTGCTAAAAAAACCAGGAAAGTGTACTGTTTGCTAGTGACCACCAGGTTGGTTCCAACTATAAAAGATTTTGACCACTTTTGAACCTTGTGCACTCATTCTTAATCAATATGTTGGTGCTATTGGATTTTCATTGTGGAAAATCAAATTTCCATTCATTGAGCTAAACCTGGACTTTGAGAACTCCTCTGAGATTAATTGTCTGCAATTACTTATTATTGCTTGTAAATAGCCTTTGAACAAAATAGGTTGCAGCCTTAATTTCGTAGCATAGCTGCACATGTTTGGCTAGTTTGAAAACTGAAGCATGTGGAAAGAACCTAAAAGCTTTGGAAACTGTATTTCTATTTTCAAGTTGCAATAAACTGGGTTTTAAAGTGTTTACATCATCTTTTGCATACTAATCTATGAATGAACTTGGAGCTTCTATTTTTATAAGTGGTATTTTGTTTGAATTCCATAGGTTTCACAACTTCTTCTTAACATTATGTCACCTCCAGAAGTTTCTTTCAAAAAAAAAGTTTTCAAACCTCTTCTGATTTGCCTTCATGTGTTAGCTAGCTAGAAATTCTTCCTCTACTAGAACTTAGGACTGAATTGTGAACTGCATTTGAGGAGTAGAGAATCACAATTGCTGATAATGGTTTGCTAACATAGGTTCTAAATTTGCTGGTGCATGTTATGTTTTCCATGTTGTGCTAAACAAGATTTGTTAATTCAATATCGCCATGCTGCTGAATTTTTGAAGTTCTGGAATCTATGAGTTGCTGATTCGGGTTTAAAAGGTGCATAAAAATTTGTGAAACATGAAAATATCCTTTTACATACTGATGTGTAATTGGAAATGTGTTTTCTCTCATTTGAACACCATGCTTTCCTTAAACTCCAAGGATTGCAAATTGTCTCTTTGAATTTGAGGAATTGCAAAGTTTTTCTTAAATTGGCAGTTGTTTTTGCACATGTACTTCAATGATCTAATTATGCAAAGTATTTGGGAATGTCTCCAATGCTGAAATTAACTTTCCTGATATTGTGTCAATATAAATATTTGTTCTGAGGTGAGTTGAGGTCATTATAAAAGAGGTAGTGAGGTTAGGTTTGGGCTTGGAATCATTAATTGCAAAAAGGATTAGAAAGAATTCAAGTTTGGGGGATCTTTTCTTTTATTTTTAGGATAGGTTAGGTTAGATTTCTTTCATGTTGATTGTGTTGCGTTCATTTGTGAAGATTCTGAGATTTATTGTGTTAATATGGCTGCCTTTAGCTGTGAATGCGTCCTTTTGCTTGTCATTACGAATCGTGGTACACTCCTCTGTTCTGGATTAGGCTGCTGATCACCTTTTGATGTGGATTTTTGTTTGTGGTTCTTGATGGTTACTAATGGCTATTGTTATTTGGCACTCTTATTAACATGAGAATATGGCTTTCTTAGCTCCTGATGGCTAGTTTTGAATGGTTCATATAATTGTCTTCTTCTGATGATATGTCTGATGTGATTGTCAATTGCCTAGCTACTGATGGCTAGTGATGAAAGCATGTACAAGTTTTGGTTAGGCTACTAAGGGCCTAATTTTTGTTAGTAATTGATGTTTGTAAATGTGGATTTGATCCTATTTAGATGCTGGCTCTTTTATTTCCCTTCCTTTTAATTGACAATGAGGACATTGTCAGTTTTAAGTTTGGGGGTGATGAGAGCTTGTTGAGATTTTGACAAATTTTGAAAATTTGAAACTTTGATGAGGGCACAGTAAAATTTGTGAAATTTTGAACAGTTTTTGAAAGAAAATTGTTGGAATGTTTGAAATTTCTCAGGCTTAAATTTTTGTTTGTGAAGAATGTTAAAAATGAGCTAAAATTCTCATTTATTTGTCAAAGTTGCTTGGTTAATCCAATGATATAAATTACTGCTCACTCTTTTATATTTGATAGGAAATTTTGTTTAATGTGCATTGATGGATGTATTGTAGTGATAAGTCATGTTATTCAGGAATTTTTTTTTTAAAAAAAAGCACTATTGGAGTTGGCTTTATTTTGGATGTTCTTGTTGAAGGGCTTTGTAGCAATTTGAGTTATATGCCTTTGTTTCAAATTTTTATTTCCAGAATAATCTTTGGAATTCTTCAAAGCTTTTGATTTATGTCATGAGATTTAGAGACATGATTAGGGCACTTCATAAAATGCGTTTGAGCCTTTCAAGCTTACCAAATTTATGTTATTCCCTTTTTGAACCCTTATCTTGAGCCTAATAGAAAAACCAATTAGTGATTCTCTTTTAAAAACCTAACATTTACCTACCTTAGCCAATATGAAAAACCATGATTCCCTTACTTTGAGATAGATGATAATTGATTGGGTTGTGGAATGTGGCAATGTGTAGAATTTCGAATGATTGAAAAAAGGAGTGTAGAAAGTAAAATGGTTCACAATGTATAAAATAAGCAAGAAATAAAAAAAAAATGAAAAAAAAAACAAAAGAAAAAAAAAAGGGAAAAGTACAAAAAGGCTGATATGGAAAACATCAATTTAGTTCAAGTTCGGGGGAGTATGTTTAATGAGAAAAGGAAGAAACCCCTTGAGTGATTATCATCTATCTTGAGGTATTTGTTGATTATCCTTTATCTTTTCTTTTGAGAACCTAAACCCCTTGGCCCCATTACAAGCTGAAAAGTCCCTTTGATTTCTAAGTCAAGTAGAGTGAATTAGAAGAAAGAGGAAGGAATTGGAGAATGATGAAATTGATTGTTTGAATATGGGTATATTACTTGAAGTGTTGCTTTTAACTTTAGCAAGTGCAAAAAGGAATACATGTTAACTCCAATCGCACGCACACACTTAGAAATTCTTGAAACGCATGTTTTAAATCTATGAAATGTTCATCTTTGCATGTTTTCTTGGTTTCTTCTTTCATATAACTTTTTGAGCAGCTAATGAGGACAAATTTATTCATGCATCAATGACTGATACTTGAGAAATTTAGTGAAGATACAAGTTTTTGCTTGAGGACAAGCAAATGTTTAAGTTTGGGGGTGTGTTGACTCTTAGAAATTCATAACATTCCAACACATTTTCTTCTCTTTTTCCATACTTTTGGGTTCAAAATGTACATTGAAAGAAGTGTATAGAAGAAAATGTGCATATCAAAGTATAAAGAAAAAAATCAAAGAAATTCTTGGTATATTTGTGAATTAATTAAGAATTTATAAATCCTCTCTCTCTTTGGTAGGAGGATGAAGACAAGTTTTAATACAAAAACCAAGAAACAAGGAAAGAGCGAAGGAGGTGAAGCAGTGCAAGGATAGAAGGAGCTTATGCAACTTGCCTCAGCAAGTTGATCAACTGGCTGTGGCAAGTAAACATTCTCAAGAAATTTGCTCTCTGTGTAACTGGCCACAGCAAGTTGACAAACTTGCTGTAGCAAGTGAAGAATCAGAAGAAAAATTGGCTCTTTGTGTAACTGGCTACGGCAAGTTGACAGACTTGCCGTAGCAAGTCCTGAAAAAGTGCAACTGTGCGTTTTGATGTCAGAAGCGAAAAAACCCTATTTAACCTAGGAAAGGGCGCCGAAATGATAGATTCTACACTCTGGGAAGTTGGAGCACGCAAGGGAAGAGCTTGGGAGAGAGATTTGGACCATTTTGGAGGCTTGGGTGCTCTTCTCAAAAGAGATTTTGGGATTTCCACCTTGGTTTTTCTTCTTTTCTCCTCTTTTCCCACTTAGCTTATTATGTATTCAGCAACTATGTGTAGCATTTCTTTATATTTGAATATGAGTAGCTAGAATTCTAAGTTAGGATTATTTTTACCCATTGTATGGATTGAAACTACTAGATTATCTTGCTTTTGTTGGTTAATGAGTATTATATGTTGATTTTTCTTTGAGCTTAATGCTATCTTGTGCTTGATCACCACATGATTAGAATTGTTCAATTAGATGATGCTTGAGAGGGCTATTTTGATTGTAGAACTTAAGAAAAATCATGCTAGACTTGAAGTTTAGGGATTAAATGGATGGTTTGTTGTTAAAATAGAGATATATCTAACAACCTAGCATAGTCAAGTGAAGGCTTGCTTTGGAAAGATGACTTTCATTAATTGTAAACAAGAGATTGAAAATTTTTAATGAAGGTTAAAAATCAATCTTGACTTGAGAGAGCTTGGTTGATGATTTTAGGATCTTTGACTAACATATAAACTCATTTAACTAGCATAAGTGAATATTTGCATAGTTTCATGAAATACAATGGGGAAGAAGTAATCCTAAGTTTATATCTCTTGAAGTTAAACCCAATTTCTAAATTTTCCACTGTTTTTCTTTGTTGTTTTCATCAAACTTCTTTATTTAACTTGATTAATTTCAAATGATTCCATTCAACCTAATTAAGAACATGGTTAAATTAGTTAACTCGCTTTTGTCATAGTCCTCGTGGGAACGATCTTGACTTATCACTTTATTACTTGCGACCTGTGTGCTTGCGGAAGCTAAACGGCGAACACACACTTACCAGATTTTAGAGCTCTCGCAATCAGCCCTCTTGACCAAGAAAAAAGGTTTACAGCTTACAATGTCAATGGTTTCAAGTTTAGCACGGTTTCACAAGATCAAGGATTGCAAACTCAAAATTCGGGTGTTTATGGCACCTTTGGGACAAGGAGTTATGCGAGCAGCAGTGATGCCAACATGTAGTTCGGAGGCGTCCCTTACTATATATGGAAAGCTTCTTGATGTTGTGGAACTTAATTATCAAGGCCGTTTCACCATTACGCTATTCAAGTGTTTGTGGGCAAATACCACTACTTCCCTAAGACTCACAATTGACGACTTAGGCATCATATCGATTAATTTCTCACGGCCAATTCACATTGGTCATTCTCAAGATGATAAGCCGTATATTCTTGCCTCAGAGGCACACTAGGTTTATTATGTTGAGGATGAGAGACATAAGGATTGGCACATGGTTGTTCATTTAAAGCCTCGAGACCTTTACAACATAGGTGATGGTGATAACATCGCTTACAAGAGTGAGCCGTTTCAGCCTGCCAATTTCGAAAACTTCTTCCCTGAAGGCGATCACAATTTACCTATAGTTCGGTGCATTTTTTAAATTCATATCATTTTAATTTAATTTTCTTAACCAAAAAATACATCACTAACAATTTTTCTATACATTTTCTGTAGGGATGGCGCGGATGACTGATCAAACAAATTATGTTTTTGTTTTAAAACAAATTACGTTTTTTTAAAAAAAATTAAAAAAATATTTGTAGCGGTTATAAAACGCTACAAATACATAAATAACCGCTACAAAACCATGACACTAACTGCTACAAGTTCCACACAGATCCCTATAAATACCCCAACCACATCTCATTTCAAACACTCCCCCATTTCTTTCCACCTTACCTCTCTTTCATTTTCTCTCAATTTCACTTTTTTTTCTATGAGCCGAGGAGCTTAAGAAGGTGATCAAATATGGTAATAAATTTTTAAATTTTTTATTTTAATACTTTTTTATTTTGCATAATACTTATTCTCACTATTTTTTTTCAAATAGTTATTTACATAATCATAATCACATTATAGCAGACAACATACTAGTTCATTATTACCTACATATCCCCAATAATATTATGAATACAATTTTCAAACTTATCTAATTTAATTAAATCATTCCTTTGAAATTATAAATGACATAATATAATGAATAATAAGCTAATTAAATTAGCTAAACTATTAAAATAATAAACTATTTAATTTAATATTAAAAAACTGAAACAGATAATTGTATATTGTTTTTTCATTTTTTCTGACATTTGTAGTGGTTTTATAACCACTACAAAAATGCTTTTTTAAAAGACAAATTAAATTTTGGGCGCAAAATTTGAATTTCTATTGAAATTAGTAAATAACTGCTTCTAATATTTCCCGCCCTTTTTAAATTCAATTTAGTAGCGGGGTTTTAACCGCTACAAAAATCAAGCCAAATTTTCATTTTCATTTCCACCATCCAAAATTCATGGTTTGTCATTTGTGGCGGCTATATAACCGCTACAAATTACTCAGAAAAGGATTGCCCAGATTGAATATTGTAGTAGTGCTAATTAATCCCTACAAATATAGTAGCGGTTTTTTTGTTTGAGTAGCAGTTAAAGGAACCTCTACTAATTATGTTTGTAGCGGTTAAAACTGTTATAAATACACACTTTTAACCGTTACTAAACCACAGTTTTTTTGTAGTATGGAAGTGCACCAATTTATAAATGAATAAAATTATGGCTTCATATTATACCAAAAAAAATTATAAATAAATGTATCAGAATCCAAAAAGAAATTATAAATAAATGGGGTTTATATTACTTGACATAGCAGCCAATAAACTAATGGTGAGCACGCACGTTCGTTTTTATGAAGAGGAATTTCCTTTTAAAACCAGTAACAAAGCCACTATTCCAGGGGGAGTGTCTCAAGGAACGAGAGACATTTGTTTATTTGACAATGATGCAGAACCCATACAGGTGCAGAAAAATATCAGTAACAAGAATCTCTTGCAACTAAAATAATTAATGATTATAAAATTAAGATACATTTTGTCATTCATATGATTAACTTGCGGTGTAATTAATATCCTTTTATTAGTTTACACTCAATTTATTATTTTTCACGTTCTCTGTGTGTGTGTGTGTGTGTAAATTAAAGAAGGCGTTTGTGATTATATAGGAAAAGTATGGGCCAAAAAAAGATTATATAGGAAAAGTAGTGCAAATGGTTTGAATTTGATATATATATATATATATATATATATTGAAACTATTTATGAAAGCAAGGAGTGGAATACCTCGTGGTACGTACGTGTTAGTGCATGAAGAATAAACATATATTGGTTATGCTCTTTACATATACACAACTTGACCATGAAAACTATACATAATTGATTAATATTGTTTACCACTGTAAATAATACAAATCAAGAGGCTGCTATCTCGTGCATGCCTTGTGTTTTAAAATAGGGAAAATTAGTCTTTTGATTCTAATTAACTCAATCCTTAAATTTTTGTACGTGCAACTGATCAATCCTTTTAGTTTTAGCTGAAGTAAAACTTAGTCTTTTAATTTTAACTCACAGTAACTTAATCCTTATATTTTTAACAATTTAGAACTTTAGTCTCTAAGCTTCATGAAATATATATAATTTTATTTTTAAAATGTTGAGAATCATATTTTAAATGGTTAAATTATAGGAACTAAATTGTATAAAGTCAAAATTTAAGGATTGGCTTATAATTAGGTGAAAATCACAAAGACTGAGTTATATCAAGTTCAAACTAAAGAACTGAGTTATAACCAAGTCAAACCCATAAAGATTAAAAACACTGTCAAACCCATAAAGATTTAAAAAAACTAATTCTTCCTTTGAAATAAATAGGGTGTAAGTGGGAGATACAAGCCTTCCCAAAAAACAAAAACACATGTTTTTTTATTACAAGCTTCGGCTTGCCATGTTGTAAACAAAAAAAACAAAAAACAAAAACACACATTTTTAAAAGGAAATTTAAAAAGATGTGCACTGCCGTAAATGAAGGAGATTACAATGTTTTCACAGAAAACAAAAATTCTTTGTTTTTTTTTTGTGTGTGTGTTGTATAATTAATAATAAACTAATAAAACTTACACAAATAGGGATGCGTAGCAAGGTTTACAAATTCTTTCATTAATATAATTTTAATGAACAAGAATCTCTTGCGTTTAAAACTACAGTGACGATGCAATAAAGTTGTCACCTGTCAAGCATGTGGCAGATATATATGATGGTAAGTAACATTAAATTCTTGTAATATGAGTATAATATTTTGTACTTCCTTTTTTTTTATGTGATTTATATAATAAAAAATATAATAAATTATTTTTTCAAGGAGATGGGAATATACTAGTCACTACGTTTGAAACAGTAGTCTATGAAGGAAGAAGGGGAATATCTTGTAGTATGTGTATGTGCATGAGAAACAAACATAATTGGTTATATATGTTTCCTAATTAGAGGACTCTAGGATTAGTTACTCCTTTCATTTTAAAATGACTGTTGTTTTAAAAATTATACTATACATAAATTATGTTTGTACCATATTATTTTTTTATTGATAAAAAAAATCCCACAAAGCATAAACATTATTTTGTAAACAAGAGATTCTTTCCATCTGATTCAATGGTTTGAGAAAAATGAATCGTTGAGATTCATTATTTTATAAAACCATTATATCTTATATTTTCATGTGTAATTTATAGTTGTAAACTGTTTTGATCAAATTTAATAATTTCCTTTTTATTTTTATGTCATTGTATAATATAATTTTATGAGATATATTAAATTTCAACCATTTAATTTTTTGAACATTTTAAAATGGAGGGAGGAGATCTACAAGAGCATTTTGGATCTTTTGCAGTGGCGGTAGTATAGGGCTCGAAAAGAATGTCCTAAATGTCATGGTGTGAAACTTAATTAATGACCAAATACATCAATGTCCATAGCAATATGTTTTCAAAGGAAAATCACTAATTAATACTACATTCAACTCTAAATGTAGGACCTAGTTCGTAGTGCAACTACATCCTACATTTAGTAGGACTGGAGGAGTATATAAATATGTACTTATAATATATATATATATATATATATATATATATATATATATATAGCCATGATTTCTCCCCCAGAAAATAAGTTAACTATAAACCTCTTTTCCTAAACCGGTATGGAGGATAAGATATTTTATAAATATTGATAGACTTTTAGACCGGATAGTTAGACATAAGGTCTAAAATTTATTTTCTAGATTGATCATCTATATGTACAACCGGTGGTCTAAAAGTATTAAAAATAATTTTAAAATAATATTTAATAGTTTTTTGGACTGAGTATTCTAACAAATTAAACAGTTATGTAAATTGGATCCTAAACCTAAAATCCCTAATTCCTTCTTCACTCTCGTAGTCTTTCGCTCTCGTGTTGATGTCACTCACTCTTGTCTCCACTCGTTCTCTTTATTTATTTTTTTTTTGTTTATACTTTCAATCGGAATTCGATTTCAGAGTTCGTGGCTTCTTCTCCCAGCATAAATATCTTCTCTGGAACTCAAATTTGAGACCCAAAGGGACTTTGCAGGGCCTTACACCAAAAGACTAACTCTATATTGGTGTCTTGACTTGTTCTCTTATGTTGGCGTCAGCACCTAAATTCATATACGATCTAGTGAATCTTCCAACTCCACTTAATGCTTTGCAGATCCTATCGGCGGCAATACCTAGGAAGAAAATGAATAATCTGAGTAGTGTCTAAGAATGCTGTCCTTAAGAGCTATTCCGCAGCTACCAGCAGATAAGAAGCGGCACTCCCCAGGATAAAATGGATCCTTCCTACAAAAAAACAGGGTAAGCAGAACAACGAAATACAATAAAACTCAGCAAACATAAGATATTCAGGAGGAAGAGAAGTGCTTGAAAGCTTCAAATGCCGTAACTTGAACCTTTATAGGTCTCACAAATTCTAAACGTTGGCAGCCACTTAATCGTAATGAACTGGTGGTTTTTGAATGTTAAAAGCTATTAAATAGATTAAAGAAATCAATGCAAAACGTTGGGAATTGAAGGTATTTAAAAACCATCAATTTCCGAACGTTTGGCATTTAAGCATGAGATAGGAAGTCAATCTTTTCCTTTTAAAACAAACCACTGTTCATTTTCACTGTTGAGCGTAAGTGAAAAAGCCATTTTTCAATAAGCTCATTTATTCCAAAAATTTAATCTCACATTCCAAAAATAGCCCAATAAAAGTGAATAGTCTATTCTTTAACTCATGCACAATGGGTGGGGAGAAATCGCCTGATTTCAACTTCCGGAGGCCCATTGTTGTACAAACTCATATCTCCTCTTGGCCCATTTAGTAATATATTATCACTTATTACTTTGACCTCCACAATCTCAAACAATGTGGAACATGTTCCTTGTGACACATCCACATTGTAATACCAACATCTTCTTTCTCCTTAAGTTATCGCCTTCGTTAGTAGGGTAGGGCCCATCAGTCCATAACCAACATCATGGTTATAAGAAATGCATCTGTTCTCAACTTATTCAAAATTCCCAGATTTGGATTAGATATGAATTTTTGTAAGATTATTTTTTATTTTGTGTTTTAGACCAATTCTTGTGGAATTTTCTAGACTGGTGTTAGAAATGCCATAACTTTCTAAATCACCATTATCTAAAGTCTAAACTGGTTCTAGAATCAGTCTATAAAGCCTTTTTTACTCGTTTAAAAAACCATTTTTGTATTAAATGACATCACTATATCAAATATTATTTTATCAAATAATTCTCTTTATTGGCCATTTGATTCCATTTTGTTCCACATTTATCATACACAAGAAAATTTTTCATGCTAATTGAATTCGAGGAAGTTGCTAATCCACTCCAGATTCAAGGGACCTTCATCGAAGAAATCAAAGAATCTACTCTCATCAAAACCATCACGCTTGATTGAATATTCTTCACCTTCTTCTTCATTTGGATTATTTTCCACTGTTGGCTCTGATTCCTCTGCAGGAATCTTGATCTGTTCCACCATCATCATCACTCCATCTTTGTGATCTTCTCTTATTGTTGAAAACCCTAATTGCTTCTTCTTCACTTTCTTGCACAAATGAGTATTCCAGTAGTTTTTTATCTCATTATCTGTTCGTCCTTGTAACCTCCCAGCAATCAAAGACCACCTACGTACAAAATATTTAAACATGTATAAGAAAAAAAGTTAAATATATGTTAAGTGAAGACACATTATACTCCTCCGGTCCTAAATATAAAACCTAATTAATTTGGGGATGAGTTTTGATCTTAACTACAAGGACTTTTTTCATTTCATCTCTCATATTTATCATTTTTCTTTAAATTAATTTGGCTAGTATATAAACTGATATATAATCTAATATTACATGGAGCTATTTTGAAGAGATCACATCATATAGTTATAATTAAATAATTTATTTAGCTTTCTTAATCTCCCCTAAATAAGATAAATAAGTCTTACATTAACAACTAAAGGAGTAATTCTGTATTTATGAACACTTCAATATGTAATCTTCGACATTATATGCTTCTAGTTAACCTATTTCTGAGATAAATAAGTCTTATATTAATAACCAAGGGAGTAATTCTGTATATATAAACACTTCAATAGGTAATCTTCGACATTATATGCTTCTAGTTAACCTGTTTCCGACGAGTTTGTGAAGTCTAAGTATCAAATCCTCTTCTGGTCTGATATGTTCCCTCTCTTGATATTAGGTCTCAAATAGTTCAACCATCTTAGCCTGCAACTCTTACCATTCCTATTCAGACCTGTTGATATATAGATATATAGTTTTGATCACGAGAGAATCATTACCCGCAATAATCAAAATTGTTCAAAACACCCACAAAAAACACAAGATATATAGTTCGAGTCAAATTCGTTTGGATATTATTCTTAAGAGTTATTCTGCTGCACAAGGTATATTAAAAAATGCGGCACTCCCCGGCGTTATACAAACCCTTAACTCAAGGTGTATATATTGACCTATTTGTTGCGCACATATATGAACGCACTCTTATTCATGACTCTTTTACTAACCTAAGTTCCCATCTTAGCATATACACTAAGGATTCCTTTAACTTGAACAATGTGAGACTAACTACTTCTTTTTTAGGCATACTAAAAGTCCAATAGAAACAATATACTACATATATGTATGTTAAACTAAAACTCATAACTAAATTTTGTTATATATAAGGAACTGTAAAAGTGATGGTACCTGCTCTATCTGCAAGGGAGTTCCACCTTGATGCACCGTGAATTGCGATTACTTCAGCTAGTTTGGCATCTTCTTGTGGTGTCCAAGCTCCCTTTTTGTGAGGCAACTTTGTAGTGTTGGCTTCAAGTGGCTTTTTGATACTTTGCTGTTTATAGAATAATCAAAGATTGAAGAAGCCATTATAAGGTACTTTCAATGGACACCTTTTAGCAGTAAATATATGACAATGAAAGAGACAGATAGAAAGATAGAGATTTTGTTGTACGTATGAGCACTTTGTGATAAAAGTTGTTTAGCTTCTCTTTGAAGAAGAAGGTCTATAGATATATAGAGGCATTAATGCATGTGCAGTTGAAAATGAGACTATGTTCACGGGATTGATATGATTCATTGAAAGAGACGCAGAGCAAACCAAGACTCTGCTTTCTACTTGTTTGTATTTGGGGCCTTTTTTCTTTTATTATATCTCACCCACCCGATGTATGATGCTTAAACGTGGTTAATTGATACTCTTCTAATTTATTTTGTAAAATTTAATTATTTGCAAACTCTCAAGTTAAAATATATTATTCATTATTGAAGGAATCTTTTAACGTAATGGGGAGAATATCTCCTGCGAGTCGAAGTGAATGAAGAGCCGCCTGGCTGGCTATATGCATACACATACTGATAAAAGTGAATTTTTTATACTCAAAGTTTTTCTTGGTTTAATTAATCAACGCAATGTATCAAGACAGCTTAATTAACCAGGGTCAATTACATGTATATGTTTCTTAATTTGGTTTTCAAAATCGCTATGGACAAAAATATAAACAAATAACTAAAGTATATGTTTAGTCCTTTAAGTTTATATTTAGTTTTATTTTGGTCCCTTAAGTTCAAAAAATGCACTTTTACTCCTTTAACTCTAACACCATTAATTTTTTTTAAAGGAAAATGCTAACTCAATAAATTTAAAAGATGATTATGCAATTAAATGCTAATAAATCATTTTTAAATTTTTTTTTAAAAAAGGTTATGTTGAATAATTAAAATTTGAGCATATTTTGTCAGCATATAATTGCAAAATCTAATAGTGTTAAGATTAAAGGACTATATGTGCACTTTTTTAAACTTAAAGGACCAAAATAAAACTTGATGTGAACCTAGAAGACCAAATGTATACTTTAGCTTAAACTAATTGTTATAAATTAGAGATTCATAGCTATAATTTCTTATAAAAAAACATATACTTGTTGACAGCTTCTTTTTAATCATTTAGGGCCATTTGGTAAGCTAAACAATAAATATGGCGAAGGAAAAGAAAAAATCGAGATTTTCTATCGTCTGCGCACTTTTGGCTGGCAAATTTTCAAGCAACCCAGTTTTCTGCAGTGCTGGACTCTCCCTTATACGTGGGAAGTGCGCTAACCAATTTCCCGATACGGTGGGAAAATCTTGAAGACAAGTTTTTCCTTGGCTCTTCTTTTTTGTCGACATTGAGTGCACCTCTAGTTTTTCTTCTTTTTCATCGCAGTCCTGGGAATGAAACAACTTGCCTCAGGGTAACCTTTTTTTCAAAAAAACAAAAATTATACTTATATAATTATTTATTCTATATAATATTTAATAATATATATTATAATATTATACACACACACACACACATATAGTTATAAAATATTTTATCCTAATTGATTAATAAATACTCATGAAGGGCAACATCGTCATTTGCATATTTTCCCTACCTATCTCACCATCATTTTCAACCTACCTTACATCAAGTTTCCCATCAAACCATTTCTTCATTCCAATGCATGTACCAAACATGCCGGTGGTAGAAAATTTTCGATTCCCTTCCTTTCTATCATAATCAATTCTTCCTACCAAACAGGCTACTGATTTTTCCCAATGAGAAATAGCACCTTTGTTTTGATATTTTTACCAAACTAAGTATATAGTAAAATAAATAACGTAGATCATACAAGTTGTTCTAAATATTGAAGGAAAAAAAAAAAGTTGTTCTAAATAACTTATATAGCTGCCTCATGACAACAGATATGACAAAATATGCCTCGGTTATATACTTATATCGTCACTCTTTTAGTAAGTGGAACAAAAATTTGTGTCTCTTTCACCGTCTGATTTTCTATATAAATGGTGTGTTTAGCAAAAGTTAATAATGGCTTCTTGGCCTGATCACTACAAAAAAAATATTAAATTTCTGATGGAATTTGTTATAGAAATAATTTCTATGGCAAATTCCGACGGAATTTTTTCCGTGGCAAATTCCGTCGGTTGTCATGGAATTTCCGACGGAATAATTCCGTGACTAATTGTACCACGAAAATACTTTTCTGTCGAAATTTGCCACTGACAAATTCCGTAGCTAATTCCAATGAAAAATTAAAAGAATTATTATTTTTTAATTAAATTTAATTTTTAAAAAATATCCTTATAAAAATTAAAATTATGATATTATTAGTCATATAAATATTTAAAAATTTGGGTTAATACCATCTTTTATCCCTCAGGCCAAAGTATACATTTAGTCCTTTAACTTTGCATTCAGGTTCAATTTAATCCTTTAAGTTTAAAAAGTGTAGTTTTAATCCCACAAACCTAACACCGTTAATCTCACTAACTGAAAATTTTTACTCAACAAACTTAAAACGATGACTCAGCAATGAAATGCTGACTCATTTTAATTTAAAATATATATAAATTGAAAAATAACTAAAAAAATAATAAACAAATGCTATGCGATCTACACAGACAACCAGCGTTTTGAGAGGACGGCGACGCCAAAACTGGAATCAAGCATTAATTTGTGTTGGCTTTATCTCATCGGAATGCCAGCTGCTTTGTGGCTTAGTTTCTACACAAGCTCTGACTTCAAGGGCTTGTGGCTTAGTCTTATGGCCGCTCAAGCTTTGTGTATGGTCACCATATTGTTCACGTTGGTTCGGACTAATTGGGAAGGTCAAGCCATGAGAGCTCAGGAGCTCACATCGTTTTCTGTCATTTATAGTCATCCCTCATGATCCTCCGCTGCTCAAATCTCCATCTCCGTCGTTGCCCGTGAATTTCCCACAACTTGTGCTCCTAAATGCAGATAAGGTATCTCCCGTTTTTGTAGTAGCTAGATGGATACCCTAGTTTTGATTCTAAAGAAAAATGAATCTTCAAATCTTTGGATTTTGATTCATCCATGCTAAAGAATTCTTCTTGCCGTCAAAGGCACTCCTGCGCTAATTCACTGTAGACGCTTCTTCTTCAATTCTCCCACCCACGTGTTGCTTTTCTCGTCAAATTAGGGTTTTAATAAATTTTCAATTTAGATATATTTTAAATTATAATTTAATGAATCGTCATTTAATTGTTGAGTCAATATTTTAAATTTGCTTACTAAGCATTTTCCGTTAGTAGGGCCACCGGTATTAAGTTAATGGGACTAAAAATATACTTTTTAAACTTAAAGGACTAAATTGAATCTTGATGCAAATTTAAAGGACTAAAATTATACTTTAGCCTATCCCTCAAGATTTTCCTCATTTTGGTTTTGGTCCATGTAGGGGAAAAATGGTCATATAAAAATTAATTTATAAAAAATAAAATTTATTATTTATTAATTAATATTAATAAAAAATTATTAGTTATTAATTATTTATTATTTATTAATTAATGTTAATAAAAAATTAATTTTCAAAATTAGACAAATATATAGTCATATGAAATTTATTTAAGATGTAAAATTTTTAAATTTGAAGTTAATTTATATTAAAAATTATAAGAATACATAAAATTATTTTATATTATTATTACATTTATATATAAGAAACAAATATATATTTAGAAATAATTGATTATATAATAAGAATATATATATATATATATATATATAATTGTGTAATAATGAAACGCCAAAGTAGTATAGCCCATCTAGTAAGGCATCGCATGCGTACGGATGAGTATGTGGGTTTGAACTAAATGAGGGCAAGTTGAGTTGTATTTTCAGGGAAAAAGAGGTTGCGACACTTGGCAGAGCGAGACTGCAACACATGGCGGATATGGGCTCTGGCGACAAGGTGGAGGTCGCCGAGGCTGACACGTGCCACCCCAGCGATGTGGTGGTGCCCACCAAAGTTGTCACACGGCTTTTTAAAATTTTAAAAAAAAATTTGCCAGGAAATTTCCAACGAAATTGAATTCCGTTGGAAATTGAGACGGAAAATTTTCGTCGGAAATTCTGTCAGAAAATTTTTATCGGAAACTTTTCATCAAAATTGAATTCCGTCAGCGATTCCATCTCATGTTTCTAATGGAATTCAATTTTGATATAAATTTCCGACGATGAATTAATTCCGTAAGAAATTTGCAATGGAATTTGAATTCAATTGGAAATTGATTTGTCACGCTATTATTAATAACGGAATCCATTCCATCGAAAATCCATTTTTGTCGGAAATTCCATCAGAAATTCAGTGTGTTTTTTGTAGTGGATGTTTCTCTAAAGAGCAAATTAAAGTGATGAAGCCATAGAAAGCAATAACGAATGTCTTTGTTTGTTTGTTTTTTTAAATTTTTTGCATGGGGTATTTTTGACATGAACAAGTTACACACTTCCAAAATTTTATGTTTATCATCGTATCAAATTTGATTTTATTTTTCTCAGTTAGCTCCTATCCTTAGTATAATTGGAGTAGTTGGATTTTTCTCATAAAAAAAAGGGAGATTTACACTTAGGTCCCATGCAAGGAAAAAAATGAAAAAATGGTCCCTATAGATTGCAAAATGAAAAAATGGTCCCATGGAGTTGTCAATACAGGCTCCTGGAGTTGTTAATGACAACTCCAGGAGCCTGTATTGACAACTCCATGGGACCATTTTTTCATTTTGCAATCTATAGGGACTATTTTTTCATTTATCCTCTTCCTTGGGACTTCACTGTCATTCTCCCTAAAAAAAAAAGAGTAGTTGGAGTTAGATTTAACAATATATATATATATATATATATATATATATATATATATATATATATATATATATATAAGATCTCAATCCATTGTATCTTCTATATGTATCCTTTTTTCCTAAACTATTTTAACTAATTTAAACTAATACATAATCTAATGTTAACCTGGATATTTAATTTTTAGAAGATCATGTAACATTTGTTTAAATTAATCAATTTATATCTTTTTCTTATTTATAACTTGTAAGAAGACATGTTTGAAATTTTTTTACTTAAAATTATCATAAAAGCCTACAAAAAATTTCATATTCTTTTGTGATTCCTTCCTTTCGTATTAATTCATATTGTACATATATTTTATATTATGTAGAATCTTTAAAACATAAAATTAATCATATATATATATATATATATATATATATATATATATAATTACATTTATACTTTCAAATTAAGAAATAAAATAACTTACATTGAAAATTAAATTTAATTTGGAAGCTAACCATATTTATAACTCCTTAAGATTAGAGTTGCTAATGTAGGCTAAGCCGCGAGTTTCGGGGTGGGTCTTCATAGATTGACATATTGCTAGAAAAGGCAAGATGGCTTTTGATTAATTGACTCAAACCTAGCAATGCACAATTTTTTTTTGGTTACATTTTTGAATTTTCAAATTAAATTACAAAATTTTTTAAATTAATTTCAAATTATTTATATATACATTTTCATAAAATAATATAATTAAATTAATCCAAAAATGTGCAAATATAAACATATAATATATATTTTTATCGTTATGCGATTTATATAAAAATGAAAAATCAAATTTGGAATCAAGTTCCTAACACAAAACAAATCTATGTTTAAATTAAGTATATAACAATAATTTTTTTATTGAAATTAAAATTGGTTGGCATGCTTTGTTGCGGTGGGGTGAAAACACAATCTAGTTTCTCTCATTTTCTTTTTCGGTCTACCCTCATCCTTTATCTCAAGCTACTATGCAGTTTTGGGGTAAGTAAGTAAGCAGAGTAACTTTTTTTTAAAAAAAATATCTAATATTGTGAAATATTTTTTTTCATTAGTATTCAATATCTTAAAATAGTTTTTTAGTACTTTCAACATCCTACATTATTTCATGAGTAACTAAGAAAAATACTTTAAAGGAAAATTCACACTAAAAATTACTTTAAGAGATACTGAGTGTTAATAAAAAAATATTTTAATGTGCTGCTCAATGTATGAAAAATCAAATTAGAATATTAGGTGTTATTAAAAAAGTACTTCAGAATGAGAGGTGCTAAATACTTGATGACAATAAAAAAAATATTTTAAAATGTTGAGTGTATAAGAATTAATTTAGAATCTATTTCAGGGTGAAGGTCTGAAGGATACTTTTTTTTTTTTAACAAAAGTGTTCCATTACTTTGTTTACCTCAAGACTATGCACTATTGGGGTAAATGATGACAATATGTCGGGAGAGGGAGAGGGGGAGAGGGAGAGAGAGAGAGAGAGAAGCTGGATTCTCAAAAGAAACTGCAATTTTGCTAATCTTGACGAGCTGGGCCATCAAACCCAAACCATATTACCAACCCTACTTAACTGTGTGTTTACTGTAGAGAGATGAGGTCAAGTGAGGATATCATTGTTGAATTTTGAAATTAAAAGCCACAAAAGCCTGCCACACAAATAGAAAATAGAGCTAAAAAAATAATTACTATAAAACTTTAAAAGTGGGCGGTGTACCACTTTGTTCTTGCATGTGTGAGAATCTGAGTTTGGTTGAAGAGAATCAAAGTGTTCAATTTGATTTAACTTTAATTTTATCTCTCGATTTTAGTCATTTATGATTTCTCAATATCTATACGACCCTTTTTAATTTACAAGTTTTAAGCAAAAACGCACATTTTATCACTACTGCCAAAAAAGGTCTTCTATGATGGTTATTATTGACCATAAATCATAATTTAAAATCGTCATATATGTGGGTGCAAATATGCTCGACGTAGATACATTACTATTCTAAACCATTATTTATTCTGGATCTATTATAATGGTTTTAATATAACACCTGTTATATATTGAGGTTTGGTCAGGCCATGATATATGCATTGTTATGATAATAATTAATGGGCACACGTAAACAACCATTATAATATATTGTAATGCTTGCATAATGTAAGATATTTTGTTAATATATTATCATTTTTATTAGTTATTATTTAGGTAATTAATTAAAATATCTTGAGTGTGGTCCATAGGTCAAATCCAGGCCTAATTCAAGATTAGCGTTATTGATTATTAATGTGGTATCTTTGATAGTGGGATAACACAATTGAGTTTATGGCCAATTAATACGAGCGTCTTAATTCAGTTGCCATCATCGTACCTCACAACCAAAAGAGACTTGACGATTGTCTTCTATCTTCACTTTCTTTTACAGCTCTCTTTTGTAAGTTCTCTCTGTTATCAAAGCTTAGCAATATGAGAGTTAATTCTTACAAACCTTCCGCTAATTAGGTTCTCTAATCCTCTGCCTTCTATTCTTTGATTGGGGATGATATAAGTATAGAATTAAATTAAATTTACCATAGTGATTTTACACAGGTTCTCATAACTTAGATTTGAGATCGAATTCTTTAATAGATGAATTCTTTAAACAACGTATTTTGACAGGTGTTATATATATATAAAGTGCCATTTCGAGTCAACAGGAAAATGCTTCCCTCCACGTCGAGAAACGGCGTCGTCTTGTAAAACGCACATTTCACTAATCTGGATGGGGCCTAACTCGTTGGGATTCATTATGGGCCAAGCCGAACTGGAATTTTAATTTTGCTTCTGGCCTAATGATACATATGGGCCGAGGCAAATATTGGGCTTTAACTTTTATTTTTGCCTATTAGTTATTAAACCCAACTAGGCCGAAACATTTAATAGGAGTTTGGATCTCATTTTTAATAAACAATTGCGTTCTGGGCCGAGACTCTTTTCTCCGGTTGCAAAATTATTATTTCTGTCATTAATTGAGCATTTGGGCCGAGAAACTTTGTGATTTAATTTTTGATTCATTTTATTACATTTTGGGCAAACACTAATTTTGAGATCTGGGCTCTTGTTTCTGACAATGACATTGTTTGAACAATTATTCTGGGTCTTTTAATGTTCCATTTTTCTTCTTGAAAATTTCTTTATGGGCTCCATTAAGTTTTAATCAGCTGGGCTGTGCTTGTTTAATTTCCTGAAATACAATTTGGGCTTTATGAACGTATTTTCACACTATTTATTTATTTATTTGGGAACCTGTTTTATGTTAAATGTATTTTCTTGCATCAAATTGAATTGTTTAAATTAAGAAAATTTAATTTTGGCAATTTCATATTTTGGAAAATAAGAAAAATTATTGTTGTTGTTGTTGTTGTTGTTTGGTTTATTTAATTGTCTAAATATTTGAAGAATTAACTTTAGACAATTATCTAACTTTTCAAATTTTGTAAAGCCTAATTTGAGTTGAAGTATACCAAAATTAATTCTTTAAGCAATATTTGGATACATAAAACAGTGGGAGGGTTTTTTAATTTGCTTATTTAGTCACTTTTGTTTTTTATCAAATTAATGAATTAATCCCTCTATTAAGATGTGTATATATTCGATTTATTTTGAATGCACAACATAATGGGAGAATTTGTCTAAGATGATTATTTAATCACATTTTTTCTATTAAATTAATTAATTAAATTATCATTAAAGTTTTGCGCATATTTGGAATTTAAATGTATAAGTTTGATATTTGTGATTAGCATGCATTTTGAGGAGTAGCCATAGCATCCTCTATTGTATGTGTATATAATCACTTACATGTTTTAAAATATCAACTCTATTTAATGGGCAATATTAATTTAATCAAAGTGGGAGGATGATATTTAGTCACTTATGTTGATTAAATTAATTGGTTAAGTCCTCCATGAAGCCGTGCATAACAGAATTTAAGTGCACATGATTGATATTTATGATTAACTTGCATGCTAGAGTGGTAGCTACAATGCCCTCTTACATCATGCATAAATAATCATATATGGATTTTAGAATGTCAATCTTTTGAAGGTGAGTAAATATTATTTTATTCACATTAATGATTTAGTTGATTAAATTAATTAAATTAAGATTCTCATTGACATTGTGTATATATAGATGACATTTAAATTGTACATATTTGATATTAGTGATTAGCATACATATTTTGTTTAAGGAATAGCTACAGTGTAATGCCCCAAATTTTGATTAAGGGCTAATGATAATTATTGTGAATGATTTGGTGAAATAAAGTTGATTTGAGATCTGAATTAATTATTGGAAATGCGAACACTCTGTATTTTAGCATAATTATGTGACAAAATAATTATTTGGGCTAAATATGAGGGAAATGGCGCATGAAGAAGAGGAAAAGAATTTAAATGTGTTATATGGCAATTTAAGATAATGTGCCATAATCAGGGAAAAATTGGAAGAATAGAAAATTATCGGTTAATTAGTCAGTGATTAATGAGAAAATTAATTACTAACTAAGAAGAAATGAGATGTGTGACTAAATGGCTAATGAAGTGGTTAGAGTAACTAATTGGTTACTTACCTTATGAGAGCCAATGAAATTGGGACATGTGGCAAGCTTACATGAAGGGAGAGTGTATGGAAAGTCAAATGCAATATTTTAATATTTCCTTCCCTCACTCTCTCTTGCCCTCATTTTCGGCTGAAGAGGTATGGCAAGGGAAGAAATCATCATTTCATCTTCTTCCTCACTCTTCTCTCTCATTTTCTCTCTCCATTTTCGTGCTGCCATGGAAGCTTAAGAGAGAGGAAGTGCTTTTGCTTAAGGTAAGCTATTTGACCCTTTAGATGATCTTTAATGCCAAAACTTCTTTCTTTAATATTGTTCCTTGGGTTGAGGACTTCATTTTGATGGTTTTAGATTTTCCACTTGGTGGTGTTTGAGCACTCAAGGAAATCTAAAGGTGGGAGAACCAAGGAACCTCTTTGAGAAAGTTGTTGAGGTAAGTGATATGAACCTTCCTATATAGGTTTTGTGGCCATTGATTTAGTTTTGGAATTTCTAGAATTTATGCCTTATTTTTGAAAATTAGGGTCATTGGGAGTTTGGTGTGCTATGGTTATGGAATTGGTGTTTTGATATATGTTTGGAATAGATAGAAATGGCTTTGAGGTTGAAATGTTAAGTTTGATGATTTTGGGATTTTGGTGTTGGATGCAGCCTAAAACCAAAGCATGATAATGGAATAGGAATTTGGTAATTTTGATGTTTCCATTGGATTCCTTGTGCAAAGTTATGTGAAGGTAGCCTTGGTTGAGAATTTGGGATCATTGGAAACACTTGGGTAAAGTCTGGAAAGTGCTGTCAACTTTACTATGTTTTTAGCTTCTGATAAGCCTCACTCGAGTGCAGCATGATATGTTCTCTTTTTCCTTTAGTTTTTCTGTTGTACTTCCGTGCAAAAAGTGTTTGTCTCACTTGCAGGTGTTGTGGGTTTTCACTCAGGTCAACCTTGTCTCACTCCAATGCAGGTGTATCTGACACTATGAACTCACGTCTTGGGTTGTTACTTGCAGCCAATTTTCAAGAGTGAGTCTTAACACTCGTGACTGTTAAGTCTTCACTCGAGTGCAAGGGTCCCTGCTAGAGTGTACTTTTCCTTTGAAAGTTTCTTTTGCTTTTGGGTATGCACTTCCTGAACCTCACTTTGTAGGACTCGAGTGAGCATTTGGATATCACTCGAGTGTTGCTTCCATGACTCAAGTGCAGTGAGCATTTCTTGTTTCTATCGTGGTTCTCTGCCAAGCACTTGCTCGAGCGAGCTTTCATGTTTGAATGCAAAGTTCCTCATCACTCGAGTGAGGCCTTCTTCACTCGAGTGCAACAGTGAAAAATCTGTACTTTCACTTCTAAAAGGGGATATTTGGGATAGTTCTTCCAACCCTTTAAGGCTTTTGTTAGAGGCATTATAGCTTCCTAAAGGTTAGTAATGATAACCAATTTAAGTATTGTGAGGTCATTTAAATATTAGAATAGAGAATAACACTTCGTCCCTAATTATGAATTATAGGATTCGATATTTGCCTTACTCGTGAGAGACCAGTGCCAGAGCATGAGCAGAAAGACCAAGGTAGTGACTTTTCTCTCATGTTGTGTATGATGCTTGGTATGCATAACTTATCATTGTGTTAATTTCGAGTGAAAACTTAATGTTGCAAAATTGTGGGCATGAGGCCATTGTGATCTTGTGAATGTGTTATCTGTCGGAGGGCATTATAGGGGGAGTAATTCAACATGAGCAATCATAGTGGGTGATGATTATCACACCTACCGCTGTCATTGTAATTGATGAGGCTGTGTTGTGGAATCGTAGATTCTTGTTTTAAGAATATGCCAGTGTGGCAATGTGTTATGAAATGTTTATATGGAACCTAGCTATGGTGATATATGTGATATGAATATGTGGTTATGCAATACAGTATGAGCACTTCAGCGTGAGCATACGTAAGGATGATGTAGGTCACACCTGCCCCTGCCACTATAACTACCGTTGTAGTTGCTATGTATTGTGTTGTGATTTGCTTATATGCTTTGTAGTTATACATACTATGAGTGATTTGTTACTATGAGGATTCCTTAGAATCTCACTCTCCCAAACAAATTTCAGACAAGATTGGTGGTTCTAAAGAGAAGCCGGTGACGAAGGGCGGTTAGAGCTTCGGGATAGGAGTTTGTTTTGGTTTTTAGTTATCATTTTGGATATTTGTATATAATATTTTGGATTATAGAATAGTAATTGTGTAATCCCCTAGAATGGGAAACTGATCATGGGTAATTGTGCCCTGTAAACTCTTATTGATTAATGAAACCCGAGTGTGTCGGGAATTTGCATCGTACTCTGATATTTATGAATGGAATCGTATTGTACAAGCCAATTGTGTAGTTTAAATGTGGATATGAGACCGTTATTGAACAAATTTTAGAAAGGTTTTTGAATACCATGTTTTGGGAAAAAGGATTGTTAACAAGTTCCAAATCATATTACGGTCTCTAATTTCACATAATCATATAATTATAAACTTAATCTTGGCCTTGGACGAGAAAGGGGTTACATACAGCATCCTTAAGCACATGTTGTATGCATATTTAATCATATAAGGTTTTATCATATTAAATTATGATCATATGTACAATTAGTATACACAATGGTATGATGTCATTGTGATGAGTATGTAGAATCGAGGAGTAGCCACGACATCCTCACTAGGTACATACACTCTATTTTGTTCTAATAAACAAAATACATCACACAAAGATTTGAAGACATCAATTGTAATTAAATGTATGGTTATAATTAATCTTTGCCCACAAGGAGATAATTATAACCATATTTTTAATTAGGGTTTAATGGAACGACATTATATTTTCTAAGTAGCCCATTAGTATTAGGAGTTATAACTGCATTCTAGTTTCATCAATTTGAGATAAATTCATACTATACTAATATCTTTGACCACAAGTAGACTTTAGTTATATGAATTTATAATTGTACGATTTACATTGGTAAACATATGTCTATATGCGATGGTTGCTACCTCTTATAGTAATTTTGTAAGCATGATTGAATTTTATTTTGACTTTACAGCATGATTGTTATTTGTTCAATTGTTTAGTGTAATATAATTTATTAGAGACAATTAAGCTTAAAAGGAGAACTCCTACCATTAGGATAAAATTGACATTAAGAAAAGTTCATGTATTTATAATACTAACATGAGAAATGAGATAACATTATTGTCTTAATAAAGCAATATCAATTAAAAGCTGGATATTATAAGTACATAAAAAATGAAACGAAGTCAATGATTGTTTATTGGCTGAAGGACAAACTTAGAAATTCTCATAAATGTCATTGTATTTGTTTGTTTACTACCAAGTGATTCTCCGTAATAGGGTAAGATGTCTCCATTAATTTTGGTGGAATAGATATTTATTTTATTGTCTCATGAGCAATTACTCCTTTTCATGAATACATGCATGGCAATTAAGTATTTATTGGAAATGTGTATATATAAGTTTTGCTCATAATTAGAAAAGAATGGGATTTTAAATGAGGACTATCAAACTACCAACCCAAATGCCATAAAGTAATACACATATAAAGTTTAATGTGTCTACAATTAATGGCTTGATTGGAGGCAATAATGGATATACACTTGCCATTGGCTATGTTCTAACAGATGAAATAGTTCATCCTGTTTTTAATTGACTTTTCAAATACCTGAACACCTTTTACTTTATAATTAAGTAGTGTCATTTGACATTTTTGGAGTGTATAAAGCAAAAGTGGATAAATTAATCTAGTAAACATATTAATATAGTTAAATCAATTGGAAGAGATGGATGACATGATGGGTACATAATTGGTGGATAGTAACTTGGCCTGAAAGTTTTTCGCTTAAGGAATGTACTCAAAACAATTATATATCTTAAATGAGATTCCAACAAATTTACATTTAAACCATTTTAAAATATGAATGTTGGAAGCTCAATTTATATAGAGTTGTCTTATAAATGAAAGAGTGTGGAAGGAAAACATCATGAGAGACTAAGATTGTATACTTTGATAAAAGTGCATAGAGGTCTTAGGAATTATAATGAACTATCCATTTCATTTTAGAAATTGTGTAGTATTTTTGAAATGCCAAATTATTAAGAAATGTCATGATTAGTGAGAGTGATCAAACTCATTAAGGATGCTCATACATAATGGATTGTAATATCTAATCATGATGGAACATTGGTTTTACATGACACTCTCCTTGTTGAGACAAGTGTAAAACTTAATGATATTTTGGAATTCTTGATTGGTCAAACTTGAAATAAAAGGTATCAATATTAAGGACTCTATCAATTACTAAGAAGAGTATCCCAAAAAAAAACAAGGGATATTTCAAATTGATAGATGGTGCTCTTATTATACAACTTCAATCTGTCTACAGATTGGGTTATAAGACAAATGGCAATTCAAATTTTGCAATTTCTACCAACTATACATCATGTACTACAATTAATTTGACTTGAACATAAATATTAAGATTGACCCTAAATTCCACATAAAGGCATTAATTTATGATAGTTATGTGAGACCTTAAGGCAGACAACAACATATGGATATTTAAAGTTGTTGATGTATAGATCCTTCTATATCTTCATGATGTTTAATGCCTATTTTGAAATGGTATATTATTGGCATATTCCCATTATAGACATAGGGAGAGATATATGTGAATTAAAAGAAAGTGGCGCATAAACTATGAGGAGAATTTAGTTAGCAAAACTGAGAAATTGTCTTCACAAGCATGTCTCACATTAGTGATAAATAAGGTGTTATGATACAATCACATATATGATAAGGTAGAAAGTATCATAGTTTTGTTTGTATCACTAGATTAGTGGGAGTTGAGTCATTTATATTGAACGAAATGATGATTCACTCATTGCTTGGGAATCTTGACATAAGGTGTTGCACATAACAAAATAACCATTGTTCGAATTTGTGATATAACTAGGTTAAGTGTAGTATTCTTTCAGAATACATAAAGAGACTATTCTCAAAATACTTGAGAATGTCATAAGCAACTACGATCCCAAGTATTTGAATTTTTATAGATAGATGGTGTAATATTCCAAAAATTCATGTAAGGGCTAAGAATCCCAAAAGCTGGTGTAAATGATATTAGTGCAATCACTTCGAGAATTTTGTATGAAATTAATTCCCAACTAAGTTAGGACTAGGATTTACCCTTGAAAAGTGAAATAATAATGAGGCTCAAAATGTATAAGTAAAAGTAGAGCCACTCTCGGAACTCCTAGATGCCCATTTTGTCATTCATGGAAATCGAGGAGTCAAGATGGTAAAATATGACTTAAGTAGTCAGAGGAAAATTTGTTGGTGGTTGCAAGGCATAGATGTGCCATTTTCGAGATTTGACGGATCAGGCGTCGTGTGGCGTGTCATAGTCCCAAGTAAAATCCTGAGTAAGCATCGATAAAGTACCTTTAATAAAGTAAGCAATTATGACTCATGATGGTATAACTTTTTTGTTGGCTAAATAAGAGCATGACATGTGTCCCTTAATCATGACAAAGGATAAAGCCATTTTTGTGTTGGCCAAACAAGGAGGTGACAAATGTCCCTCATCATTACACCACCTTTATTGTAACACCCCAAATTTTATATTCACCGAATATATTATAATTATTTGAGAAATTCAATAAAATGGTGAATATTTATGAAATTTGAATCTTATGAACTTTGAAATATTTATATTCCTGAAGAAATGGGTAAATAAATTCAAAAAAGGAAATTAAATATCAATGGTAATAGTAAAGCCATAATTTTGCCAATTTAGCCCAAAATTAATTATTTTTCAATTAATTGCAATTAATTTCAATTAATCAAGGAGAATAAAGGAAAATGTATAATTAGAACATTCCATCAAGAATAAATCAAGAGTTGGGAAATTAGAAGGAATTATGCATAATTCATTTAATTGAATTATGGAAATATTGGAACAACTTTCTTCCCTTTTTCTTTCAAATTTTCGCCTAGCACAAAGAAATGGAGGGAAAAATTATCCTTGGGAAATATGCCAAGTGTCATTATCATATGAAGAGGGGATTAGTTTATAATTGATTTGGATGAGCACATGTCTAAAAGCCTTAAAATAATGCTACATGGACATAGTAATCATGATTAATCATGATAATGGTACACTACCTTGAGTGCAAAGTTGGATTAGTTGGAGAAAGCAATTTGGTTAGTGGAGCATAAGAAGAGGACGGTTTTCTATGCTAACCAAGAGGGAGGAATTAATTCAAATCCAATTGGAAGGCTAATGACATAGTTTGAAGGAGATGAGACCATTTGCCAAGTGTCACCACAAGATTTCATCTTGGAAATCAAGGGCTTAAATGAAAGAAGAGGCATTTTATTAAAATACTTTCTTTTTCCTTCGCTTTGCTCATTTTGGCCAAGACAAGAAAGAAAGGAGAGAGCGAGAGAGCTTTGAAGAACTTAGAAGATTTTAGAGAGAAGGAGGAAGGAGCTTAAGGTATGTAGTAATCTCTTAAGCATTTCTTTGCAATTTTTCCATGAAAAACCTTCTCTAAACCTTTCTTCTTCATGAAACCCATGATCATGAAGACACATTTTGAGCTCAAGGAGAGAGAGTGGAGGACGCCTAGAGAGAGAGAACTCAAGATCTTAAGATGTAACCTCACAAACCTTAGATCTATTCTTGTATGATGTTGTTGAGGTTTGTGGTTGATTTGGTGATTTTTGGTTAAGTTGTAAATTTGGAAAGTCCTAATCCTAAGGGGTTATGCTGCCCAAATTTCTTTGAATCATGGTTAGAATGTGTTTAAATGAGTTAATAAAGAATTAGAAGTGGAAAAGTACAAGCTTTGGAAGCTAAAACACAAAAGAGCACTTTTTCATTTGTTTGACCAATGTTTCAGCCATCACTATTTTGGGGGGAAGGAGCTGGATTTTCATGAGATAGATATTTCCATTGGATTCAGTAGGCAAAAATAGGTGGGGTCACGGTTGGTCACTTTTTCGAAAAAGGCCGAAAATGTATAATTACGAAAACGTCCTTAAAACCCTAAATCGGGGCTGTCAAGGGTATTTTCATAATTTGACACTGAATTTGATAATTTTGAGCCCAGAAATGGATTCCTTGGGTGAAAATACGTCAGGATCTCCCTAGTCAAAATTTTGAGAAAATATGCCATCGGGCTGGGTATAACGAGGCCAGGTTGGGGTCCTAGGGCCATTTTGGTAAAATTGCACCATAGAATAATATAACCATAAGAAACACTATGAAAGAGTCTAAAATGATACTTGGATAGGTTATAACCTATTTCTTGTATATTTAATATTTTAGGATTGAGTAGGAAGTTAGAAGCTGGAAGCGACACGTTTTACGAGGCACACTAAAAAGGGATTGAAAGAACTTTGAGGTAGGAACATTATCCTTCATAAATCATGCCATAGTTATATGATTGTGTGGATTCCATTGTTTATAAATTCACTTTATTAATCAATATGGTTGGCCTAAAGAAGGGTAGTTAGTGTTGGGGTACACTTATACTGGGAGTTGGCGAGAGTCCAATCAGTGTAGATTGTGAGGCTAGGCCCTACACATGTATACATGATAATGAAGTGTTTATACTATTCATTAATTGGTGCATACCTTGGCCATATCATATTACTTTTTGCATTTTTATGAACGTAGCATGTTTTTACAGGGATTCTTCGGAATTTCACCCTTTTATTTAACAGACATCTCAGTAGGTGCTGGTAGGACAAAAGGTAAATGTGTAGATATAGAGAAGTGATTGGCACGTGTCTCGAGGAAAGGTTAAAGACAATAGTTATAATTAGTTTATGTTTAAGATATTTTGAGGAATCCTGTAATTATAGAAGTTTCCGCTATATTTTGTATTTTGTTTATGAATGACGTTGGGATTGTAAACAAATACTTTTATCAGTATAATTATACTTTTCTGTATACCCATGAAATTCTATCTTTATTACTCTTCGATTATCAAAATGGAAACGGGTGTTGACATTTATGCCTTTTATGTTGGCGTCCCTGGAGCATGCCACCTAGCGCCTGAGTCTGGGGAATCCACCGGTCCCCCGTCTGGTCAGGTACTTGACTTTCTCGAACACCAAGCTGGGACTCTGGGGAAATTGTCAGGCCCCTCCTTACCCTGACCAATCTTGTGACACTTGGCAAGCTAAGATGAGATCGCTTTGCAAGATTTAATCAGAACCATCCATTCCTCTTTAAGGCCATCAAGTTTGGCCAAGTAGAGGGAGAGGGAGAGGAAATTTGAAAAATTCATACAAAATAGAAAGAAGAGAGAAGCAGGAGGAATAGTAACATTTCCTAAGTATCGAAGCCAATTCCAACCCCAATCGCCGCTATCGTCTAGTAAGTCCTTCAGGAAAGTTCTTCTACTCACTGTAAGCTTTAATTCTATGGTCTCTAACTTCCCATCTGAGGTGTTTTGTGTCACTTAATCAGCTGGAGTGTCATTGGAATACCGAACAACTTGTAGAAACGTGAAGAGGTAAGCGTAGGCTTCCTTTTGAACTGAATACTTTGCATTGAGTTTTCTTAACTCTTGAACCTGCCTTAAGTTTTGGCCAAGGGGAGTTTTTGAAGCAAGATGATGTTTTTAATCATGTATAAGGTGATATATGATGCTTGTTGATATGTTAGACTTGTTGGTGGTCAAAAACACAAATTTGATTTTTAGTTGTTTTTGGGGAACAGTTTTGGTTAGGGGAAACTTGAGCAAGAAGGAGTTTGATTTTTGTATTTTTGAGGGTTCTATTGGATTCTACACAAAAAATTATATAGGAATATGCTCTGACTATAATTTTTGATGATGAAGTTTTCCAGATTTAAAGTACACATAAAGACCTTTAATTTGATAGGTATTATGAAGAATTAGGATAAGTATACTAGGGGTTATGAGTGTTTGAAGTTATACAATTAAAGCTGGGAAAATTTTCTGGCAATATGGGAAAGAGTGGAAACTGGGAATTTTGTGTGGATAGAAGACTATAAGAAACATTTTTCCTATAAAATAGATTTAATAAGTGGCACAGAATTTTAAACCACCCTAATCGGACTTTCCTAGAAAAAGATATGAATTTTCGAAGTTAACTGAAAATTCTGTCAGCTTTTAGGTAATTATGTGAAAAAGAAAAAGAAAATAAATAATGTCATTTAGTAATAAAGTTAACTTTCAAGGGTTAAGACAAAGACCTTAATGATAACCAACATAAGAGAATGATTCATAAAAGAATTGGACTAAGTAATAACTCATTGTTCGTAAATTATAACTTATAGGATTTGATATATGCCTGGGACGTTCGAAGCACGTCAATCGAGGTCAAAATTTGGAAAAATTTTCAGGTAGTAACTTATCCCTCACATACTATGTGATATGTTATATGCATGCTTGTGCCATCATAAATTTTAAGCATTCACATGAGAAGGGCTCAAGCTCAGTTGAATTTCCCAACGTTGTGGCAAGGGATGGAAGTCCTTGAATTACCCGTACTTTATGCTTATTGCATAATGTGAATGGTAACTTTATGCTTTTCACATATTGTGAATTTATCTCTAAATGTTGAATATGCTGATTATATTGAAACTTTGGTTGACATGGCATGTTATATGTATGCATCTTATATGAGTGAGATCTGTTACTACTGAGACTCTTTGAATCTCACCCTATTTTTTCAAAAATGAATTTTCAGCTTGGGCAGGTAGTTCCTCAAGTAAGAAGGTAATCATGGGCGAGTGAAGCAAATAACTAAGAATTTAATTTTTCTGTTGGTTATCTATTTTTTTGGAATTGTACTCAATTTGTATCTAAGTGAAGTCAATCCCGTATTGGCAAATCAATAGACATGTAAGCAAAGTGCCTGTATATATGAAAAATATAGTGACATCCAAACCGATAGTGGACAATCGTCCATCTAGGGCTGTTAAGTAATTATAGTAATTTGGGTTCCAGTAGAGAACGTATCGGTAAAAACTCTTATATGAAGAATTGAACCTAAAATGGATGGCTTAAAATGAATCATAAAATAATATGAGATCAAATCTGAAAACAATTTTTTGAAAAGACTTTTGAAATCCCACTCAGGTTCAGCTTTACACTCTGCTTGAAGCTAGGATTCACACTATTTACAAAATATTACCAATATCTCTTTTTAAAGATATTATTGCACTTAAGTTGTCCATATGCTTTGAAAATGAGGGTGCTACAGATGAATTGTTATGAAAATACAATTAGACTATCCATATGTCTCTAATATACATATCATTGTATTCCTTTTAATTTAATTTCCTAAGTGTAGGCTTGCTTGAATGGGCACACAAACAAGCAATGCCATTGCAAGGGAACTTTAGGTGGATCATCAATCATATTCTTGCTTGAATAATAATTGAAAAGCTGCAGGTCATGAAGTATGTTATAAAATGTACATTAAGTCTCTTATTTTACATATAGAGGAATGATTAGCTTTATTTAGTTTAGTATGATTTGCTAACTTTAAAATAGTTAACATTATGATACATTGTTACGTTTAATGAACAAGTTGCATCATGGAGGGGTACAAGATTGCTATGTAGTCACTAATTGTTTAGTTCCACCTTGAATTGCTTAATCTAGTCATTTTGGAGGAAAGTTATAAGATTACCAGTTAAAGAATTTCATCATGTGGTTTTTGTTAGAATCGGCTGACACCCAAGAGGGGGTGAATTGAGTCTAAGATAAAACTTAAGAACTTTGAAAATCTTTTCCCATCTTAGTGAAAACAATAAGTATGAAAGTAATGAATAATAAATAAACGGTCAGTTATTTAAATAATATATGCTGGAAATTTAAGAGCTTAGGGAAGAGAATATGCAAACTATGATTTATCCTTGTTCGGTCCAATCTGTTAAGACTTACGTCCAGTCCCCAGATTCTTCCTGAGATTTTCAATCCACTATTTTCTTATTTAATTCAGGCATAAGAGAAGCCTTTATAATTCCACAAGTTTAGCCAGGTACTTACGAAGCCTTTTACAAATCTCTCACCAAGTTTCTCCCCCTTACACATCGTAAGGATACAATCTTGATTGATGAAGGATACAATCAATCTTCTCTCTCAAAAGTAAGTAAGATGAATACTGAATTACTATACAAATAATTTCTCTCTCTAAGGTAAATGACATCAAAGCTAGAAAAACAAAGAGTATTCAGGTTGAAGTAGATGATTCATGATTTTATCATTTTGTCATAGTTGCTCTCTTCTCTTATGCTTTGAATGTTCTTCTATTTATAGTTGATGAAGATCAATGACTATTGAGCTTTTCTTCTTACTATTGAGGCTTTCAAAATGTGACCATTGAAATAGCCGTTGGAAGTTTATGATGAAAAATTCCTTTTTTTCAACTTATGTGTTAATCCTTATTTGATCACTTGGAACATGCTTAATCACTAATATAATGAAGTGTTAGAGTGATTAGAAGCAAGAAGAATGAGTTACACAATTATTTCAATGATTTTCAAAAGTTATGAAGTGTTGCTCTGTTTTCCTTGAAAAGCATCACTGGATGAATCACGCGAGTATTGTGCTAGTGATACACAAATAGCATCACTTGAGTGATCACTCAAGTGATTTAAATAGATCACTTAATGTATCAATCGAGTGCTCTGCTAGTGATGTTGTTTGACGCATTACTTGAGTGGTCACTCAAGTGATGTGCTCATTTTGAATCCAAATATGGCAAATGACCTATCATTAGAAAGTTCTTGTAGTCTACATTCCAATGCAAAAAGAATCAACTCCAAATTCATTGTATTCTAAAAATTATAATCCAAATAGTGTCTATTATTCTGGACAATATTCAAATTTTTGAGTGTCAACTTCCAGAAGGCATACCACTTCGAATATAACTCCAAATTTGACATGTGACATATCTATAGAAATATATTTAAGTATAGTTTCATATGAATTAAGTTTAATCTCCATAGGATGTGTAGTTTGAGAGATATGTTCAAAATACCAAACCTATTTTGGAATATAGGGGTGATTTGAGTGTCATCTTCCAAAACTCGCATCTCTTTCATCTGAACTCCTTTGAACTTGATCTTGGTGTCTATGTGATGCATTGGAAGTATAATGTCATATGAAACAAGTTTCAACTCAATCAGATGTGTGGTTGGAGAGATATGTCCAAAACACCAAACATCTATCATACGGAACAAAAACAGAGCACCAGAATAGGTTATCACTAGCACATTACTCAAGTGATGTGGCTAGTGATGATGATCACTCAAGCGATCATCTATAGGGCTGCCATAACTTCCATACAAGTCATTTTAGCTTTGAATTGACCCATTCTAAATTCTATTTGACCATAAAGACATCTAGTATCACTTCTAAGAGCTTGAATCTTGATATTCTCTTTAGATCTTACAAGTTCTTCTTTCTTCAATCTCTCTCTTCTTGTTTTTCTTCTTGATCATTCTCTATATCCCAATTAGATAGCTTCTTTAGTTTCTTGACTAATCTTGATCATTCTTTCTTCAATCTTCCTTTTTCTTCTTCCACTTGATCATTCTCAATAGTTGACCTTGACATCTTCTTTCTTTGCTTAACTAATCTACAAGATATTAAATATAGTAGTTAGTCAATGTAGCAGATAAATACATTATGCAAACTTTTTGCTCTAATATTTGACATATATATTTAACATCATCAAAACTAATCATATTTAAGATTCTCCCCCTGTTTGATGATGGCAAATGCTTTAAGAAAACTATGTAAATATGACAACAAATTGAATGCAATATATTTTTCTTACCTTTCTCCCCCTTATTTGACATCAACAAAAAGTTTAAAGGATAAATAATAAATGCTCTTAAAAAGCATATATGGAAACAAGTAAGAAATGTCTGTCTCTCACTCAATCAAAAGGAATGTATCAACCTTCACTCTTCATGTAATGCAAATAAAAAAATGGTTTTCATAAAACAAATTTGAAACAATTTGAAGAGGTTTTCAGGAAAACTTTTATAATCAAAGCAAATTGAAATCAAAGATGTGAAAAATATTCTCGAAATATAAAGAGAGAGGGTTTAGAAATGCTCATATAGATTTGAAAAAATGATGTGCTCTATGAGGTCTATTGCTTTCTTTTCTTGTTGTGTTAGATCCATGATGTTGTGTTCACCATACTTTTACTATGCAACTCTGATGGATCATATTCATAAAAGTGAAATGTGGCTAGCTCAGTGGTAAGCTTTGAAGTGTGCTCAATAGAAGACTTAGGAATAGCCTATAAGATGTAGAAGAGGACTAAAGTACTAGCTTCTCAAGTGGTGTCTCAACTGAATGAATGTGGTCAATACTTAATGGATCTGAGGTAGCAAAGTTATCTTGGTTTGTGCCTCTTGTGGCTTTAAATACTGCAGCCAATATATTTCCCTTGATTGAGTGTTAAAGCATCTTTCCTCAAATTCAATAGTTTCATCTTGTAGTATATTGATTAATGTTATTGCACAAAACAAATTCTCCAATCACAAAATTTAAATCTTTCTAGCAAAGAGAATGGTTAGTTCTATCAAGTAACAAAAGGTTCTTTTCTATATTATATGTAACAATTAAGATCATGAAAGAAAGGATATAAGAGTAACTTATCATCAAAACTAATCAAGAGATAGGGAATGCAAATGAATATGCTAAAAGGATTTTCTTCAAATAAAAGAGATGAGCTTTTAAGATATACACATGTAAATGTAAAGCTCCCCCTTAATGAATGCATGGCTTAAAAGAAAATCGTTATGAGAAATATAGTTAATAACTATCTTGGATTTAAAAAATCATTAGAAACTTTGTAGAGAAAATGAGTATGAAAGTTTGAGAATTTGGAGAGAAATCAATTTTTAAAAATGGTGATGCTATGTAGGGTTTTAAGGCGATAAACATGTATCACTCGAGTAGTCACTCGAGTGATTTTACTTGACCATTACTCAAGTGATACAACTCAGAGAATTTTAATTAAGAATACAATACCTCACCGGAGTAATGTCATAATCACTCGAGTTATAGTCCTCTGAAGTTCATTGATACATCATTGGCTGTTAATTATCTGGTGATGTGATCAGTACTGAGGGTATCTAAAGGTGTGCCAGTTATGGTGTGGTCCAAGGGGAGAATGACCTGAGGACTGAAATTGAAGAGGCTCATATGCATGATGAACGAGCCCAGTCGATCCGAGCTATGATTGAGTGAGGAGAGACTTGGGATTATGATTTGTCACCTAGTGGACTGGTGCGTTACTAGAAGAGAATCTATGTTCCACTAAAGGCTGACTTTTGGTTGAGAATTCTTGATGAGGCTCATAAGAGTCAGTATAATCTTCACCCCGGTATGACCAAGATGTATCACAACCTGAAATCTATGTATTGGTGGTCAGGGATGAAGAGTGATGTGATTAAGTACGTGGCGCGGTGTCTTACCTGTCAAAAGGTGAAGATTGAGCACTAGAGACCGCCAGGATTACTTCAGAATCCGGAAATTCCATAGTGGAAGTAGGAGAGTGTGACCATGGATTTAGTAGTGGGTTTGCCTAAGATCAAGAACTATGATGCGATCTAGGTGATTGTTGATCGACTCACAAAGTCAGCGCACTTCATACCTATCAATGCTAGCTATTCTCCTAATAGGCTAGCTAAGATATATATCAAAGAGATTGTGAGACTCCATGGTACACTGAAGAACATTATCTCTGACAGAGATCCTCAATTTACTTCTAGATTATGGAGGGCTCTGGATGAAGCTATGGGTACTCAGTTGAGGTTTAGCACGGCCTACCATCCTCAGACAGATGAGCAGTTAGAAAGGATTATTCAGACATTGGAAGATAAGTTGAGAGCGTGTGTCCTAGATTTCAAGGGAAAATGGGACTACTATCTTCCACTAGCTGAGTTTGCCTACAACAACAGCTATCATGCGAGCATTCAAATGGCTCCATATGAAGCCTTGTATGGAAGGAACTACCAGTCATTGTGGTACTGGGCAGAGTTGTCTGAGAGGAAGTAGTATGGGCCGAATCTTGTTGATCAAACAGCTGAGCAGATTTAGATCATCAGAAAGAGTCTCCTTGCAACACAGAGTCGATATAAGAGCTATGCTAATAAAAGGAGAAGACCTCTAGAGTTTGAAGTGGGGGATCATGTTTCCTTGAGAGTATCTCCGGTCACAGGCATCGGGAGAGTAATCAAGCGAAAGAAGCTAAGTCCAAGGTACATTAGTCCATTTGAGATTCAGGCAAGAATCGGGCCGGTGGCATATTGGATAGCACTACCCCCAAGTTTGAGTCGATTGCATGATGTGTTTCATGTCTCACATGTTAGAGCAAGTATTTCACCCAAAAGGGGGAGGAATTGGGTGATACCAAAAATTTCGTTGTGTATAAGAAAATTGACAGAATATTTAAAGTAGTTGAGAGGAAAGAGAAACATCACTGAAGTGTACACCGAGAGTTATACTGGTTCGACCACAACCACTTTGACTTATGTCTAGTCCTCAGAGCATCTCTGAGAGTTTCACTATATTCTCCAAGATTCAGTGGGTTCTTGGCACCTCAGTACACAACAAGTCCTTCACTAGACACTCTCTCCCCCTTACACGTTGTAATCAAATCCCCAACTCAAGGTTCCACAACCTTAAGTTGTATCAATAACAAATATTGAGTTTGTAATGAAAAACTCTCTCACAAAGCAAATATATAATCACTGAAGTATAATGAACGAGTATAAGAAAACAAAGCACTAAGGGTGTGTTGATCAGTGTATGTTCGTGTGTTCTCAGTTCTTGTATGTTGTTTTCTTCTCTTTGAATACTCCATATATATAGATGATTTGTAGTGTCCATTGGAAGCAATTCAAACATGTCCGTTAGAGTCACACAGCAACGGTTGACTGTTCTTCGAATTTGAAAACTATCCGTTTGCGGTAGGTAAGATCTCGGAAACTTTATTTGACTTTGCTCTTCTTGCATGATCTCTTCATTATTTCTCTGCAAATGTACTTAGGATACTAATGCATTGAAGAGTTAATCATATAGAAAATAATTTAATAAATATTCGATGAAAAACATAATTTCTGGACTGCCTTACTCGAGTGCTCAAGTTACTTGAGTAGTCCCTTGAGTAAACATATCAAAAATATGGCAGTGAGAAATTCAACATTTTAGATAGATATTACTTGGGTAAGACATGGGCGAGATATATCACAAACTTTGGAAATACCTGATTACTCGAGTGGCTACTTGAGTGACCATGTCTTTACTTCACAAGTTACTCTGGTGCTTACTCTGGTAATCAGATTACTCGAGTGGTTACTCGAGTATCCTGAGCTTTTCTTCACATGTTACTCGAGTAATCCCTCGAGTAAATTTCAAATAACTCGGCAGATTACTCGATTACTCCTTTGAGTGATTGCATCAAATTCTTGGCCGAGAGTTTGCATACTAATTACTCAAGTGACCCATCGAGTAATGGATTAAATAACTCTACAGATTACTCGAGTGGTCCCTCGAGTAATGCCTTTTTCTCACTTGGTTACTTGAGTGGCTACTCAAGTAAAGTGTTGCATTTCTTGGCCAAGAGCTACTGGAAGATTTTTGACCTGGTTACTCGAGTGGCTACTCGAGTAATGCCTTTACAAATGATGTTACTCGAGTGGCTACTCGAGTAATGGTCTATATAACTTTACAGATTACTCGAGTGGTTCCTCGAGTAACTTCTTCCAAATTTTGGCAGTGCTTCTCTAGATGAAATTCACCATAATTACTCGAGTAACAGCTTCCCTTACTCGAGTGGTTACTCGAGTAAGCCATCACAGAATTTGCTTATTACTCCAGTGTTTACTTCAAGTAATACTTTGCCACTTTGTTCAAATTCATTTGTTTGTTATCAAATCCTTTTATATTATTGATCCAATCTTTGTTATCATTAAAACATATGGGATCTAACATTCTCCCCCTTTTTGATAATGACAAAACTTGGTGATTTTGAACAAAGTTTTCTGAAATTGAGTTTTCAAACATAGCTTCTTAAATACTTTTCATATGAAATATTTTGTTCAATTTAACCTTGAAAACTCTTTTGAAATAGCTTATTAAAGATATTTTCAAAGTTTTTGTTCTTATTTATTTGTTCACCTTGCATACACAATAAAAAACATATTAGTCCCATAATGCAACATAATTTCAATGAAATTTAACTTTAATGGCATAAAGAGGAATTCAATACATAATCAAACTTTACAATTCAAAAATAAAAAAAAAACTTAAAAGCACCCTAAAGCCCCATACACCCAAATCCCAATACATCAACTCAGCCATTCATCACAAAATCACTCAGGTTCTTCTCCCCCCTTTTTGTCTTTATTACAAAGGTGGAATCAATCATGAGGAGGAGTAGGTGGCTTGGCTGCTGAGATAGGAGTGACAGGAAATGCCAATGATTCATCTGAACCATCTGAACTTGAAGGATCTGAAGAAGATGGTTCAGGGTCAGGAAGGTTCACTGGCGGTGTTTGAAGATCCTCTAGAGGATTTATTGGAGATAAAGGGTAAGGAACCAGAGAAGTAATTTATACTTCCTCTGTAGCAACCGGTTAAGACATAAGAACCTCTTCAGTGCATGTAGGTGAGGTAATGGGAGTAGATATAGGCTCTGGCTGAACAGGCTGAGGTGGATCATCAGTAGTGATGTGGATTGGCTCGGATGTGTCAGGGTCAGGCATAGAGAACAACACATTATTGGGTCCAGTCTCAGGGGGTCTATGCTCAGTAGGTATAGATGGTCCAAGTTCAGGGACAGGTATGGGCTTAAGAATAACATAAGGACCAGGAATAACGGAGCCAGATGCCATAGCATCAAGTCTGGTAACAATGGATCTTAGAAGGTTACCCTGTGCACGCTGTTCAAGTAGCAACTCTTCGTGCCTCTTATTCATCCTCTCCACAAGTTGTCCCATCTTCTCATTCATATGGGTTATCAACTACACATTGGTATTTGCAATGTCAATATGAAAACTCTTCAGAATATTCTCAATGAAAGTTTGTATTGTGGCACCAAAGAAGGATGGAGAAGATGTGTTGGCTAGAGTAGAAAACTGTGTGTCGTCCATTTGACTAGTTGCTATGTCAGTCTTCTTCTTCTTCTTGGGACTTGCTTCTAGAGGAGTCTTCAGAGGAATCTCAATATTCAACTTTCCAATTTGATTCCTCCCCACTGGTGCTATCCTCTCAATCGGCTCTATACTCTCAAGTACCAAATCTTATTCTTCTTAAGCAATAAGGAAATGAGTTGAGGATAAGGCATTGGAGTAGTAGGTTTTCCTTCATACCTATATCTCTTGATCTCATTGAAGATATATTCTCCTAAGTCCTTTTGTTCTTTGAGGATCAAATAGGCGAATTTTCTGAAGTCCATCTCAATGAAATGAGTGAAGTTATTGGATTTGTTCACCATAGCTCTAGAATAGATATACCATAGGACTCTATGAAAATCACTCATATCACTCGGATTGAAATTGAGGGGTCTCACTATCTCACCTGGTCTTAGGATAGAGAATATTTGGTTTGAGTCAAGGTTAGGGTAATTATCATCAGGAGGATTCTCTATTCCTAACCAGGTATTAATTCTAGAAGGTGAGATTAGAATTCTATATCCTCTGACTTTAGAAGTCATTTCTTCTTCCACAGACTTCCTAACAGGATCATTTATAGGTTCAAGATTACAATAAAAATGCCTCACAACTTTGGTGCAAAATGGAAGTTTGACAGAGAACCAGGGCATGTAGGAATCAAGATAGGGACTCAGATAGAATTTTAATACCTCTTGAAGAACCTTGTAGTTAATGTAATGCATCTTGCGTACATTTCTTCTTACAAAATGACTCAGGTACTTCTGAGATTCCTCAAGCTTGCTTACGTTGAATCCCTTTGGAGGAAATGTGATTTCTTCATCCCTCTCTTCCGTTTGCCTTGAATATTTCCCTTTCTTTGTTTCCTTAGATTGAAAAGCCTCTTCAAGCATGCCTACCATGACTTTGGTAAGCTTCTGATCATTTTTGGGCTTTTTCAGAGGTTTAGGAGAAAAGGTAGGTGTGTCGGATGAATCAGAAGAAGGAGGAGATGGCTCTTTTGTTGCTTTGCCTCTTCTTGGAGGTGGACTCTTCTTGGTTTGAGCTCTTGTGACAATGGGCTCCTTAATCACAACCCCTTTCACCTCTGGCTTAGGTTGCGGTTTGACTTTGGCTTTAGGTTTAGGAGAGATTTTTCTTTTCTTGGTAGGAGGAGAGGAAAGTGAATCCAAGGGTTGATATAGTTCAGAGGACCCAGAAGTAGGCTAAGATTGGGAGATTTAGTTCTCACCATTTTGATTTGTGAGAATCAAAGATTTCTGAAAAATAGGGACTGAGAGTCGTGAATGTAGGGCAAGAATTTTTGAATAGTTTGGGAGTTTTTAGAAGTTAAAAATGAATGGGTTTTGATGGAAATGAGAAGGGAAAAAGATTGTGAAAATTTTTTGTGAAAGCACTAGGAGAATTACTCAAGGAGATTTTATGAGAAATGATCGAGTATCGTCTAAAATAACCTAGAGCCCGACATCACTCGAGGGCTTACTCGAGTGATCATTAGCTTCACTCGAGTAGCTACTCGAGTGATCATACCAAAAATTTTAAAATGCAGTGAATTTGAGAGCGTACCTGACATGAATAATACTGTAATTACCCATGTATATTCCCTTGATCATTTAATGATTCTTTAGAACAGATTTGAGCTGAAACTCGGCAGATTTGAAATCTGCACCCAGGTTCACTCGAGGCCTTACTCGAGTAACGGTGATGTTCACTCGAGTCCTCCCTTGGGTAATCTGTCTCTTCACCTTTTAAATATTCATTTCCAACCGTTGTGCCATTTCATTTGAAATTAATGCTACCCTGGCACATTTCCAAGTTCATTACTCGACTGGCTACTCGAGTAATGCATCCATTACTTCAAAGTGTCAGTCCAGTAATTGCTCTTTACTTGAAGTTGTCCCTTAGTAATGTTATCCTCCGTTAACCTCTGCTTTTCATACTCCAAAATAGAATATCATGATCCTGCAAAACAAATTGCTAGAAACTCCTATGCTTAAGTTAGTAATCATCAAAACATCAATAAATAATATAATCTAACATTTTGTAAATGCTAAATAACTTACAATTCATTGGGATTTACCATTCCCAATTCTCGTCTAATATACAAAAATTGATCTTTTGTAAGAGGTTTTGTGAAGATATCAGCTAGTTGAAGATGAGTTGGAATGAATATCACTTTGACATCTTTCTTTTGGACATGATCTGATGAAGTGATGTCTAACATCAATATGCTTGGTTCTGGAATGTTGAACATGATTCTTTACCAAGCTTATCGTGCTAGTGTTGTTACAGTATATTGGTGTTTCTTTCAAATAAATACCAAGATCCTAGAGTTGTTGCTTTAGCCATATTACTTGTGTACAATAACTTGATACTAAAACATACTCAGCTTCCATTGACGAAAGAGACACTGTAGTTTATTTCTTGCTAAACCATGACACAAGTGAGCCTCCAAGAAATTGGCCTTGTCCACTCGTACTCTTTCTGTCCGTCTTGTATCCTCTATGATCAGAGTTTGAGTATGCAACTAGATATTCACTTATTCCTTTAGGATACCAGAGACCCAATTCTGGCGTGTCATCAAGATATTGGAAGATACGTTTGACGGTTTCAGCATGTGACTCTTTTGGTGTTGATTGATATCTTGCACACATGCCCATACTGAATTGAATATCAGGCCTACTTGCAGTGAGATAGAGTAATGATCCAATCATTCCTCTATATTTTGTGATGTTGTAATCTTTTTCCTTGACATTCGTATCAAGCAATGTAGTTGAGCTCATGGGTATGTCCGTTCCATTTGCTTTATTCAATCCATACTTCTTCAATAGCTCTTTCAAATATTTCATTTGTGATATGAAAATTCCATTCTTTCTTTGTTTGATTTGCAAACCGAGAAAGAAATTCAATTGTCCCATCATTGACACATCAAACTCCCCCTGCATTATCTCAGAAAATTCTTTGCATATAGTTTCGTTAGTAGCACTGAAAACTATATCATCAACATATATTTGCACAATTAATATATCATCATGTTTTTGTTTTGTAAAAAGTGTTGTATCAACTTTTCCACGTACAAAACCTTGATCAATAAGAAATTTACTGAGCCTTTCATACTATGCTCTAGGAGCATATTTTACACCATATAAAGTCTTTTTTAGTTTAAAAACATGGTCAGGTTTGGTTACATCTTCAAAACCTAGAGGTTGTTATACATATACTTCTTCCATGATGTAGCCATTTAAAAATGCACTCCTTACATCAATTTGATAGAGTTTGAATCCCTTGATGTATGCAAAGGCTAAGAGTACTCGTATAGCTTCCAATCTAGCCACTGGAGCATACATTTCCTCATAATCAATTCCTTCTTCCTGATTATAGCCTTTGGCCACCAATCTTGCCTTGTTTCTAACAATTATTACGGATTCATCAAGTTTGTTCTTGAATACCCATTTAGTGCCAATGATCAGATGATCCTTAGGTCAGGGTACCAAATCCCAAACTTGATTTCTTTCAAATTGGTTTAGTTCTTCTTGCATTGCTATAACCCAATCATTGTCTGATAGGGCTTTGTTAATGTTAGAGGGTTCAATCTCAGAAATGAATGCAGAAAAACTCACTTCATTGAAAATTCTATTTCTAGTTTTGACTTCTTCATTCACATCTCCTATGACTTGATCTAGGGGATGGCTCCTATTGTATTTCCAGGCTTTAGGTTGTCCTAGTGATTGATCTCCTTCTTTGGTTTGATTAACTTCTAGAACAAGAGATTTAGAAATAGTTTGACCATTTTCTTGATTTAAAACAACTTCCTGTTCTTCATCAATGGTTTTGTCAGAGGATTTAAATTCATCAAATACAATATGAATTGATTCTTCAACAACACATGTTCGTTTATTGAAAATTCTATATGCTTTACTTCAATTAGAATATCCTAGGAAAATTCCTTCATCTGTTCTAGAATCAAATTTTCCTAAGTTATCTTTACCATTATTATGAATGAAACACTTACAACCAAAGATGTGTACATGAGCAAGGTTCGGCTTCCTTTCTTTGTATAGCTCGTATGGTGTCTTTCCAAGTTTTGTTTTAATGTAGGCTCTATTTGAAATATAGCATGCTATGCTCATTGCATCGGCCCAGAAAACTTGAGACACGTTCTTTTCATTTAGCTCTAGCCATTTCAGTGAGCACTCTATTCTTACGTTCCATGACTCTGTTTTGTTGTGGTGTCCTTGGAGCAGAGAAATTATGATCAATGCCATTAGTATCACAATATTCTTCAAAGGCTTGATTTTCAAATTCTCCACTGTGATCTATCCTGATACCTGCAATAGACATACCTTTCTCATTTTGCACTTTCTTGGCAAAAATAATGAATTCTGTAAAGGTTTTATCCTTTGATAACAGAAAAATAGTCCATGTAAATCTAGAGAAATCATCAACAATGACTAATGAATATAAGTTACCACCAAGGCTTTTAACTCTTGCTGGACCAACTAAATTCATATGTATTAATTGAAGTGGTCGACTTGTTGTAATTTCATTTTTTGATTTGAAAGATGATTTTTTTTACCCTTTTGACATGCATCACAAATCAAATTGTTTTTAAAACTTACTTTGGGTAATCCAAGAACTAAATCCTTTTTTAGTAGTTTGCCTAGTTGGTGTATGTTGACATGAGCTAGTCTCTTATGCTATAACCAACTTTTATCGGCATTACTCAGAAAAATATTTTCAGAACTATTTCTAATTATATCAAGTGTATAGCAGTTACCTTCCCTTTTTGCTCTGAGCTTTGCCTTGATATTTTTCTTATCAAGTAGTAAGTCTTTCTTGTTGACAATCAGACATTCCTCTGAATCAAATATGATCCAGTTGTCTTTATTTTCACTTTGACTTACGCTCAGCAAATTATAACACAAGCCTTCAATGTAATATACTTATTTGACTTGTATTCCTTATTCCTTTGTCGTTTTTTATTTCACCAATTCTTGCTATTTTTTCGGATTGATTTCCTCTAAATTTTATCTTTCCACCTTCCTTAGGTTGCAATGTGGTAAAACTTTCGAAATCACCGGTCATATGTCTAGAGCATCCACTGTCTATGTACTATGTAATATCCCAAAATATATTCAAGAGCTAAATGTATAGAATAGATGGTGGGATTAACGACAAAATTACTTTTGGAAATTTTGTTATGACTTTAGTCAAGTTTCACATGCAAGATTGGCAATTAAATATTATATTGCAAGATGATATTTGACAAGATCATCTTCTTCTTCAAAAGGCCATGATTCACATATGACAAGAGGGAAAAGTAAGAGTAAATACATATTGGCTACTAAATATGACATAAGGAGACAATTTGACCAAGTTATAAAAGGATGATGACTTGGTCAACAATTGCAACAAAAGGCAATTAAATATGATAAATGGAAGAAATGCCAAGAGATATTTTATAAAGCTTTAACCTCTTTCAAGCCTCCATATTCGGTCAAATTTTAAAGAGAGGAAGGAAAGAGAAATTTACTTCATACACTTCTTCACTTTTGTCTTTGAAAAGTCAAAAATTGCAACTAGAAAATTTGTGTAACCAATGGCTATGCAAGTTCATGCAATTGGTCAATCTTTCTTCCTCCTTTTGAAGAACATGTTGGTCAATAATAATTCTCCATTTGTGCAGTCCATATCACGTCCAAAAGCAAGAAGAGAAGAGGCAAGAGAAACCTTAATCAAATGACCAAAGTCAACATGGCATAAGCTTGTGTAAAAAGAATTATTTTCCACCACAACTTTTCTTTCTCTTTGGGCCACATTTTCGGTCAGATATTAAGAGGATAAGAGGAGAGAAAAACTGATCATAATTCACTCTCTCACCTCTTCTCAAGGTTGGCCAAGTTCAGAAAGATAAGAGAAAGTGAAGAACAAAGTTGAGGTAAGATCTTCTACATGGATTTTCAACTCCTTAACCTCATCTATGGCTCAAGTGACCTTCATGAAACTTGTTCCTCTCTTCCTTAGCTTCATTTCTATGGTTTTTGTTTTTGAATAAGAGGAGTTTTCAGCCACCTTGCAAGAACAAAAGTTAAGGAATCAAGAAAAGAACACAAGAAGAAGCAAGAGGTGAGTAAGAGCATTATGTTGATGTATATGATGCTTTAATTGGTTGAGTTGTGGTGGGCTATTATGACAGCCCTAATTTCGTTTTTAAGGGTATATTAGGGATCATGAAGCTTTCATCCTATATATGTGCTTATATGTTGGTTTGGAGGCAAATGAGCTAAGCTTAGTGATTAGATAGTGAAGTGGTTGTTTGTTGTGAAATACCCTAAAAGTCTGCCAAAACAGGATATGGGGAATGAGTTGGAATTTGTTCATTTTGATATTACCATTGTGTTCTACACGAAAAATTATGTGGGAATAGGTTTGGTTGTTGATTTTGAAGCCATTGGACACATTGGTTGAAAATTGGAAAAACTGTCAAGTGTAACTCTGTGCAGGGCAGTCAGTTTGTAGGGACATTTTGAATGGGCAATTGGTGTCTAAAAATTCTGAAAATTTCCAGTCTTAAATTTCAAATTCCAAGCTTCAAAATTGACATATAATTTGTGTCATTTCGTTTTTTGAGCTGGGAGTTCTAGTTGCCCAAAGTTTGATGTCGAAACTGGACCTAATTCTGGAGCAGTGTGGAATGTTGTGTAATTCTGGAATTGTGTGGTCATTTCTGGTAATGATTCATATTTTTCCTATGAAGAGGACTTCAAGAGCTTTCAATATGATTTTAGTTCACCTCATTTTGAGTTTTCTAGAATTAGTTATGATTTTTCAAAGATGTTGGAAAATTCTGGCAGATTGGTCACCTATGCAAAAATTGAAGATTTTATGGCATAATGTAATATTGTGGAACTTTGAGGTTAGAAATTAGCATTTTAGGTTAATTGACCACTTTATCTCCTTAGTTTACTTGATTAAATGACCATAGTGATAATAAACTTAAGTATTATGAGTTATTAAAGAATTGGAATAGGTAATAATTCGTCGTCCTTAATTTTGGTTTATAGGATTCGGTAATTTCCCTGCTCGTGATCCACCTGCGCCAAAGCACAATCAGAAAGAACAAGGTAGTGACTTTTTCTTTTGTACCATATGTGATGCATTGTATGTGTGTTATATCATTGATTTGTGATGAATTTGTATGTTGTGACATTTGTGGATATGTGTAAGCACCGCCATGCCAACAGTCCCTGAGTTGCTAATAACGGTTCGGGTTAGGATGGTGTGCCTTCCGGGCGGTAAAAGGGGATGAGGATGGGGTGTGATATGTGTGATTATGTGAGAAGCTGAAAGGCTATTTGTGAAGGCCGACGGGCCAATTGTGAAAGCCGGATGGCTATATGAGCTATAATGCTATGTATATGCACTGCCATGCCAACAGTCCCTGAGTCGCTAACAACGGTTCGGGTTAGGACGGTGTGCCTTCCCGGTGGTAAAAGGGGATGAGGGTGGAGTGTGATTCGTTCTGCTGCTGTATGATGATTTGCTTACATGCTATGTGTTTAGGTGTGGTATGAATGATTTGTTACTACTGGGATTCTTTTGAATCTCACTCTTTCCTATGACTAACCTTTCAAACAGGGCAAGTGGCTCCAGGGAAAAGCGGATAACCAAGAGCGGATAGGACTTCTTAGAGATATTTGACTTGAAACTGTTGGTTATCTATTTTGAGAACAGGATTATTGTATATATTTGGGGTTGTAAATACTACTTTGGTTATGTAATCCCCATTTTTGGGAAAAATGATACACCCAACATATATATGTAACCCGGGGTCTTGCTGGGATTTTAGTTGTGCGCTCTGATATTTATAAATGCGATTAACCTGTACAGGTAATTATATTCGAAACTGAATGTGAGACCAAATTACTAGTATTTTGAACTATTTTGTAGATACCCTATCTAGAAGATAGGAAATTGAAATTTTTTTTTGTACTTATTGGTCTCTAATTCACTTTAATTTTATAATCCGGATGTAATTACGGTGAGGGGGTTACATACTACTTGTTGTTTTTGGATGCTTTAAGACATATCTGCAATCAAATACGATTAAGTCTTAGGTACCCACATCTTTTTGGGTCCTTTTGGGTTAGTACAAAATTTTTTTGGAACATATGAACCTTTAGGTACCCATTTGTAGGTTCCTACATTTCCTTTCTTCCTATGAATGCATGATGAAGTATAATAACCTTTTCTATTATAATAATTACAATGTGAAAAAGGATTTGATGTATGCACAGAATGCTGAAAATAATTCAAGTATGATTTACCTCCAGCTTTCTTTCTTCCTTTCCTTCTGTCTGATTTTGGATCATATCCAGTTCCAGATCGATCATTCACAAATCATTGAGCTTTTAAAATTACATTTAGCATTTCACTTCCCTTAGTGAATTTTTCAAGAGATTTAGTAGGATCAGTGTTTTTTTTTTCTGAGAAGTACAGTTTTCACAATCCTTTTCAAAATTCTCTTTAAGTTTTACTCCAAGAGCTTTGTTTTTCTTTTTGAAAACAACTAGTTCTTTAACTACTTTGATGAATTCAAAATGTAAAGCATTATATTCAGAAATTAATTCATCATAGGTAGGATCAGAATCAGTTACCTCTTCTTCTGTTTCCTCTTGAGCAACTAGACAGATATTGGCTACTTCCTCTTCATCGCCTTCTTCGTCAGAAGAACTATCTCCCCATATGGAAGATACAAAAGCTTTCTTCTTGTTGTAGAATTTTCCTTTTCTCTTTTCTTTTTTCTTCTGAATCAGTTCTTGACATTCTGATTTGAAATGTCCTGGCTTTCCACATTCATAGCAAATGATGTGTTCTTTATTGCTTAGTTATCCTTTTTGAAAGTTTTTGAATCCTTGGCCTTTCTGGTAAACCTTTCTTAATCGTTTTATGATTAGGCCCATTTCATCATCGTCAAGCTCTTCATCTTCATCTTGTTCTTCTTCTTTTGCTTTCAGTGCTAGACCTCTTTTCTTCTTGTCACCAATATCATCTAGTTCTCGTTTGAACTTTAATTTGCTTTCATATTCAGAAAGGCTTCCAAATAGAGAAGCAATCGATCGCATTGATTCACCTTTTGCTTCCTCAATTTCAGTGACTTTTGTGTCCCAGTCTTTAGAAAGAATATTTAAAATCTTTTGTACTTGGGTATATTGATCATAGACTTTTCCAAGTGCTGCAAGTTGATTAACAAGGTGAGTATATCTAAGTTCAAATTCAGCTATTGACTCACCTGATTTCATTCGAAGTAAATCAAACTCAATAACGAGAGTATTGATCCAGTTTTCTTTTATTTCTGAAGTTCCTTCGTGAGCTATTTCCAAGGCTTCCCACATTTCTTTAGCTGTTGGGAGTATGCAGATTCTGAAATACTTATTTTGACTCAAGGTACTTTGAATCATTAGAACTGCTTTGCTGTTGAGTGTAATGAGTTTCTTGTCATTTTCATCATATTCTACTGGTGTCTTGGGAACTCTTTGTGAATCTACAATCTTTTCAAGTTTGTATTTTCCACTCTTAATCACATCCCATAGTCCATATTCAGTAGCCATTATGAAGACTTTGAACTTTGTATTCCAGAATGAGAAGTATTCGCCATTGAAACCCGGAGGTCTTATGATAAAAGCTCTGTCGGGAAGAATGCCTTCACCTATGCTTGCCATTGGATCCTTCTTAGGCTGTTAAACCTTAACAAGAAGACCTACGCTCTGATACCAAATTTAAAGCAAGCGTTTTACCCAAGAAGGGGGTGAATTGGGTGATACTAGAAATTTTGTTGCGTATTCAGTGGGTTCTTGGCACCTCAGTACATAGCAAGTTCCTTCACCTGGACACTCGCTCCCCCTTACACGCTGCAATCAAATCCCCAACTCAAGGTTCCACAACCTTAAGTTGTCTCAATAACAAGTATTGAGTTTGTAATGAAAAACTCTCTCATAGAGTAAATATATAATCACTGAAGTACAATGAACGAGATAAGAAAACAAAGCACTAAGGGTGTATTGATCAGTGTATGTTCGTGTGTTCTCAGTTCTTATATGTTGTTTTCTTCTCTTTAAATGCTCCATATATATAGATGATTTATAGTGTCCATTGGAAGCAATTCAAACATATTCGTTAGAGTCGCGCAGCAACGGTTGACTATTCTTCGAATTTGAAAACTATTCGTTTGCGGTAGGTAAGATCTCGGACACTTTATTTGACTTTACCCTTATTGCATGATCTCTTTATTGTTTCTCTGCAAATGTACTTAGGATACTAATACAATGAAGAGTTAATCATATAGAAAATAATTTAATAAACATTCGATGAAAAACATAATTTCTGGACTGCCTTACTCAAGTGGCTACTCGAGTGCTCAAACTTGTTACTCAAGTAGTCCCTCGAGTAAACATATCAAAAATATCGCAGTGAGTAATTCAACATTTTAGATAAGATATTACTCAAGTAAGACATGGAGTAAGATATATCACAAACCTTGGAAATACCTGATTACTCGAGTGGCTACTCGAGTGGCCATGTCTTTACTTCACAAGTTACTCAGGTGCTTACTCTGGTAATCAGATTACTCGAGTGGTTACTCGAGTGTCCTGAGCTTTTCTTCACATGTTACTCGAGTGAGCCCTCGAGTAAATTTCAAATAACTCGGCAGATTACTCGATTACTCCCTTGAGTAATTACATCAAATTATTGGCTGAGAGTTTGCAAACTGATTACTCGAGTGACCCCTCAAGTAATAGATCAAATAACTCTACAAATTACTCAAGTGGTCCCTCGAGTAATGCCTTTTTCTCACCTGGTTACTCGAGTGGCTACTCGAGTAAAGTGTTGCATTTCTTGGCCAAAAGCTACTGGAAGATTTTTGACCTGGTTGCTTGAGTGGTTACTCGAGTGATGCCTTTGCAAATAATGTTACTCGAGTGGCTATACGAGTAATGGTCTATATAACTTTACAGATTACTCAAGTGGTCCCTCGAGTAACTTCTTCCAAATTTTAGCAGTGCTTCTCTGGATGAAATTCTCTACAATTACTCAAGTGATAGCTTCCCTTACTCGAGTGGTTACTCGAGTAAGCCATCACAGAATTTGCTTATTACTCCAGTGCTTACTTCAAGTAATGCTTTGCCACTTTGTTCAAATTCATTTGTTTGTTATCAAATCCTTTTATATTATTGATCCAATCTTTACTATCATCAAAACATATAGGATCTAACATCATAGCTCAAGAAGTACCAACCAGACCCTGAGCATATCATTGAGTATGAAGAGGTTGAGTTGCAAGATAACTTTACTTATGCCGTAGAGCCAGAGCGTATCATCAATTGAGAAGAGCGGCGGCTCAAGCATCGAAGCTTACCATTTTTGAAGGTGGTCTGGAAGGGAATGTCTCCAAGATAAGCAAATTGGGAGGCAGAAGTAGACATGAAGAAGCGATTTCTTGAATTTATGCCCTATGATGTGTAACAAATTTCAAGGATGAAATTTATTGAACGGGAGGAGAATTGTAATGCCCCAAATTTTGATTAAGGGCTAATGAGGATTATTATGGATATTAGTGAATTTAAATTGGAATAATTATGTGTTTTGTGGTAATTTTAATTAATGTGCCAAAATCAGGAAAATTTTGATTAATTAGTTAGTGATTAATGAGGAAATTAACCGCTAACTTAGAAGAAATGAGATGTGTGACCGAATGGCTAATGGAGTGGTTAGAGTAACTAATTTAGTTATTTAACTTTATGAGAGCCAATGGAAAGGAGACACTTAGCATCATATATGATGGTAGTTGTAATGACCCAATTTGGGATTAAGGGCTAATGACTCTAATCTTGATTGCAATTAGTGTAATTAAATACTTGTGTAGACTTATTATGTAAATTTGATATGAGTATATTTTGAGATTAAAGATCAAGGGTAGAGATTTGTTGCATATGGGTCGGAATCTTATGCATTAAGCTTGTGTGAGCTCATTGTGGAAGGGAGAATATGGTGACATGTGGCATAGTGTGGTCCATTGGATGTGGCATAAGGGGACAAAAATCTACTTTTCTCTCTCCCTTCTCTCTCTTTTTTGGTGGAGTATGGGCACAAAGGAAAAGAAACTCATCATCATCATCTTCCTTATCACCTCACCATCTCTCATATTCCCTCTCTTCTTTCTCCATTTCTGGCGGACACAAGCAAGGGAAGAGAAAGAGAAAGCTTTGATTTTGTGTGAGTAATAATCCTCTTATGCTCAAATCCTCTTCACTAATTTTGTTCATAGTGTTAAGAACTTCATTGTGGTGATTTCAAAATCTTGAAAGGTGATTGATTTGAGTATGGGACGAAATTGAAAGTTGGAGAATCAAGATTCTGGTTTTGGAAAAGTGAAGAGGTAAGCATTTGATGCTTTTTGGTATACTTATTGCGAGTTTTGGATGAGTTTGATGAATTATAGAAATTTACCTTGATTTATGTCCATTTTAGAATGTGTGAATTTCATAGTAATTAATGTTTGGATTAGTACATTGTGAAGTTCTTTGAGTATTTGATATGGTTTTGATGTTGGAAGTGATTTGAGTGAATTTGGGAATTTTGTGTGTTATAGAGATCGAAGGGCATAGATTGTGTTTATAATGGTATTTGGATGTTTTAGAGGTTACCAATGTGTTCTTTAGGCAAGTTTAAGTGTGTTTGAGCTTTGTGTGAAGTTTGGAAACCATTGGGATTGGTTTTGACCATCTGGGAAATTTCTGTCATATGCTGTGATCTGGGCATTCTGATAGCAACACTCGAGTAAGAGTAGATCATGCTCAAGTGCTGCGTGTATTTTCCCTTTTCTGCTTTGAGTTTTGCATGGGTTTTATGAGTGGAGCTCGAGTGCACTTCTGTAACCGCGAGTGAAGTTGGTGGTCACTTGAGTGAGCAAGGGATTGCTCGAGTGATGGTGTGAGTTCAGAGTTAGGGTTGCTCTCGGGTCCTCACTCACTGGTCATTTGTCAAGAGTGTGCTCTGACACTCGCAAGCATTGTCGTCTCACCCGAGTACTAGGGGTCATGCTTGAGTGAGCTTTTCCCTTTGGTGTGGTATGTGCTCTCGGGTTGTCACTTCTTGTGTTGCACTTTCGGGTACTCGAGTGATTTGGAATCTTTACTAGAGTGCAAAGTTTTATGCTCGAGTGATGTGAGCACTTTCGGGTTAGGGTAGTTGCTCACTGTCAAACACTCACGAGTGAAAGCCGTTCTCACTCAGGCACGAGTCACTTATCACTCGAGTGAGGTCATCTTTACTCGAGTGAGCCAGCCTAAAATCATTGTTTTGCCTTTCAAAAAAGGGGTCTTCAGGGTAGTTCTTCCAACCCTTTAGGCATATGTTTAGGCCTCTAATAGTCATCTAAAGAGTCCTAAATGATAACCAACTTAAAGTACTATGGAAATATACATTCGGAAAAGAGATTGATTGGTTGTCCCTAATTTGGTATAAGATTTGATATATGTCGCCTTCGTGAGCATGCGGAACCAAAGAATGTTAGGAAAAATTCAGGTAGTGACTTTTCCTTTACATCTTATGTGATGCATTGTATGTGTGTTATATCATTATTTGTGATGGATTCGTATGCTACAATATTTGTGAAAATTGTGTATGCGCCACTATACCAATAGTCCTTGAGTCGCTAATAACGGTTTGGGTAAGGGCTATGTGCCTTCCTGGCAGTAAAAGGGGATAAGGCTAGGGTGTAACATTTGTGATTATGTGAGCTGAAAGGCTATTTGTGGGCCGAAAGGCTATTCGTATGCACTGCCATACCAACAGTTCCTGAGTCGCTAACAACGGTTTGGGTTAGGACGGTGTGCCTTCCCGGCTGTAAAAGGGGATGAGGGTGGAGTGTGATTTGTGTTGCTGCTGTTATGTGATGATTTGCTTGCATGCTATGTGATTACGTGTGGTATGAATGATTTGTTACTACTGAGATTCTTTAGAATCTCACTCTTTCCAAATGACTAACATTTTCACTTAAATTTTGTAGTCCGGATATAATTAACATGAAGGGGTTATAGTAGTAGTCCGGATATAATTTTCACTCTGTAAGGAGAAATATCATTGAAGTGTACACCAGGAGTTATACTGGTTCGGCCACAACCACTTTATCCTACGTCCAGTCCTCAGAGCTTCTCTAAGAGTTTCACTATAATTTTCAAGATTCAATAGGTTCTTGGCACCTCACTACAAGCAAGTTCCTTTGGTTTAACACTCGCTCCCCCTTACAAGTTGTAATCCAATCCCAACTCAAGGTTCCACAACCTTAAGTTACCTCAATAACAAATATTGAGTTTGAATGAAATATCTCTCTTACAGAGTGAATAAGAATCACTGAAGTACAGAATTACAAGTATATGTAAAACAGAGTAGTGAACTTGATAATGCGTTCGTGTGTGTGTTCTTGTTATTTCTTTGTTTGGATGTTCCCATATATATATATGTGTGTGTGTGTGTGTGTTGGTAATGATTGTTGGAACATTTTTCTTCTTGCCCGTTAGAGTGTGTGCAGCCACTGTTGACTTTTCCAGTATTTAAAAAATATCCGTTTGCGGTAGGTAGCATTTGAACGTTCCATTTGACTTTTCTTATTTGGTAAGATCTCTTCATTGTTTATTTGCGGATATGCTAAGAATACTAATACAATGAAGGATTAATCACATAGGAATCAAATCAATGAACGTTGGAATGATTTCTGAATTTCTGAACTTGCATACTCGAGTAGTTACTAGAGTATTCATTAAGTTTACTCGAGTATCATCGTGAGAGTAATTATAGCAAGTTAATGAATGAACATCACATAACTCGAGTAGTGTATGAAGTAAACAAATTTACAAACCTTGGAAATACCTGTTTACTCGGGTATGGCACACTTTTCTTCATAGGTTACTCGAGTAGCTACTCGAGTAATCTCTCAATTAAACTTCAGGTTACTCGATGCTTTACTCCAATAATGTTGGCAGGATTTCAGGGCCGAGAGCACTTCAAGTTTGCTTACCCTGTTACTCGAGTACTTACTCGAGTAAACATAAATTTTCTGCATAGCTTACTCGGGTAGATACTTCAAGTGCTGTGTAAATAACTCTGCAGATTACTCGATTATTGACTCGAGTAATCTTGTTAAAATATTTGATAAAGAATAATTGAATACCTGCATACTTGAGTAGTGCCTCGAGTGAAGTGTGATAAAAGCATTTCTTGTTATTCGAGTATTACCTTCAGGTTTTGCTTACCATAATGAGTTACTCGAGTAGCTCCTCGAGTAACATTGGCAGGATTGAAAATGCCGAGAGCAACATATTTCTTGAAGCAGGGGACTCGAGTACAGACTCGAGTAATGTTGGCAGGCTGAGAGCAACTGGAAGTGATTTCCCTGCTTACTCGAGTACTCACTCAAGTAACATTGGCAAGCCGAGAGCAAGTCTAAGTGATTTACTTGGTTACTTGAGTTGCTAATCGAGTAATATTGGCAGGCTGAGAGCAAATGGAAGTCTTTTACTTTATTACTTGAGTACTTACTCGAGTAACGTTGGCAGGTTACTTGAAGGTTGACTCTGGTTACTTCAAGTTTCTGTCTCATTACTCGAGTGTTTACTCGAGTAAGCCTTTAGAAATTTTGCCAGTGATGAAGTTTCTCAGCTTTTTCTCTTTGCCTTTCTTCATTACTTCAGTGCTTACTTCAAGTGATGATTTGCCCTGTCATTACTTTGTTCAAACTTATTTGTTTATTAAATCTTTTTCATACCATTCTTTGTTATCATCAAAACATGAAAGATCTAACATTCTCCCCCTTTTTGATGATGACAAAACTTGGTGATTTTGAACAAAGTTTTTGAAATTGAGTTCAAATAAATACTTCAATGATAATTTTGAAAACCTTTTTGAAATAACTTGTTAAGTGTAAATTCAAAGTGTTTTGGAAAATGTTGAAAACATAACATATTCACCTTGCATACATAATAAACTCATTAGTCCCACAATGTATTATAACTTAAAAACTTAAATGGACTCAAAATGAAATTATAACTTAAAAAAGCTTGCATTGAACTTAAAATTGCATTACAAATATGAGAAGCTCCCTAAATCCCATGTACATCCATATTCCCAAAATGAAAGAAAACTTAAAAGAAACTCAGAAACTCCACAAAATCACACTCAAGCTCTTCTCCCCCATTTTGTCTTCATTAATCAAGTAGAGGACTAGAAGGCTTGACCACAGAAATAGGCTTCACAGGAAGAACCAAAGGACTATCTGAACTCAGAGAATCAAAAGAAGAGGAACTGGAAGATTCTGGTTCAGGAATATTGAGCGGAGGGATATGAATGTCATCTCTTGGAGGAACAGGAGGAGGCTGATAGACAATCATAGTGGTGGTCTCAACCTTTTCTGTGGCATCTGTATAATGATGACCAAAGGATGAGGGAGAGATTTCCTCTGTATGAGTAGGGGATAGAATAGGTGTAGGAGAGGGTTCAGGCTGAGCTCTGGGTGGCGAATCCTTAATGATGATGTGAATGGTCTCATTTGTTTCAAGATTGTCCACTGAGCATAGGATATTGCTGGGTCTTGGTTCAAGTGGACTAGAGACTAGAGGTTTAGGAAATGATATGTCAGGGATAGTTGGCTCAACCTCTGTATGATGAAGCTCAGAGGGGATGTTCTCTTGAGGTGAGATATTCTCTGGTGCAGATGATGGACCAGTAGAAGGTCCAGAACCCATAGAGTCCAATCTTGCCAGAATCAACTTCAGGGTCTCACCCTAGGCACGTTGCTCAGCTAACAACTCCTCATACCTCTTGTCCATCCTCTCAACCAACTCAGCCATCTTGTCATTCATGTGAGTTATCAACTCAGCATTGGTGTTGGCGATGTCTACATGAAATCCCTTTAGCATATTCTCCATGAAGTGTTGAAGTGTGGCATTGAGGAAAGAGGGTGAAGAGGTAGTGGCAGCTGGAGCCGAAGACTGAGTGTCATCCATTTTACTCGTCTCAGTCTCAGTCTTCTTCTTCTTCTTAGAACCAGACTCTAGAGGACCCTTGAGAGGAATTTCAATATTGAGCTTCCCAATCTGGTTTCTTCCAATTGTAGTAACCCTCTCAATGTGCTCTTTACTCTCCAAGTACCATATCTTATTTTTCTTCAAGATAAGTGAAATAATCTGAGGATATGGCATATGAGTAGTGGCTTTCCCATCTATTCTGTACCTCTTCATTTTAGAAAATATGTATTCCCCCAAATCCTTTTGTTCCTTCAGGAGTAAAGAAGCAAACCACCTATAGTCCCTGTCAGAAAAGTGGGTATAGTTATTGGCCTTGTTCACAAGGGATCTAGAGTAAATATACCATAGAACCCTATGATGATCACATATGTCACTAGGATTGAAGTTAAGAAGACCCACAAGCTCACCAGGTCTAAGAACAGAGAAAATTTGGTTTGGTTCAAGTTTGGAGTAGATGTCATCTAGAGAGTTTTCTATTCCTAACTAAACATTGATCCTAGAAGGTGAGATTAGGATTTTCTGGCCTCTAATAGTAGTGGTCATTTCTTCCTCTGCAGAAGTCCTATCGGGTTCATCTAGGATTTCTAAACTGCAGTAAAAATGAGTCACTACTTTTATGCAAAAAGGAAGTCTAATTGATAGCCAAGGCATAAAAGGTTCAAGAAAGGGACTTAGATCATACTTCAATACCTCCTAAAGTACTTTGAGATCCACACAGTGAGTTTTGCAGACTTTTCTTCTTGAAAATTGTGTGAGGTACTTCTGAGAATCCTCCAACTTGTTGACATTGAACCCCTTTGGAGGTTTAGTGATCTCCTCTTCTGGCAATTCTGGCTTCTTGGAAGATTGCCCCTTCTCTAGTTGATCAAGAATTCCAGCAATTGCTTTAGCCATATTCACATCATATTTGGGCTTCTTGGAGGGTTTTGGTGTGAAAGGAGTGGAAGAATCAGAAGGTAGAGGAGAAGGAGACTTGACCCTTTTGCCTCTCCCAGTAGAGGTGCTCTTCTTTGATTGAGCCCTTGTAACCACTGGCTCTTTAATCACAACACCTTTCTCCTTTGGTTTCGGTTGAGGTTTTGGTTGGATTTTGGCTTTTGATCTAGGTGTGAGTTTTCGTCTCTTTCTGGGAGGAGGAGAAAGAGGATCAGAGAGTTGTGGAGATCCAGAAGAGTCAGTAGGAGTAAGGTTTTTGGTTCTAACCATTTTGATTAAGAGAAAACCTTGAAATCACAGAAAACAGAGTGAGAAGTCACGAGTTAGGGCAAGATGAATATGAACAAAATAGGAAGTTTTTGGAACTCAGATTTGATGGGTTTTGATGGAAATCAAGTAAGGAAGAGATTGTGAAAACGTTTTGTGAGAGGACTGGGTGATTTACTACAGGAGATTTTGTGGAAATGACCGAGTTTGCGACAGATAAAGACCTAGAACCCGACGTTATTCGAGGCCTTACTCGAGTAAATATCATATTTACTCGAGTCCCTACTCGAGTGATCATATAGAAAATTTCTAAAATAATTCATTTAAATTGCGTACCTGGCATGAATAATATTGTAATTATCTATGTATGTTCCCTCGATCATTTGATAGCCATTTTAAAGTAGTTTTGAGTTGATTCTCATCAAGTTTGTGATCTGGACCTACAGTTACTTGAGGCCTTACTCGAGTAAATTTCAAGTTTACTCGAGGCTCCCCTCAGGTAACCTGTCTTTTCTACTTTTGACTGTTCATTTCTCACCAAATGAACCGTTTGATTTAAATTCCAGGTAACTTGATACGTTACTTCTAGTTTTGGAAGACCATTACTCGAGTACTCACTCGAGTAATGTGCTCTTTTACTTCAAGTTGTCCCTCAGGTAATGCTGCACTGTTAGACATTACTTGAAGTTGATACTCCAGTTATGGTGTCCTCTGATAACCTCTGTTTTTATTTCTCAGAACAGAGTTTCAATCTTCCTGCAAAACAAGTTTAATTCATTGGGATTTACCATTCCCAATTCTCTTCTAATGTATAGAAATTGATCTTTTGCAAGAGGTTTGGTGAAGATATCAGCTAGTTGAAGATGAGTAGGAATGAATATCACTTTCACATCTTTCTTTTGGACATGATCTCTGATGAAGTGATGTCTGATATCGATATGCTTGGTTCTAGAATGTTGAACTGGATTCTTTGCCAAGCTTATCATACTAGTATTGTCACAATAGATTGGTATTTCTTTGAGATAAATACCAAGATCTTGCAGTTATTGTTTTAACCATATCACTTGTGCACAACAACTTGAGACTGCAACATATTCGGCTTCCGTTGATGAAAGAGACACTGTATTTTGTTTCTTGCTGAACCATGATACAAGAGATCCTCCAAGAAATTGACCTTGTCCGCTGGTGCTCTTTTTGTCTGTCTTGTATCCTCCATGATCAGAATTTGAATATGCAACAAGATATTCACTTCTTCCTTTAGGATACCACAGACTCAATTCTGGTGTTTCAGCAAGATATCTAAAGATTCGTTTGATAGTTTTGGCATGTGATTCCTTTAGTGCTGATTGATATCTTGCACATATGCCAACACTAAATTGAATGTCCGGTCTGCTTGCCGTGAGATAGAGTAATGATCCAATCATTCCTCTATATTTCGTGATGTTGTAGTCTTTTCCTTTGACATCAGCATCATGCAACGTAGTTGAGCTCATAGGTGTGTCCGTTCCATTTGCTTCATCCATTCCATACTTCTTCAATAGCTCTTTCAAGTACTTTGTTTGAGATATGAAGATTCCATTCTTTCTTTGTTTGATTTGCAAACCAAGAAAGAAATTCAATTCTCCCATCATTGACATCTCAAACTCTCCCTGCATTATCTCAGAAAATTCCTTACACAGAGTTTTATTAGTAGCACCAAAAACAATATCATCAACATATATTTGAACAATTAAAATACCATCACGTTTTTGTTTTATAAAAAGTGTTGTATCAAATTTTCCTCGTACAAAACCTTGATCAATAAGAAATTTACTGAGCCTTTTGTACCATGCTCTAGGAGCTTGTTTTAAACCATATAAAGCCTTTTTGAGTTTGAAAACATGGTCAGGTTTAGTTACATCTTCAAAACCTGGAGGTTGCTCTACATATACTTCTTCCATAATGTATCCATTTAGAAATGCACTCTTTACATCCATTTGATAGAGTTTGATCCTTTGATGAATGCAAAGGCTAAGAGTACACGTATAGCTTCCAATCTAGCCACTGGAGTATACATTTCCTCATAATCAATTCCTTTTTCCTGATTATAGCCTTTGGCCACCAATCTTGCCTTGTTTCTGACAATAATTGTGGATTCATCGAGTTTGTTCTTGAATACTCGCTTAGTGCCAATGATCGGATGATCCTTGGGTCGGGGTACCAAATCCCAAACTTGATTTCTTTCAAATTGATTTAGTTCTTCTTGCATTGCTATAACCCAATCATTGTCTGATAGGGCTTCATCAATGTTAGAAGGTTCAATCTCAAAAATGAATGCAGAAAAACTTAATTTATTGAAAATTCTATTTCTAGTTTTGATCCCTTCATTCACATCTCCTATGACTTGATCTAAGGGATGAATTTTATTGTATTTCCAGGCTCTAGGTTGTCCTAGTGATTGTTCTTCTTCGTTGGTTTCATTAACTTCTGGAATAAGAGATTTAGAAATAGATTGACCATTTTCTTGATTTAAAACAACTTCCTGTTCTTCATCAATGGTTTTGTCAGAGGATTCAAATTCATCAAATACAATATGAATTGATTCTTCAACAACACATGTTCTTTTATTGATAACTCTATATGCTTTACTTCGGTTAGAATACCCTAGGAAAATTCCTTCATCAGTTTTAGAATCAAATTTTCCTAAGTTATCTTTACCATTATTATGAATGAAACACTTACAACCGAAGATGTGTAGATGAGCAATGTTTGGCTTCCTTCCTTTGTATAGCTCGTATGGTGTTTTTCCAAGTTTTATTCTAATATAGGCTCTATTTGAAATATACTATGTTGTACTCATAGCATCAGCCCAGAACACTTGAGACGCGTTCTTTTCATTTAACATTGCTCTAGCCATTTCAGTTAGCACTCTATTCTTACGCTCCACGACTCCATTTTATTGAGGTGTCCTTGGAGCAGAGAAATTGTGATCAATGCCATTAGTATCACAATATTCTTCAAAGGCTTGATTTTCAAATTTTCCACCATGATTGGTCCTAATACCTGCAATTGACACACCTTTCTCATTTTGCACTTTCTTGGGAAAGACAATAAATTCTTCAAAGGTTTTATCCTTTGATGATAGAAAAATAACCCATGTAAATTTGGAGAAGTCATCAACAATGACCAATGAATATAAGTTGCCACAAAGACTCTTTACTCTTGCTGGGCCAACTAAATCCATATGTAATAATTGTAGTGGTCTATTTGTTGAAATCTCATTTTTCAATTTGAAAGATGATTTAGTTTACCCTTTTGACATGCGTCACAAATCAAATCATTTTTTAAATTTACTTTTTCCAAGAACTAAATCCTTTTTGAGTAGTTTGACTAATTGATGCATATTGACATGAGCCAATCTCTTATGCCATAGCCAACTTTCATCGGCATTACTCAGAAAACAATTTTCAGATTCATTTATACTAATATCTAGAGTATAACAATTACCTTCCCTTTTTGCCCTGAGCTTAGCCTTGATATTCTTCTTATCAAGTAGTAAGTCATTCTTGTTGATAATTAGACATTCCTCTTAGTCAAATATTACCCAATTGTTTTTGTCTGCACTTTGACTCACACTCAGCAAGTTATGGCACAATCCTTCGACATAATATACGTCTTTGACTTGTATGTCTTTGTCATTTTTGATTTCACCAATTCCTGTTATCCTTCCAGTTTGATTTCCTCCAAATTTTACTTTTCCACCTTCTTTAGGTTGCAATTTGGTAAAACTTTCGAAATCACCGGTCATATGTCTAGAGCATCTACTGTCTATGTACCACTTGTTGTTTTTGGATGCTTTGAGACATATATGCAATTAAATATGATTAAGTCTTAGGTACCCACTTCTTTTTGGGTCCTTTTGGGTTAGTACAAGAAATTTTTGAAACATATGATCTTTTAGGTACCCATTTGTAGGTTTCTATATTTCCTTTCTTCTTATGAATGCATGAAGAGGTATAATGACCTTTTCTATTACAGTAATTACAAAATGCAAAAGGATTTGATGTATGCACAGAATGTTGGAAATAATTCAAATATGACTTACCTCCTGCTTTCTTTCTACCTTTCCTTCTATCTGATTTTGGATCTTATCCAATACCAGATCGGTCATTTACAAATCGTTGATCTTTTAAAATCACACTTAGCATCTCACTTCCTTTGGTAAATTTTTCAAGAGTTTTTGTGAGATCAGTGTTTTTCTTTTTCAAAGAAGAACAATTTTCACAATTCTTTTCTGAACTTTTTTATGTTCAATTTCAAGAGCTTTGTTTCTCTTTTTGAAAACAACTAATTCTTTAACTACTTTGATGAATTCAGAATGTAAAGCATTATATTCAGAGAGTAATTCATCATGGGTAGGATCAGAATCATTTACCTCTTCTTCTGTTTCTTCTTAAGCAACAAGACATATATTGGCTACTTCTTCTTCATCACTTTCTTCGTCAGGTGAACTATCACCCCATATAGCAGATACGAAGGCCTTCTTTTTGTTAAAGAATTTTCCTTTTCTCTTTCCTTTGCTCTTTTGGTTCAGCTCTGGACATTCTTATTTGATATGTCCTGGTTTTCCACATTCGTAGCAGATGATATGATCTTTGCTGCTAGTTCTTCCTTTCTGAAAGTGTTTGAATCCTTGACCTTTCTTGTAAAACTCTCTAAATCGTTTTATGATTAGGCCCATTTCATCATCGTCAAACTCCTAATCCTCATCCTGATTTTCTTCTTTTGCTTTTAGTACTAGGCCTCTCTTCTTCTTGTCACCAATGTCATCTAGTTCCCGTTTGAACTTTAGTTTACTTTCATATTCAGAAAGACTTCCAAATAGAGAAGAAATTGATTTCATTGATTCTCCTTTTGCTTCTTCTATCGCAGTGACTTTGGCCTCCCATTCTTTAGAAAGAATATTCAAAATCTTTCATACTTGGGTATGTTGATCATAGACTTTCCCAAGTGCTGAAAGTTGATTAATAAGATGAGTATATCTAAGTTCAAATTCAGATATTGACTCACCTGATTTCATTCGAAGTATATCGAATTTAGTGACCAAGGTGTTGATTCGATTCTCCTTTATTCCTGAAGTTCCTTCATGAGCTATTTCCAGAGCTTCCCACATTTCCTTTGCTGTTGGAAGTGTGCATATTCTGAAGTATTCACTTTGACTCAAAGCACTTTGTAACATCATAATTACCTTGCTGTTGAGAGTGATAAGTTTCTTGTCATTCTCATCATATTCTGTTGGCGTCTTGGAAATTTTCTGAGAATCTACAGTCTTTGTAGGTTGATAGTTTCCACTCTCAATCACATCCCATAGCCCATATTCAGTAGCCATCACGAATACTCAGAACTTTGCTTTCCAGAAAGAAAAGTGTTCGCCACTGAAACCTGGAGGTCTAGTGATGGATGCTCCATCGGGAAGAATTCCTTCACCCATGCTTGCCATTGGATCCTTCTTAGGTTGTCATACCTTAACAAGAAGACCTACGCTCTGATACCAAATGTTAGAGCAAGCGTTTCACCTAAGAGGGGGGTGAATTGGGTGATACTAAACATTTTGTTGCAAATATAAACCTTGACGGTGAATATAAAGTAGTAAAGAGTAAGGAGAAATATCACCGAAGTATACACCGGGAGTTATACTGGTTCGGCCATAACTACTTTGACCTACGTCCAGTCCTCAGAGCTTCTCTGAGAGTTTCACTATAATTTCCAAGATTTAGTGGGTTCTTGGCACCTCAGTACAAGCAAGTTCCTTCGCCTGGACACTAGCTCCCCCTTACAAGTTGTAATCCAATCCCAACTCAAGGTTCCACAACCTTAAGTTACCTCAATAACAAATATTGAGTTTGAATGAAATATCTCTCTTACAGAGTAAATAAGAATCACTGAAGTACAGAATTACAAGTATATGTAAAACAGAGTAGTGAACTTGATAATGCGTTCGTGTATGTGTTCTTGTTATTTCTCTGTTTGGATGTTCCCATATATATAGATGTGTTGGTAATGATTGTTGGAACATTTTTCTTCTTGCCCATTAGAGTGTGCGCAGCCACTGTTGACTTTTCCAGTATTTGAAAAATATCCGTTTGTGGTAGGTGGCGGTAGGTAGCGTTTGAACGTTCCATTTAACTTCCCTTATTTGGTAAGATCTCTTCATTGTTTATCTGTGGATATGCTAAGAATACTAATACAATGAAGGATTAATCACATAGGAAACAAATCAATGAACGTTGGACTGATTTCTGAATTTCTGAACTTGCATACTTGAGTAGTTACTCAAGTATTCATTAAGTTTACTCAAGTACTTACTCGAGTATCATCGTGAGAGTAATGATAGCAAGTTAATGAATGAACATCACATAACTTGAGTAGTGTATGAAGTAAACAAATTTACAAACCTTGGAAATACCTGTTTACTCGGGTACTTACTCGGGTATGGCACACTTTTCTTCATAGGTTACTCGAGTAGCTACTCGAGTAATCTCTCAATTAAACTTCAGGTTACTCTATGCTTTACTCCAATAATGTTGGTAGGATTTCAGGTCCGAGAGCACTTCAAGTTTGCTTACCCTGTTACTCGAGTACTTACTCGAGTAAACATAAATTTTCTGCATAGCTTACTCAGGTAGATACTTCAAGTACTGTGTAAATAACTCTACAGATTACTCGATTATTGACTCAAGTAATCTTGTTAAAATATTTGATAAAGAATAATTGAATACCTGCATACTTGAGTAGTGCCTCGAGTGAAGTGTGATAAAAGCATTTCTTGTTATTCGAGTATTACCTTCAGGTTTTGCTTACCACAGTGAGTTACTCGAGTAACTCCTCGAGTAACATTGGCAGGATTGAAAATGCCGAGAGCAACATATTTCTTGAAGAAGGGGACTCGAGTAACGTTGGCAGGCCGAGAGCAACTAGAAGTCTTTTACTTTATTACTTGAGTAACGTTGGCAGGTTACTTGAAGGTTGACTCTGGTTACTTCAAGTTTCTGTCTCATTACTCGAGTGTTTACTCTAGTAAGCCTTTAGAAATTTTGCCAGTGATGAAGTTTCTCAGCTTTTTCTCTTTGCCTTTCTTCATTACTTCAGTGCTTACTTCAAGTGATGATTTGCCCTGTTATTACTTTATTCAAACTTATTTGTTTATTAAATCTTTTTCATACTATTCTTTGTTATCATCAAAACATGAGAGATCTAACAGTAGTGATTTTATGATAGATAGAATGGATTTGGGATTGAAATGTCTTGTTTGGATAATTTTGGAATTTGGATGTTTGTGTTACCCAAAAACCAAATCATGATAATGGAATAGGATTTTGGTGTTTCTGATAGTTCCATTAATTCATTGGGTATTTTTATGTGGGAGTAGCCTTGGGTGAGAGTTTGGGACTATTAGAATCACTTGGGCAAATGTTGGGAAGTGCTGTCAGTTTTCTGCATTTTTTGTTTCTGATCTGTATCACTCGAGTGGTCAGGGGTCCACTCGAGTATGGGATGAATATCACTCGAGTGGTGATGGGTTCCACTCGAGTGCTATAGTGTATTTTTCCCTTTCTACTTCCAGTTTCATATTACACTTCCGTGTGTAAAGGCAAGAGTGTTGCCTCACTTACGGGTGTTGAGAGTTCCCACTCGGGGAGCCTCGTCCCACTCGAGTGAGGGTGTATGAGACACCATAAACTTGCGTCTCGGGTTGTCACTCGCAACCAACTTCTCAACAGTGTCTTAGCACTTGCGAGTGCTAAGCCATTACACGAGTGCTTCTATCCTTGCTTGAGTGATATCCTTCTTTGAAAGTTTCTTGTGCTCTCGAGTGAGCACTTCCTGAACCTCACTTCGGGATACTCAGGTGAGCATTAGGCTTCCACTCGAGTGATAGAGGTCATGCTCGAGTACAGTGAGCAATTCTGGTTGCTGTCTTTCCTTTCTGCTCTCGGGTGAGCACTTTTTGCACCGCACTTCCTAGGACTCAAGTGAGAGTGAGGCTAGCACTCGAGTATTGCTTCCAAGACTCGAGTGTCCGTACAATATCACTCGAGTGAGGCTATCTTCACTCGTGTGTCTCAGTGAAAAATATCAGTTTTATGCTTTCAAAAAGGGGATTTTTGGGGATAGTCTACCAACCCTTTAGAGTTATTGATAGAGTTGTTTATGGGTATTAAAAGAGCAATAATGTTAAAAAAATTAAGTATTAAGAAGTCATTAAGAATTAGAATAGAGAATTGAATCTTCGTCCCTAATTATGAATTATAGGGTTCGACATTTGCCCTACTCGGGAGAGATCGGCGCCATTGCACGCACGGAAGGACCAAGGTAGTGACTTTTCTCTTATGTTGTGTATGATGCTTAGTATGCATGACTTATCATTATTTGTTGTGTGAATCTTTGGCATAAGGCCATTGTGTTATCTCTCGTAGTGCATTACAGCGTGAGCAGTCGTAAGGGGTGATGGTTATCACACCTACCCCTACCCTTGTTTATACCATTGTAATTGCCAGGGGTGTGTTGTGAAATTGTGGATTCCTATTTGAGTATCCGGCCAGTATGGCTGTGTGTGTATGTGAAATATTTTATATGGATCCCAGCTATGGTGATATATGTGATATGATTATGTGATTGTGCAATACAATGTGAGCACTTCAGCGTGAGCACTTCAGCATAAGCAAACATAAGGGTGACATGAGTCATACCTGCCCTTGTCGCTACAACTGCCGTTGTAGTTGCAATGTGTGTGTGATGATTTGCTTTCATGCTTTGTTGTTGTGCATACTATGAGTGATTTGACACTACAGGAATTCCTTAGAATCTCACTCTACCAAAACAATTTTAGACAAGGTTGAAGGATCAAAGGGTAAGCGGGTGATAAAGAGTGGGTAGAGTTCTAGATAGGAGTTTCATTTTGGGAATATTTGGTTATTATACTTGTGATTTTTGGATATATTATTGGGAAGCAATTGTACATATTTGTGGTATGGCATAGTTTTGTGTAATCCCTAAGTTAAAAGGGAAAGAGATTATGGGCATTGTGCCTTGTATAAACCCTTTATTAATCAATAGAACCTGAGTATGTCGGGAATTTATGCTGTACTCTGATATGTATGAATGGGATCAACACGTACAGGCTATTTATGTTTGAAATGTGAGTATGAGACCATTATAAAACAAGTGTTGTAAAAGCTTTTGAAAACCCTGATTTTTGGGAAATTTTATTTTGACTAAGTCCCAAATCGTACATGGTCTCTAATTCAAACTTAATTACAATTTTAGGAACTAATCTCGACCTTGATCGTGAAGGGGGTTACATCTCCAGTGTTCCTTTCCTCCTTACTAATAATATAGGTCATTGTGTGATAATTCTTCTTGATAAAGTGAGTGAAGTTATTGGCCTTATTCACCATAGCTCTAATTTAGATGTACCATATAATTTTGTGAAGATTAGACATAGAGCTAGGATTGTAGTTGAGAATCCCTATAGGCTCTCTAAGCTTGATGATTCTAAACATCTCAGGTTTATTGTATTCTTTGAAAGGTCTAGTAGAAGGCTTGTTGATACTTTATCCACTCATTAATCTTTAACAATGAGATGGTGACCTTCTAATTTTTTATTGTTGTTTTCAACATCTCATCAATTTCAGTTTCTTCCTTTGAACATCTCTGTTGGCTTCATATCACAATAGAAATGTTTGATCACTTTGGGACAATAAGGAAGATGGGTAGGCAACAAAGGCTCATAAGTGATAGACTTGTTCTTAGCCTTGAGCTGCTTTGAAATGAATCTCAGCTAGTCCCATTTAAGATGTCTTCCTCCTTTCTCTTTTTCTTTGACTACGTCACTGGCTAGTCACTTGCTAGCGATGAGGTGTCACTTGAGTGATACCATATTCTGCTTCTACTCACACTGCAACACTACTAGTTGGTATGAGCTTTTAGCCTCTGTTTTTCACACTCGAAAGTGGAGCATTTAGATCAAGTTCTTCAAAAGTATAAATACATGTTCTTTAGTACCCAACTCTCTTGTGTCTACATAATATTAGACATAACAACTCTTATGCTCTTATATAATTAAATCATATGATATTTAAGCAAAGAGTATAATAAACAAGACCAAAATGTAATTTAACCCAATTAAATAAATTCAAGCCATTGAATCATAAAGGGTAATGAAGAAATGATACCAAGAATGATGATTTTCAATTATCAATGATAATTTGCAAATACACTTTATGTAGAAATTATGTCATTGATAAGATTTCATGCAATCCATGTAGGTTGGATCAAAGAAAGTAGAGAATCTATCCATGATGACTAACTTTTATGAAATGATAAATTATGAATAGAATCAAGTTTACCAAGAATGAAATATGCAAATTGTTTCAAAGTCTCAAATGTTATTTCAAATCATGACAATGCATTGTGACATTAAGATTTTGAATGCATGAAAACTCATTTACGAAGTTTGTTAAATATCAATACTCATGCTAAAAATAATGGAAGTCAATAGTTAATATGTGTGTGTGTGTGTGTTTGTGTGTGTGTGTGTGTGTGTGTGTGTGTGTGTAAGAAAGCTTCTATTTGAGAGAACAACTTAGATAACATGTTAGACATTAGAGTTAACATGTTTGAGAATTTTTCCTAAGAGCAAAAGTCATATGGAAAATGAATTAGCCAAAAAGAGCTTAACTTGATAGACATATATAAACACATTGACTTTGCTATTGACCAAGAGATTATCTTGCCTCTTAGAGTTGTGTCTTAAAATATATAAACATTCAAGGCAAGAATTTGAATACAAGGCTCTAGTTATTCAAAAATGGATGAAGACAAATGTTAATGCATTTGAGCAACAATGAGTATAAGGATTTATGGATGATGAAGCACATACTCATTAGTCCAAATGACTAGAGCTCTAGAATACTATCTTAGTAAGTTATTCCACTATAATGATTAATACATTAACACTCAATGCATTAATAAACATTTGTAATATTTGGAATAACATGGCCAACAAAGGATTTATGCATTAGGCATAAGGCTTTTTGCAAATTGAATTCTTTTCTAGGGAATACACTTGAAACTCATATAGACAATTAACTTGTTAGACATAGGGTCTAACAAGTTAGAAAATGAGTTCAAACAGTAACATGTTTAAGATCAAGAACTAATACGTGAATGATAGGGAAAACTCTAGTGGATGAATTTGAAGCATTTTTTATTTTTAAGTCACAATACATTAACTTCCAATTTTCCAAACCAATTTGAATGTATTCAAAACATGAATATTTTTCAAAACATATGTTTGCACTTTATAAAATAAGATTAATTGAAATCCAAGCAAATTTTTGAAATGTGCATATCAAAACTCAAATATATAGAAAGATTATGCATAATTTCACTTTCGGTCTATTTAGCAATCTTAAAACATTTTGAAAGCCATAAATGATTGATTGCTAATGGTATGAAATAAAAGTAATCATTATCCAAATCAGTTCATATGAGCACAAGATATGAAAAGATATAATGAGATGATACAAATAGAGCATTGGAAGCAAATCTTTGAGTAAGAATGATAAGTGATGCTGCAATAGGGGTTTTAAGTTTAGGAACCCGACATCACTTGAGTAGGCACTCGAGTGATCGTGCCTGACTATCACTCAAGTAGTCACTCGAGTGATAGAACCCTGAACATTTTGATGGAGTAAGAAAATAATACCTTACTCGAGCAATCTCATAATTACTTGAGAAATTATCTTTTAAAGTTCAGTTGAGGATAATTCCTTGACTTTTGCCTCCCAATCTTTCTGTTGGTTTGATCATTTGGAAAGTCACTCCCAGTTGTCACGCAGTGATGATGATAACTCGAGTGATGGTTTATTGTGCATCTTTTCTTCCTTCATCATTGGCTAGGTACTGCTAATGATGTCTCAAGTTCTACCTCAATTTTGCATGCTCAACATCAAAGTCAAGCTTTAAGGTCCAACCTCATCAAGATTTGAAATAATTTCTATGCTATCATAATCTTGAGATGAAGCTCTTCCTTTCTTCTTCCTATAAAACAATATAACTCTTTCTTCCTTTGGTATCTAATTTTACTTGGATCCATTCAAAGTTAGCTTGTAAGAAACATAATATAATTCACATACTCTTAGAATATAAGCAAATCAAAATAATTGAGCACGGTGAATCAATCATGACTTTATGCATAAAAGAAATATTTTTTTTTCAAATCATTATGTATGCATAAAGAACTAAACTAAAGAATACTGTAATTATATTATAATGGATTTTCATATCAGAATATAACATTCATTTCTAAGGTCACAAGATATAAACTTCAATGGATATTAAAGATAATATTGTAAGATGTTTTAGCATTGTATACCTTTACCTTAGGTACTTGGAGGATTGCCTTTTTTTTAACTAATGCATCTTTCTTTGACACTTTGTTTTACCCTTGGGATCATGCAAAGCTCTCTTATATGATGTAGACTCTGAGAGCATTTTCCTTTGTGCACGAGAGATCCTCCTTTTCTTATTCTCCTCAAGGCAGTTAAATGGTACTCTATGGTAGCTCATCCTTGAGGTGGAACATAGTTCTTTTATCCATTGCTTCTCTTTGTGATTATACATTGTAGTTCTTATAATGGATACTTTGAAAGTACTCCTTTTCAATGTATATGATATAAACCTCTTTCTTGGTGCATGAGAAATTATTGGCTTCTTCATCTTCTGTGTACTATTATGTCTATTCCATATGGAATCAATCTGCACATATAAAGGACTAGATGGACATTTTGGTATCCATGTTACTTTGGGTCCTTGATAGTTAGCATTGGACCTTACTTGTTCTTTAGGAATCCAAACAAATTTATTTCTCACATTAAGATTTCTCCTAATATAGCATGTGTGAGAAATATGACCAGCTTTTCCACAATAATTACAAATGATTGAATGATGTTTATCATGAACATTTTTGCAATTATTGTATTGTTCAAGGGAAGAAGATCTCAATGATCAGTTTGCCTAAATTCTTTCTTCCAATATGAATTTCCAGCATGATTGAAAACATTTTTGCTTTTCTCAATAGAATCAACAATTGGTTGAAAAACAATTTTATGTTGTTTTTCAAAATCAAATTTCTTAAATGCACAAGAAGAATTGAAACTTTTTACCATAACATCATCTTGAGCTTCTAATAAGGATTCTTCAAATTCGTTCATGCTAAGCTCTTCTTAGGACTCATCTTCATCTTGTTCATCTATGTTGACTAGATCATGAACATGTTCTATAATTTCTCCTTTTTCATTCTCAACTTCTAATTGTTCATTAATCATGGATATGTAGCTTATAGTCTCATATGAACTGTCGATATTTTCAATTTCAATGCAATTGTCAGAAGCATATATAGAATCAAGAGTATCCCAGATATCTTTAGCACTAGAGCAAAATCTAATTTTCCCAAAATCATTTTTAATTAACACACTATATAGAATTTTCATTACTCTAATGTTCAACGAACACATTTTCTTTTCTTTTTTAGTCCAATTCTTTCTCAGTTTGAAATCAAAATCATTGGTAAAAACATTCCACATATCAAAATCAAAGGCTTTTATAAAAGATGTCATTTTGCTTTCCAAAACCAAAAATTGATATCTTTTAAAATTGGTGGAACTGTATAATCGAAACCTTCTAAAAACAAGTAATACCCAAAATCAGCCATCATAAACTCTTGAGACGGTTAAGTCCTCTAAACAAGAGCCCAAGCTCTGATACCAAATGTTAGAACCAGCTGACACCCAAGAGGGGGTCAATTGGGTGTGAGATAAAACTTAAGAACTTTGAAAATCTTTTCCCATCTTAGTAAAAGTAATAAGTATGAAAGTAATAAATCATAAATAAGCAGTTAGTTATTTAAATAATATATGCTAGAAATATAAGAGCTTAGGGAAGAGAATATGCAAACTGTGATTTATCCTAGTTCGGTCCAATCCACGATGACCTACGTCCAATCCCCAAGTTCCTCCTGAGATTTTCAATATACTATCTTCTTATTTAATATGGGCACAAGAGAAGCTTCTACAATCCCACAAGTTTAGCCGGCACTTACGAAGCCTTTTACAAATCTCTCATCGAGTTACTCCCCCTTACACGCCATAAGGATACAATCTTGATTGATGAAGGATTACAATCAATTTTCTCTCTCAAAAATAAGTACGATGAATACTAAAGCACAATACAAATACTTTCTCTCTCTAAGGTGAATGATATCAAAGTTAGAAAAACAGAGAGTATTCAGGTTATAGTAGATGATTCATGATTTTAGTATTTTGCTGTAGTTGCTCTCTTCTCTTACGATTTGAATGCTCTTATATTTATAGTTTGATGAAGATTGATGACTGTGGAGCTTTTCTTTTTCCCGTTGAGACTTTCAAAATATGACCATTGAAATAGCCGTTGGAAGTTTATGATGAAAAAGTCCTCTTTTCAACTTGTGTGTTAATCCTTATTTGATCACTTAAAAAAATGCTTAATCACTAATATAATGAAGTGTTAGAGTGATTAGAAATAAGAAGAATGAGTTACACAATCATTCCAATGATTTTTAGAAGTTACGAATGACCTATCTATAGAAATGTCTTTAAGTCTGTTTCATATTAATCAAGTTTCATGTTAATACGATGTGTAGTTTGAGAGATATGTCCAAAATACTAAACCTATTTTGGAATACAATGGTGATTTGAGTGTCATCTTCCAAAACTTATATCTCTTTCATCTGAACTTTTTTTGAACTTGATCTTGGTTTCTATGTGACGCGTTGGAAATCTAGTTTTATATGAAATAAATTTCAGCTTAATCGGATGGGTGGTTAGAGAGATATGTTCAAAATATCAAACCTTTATCATGCTGAACGAAAACAAAGCACCAAAATAGGCCATAACTAGCACATCACTCGAGTAATACTGCCCATGATGATGATCACTTGAGTGATCATCTCTAGAGGTGTCATAACTTCCATATAAGTCATTTTAGCTTCGAATTGACTCATTCCAACCTATATTTTGACTATAGAAACCTCCAGTATCACTTTTGAGAGCTTGAATCTTGATATTCTCTTTAGATCTTACAAGTTCTGTAAGAGGCAAGCTTCACCCAAGAGGGGGGGTGAATTGGGTGATGTTATAAATTTTCGCTTGATGTGGTGATATGAAAAATATAATAGATAGAGTAGAGTTAAGAAGATTTGAACACAGAGAGTTATACTGGTTCGGCCTAACAACAAGGCCTACGTCCAGTCCTCAGAGATCAAGACCTACTGAGATTTTCACTATACCTCCAAGATTCAATGGGCTCTCAGAATGCCATAAAACAACAATCGTCCTTGAATGGACTACGAGCAAAAATATTCTCTCAACAAGAAACTTCTCTCCCCCTTACGACAAGTCTTACGTGCAGAAAAATAACCTATGACTCTTCTCACTTGCTTATGTATACAAGACTTATGAGCAGCAACGTTCTCTCCTGCTTACACCACTGTAAGTCTTACGAGCAGCAACGTTCTCTTCTGCTTGTATCTTATAAGACTTAAGAGTGGAAGACACAACAAGGAATTCTCTCAACTGCTTCTCTTGTAAGGAAAAACTACCCTCTCAAGGTCCCAATACCTTGAGATCAAATAAACATAGAATTTTGAATTGTATGAAGACTCTCTTACAGAGCAAATGATTAAACACTGAAGATCAATGTGTATACAGAGAAAAATGATGAATAGCAGAAACTTGGTATAAGCTTGTGAATTCTTGTGCTACGTTGTTGTTGTGATTATCCTTGAATCTCTGTATATATAGTTGCTTCAGTTTTTGCCCGTTTTGGAAATCAACATTTGAGGAGCGGGACTTTGCAACTATTGAAGGACACGCGCATGTTTGAATATTCTGAATGCGGTAGGTGCGAACGTGTCTATAATCATATTGTCTGCCGTTGTTTGACTTTCCTCATATGGTTCATTTCAAACGTTCATATTCCTGTATCATACTTTTAAAACAATCAAAACAATGTTAAACAATGATAAAAAGTAATGATGATATGAATTAATAACAATAAACCATATTCGGAATGAACGTTGTGATACTTAGCATTTTCGGTGGTCAAACAGGGCATTACTCGAGCATGAAAGGCTCACTTCGAGTGATCTCCTATTTTCCTTCATATGCCTCTGTTATCGGGTTGTGCTTGCATAAATTTCAGAGAGACAAAATCTTCACTCGCGTGTGTGAAGAGGGGTCTTACTCGAGCACAAAACCTCTGCTCGAGTGATCTTGCAATTTCCACAGGGAATGTCTTCTCGGGTCATCACTCGCATACCATTTTGACAAGAGTAAGAATTTGTACTCGCGGGTGATATGGACCCTCACTCGAGCACACTTACCTCTGCTCGAGTGAGACGCATATTCTCAAGGAATATGCTCTCAAAACCATCACTCGCATCAGGATTTCAGAGGGATAGAATTTTCACTCGCGAGTGATGTGGGCCCTCACTCGAGCACACAGACTCCTGCTCGAGTGAGAAGGATATTCTCAAGAATAATACCTTTTGAACAAGCACTCGCAACAGATCTGGAGAGGGATAGAATTTTCACTTGCAAGCATTGATGTGTCACTCGAGCATATATGGGTGTGCTCGAGCACACTTGCACTTCTCTGAACTTCATGACTCTCGGCCAAGTACTCACAGTACCTTGCTCGAGCACAGAATGCTCATGCTCGAGCATTGATGTCTCTGCTCGAGTGAATGAAGGAAGCATGCCATTACTTGCTCTCGGCCAAACACTCGCAGACCCTCACTCGCATGTGTGCTCAAGTGAGAATGACTTCTCTGCTCGAGTGCATACCTTGTGCTCGAGTGATCTAGTGAACACAAAGGGAGAATGCCTCTCGGGTACATACTTTCTGGCTTTCTCTCGCACCTGCTCGAGTACAGAAGAGATCTGTGCTCGAGTGCAAAATCCTTGCTCGAGCACTCCAGTGCAATTTCACAGCAGATATCAGCAAAGCATCAAATATGCATTTGGTAACTTGGAAACTTTTCTTAACCTTCTAAAAACATGTCTTGCACATAATTGACTTATTGTTATCATCAAAACTTGGGATCTAACAAGTTCTTCTTTCTTCAATCTCTCTCTTGTTTTTCCTCTTGATGATCATTCTCTATAACCCAACTAGATAGCTTCTTTAGTTTCTTGATTAATCTTGATCATTCTTTCTTCAATCTTCCTATTGATCATTCTCAATAGTTGACCTTGACATCTTCTTTCTTTGCTTAACTAATCTATAAGATATTTCACATTAAATTCAGTAGTTAGTTAATGTAGCAAATAAATGCATTATGTAAACTTTTTACTCTTAATATTTGGCATCTATATTTGACATCATCAAAACTAATCATATCTAATAGTTTTAAATTAATGTAAAAATAGAGTGTTGTATGACCATAAAGTCAATAGGTCATAAATATATAAAGTATAGATCCTCATATGAGTTCATGCATTTAGAGACATTAGAAGATCATATACCTTATTTATGAGATGGATCACATTGAGTAACCTAGATGAGCTATTGTCAAATGATGAAATTTAAGCTAAAGTTTGTTGTCTCATATTGGTACCTAATTATCAAAATTGATAAACATTCAAGTAGGAACATAATAAACATTTAAGGTTTATTCATCAAGTTTTAACCCATTAAGTAAGGCTGTTGCTATGTAATATATAGAAGATACTACTCAACTTACGAGGACTTATCGTCATGATTCTTGCAGCATAACCTTAATTAATCTGACAGGATAATTGACATATAGTTACGGGCCAAGTTGTAGACTATAATATATTTTATTAATATATTATAATTATTATTAGTTATTATTTAGGTAATTAATTAAAATATCCCGAGTGTGGCTGTAAGTCAGATCCAAGCCCAATTTAATATTATAGTTATTGGCTATTAATGTGATATCTCTTATGGTGGGATAACACAATTCAATTTACAACCAATTAATATGAGCATAAAAAAAACCTAGTCTACTCGTCTGAGGTTCCCTGACTGGCAACGGCTTTTAACCAAATTGCCATCGCTGTGCCTCACAGCCAGTCAGAAAGAGACCTGACAATTGCTTCCATCTTCACTTTCTTTTGCAGCCTCTTTCATTAGGATTTGTAAGTTCTCTTTGTAATCAAAGCTTAGCAATGGCTAGAGGTAATTCTTATAAGTCTTTCGCTATTGATTTTAGGAAATTCATGTACTATAATTTATGATTTATTTTGTATTCCATTGTCCTATAGGTAATACATAACGGTCTCATTTTGAAAACCGTTATTTATTTAGTAACATACATAATGGTTTTTATGTAAAAATCGTGACTTTTAATAATAATAAATAACGATCTCACCTAGACAACCATTATATATTTAGTAACATAAATAACAGTTTGTACCTAAGAACTGTGAACGTTTATAATATATAACGGTTTTTATATAATAACCATGATGTATGAATGAAAACTCTTCAAGCAAGTGAGAGTTCTGAGCTAATTGAACTCGTTTGTATATAATAGAATAATACCTCCCACAATGAGTTTCCATGCAATTTGGGATGGATCAAGACATTCTAGACTTTGTGAGAAGAATCAATGGCAACTATTGGCGCGCGCGCGCACACACACACATATGATAATGTAACTATCGATCTATAATTGTGTCTTTTCACATGATTTAACTTGGTAAAGCAAAGGGCTCTAGAGGAAAGAACATATATCTCTATCAATATAAAAACAAGTGAGGAACCTTCGATAAGAGGAATAATCGATTTTCTAAGAATACATAGCATCACAAAAGCAACTTAATGTTACCTTGAATGCTTATTGTGTTGTAACTTCATAAAAGTTGGTATTTGCTTGATCAGGTATGACTCTCGGTACAACTAAATTAGTTTATTCATCATATTCGTATTGATCTTTTGGAAGTAACCTCTGCAAATATGGATACTTCTAAAAACAGGAGAGGTATTCGCTTTAGGATCCATATCTCCAGAAGTTACCTGAAAAAAAAAAGCTGATATTCGCTTAATCATGTATATATATAAGCTTACATTTAGATTCGCAATGACTTGTTTATGTGCTTAAATTTATTGCATGCAATAAAAAAATATTACTTTCATCTAAAACTTTATATAAGACCTAATTAACTAGTTTGAGTATATGCTGGTTAAGTTATTTAATATGTTATGGTTTTTCTAAAACATTTTATCTGTCTCCTTTAATTTTCTCTCTCCCTTTCATACTTGATTATTGTTAGAGGTATATCAATACGGTTGATTTGAGAAAAAGTTACTCCTTTTGATCCTTCATGTAATAACACCTATTTACCTAATTTGATTAGATTAAGGAAGTTAGTTAAGCTAGTTAATATGATATATTTTTTCGAAAACACTTAATCATATTCTTTAATTCTTTCAATCTCTCTCTTACTTGATTATTGTTGAGTGATCATTAATAGGGATAAATTAGGAAAAGATTGATAAATATGGGAAATATGCAAACATTTAGGACCAAGAGATAGCTCTCATATTAGATCCTACATTAAGGATTAAAGGAGTAATATGCCTTACATTTAAGACTACATTAACTCCATAATTACATTATACATTAAGGATCGAAGAGTTTTTTTTTCTAACTGAATTCCTTTTATACTACATCTAATCATTAATATAAGACCTAATTGACTGATTTGAGAAGATTAATTTAGCTAAATAAATTATTTAATTACAGCACATGTCTCTTAATCTCTTTAAATTGCTTATGTGTATCATTAGATTAAATATTAATTTATAAAAGAGGAAAATTAATCAGGGAAAAAATAATAAATGTAAATACTTTAAGAGTAAAACATATTAACCCCTATGTTTTTTATCATATTTATTTGAACCTTATTTATTTATGTTTTTTAAATGGCTAAAAAGTATTTTAAACACATATTTTTCTTTATTATACTGTTTAAATGACATAAGTTTGGGAGGATATATAAATCACTTATATTTATAATTTAAATTTGTTAAACAAATTTGTTACCACAAACATTTATAAATATATTTAGCAAAAATTAGGAATTTAATATGATAAAGGGAAAATTAGTATAGAAATTATATTTTAATATTAATTTTAATTAAAAAGCATATAAATTTAAATTTGGACTTAAATGTTTGTTTTTAAAATAGAAGAAATGTTTGTATAATTAAGGCAAAATGTAAGGGAAGTTAGAGTATTTTACTCATACTTTAAATAATTGATTTAGTTTTCTTAAATTAATCAATTGGGTCTTCTATTCAGCAACCAGCTTTTATAAATGTAAAGACTAAGAAATAATGAAACCAAATATAATTTATTTACACCTCTAATCTTTAATAAGACTTAACTAACTAATATGTGTAGATTAAGGAGATATGCTAAGTTAATTAATATGATATGTTTGTTCTAGAATATCATAATCATCGTCCTTAATTCTCCCATTCTCTTTCCTACTTGATTATTTTTGAAAGAATATGAATAGTTTAATTTGAGGAAAAAAAAGTAATAAACATGTGAAATATATCTTATATTTAGATTCAATATCAAGTTTCTAACTAGGTTAAACATTGAGGACAGGTGGAGTTTGTTAATTTGAGAAAAAATTAATAAATATGTGAAATATGTCCTGTATTTATGATCGGTATCAACTTCCTAATTTATGTCATACATTAAGAATCAGAGGAGTTTTTTTATCTAATTCCTTTTATACTACATTATTATATTCTTAATATAAAATCTAGTTGACTGTTTTGAAAATATTAAAGAAATTAAATAAACTGCTTTAAAGTATTTATATTTATCGATTTTTTCTTAAAAAAGAGGCAAATTAAAATAGGGAAAATCCCTATAAAATACATTGGAAATAGAGAAGTCCCTATTCAGTGCATTGAAATTGAAAAATCCGGATCAGTCCAATGTCAGTACGGATGAACAGTGTGGGCGGTGCCAAAAGACGATTTTGTCCTTCAGCCCTCATTCTCGCCACATCAGAAATAACAACACGCGGTTCTTAATTAACAACTCCTGATTCTTGATTAACAACTCTGTATTTTTGATTAACAACTTCAGTTTCATTTTTTTTCACAATAACAACACCGGTTTTGTTATTAACAACTCTAAATTCTTGATTAACAACTCCACTTTATTCTTCCACATATTCGCATCTCAAAAATATAGTGTTGTTATTGTAAAATACAGTATTGTTAATAAAGAAAGAGGTGTTGTTATTGGCCCTGAAACTTAAATTACGAAGTTGTGAAACAAGAAATGGGAGTTGTTAATATAGGATATGGTATTGTTAATAACAAGACCGGTGTTATTATTGTGAAAGTAAAAAGATGAAACTTGATTTGTTAATCAAGAATATGGAGTTGTTAACCAAGAATTCGGAGTTGTTAATTAAGAGTCCATGTTGTTAATAAAAAAAAGAGGTATTGTTATTGGCCTTGAAACTTAAATTAGGAAGTTGTGAAATAAGAAAGGAGTATTGTTAATCAAGAATCAGGAGTTGTTAATTAAGAACCGCGTGTTGTTATTTCTGAAGTGGTGAGAATGAAGGCTAAAGGGTAAAATCGTCTTTTAGCGCTTTCCACACTATTCATCCATACTGACACTAGACTTATCCGGATTTTTCAATTTCAATGCACTGAATAGAGATTTTCCTATTTTCAATGTATTTTAGAGGGATTTTCCCATTAAAATATGGACGTAAGGAATAATGAAATTAAATTATGGACTTTAGTATCTCAACAAGACAAGTTCATTAATTAATAATTAGCCGTTAAGGGGTCCGAATTCACGAACCGGTCGAATGTTATTAATATTATTGTTATTGGGTTTGTTACCTACATGGGATATGATAGGATAGATAATTGCTCCCGTGAATCCCACCAATGAAGTTGGGGTTTACTCCAAACGCTATTTCAAATTCCTCCTTCACACTTCCCCTACTTTTCACTCGTCCACCCTCACATCCCTTCTCTGCTCAATCCTCATCTACCAAAATCACTTCCTCGGATTCAGGTGTGTGCATGTATCCATATATCTCTACCCCAGTTCCTTCTCCTTCTTTCGATTTTTTCTTAAAAATACTTATTAATGGGTCTCTGTTCAATTTCTGTTGGATGCTATGTTTTGGTCAACTAGATTCTAGTTTTTTGTTTTGTGTTTTAAAACCTGACACTGATAGTTGATTATTCATGGTGATCGCCGTTCAAATACTGTATTCACTTGATATTGCGGGTTTTTCAATCTGTTTCTGCGATTTTTTTCCCCCCGGTTGGGGTTTGCTGAAAGTTGTGTTCTTTTTATGATGTTGTGTAGGGAGAAAGAACTCAATTTTGCGTGTGCGAAATATTCACCAGACAAGTGAGCCGATACCCAACAGTTATTTGATGGCTTCAGAGCAGGATTCTCCGGAATTCAACAGAAATCTTTACCCACATATAGAGCCGTATAGTACAGGGTTTTTGAAGGTTTCGGATCTTCACACAATCTATTGGGAGCAATCAGGAAATCCGAATGGGCATGTGAGTAGTAACTGTTTTATTGGCTGCTTAAATATGCAAAATTTGTTTATTGTTTGGAGTTTAACTTTTGAAACTATATGTTGAGCTTGTATGCTTATTTAATTTGACAATATTGTACTCGCTTTTTGTGCTTGCTGACAGTATCTTGAGTGGATAACTGGGAACTTATGGGTTTTTCGTTCATTCTTTAATCCTGATAGCTTGTTAGAGTTTGGGAAAGACTTCTAACAACTTTTGGCTGACATTCTGGTTCGCTTATCATAAGTTACCATGCCTGATTCTACTTGCGATTGAAATTCTTATCTTTGGGGTTGAAATGGAACAGAGAGCTGTTGGCCGTTAAAGCCTATTCAAACACACGCATGAGTGAATGGATACAGCATTTTATTTTTATTTTAGTTTAAGGTTAATCTTTTACTTTTGTTTTCCATTCATAGTTGGATTGACTGTTTCTTCTGATTCAGTCATTGCCATTGCTTTGATATTCCAATCATTTGACTTACCACAAGAAAAGAATCATGTTATGAATTTGGCTAATCACAACGAAGCATTGTTCTTGCAGCCTGTTGTCTTCCTTCATGGGGGCCCTGGAGGTGGTACTGCACCGAGTAATCGGAGATTTTTTGACCCTGAATTTTATAGAATTGTTCTATTTGACCAGGTTTGTTTCAGATTGTATGCTATAATAATATATGATGCCTTTGCTTGATGATGATGATAAATACTTTCTTGGTCAGCGAGGTGCAGGAAAAAGCATGCCCCATGCGTGCTTAGAACAGAACACCACATGGGATCTCATTGATGACATTGAAAAGCTAAGGGAACACTTGGAGATTCCAGAATGGCAGGTATTAGTTCATTTCTGGTTTCAGAATATATTTGTGATTCCTCTATGATAGGCTATGATATTATCTTCCTTAAATTATTCAGGTATTTGGCGGGTCATGGGGAAGCACACTCTCCCTTGCATACAGCCAGTCACACCCAGAAAAGGTCTGTATCTGCGTTTCTATTTTGGTTGATATTATTTTATGATCTCTCAACTGATGTCTTATTTTCTATTTTTTTTCTGAAATTGTTTTCCTTTTGAAAATTATATAATCTATTACTCAGAGATGAATAGTTTATTTCCTTATTGTTGCTCACTTCTTATAATATTTATGTATATTTACAATTTTGTTACAAGGTTACTGGCATAATCCTCAGGGGAATTTTTCTTTTGCGAAAGAAAGAGATTGATTGGTTTTACGAGGGTGGTGCTGCTGCAATATTCCCTGATGGTATGTACCACATTCTGTTCATTTGTTTCTTTTCCTGGCGAATTCCTGGTGTTGTGAATACATGTCATCCCCCATAAAATTTCTTTTTAATGATTGAAGAAGCTTATTGTTCTGTTATATGCAAGCTTGCTAGGACAAAAGTTTTTCAGCTAAGGCCATGCAAAGGAATGCAAGTTGATATTTATGATAATATCACTGTTTTAATTCCAGATCTATTGTTAATTTGGTATTCTTGTTTTTTGATTTGCATAAATTACATGTATGGTTGTATGTGATGTCTTACTTTTTTGCGTATTAAATTCCTAAGAAATTAAAGTGGCTGATAACTTGTGCATGTGATTCCAGCGTGGGAACCATTTAGAGATTTAATTCCAGAAAATGAGAGAGGATGCTTTGTTGAAGCTTACAGGAAGAGATTGAATTCTGATAATAAGGAAACGCAAGTAAGTGTCTCTCTGGTTTCCCCTGCATGGCTTCTCTTCCCCTCCATTTTCTCTTGTTGGTATTTGAATGTCTAAGCTATATTTCATCTTTTGGCCTGAGTTATAAACTGTCTAGTTTATGAAGAGTTAAAGAGATTTGAACTATTTAGAATTCTATATTAACAAGTCATCCTATGGCTTCTGACTGGGATTAATAGAGTATTTTCTTTTGTATATTGCTGTCTGGAGGTTTATTCAGAAAGAAAGGCATCTTGCATTTGCTTAGTTTCCTATGTACTTCATATGTGGATCTTATTGTGTTTGTGTCAATTTAATGTTCCTGAGATCCAACCTTTTACTTTGCATTAGATGTAATCATGTTATATATTCACTATTCAACGGCTGATTCTATTGATTTGGCCATCAGACATACCATCACAAAGTAAAGCCTGTGTTCTTCTATCTTTTGGAAGAAAAGGAAAGGGACCTATATTTTGGAATGAAATTGATGTAACCAACTCAATTCATGGAATTGAAAATACTGCAAATTAAAATTGAACCTCAAATAAGAAATCACAACTTCTCGAGGACTATTACTGGACATGGGTTCAGGGAGCAATTGCTATGTTTTTTGTTCCAAGTCTAATACTCCCTCTGGTACTTCTTGTAAGCAACTTTCTCTCTCTTGAGGTTGGTCTTTTTTATAAGCAACTTTCTTCTTGTGTCTTAAAAGTTAAACTACTTTTTCTTTTTCTACCCCTATTAAATACACATTTTTATATTATCTCCCACTCACCACAAATTCACTTTCATTTACTCATTTATTACACATTTTCTTTCATATTCTATACTCATACTCTCTTATATTTGTTACTCATTCTCTCTCCTATGCTCTTTTCATAAACAGGGTTATATTTGGAAGAAACATGATATTTTTGACATATTTATTATTTTTAACTAATCTTAACTCCCAGTTTGTTTTGTGCAATAAAGATAAAAGTTGCTTATAAAAAAGACCGGAGGGAGTATAATGTTTTCTTTCTTTCATTTTTTTTAGCCATTATCATGTCATAAGAGATTGATGCCTTACTCTCTTCAATTTTCATCCCGTAGTATGCAGCTGCTAGAGCATGGACTAAATGGGAAATGATGACTGCGCATCTTATTCCAAATGATGACAACATCAAAAGGGGGGATGATGATTACTTTTCACTGGTAGGTTTAACAAATGAGGAATAGAAGACTTTTGCTGTTTGACCATTTTTTATAAATTGTTTTATGAAGAATGCCTGGCTTAAATTCCAGAATCAGCGTCTTTCTCTTTATTTTGGGTTTCATCTTTACTAGAATCTTTTATTCTAGCGTTACAGAATTGATGTAATGTTCCAACACATTTCTTATACACATTGTCACATTGCATGTTCTAAAATTTGAAGTGCAAAAGCTCATCTATGCGTTATTGGTGCATATCAAAGTGGTCATATATAGTTTTTTTTTTTTTTTGTGGTTACGAATTCCATTATTCGCGTGCAGAACCTTCTGGCCTCTATAAACAAGATTTTGAAATTTCTTAAAGGTTAATGCCATTACTGTTGTGGCAACTGTAGAATGTTCTGTTCTGATAATCTGACGGAAAAGACATGGAGAAGCTTAATTGTTTTGGTCTTTGAACACCTAACTATACGCTTCTGTATATTGATGCTTAATTATCATGTTGCCTGCATTTTATTTGTAGTATTAAGTGCATAGACTCCATCACTTATGGTAATAGCAATTTTTCTGCAGTTATGAAATACATTAGCTGTTTGTAAAATTAAGATTCATAATTGGGAGTGTAAATTGTTCTGATGACATTATTGGATGTCTTTGTAGGCATTTGCAAGGATTGAAAACCATTATTTTGTAAACAAGGGTTTCTTTTCATCAGATTCATTCCTGTTGGATAATGTTGACAAGATAAGGCATATCAACACTGTAATTGTACAGGTATATGCAAATTCATCATTGCACCTTTGAATTTCTGACTTTAAAAAATTGTGCATCCTTTTCCCTCCGTTAAAGAGAATCAAATTCTATAAACAATATATGCTATTTTGCTTTTGATTTTGACTGCCAATAATCAGCATATAATGTCAAAAGTGTAGGGAATTGCACTGTTTATGGCTCATGAGCAGTACAACTCATAGAAGGCTTTGTGCAGATACACAGGACCCACTCTGTGTATTTTTTGGGCTTTCACTAACTATTTTAGACTCTTGTGAGATTACCAAAATGCCATTGGTTTAGTGGAAATGCTGGAAACATCTTTTTGGATTTTTTTTTTTTTTTAATTTTCAACCTATTTTAGAAAATGTTGAGAAAATATGACCCCATAAATTGTATCGTTCATATTCTCTGTCATGTTTTCCAATCAAAATGTTGACGTTTGTTTTGTTAGATGGAAAAGATTTATTTGTAATTATGTTCTTGCAATTATTATTTAAGAGGTAGATATCTCCATTTTTTAAAAAACCATTTTTACATTAGGGCACAATGGCGCCGTGCCATTCATGTAGTCAACCCCACTTGCGATAAAGCTTGTTGTTGTTCTTTACATTAGGGATATGAGATTCATATTTCATTCTCTTAATAACTTTATTAATTATATTTTCCATTCCATTTCTCTCCATTTTGTCAATCAAATGGTCGTAACTTGTCCTTCATGACTTTGCAGGGAAGATATGATGTTTGCTGCCCAATGATGTCAGCCTGGGATCTTCATAAAGCTTGGCCTGAGGCAGATTTTAGGGTAAGAGTGCTAATGCTCTATGATTGCTTTTTTCAAGCTCCATAAATAAAGTCACATTCATTAGTCAATAATGTGATGATGAATTATTAAGAAAATGCCAACATGTAATGATTTTATTATAAAACTTGTTTGATAATCTTCAATAGGCTAGGAAGGGAAACAGAATAAGAATACGATTAAAAATGACCCAAGTCTTGTCCAACAATAAAATCCTCATAGATTGTTCTGTTGTAGTATCAAGAATTTGCATCGGTGAGCATTTTATTTTTCTTTTATAAGAGGATTTTATTTAGCTATGGCTTTTTCCAAGAAAATATTTCTCTGGAAGTTTGATTACTTGTGAGGTTATATGCATAACATGGTCCAGTTACTAAATCATGCTTATGATGAAACAGGTTGTTGCAGATGCAGGTCATTCAGCAAATGAACCAGGCATATCTGCTGAACTTGTGGCTGCAAATGAGAAACTGAAATACCTTATGAGCAATAAGGTCTGAAATGACTCTCAATAAAAAACACATACAGAAATTCCTTGGTCACATAAATGGTTTTTTTTTTTTTTTTGAGTCACAGAATGGTGCTTGCCTGAATCTGTGTTAAATAAAATAGATTTGGTTTTGTAATGGAAATGCTTTGTCCTACATTAATATGATTATGATCACAGTTTTTAGTAATCAGTGATTTAACCTTAGTCGTATTGGTTAATGTCCAACAAATTAGTGAAACAAACAAACAGGATCAAAATCTTTTTGCAATCTTTGTTTTTATAGAATTTCGTTTTTGGAAAGAAGAAAAGGAGTAGAGAAGAAGAGATGAATGAAATGTGTATGAATCAATGAAGTCTTCCCTTGAAACTTCTATCTCACCATCATAGCTTCAATTCATGGAGATAAGCTAAGAAGAGTAATATAGTCAGTCAATTAGATTCAAATATCTACAAATAGCACAACGTCCATATCTGAAACAAAAATAGAATTTGCAAAAAGTGATGATATCCAGCTCTAGAGAATTTATCAAATATGATCAATCAATAATGAAGGTTTCCATTAAACTTAAGATTACAATGTGAAAAACCTAGATCTAAGTTCAACAGATTCAAATCAAGAGGAAGATAGAAGATGCTCCATGAATTTTCAAGCTCAAGTTCTCTTTCTTCTCTAAGAGAAGAAGATGCTTAGCTACTCATGAATTTCCAAAACGGCAAGTTGCGCACCATCATTGGTCAAATGCAAGTGTGGAATGAATTTCCAGATCTGTATCCAGATTTGGAACGGAAGAATGTAACAGAAGATGGATGAGATGAGAATTGAGAGCAAATGGTGGGAGAACTTCGTGCTTGAGATGGAGAAAGTGAGAGAGAATGTGAAAAATGGCTAGAGGAAAAAAGTGAGAGAGAATGTGAGATCCAGATCTGGAAAGATAAGAGAAGAGTGTGAATAATTGTGAGGTGTTGTGCATCTAAGGGAGTATGTGAATAAGATGTGACGAGTGTGTGTGGATGAATCTGGACACAATGGAAGCCAGAACCAAATCTGAAATGAATACAAGTTGGCAAGTGAAAACTGGATGGAAGAATGCAGAAACGTGTGAATCTAATTGGAGAGAGAAAATAGATCTAGAAATTCAGCTGGCAAAAACGTGCTTCCCGCTCATCCTTTCACAAATTCTAGATATGAAATGCCAATAAATTTTCTAGAATGCTCTATTCAATTTCCAGCTCCCCCTTTCTAGGGCCATTTTGATATGAGGGATTTGGAGGGAATGGGAGGGAAAGGAAACTTTTTATGAGTTAAATTTAAAAATTTTGAAAAAATGGGGTTGTAAAATTTAATAAAGAGAAGATACATGATAAAAGAGTAAGAATAACTAATTTAAAACTTTTAACCTCATTTCTCTAATTTTTTAAAATTCAACTCAAAAAAGTTTTTCTCTTACTCACTTTCTCTCCCCTCCTCTCCCGTCATACCAAACAGCCCTTAAAACTGCCTTGCTCCACTAATGAGCACCAATTTGCTTTTATTTTAATTTATCTGGTCCTTGATATTAAATCCTCAATCTGAATTTGCCAAATGCCAACTTAGTCCCATGACTGCCTGCGGCACATAAACATGACATAAAACCAAGGTATTAAAACTCGGACCGGTCATTGAACCGGTCGGGGTATTGGGTTAAGGGTTAGTGGGTCAAATCGGGACCAAACCGGTGAAAAATTGAAAATTTTAGATTTATAGTATGAAATTTTAAAAGAAATTTTTTTTTTTATTAAAAACACCAACCCAGGCCGGACCGGGAACCGGACCGGTTTACTGGCCGGTTCGCCCGTTACCGGGTCGGACCGGCCGGTCCGGTCCGGTCCGGGTTTCACAACCTGGCATAAAACACTTCTTTCCTCCAAAATCAGCACAATGTACTAATATGAGAATTTATTCCCAATTCATGTCCCAAAATCCCTCAAAGTGCATAAAAACCTATTTCCAAAGTATGAATATATAATGCAAAATATAGGTTTATCGATAAATGAAATGCGAGTTATTTTCTTTCATGGTTTTTGTTGTTATGATAATTTGTCAAGAATTATAATAGTAATTTATTGAATTAAAAGAAGCCTACTAGCTTGTCAAGAGGGCTGCTCATTTGCAGTCTGTGTATTTCATTCCTTTATGGAGGACTTTTCTAGCTTGGCTCATAGAAATCAGTGAATCTGTTTTATTCATACAAAAATATAAGTGTCTTTTTACAAGTGGAAGCCATTATATTATTTATAGAAGATTTTTTTTTAAAAAAAAACTGAGTAGTAAATCTACTTGAACTAGTAAACGTACTTGCAAAACCTAGTCCCAACTATTTTAAAAGTTTCATAGATGTAGAAGAAAACTTACAACCAAGGTATCAAAACCCAGACCGAGTATTGAATCGGTCGGGGTACTGGGTTAAGGGTCAGTGGGTCAGATCGGGATCAAACCGAAGCTAAATCAGGGCCAAATCGGTGAGAAATTGAAGATTTTAGGCTTATTATTATGAAATTCTAAAGAAAAAAATATTTTTTTTTTAAATTGGAACCTGGACAGGACCGATCCACCGGCCAATTCGCCGGTTTCCGGGCCAAACTGGCCAGTCCGGTCCGGGTTCAAGAATATGGCTTTCAACTTGTTAAAATACTACAATAACAAAAGTAAATTCATTTTTTTTTAGAATAAAATCTTTCTTATTATGTTTCCTTAAAATATATTAAATTATTATATTTCATTGTTGGCATGTTTTTCTTAGTAAATAGCCTCAGTTTCAACTTAGAATGCTCAAAGTTTACTCATATTCTTGTCCCCCACCCCCCCCCCCCCACCCCCTTGCCAACACTGTATTCTTGTTTTAGAAATACACAATGCAAGGAAAAAAAGTCAGAACCAACTATGAACAAACAATTACAAATGAATCAACTATGTTACAACAAACATGGTTCTTCTGAATCATCAAACAAATACAAATGAATCAACTATGTTACAACAAACATGGCTCTTATGAATCATCAAACAATTACAAATGAATCAACTGTTACAACAAACATGGCTCTTCTGAAGCATTAGATGGCCCCACAACAATCTTCAGGAAGCCACTATAACGAATTCAATGATATTATTGAACATTAGACACACACTCAACCAATGAACAGCCAGGGGAAGAAAAATCCACTCAAGTCAATTTTTTTGTGCAGTTCTTTGGCACGTGGAGACTATGAAAATTTGGTTCTTTTGGAACAGTTAAAGCCATTTTTGTTGGTCTTGAGCGAGAACTGGAATTGGCACTGTAAGCTTTTCTTGTAGATGAATCACCATTATTACAAGCCTTTTCTGCTTCCTTGGGCTGTAAATTGGATGACTTTTCATCAATTACACTGAGCTGCTGCTTACAAGGTGTTACTACAAGATCACTCTCTTTCTTCCTTGATAAAGCACTGCAATACAACCAAATTATAATTTATTTAAAGGAATCTTGGGGCTCAATTGTTCTGGTAAATACTCCTTTTCCCCCCCCCCCCCAAAATGTAGTGCAATATGAATTCTTAACAAGTTTTCCTCCAATTTTACCCGTCATAAGGATGCATTAGTATTCATAATATCATTGGTCAGTTTCAAAATTTGACACCCTTGCTCTAGAATTTTTGACAAAAGGTATAATTAGAAACAAATTCTATTTTTTTTTAAGGTTATATGTTAAACAAACTTTTTTGTTAAGATGCGTGACAAGTAAAACAAATTATAATTACTTTCTTGGAGATAACTTACCTTCTAGGCCTTACAACTAGTGTCAAGTAAAACAAATTCTATTTTTTTTTAAGGCCTTACCTTCTAGGCCTTGACAAAAGGTATAATTAGAAACAAATTCTATTTTTTTTTTAAGGTTATATGTAAAACAAACTTTTTTGTTAAGATGCGTGACAAGTAAAACAAATTATAATTACTTTCTTGGAGATAACTTACCTTCTAGGCCTTACAACTAGTGTGGGCTGCGTCATATGGGATTTTCTTTTAAACTTGTCATCCAATTTTTGAGCTGCTTTATCTTGTCGTTTTGGCCGTTCAGCCATATCAATTGGTTTCTGAAGTTTACTTCTTTGAGGAGTGGCATGTAATCTGTTCACTTTCATGTTGGAGTTTCCAAGAACAGAACATTGAATGCTTACCTACATTTACCATTTAAGATGTTTCAGCCATCTTTATTCTCAAAATTTCACATAGCAATAATATTCAAAATTTCATCCTCAGCACATAAACTTACAGATTTATTTTCTTCTGTTGTATGATCGGTTCTGTCTTCGCAGCTGTTATTATCAGAGTCTTGTTCATTCTTCTGATGGAAGAAAGGAATGCATAATTTTAGGTCTTCAAGAACAAGTAAAATTTGAAGTATGCAATGCACCTTGTGTCTAATATAATGATACTATGCGTGCTAGACATGATCACATTTCCTTTTGCAATTTACAACAACCATTCTACTTACAAGGAGTTAGCACAGTTTTTTCTTAATTTAGTTTGCTCCGTCCAAGGAGCATTAGGCCCCGAAATAGGGGAGAGTCCAATCTGGGCCATGGACATAAGTGGAATCGACATCACATTTGATATAGGGAAAATCCCAAAAAACTATCTTGGAAATAGGAAAATCCCAAATCAGTGTGCTGAAATTGCAAAATCCCAGGTCAGTGTTATGTCAGTACAGAGGAGGAATCTACAATTTTGAAATTTCGGTAAAAAGACAAATTTACCCTTCAGCTGTCCCCCTCTCTCAGCTCGGAATAACAACACCTCCTTCTTGATTTACAACACCGCATTCTATATTAACAACTCTGCTTTCTACTTTCACAATAACAATACCGGTCTCGTTATTAATAACACCGTATTGTTCATTAACAACTCGACTTTTTTATTCGCAATAACAACATCGGTCTCTATATTAATAACACCGTATTCTACATTAACAACTCCACTTTCTTGTTTCATAACTTCATAATTTAAGTTTCAGGGTCAATAACAACACTTTTTTATTTAAAACAACACTGTATTTGATATTAACAACACTATATTTTAAGATATGAAGATGTGAAAGAATAAAGCAGAGTTGTTAATGTAGAATGCATTGTTGTTAATCAAGAGGGATGTGTTGTTATTCCAAGTTGAAAGAGAGGGACAGCTAAAGGGCACATTCGTTTTTTCACTGAGATTTCAAAATCTCATATTCCTCCTCCGTATTGACATAATAGCACTGACTAGGATTTCCCTATTACAAATGTATTTTATAGGGATTTTCCCTTTGATATAAACCTTAAGGATAATTTTGTCATTTTACAGAAGGTAATTAAACCTAGATTGCCACTGAACTAGCCTAGGTATTTGGTTAATCAAACTGGAGCTAATCCAGGGTCAAGCCAGTGAAAAATTGAAGATTTTAAGGTTATTAATATGAAATTCTAAAAAAAAAAAAAATCAAAAATTTTTTTTAAAAAATACCGAATTGGACCGGTTTCCGGATTGGACCTGTTTATCGGCTGGTTAGCCGGTTTCCACTCTGATCTGAGTTCTATTACATTGATTTTACATGATACTGGCCTAGTGGAGGAAAGGAATAGGAAAGGGATTCATAATTTCATACTGGAAAGGTTGCTATTAGGGGTAAGCATGGTGCCCAGTGGCCCGGTGCGCCCACTCTGGCCCTGCAAAAAATTGCCCAGCCTAGCCCTAAAAATTTGACCTGAAAAAATTTTGGGCAACTTTGGGCGGGCTAATAACCGGGCAGGGCCGGGCATCGGGTAAGGGGTGCTGCCCTGCCCATTTGGCCCTGCCCTGAAAATTATGTTCATTTATTTAAAATATAAAATTTCATATCAATTAAATATTATTTCATATATATATTTTTATTTAAAATATATATTGTCTATTGTATAATACTCTTCTGGTTATCTATTTTTTGCCCTAGTCACTAAACACTATTTACAAGTAGATTTCTTCCTTCCTTCTTTACTTTGTGATGTATTAAACTATAGTTGCTTTTATTTTTTTCCCAAATGCTTTATCATTTGATCAACTTTTGGGACATTGAATTGATGCAAACTACTTTGACTTCACAGCTTTAATTACAATCATTTTGTTTTCTTATTTATAATGGATTATGGATGTTTAATTTTTAAAGTATGGATATTTGTTAAGACATATGGTAGTTTTTAAATTTCAAGACTCAAGTTATAGACTTATTTTGGAATATCTCAAGATATGGAATCATCAAATGTATTTGAAATTTATATTACTTACGGGGAAATTAAGACATATGGTATTGGTGACTATAGGAATATTCATGAAATTTATATGGAATTATTTTTTTCATATGTAGACAAGACAAGGCGTTTTCACTTAAGCAGAGAAACCCACCCTGCCCAGCCCATCCTTACCCAGCCCAAAATGGTTAGGGCTTTTAGTGGGCAGGGCAGGGCATCGGGCTGAAAAATGTAGCCCGTTCATCCTTCGGGCTGGGCATCGGGCAGGGGTCTCGCCCTGCCCAACCCTACCCATGCCCACCCCTAGTTGCTATGCATATTTGGAGCGCAAGTCAACAATACATACACACTTGGAGGAGGGAAATTGGGTTATAATCTTGTGCATTTACAGCCCAAATTCATGTTTTACTCATGAACGTGAATAGTCTTAACGGCCTCTTAGAAGTGACTTGCTTGGAGTTTCAACAAGAAACATTAATTGAGGACCAATCCACTCAAAGTCAATTTGAGTCCATTTGTTCATTATTTTGAGTTTTATTTTTTATTTAGGTTTTTTTAGATTTGTTGGATTTTCAAAGAAATCCTTTAGACTATCCATTAAATGTCATTATCCTATAAACTTCATTGGATATATGATTTTAAATATATGAGTTGCCAAATAGAGATCTTAAGGATATTATTAAATATCTTGTTATTATGTTGCAATATGGTTGATTTAATCTAGGTAAATGGAATCTTATCTTTCATATCTTTAAGATATTTTAGAATACTTTTTTTTATCTTTAGAGTCATTTAGGGTTATAAATTTTGTGTATTAAGTTTTTTAGAAATTATAAATGAGAATTTTCTTTTAGCGATAATTTGTGTTCTTTATAGAATCTAGGTTGATAGAGTCCGATCAACAAATTGTGAAACCTTTTCAATGAAATATAATAATTAATATATTTTTAGGGAACCTATGGATGATTTTAGTCTAGAAAGAAAGGAATTTACTTTTTGTTTTTTTAGCTTTAATTATATTATATTAGCAAGCTAAAAATTTCTTTCTCGATTAAAGAAACCTTTAGAGTAATAGTTGGAGTAAGTTTACTTTTGCAAGTAACCTTTACCCTCCGCTTGGATGGAAAGAAAAGTTGGGAAAAAGGAAAATAGGAGGAGAGAAAATGAGGAGAAGAGAAAAATAGAAAGAAAATATTATTACTCTTTTTGCTTGGATGAGTCAGAGAAAACCGGGGAGAGAAAATGAAAAAATATTTGATGATTAAAATACCCTTATCCACATATTAAAATAATCATATTTAAATTTAAATTAAATATGACAATGACAAAATCATTGTAATATAACATCATCAAATTATTTAAAATAATAAAGATATATTTTAATGAAAAAAAATAAAATTTTATTTTTTAAGGTAAGAAATAAAAAATGGATAATTTTTTAAAATTAAATATAATAAAATCAAATGAATAAATTATACACTATCCCAGATTATGTGTAATATAAAAAGTTTAAAAAAATTTTCAAAAAATATTATTTTTACAGAAATTAATAAAACAGATTTTTTAAATTTTATTTATTTATTTTTATAGATATGTGTGGTGTAGGTGAGAAGGATATGTTTTTTTTTTTTTGGTTGAATCAGGTGCTTTTTTTTTCGATTACAAGAATCAGGGTTTTAATAGAGTTATCACGGTTCAAGGTATTAAAAAAAAAGAAGAAGAAACACTATTGTGGTGGGGGTTTCGACAGAAAAAAAAAGAAAGTAAAATCTAAGGGGGAATTTTGTGCATAAGCTTTCCTCTCCAAATCTCTCCAATTTTAGAGAGAAATTTTGGGAGGAAAAAATTCTGTAAGACCCACACCATTTTCTTTCTTACTTTTTCTCGCTCCCCCATTTTCTTCCATATCCAAGTAAGGAGAAACTCTCCCTCCCCCATTTTCTATCCCACTTTTCTTTCCTCCCCCATTTTCCCTCAATCCAAGCAGCAGGTTGGGAGTAGGTTTAGGTTTACTTTGTGAAAGTAGTTTTACTTTTACGAGTAGGCTGACTCACTTCTTGATTAAAAAATCAACTTTTATAGAGAGCCTGCTTCCACTTATAAGGAGAATTATATATTTTTTGGAGGAGTGAATATTTTGAACAACTCTCTGTTCTCTCAATTGCCCCTCAAATTTTTGTTTAGTTTCTTTTCCCTCTCCATGTTTCTACATCTTTTTCTCCTAAACTCCCTTTATTTGCATTATAACTAGTATGTCTTGCATCATTTTGTATCGGAGGTGCTCCTAGGATGCTAGGTGTTATGGCTTTGACAATGACGAAAACAAGCTGCATGAATTTTCCGATGGAAGCAACCTAAGATTGTGCAGAATCTAGCTTTGATAACTGATGCAACACAACTTAGTTCTAATATAGACAAATGAGGTTATAGAAATGTAAAAACATAGGAGGGCCAAGAAAACAGAACTGAAATTTGAGGGAAAATGAGAGAGAAACCAACGAAAGAGGAATAGAGACTAGAAGGCTATTAGGCTATTTATAGATATGTTTTCTTAACAAAGAAGTAAGCCTACTTATAGAAGTAAAATTAATTATAGAAATAATCCCAAACCTACTCTCAATTACCTAAAGTTACTTGCAAAAGTAAACCTACTCCCAAATTCTCTAAAAGTTTCCTCAATCAGGAAGGAAACTTTCAACTTGCTAATATAAGCAAGTTGAGAAACCCGATCCCAAAAGCTATCTGATGAGGTAGAAGAACCAACTCACTTAAGTATCTTATTACAAAAGCCTAAATGAGATAGGGAATCTTACTGTAAAAGCTAGTTATTAAGTGGGAGAACCAACCAACTTATAAACCTCATTTAGCATCCCGTACTACTTAATTTGAGACTTATAATCTACTTAAGAACCAATGTGTATTCAGTTTTCTAGAAGTTATACATGAAAATTTTCTTTTGTCAAGTGTTTACTTGTCACTTTGTTTTATTGATAAAAAACTTTTAGGTTGCAAGAGTTTGATCAACTTATTGTAGAGCCTTGGCTAAGGATCTAGAAACAAGTTCTGTATGTTTTTGGCGTTTTTCAAGTTTTTGACTCTAACCTGTTCTTTATCCCTTAGGTTTCTAGGCAAATTCCTATAGGATTCATACCTGCACTTCTATATATATCAACATATCAATATATGACGTGGGACTTCTACGTCAAGTATGCTCAACACTTGACATCTTAACATAGTTAATATTCAAGTTAAAACTTACCTGGTTTTGATGGTGATATTTCCTCATTGTCTTGCCTCCTTTAGCAATGATATCATTCAAGGGTGTCTCGAGAGGCTTCTTCTCCAAGTTTGCTTCTTTTAGAATTCCTCTTTCCTGAGAAAACCCAAAAGAGAATAATGAACTAAAGAGTTAATTACTCTAACTTCCTTTAAGATTCCATCTTTTTGAAACCAATAGGAAGAGAACATCCTTACTCACATCTGTTCTTAGCTTAAAAGGCTTGGGATTTGTTGGCCTTAATTTTCTGTATTTCACAACTTGAGACCCAGTTGTTGCATTAGACGCAGGTTTCTGGTTTGAAGTCATAATCATCAAATTTTCAGTCAAATGTATATGGATAATCCAAGTAAAAGTAAGCATACAATTTGAAATTTAAATATATAGTTGAAAAGAATGGGTCTAATTCAAATATTCGGTACTGATCTGATATTACTCATCTTAGAAGGTATCCGTAGTTCATAATAACAGCATACAGCATGAGTCTGAAATGGAACTTACCTTCTGTGTTTTCCTCGTCTTCTCATTCTTGGGTTTTTCAATGTTGTCATGATTGATAACCAGCCTTCTGTGGAAGAAAATGATTGGATTATGAAGACGAAAAAGCAAGAGATACTCGTAATTTAATTAATTTGAATGCAGATTAATATATACCTGTTCTCATCAGGGGCTGAAACATTTTCCTTATCATCATTTTGATTGAGTTCACCCTCATTTTCTTTATCATCATCAGATGCAACAGAATTCTCTTTATTGTCGTTTCTTTTTGTAGCTTCTGGGATTTTTTTCTCTTCATTTTCTTCGCAACATTCTTCACAACTCTTCTTTTCTACTTCTTCTGAACTTGATGATTCATGACATCTTTCAAGAGATCCATCCCTTGATTTCTCATCAATCTCCATGTCACTAGAATCACCATTATCATCGGTGGCTCCTCCTCCTTCATGAATCTGACAAGGACCCTTTAATTTCTTTTCCTCTTTCAAACATCTGTTAGGATATAAAGAATCAAACACACGGCTCTTAACCTCACGTCCCTTGACCTTCCTTCTAGAAGCTTCTTCGTTCTTCTTCTTTACAGTATCAATCTCAAGCTTCTTCATTGCTGAACACAGAGATTTCATGGGTGTCTTCTTCAGTTCTACAGAGCTCTTGATCTTCACTACTTTTTTCGGTGAATGAAATACAAGCGTTTTAGCTATAACTCTGTTCTTAGGCACAGCCACATTCAAAGCTTTGCTTTGAACAGTTCTGAACTGATCTAGATTCGAGCTTTTCTTCTGATTTCTGGGAGTAGTAAAAGCCTTAGCCGTAGCAGATGATTGCTTTACCTTGGCACTTTTTGGGGTTGCATTAACCTTAGAAGGAGGCCTAGTTCTTGCTTTGTTATCGACAATCTCTTTTGAAAGTGACGAAATCAAAGCCAATCTTGAAACCCTTGGCTTGGAAGATTTTGCAGGAGCTGTAAGTGGGCATTTCAGCTTTTGACTAAGAACAAAAAAGGGATAAACCTTTTTAGCAAAAATTTTACTTAAAAGGGAATAATTAATAGTTCTGTTTTGTTACCTTGCTTCTCTTCGATTCATTGCGTTTCTGAGGCGAACATTGGGACTTCTAGCTGCCATAACCTGTAAAAAGCCAAAAGTGACCACTGTGTCCATGCTGGGAATTTTATCGAATATCAGTGAAGTTCAAGAAGAGCGAATCCAAAACCAACCCGAAGGACAAAATTCTTGTAGATTGCTTCAGAGTCCAACTCTTCTTCATGATTTCGGTCACATCCTGGTCACGAGTATAGTAGAAGACTTCAATTTTTTTGCATGGTTGCACAGTCAATTAGCGCGATAAGATGGGTTTAATGTGAAATAGTAGAAAAGTAAATGAATGAAATACAATATCACCATTAAAATCATCACAGGCAGCTGAAAAGAACACAGGAAATGATATAATCTCACACAGAATTGCACTAAAAATATCAAATTTCAGAGAGAATTGTATATCAGACTATAAATTTCGTACAGCATCGAACTCTTGTTCGAGAAAGAAAGAAACTCCAATACCATACAGATGCTTCATTCAAAATTATCAACGTTACTTAACACAAATCTTAAAAACTTATGCTTCTAAGGCCTAGTTTTCAGATCGAGTTTCATTTATTAGATAACTTATGCTATCCTCGAAGTCCATGCTACTCGGACTTGATATATTCAGAAATTTCAGAGTTCTTTCAGACTGATCCAGAGATCTAATTTCCAGTTAAAATCACAAGAAAAAGAGTGAAATAAAAATTTGCCATGAACTCATGCGAAGCAGCTAGGAAAATAAATTACCAACGCGCAAGCAGAACCAGTAGCAATCTTCATGAGAACGGCGAATCTCTGGTGCGGTGAAGTCCACGAACTTGGGCGCTTCGATCTTCTCATAGAATTCTTCGTCCATTTCCTCTTCTTCAATCACCGGCAACGAAGGAGCTTCTGCCGCCATATCCTATCCAGAAGAATTTACAGAGTAGAGAGATAATGAGAGAGAGAGAGAGAGAGAGAGAGGGAGGGAGGGAGGGAGAGGGAGAAGGAGAGGAGCGTGGTATGTGCCGAGTTGAAGGAAGTTGAATCATGCGACGAGAGATAATTTTAAATTCGTTGGTTGTGAAGTAGCCGTTGGAGAATTCGGACAGGCTGGTCAGAGAAACGGCATTGAAGGGGTGTTTTTGTATTATCATTATTCGCGATTTTTGGGCCGACGCACCCTAATATTTTATAAAGTAGCCCATTGTTGATGAAGATTGACCAATGTCACCTTACGGCCCTATAAAAGTTGGATAGATTGACCAATTTTAGTATATTCCATGAGATAAATAATAATTTCAAATTTTTTTTAAAAGATTAGACTTATTTCTTAATTTAAAGAAAAATAATCTAACCAAAATCCTGTTTTGTTTTAAATACATAAACATTCTCTCTATTTTAAAGTCATACATTCTCTTTATAAAAAAAGGCATAAAATTTAATCCAAATTATTAACACTGTTAAACAATACTATATAAAACTCTAAAAGTAAATTTTTAATTAAAAATTAAATTATAATAAATCTTATTTACTAATTTATACCTCATTATTAAACATATTTAATTTATCTTTAAACAGAATATGTACTATTTACTAGTTTTTTGTTTAACATTTTTACTAAATTTAGACAAGATTTAAGTAATTTTTTATTAAATATTAATAATTTGATAAAAAAAAATTGAGTAATTTTTTTGACCAAATGTATGTTTAAATAAAAATATTTATAAATTTTGAATTATTTAATTGACATGTTAATATAATATTATAAAAATTATATTATTTTATAGTTATATAATTAACTTAAATTTTTTTCAGCCAAGATATGTATTTGAAATATTACATCATAATTAAGTTTAAATAAAAAATTAATGACATTAAAGAATTAAAATTTTTGAAAAATTTAAAAACATAGCATTATAAATTAATTAACTATATAATATGATAAAAAATTATCAATTTAATAATCTAAAACTTGAAAATATATATTAAAATGATTTTTTTGGGGAAAAGATACATGATTAAATGATTATTAGGTAATTTTTATATTAAGGAGGGGAAATTTAGTGAAAAAAAATAGGTCAACGTTGTGATCAGAAATGGCTTGTGTAACCTACATTTTGATTTTGAAGAAGGGAAATATAGATTTTCAGAATCAAATAAATGTATCTGTAATTTATTTTAAACAGATTGGATCAAAGTGTGTTTTACTCTTCAATCAAATACTTAAATCTTGCTGAAATATATAGAAACAATAAAAGGAATAAAAAAAGAAAGTTGGATTGTTATAAAATGTGTGAAGAAGAACCAAAAGAGTGAAACAATTATACAGAGTTCAAGAAGAATATTGTATTATTTGTTATTTATAAATAGAGAAACTGCATATAAATTTTATATTTTATTGGTGATATACCAAGAATTTGAAAAGTTATTGTTGGCAATAAAAGAAGAACTTGAAATATTATTGTTTAGAAAGCACTTGAAGAGTGATATGAAGTTACTTATTAATAGTGTTTTGATTACTTAATATGTGTAATGTTGTATTTTGAATGTAAGGAAGGCACGATATACGCATCTACACCAGGGTTATGTAACCCGGACCGGACCGGCCAGCCCGACCTGGAAACTGACGAACCGGTTCGGTCCGAGTTACTATTTTAAAATTTTTTTAAAAAAATTTTTCCTTTAGAATTTCATACTATAAGTCTAAAATTTTTAATTTTTCACCAGTTTGGTCCTGGTTTGGCCCCGGTCTGACCCACTAACCCTTAACCCAGTACCCCGACCGATTCAATACCCGGTCCGGGTTTTAATACCTTGATCTACACTGCTCTAAAATATAAGTCACTTTAATTACTTTGTGGGAATTAGAGAAAATCTATTAACTCATTAAACCTATATAAATTAAAAATAAAAAAAAAATCAAATTTGCCCAAACTTAAATTTATCTCACCTTTCTCCTTTTTCTTGTTATTCAAATTTTTTATTTGTGTGAATCCAGGGTATTCCAAATTATTTTGGATTTGAGTCTAATTTCTATTAAGCTGAGAGCGTTAAGGTTAAAGCTCTAGTAACAAATGCATTCTTTTTAAAATTCAAACTTATTATTCAATATTTTAATGTGTACCATCAATAAATAAGAGTAAATCTAAAAAAATATAATTAACAACTCTCTATGACTTTTATTATATATAGGAAAAATCCCTTAAAAAAAGCTTCTAAATTATGAAAAGAGGAAAAGTGTTTCGAATATTCATAATCTTAAAGAGGTGTTAGGTTAAATTTATCTTTTTTAAATTAAAAGAAAAAAACACATTTACACTGCCATTACATTTTTTTTATTTAAAAATATTATTCCCACAGCTGGTCACCACATTCCCTTGGTGATAAAGGCCCTATTTAGTATGAAACATAGGGAGGTAGGGATTGAGATTGAGTCAGAGATTAGGCCGAATTGTATTATTTGGTAGAAGGGACTTTGAATAACTTGGGACTGAAAGTATCACGAAAGTGGGATTACAGCAAAGCCACATCCCCCTTAGTATTGCGTTTTCAGTCCTGGGATTGCAAATTGCAGGGACAAAAATATCTTTGATTATAATATTTTTTGGACAAAATTAACCCTCTCATTTTAACCTAAGACTCATCAATTTTCGCACAATCACTCTCCCTCCATCGCCGCCACATACTACAAAAGATATTTTATACTTCTTTAACCGCAACATCCTAATATTCAGTTTTCTTTTTGTTTTTGATTCAATTGACTTCGTTTTGCTCTTCAAATATTTAGAATATATTGGTCATTTTGATTTTCCCCTGATTTCATTTTGTTCATTTTTCCCTGATTTTGTTTAGAGTATAATTTATTCTCCAACAATATTGATGAACAAAAGGATTCACAACTTCTTCAGAGGCAATGGAAGAGAACCCTTGTCTTCTATTCTCATGGAGAGGAAGATCGGGAAAGATCGGAGAAGCCATAAATTCTCTTATAATCTTTTTTTTAAAATTATCATTAGGGTATTATAGTCTTTCTACGGTTATTAATAATTAAGAAATAAAATTAATTTAAACAGCCCCTCTCACTAGAACTCCATACCAAACATAATTATAAAACCTTAATCCCAATTCCTCAAAATTTAGTGTTATATACCAAACAGGGCCAAATATTCCCAAAGTGGTAAAGGTGGGGTTCGAACCCTCAACACTTGTTTGCACAAAATGGCCACCAATACTATTTAATATAATTAATGCAAATAATATATATATATATATATATATATATATATTAACATTTAATCTTTGACCCAAGCTCAGTAAAAAGTTTAGGTAAGGAATTGACAAGTTTAGATAAGGAATTTGTAAATTTCATTTTTTAAGTAAAAAATCTACTTACTCTCTCAGGTCATTCATAAGTTCAGATAAGGAATTGAAAATTTTAGATAAGGAGTTCACAACTTTCGTTTACGTAAAAAATTCACTTACTCTCACAGGCTATTCATAAGTTTAGATAAAGAATTCGCAAATTCATATAACAAATTTACAATTTTCGTTTAAGGAAAAAATTCACTTACTCCCTTAGGCCATTCACAAGTTTAAATATGGAATTCACAAATTAAGATAAGGAATTCACAAGTACAGATAAGGAATTCGCAACTTTCATTTTTTAAGTAAAAAATTCACTTACTCTTTCAATTCATTCACAAATTTAGATAAGGAATTTATAAGTTTAGATAAAGACTGCAAATTCAATGCCTATGTTCCAACTTGATTTCCGACGCCAGCTATCATCCACAACTTCCCCTACAATGCTAAGCTATCCCAATTCCCAAATATAAACAACATAACCACTATATATTTTTATATAAAAAAACCTTTAAATATAAACGAGTATTCAGTATATATTTATTTAAAGTAAAAGCCGACTATTAATCCACTTGTTTCCTTTAGCACACACATAAATAGCCGGATTCCTTGTATTTGTTGTCCCCACATATCAAATAAATTTCGGAAACGACATACAAGATAAATTTCAGAAAATATATACACACAAAATGAGAATGAATAACGTTATTATGGCTTAGCTGTATGTTTATATAATTCGTGCCCTTTTCTTAGAAAAAAAATCACCTCATTTCTCTTTCAAATTAAATGCTTTGATCATTTTTTTTTCATATTTTAGAGAATCAAAATAATATCAGAATTTTGCCTTGTATTAATTCATTGACATACCTTTGCTTTTAGGGTTTTAGGTTTTTTTAAATTGTGAATTCCTTATCTGAACTTACAAATTCCTTATATGAACTTATTGTTGGAAATTGTGCCCTAAGGGCCAATCATTGTACTTTGAACATTATTATTTTAATGAAATTTCTCCATTCTGTTATCATATTATTTGCATGTTAACTGTGATAATTGTATCCTTGGATAATTCATAAAGATTGTCCTAAAATGTCCCTGGTCGGTCATCTCTGCGGGAGCACAGATGAAACAAGATCAGTATGACTTTGATAAGATATGGAGATACGAATCAAAGTCTTAGGCACTTGTAAGAGTACAAGGTGCTGGATCGACCCACTATGAGAAAGCTACATGTATCAAGTCATAAGCTTTTCTCATGTATAACCACGTCACAATGCCCTTAGACCTGAGGTCATCATGGATTCTTACATGAGAGTTGCTAAGCTTTGAACTAGTCAAAAGTCACTTTTGACCGGGTGATGATAAAGGCTACGATCGGCCTTGGTGGTTTTTCATGCAAAGGAATATGAATGATCAAGATGGAATTTGTCCCTCACATTAGTAGAGAAATATTACTGGGCCCCTTGATGAGTGAGTCTGAGAAATGTATGGCCATACTATGATGAAAGGAGTTTTTATCTCTGTTATCAGGCTACTCAGGAATCGAGAAAGTAATGATCAAGAACAAGAGGATGACATTATCCATGCCTTATCCTTGATCGATATATTGTGTGACAAAAGGGACGTGACATGGTTGTATGACAGGTTGCATCGTGATAACGATCCTCATATGAATTGGGTAGTTGTAATGTCTTACTAGAGGCCGCTTGCAACTTTTGGATTAATATAGTTATTGGCCCACTGCCAACTTCATATGGGCCTATAGGGTCGCACACAAGAATGACCCAACACGAGATAATGTTTAATTTAGGGTGGACGAATTATATATATATATATATATATATATATAATATAAAATTCATTAATAATATTATATAGATATATATATTTTTTCGAAATATATATCTTATATATATATATATGTATATATATGTATATATATATTATATGATATTATTATATTGTGTTAGTTTTAAATTTAATTTATTAAGTTATTAAATATATAATTTATTAAGATATATTAAATTTAATAACTAATATGATAGAGATATAGTATCTCATATTTAATTTATGAAGATAAATTAAATCCAATGGCTCTTTATTTGGATTAAATAAATAGGTTAAATTAAAACTGTTGGACAGATTTAATTTAAACTGAATTTATTTAATTAGCTCATCAAGATAATTAATTGTTAATTAATTTCAAAATTAATGATGGTTAATTTTGAAATTTGAAAATAGCCCTTATAGGTTATAAACTTGGTAGAGCAGATATATTGATACGCACATGAGAATTGAGAGCCGCAAGTGAAACCTTAGGAGACATTAGAGGCGCTAGCACGCAGTCTCGGTTGGTGAGCATTAGTGTGGATACCGGTAGAGGGAGCGGACCTGACATATTAGCTCCTAGAGATCGTGAAAACTCTGAATCATCAAAAGGTATGAATCCTTCCAACTTGGTTTAAATGCCGTTGATAGATCCTCGATTAGGATCGGTGAAAATTTTAAAATTCTTCCGCTGTGCCTGCCGATCCTAACACTTATGAATATTCATTGTCTAAACTTGTGAATGACCTGAGAGGGTAAATGGATTTTTTACTTAAAATACGAAAGTTGCAAATTTTTTATATAAACTTATCAATTCCTTATTTGAACTTATTAATGGCCTTGGATCAAAGATCAAAGGTGTGTGTGTGTACATATATATATATATATATATATATATATATATATTTGTTTGCATTAGTTATATTGAATGGCATTGGATATTTTGTGCAAACAAGTGGTGTGGGTCGAACCTCACCCCCACCACTTTGGGAATATTCTAGCCGACCAACCGTTGGAGCTTCGGCAGTGGTAATAGTGGGTGTTGGAGGTAAATTTTTTTTAAAACAAAAAAAAAGTAAGGTCAAATGTGTCTTTTTGTTTTAATTTAAAAAAAGACAAATTGAGCTTAATACCTTTCTAGGATTATGAATATCCAAAAAAACTTTTTTATCTTTTCATAATTTAATACCTTTAAAGGATTTTTCTTTGTATATACCAATAATTTTAATTTTTTTTTTTAAAAAAAACATATATTTTGGATGAGAGGAAGTACGTACGTATGACAATGACCGTGTCCTTCTGCTTCACTCACGTTTGTAATGCAGAGTTCGAAGATAGAAGAATAAGCACCTGAGAATAACATTTAGGTATCACGGAAGGAAAAAAAATAGGAAATGGTTCCTAGATTATAAATTAAAAAAATGGTCCTATTAATAATTTTAAGAGCCTGTATTGACAACTCGTTAATAACTCTAGGAGGCTATATTGACAACTCCTTATGACCATTTTTTTATTTTGTAATTTATAGGGACCATTTCTTCATTTATCTTTCTCCTTGGTACCTGAATGTAATTGTCCCAAAAAAAAAAGTGAAAACATATGTGAGATCTGTCGTTTTCTCTTTTACTTCAAAAATATTTCAAAGGCATCCGTTCTCTCTCTCTTCTCTTTATTCTTTTACTCCATCTTCAAAGATACTTGATGAACCTTTTATTAAAAAAGAAAAATACTTGATGAACCTTTTATTTTAAAAAGAAGTTAAATGATACAAAATCCTTTTAAATTTTAGATCAGTTATATACAATTTTTTTGACATTTTAATGCTTAAATTTAACCCTCTAGCTAGTCTTTTAATTTTTTTATTTTTATAAACTTGTTATCATTAATTAACCGTTATCTTTTTTATAAAATTTCTTATGTTAAATTGATACAAGAAACATGACATCCTGTATGACATTGTAGGTGGCAATCTATATAATCAAATAATTTTATTGTAATTATATATTTTTACACAAGGTTAAATTGTCGTTTTAGCATTAAAAAAAATCCCGAATTCTCCATGCAAACTCCATTTCTCGACTCCCCTCCTTTGAGTCATCGCCAATGCTGCTCTTCTCCCTTCTGCTATGCCCTCTAACATTTTTTTCTAATGAAATATTTTTATTATAAGGGATTTTTTAATGATAAAATGACAATATAACCCTTATGTAAAAAGTACATAATTACTATAAAATTATTATATTACATAAAATGTTATTTAAGATGTCATATACACTACAAAAAAATTGTGATTTAGTAGCGGTTAAAAATGTGTATTAGTAGTGATTTTAATCGCTACAAACGATATTAGTAGCGGTTGTAAAAACCACTACAAAATCTACTGTTGCAAACGTATTTGTATCGGTTTACAACAACCGCTACTCACGTAACACAATCGCTATAAATTTAGTAGCGGTTACTAAACCGCTATAAATTTAGTAGCGGTTACAAATATTGGCGCCACAATTTCGCATGGTAGGAAATAAAAATGAAAATTTGGCTTCAATCCAACCGCTACTAAATTAAAATGAGAATTTCAAAAGTAGCGTTAAAAATTTAATACTATTTTGAGTTTAAATTTGTAGCAGTTCTAGAATTTTGGGAATTTTTTTTAAAAAAATTATACAATTATTTGAGTCCATTGTTATAATATTGTGTTGAATAGTTTATTATTTAAATAATTTAAATTATAGTCATTATTATTTATAAAGAATGATTAAATTAAGTTAGATAAGTATAAACTTTATATAGGTAATATTATTGAGAATGTGCAGATAATGAGTATACGTATTATGAGAGGGGAAACAAATGTTGAAATCAAAGAATTGAAATTTTTTTTACTATATTTGATCACCTTACTCAACTCTTCGGCTCTTAAAAATAATTTTAGATGAGAGAAAAAAAAGGAAAAGAAGGGTTGAAAGAAATGGAAGAGTGTTTGAAATGAGGTGTGCTGGGGGGTATTTATAGAGATATGTGTAGCGCTTGTAGCGGTTAATGTGACAAGTTTTGTGACGGTTGATATTTTTAGCGGTTTATGTGACATAATTTGTAGTGATTTTATTTGATTTTGTAGCGGTTTCATAACCCCTATAAAAATTGGTCTGAATTTTTTTTTATAAAAATATTTCACACTTGTAACGGTTTTATTTGATTTTATAGCAGTTTCATAACCTCTACAAATATTTTCCTGAATTTTTTTATAAAAATATTTTAAATTTGAAATGTTCAATTTGTAGCGGTTTATATATAAAAACCGCTACAAATTCATTTTTTAATTTATTTTTTTATAAATATTTGTTTCAAATGCATTCTGTAGTAGTTATACGATAAAAACTGCTACAAATTTTCACTACCGTTGATAGGATTTGAAATTCAAATTTTCAATGTGCAAAACTTTGTAGCAGTTATATAAAAAAAAACCGCTACAAATGTTCATGATTGTTGGCGAGAACTAAAATATTCAAATTTTAAATGAACACTTTCTAGCGGTTAGTATTGAGAAACCGCTACAAATATTCATAATCGTTGGCGGGAATTAAAATTTTTCAAATTTCAAATGTTCAATTTGTAGCGGTTTTGTTTGTCAAACCGCTACAAAGTTACGTATCACTTTGTAGCGGTTTCATCCATTTAACTGCCACAAATATTTATATTTTATAGCAGCTTTTATATATAAACCACTACAAATGTTTTATTTATTTATTTTTCAATAAATATTTATTTCAAATACATTTTGTAGCGGTTATATACTATAACCGCTACAAATATGAGTTAAATTTTGTAGCGGTTCTTTGTAACCGCTACAAAAAGGATGCCCTCTAAATTTTGTAGCGTTACTATCGTAAAAATTGCTATAAAAGATCCGCCACAATAGTCGAGCTAGCTTCGGGCCACACTGGTGCCACATTTGTAGCAGTTAATATAAACTAACTGCTACAAAATAATCGCGACAAATTTGGTGCGAGTTTGGCGCCAAAATTTGTAACGGTTATGTCTTGTAAACTGTTACAAATCGCATTCCCTAACCCATGCGCCACTTGGCATGAAGCATACCGTTGCAAATTTGTAGCGGTGTTGCTTAAAATCGCTATAAATCCTGATATTTATAGCGGTTTAACCGCTACAAATACACCACTACGAACTATCATTTTTTTTTTGTAGTGATAGGATATTATGTGTCTTATATCCAATCTGCAGTGACAAATTTAGTTAAAAAGATAATGATCAATTAACAATAAAGGGTTTGTAGTAAAACAAATCACTACTACAGAATTGAGATATAACCACCCCCAAAGACGTCCCAAATTAAAAATTGGGTGGTTAAAAAGGGAGGCGGTGTCATTTTCGTAATTATATATATGTAGGTGAACCTTTAGGCGTCCCAAATTTGAATTTGGGACGTCTAAAGTGCTTCCTGGCGCGAAATATAAATTTCATAAATTTTTTTTAGCGCCAGGATTTGGGTTTAGGCGTCCCAAATGGATTTGGGACGCCTAAAGGCGTCCCTTGCGCATGTCAGACAAGTGTCTGACATGCATTTTCTTCTATCACACCTCCTCTATTTTTTTCTTCAACTTTACTCTTCTTCCTCCTCTCCTCCCCACGCACCCACCGTCGGCCCTTCTCTATTTTTTTCTTCAACTCCTCCCTCCTCCCTTGTTCAAGCACTTCTTCTCCCCACGCACCCACCGTCTCCTCCCTTCTTCTTCCTCTTTGTTTCTTCAACGCACGCAACCGTCACTGCTGCAACTTCACCTCCTCCGCAGTGGGTAGATTTTTGCTCTCTCCTCCACCTCCGTCCTTCCATTGTTGTGCACACCACCGTGGATCTCCAACGTCTCCAAGTGTGGCTCTCTCCAACGTCTTCTCTACTAGCTAGCGGGCGCCTTCCCTGATCAGGTAAGGTTGGTTTATTTTCTTCATTTTTTTTGTTTATATATTGATATTAGGCTGGTTGGTTTATTATATATTGCTTATATTGAGATAGTTGATATTAGCCTGATGTGTTTGGTGTGGTTATATTGCTTAAATTGCATTTATTCGGAAATGGTTTATTTTGTTGTTTAAATATAAATTTACTTGTGTATAATAGAAATCCCTGTTGTTCAGTTTTAGGGAAATCTCTAATGGAGATTTATCCATACACACATATAGTGGTACCACCCCATTTCATTAGTCTTGTTCCTGCACCACAACAGTTTTAGGGAAATCTCTAATGGAGATTTATCCATACACACATATAATAAAATATAATAAAATAAAATATGATTTATTTAAATTACAAAAATTCTTGTATTAATTCCAAATGAATTATGAAGAATAATTCAATCCAAAACTTAAAAAGAAAACCATAACCCCAATATTCATTAAATGATTTTTATCTAAATATTTTCAATAAAACAATTTTATTTTTGGAAGAACTCAACTTAAAATTGTTTTGTTAATATTGAACTCGTTTTGTTTTTAATTCTTCCAAACCTCAAAAAAATTCTTTAATTTAATCTTATTGTATTTATTTTATTATACATTAATTTTATATATATATACTTATTAAAAAAATAAGTTACATAGCACTGAAACATTTTTAAGAGGAGAGATGAGGCTAGGAGGGGGCAATAAAGTTATTAAGCTCATATTTTAAAATCCTAAATTGGGTTGATAACTTAATTAGGCAATCCTATCATATGTCGTTGAGAATTGTACTAAACGTGTGAATGTTATTGGTAATGCCTTAGGTGGTAATAAAATGGATCATAGTTGGATGAATGCTTTGAGAACTAGTGAAGAATATGAGAAAGGGGTGGACGAATTTATTGAATTCTCTAAAAAGAATGCTCCTGTAAGAAATGAGAAGTATTTTTGTCCTTGTGTCAATTGTTTGAATGAGAGTAGACGGGATGTTGATGTCATAAAGGATCACCTACTTTGTGATGGAATAAATCTGCGATACACAAGGTGGATATGGCATGGTGAGGAAGTAACTGATTGTCCGTCACATAAGAAGGAAGCTGTGGATGTCATAGATGAATATAAAATGGAGAGAATGATTAACGATGTTGAGGCAGAATCCTTTGCGCAGTCGCAGGAGTATGACAGCCTGCGGAGTGATGCAGAGACACCATTGTATAGTGGTAGTAAGTACACGCGGCTGACAGGAACATTACATTTGGTTAACTTAAAGGCAACTTGTGGGTGGACCGATAGTAGTTTCACATTGCTACTTGAACTATTGTGTGATATGTTTCCGGAGGATAATGTACTTCCAAATCGTATGTATGAGGCCAAGAAAATCCTGTCTACAATGGGTATGGAGTATAAGAAGATACATGCTTGCCCTAATGACTGCGTACTGTACAGAAATGAGTACGGAGGTCTTAGTGAGTCTCTTAAGTGTAAAACTGCACGATACAAAGTGAAAAAAGAAGGTGGTTGTGGTGATGTGACAAGTAAAAGGCAACCTTTAAAGGTTATGTGGTATCTTCCAATAATACCACGTTTTAAACGTTTGTTTGCGAGTGCAACAAAAGCGAAGAAGTTGAGATGGCACTCTGATGAGAGAATATCTGATGGGAAATATCTTCGGCACCCAGCTGACTCTCCACAATGGCAAAAAATAGATGAAATGTTCCCTTAATTTGGCAGCGAGTCGAGAAACCTACGGCTTGGGCTTTGTACAGACGGCATCAATCCGTATAGAACTCTTACTAGCACACATAGTGCGTGGCCGGTTCTCCTTGTAATATACAACTTGTCTCCCTGGCTATGTATGAAACGTAAGTATATGATGCTATCTATGATGATTTCTGGACCAAAACAGCCAGGGAACGATATTATGTCTATTTGGCACCTTTGATTGAGGACTTGAAGAAGTTGTGGGAGGAAGGCGTAGATGTGTTTGATGCTTATAAGAAGGAGTCTTTCAAGCTACGTGCAATGATTTTCACAACGATAAACGACTTCCCTGCGTACGGAAACTTGTCAGGGTACAGCGTGAAGGGTCACAAAGCATGCCCAATATGTGAAGCAGACACACACTTCTAACAACTAAAGCATGGAAGAAAAACTGTCTACCTTGGCCACAGGAGGTTTCTTCATCGGTTCCACCCGTATCGTAGGCTAAGAAAGCGGTTTAACAGCTTACCGGAGCATGGAATGGCTCTAAAGTCACTAACCGGAGAGGAAGTCTACAGTCAAGTGGAACGTATCCATGTCACTTTTGGTAAGAATCAGAGGGTTGCGGGTGAGAAGAACATATGGAAGAAGAGATCCATTTTCTTTGATCTTCTATATTGGCGTTCGCTTGACGTGAGACACAGTATTGATGTGATGCATGTGGAGAAGAATGTTTGTGATAGCCTTATCAGTACGCTTTTGAACATACCAGGGAAGACTAAGGATGGGATTAATGCGAGATTAGACCTTGTCGATATGGGAATAAGAGAACGGTTACATCCACAACTAAGAGATGATGGTAGGAGGGCATACATGGAGCCAGCAGCGCATACACTATCAAAAGCAGAGAAAAGAAGTTTGTGTGGGTGTTTGCATAAAATGAAGGTGCCGCAAGGGTATTCCTCGAATGTGAGAAGATGTGTCTCAATGGACGATTTGAAGTTAGTGGGAATGAAGTCCCATGATTATCATGTGTTGATGCAACAACTATTACCAGTAGCTATTAGAGGCATAATGAAAGATGAAGTACGAAACACAGTGACAAGATTGTGCGTTTTCTTCAATGCTATCTGTAACAAAGTCATTGACACTGAAAAGTTGGATGAACTAGAAAATGAGGGTTACATTATTTTGTCACAACTAGAGATGCACTTTCCACCTTCATTTTTTGATATAATGGTGCATTTGGTAGTTCATTTGGTGAGGGAAGTAAGGCTATGCGGTCCAGTTTACCTGAGGTGGATGTACCCTTTCGAGCGATACATGAAGATCTTAAAAGGGTATTCTAAAAATCCTTATCGACCAGAAGCCTCAATAGTAGAAAGATATGTAGTTGAGGAGGCTATGGAGTTTTGCAAAGATTATATGTCAGGGAAGAAGGAACAATCTCGGCATGAAGAAGGGAGAAGCAATGGAACACGAGGACTGAAAGTGAAGAATGTTCCTTGTGAAGAGGTGTTGCAAGCCCACTTGTATATCCTGAATAATATGGAAGAAGTTCAACCTTACATAAATGAACACAGAAACACTTTGAAGAACAAGAATCCAAGGAAGAATGACATACAGATTGCTATTGAGCAAAACAAGACATTCATGCAGTGGTTCGAGGAAAAGGTTTTTCACGAGATCGGTGTGTCTGAGACAATCGAGTGGCTAGCTTGGGGGCCTTCGTTTCAGGTCATTACTTGGACCGGTTATGATATAAATGGCTATTCTTTCTATACCAAAGAGCAAGATGACAAAAGTACCATGTAAAATAGTGGGGTCATGGTAGAAGCTGAATCTATGCACTTTTCCAGTTCGAGAGACAAAAACCCCATATTAGCATCTATGGCCTATTATGGAGTTATAGAAGAAATATGGGAGATGACGTACAACAAGTTCAAAGTTGCTTTATTTAAATGTAAGTGGGTTAGCAACAATGCCGTGGTAATAGATAAACAATTTGGATTTGTCTCAGTCGATCTTCTAAGAGTTGGCTATAGAGAAGAGCCCTTCATTTTAGCAAGCCAGGCGAAACAAGTGTTTTATGTCACCGATCCTGCCATCAAAAATATGTCCATTGTCCTTAAAAGTAAAAAACAGAAGTATGGTGATCCGACCTTCAACCTTGATGACACACCACCTTTCACAACCACTACACCTCAAACAAATGAAGTAGAATTGGTAGATGATGACGAATATGCTGTAAGAAATGACCATGGTGAAGGACTATGGGAAACAATCTAGAGTAAGACCTTAATTTATAAACGAGAACTGTGTTTTTTCTATTTTACTTCCCGCTTACTATATACATGTGTTTTCATTGCAATTTACTTACGTTTCTGATGATGCTTTTTGTGTTAACAGGAATATGGACAACGTTAGTGATGACGAGAGGTGTAGAGATGACGAAAGCTCTAGCAATGATGAAAGGCCTAGAGTTGAACCCCTTGCAAGAAGGAGGGTTAGAGGCTGTACAAAGATGGGAGCATTGGTTGCACGTCATGAACATCAACAGGAGAGGCTGCATATAGACTTCGATGACAATCTGAATCCAGTTGGTCCTGAGGAAGACCACTTCATTAATAGGAGGTTGTTTGCGGCATCACGAGCAGATCCTGAGTTTTTGGTAAGATTTCTGTCATGATATAGAACTACTTATATCGTTGATTTCATATACTTTATATCGTTGATTCATTTTTTGTTGTTCTTCATTCATAGAAATTAAGTGCAGCAAATGCCCAAAGGCAAGCAGAAAATAAATATCAACATTTCATGTCTCGCGGTGGATATCGGAAGCTTGAGCGGCAAATGATGGCAGAAGAGTTACAGAAAATGAAGGAAGCAGCGGAATCTGATCCTAGCGTTGTTATCCAGCCACCGGCACCTCCTCCACGTCACAAAAAATGGAAAGCAGGGAGGATTAAGGCTGGGAAGTACATAAATCCGACTGTTGCTGAGGTTGCTGCGAGGATTGTAAGTAGTTATACCATAAGTACCTAAGTTTTTACATGTCGCGAGTGGTTTCGATACATTTACGATAAACTGCATGCTACAGGATGACCTGGACGAGCAGAGTAGCCAAGGTTCATTCAATCCAAGTAGACGGATGGACATCTTGTCAACGGCTATTGGGAAGGCAGATGACCTTGGTCGTGTTCGAGGAGAGACACGGGGAGTTAGTGCCGTGAGGTATTTTGGATGAGAGCCACGTTATTCGTCACAAGCTGGACCTAGTAAGGACGTTGTGGCCAAGATTCGAGAGGAGCTCGAACGAGAGATCGAGGCCAACCTTCGCGACAAGCTCCGACAAGAGCTGTTGCCAGAGCTTCAACTTGAAATGGCAAAGATGTTTGAAGCACAAAAGGCAAGGGACGAGGCTCGAACTCAGGAATCCCCGGCCTTCAATAGCACCAGAGGAAGTTACAACCCTCTGGAGCAACCACTTGGCCACCCTTCTCCCACTCCAGTGTCGGGAGAGCCTTGCACCCTCTATTTGGATGATCCACTGTTGCGTGTTGTTGCTGATGCTCTCGTTCACACACGTTCTACCACCCACCATAATCAGCAAATTCCGGAGGATTTTCGTAGGGTGAATGTGACAAGTGTTAGAAAGGGGGAAGAAGGTACAGCCACCCCTGTTCCCGATCCAGAGGTTGGCACGTTAGGTCAAGCGATAGGATCTTTCATCCTTTGGCCTCGCAATCTTATTGGTTCAGACGCAACACCTCCAATGGTAGGAATTACCTTACTGTTACTGAAAATCTGTTGGCATCCTAATAACAATTTGTTTTTTGATGTTCTAAAAGGATGACGAAGCTACGAGCAAATGGCCCTACTTAGCACGGCTGCAACAGATCTACAAGGGCATTAAACAGATTGACTTGAAGATGCCTCCAGGGATTGTGGGCCAAGTGGAGTATCCCTACACGATTGACAATAAAGATCTCAAGCAGTTTATCAGGTTGGAGGAGATAGATGCAGTCTGGGTCAAATTTGCAGTCCGGTAAGTTTTTTTTCAATTTTCCCATAGAATTCATTTAGTGGTTTTTTGTTTTCATACATTCAAGAATTGATTCCTTATTTTAATTCTATTATAGCACCTTCCACGATCTCTGCGCAAACATGGAAAGAGGTAATTGGTATGGATTCTTATGTCCTGCGAATACGACAGAGGATACTTGTACTGTGGCGCATAGGACTCACTATGTCGGCTACGCAATGGCACAAACCAAACTTCGTTGTTATCTAGCACCCATTGTCCAACGGTTCGTATTTACATTTTGTCAATTTCAGAAGTTTACTAAATAATTGTCTTCTCACTCATCTAACTTCATTTTAATGTGTACATGTTGTTAAAGAAACCACTGGACTTTGTGTGTTATATGTCCCCGCCGCAACGTAGTCTATTGGTTTGATCCCTTGAGTAACAAGCTAGACAGAGATACAAAATCCGTCTTCGACACGTAAGTTATTCTGTTTGTATTTCATTGACAACAAAAATAAATGAATGGTTCTAATTTCTGTTCATTTTGCTTTTCATGATAGTGCTTGTCAAACATATAGAATCCTAGGTGGGTCACGCGAGGGTGCAGTTATTAAAAAGCCAAAGTGGTTTTATCCCATAGTAAGTACATTCGATCCTACCTAATTGTTTCATTGACGGTCCTTTTAGACATACCTTTATTGATTTTAACAACCAATTGCATCCCTTTGATTAAAAGTGCCCTCGGCAACCTGGCAACACTGAATGCGGATATTATGTTATACTTTATATGTATAATATAACTCAAAGTGGAATTACTAGCGATTTTGAAAAGGTAATCGCTTCTTCATTATTTTTGGTGTTCTAATCGAAATGTTAATTAATTCATTTGCTTGAGATTCATTTCATCAAAGCTTATTACTTTCTAATTTTCAGATTTTTGATAATGAAGATGCCTACCTACGTGAAGACCTTGATTTGATCAGAGATCTTTTGGCTGGACATCTTCTTCAGCATATAGAGCAGTAAACTTGTTATTTTATATCAGTTTGTACTTGTGTGATGACAACGTTTTGACACTTTCTGGTTGTTTTTTGTTGATATATATAGTAGTAGGTTGTATGAAAGGTTATTGTATGTATATATAGTAAATATTGTAGTGCTGGATGTCCTTACCAGTTTGTAACGGACAGTGTGGTTTATGAATCCATCTTCTATTCTGTTTCTGTAGTTTCAATTCGTTGGGTAATACAGAATGTAAATTATGGTATAAAAAAAAACCTAACTTTTAGACGTCCCAAATTAAGAATTGGGAGGTCTAAAGTCCCCCAGGGTGGGACTTTAGGCGTCCCAAATTAAGAATTGGGAGGCCTAAAGTCCCACCCTGGGGGACTTTAGGCGTCCCAAATCTTAATTTGGGACGCCTAAAGTCAGACTTTGGGCGTCCCTATCATTTGGGACGTCTTTTGTTTCAACTTACTACGCCCCCAGTATCTACGTCCCCCCGTTTTGGGACGTTAAAGGTGCCAAATTTGAGAGGTTAAAGCCCCTTTTTGTAGTAGTGAATATAAGATAAGGAGAGTTAAATTTAAACTTTCAAATATATGAGAATTATATGTAAGTAATATAAAATTGATGTATACCCGATTTCATATAAATAAATACACATGGTCAAAGAAAAGAAAAAAGCATGGCAGGCACTAATGAAAACCATGGAATGAAAAACCGGACCAGCCGGTCGGACCGAAAAACCGGTGAACCGGTCCCAGGTCTGGTCCGATCCTTTGCCTGTGAGGGGAGGAGGGTCCACTCGGTCAAAATCGGTCGACCCGGCCGATTCTTGAGAGACTCGGCAAAACCGCCGAGTCAGGCGGTTTGGCCGAGTCACCTGATTGACATGAAAAAAAATATAGAAACAGAACAGAGTGAGACACGATATCATTGAAATGATCAGATTCAGAATTTAAATCCAAAACTAGAGTGGCTCGATGGAAACCGGACAGCTAGAAAGAAGAAGAAAGTGACGAAACACAGAGCTTGAAAAAAAAAACAGGAAATAAGGAGAGAACAATGCATCCAAAGATTAGGAGGAAGAACTATGAAAAAACATAAAACAGAAAGAATAATAAAAACTTATCATAAAAAATACTGTTGTGTTTTTGGCCGAAAGCTGAACAAAAGAAGCACACCGACAAGATGAAATGTTGTGTAAATGAAGATGGCGAAGGTAGACTTGTTGAAAGAGAACAAAAGGATACAAGTAAAGAGAAATAAAGAGATGTTGGATTAATGAAAGAGAAAACGAAAAAGTTATATTTAAATATGACATTTACTTTTTGTGTTTTGGGAAAAGAGTCTGACAAGCCTTTTAATTTTTATTTTCATTTTTTGAATTAAAAAAATCATATGAATGATCAAATCACATAGTTCTCTTGCAAGTTTCATTGTTACCAGGCGGTGGAAGTGCTGAAAATATAATGAAAAAATTATTTAAAATGAAAGATCAAAGATCAAGATAGAAAGAAAAGTAGGTAAAAAAAGGAATAAATTTAAAAAAAAGAAAAAGATAATGAAAAAATTATTTAAAATGATATAATAATTATAGAAAAGAAAATATCATTATATAAGTATAGGCATCATAATTAATGTTAATAAATTTTAAATATTTTTTTCTAATGATTTTCATTTTTATTTATAGAAGTTTAAATATATATATATATATATATTATATCACTAATAAATTATAATATTTTAATATGACCGGTCCGACCCTGATTGACCTATTAACCCTTGAACTTATATCGTGACCGGTTCATTACCCGGTCTAATTTTTTGTTCCTTGATGAAAACAGTTGAGCATTAAATGGATAAAAATCTCCACTTCTCTGATGAATTATGTGTGGTGGATGCGGAAGCTTTCATTCAATTCATATCTACCCGTTGACTTGGTATCACTTGATCCTCAAAATGGGCCTTCACAAATTAATTATATAACAAACAAGAAGTTGCCAAAATCATTCAAAGCTTGTTTGATAAGGAGGGAGGGGAGGGAAAATGGGGCCGACATTTTTTTTTGAATTAAATTTAAGAAAATTAAAGAATTGAGGTTAAAATATTTTAATTAATTTTTAATTTCTTACTCTTTTAACTTACATCTTTACTTTATTAAAATATTATGATACCATTTTTCCAATTTTTGTAACAATTGATTATTTCAACTTCTCGATAATATTTCAAGTTCGTTTATTGATAACATTGGTCAATTATTAATTTGGAAGCTGGTTAATAGTTTTTACGAAAAATATGGAGGCTATAAAAGTTTCCAGTTTTTTATATCTTGAATCTACGTATTTCGATATTATTCATGATAGACTTTTTAAAAAGATTTATTTTTTAGGATTAGAAAATTTTATTTTTCTCAAAATATATTACTATTTTTGACAATAAGCACAGGACGGTTAAAATTAATTTGTGGAAAAACCGAAAAAGAAATCTCAAAGTGTTGAAAAAGTTATGCTTACACCAACAAACTGTTGGCTGATGTGATAATCAGTCTTACTAAGATAATTAAACCTGGACAGGTTACTGAATCGGTTGGGGTACTAGGTTAAGGATCAGTGGGTCAAACTGAAATCAACTTGGAGCCAAACCGGTGAGGAGTAAAAAATTAAAAAATAATGTAATTTTTCATCACACCATCCAAATTATAAATATTATATATCCAAATTAGAATGACACAAATACACAATTAGACATCCAAACCAAACAGACCCTTTCAAATTTCAATAAGCAAGGCAAAAGCACCCAGTTGGATAAATAATCAGAGTTGCGATGAAAGAAAAAAGGCAATAACACTAGCAACACGAAAAACAGAGCATCAGCCATAGACAATCAATTTTGAAGCAAACCAGCACAATGAAAAAAATTAATGAATGTAGGAAATACAAATAGAGGTCAGATAACATAGAAAGCAAACCGCAAAGCTCAAACCTTACAACCCGCCATGGCACACTATATTGCTCAAACCCAATCAGCCAAACCCTTCTTCAAGGGCGTTTAAAGCATAATTAGGTAAAGAACATCAAACTTGGCTGAAAAACAATGAAGGAGCAAAGTCAATGCCTTTGTGGCCCCAAAGCTCAGACCTTGCAACCGGCCATGGCGTTCGATGGTGACATCAACAATAAGAAGCACAACACTAACGAACGACAATGGCTTAAGTGACAGGGAAGATGAATGGTGTAACACCCTTATCTTATTTTCTCATTTTTCAGAGTATTCAAGGAAAACAATATGCAGTTTGGTGGGCAACACATGAATAACATAAATATATTGATAATATGTGTATGATTACAGAAATTCCCTATAGGGATTCGTACATGATAATTATAATCAATGTAGCTACACAGAACTACCAGGGTATCTAAACTCGTCCCAGTGAAGCAAAGACATCTTCCTATCTTTGTCCCACTACTGCAATCCTCTTGTGTAGTTTTCTTCTCTGATCTCTGCTTATCTTCCATATTCACCTGTTTAAATTGTTGGTAGGGGAGGGTGAGATTCAAGAGAATCTCAGTAGAAAATAGTATCAATATTCATGCAAGATAAGTGCTTAATGCATGACATGCTTGCAATACATAAACTCATGCTAACACAATGATATATCTACTTGCTCAATGTTTCAAACAACATACTTATGGCATAACATAAGTAGAAACAGAGCTTCAATCATTCATGTATGTTTCACATAATCAAGCAAAGTAATAACATGCATCAATACACCAACATAAATATCAAATACACGTAGGAGAGGTAAGTTCCTTACCTTAAGCCTTTTTCTCCTCGAAACGTGTGCCTCGATTTGTGTGCCAATCCCTTGGGCTCTCTACTCGGTCCTAAAACTTAATGTACAAGAATTAAGTTAAAACCCATTCATGTACTATTTTAGGCACGTCCAATATGTTCTTATTGGTTATATGAGTCTATTATAAAAATTTACCAAAATGCCCCTGGGGACTCGGCCCGGCCCCGCCTTACCCGGTCTGACCGTACTTTTCTTGAAATTTTGACCTAAGCTAATCTGACATATTTTAGCCCAAGGAATCCATTTTCAGCCTCAGAATTATCAAATTCACTACCAAAAGACATAAATGTCCTTGGCAGCTCCTAATTTAGGGTTTTAGGGGTTTTTTGGTCATTATGCTTTTTAGGGCTTTTCTAAAAAAGTGTTCAATAGTAACCCCACCTAATTTACCCTCTTGAACACCATGAAACTATTAGATCATCAAAAATCCAACTCTAACACCTAAAATGGACCTAGCCAAATCCCAAGATTCTCCGAGAAGAATTGGGGTTTTCCAATTCTAACTCCCCAGACTTGCTCCTTTATGCTTCTAATCACTTTATTAACAATTTAATTATGTTATAACTACCATTTAGACTCAATTTTGACAGCATAATGCCTAAGATTCAACGTTTCCCAAATTTTACAACCACAGTAAATGAACCAGAAATTCACCGATTACATCAACCACAATATCAACAAGAAATTGAAGCTTAGGAAGTCACCTTTGACTCCTTCTTGTTGTTCCCTTCTTGGCTGAACCCTAGCCCCTTTCAACACTGAAATTTTGCTTCCTGAACATTATAATCCATGTAGAAGAGAAGCTTAGAGGAAGGATTATACAAGTTAAGAGCTAATTTACCGAAGAAATTAAGCTTACCTAGCGAAATTGCTCCTCCTTCTCTCTACAAAACTCAAAGCTTTCTCTCTCTTGTTTGAACAAAAAACTGATGGAAATGAAGGGAAAGAGGAAGAGAAATAAATTTTGTAATTATCCCTTAATTTCTCTAATTATTTAATTTCCAAAATCCCCATTTTTGGATTTATGCAAATTTTGGCAGATTTTTTGCCCAATCTTTGAAAACTCATAACTAAATTTGTAGACATATAATTGGAGTGATTCTAAAGGCTATGAAACCTGTATTAAGTCTAGTTCAAGAAAAAAATATAGTCTTTTGTCAATTGGAAGCACAAAATTCTTAGAATTAAATTCTTTGGATGTTGTTCTAGGAAATCCACAATTTTTCTTGGCTAAATTCAAAAATTCATATCTTTTTATTATAGCTGCAAATAATTCATATGACCTATCAAATTCAAGCATAGGATGTCTACTTTCATTTTATAAAATTTTATTAGTTTTGGTCACCATTTGCCTATCTAAAAATGTTACACAACAAAACTGCTACATGAAGAAACTCATTGGTAGCAAACATCAACTTGTACAACTTGTTTTTCCACATAATAATGTTGTGTGTGACCACTAATTGCCTTGTTTTATCATTCCATATGCTCTTTAATTCACCATTTTATTCCCTTAAATATAAGGAATTTTGGTGACCGAAATTCGGGATGTTACATTTCAAATGTCACACCCTTACTTATTTTAACTTGCAGTGGAATATCCATGTGTAGTTTCGTGGGCAACACAGGAATAATATAAATATACTGATAATATGTGCATGATTATAGAAATTCCTATGTAGCCACATAGGGCCATTTGGGTGTCAAAACCCATTCCAGTGAAACGTGTAACACCCCGAATTTTATATTCATCAAATATATTGTTATTATTTGGAAAATTCAAAAAAATGATAAATATTCATGAATGTGGAATTTATGAATTTTAGAAATGTTCATATTCATGAGAAAATGGGCAAAACAATTATGGAATTAATTTGGGTAATTTAAAAAGCCCAATATTGAGGTAAAAAAATGGAGAAATATTAGGAAAAATGTTTAGTCCAAAAATAGATGGAAATTGGCTAATGAAAAATAAGAAAAGAAATTGGAATAAAAAGGTAATGGAAAAATCGTAATTTTGCCAAAATAGTATAAAATTAATTATTTTATGATTAATTGAAGTTAATTTCAATTAATTAAGGAAAATAAAGGTGAAAATTATATTTAGAATATTTTGGTCAATTAAATATGAATTTATGGAAAATTTGAGTAAAAAGTGCAATTTTGACCAAAATTGAGACTTTACGTGTATACGTAACTTAGACAAGTTGTGAAGCCAATTGAGACTATGGGGAGGGACCTCTAGGTGTCTCCTATATGTGTAATGAAGAAGAAAATATTAGTTGGACATAATGGCAAGATTGCATGTACATAGGCTTGTGTGCATAAAAATTGATTTTGGTGATTTTTGAATTTTTGGGAATTTGGAAAATGATTAAAATACCATAAAGTAAAATAATAAAAGCTTCATCCTCTTCCCTTGGCTGCCATAAACTCATGCCATATCAGTTCTAGAGAGGGAGGAAGAGCTCAAAATTGTAGGGAGAAAAAGGAGAAGAGAACTTGTACGGTAGGTCGATTTCTTCCGTAAATCAGTTCCTAGCGCGTATAACTCCGATCTTAAGCTATTATTTTATGTTAATTCAGGTTTTGGAAGCTTACATTCTCTTGTTCAAGGACCTAGGGTTTTGACTAAGACAAGGAAAGGCTAGTGTGATATTGAGGTAACTTCCAAACCTTCGCATATTAACTATTCTGGCTGCTGTGACAATTTAATCGGTGATATTTTGCTGGATTGTCATTGGTTTTAAATTTTTGAAATGTGTGTGCCTAGGGTTATGCTGCCAAAATTGGGTCTAAATGGTAGTTGTAACCTAATGTAATAGTTAATAAAGTGATTGGGAATAGAAAGAAACATGTTTGCGGAGTTAGATTTCGAAAACCTCAATTTTTCTCGGGGAATAAGAGGATTTCGGCCAGAGGCATAAATGGGCCTTAGAGTTAGATTTTAATAATTTTATGGTTCCATTGATTTCAGGAGGAAAAATTAGTTGGGGTTACAGTTCTTTTTTGAAAAAACTCGAAAAAGCATAATTACGAAAATGTCCCTGAAAACCTTAAAGTGGGGTTGCCAAGGGCAATTTTGTAATTTGACATTAAATTTGGTAATTCCAAGCCTGGAAATAGATTTCTTAGATTTCTTATGAGGCACACGATACAGGGTGATGGAACTTTGAGGTAGGGACTAATATGTCTCATATACCATATGGCTATTTATATGATATGTGTTATTGTAATTTGTGATATGAATGCTTGCTAGAGGCACATTACCTGGTTATGGTTCAGTGCCCAGCCAAGGTATATTGGTATTGCTTAGCTGTAGTTGGTGACTTGGTTGAGGTACACGTAAGGGTTTTAACTCAACGTTTGGCCCTGAAACTTTGTGTACACATATGAATCGATGTGAATGCCTACTTTCTCCCATGGCATTCAATAGTTGAGAGTGAGAGGAAGAAGAAGGTGTGGGTATGGGTCAGAGGAATCGGGAGTTTGGGATCTGTGAGTGGACTGAACATTGAAGGTTATTGTAATATTTTCAAATTATTAAAAAAAATAAAAAGGAGAGTTGAGAAGAATATCAACTCAGCTAATTCACCCGATTCGCCGAGTCACCCGAATTACTACTGGGTTACACCGAGTCGATTTAGTCAGGTGACCTCGGTTCAGTAGGTCAATCGAACCTATTTTTTGGCCAGTTCGCCAATTTCCAGTCCAGGTTTAATTACTATGGTCTTACTCCATAAAGAGAAGAATATAAGTTGGGCAACACTTTTGTTGAGAGACGTGGAAATCTTTAACGCTCTAAGTTTCAAAAGAACTCAACCATTGGATAATTAAAGATCTCTATGATGATTGTATATATACCAAAGGTTTCACAATATGAATTGAAAGTTCACTTGAACTTACGTATAATGTAGCCCTGTTTTAAAATGATTATATGTATTTCAAGCTTAGGCTATAAAGACAAATAAACTAATAAAGTTCAAATTCAAACTCTCCTAATATAATATAAATAATTATATATTCACACATACACACAATCTATATGGAAATAATATATATTATAATTAATAATAAAAAAGATATGATAATGAAGTAAAAAATCACTTTTAACATCAATATAAAATTTAACATTTATAACAAATAATTTTCAGACAATAATGCAGTAATGCACGAACTCACCTAATTTTGAACTTCGCCCACCTAACTGAGTTTTTTAAAAGAAACAATGAAGAAGCAAGTTGAATGAAATCATAAACAGGGAGAAGTACACAAAGAACCCTTTTAAGTATGCAAATCTTCATTTAGACCCCAAAACACATTATTATCACTGTAAAACCCTAGGAGCTAGTTTAAAATTAAATTTTGTAGCAATATGACTCAAATAAAAGATACAATAACAATTCAATAATCAAATAATACAACTCTAACTTATGAAACACTAGTACAAAAACAGGTTTTTAGACCGGAACATTTAGACCGGTTATATCAGATAAGGTCTTAAAAATATGATCGGTGGCATTTTTGTAATTATGATGAAATATTAAGACCGGTTATATTTATAACCGGTCTTAAAAATATATTACAAAAATAAATACATATAATATATTTTTTAGACCAGTTCAAAATATAACCGGTCTAGAAAATATTATCTGAATTAAAGAAAATTAAAAAAAAATGAAATCGTTATTATTTTTAAGACGGGTGTACATAAAAACCGGTCTTAAATATTAAAAATTTAAGACCCGTTATTATTTAATAACCGGTCTTAAAAAGTTTCTATTTTTAAGACCAGTTATCTATTAATAACCGGTCTTAAATATTTATTTTAAGATCAGTTTCTAATTAAAACCGATCTTAAATATTTATTTTAAGACCGGTTGTTAATTACAACCGGTCTTAAAACTGACTTGGATTTCAAAACACGTCTAATTTTAGCTCTGAAATTTCATTTCAAAACTCAAGCAGATCAGCGAAACCCCTGCGTCTGTTCGCAGCAGCTCCTCCTTTACCCTTCTCTCCTCCGTCCTTAACTTTACCGCCGTCAACCGAGATTTACGATTGAATACATTGCCGTAAGGCTATCATCGTTTGTTCCCTCTGATTGGTTTCGTTCTCAACCTTGTTTTTGTTGTCAGGTTTGTGTTTCAGTTACCAAGCGTTCAATTAAATAAATGGTTTCGTTTTTGGGTATTTCATTGAAATCTCCATTTTCTTTGTTTGATTCTTGCAGCAAGTTGTCAACCCACTTTTCAGAAGCGTCCATTGCCTCCTAAGAGAGACCTTACTCAATTCGTAAAGTGGACAAAGATTGTTCAAATCCAGAGAAAATAGGATCCTCAAGCAAAGGTTGAAGGTACCGTTAATTATTCTGAAGAGTTTTACATAATGCATGTATGTCTGAGGTTAATGTCCTTATGCTTCTATGGACCTGGGTTTTTTTGGTTGTGTATGAGAAGGGTTCAATTTTGGTTCTGTATTGTTGCATGTTCAATATAGTAAAACTTTGGATAAGGTAGTGCTGATATTGCTTGATATGAACTTTGGTGTTGCTTCTGAGTTTGCCTCCTAATGCATTTATGTTCAACTTTGTTCAACTTGTGCTGACATTGTTATGGAATGTATAAGGGTAGCTTGATAGGGACCTAAGTGAATAAACTAGATTAGTCTAAATAAGGACTTAATTGCAAACTCATAATTGTATCAGTTTTGACCTGATAAGAAATCAGAAAGAGAGAAAGAGAGAAGAACAAAAAGTGAGGGAAACAGAGGAGAGTAGAGAAGAGAAAGGTTGTTTTAGAATATCACTCAATGAACAACTTTGGTCAAAACTGATACAATAGAGGGTGCATTGCAATTAATTATTTGTTCATGTTGGCATAACTTGGGAATTGCTTTTGAACGATGCCTTAATTTGTAGATAGTGCCATGTAGCAAAATTTCATTAAACCATCACTAGCTATCCCTAAATAGTGTCCTTAAAGTGTTTTAAGACAATGAGTCATCCTAGTGAGGGTACTCCCGATCCAACTAATCTAAATCAAAGAGAGCCTAGCAATGCTCCTAGCCAGGAACACAGTGAGCCAAGTAACCAGCCTAGACGAAGGGATAGGAGAGCCACCCGATTGAGAGACATTCCTCTCAATTGGAATACCGGGGAAAAGATTCCAATTGAGTTTGATAGTTATTGGAAATCAATCGGGCATAATGCCCAACAGTATAGGAGTTTTGTCGACCTCCTAGCACGCAACAAGCCTAGCATTTTGATAGAGCAGTGGAGAAATGTCGATAAAGGTGTGAAGCGACATATTTGGGAAACTATCCAGCTCACTTACTGTTAGAGCAAGCATTTCACCCAAGAGGGGGGAGAATTGGGTAATACTAAATTTCGTTGCAGATATAAAATTTGACCGTGAAATTAAAACAGTAAGGAGTAAGGAGAAATATCACTGAAGTGTACACCGGGAGTTATACTGGTTTAGTCACAACCACTTTGACCTACGTCCAGTCCTCAGAGCTTCTCTGAGAGTTTCACTATAACTTCCAAGATTCAGTGGGTTCTTGGCACCTCAGTACAAGCAAGTTCCTTCACCTGGACACTCGCTCCCCCTTACAAGTTGTAATCCAATCCCAACTCAAGGTTCCACAACCTTAAGTTATCTCAATAACAAATATTGAGTTTGAATGAAATATCTCTCTCACAGAGTGAATAAGAATCACTGAAGCATAGAATTACAAGTATAATGTAAAACAGAGTAGTGAACTTGATGATACGTTCGTGTGTATGTTCTTGTTATCTATTCTCTGTTTGGATGTTCCCACATTTATAGATACATTGGTAATGATTGTTGGAACGTTTTTCTTCATGTCCGTTGGAGCGTGCGCAGCCATTATTGACTTTTCCAGTATTTGAAAACCATCCGTTTGTGGTAGGTGGCGGTGGGTGACATTTGAACGTTGCTTTTGACTTTCCATATTTGATATAATCTCTTCATTGTTTATCTATAAATAAGCTAAGAATACTAATACAATGAAAGGTTAATCATATAGGAAACAAAATAATGAACGTTGGAATGATTTCTGATTTTCTGGTTTTGCTTACTCGAGTAGCTACTCGAGTATTCCTTGAAGTTTACTCGAGTACTTACTCGAGTATCATCGGGAAAAACTTTGATCAACTGCAAGTCACCAGAAAAATATAAGATTACTCGGGTAGTGCATGGAATAACCAATTTTCAAACCTTTGGAAATGTATGTTTACTCGGGTACCTACTCGAGTAATATGCTCACAACTTTATGGGTTACTCGGGTACCAACTCGAGTAAACCTTCAAATAAACGTTTGGTTACTCGATGCTTCACTCCAGTAATGTTGGCAGAATTTCAAGGCCGAGAGCACATCAAGTTAGATTACCTTGTTACTCGAGTACATACTCGAGTAAACTTACTTTTTGTGCATAACTTACTCGGGTGGTGACTTGAGGTTTTCCTTCAAAATAACTCTGCATACTTGAGTACGTACTCAAGTAATCCACTTAAAATGAAACATTAACTACATTTATACTAGAGTAATAACTCGAGGAAAATGAAATAGAATTATATCAAGTTATTCGGGTACCACCTTCAAGTTTTTGCTTACCATACTGAGTTACTCGAGAACATTGGCAGTGGTACAAAATGCCGAGAGCACCACATTTGCTGAAACAGGGTAACTCGAGTACATACTCGAGTAACATTGGCAGGCCGAGAGCAACTTCAAAACTTTCACATGGTTACTCGAGTACCTACTCGAGTAACATTGGCAGGCCGAGAGCAACTCCAAGTATTTACCTGGTTACTGGAGTAACTACTCGAGTAACATTGGCAGGCCGAGAGCAACTTGAAAACATTTACACTATTACTCGAGTACATACTCGAGTAACGTTGGCAGGTTACTGGAAGGTGTCTCTGATTACTTCAAGTTTTGTCTCATTACTCGAGTACGTACTCGAGTAATACCTTAGAAAAACTGCTTCTGATCAAGTTTCTCAGCTTTTTCTCTTGGCCTTTCTTCATTACTCCAATGCTTACTTCAAGTGATGCTTATCCCTGCTATTACTTTGTTCAAACTTATTTATTAATCAATTCTTTTTCATACCATACTTTTGTTATCATCAAAACATGAGATCTAACACTTACGACATTCCTGAGAGTGAAGTCCTGTATGACAAGACAATGACGTATTGTGATGAACGCTGGAGGAAGTTTAAGACAAATCTAGCTAATAATTACATGCATATCGAGGTGGAAGAAGGTCAGCCTCTTCCTAATTCGTGCGATCAATATTCTTTTATTGACGAACAGACTTGGTAAGAATTTAGACGGCTTCGGACTACTCCAAAAGCATTGGTGAGTTGACTTATTTTGCAATTGATTTACTTATGAATTATGAATTGTCTTTATTGATTTACAATGACTTAATTTTGATTTCTTATTCGCAGGAAAAAAAGAAAAAGGCCCAAGAGATGGTAGAAAGAATGATTGCCCCATACAATGTCTCGTGGGGGGTATGCGAAGGCCGAAAAAGACTTGTTGGCGGCTAAACGGAAGAGATTGGAAGAAGCAGCTCAATCCGATCCTTCTGTTCTTCTTTCTCCACTATCTCCAATACGTCACGAAGAGAAGTGGTTGTTTGCTCACCAAAAGAGGAGCGGGTCTTATATGAGTGAACAATCTCATATAGTCGGTGAGAAAATTGTAAGTATTATTGTTGACTTGTTGTTATTAATTATTTAGTAAATAAATTTCATTACTAACATTTGCCATCTATGTCTTATAGGAGGAGCTTCAAAAAAAATAAGCCGAGGGATCGTTTAGGTCGGATGGGAGGAATGACATTCTGACCGTAGCTACAAGAAAACCTGAGCATCCCGGCCATGTCAGGGGGATTGGAGGAGGGGTAGGCATAAGGGATTACTTTGGAGCACTCCTACACCGTTTCTCAAGTAGTATGGTGGCTAGGGAGGAAATGGAGAGTATATTGGCCATTGTGAGGGCGGAAGTTAGGGCCGAGGCAGAAGCATCATTTGATGTATGATTTGAAGAAAGGTTCAGCAAGATGAAGGATGAATGGATGATTATGACGAACACAAGACAAGTAGATACCAGTGCTCACCAGGCACATTCCCTAAACCCTAAACCCTAAACAGAGCACTAAAGGGAGTTGCATTAGTTAGTCATCAGAGGGTCCTGGAAAATAAATTAGTGAGCCTTGTGACTTGTTTGTGGAGGATTCTCTGAGCAGATTGGTTGTATGGGGGAGTGTGCACAACTTGGGATCAACTGTCCACCACCAAGAAATAAAGGATGATCAAGTCAGAGTGACAGTTGAAGAGGTGATCGTTGCAGATGCATCTCTCCTTATCCCTGTTGATGACTTCAAGGTTGTGGGCGATGTCATCAACTATTTCATCTTGTGGCCAAAGAACCTTGTTTCTGATCGAGCTGAGGAATCCCTGCCACCTCCACTTCTACCTCCCTCAATGCAAGATGTTTCATGGCCTCCATTGAATGTCATGCAGCAAGTGATTCTGATGGCATATGATATGTCCTTTCGAACAAGAGATTGGCCTATTGAGTCAGCTGTTGGCAAGTCAGGGGCACAATGCTATCTTGAGAGGGATGATTTAATATCCCTGGTAGCTCCTCTACAACAATTTACGATTTCAATTGTCTAGCTCTTTTTGACGTAAGTATCTTCTCAAATTGGAAGTTAATATTTTACAAATTACGCCGTTAAACTTTGATTTAATGTCCCTGCTTGAATTATTGTAGGTGCATGCATCGTAGGTTGGTTGACTCTGGCAAAACTGATAAATTTGGACTCTTATGCCCAGTTCAACTCTACGACAAAGGGACCACTGCTGCTATCAAACACACATACTTATCGCACAGGCTTAATGAAACCTTAATTGAGTGTTTCTTGGCTCTATATTTTCATGGGTAAGACACAAATTTATATTTCATACTATACATACTATTTTATATTTGCTTAAAAATTTTCCCTTTTTTCAGTGATAATTGGTAAGTGGCTATTTTGTGCAAGAAGAGTTATTCTGTCATCCTCTTATGCTCCCTCCACCTCAGCAAGCCAACTAGTGAATTGAAGAAGAGCTTGAACACGTAAGTTTTCTTGCATTATTAATTACCTTTCGTGCGCAAAATTTATGGAATGTGTGTAAAATAAGTAACCTTTTTTATTTTGATGATATAGGGCTATGCGGACATTCCAACACACTGCTTGTGGTAGGCCTATGCATGAGGTAAAAGACCCTACATGGATCTTGCCAAAGGTTAGTTACATATTGGTTTGTTTTAAGAATGTATTCAATAATAAGTCATGCTTTAATTTTATACTTGCTTTAACGATATTATATTATTTTTCAGACCCGTAGCCAACCACCGGGGTCCAACTTGTGTGGGATGTATATTCTGAGGCACATGTATAATATTATTACCCTAGGCACGACAGAACTTACTGAAGAGGTAAATGTATATATATTTTAAAAATTTTGTATTACTTTTATTCTTTTAAGTGAATTTAATGTTTTTCCTGACTTTGGTGTTTCAGATGTTTGAACTTACTGACCCCTTTCCAGAACAAGATATTGAGCACATTTGTAATTGTTGTGCTCAATTCATTTATGAACTTTTACAACAATGAGTTCTTGTAAAGCTGAGGAATTTTTTGTGTGTATATATTGATGAATTGACATGTTGGTTGGTTGCAAAGATTGTTGGTTTCATGATTTGACATGTTTGTTAGTTTTAACATGATTTTTGTGTATTTTAATGAATTGACTTGTTGGTTGCATGATATGTCATGATTGAATCCATTTATGCATATATATATATGATGGTTTTAAACAAAATATTATATATGAGGATATATGACATGTTACAAGTTCCCAATTCAATGAGAAGATTAAAGCAAAAGGAAATGGTAAGTGGAAGCAAACTGAACACCATATAGCACTTAATAAGAATGGCATTGGAGGTAGCAATTCAAGGATGCGTTCTGGTAACTAACCTAATCACAAACAATTTTAAAAAAAATATATAACACTTTTAAGTTCGGTTATAATTACAAAAGAGTTCTTTTAAGACCCGTGCTTATGAAAACCGGTCTTAAAATTGTTGATTTTAGACCGGTTATAAATAGAACTGGTCTTAAAAGTGAAACTTTTAAGATTTGTTACCAAACCGGTCTCAAAAATGACATACTTTTAAGATCGGCTGTATCAAGACTCGATCCAGAACCGGTCTAAAAAGTCAATTTTAACCGGTTTAAAAAGCCCTTTTTCCACTAGTGAAATGACAACAATTAAGAAAGTGACAACTGATTTCAATAAAATTTCTTGCTAAATATTAATGGCAGGAACAGAATAACAAGTAATACAACTCAAATAACAATTAAGATACAATAACAATTCAATAATCAAGTAATACAACTCTAACTTATGAAATGACAACAATTAAGAAAGTAACAACTGATTTCAATAAAATTTCTTGCTAAATATTAATGACAGGAACAGAATAACAAGTAATAACTTTAACTTATCAAATAAAAATAACATAACAAAAGCAGTGATATCTAATTTTATTGAGGGAAATTAGGTTATTTCATACAAAAAAACCTAATTAGATAATAGTAATTTCCAAGGAGATTCATAGAAATTAAGTTATTTTGAGAGTATTGAATGGAATTCCCATATTTCATCGTTTCTTATGTGTATTTTTCATTAAATATACGAAAGTGATAATGAAAGTGCCTCCATATGGTCTGGCTATAAAAGAAAAAGAATGGTATTTATGGTTGCAAAACCAACACGTCAAATTTAGAACATAAACAGTGTGAGGACATTACAAGGGTTAGAGGAGAGAAAAAGAAAGCGATTGAACCTGAACAAATTCTTTCTCATTAATGGACTGATGCACTCCTCTGTTGCTATTTATAGGACATTTCTAATATTGTTTACATATAACAATAAACACCATAGGCCTCATTAATTCTACCATAAAATTACACAACTTTTTAATTCTACTCCTACCACTACAAAAAAACATCGGATTTGCGACGGAATTTCTGTCACTAATTAGTTTAGCGACGGAACCAAATTAGCGACGGAATTTGTTCCATCGGTAAAAACACCGTTACTAATTAATTAGGGACGGAATTTTAAATTTCGTTGCTAATTAGAGACGGAATTTCCGTTGCTAAATTAGCGACGGAATTTTCCGTCGCTAAATTCCGTCTCTAATTAGAGACGGAATTCACTAATTAGTAAATTCCGTCTCTAATTAGAGACGGAATTTAGCGACGAAATTTCCATCTCTAATCCGTCGCAAAATATTTTTTTTATAAAATTTAGATTACCACATGTCCCTCGCCGGCGGCCGCCACGTGTACCTACCGTTGGCCACATGTCCCCGTCAACTAATTAATTAGAGACGGAATTTTAAATTCCGTTGCTAATTAGAGATGGAATTTCCGTCGCTAAATTAGCGACAGAATTTTCCGTCGCTGAATTCCATCTCTAATTAGAGACGGAATTCACTAATTAGTGACGGAATTTTCCGTCGCTAAATTAGAGACGGAAAATTCCAATTAGAGACGGAATTTAGCGACAAAATTTCCATCTCTAATCCGTCACAAAATATTTTTTTTATCAAATTTAAATTGCCATATGCCCCTCGCCAGCGGCCGCCACGTGTACCTACCGTCGGCCACGTGTCCCCATCAACCGCTGCCACCTCGCCTTCGCCCTCCACGTGTCTTGGTCAACCGCCACGTGTCACCCTCCATCGCGGGCCACGTGTCCAAGTCACAAATTGATTGCATTTTGTCACCAAGTTGGGATTCAAAGCATTGACCTCTCATGCATGTGCCAATACCCTTACCAGTTGAGCTAAGAAGAACCTGTGTAATTTAAATGCAAAATCATATATATATATATATATATATTTTGCTTTGTGAACAAAATTGGAAATACAAAATTTAATCGATTATTAAATATTTGAATTTAGTTTTCTTATTTTATTTTATGTAATTTTTCTACCTAAATTTTTATTATTTATATCTTTTTTATTCATTTTATGATATATTTTATTTTTTGTTTGCATTTATAAAATTTTTATTTTCATTTGTATATAATATATTATTAAAAATTCAAATATATTATATTATAATTTCAATTTCAAAAATAAATTTGAATTAATAATTTTATTTATTTATTTTAATATTTATATTATAAATTTATAATTATAAAAAAAATATAATTATTGAAAAAATTAATTATTTGTGACGGAAATTACAGATGGAATTTAGGGACGGAAAAATTCCGTCGCTAATTTTTAATGACGGAATTGGAGATGGATTAGTGACAAAATTTAACGACAAAATGTAATTTCGTCTCTATTCCGTCGCTAAATCAGCGACGGAACAATTCCGTCGCTAATTTTTAATGACTGAATTAAAGACGGATTAGGAATAGAATTTAGAGACGGAAGATGATTCCGTCGCTAATTTAGTGACGGAAAAATTCCATCGCTAATTTTAGTGACGGAATTTGTGAGGGATTAGGGACGGATTAGCGACGGAATTTCATTCCGTCGCTAAATTTCATTTTTTTGTAGTGTACTTAATATACATAATAATAATAATAACAAATAAAAAAATTTAACATAATAATAAGTGAAGGGTTAAATTGTATATTCATTTCAAAACTTTAATGATGTGCATTATAAATAGGAAAAAGAAGAAGAAGCTTGTCTCACTACCCTATAAATAAGATTAGAGGAGTATTACTTAGGTTTTTATTATAAGCCCATTTTAATTACTCCTTCCAGTCCTATCTATAAGCAACTTTCCTCTTGATTACGCAAAACGAACTGGTAGTTAAAAGCAATAAGTGTGTCAAAAATGCCATTTTTTCCATATATACCCTTATTTATGAAAAATAGTATAGGAGAGAGAGCATGAATAAAAAGTATGAGAGATAACTCTTGGTGTGTGTGATAATTAATTATAAATATATGTATTTAATAAGGATAAAATAGGAAAAAGAAGCTTACATTTTCAGACATAAAGTAAAAGTTACTTATAAAAAGGACCAGACCCATGAGAGAGAAAGTTGCTTGTAAATAAAACCGGAGGGAGTAATTCTCATTATATACTGCCTCTAGTCTTTATAATAAGGCACCAATTACAAATTCTTACAAATCAATAAAAACAGTTAAAGGCATTAAAGTTGTTCTAAAAATTAAGTAATTTCCAATATTACCCTTACCCACTAATTAAACTTAAATATCACATTAATTATTACTCTCTCTCACTACCCTTATTAAATATGGGCATACAAGGAAAAATAAATTTAATGCTTCTTGGAAACTTACAAGTGGCCTATAAAAAGAATCAAGAATCCTTATTTGTTAGTGCCTTATCACTACAAAAAAAAAGGTATTTTATAGCGGTAAAATTGTAGCGGTTATAATTACCTGCTACAAATATTAACATTTTGTAATGGTTTTAACCTAAACCGCTACAAATTTGTAGCGGCAAGCTACGCACCAAGTGGCGTGACAGATTGGCTGTGTTTTTTGTAGCGGTTACTTGGAGAAAACTGCTATAAATATGGCGCGAATTTCTCGTAAAAAATTGTAGCGGTTAATAAATAAAAGCCGCTACAGTTTTCGTAACACATGGCGCGCCAACAGTGTAGCGGTTTGACCAATAACACCGCTACAAAATTCCAAACATCGCATATTTTGTAGCGGTTACTAGGTTGTAACTGCTACAGAATTTCAAAGGTCCCAAATTTGTAGCGGTTCTATATCTTAACCGCTACAGAACTCCAAAGGTTTTTGTGCTTTGTAGCGGTTTTCTTAGAATCGCTACAAATTTTAGCCGCCCTAAGTTATTTGTAGTGGTTTATGTAGCGGTTATTTCAATAACCGCTACAAACATTCCGCCTATATAACCTCCCCTCCCTCCCTCCCTCATTTCTCCGTTTGCTCATTTTGTTTCCTGAAGTTTCTCTGAGTGTTTTCTTTAAATTTGAGCATTCAGACATCTGTGAAAGAGTTTATGCTGCAGTATTACTTGGTATTTGTACTTGAGGTAACGAGATAAGACGTATTTTATTTGTATTTATATTTTTATTATATTTTTGCATAATAATGTGACTAAAATATTTTTTTTTGAATTTTCACAGTTGATATGGCTTCGAGAGAGGATAGGGGGAAGGCACCTGAGGTCCCCAGACCGATTTTATGGGGTGGCAGCAGTAGAGCAGGGGGCAGAGGGAGGGGGCATCGCGGAGGGTGGGCGATCGCCGCATTTCAGCCCATCCCCCCACAGGAGTCAGCTCTACCACAGGTACCGTAGACAATCCCACAGGAGACGATTGCACTAGAGGTGCCTGAGTTTGAGGGGGCAGATATCAGCGTCGAGGACTATGACGAGTAGGACTTCTAGATCTCGATTGGGCTCAGGGAGATGGAGCAGTTCCTCGGTGAGGATGAGGCTCGGGAGTAGAACAACCTATAAGGGTCGTCTTCGCAGTCCACTGGGTTTGAGGTGCAGGTCCAAGGTAAATAATTTTTTTTATTTAATAAATTATTTATTTAAATTTGAATTACAATTTATCTAATGTGCGGTAAATTGTGTAGATGAGCAGGGAAACGTGTCGACGAGGAGGCTGGACGTGGCCGGTTTGAACAGCATGGACCGGACACTGTGAGTTATACTGCCGTGAAATGACAGCACAGATCAGCCCATCGACAATGGGGGTCACCTATTCAACCGCTTCCTGAACGACCTGGGCGCGAATTGGATGCGATTCCCCCTGCACTTCAGGACGTGGAGGCATATTCCAAAGGGGCCGAAGGACCAGGCTTCGGAGGTGGTGGTTCAGGTAATTAATAGTATTTAATTAATATTTTTTAATAGTATTTTTGTAATTATTGATATTTAAATAATTTTTTTGTAGCTGCGATTTGTCGTCCGAGCCAACCGGAAGAGTAGCACTGGGAATTCGGGCCAGCCCGAGCCCGACGGGCTGGCCCGACACGGGTTAGTAACCAAACGGGTCAGGCTGATTCAACCCGATCCCCTAACGGGCTGCAATTTCACAGCCCGAGCTCGTTTAATCGGGCTAGCGGGCTAGCCCGTTAGCCCGATTAAACACTGAGTTTTTTATAAAAAAAAATCTTCCCCATGAAACACACAATTTTTCGCATGGAGTAGGCTCATACAAGTCAGGTTCTACTCATTCCCTATGACCTGAAGAAAGCTTGTTAAAAAAGAGGAAAAATCAACATATTTCATCATTCATAATTTTCGCTCAGAGTCTCACACTCTCACTGCCTCGCACAGTCACACGCCGGACAAACACGAGAGGAAGAAATGGGAGACGAAGATAATTACATAGACCATGACAGGTTGATTGGAATTTGGAACCATTACAGACGATTTGGAGTATTAGATAAGGGGAAATTGAAACTACCGTCGCCAATCCACTCAGAAGAAATAGGAAACATATTACATATCTAAGAGCAAAATAAAAAAAATTACCTCACTGCCTCGCACAGTCGCACGCCGGACGAGGAAGATGGAGGTAGTCGCCGGACGGACACAACAGGAAGAGGCGAAGAGGAAGATGAGACGGACAAACCGAGAGACGAGGAGGATTACAATCTGCCATCGAGGAGACTCCGCAGCCGAAGAGACAAGATGGGCCACCACCACCGTACTAGTGCGCCACCGTCCGCTAGCAAGGCAGTCACCGACGAAGAGGGAGATGAAGACGGAGAGGGCGAGCCAGCGAGAGGCGAGAGAGCTAGGGTTCGGTCGAGAATCGAGACGAGAGAGCGTGAGTGAGGAGTGAGGGATGAGAATTTGAGATCTGATTTGACCCTGAGAGACTGAGAGTGACAGCGATTTTTTTTTTAATTGGTTAAACGGGCCAACCTGTTTAACCCCTCTAACCCGCGGGTTAAACGGGTTTAACCCGTTTAGCCCGTTTATGAAACGAGCTGAATTTCCTCCAACCCGAGCCCGATAATTTTGGCGGGCTGACGGGCCCAACCCGCCAGCCCGCCCCGTTTTACCAGTTATACAGAAGAGGTACACCCTCGTGAAGATGGGTGACGGCTGGAGGAACAGGAGGAACCATCTCTTCCATAGGGTAGATAAAGACAGGACGATGCCTCTAGAGTAGCTGATCGAGAGCGTCCCGGATGGCGTGCCGCTGAACGACTGGGCGATTTTCGTCCAGTTCAGAAGGAGCGCTGAGGGGTAGGTAATGTATTTATTAGATTATTTATATATAATTTTGTAATTTTTAATTATTAAATTATAATTTAAATGTAATTAATTTTAAATATTTTATATTATTTTAATACATTTAATATTGTTTTTTCCAGGAGCTTTCTCAGAGGAACACCAGGATCCGTGGGCAGTAGACGATCTACCGTACAGTAGGATCGAAGACCTTTGCTATCACCTACAGCGAGCTGGTAACTTTTCAAAATATCACTGACTTTTAGTTGGTTATTTCATAATAGTAATTGAATTTTGTAATTGTTTTAGGAGAGGAAGGCACAGCAGGAGAATCGTCAGACGAACTATGGGGAGTTGTACGCGATCACACACAGACACCGTGACGGGACTCCTACCTCTCAGCAGGCAGAGGCGGCCATTGTAAGTAATTTCATTATTATAATTTTTATAAAACCAACATAATAATGAAAAATGTTAATTAGTAATTGTTTCATAAAATGGCAGGAGCGGATGCCGCAGTCGCAGGCTGAGCTGCGAGAGACCCAGGCTAAGGAGCCACAGGGGTCAGTAGACCCGACGGCTCCTTTGAAGGCAGGTCTGGCTCAGGCTGAGCACCCCGTACACGCGGGGGATGGGGATGGTGTAGCACTTCTTTAAGAAATACCTACAATATCTTTTTTTATATTTAAAATTAGTTCAATTACTTTTTTTTAGAAAATCAATTATTTTTTAAACGAAATCATGTAGTTTTAAGAGAAATCTTGTGCAAATACGTCAGTATATTTTTAATATGTTTCAAATATTTAAAATAAAATTATATGTTGTAGCACTTATTTAAGAAAGAGCTACAATGTCTTTTTTTTAAAATTTAAAATTAGTTCAATTACTTTTTTTAAGAAAATCAATTATTTTTTAAACAAATCATATATTTATAAGAGAAATCTTGTGTATATATGTCAGTATATTTTTAATATTTTTTTAAAAATTTAAAATAAAATCATCTGTTGTAGCACTTATTTAAGAAAGAGCTACAATATCTTTTTTTTCTATATTTAAAATTATTTCAATTACTTTTTTTAAGAAAATCAGTTATTTTTTAAACGAAGTCATGTATCTTTAATAGAAATATTGTGTGAATACTCCATTATATTTTAAATATTTAAAATAAAATTATCTGGTGTAGCACTTATTTAAGAAGGACCTACAATATCTCTTTTTATATTTAAAATTAGTTCAATTACTTTGTTTGAGAAAATCAATTATTTTTTTAAATGAAGTCATGCATTTTTAATAGAAATTTTGTGTAAATACTCCAGTATATTTTAAATATTTTTTAAATATTTAAAATAAAATTATCTGATGTAGCACTTATTTAAGAAATACCTACAATATCTTTTTTTTATATTTAAAATTAGTTCAATTAATTTTTTTGAGAAAATCAATTATTTTTTAAACGAAGTCATGTATTTTTAAGAGAAATCTTGTACAAATACGCTAGTATATTTTTAATATTTTTCAAATATTTAAAATAAAATTATATGTTGTAGCATTTATTTAAGAAAGAGCTACAATGTTTTTTTAAATTAAAAATTAGTTCAATATCTTTTTTTTAAATTTAAAATTAGGTCCCTTATTTTTTTTAAGAAAATCAAATATTTTTTAAACAAAGTCATATATTTTTAAGAGAAATCTTGTGCAAATATGTCAGTATATTTTTAATATTTTATAGATATTTAAAATAAAAATATCTGTTGTAGCACTTATTTAAGAAAGAGCTACAATATCTTTTTTTTTATATTTAAAATTATTTCAATTACTTTTTTTAAGAAAATCAGTTATTTTTTAAACGAAGTCATGTATCTTTAATAGAAATATTGTGTAAATACTCCATTATATTTTAAATATTTAAAATAAAATTATCTGGTGTAGCACTTATTTAAGAAAGACCTACAATATCTTTTTTAATATTTAAAATTATTTCAATTGCTTTTTTTGAGAAAATCGATTTTTTTAAAACAAAGTCATGATTTTTAATAGAAATCTTGTTTAAATACTCCAATATATTTTAAATATTTAAAATAAAATTATAAATTTTAGCACTTATTTAAGAAAGACCTACAATATCTTTTTTTATATTTAAAATTATCTATTGTAGCTCTTTCCATGGAAAAGCGATACAATAGCATTGTCACAATAGCATTTTTATATATTTTTGTAAACCCTAATGTTACTCCCACTAACCCCACCATTAGCCTCACTTGCTCAAACGGCTGAAACATTCCCTCTTCTTGGCACAAACTCTGTCCTTCTTTTTTGACACTAGCAACACAAAATCCCTCTTTCACATTTATCTTCTACTTCGTACACCTCAATATCATTCGTGGTCTCGAAGCTCTATGCCGCCATCACAATTTTTGCATTTGTCGAAGTTTTGCATCTAATGAGGTTAGCTATTTTTCACATCCTATCCTTTTGTTTAAGATAGATGACATGCAATCTCTTCCTTTTAAATATCATTAGATCTTTATGAAGGAAGATTCATTTTAGTTGCTTCAAAATTTTGCCCAATCCCAGCAAAATATTTCTGAGATATTTGCCTTCGAATTCTGTAATAAAGACACAATGTATGATTTTTTTTTCTTCTTCCCATTTAGCAGAGTAGTTCTTTTCTTCTGCATACTCCACTGGGATATTTCACCCGTTATCTGGTTACCAAGAAGAGACCTAACTAAAGAAACAAAAGTTACACTCACATTTCATAAAAATAGTTAAAAATATGAATAAGTAAAAACGAAGCAAAGTGAATGGAAAAAAAAAAAAACAATGTAAAGTGAAAAGTAAATTTGATTTCCTCGCAAAGTACTTTGGGCCTCCGTTATGGCATTCTTTATCTCCTCTTTAATTTTGTAAAGCATAAAGTAACAAAATATCAAAACATGTTTGGTTTTTTAGAATAACTTTTTTATTTTTCAAAACATGTAATTAATAGAAACACAATTTCAAACAGGTAAACTGAAAATCAAACAAGTCTTTATTATTATTTTTTTCCATCTTTCGGATTCTTTCATGAATGTCATTATATAATATAATTTAATTAAAGCTTCCAAGAAACTTTCAAAACCATTCCATAACCTAAATCAGTTGAGTAACAGTTTTCTTCAAATGCCAATAACTTGTTGATTTTAAAACATTGGTTAAGATTTTTTCTATACTATGGTTACAAGTTCTAATAAGCTAATTGTCAACGAAATTTTTTATTTAACAAAAACCAAAGAGTTTTCTTCTTATGCTAATAAAGTTTTAAATCTCAAATAATAAATTGTGAATCGACAATAAAAATGTTAGGGAAAATCCCATATTATAAATTTTTAGAAGACACAATTTTGTTATAATAAATTCACGCCTATAATGTTAACCCTATGAAACTTGTAGCTTTATTAGTACAGGTACAAGAAATTTTAGTTTTAGTTATTTTAACAAAAGATCATACTTTTGTGGAATAATTAAGGCTCCATTTGATCACTTCGTTAGAAATGGATTCTAACAAATAAAGATCGAGATGCACAAAATATTAATTCAATTCTTATTATAATTTGTCATAGCACAAAATCTGAGTTATATCTAGCACATAGGCCAAAGCACATAACTTCACTTAACCTAGTAAACCAAAACAGTTCATACAAATTTTCATTCGACCATCTGCACAAAATGAGACCTTGTATATGAGACATGATCATAAAGAGGGCATGTGGGTGAATCTATCAATTCGTACTTCCAAGAGAATGAAAAGAAATACAATTCTAAATTCAAAAGGAAAGACAAAGAACAAAATTCAAAATCAAACAAGAAAGAGGAAAAGAAAATAAGTGGCTTATTTCTCTACAAGGTTTTAACTTTACTTGCATGTTTTAACTTGATTAACATATTTCAAATTAATATAATTGTTTATCTCTATGTTATTTATATATTTCAATTATCTGGCAAGGAAATGAATTCTTCATATGAAGATAATGTCGACATTCCTAAGGAGGATAACAAAGAGCGACATGAGCAAAGGATAAAACGTGGAAGGACCATCATGTCTAAATTGATCCAAATGAGAAGTAAAGGAATCGAATTAGAACTTAAGTGGAATGTCAAGGATCAACCAATCAAACCCAATTCTAACAAATTTAGTAGTTTCATTGGGACTAAAACTAGGGACACAGTCCCTATTACATTTGATGATTGGAGATATGTCCCAAATCGTTTTAAAGAGTTTATTTGGAAAGAAATGCAGGTAAAGCATTAATTACTCTATCATTTTGGTTATTTTGTTTCACATATTCACACTCTAACAAATTGAATATTTTTCCCTTTTAGTCATGCTTTATAATCATGAGACTCGAAAGAGATATGTGCTAAGAAAAGCTGCCTACCTTCTTAGGAAGCATCGTGCATATCTGGTTAAATACTATTTGAGATATGATGGTGGCAATATCATCCTTACGCCACCTGAGATATATGAAGTTATCATTACCCATGATCAATGGAATATCTTTATGGAGTCACATACAAGTGCAGAGTTTTAGGTAACAACGTGTAACCTTCAACTAGTAATAATCTATATGCAATTAATATCTATTATTACATATCATGTGCTTTGAAATAGGAATTAAGTGAAAAAAATCATGCCAAAGCAAAAGGCATGCCATATCGATATAGAAAAGGATGGACGACATATGCAGAGATGGAGCAAGAAATCGTAAGCACAAAATACTGTTTAATACAAATGAAATTTGCATGAGTGATTTTTAACTTAGTTAATTGATTTCATATGTAGATAGAAGAATCAAACTTAAATGTTCTCCAATTAGCATGATGTACCTTATGGCTAGCTGGCTGCACTAATAAACAAGGTGAAATCGTTGATGAAGAAGTTAGAAAAATTGCAAAGTATTGTGTAAGTATTAGATGTTGCATTAAGATATGTTAATTCAGATGAATCTATTTCATAATAAATAAATTTGTGATATTTTATTCTTTTAATTTTGTGATAGCAAGAACTAACACAAAAAGCACCAGAAGAGGCCCAACAAATTAGACGTGATGACATACTAAGTAAAGCATTAAATTTATCTGAGGGCAATGGTCGTGTTCGAGGTGCTGGTTTTGCAGTTACACCAAAATCTTACTTCGAACCCCAAAAGCTCCCCAACAGAAGTTAAATTTCACAATTGAAAGAGGAGATGAATTCCTTAAAGCATCATATGCAAGAACAATTGGCCAAACAAACCTGGCTACATCTTGAACAATACAATAAATTGATGGAACATGTGCAAAATATCGTACAGCAAGGGGGAGGACCAAGTGTGATGCATCTAACAGCCCAAGCATGAGAGATAGCTGTACTTCTGTGCCTAGACCCCCTCTATCTCCAGTAATTTCTTTTCTATTTAATATTTAATTAAATTACAATTTAATATACCTTAGTCTATTAACTCTAGTTTGTCATAGGGTGAATCACAGTTCAAGCTACACCTGGATGAGTCTTTTAGAAATGCAGTTGCAGTGGGTGTTGTCTATAACAATGCTAATGAAGTTTTACACGGTTCCCCATTGCCCGCTAACACACTACGGGTTAGAGTTGACATTTGCGCCAATCAAGATGCCCAGTTAGCATTTCCTACAGATGATGAATTGATGGTTAGCGATGTCGTGGGTCTTTATGCTGCATGGTCTGTAAATCTCATTGAGCCATTTAGAAAGGTAGCTAATTCACACTTCTTCTTACACTTTTCTCTATATATTTAGAACTACTTGAAGTAATTTCATTGTATTTGTAGGTTGTTCATTCAAAAGGCAAACAGATTAAAATTGTTGGTGACAAATCTAAGTCAAAAGATATATTAAAAAAGAAAAGTTCAGCAGCACAAACAAGTAAAAAAAAAATTGTCTCATATCGCCATGAATTGGAGTTGATTGCACCTCGTTTCTTTTGTGAAGGATATAGTATAACCATACAGTTTGATGGAAACATTTACAACACAACTCCTTTTAATGATTATCTTGCATAGAATGAACTGAGGGACATACTTAATCGTGGATTGGTTGGTGCTTCAGCTATCAACATATGGATTAAATACCTTATCATCCTTTTTCTTTGTCATGTAACTTTATTCATGTTAATCTAATTGTTTTTCTTATATAAAGGTACTTATACCATAACTTGTTGAGGGATACCGGGAGAGTACAATTCTCATTTTTCAGCCCCCATATCATAGGTCAACATGAGGCGAGAAAGAATATTGAATTTCAATCAAATCAAGTTAAAGATTATTTCTCGGCCAGAGCAACATCTAATATGTTGTTTCTAGTGCCATTTAATGCAGGGTAAGTAGCAATCACCTTTAATGTCTTTTCACTATTCATAAATTGTTTAACCAAATTCATGTACAATATTTTAGGAATCATTGGATTTTGATTATCATCAATCCTAGTGCAGCTTCAGGTCCCTTGATATATTATATGGACTCTCTAAAACATGGCAAACCAGAGGACCGTCCAGACATGTTGAGACTATTTAATATGTAAGTTCAAGCTCGCGCGCGCACACACACGCACGTGTGAGAGAGAGAGAGAGAGAGAGAGAGAGAGAGATCCAAAGACCAACCAAAGTAATTTCTATATTTCATTCTGGTCATCAGTGAATTGATTGGCTACCGAGGTGCTGAATCGCTAAGTTATTCTAAAGCTCCTGATCCTGTAAATAGCTACGGTTGGAAGAAAATTAAGGTATTTATATAAATTCACTCAAATATTGAAAATAAATCACTTACATTGTTAAATATTTTATAACTTTCATGATATTTTTCCAGTGCCCTTACCAACCAAACAATATTGACCGTGGATATTACATTATGAAATTCATGAAGGATGTTGTAATTCATGATCAAATTTTTGTTCCAGACAATGTATGCTATTTGTTTCTCTATATATTGTTTTTTAAATTAATTGATTTATAATAGTTAATACTTATTTTTATGATATGTTTTGTCAATTATTATGCAGTATTATGCTGACAAATATTGTCCAAAATATACCAACAACCAAGTGAATGAAGTCATTGAAGAGTGGTGTAAGCATGTGTTCAAAGTTACTAATTAAGTACATTGTTTATTACCCTAGTGTAATCATGGTTTTCAGATGTTTATTTTGGAACTACTTGAATAGGAGTAGATTAACTTCATTAACATGTATTGATATACATATAGTATTCATATTGAAAGTTACTTGTATTGCATTTTTGGTATTGATTGTTTCATACAAGTTTATTAGATATGGTGGCTGAAGAAATATGTATATAAAATAACTATCTATTTAATATTTTAAATAATAAAAAAAATAATATCTTTTGTAGTACTTTTTTGAGAAAGCGTTACAAAAGGTGAATAATTTTTTAAAAAAATTACGGGGAAATGGTCATCTATTATAACACTACTCCAACAAAGTGCTACAAAAAATCAATATTTTATTTTTTAAAAAATTATCTATTGTAGAACTACTCCAACAAAGTGCTACAAAAAATTAATATTTTTTTTTTTTAAAAATTATCTATTGTAGCACTACTCCAACAAAGTGCTACAAAAGAACCTATTGTAGCTCAGGCTTTTGTAGCGCTTAGAAAGGGTTACAAAAATATAAAAATAAGTGCTACAAATTAATTTTTTTATAGTAGTGATTGCAACAATATTATTTATATTTCTAAACCTTAAACAAATTATATATATATATATATATATACATATATATATATATTTGTAGCGGTTCTACAATAAATAACCGCTACAAATAAAATTTTGTTATATTTGTAGCGGTTTTCTTGGAAAAACTGCTACAAACATACATATAATTTTTTTTTTACATTTATAAATAACATTCTATATTTGTAGCGGTTTAACAGTAAAAACCGCTACAAATACTCAACATTTGAATTTTGAAATTTGCCGCCTTTGTGCAAATTTGTAGCAGTTATGTATGTATAACCGTTACAAATTTAAAACTAATTTTTCCATTTGATTTCCAACAGCTTTAATATTAGTAGCGGTTTCAAACATATAACCGCTACAAAAACTCAACTCTTAAATTTTGAATTTCCCACCACTTTGTGCAAAATTCCAACGGCTTGAACATTAGTAGCGGTTTTATACATATAATCACTACAAATTTGTAGTACTGTAGTGGTTAGTGTTGCGGTTTTTAAACCGCTACAAAATTTTAAACATTGGAATTTCAGAATATAAGGTTCCTGGCATTTGTCATTCTCTATTCACTCATCTTCTTCACTACTCTTTCTTCTCTCTCACTAGTAGCTATGGATAAGTCATGGATCAGGTTGCCGCGCAATTCTCCGTAATATTTGTACGGATTAAACATTTTCTTAGATTTCGCATTCACTTATGCCGGCTGTAACGGCAAGATCGTCTGTTCCTATTGGAGATGCAAGTTCAAGAAATGGCATACACGAAATGTTGTTAAGGAACATTTGCTTCTGAAGCATTTCCCTGAGGACTATACGTTCTGGGCAGTTCATGGTGAGAAGGCCGACATTAGATATGATGATGCTCTTCCTTGAAGTTCTTAAGTAGGCGTTCAACTAGATGAAGATGATCCTGTGAATGATGCTGTGCGTGATGCATTTAGATTTCAAGGCGACAACTTCAATGAAGAAGTGCACGGTTCTGAGTTGGTGTTTATGAGGAATGAAGCAGCTCGGGATTTTTTTAGCTTGATGGATGAAGCATATCGTCCTTTATATCAAGGTTTTCGAAAATATTCTAAATTATCTTTCTTGATCAAATTGTATCATATCAAGTGCTTGTGTGGAATCACAGATAAGGGAATGTCGATGTTGCTCGAATTATTACAAGATGCATTCCCCGACGCTGAGATTCCCACAACATTCTACGAGGCTAAGAAGATTATCAACAGGTTGGGGTTGAACTATCAAAAGATTGATGCATGCCCCAACGATTGTATGTTGTATTGGGGAGACGATTCCAGCAGGGAGACTTGTAAGAGATGTCACACATCAAGGTATAAGACAATTCGGAAGGGGAAAAAGAAGAAGAAGAAACCTGCAAAGATTCTCAGGTACTTCCCTTTGAAACCTCACCTACAAAGATTATTTATGTCATCTAAAACTATGGAGCACATGAGGTGGCATGCCGTTGATAAGAATGAAGACAGTAAATTAAGACATCCTCAGGATGCAGATGCTTGGAAAACGTTTGACAACGACTTTCCAGATTTCACGACTGACCCCATAAATGTTTGGCTTGCATTAGCAACCTACGGTTTCAATCCTTTCAGGAATTTTAGCACAAGTTACAGTATTTGGCCGGTAGTCTTAGTTCCCTACAACTTACCCCTTAGATGTGTATGAAACAAAGCTCGTTCATTATGTCTATGATCATTCCAGGCAAAAAGGCACTAGGTAATGACATCGATGTGTATCTCCAACCGCTTAATTATTGCAGAATTGCTTCACCTGTAGAATGTCGGCTTGGAGACGTACGACGCTTACGGCAAGACTTTGTTCAACTTGTGTGCAGCTTTGATGTGGACGATTAGTGACTTTCCTGGCCTTGGCACATTATCTGGTTGGAATGTACATACCGGGTCGGTTGTCCAACTTATAATTTTGACTCTGACGCAGTGCGCCTTCCCTACAGCCGAAAGTGGTGCTTTATAGGGCATCGGAGGTTTCTTGATGGAACGTATAAGTTCATATTGCAACGGAATCGCTTCAATGGAAAATCATAAAAAAGAGGACCTCCTCAGAATTTGTTCGGTACATATATCTTACAGCAGCTTGAGCATGTTGACTTTGAGTTTGGAAAAAGTGACGATTCAGCACAAACTTGCCAAAAGACGTGCAGGACTTTGGCGCCACAGCAGTGGAAGAAGATAAGTATTTTATTCGCTCTTCCTTATTGGAGATCTAATTTATTTCACCACAGTCTTGATGTCATGCACATTGAAAAGAATGTTTGCGACAATGTGCTATATACGTTGCTTAACGAACTCGGCAAGACAAAAGATCACCTTCAAGCGAGGAAAGATTTACGCGACATGGGAGTTCGTGAAGACGCTTGGCCAGATGAGCATGACAAATTTTAGCCGGGAAAGTTTGCCCTCACAAAACCGAACAAGGAAGTCTTCCCCGTGACGTTGAAGAAATTAAAAGTTCCTGATGGGTATTCAAGCAACATTTCTTGATGTGTTGACTTGCACGATCAAAATGTTGCTGGCCTGAAGAGTCATGACTCCCATGTTCTTATGCAGCAGTTACTCCCTCTAGTTATAAAGAATGCACTTCCTCCTGATGGTTCCATCGTTTTGGTGGAACTTTGTTCTTTCTTTCGAAAGTTGTGTTCTAAGGTTTTGATTGTTGAGGAGCTCGATCAGCTGCAGTTTAAAATCATTCTTATGCTTTGTCATTTGGAGATGATGTTTCCTTCGTTCTTTTTTACTGTGATGGTTCACCTTACAGTCCACCTCGTTCATGAAACAAAGCTCGCTGAACCAGTACAATATCGATGGATGTATCCAATTGAGAGGTATTCATTTTAAATATGTGCTTTATTCTCCATATTTAATGTTTGGTAGTCGCCCTTTTCAGCATTTAGTATCAATTTTCTCTTCTTTACTTCGTAGGTTCCTTGGGAAATTAAAATCTTACGTAAGGAATAAGGCATGGCCAGAAGGTTCTATAGCTGAAGGCTATATAGGGGATGAGATTCTGTATTTTTGTTCAAGGTACTTTGATGATCTTGAGATGACTTTCAACCTTCCACCTCGTGTTGACGATTGTCCCGAACCTGCCCGACATCAAGAGAATTTATCCCTCATGTTGGTAAACCAGTTGGAGCAACTGAGAACTTCAAACTAACGGTAACTGAGAAGTTGCAAGCACATAGACATGTCTTGATTAATTGCACTCAAGTTGAACCTTTCATACAGTAAGAATTGTATACTCACATGTTATTCTATATCTTTCGTAACATTTCTCACTTTCATTTCACTATCGCCTTTCCATTATTAATTGCAGGGAATTCAGAAGTCATGTTAAGCGTCAACTCAGAATCCGTACACAAACATCCTTGGAAGTTGATAGGAGGGTCCATAGAGAATTCCGAGCTGGTTTACGCGCAAAATACTAAATGACCACAACCCACACTCACCAGATTTCAGAGCTCTCGCAATCGGCCCTCTTGATCATGCAAAAAGATTTACAGCATACAATGTCAATGGTTTTAAGTTTTGCATGATTTCACGAGATCAAGGATTGCAAACTCAAAATTCGGGTGTTTATGGCACATTTGGGACAAGGAGTTATGTAAGCAGCAGTGATGCCGACATGCAGTTCAGAGGTGTCCCTTACTATGGAAAGCTTCTTGATGTGGTCAAACTTAATTATCAAGGTCATTTCACCGTGACGTTGTTCAAGTGTTTGTGGGCAAATACCACTACTTCTCGGGGACTGATAACTGATGACTTAGGGATCACATCAGTCAATTTCTCACGGCCGATTCATACTGGTATTTCTCAAGATGATGAGCCCTATATTCTTGCTTTAGAGGCACATCAAGTTTATTATGTCGAGGACGAGAGGCATAGGGATTGGCACATAGTCGTTCATTTAAAGCCACGAGACCTTTATGACATGGGTGAAGGCGATAACATCGCTTACGAGAGTGAGCCATTTCAGCCAGCCGATTTTGAAAACTACTTCCCTGAAAACGATGATAATTTACCTCTACTGCGGTGAGTTTTTGTAAGTCCAGATCATTTAAATTAAATCTTTTAAATTTAATGATACATCCCTAACAATAATTTTTCTACATAATTTCTGTAGGGATGGCGACGATGAGTGATGAAATTCAAATTAAGCTTTTGTTTTAAAAAAAACTGGAAAATTTTTTTAAAAAATAAATTAATATTTATAGCGGTTTAATAACCGCTACAGAAATAAAAAATAACCATTACTAATTAAAAACCGCTACAAAAATAAAAATAACCGCTACAAATGGTACGTGGATCCCTATAAATACCCTTACCACAACTCATTTTGAACACTCCCCCATTTCTTTCCACCTTACCTTTCTTTCATTTTCTCTCATTTACAACTTCTTTTATATGAGTTGAGGAGCTGAACAATACGATCAAATATGATAACAAGTTTTTTAATTTTTTTTCAATACTTCTTTCCTTTATGTAAAATTTATTCTCACAATTTTTTTTCTAGATATTTTACAATTTTATCTCATTTTCATCTATTTTTCATACACAATTACATTGTAGTAAACAACATAATAGTTCCTTATTACTTACGTATCCTTAATAATATTATCAATACAATTTTTATACTAATCCAATTAAATTAAATTATTCCTTTTAATTTATAAATAAGTTAAACTATTGAATAATAAGCTAATTAAATTAAATAAACTAATAAAAAAATAAAATATTTAATTTAATATTAAAAAAAAGAAACAAATGATCATATTTTTTTAAAATTTGTTTTTTTAAATTTTTGTAGCAGTTGTCAAACCGCTACTAATTAATGCGCCTTTTTTAAATTGAAATTAATTTTTTGTCGCTAATTTTGAATTTTTATGAAATTAGTAGTGGTTACACAACCGCTATAAATTTCATAAAAATTCAAAATTAGTAGCAGTTTTTTAACCACTACAAAATAGAAAAAAAATTTCATTTCTCTTTTCCTGCCTTCAAATTTTCAGTTTTTTATTTTTGTAGCGATTATATAGAAAAAAATAACCGTTACAAATATCTCTGAAAAAAATTTCACTCATGAAGATGTTGTAGCGGTTGGGATGAACTGCTACAAATTATATAGCGGTTATTTTTCTTGAGTAGCGGTTTTATATAACCGCTACAAAACCTCTTGCAACATACGATTTAGTAGCGGGTTTGTTAACCGCTACTAATATTGTTTGTAGCGGTTAAGACCGCTACTAATATCCATTTTTAACCGCTACCAAATCACGTTTTTTTTTGTAGTGTATGGACCAAAGAAAGTACTAAGGAATGATAGTTAAGCCATTAAATATGTTTAAAATTAATTATTTTTTTAAGTTTACCATTATTCTCTCTATATATTTACAACTCATCATTATCTCTATCTCTGCTTTCTCTCTTTCCAACGAGAATTAATAAGAGTGAATTTGGAAAATAGTCATTACTAACATCTAAGTAAACTTATATTTATGGCAAAAATTTTCTTCTAAAAGTGGACTTATGATAAAGATCAGAGTCATGGCTGTAAAATTCATGAGTTAACTTTCTAAATTTACTACTTTTACATTTTTAACTTACAAAATTGTGTTGATTCACTTATAAACTCGTGCATGCTAGTTGCCGAGTCTACCATTTTTACGTTTTTAACTTATAAAATTATATATATTGTTTTTAAACTCGAACTAGCTTTTTCAATTTGATCATACATAGTGCCTTTATATATGAATTTTATAGAATATTTTTTGTTGAGTATGATAAATGATGAATGTTGATGGATTTAACTTCAATTACTTGGACTAAAAATATATTTAAATAACATTTTTGTCATTTTTATATTTTAATTATTCAATTATACACTATTAATACCTATTTATTGATAAAAGTACACTTTTACGAGTTTACATTCTTATCACGGGTTTGTTTAAACTCAGAAGTATGATAATCTTGACTAGAGTGGTATAATGCTTATATACAGATAACCATGACAAGAGAATTAATAAGGATGGATTTGGAAAACAATTATGAATACTCTAAGTGGACTAATATTTATGACAAAAGTTTTCTTCTACAAATGGACTTATAATAAATATCAAAGTCATTATTGTTAAATTTGTGAGTTGACTCTTTGAATTTGTCATTTTTTATGTTTCTAACTTATAAAATTGTACTGATTTACTCTTAAATCTGTGCATGCTAGTTGCTGAGTGTACCATTTTTTACATTTATTGCTTGTAAAATTGCATTAAATCATTCTTAAACTCATACTAACTTTTAAAATTTGATCATGCTTAGTGACTTTATATATGAACAAGAATTTACTCGCCGCGCGTTGCATGATATTAATATAATTTAATGATTGAAATATTGGAAGAAACCTTATTATCCCAAAGACAAAATCACATAATGAAAATAATATAGTGAAATATAGAAAAAAGTTACATATGAGGGATGTGTTGCTGAAAATTTTTAGTGAGATTTCTCTATCTACATGTGCTTCAAATAAGATAGGAGGCATGCTCTGGCCTTGGTGAGTCCTCGTGGCCCAACTCACCTAAACTTTTATTTCTATAAAAAAAAAGAAGAAAAGAAATAAAAACATGTATAGATAATATTATAATAAGAGATTTGTATATTTTAGAAATCCCACAGTTTTACCATAAAAAAGGGAAAAGAAGTAACAAAAAATTGCAAAACCATATTACACTATAGATCTAAAACATGTTCAGATCATTGACAGGAGGAGAAATAGTTACCATATACTTCCTGTGAGGTCAAACTGGAACCCAAAATTAAGAGATCTTATGCTGCACATATTAAGTGACCCTTCTCCCCGTGTAAGTAATAAACATAAGGAATTGGCTAACAGTATACATAAATTTCATCACCCAAAAATAATACAAAAAGCATGACACATGACATACTTTTAGTGTCATTAATTATACATTATTAATTATTTGCAACCAGTCAACTTCATTTTCAAAAGAGTTAGGATGACTATTTGCAATTCATTAATAACTGGTAATTAAAAATATAAATGGGATTAGAGATTGCAGATCAATCCATTATGAAAATACGATTTTTAAGATGTCATCAATCCATCAATCACCCTTAAACAGAATCTGTAATTAAAAATACACATGGGATTAGAGATTGCAAATCATTAATAATGTGTTATTAATGGTATTAGAAGTGTTTTGAAAATACAAATTTTAATAACCATTAATTAGGTATATGCTGCAAATTTTTATCAATGCGTTAATTATCATCAAAATTGGAAATCATAGTTAATAAGGTAAAAATGGAAAATACTAATTGCCAGACCTGAACTGATCCATTCGACCGATTTTTAACTGAAGCGGGTTTTATTGGAATTTTTTATTGAGGATGATAAATGATGAATTTTGATAGGTTTAATTTCAATTATTTTGATTAAAAAGATATTTAAATAAAATTATTGTGAATTTTATATTCTAATTATTTAATTATATACTATAAATAACTATTTATTGATGAAAACAAACTTTTATGAGTTTACAAGTAAAGATCCTTATCACGAGTTTTTTAAACGGGTAAGATTGACAACCATGCTTATTATATACAGATACACTTTGGTATCCTGTACACGTGTCTACAGCTGTAGTCGGCTATATAAACGAAACTATTCTCTAACAGACATAGCCTCCATTTATCCTTCTCATTATTATTATTCACCACCATCTTCACACAAACCCTACCTTTTTTGATTTTGTGGCGAAATTTTCACACCGTCTTGGAGAGATCAACATGGAATATCAGGATATTCTGGGAGGAATTCTAGCTTCTTGTTTGGTGCTTGCGTTCCTTGCTGCATCAAAAGTTGCAGAAAAGAGCAAGATGATCAAGAGTAGTTCATCTTATATACAGGTTCAAACAAACGGGTTCGCTGCAAAATCACAAGATCCAGAGGTTGAAGAAGGTACAGATATAATCATTGTTGGTGCTGGAGTTGCTGGTTCAGCTCTTGCTTATACACTTGGAAAGGTAGGATTAATAATTAATGGTTGACCTCTCTTGATTTTCTGGGTTTTTATGAGAACTTTGCATATAGATCTGTTTATATATTCTGGATTTCTGAAAGTAAAAAGTTGATGGTTGTTGAGGGTTACTGAAATTGTTCAGAGTTCAGGTTTTCTGCTATATATATGTACATGGCCCGTCCGTACGCATTCTCAATTTTTGAAAGAGAAAAAATGATGTGATTGCTTGTTTCCCTTTTGTTTTCTCATCAACCAACGAAAGAAAAAACCAAAACGATGGGAATATGTGAAACGAACCCATTATATTTCTATGATTTTCTATATCATCCAATCCTTGTTTCTTCTTCTAATTTTGTAGGACACACTAAACGAAATGCGTGTAGCACTTTGGGAGTTTCCCTCCAATGGAATCATTTATAATTTCTTTTAGAGTTACCCCTCCAATGGAAGGACGGGTATTTTTGACTTTATGTACTGGGAAATTAATGATAGCCGGAGGCTACATGCTACCACTCTGATCCTATTTATAAGTCTTTTTTGACCAAAAATTTTGTTCCTATTTATACGTCCATTTTAAGGTAATAAATGCATTTTATACTTTTTTACCTCTATTATTTGCAATAAACAAAAGGAATTTATTCATGTTGACTTTTGGAACCAATCATAGATAAGGGCAAAATTGGAAAGTTAGCCCATAATAAATGAGTTAACTAACTCTCCTTGGTATGTGAGAATTAGTTAAAAGGGACTTATAAATAAGACCAGAGTGATATCATTTTTATGACAACCACATGCATTTAATACTCCATCCGGTCGGTCCTTCAACCAGTCCTTCAACTAGTTTCGTAGGAAAGGATGAGTGGGGAGCTTGGCTCATTTGAATAGTGAGATTTCAACCGTTTAAATTTAATTATTTTTTTATTTTTTAAAAAAATTTATTTTAATGAGTAAAAAATCTAAAATAAAGATAATTTTTCAACTAACAGTTCTTAAAAAATGAATTTTTAATTTAAAAATTATTGATTGAAAAAGATTAAATCTGGACGGTTTAGATATGAGACGTATTTAATATAAGATATATTTTCCTAATTAATTTGATTAAATTAAGAAACTTATTTAAGTTAATTAATATAACATGTATTTTCTAAATCACTCTAGTGATTTTTCTTAATTCTCTTGTTCATTCTCTTTCTTAATTATTGTTGAAAGGGTATCAATAGGGGTAAATCAGACAAATATCGACAAATATGAAAATTACGTATTATATTTAGGATCAATATCAACTCTCTAAGTATATCTTATATTAAGGACAGGGGGAGTACCCTTTAGTTAAGGATAACTTCAAAATATTGTGAATAATCTGAAAACTTCTACAATTTAACTTTAACCACATACTTTTTTAATTTATGTAATTTAGCTAAAAACTTCATACAAATAGTCTTGGAGGAAATATATTATATTTCCATACTTTTCTTATTTTCTTATACGATTAGATTGCCTAGATTTAATATTTCATACAAAAAATTAGCAGTGGCGGCTACAACCGCCACCCCCGCCACCACCATATTTTTTTGGTACGTATAGTTGCAGTTATAATTCTGTAGATCTACTTTAATAGTTTAAATTTATTTATGGGAAAATTGTCCATAAATCCCTATTTAAAAATTTATTTATGAAATGGGACCTAGAATCTTGTAAAGGTGTGGGGTCCTTGTGTGTAAATAATTGTGATAGGAGACAGGAAAAATTACCCTTAACAAAAAACATTGCTTTTGTACAATCTATCTTTCCTTTATGTTAAATTTATCTTCCTTGATGTGCAATCCATTTTCCCTTGTGTCGCAAAATTAGTCCATGATGTGCAAATTATATTATGTGCAAAGCATCTTCCTTTAATGTAAACAATATTTCCTTATATGCAAATGATCTCCTTTAATGTAATCCATCTTCCTAAATGCAAATTATCTTTCATTATATGCAATCCATCTTTTTAGCTGCAAACTATTTTCCCTTAATTATGTGCAATTCATCTTCCATATGCGCAAAATTAGTCTCTAATGTGTAAATTACGTTTTGTGCAAACCATGTTCCCTTATGTGCAAACGATATTCTATTTATCCAATCCATCTTCTTAAGTGCAAACCATCTTCCCTTTGTGCTATCTATCTTTCTTCATGTGTAATTCATTTTCCCTTATGTGTAATTCATCTTCCATAAAAAAAGCCAAGATTTTCAATTCCATGTCCCACAATTCATTTTTGACTCCTCCCCTTCTTCAAACTTGTGGTTCTTCTACTTTCATAACCCATGGCATATGCAACCACCATCAACCATCCCACTCATCAACATCATTGCTACCATCGATGACCACTTCTATCTACTTCACAAAGTGATCTTTGCCTCTTCTATCTTCTCCACCTCTAACTTGGTGATGGCTTCTGTTATCATGGGTCTTCGGTAAACTCAAGACATGATTTTTGTTTTCAATTTCATTAATTATATAGGTTTGATATTATTGAGATTGATTACTTCTATATTGAATTATGCTATGTGTGAAGATAATTATTTACTTCCATGATTCTTCAAACTAAACCTCGTTGAGAGTTCTCTGATGAAATCAACACGGGTGGAGGAAAATTGTTTTATGATGAATGTTTGGTTCATAGGGAGAGACTGCATAAAGGCAATGTTTTAGTTAAGGACAATTTGTCTCTCCTATCTCATTTATTCACACTAAATGACCCCACATCTTTTCATGGTCTTAGGTCCCATTTGGCAAATAAATTTTTAAACATGGATTTATGAGCAATTTTCCCTTTATTTATTTATTTATTTATTTATTTATTTATGTTTATGATAATTTTATAAAAAAATAAATCTAAACCATCGTTTTTTTCAACTAAAAGTGAATATGAGATTATGAGAAGAAAGTGAGAAAGAGATGATGGATATAAACCCAAACCCACGTTCAAACAACGGCTATAGCATAAAAAACTATACTAGTTTAGTTATTAGTCATATTCATATATTGGTAATTATTTTTCCCCTTGCTTTCTACTGTATAACATTTTGAACTGGAGAGATTATATTGATCTGTTGCTTGCTAATTAGTAGAGGTAAAATACAAATGAGGATTATATAATAAAATTTCTTCATAAAGGGAGCCTTGTCTTTCTGAAATTACTTTCAAGGGGGCCTTGATCATTTTTAATTTTTTAGAAAGAAAAAAGTTTCACATAAATAAAACTGAGAGAATATATTTTATTTTCATATTGTTTTCTATAAAACCACAAGGAAGCAAATTATTATTATTTCTTGATTGCCAATAATAGCAATAACTGGTTTGTATTGACCTGGTCAGCGAATCGCACAAAAAAACATAACCATGATAACTTAGTGATATTTCTTGATCTGTGATTGCTCTTTGAAGTTTTTCTGTAGATGGATATGAATTTAATGGCCGACAAAAGAATAGATAAAGATGGTTGAAGGATGAATATATATGTTTGTGTGTGCTGGTTTTTGCAGGACGGAAGGCGAATTCATGTGATTGAAAGGGACTTGAGAGAACCTGATAGGATTGTGGGTGAATTGCTACAGCCTGGAGGCTATCTCAAGTTAGTTCAGTTGGGTCTTCAGGGTAAGATAAAAGTAAAAACTGCATCAAGGTTATTCTTTTAGACAATATTACCTAAAATTCAATTCAATTATATTATATTTAAGTATTATCGACCTCGACTCGAGATAGGTCACGGTTGCCATTGTATAGTATTTGATGCAGTATCATACTAAAATAATGAGATAGTATTAAAATTTTTTATATGGGCATGGCTATCTATTTGGGTTATATTCGAGTATATATTGTTGGGCCCCCTTGTTTTAGTGGTCAAAGCTCCTTCTATTAGAACTAATTGACTAAATGCCTACTTGGTGATAATATTAAAATTTTAGGAGAAATTATGAGATCTTAATGAAGGAATATAATTACCAAAAATTGTCACGGTGATTTATCCCAAAATTTTGTTATGGCTTATTTTATCTGGTCTTATATTATTTAGTCTTAGCTGCTGTTGTGCTTGAATTGATGCTATACTTCTCCGGTCTTTAATATAAAACATATTTACCTAATTTGATTAGATTAAGGAAGTTAGTTAAATTAGTTAATGCGACATCTATTGTCTAAAATACCCTACTCATCTCCCTTAATTCCTTAATTCCCTCTTCTCCTTGATTATTATTGAGAGATCATCAACAGGAGTAAATTAGGAAAAGATTGACAAATATGAAAACTATGTCTTATATTTAAAATCAAGATCAACTTCACAAATATGTCTTACATTAAAAGCCCTAAGAGTATGTATAGAAATGTCAAAGGGCTGGGCCCTATAGCTACATGTCTTTTTCTCTTGTGATTAATATGAAAGTGAAACACCAATTAAGTTGGATCTAACATAAGGGGTTAGTCTTCTAAATAGGATTGCTTCTAATAGAAAAATACATGTCTATGAAAAAAATATATGAAAAGTGAGAGAGAGTCGAATATATTCTTATCAAGGACGAACGTGGAACTTTTACTAAACCCAAAAAAAAGAAAGAAATGATGTGAGGCTGTGTGTTTGTGCAGATTGTGTGGATGGGATTGATGCTCAAAAAGTGTTAGGGTACGCTCTGTATAAAGATGGTAAAAGCACCAAAATCCCATATCCATTGGATAAGTTTGAGTCTGATGTCGCTGGCAGAAGCTTTCACAATGGTCGCTTCATCCAGAGAATGAGACAAAAAGCTGCGTCTCTTCCATAGTATACTCTTGCTTCATCACTTTGATTTTGAAACTTAATTGCCTGATTAGTTACTAGCATCACAAGTTTAAAATATTGGAATTAACGTAGATAATTACATGTTAAGAAAATTAGTTAAATTATTCTTTTTAAGAAAATTCTGAATTGTTCTCTTTAATTATTTGCATTGAAATTAACACTTAATAAAAATCTCTTTAATATGTTGAATTAATAGGAATACTTTGAGGAAAAATTATAAATATATATAAGAAACATAGCATATTGAAATATTGCATTTACGATTAAAGTACACCTCCTAACTAACTTCTACATTTCGGAGGGAGTAATTAATTAGTGACTGAAGAAAACCCCTAAGCCAAGAGCTGGAAGATACTTTTTATAAGAAACAGCCGCCACAGATATCTCATTCCTTTTTATAAAAAGTATTCAGAGAATGTCTTATTTTTTATTTTTTATTTTTTTTCCTTATTTAATTACCCTATTTAAATCAATATAATAAATTTTCACAGACCCAAAGACCTGTTACTTCTACCATATTTATTTTTTATTCTATTTCTTCTACAATTCTATTTATTATAATAATTTTCTTATTCTCTATGTCCTCATAAATACGAGTATTTTAGTTAAAAAGGGTTTCAATTTTGACACATTTATTGTTGTTAACCGACGCTTTGAACGGCAAGCTTCTGTTAAATGTTTCTTATAGTAAAAAGGAACGGAGGGAGTAATGCATATTTGTAAATACATCTTAACTCAAAAGTTTAAACTGAGTTTTCCTATAGTCCTTCTTCTACGTCTTTTAATTCTGTTGAACTTTATTCGATTTGGGACCTTTTCTTTTTTTCTTTTTAATTGTTTCGTAACCATCCAACAAATAAGTGCAGCGTAAAACTAGAACAAGGAACGGCGACATCTTTAGTTGAAGAAAAAGGAACCATAAAAGGGGTACACTACAAAACAAAGAGTGGACATGAGCTCATTGCTAAGGCTCCCCTAACTATTGTGTGTGATGGATGTTTCTCCAACTTGAGGCGTTCTCTTTGCAACCCCAAGGTATATATAACTTGTACAAATTAGACATAGGACACACACACACACACACACACACACACACACACATCTATATATTATAGAGACATGAATCGTACTATTAATAACTTGTGCAAAATTTTGCTTTGTATACAAGTTTTATATACATTGATGCAACTAGTCTTATATCTCATTAGCTAGCTAGGGTCAGTGACACGGGCTATATATTGTGTTCTATCAATAACTAAACTTTTGGATAAATTGTTTACTAAAAGATTCTATTAAATAACTTTGACTGTTCTCTTCTGTCATCTTCATTTACACTCTTTATAAGACTTGTGATCTACCCAACTCATCAGCACCTATAAAAATATTCTTTAATTTATACATATCTAAACCCCCTCAAATAATTATCTATCTTCTTTTTTTTTCAAATAGATGTCTTGCCAACCCTTTCTCATATAGTTTCATTACAATTCTTATCTTTTCTAAAATAATCATATATCTATTTCAACATCCTCACATCTGGTATACTCTTATTGTTCCTATAAAGCTCAATAATTACTGCCATATATTGTGCAATATGTTCCATTATATACATTGATCTTGTTATATAATTGTGAGAATATTGTGTATTTATTGTAAATATTCGCTATTTATTAGTACCACTTAGGTCCTAGCTATTTATAAGTCCCTTTTAACTAATTCTCACATACTAAAGAGAGTTAGTTAATTTATTAACTATATGCTAAATTTCCAATTTCGCCCTTTTCCATGATTGGTTCCAAAAGTCAACATGAATAAATTCTTTTTGTTTATTGCAATTAATAGAGGTAAAAAAGTACAAAACGCATTCACTATCCTGAAACTAGACTTATAAATAGGACCAAATTTTTTGATAAAAAAGGACTTATAAATAGGACCAGAGTGATAGTTATTAGCTAATAAGTAATTATTAGGTTTTATTAGCTTTTATTATCATGTCTCTCTCCTTTTTATATAAATAGGCAATTGTGTCTCAACATCTGATATGTGAGAAATACATATTCCTCTCTCAAATTGTCCACAATAATTATATCTGCATCCATACATATTTGATGATTACTAGTATTTTTAAAATATTTTCATTCAACTTCAATTTTTCAAGATCATGTTTGTTTCTATCTAGCATTCCTCTTTCTTGGTACCAATAACTTTGTTTTTTGAAATTTTGGGGTATAACTATTTCGTATTCAACAGCATTATTAAATAATCCAAACTGAAACCTACAAGTTTAAAATCCTTATCGATTTCGTTAATAAATGCAGGTTGAAGTGCCTTCTCATTTTGTTGGTTTAGTGCTTGAAAGCTGTGAGCTTCCATTTGCAAACCATGGGCACGTAATATTGGGAGATCCTTCTCCCATTTTATTCTATCCAATCAGTAGCACTGAAATTCGGTGTTTGGTTGATGTTCCTGGCCAAACCCTGCCTTCTCTTGCCACCGGTGAAATGGCTCATTACTTGAAAACTGTAGTAGCTCCTAAGGTATATATCTTCAACAATTCAACACTAGTCTTTGAATTGCCTTCTCTTTTTCCCTTTTTTCTCTATACCAACTAATTTCCAAAAGTCAACTTGTACCCTGATTAATTTGAATTGAACATGGGTGTAAAAAGCTCTCTCAATGACAATCTCTTTTATTCATAAAACTTGAACTGTAAATCTTGCTTAAGAAAAAGTTAATATGTAAGTTCCAATGGTTTTGTCTCATTTTTAAATAAGTCTTTATAGTTTTTTCCCCTTTTTTATTGGGTTCTTATAGTTTTGTCAATTATAAGTATTGGTCCCTATACTTATGATTTGCTAATTTGTAAAGGAAACGATGTTAATTATTAGCTAATGACATGATTTCCACTCAGCATACCCTTGGATTAATTTTGCCACATGGATGTAAATAAAAATCAAAATAAATCGAATTACAAATTATATATAGATGCATTGAGACAAGAGCCAGGAAATTGGGTTGAGCCCATCTGGCCGCCCTGTTTAGGCCCAAGTCCTTCAAGGACTAGGCTTATGATTTACAGGCTGAAAGAGGAAGCGAGCCTAAAAGGGCCGGCCCTGTAGAACCGCAGGCCCTGAAGGGCTAGCCCTTTTAGGCCTGTTTAATATTTTTTTAGAATAAATTAATATATATAATATCATTATATCAAATTATCAATATGAGAGACACCTAAGTATCTAATAGAGTATTAGTAATAGGTAAACACTTATTAAATGGTTTGATTTATTTTATTTTCTATAATGGTTTATTCATTTAAACTTTAAAAAAGAGACTAATTTAGACATTAGATGATTATTTTAACTAAGAATTTATGAGTTTTAAAAATAATGTAACTCAATTTAAAGTAAAATAATAAATAAATTGTAAAACTTGAAAAAAACATTAATTAAAATGAGTTCAGGCCTGAGCCTGTAAAGGGTTAGTCCTATAGGGTCGCGGGCTTCAAAAATTGAGGGCTTTTTAGGAAGTAGGCCTAAACGAGCCGTCCCATTTAGGCCTGAGCCCTTGAAGGGCCGGCCTGGCCTCATATTCCCGGCTCTAAATTTGAGATGGCTGTGAGTATCATAATTTTTTTTTATTTTTATGTTGATAATAATACATTTTATTCCATCATTTTATTTCTTTGAAACTTCTTTTTATTTTTTAGCAACTTACATATTGCATAGTCAGCATCCACATCAACCCTAAAAGATTACAAGCATATGAACTAATGCCCACAATTGAACAAACTGTAAGCACCCAATAAATAGAGAAAAGAAACTACAGAGACTTGATTACTAACTAAGTGAAACTATAATGAATGACAAATTAATTTTTCCCTTAATTAATGAAAACAAGTGTTGAACCATTGAACTACTTGCTTCTGTAAACTGGTTTCTTTTCCTTGTAACTTCTCCGGGATCATGAAACACTGATCGTTGAATTGCTTGCTCTTTTTCTTTTTAATGCCAACAAATGACATTTGAAATTACATTAGAGCTTGACTAATCCAAATTGAGTTGAAACAACACTGGTATATTCCCAATGGCAATATCTTCTACATTTGCCTTCTTTTCTGTAAACTTATTTTTTGAGGGAATTGTTTTTTCTTTTGAATGCAGGTTCCTGCAGAGCTGTATAATAAATTCATAGAAGCTATAGAGAAAGGAAACATGAGAAGCATGCCAAACAAAAGCATGCCTGCTTCTCCATATTCAACATCAGGTGCTCTTTTAATGGGAGACGCCTTCAATATGCGTCATCCTCTCACTGGTGGAGGCATGACCGTGGCTCTCGCTGACATCGTCGTTCTCAGGGATCTTCTCAGACCTCTTTCTGATCTTCACGACGCCTCTGCTCTCTGCAATTACCTCCAAGCTTTCTACACCCTCCGCAAGGTCATTATTCTTGAAAGCTTTCATCTCATATTATATGCTTTAAGCTTTTAACATAATTAGTGAAAAAGTAAAGGAAACTACATTAAGAATAAAGGATCTAACTGGGCTTTACACAGTGAGACCAACTCTAAGTTTCCTTTATTGTTTCAAAAAAGTAAAGGAAGCTATGTGTGTATGGCGGATCACACTAAGTATAACAAAAGATATGAATTAACAAAGTAACTTATTGTCCAGAATTACTCCCTCCAATCCTAAATGTGTGAGCTAGTTAACATGCTTGTTTTAGTCCTAAATATAAGACCCCGATCCATTTTGTTTTCTAGATTTAAAATTTCTTCTCTAAATTACCCCTATTGACTATGGTTATGGATGGGTTTAATTTCTATTAAAGTAGTAGTTTCAAATGCAAATTATTAGAGAGAGCAGTTTAGAAAAATAACATACATTTATTATAAATAACTTAACTAAGTCTTAACGTTTGAAAATTAGTTATATATCTAACTCCTACTTTTAAGATCAAAGTGAGTATTACTGGAATAGTCTCCAGACTTTTGAATTTATGGGAATGCATCGTACTGTTTTCTACCTTGTATGACAGCTAGATTTGTGCTGTGTACATTCTATGAAATGTGAGAAATGAGCCATATCATTACTATATAAATAGTGGGGCTTACTAGCTATATAATTTATTGATTGCATATTGATGATAATTCTGACAAAGAAACTGGTTTAATTGTCTTGTAAGTGCAGTTCAAATATTTGAAAGGGTGACTACTTAATACAACAATTATTTTTAATATAGGAATTAGATAACTAATTTAATTCAAAGATATTAATGAAATTAGTTAAATTAGTTATTTGAAAATCCTTGTGTTAGTTTTCTTAAAATATCATTTATAAGAATTTGTAATAATTGGAAGTATTCTTGGATGTAAACCCTCTTTAATATGTACGATCAACATGGATAGCTTGAGGAACAATTATAAATTTAGGGGGGGAAATGGATTGATTTTTTATATTTAGAACAAGAGGAAGTAACATGGCATTAGACTCAACCTTATAACATTATATTACATATATGAGTATGCTTGAGTTCACATCTGAGATCAATGTGGCTGTGTGTGTGTGTGTGTGTACACGCGCACATGCTTGCAAGTGATAGGGGTATGATTGTATTATGTTGATTTGCAGCCAGTGGCATCAACAATAAACGCCCTAGCAGGAGCACTGTACAAAGTGTTCAGGGCATCGCCCGACCCGGCAAGGAAAGAAATGAGACAAGCATGTTTTGATTACTTGAGCCTGGGAGGTGTTTTCTCAGAGGGACCAGTGGCCTTATTGTCTGGCCTCAACCCTAAACCTTTCAGCTTGGTCCTTCACTTTTTTGCCGTTGCAATTTTTGGTGTTGGTCGCTTGCTCTTCCCTTTCCCTTCCCCAAAACGCATTTGGATGGGGGCTCGATTGATTTTTGTAAGTATCTTCCACTCCCATGTCAATTACACACTCAAGTTGTTTTAATTAATTTTAGCCATTTACAATTACTACCTTTATCCTTAGTATATAACTAATTTGCCAATATTAGGAAATTAGTTAAGTTATAATTATTTGAAATAAATAGATGTTGAGCACACACACACACTTCTTCCGGTCCATAATATAATGTGCTTCTAGAAGAATAACTTGGTTCAAAATATAAGTCACTTGTAAAATAATTAATACTCATTTTCTAGTTTTGTCTTTGTAATTAACACTCATTTCCAATTTTACCCACTCATTAAATTTGCAAACATTTCTAATAAGGGTAAAAATGGAAAAAAATTTCAATTTATGACATTTAATGAGTTAATATAATTGTCATGTCTTGTTTCATGGGAATTAGTTAAAATAACCTATATTATAGACTAGAGGGAATATATATTATCAACTTCTCTCTTTTCATTATACCATCTTATGCACAATATAAGCTTTCTAAAATGGTTCTTTGCTCCATGAAATTAGTTAGTCATGTGCAGAGTAGTCAATACTTATTTCTCAAATTTGTCTATGTACTTCTCGGATTCTAAATATAGGATATAGTTTGTAGTTGAAATTATAATATAAACTAGATCCTATATTTAGGAGCGGAGGTAGTAATTATTCATGCTTAAATCCGACTCCTCATATTTTTCACTACCCTTCAAAACCTTGTTAAAAATGGAATCATTTTTTCAATTTAGACAAATTTAATAAGTTAACTACTCTTTCTTAATTTCGATAATATGGTTGAAAGTGGCTTATATTTTGGATTAGATGGGAGTAGAGTAAATGTCTTTTAATAATTTCAGCTATATCTACAATTAACTAAAATTCATTCTTATTTGCATGTCAGGCTGCATCAGGTATCATATTCCCTATACTCAAGGCGGAAGGAGTAAGACAAATGTTCTTCCCTGCAATTGTGCCTGCGTATTATAGAACACCTCCTCTTCAAGCATAGAATGTGACATCACACATACACTAACTAAACTCACTACATATATTATGGACACAATGAGATAAGACTCATATTTTGTCGTCATTGAAAAAGAAAAGTGTGCTACGTGAATTTTTGCCATAAACTTTCGAAATAGAGAGGAGTTTTTATTTTTTAATAACAATCTTCTTGTTGTAAATATGACAAGATGTTTATTTGTATATGATTTAAAGTATGTTAAGATTGAGTTATGCACACATAACTCAAAGTTTGATGAAATTAATTGTATCATCTGCAAAAGAAAATAAAAGATTACCGAGATATTTGGCTATATTTGTAGCACTTCACTCTTACAGATTCTTCAATCAACTCGAGTTCATAATTCGAAGATATAAGTTTTTCTCTTCACAATTCTCTTGATAACTTCGAGTAACCTCAACTTAAACTTCATTGAAGGTACCAACTCGAGTTAGGATGCTTTTAAACTAATCTGAACTGATCTTAGATGCCTCTATAATGGTTCAAATTCTTTGAAACTTCACTCTAAAATGTATTTTAACTTATAATTTCCAAAGGAAACAAGTTTTACAGTTCAGGAAGCACTGAATTAATCACAATAGACATCTCACCTTAAATGAACTCTCAAAATTCAAATGATGTCTCTGACAGCCAGATTAACGAGAGGAACAGATAGCTGAGCATCATCTAGCAATAAATACAAGTGCATTCAAGACGTATCAATAACCTTAAACAATCATAAGCATTATTGTCAAATTCACAAGTTCACTCTCCAAGTTTACCGTTTTTATGTTTCTAGCTTACAAAATTTAGTCGAGTCGCTGATAAACTCGTGCTAGTTGTAAACTTGGTTAAACTTGCAATTTTATACACTGAGTTTACTGTTTTTACGTGTTTAGCTTACAAAACCATGTTAATTCATTCTTAAACTCGTGTAAAATTTTTCAATTTGATCATGTTCAATGGTTTTATATATGAATTTTATAGAAATTTCTTGTCAAATATGATAAAGTATGAATGTTGATAGATTTAATTTCATTTATTTATATTTAAAATATATTTAAATCAAATTGTTGTCATTTATTATATTTTAATTATTTAATTATACACTATTAATACCTATTTAATGGCAAAAGTAAACTCTTGTGAGTTTAAGATTTGAGTTTATAATACGAGTTTACTTAAACTTGCGAATTTGACAACCTTGATCATAAGTGCTTAAGCTTTGTTGTAGTAAAGAATCACATTCAAAGCTTTGGCCAACTCACCCTCTCGTGCTTCAGTGTTAAGCATTTTTCGTTCATTGTGAGAGTTTACTTATTGCGATCATTTATCACTTTAAAGAGATCTTTAAGATAGTGGGATCTTGAAGGGAAGTTGTTACCTTACAAATTGTTAGGGTGAGCATATACAAAACGTGAAAGTATGATATTGATGTACTGAGACAGCAAGAGCCCATTGAATCTTGGAGAAGATATTGAAACTCTTATAATTGCTTTGGGGACTGAACACAAGTCATATAGTAAAGAACGAACTAGTATAAATAGCTTATATACTTTCCAATTTCTCATAACTCACCGGTGATATCCCCAACTCTTCTCTAGTTGGTTTGATTAATTGTTCATTTCTTCTATTTACTTGAAGTCTTCCACTAACATTATCATGTTTTTTTATAAACACCTAACTTGTTGTATCGAAACTTTAGATATGTCTTAATTTATAATATCAAAATTTGAAATCACATATATGGGTAATATGAATGAATGAATGGATGCATAGCCATAGATAGGCATGCATTGCACATCGAAACATCATGTATTTGAAACGTGTACCCCCACTCCTTTTTCTAAGTATTAATGCATTTAATGAATACGTAGAATACTCTGTCCAATTCTAAATATAAAAGCTAATGAACTACTTTCTTTGATCCTACACCTAATATCTCAGTTTACTATGTTTTCTAAATTTATATTTTAAATTTTCCCTGTTGATTTGATATATTAAGGAGGTATTTTATCATGAGAAAACAGTTTTAAATGCAAATGATTAAAATAGGTACTTTAGAAAAACCGACACAAACTTTTAACAAATAACTTACCCAACTTTATAATATTTATAAATTAGTTATTTAACCCTACATTTAGGATTGGAGAGAAAAAATGTAAATCTATGGGGAGGATTGGTTTATGATTATTGGACATGGAAGACATCAAGCCGTTGGGACACTTTCAAGTCAATTCTTGTCATTATAACGTGCCTACAAGAAAATTATGATCTACTCCAACCGGCCAACTACTAATTGATTGATTAAAAAAAATAACAATATAGATACATACTAGTCCCTTCTGTCTTGTTTATAAGCTTCAATTTTTTGAATGAGTTTAGTCCTTTTTATAAGCTTTATTTTGAAAATGTCTGGACATTTATTTTGAATTTTTACCCCTTATTAATTATATGCCTCTTTCATCCTTTTCCACTAATTCTTTGTCATCTCTTTTTCAATTTATTATCTCTCCCACTCCGCCTCTCCGTAAATAAGGACATGGTTAAATAGGTATGTGTATATAAACAAGTAACTTCTCTGGAACATTGGTAACAGAAGAAATAGAATGTAGCCACGGTCTCGCTCATATAGCTGGAAGTTGATTGGAGTACATATCTTTCTACCCTTTAGTTTGTGCGGAGTCTTTAATTTAGCTCTGTTTTGGGTAGTTTTGATAGTTGTATTTAAAGTTTTTATGTTCTATGTTGTAACTGAGTATCTGGTGTTGTTTTTTGAGTTCTTACCGTTGTATACTTCTGTCTCCCTGTTTTTTTTAACATATAATACAATACAATTTGGCTAGCTATTGTACCAAAAGAAATTTATCATTCTTTATGGGTTTTTTCTTTGTTTAAAAAAGAGCTATATAAATTTTACATTTCTCATAACATTCAACCCACCCCTAGGATGATAGGCAGGCCATGAGTGGAGCAAACAAGATGGTCCAACATATGGGCAGCGATTGGTCCCATGAAGATGTACCACTCCAAACATATGTAGATTTAACCGGGCTGAAATTAATTAAGATGAAAAAATATAAAAATTAAGCTAGTTAATTTTTTTGGGCAAAGAAATTAAGATAGTTATCACAATATATATATATATATATATATATACACATATATATAATTTGATTGTTTATGATATAGTTTTTTTAAATTATATTCATACAACATTGTATATACATAAGTTTATGCTATATACAACATCATAATTTTTAAATTTTAAAATATATATGCATATCCCAGATCAATTATACCATAAAGAGCCACCGTCCTTCTATGAAAACTTTAAAAGTAAGCATAAAACAAGACGTCTTTTATGGAGGAAGCACAGAAAAGACAAGAAAATAAAAGTAGCAAATAGCATGCGATGAGAGAGAGATATTCAAGTTCAAGCAATTAATTAAAAAGAAGGAGAAATGAAACTTTTGGTCCCTTAAATGGCTCTATTATGTATTTTTGGTCCCCAAAATTTAATCATTGTCAATCAAATTCCTAAATTTTCAAGTCATATACAATTACTGATCTGAAGATTTGAAGATGTATGGTGGGTTAATTATACGGAAGAGTGTAAATGGAAGATTCTTGTAATTAAGTGATTGTTTCTTTAATTGTGTACATGATTATCAAAATGTCACTCATTTTATGAAAAATCTAATGATCAAAACAAAGAAAAACCATTTTAGGAGATTAGGACGTTACGAATGGCATTACAGATAGGCATATTTAGAGGCCCCAACCCGTTTTTCTTGACCTCAAATCACTTCTCCAATGGAAGTAAATGACTAAATTACTCCCTCCAATTCTTAATATAGGACTTAAAGGGGAGTTGATTTTAGTCATAAATATAAGATCTATTTATTATATTTGTTAATTTTTTTTTTCTAATTTATCCTTATTGATACTCCCTTAATAAGAATCTAATAAGAGAGAGATTGAGGAAATCAAGTAAGATGATTGGGGCGGTTTAAAATAAAATGTCGTATTAACTAACTTAGCTAACTTCATTAATCTAATCAAAGTAGTAAGTATGTCTTATATTAAGGATCGTAGCGAGTATAACTCTCTTACTGAAAATAAATAAACATGATATCTTAGATTACTTGTGAGAAAATAGAAATTATTATGAGGAACAAGAGTGGATGAAGTCCAATGAAACTGCAAATTGTAGCATTCCATGGCACTGAGACTATAGATCGATTAAAAGCTAGCAGAATTAGAATCCCCATATGACTCTGTTATTACTTGTTCTTTACTTCTCAGCAAACTAAGGAATGGTCCTTCAATGGAAACCAAACACACTGGTCCTAATTCCATTTCTCAGTACTTCCCAGTTTCATCATTTCTTCTGCTACACTTCACTATTCTTCACTCTCTCCCTAGCTCTATAAATTGAATCCACTGAAGCTCCCATAAAACACACACTCAAGCAATAAACCAAGTACAATCAGTTAGTTACATATCATGATGAAGACTGCATTACTTGCACTGTTTTTCCTTCTCTTTGTCTTGTGTTCAAAAGCTACTGAAGATGTTGTTGTGCTCGACGTAGAGAAGAATCCGCTCCGACCTGGGAAACCCTACCACATTCGTGACGCAAAGAACTGTGAACGCGCGATCTCACTGGACCTTATCGGAAACCAAACATGCCCTATTTCGGTGGTGATGGCCATCGACGCTAAGCAGGTGATATTCCGCACGATCAGACACCCGGAAGGAGAAAACATCACCGCAAGAGACGCATTGGAGATCGAGTTCTCTTGGGTATCTGAATGTGCAAATCCACCAAATTGGAGAGTTCAAGCTCAAGCTTGTGCTGTGTATCCTCTAGTGGTTGGTCCACCTGACAAACGTCACGTTACCGGTTCGTTTCATATTAAAAAAGCTAAAGATGAAATTGATGCTTATAATCTTGTTTTCGTTCTCCAAGAAGTTGACGAGCATGTTGTTTCGATCCAAAGCTTCAACAATAACGAAGACCTCTTGGTTTTGAAGCTGTGTCCCGAGGAAGGGCTTAAGGTCAAGTTCTACCCCATTGGAGATTATTAGGGAGATTTTTGTCACCCTAATGGGAAAAGAGAAACAGTTATGAAATTTGATGTATTCCATTGGCGTGTGCGATGATACTGCTGATACTGTTTAACGAGCTCTTAAATGTATTGCTCTAAATAAATCAGCAAATTATGATGATCATGTTATGAATATAATCGTTTAATTATAATTTCTTCTTTCTTTTGTTTGAATGTTGATTGGCCTGGAAATTCCAACCTAAAGTTCGCAAGAAAACTAATATTCACTCGGGACATAAATATAGGAGCTAGTTAAGAGACTTGCTTGAATCCTAAATACTACACTTTAATCCAATTTGTCTCCTAAATATAGAAATTTTCTCCCAAACTATTATGCACATAATAAGGGGTTTTCATAAAGGGATAATTTCAATGCAAATATAATGATGACTAAAGAGGGTATTTTAGAAAAATCTAAAACATAATTTTTTAACAAATAACTAACATAACTAACTGTAAATTAGTTATTTAAATCCCATAATAAGAGGATTATTAATTACTTAAATAAAAAAGAAGGAGGAGGGTGAATGGAAAGAACTCTCTCACATCTAAACATGATGAAGGAGAAAAGGAGGAGGCTAATGAAGAAAAGTAATAAGAAATAAAAGGAATAAGTGAGTTTAAATAGAATTGAAGTGTACATCGAACTAAGCTAGGAAGGATTTTGACTTCATAGAAATGGTACCTAGGTGTTGGACTGAATGAGAGTTATGAAAAGGTACTTTAGAGTTTAAAGCAAGGAAAGATAAATCATTTAAAAGTTTTATATAATGGTTGCTTCTTAAGAAACTTTATTTTTATCATTCAAACTTTATGATTAATTGTTATAACTGCTATATTTTTGTTTTCACAAATATAAAATTGGATCGTTTTGAAAGTGTTACATGACAGCTGTTTTGTAAGAATCGTCATTTTTGTCAGTCAATACATGAAAGTTAATAATTACAACTATTATATTTTTGCACTTCATGATATTAGGGGTTTTTTTCTCTTATAATTTAACGCCGTTAGGTCAAATTTAATGGTTTTATTAAACTTGCACCATTTTTAATTGTTCATTATTATTTTTTCCCCTTCTCAAATATAATTGTGCTAGATGCCCCTTGGACAAAACTTTTTTTGTAAACTTGCACCTTAACCCTTAAATATAAGGGATTATTAAAATTAATAAAAAGGCATAATATTTTTGTTATTTTTAAGCTAGTAACAATTTCATATTATTAGATATGATTAGTTTTGATGATGTCAAATATAGATGTCAAATATTAAAAGCAAAAAGTTTTTATAATGTATTTATTTTATACTTTGACTAACTACTGTGTTTAATGTGAAAAAATATTGTGGATTATTCAAGAAAATGAAGAAAATATTAAATTGATGATCAAAAGGAAGAAGAAGAAGAAAGAGATTAAAGACATTAGTCAAGAAAGCAAGGAGTTATCAATAGGATTTTGGAGAATAATCAATAAGTTAGATTCATAATTTTGACCCTTATTAGGTTTATTTGAATAAGTATTCAATTACTTGAATAAGAGAGTTCATTTTCAGTCAAGAGTTACACGGATAACCCTTAGATTATTCGAATAACTAGTGCCTGGCTCTTTCAAAATATTGTGGTTTATTCGAATAGAGGCTGGTGTATTCGAATATGAATGTTCATTATCAAAGGAACTTATTCGAATACAAGTAACTGTATTTGAATAAGGTCACCTGTTTTGTGTTAGAAGTTATTCGAATAAGGCAAAGTGTATTCGAATAAGGAAAAGTTATTCCAATACTAAGAATGTTATTCAAATAAGGAAAAGTGTATTAGAATACAACCAAGAATGGTATTGACTAAGAAAAAGTGTGTTCGAATAAGAAAAGACATATAATATATCAATGTTGTCTCTGTCAAAAATTGTTATTCGAATAAGAGTTCTGTTATTTGACTAAGGTCATGCTTTTAATACACTTTAATTCCTTTCTAAAAGGAGATTATTCGAATACAAATAACTGTACTCAAATAAGGTCACTTGATTATGTCAACTTATTCCAATACAACAAGGTTATTCGAATATGACCAAGGTTATTTGAATACAACCAAGGTTATTCCAATATAAATTATTTCAATTAGTCTAAATGTTATTCGAATAATAAAGAAAAGTGTATTCGAATATACCTTAACAAAAATAAGATCTTTTATTCGAATACAACAAAGGTTATTCGAATACATTTCAAAGTCAACACAGATAAGATATTCGAATATGGATAGTCATATTCGAATAACTAAATATTCTAGAAAACAGAGCATCACTTTGAAACTTCTAAAAATCATTGGAATGATTGTGTAACTTGTTATTCTTGCTTCCAATCACTCTAGCTAACTCTTCTTTATATTAGTGCTTAAGTATTTTTCAGCTGATCAAACAACGATTAACACACGAATTGGAAAAAACACTTTTGTGTCAGAAGCTTTCCATGGCTAGTTCAACGGTCATCAACAGGAAGAAGAAAAGCTCAACGGTCATCAATCTTCATCAAATATAAATAGAAGAGCTCTAAGTCAAGAGAGCCCATGCCTACAATGTTGATATGTTGTTACTCTGAATCTTTGTTCGCCTCCACAAGTGCACGGATCGTGTTAAGTAATAAAGTGATAAGTAAAGATCGTTCCCTCAAGGATTTGTGTAACAAATTAGTCAAGCAATAGGTTTGGTGAATTCGATTAAGTTGAGCCAAAACATGTTGTTGTGTGTGGAAAGAGGAATTTCAAAAGATATATTTGTAAAACTAAAATTTGCTGAACAGAACTCTGAGTTGTATGACTTCAATCAAATAGAATAAACCTAGGATTGTTCATCCCCTTAGTATTTCATAAACTTATTTCTTTTCCTCTCTAAGGATCCTTTTCATGGGGTATATATATGTCAGTTTAAGAATCCCAAGCATATGATTAAGCTCTCTCAAGTCATAACCAGTTGCATATCTTCTATTAGCATGCACAATCTCTTGCTACAGCTAAGAGAAAATATTCATTACATACCAATCTTAATTTCACAATGCTAGGTTAATAACTATATCTCTATGTTACTAACAAACCATCCATTTAGTTGTAAACTTCAAGTCTAGCATGATTTCACTCTAGTTCAGCAATTAAATTAACTCTCTCAAGCTTAATTTAATTGAACACATCATCCACAGTGATGGCCAGTCACATACAGCAGTAAAAACGAAATGAAATCAACATATATATGACATTAGATACTTAGAGAGGAAAGAAAACAGGTTTAATCCATACAAAGGATCAGAAACAATCCTAAAAAAGGACTCTAGCTATCCATGTTCACACATGATTCATAGACATAAGCTCTCATTACAGCCATATCAGAATTACAGAGAAGAAATGGAAGGAATACAGAAAAACCAGAGAATCTGAGCTGAAATCTCTGCAAATCCTTAATCTCTCTGTGATTCTCCTTGATTTCAAGCACACCCAAGCTCAGAGGAAGTTCTCAGCCGCCTCTTAGGTCTTTTCCTAATCTGGATCCCCTTCTTTAGCCTCTGGTTTTCGCTTTTATAGTTCCCAGGTGACAAAACGCACAACAGCATTTTCGGGTGTTGGCCGCGGCTAGGCAATCTGTGTGCCGCGGCCAGTGAGCTTCTGACCTTATGTTGGCCGCGGCCCATGGATGCTTGGCCGCGGCCCATAACCTTCTGACCTCTTGTTAGCCGCGGCCCAGGGATAGGTTGGCCGCGGCCAGTCATCTCTGAAGTTCAGCTTCTTCCCTTTTATGCTCTGTTCTCATCCCTTCTTGCCTTTCCTTGGCATGGTTGATGGCTTCAACTTCCTTTTACCCCCTTCTCATTGAATTTGGCTTTCTCTGGTCCAGCTATGACTGAATCTGTATCCTTTCAACACAAAGAACTCACAAACAATCATAGTTGAATAGTCATAACAGTTAGTGATATATTTCCTCCACATTTGCATTCTTTTTGTGCCCAGCATGAATAGAACACATTTCATCAACTTTGGCACTCCCGGATGCCCACTAATACACCCAAAGTAAGGGGAAAATAAGATGAGATGTGCAATTCTGACAAGAATTTCATGAGGTTAATAATCTTATCAGACCGAAGCTCTATAATCATACTCCCACTATGTACTTCAATGTTCATCATCATCTACTTCATATAGAGAGAAGTATGCTTTCATTGTAATCATTCTATCTTTGTGAGAGTTACTAAAGATTAGGGGATCTTGAGTAGAAAATAGATTGTATCCCTACAATGTGTAAGGGGGAGTCCTTATCTCAGTGTGAGAATTGTAAAGGCTTCACAAGTGTCCGGATCAAACTTGTGTGATTGTAGTGTTTTTCAAGTACCCAATTAAACTTCAAGAAGATAATGGATTGAAATCTCAAGAGGAGCTTGGGGATTGGACATAGGTCATCATGGATTGGACTGAACTAGGATAAATCACAGTTTGCATCTTCTCTTTTCTAAGCTCTTATATTTCCAACATATATGTTTTATATAACTAACTATGGATTTATAATTCATTACTTTCATACTTATTGCTTTCACTAAGATGCAAAAGGTTTTTCAAAGTTATTAAATTTTTACCTTACACCCAACTCATCCCCTTTTGGGTGTCAACCGATTCTAACACATATCACATTTTATATGCATATAATAGTATTTTGAATTTAGTTATTACATCACAGGCTCAACCAAATGGCCTGACCATTCCAACCGTTTGAATCATGACCCACTAATCTTTCAAACTCAATGTCTGGTCCAGCTTTTAAGACATTGGTAATTGTAATGAAGGAATTGTGTGTGGGGATAATCCTAAAATCAAGCTAACCGATTAATTTTTTTTAACTATTATTCCCAAGTGTCATTCACTTTTGTTGAATGAGTTTAGGTGCTAATCAAGAATGAGGAGCACCCAAACTCATCAGCTCTGGACTGTCCTTATTTGATGTGGATAGTCCATATTTATTTATTTTTATTTTTTCCAAAACACTTATTGTAATGAGTATACAATCTAAAATAAAGATAATATCTTAACTAACATTTTGTTTAAAAATGATTTTTAATTAAAATCATCAATTGAAACTTTTAAATCTGGATCATCCAAATGAGATCTAGATGGTTTGAATTTGATGAGTGTGGGTGCTCTTCACTCTTGATGAGCACCTAAAATGGGTCCCTTTTATTAGTCTAGGTGGCTATATGGCCGTTTGGTTCATGGAATCGAAGATAATGTAATAGAATGTAATGCAATATAATGTAATGATAATTACATGAATTTGTTTAGTTCGTTATTAAGGAAAGATGATGCATATGCATAAGAATGTTTGGTTAAATTATATCAAACATGAGAGTATATGAGAATAATATAGCAAAACACAATATTACCTCTGACTACGCATATATGCATAATGTACGTGTTGGGTTCATAATAATTCTTTCAATTTGTGTAGTGTTCATATTGGGTTCATAGTAACTTTTTAATATTTAATGGTGGAAATATTATGCAGTGTAAGAGTTGGGTTCATGGTAATTTTTTAATATTTAATGGTGAGAATATTATTTAATGAGATATTTTAATATTTTTAACTTTGAAATATAATTTTTCAATTTTTTTAATGTGGGATTTTCTTTTAATTTTTATATAATTAATTAATTTTTTAATATCTAATGGTGGTAATTATTTAATATTTAACCGCCTTCATGGGTGGGTGCACTTTGATCAATTTTAAAAATTATAATGGCCATAGTATTATTTTCACTTGATTACAGAATATCTGCATTCCTATTCATCAGTCCTAGCAATGTAATCCTAATTACATCAAATAATGTAATTACGATTACAAAATGTAATCCTTTTTACATTATAAAAGTCCAACCAAACATTGTAATTAGTATGTTGCATCAGGATTATAAGTAATCCTCTCTCAGAGAATCAAACCAAATAGGCTATATAGGTCATTATTTAATGTATAATTATTGTTGTATAAAACAAAAGGGAAATAAAAAACAAAAGTGGTGATATTGTCGGCGGCGGACATAAATTAAGTTTTATCAATATCATCATGATGATGAGAAGCACCCAAATCAAACACATAAGATTTTAGTTTCAATAATATCTTTCTCATGTTAGTATACATAGAAACCACAATGAGCGGTCTATCATCTCTCTCAGGATGATCAATCATCTCATCTTATCATCCATGCATATCATTTTCATTGTGTTGTACCACTTGTGTTGGATGACATAACTCTAAACATGGTAGGAAAGATCTGGGTAACCAGAAGGTTGACCCTTCTTCCTATTTTATTGAATAATATGAAAGTGTTCTTATATAGAACCTCTAGATCAACTGAATGATCCTATACAAATATAAATAACAAACCCAAACACGCTAACCTACACTATAAGCCTAATGGGCCTCAATCCATATATCAACAATACACATATACATTATCTAATAATACCCCTCAGGTTGTGTGTTAAAAACATCTACTATACCCAACTCGCTAAGAATCTTATTGTACATAGACCTTGTAACAGGTTTAATCAAGATATCTGCTTCTTCTCTACTAAATTAACATGTTTTAAAATAATTAGTTCACTTGAACCTTTTCACGAACGAAATGACAATTGATCTCGATATGCTTTCATGAAAGACAGGGTTAGTAGTAATATGGATTGCTGCCTTACTATCATAAAAGACATTGATCGCCTTCAATTGTGGCATATCTAGTTCTTTTAATAATACTTCTAACCATACTACCTCAGAAGTGGCTAAAGATAAGGTTTGATATTCTGCTTCCACAGAAGACTTGGAAATAGTGTGCTACTTCTTCATCCTCCAGTGCACAAGCGAACCTCCTAGCTTAAGAAGATATCTTGTGATAGACTTTCTTGTGGTTTCACATGCCCCCCAATCAGAGTCACAATAATAGCTTATGGTCATCTCTCCTCCTGAACCAATCAATATTCCTAGTCCCAAAGTCCCTTTAAGGTATCTTACTGTATTAGAGATGCTGCCATGTGACTCTTTAGAGGTTGCGCCTTATATTGACTTAAAGCTTACACAGAAAAGCTTATATCAGGACGAGTAATTTAAGATAAATAAGTCTGCCAACTAACATTCTATATCATTAGGGATCTTGTAACAGTTCACTTTCCTTGTGTTTACCTTCCTCATATGCTACAAACTTCACATTTTGGCCCATAGGCATTCCTAGAGGTCTACAACCACTCATACCTGTGTCTACCAGTAAATCCAAGAATCTTGGTTCTAGCTCGGGCTATTGCAAATTCCTATAAATTAAAGTTATAAGTAATTGGTTATTACTTGAACTATTACTGCCTTTAATCACAGTTTCAACAATTTCTGCACAGTATAACTCTACATAGTGCAATTTCACAGTTGTTTAGAAAACTGACAAATTTTCAGTTGACTTTGGAAAATCATAACTAATTCTAGGAAATTTCAAATTGACTGGCTCCAAAGCCTATGTACTAATCTCTAAGTGTATTTTTATGGAAAAATACTCAAGGCTAGTCACTATTATCACATTTTTTCCAAAAATTTGCCAAACTTTCTCAACTTGGACGGAAATGAGAGCTAAAGGAGAGATGAGAATTGTCATAAAATATCATACTTCATCTCTCATTAAATAATATATTAAATCCCAATTTTCCATATGCAATTTTTACTTGGTCATGATTAATCCTTCTTCTTTTAATATGGACAACCTAAATCATTTCCTCCTATTTTCTCTTCATGGATGAAAATCACAAGAGGAAAGGGTAACAATATTTGTTTCATGCATATCCCATAATCTCTTCAATTTATCTACAATTGTTGACTTTTCAACTTTTGTTTTTACTTGTTCAAAAATGTTTCAACTCTTGACATGAGTATTTCAAATATCCATTTCCCTTCTTGCTTCTTCATTTGGATGTCCATACATATGGATAATGAGAAAAATATTGGCTTTTAAATTTTTATTTGCCAATTGACTATTTTGCCCATACATTTTTTTTCCATTTTCACACTTTGATAGAAATCTGGTAGAATTTTCATCCAACTTTGAAAATTATTATCTAATTGTACAAATGTCTAATTGGTATGGTTTCAAAGGCTATGTGACCCTTATTAAGTCTATGTGATCCTTATTAAGTCTATTTTTAGGGACAAATATAGCCTTTAGTCAACTGGAAACTCATAATTCCTAGAATTTTCATTTTTGGACACTGTCACAGAAACTTGCTAGTTTCACTTAGCTAACTTCAAAAAATTATAACTCTTTGTGTACAGCTCCAAATGACTTATATGACCTATCAAATTAAATTTTGATAAGTCTACTTTTATTCTGAAAAATTTCACATTCATTGGACATCATTTGATTATCCAAAAACACATGACAATCTCACTGTCATGTAGGAAATCACACTAGCAGCATTCTTGAGACACTTGCTAAACCGAGGCTTAGCAATCCACTTGTTTCAGGCTTATTCTCATGTCTCTAATCCTAAAATTTGGGTTATTACAGGCCTCCTCTAAAATTGCTAAGACCTCTAATAAGCTTCCAGCAACCTTCTTTATTGTGTCCTCATTTACCGTAATGAGTACATTCAGAAATAGAGCCAGAGCGCCCGCCACCATATCCTCGCCCCCTTCCCCTTGCAGTCATGGTGAAGGCTTTAATGAGTACAATCTTGGGAGAATTTACCAAAGTCTTTTATGATTCATCCTCGGCCACCATGGTGAATGCTTGAATAACAGAGGGAAGATGTTGCATTAATAGAATCTGGCTTTGTGCCGTAGAAAAAGAGTTATTTAGCCCTAAAAGAAATTAGAGAGCTTTATTCCTGAATCATGTCAACATAAAGCCTAGATGTATCACATCAACATCAGGGAATTAGAAACAAGGTGGCTTGTTCCTCCCATTGCTTTTTTAATTTTGTATAATAACCAGAGACGGAGGAAGAATCTTGTTAGAGAAAAGTAATTTCCTGATGCAAAGAAAAGAATCAGGAGCCAGTTACCTTGTGGAATAGTTATTAAAGATATAACCAGACAAGGTGTGCATCTTGATAAAAGATGATGCTATAGCAAGGTTTTTGGAAATCAAATTAAGGATCCAAGAAAGAACAAAGGTGTTATAATATTCCCTTTATTCCTAGAGATTTTCAGCCTGAGATTATTTTCAGCAAGTCCCATCAATGAAACCGAGCTTGTGCTTACTGCAAAGTGCTATTTTCATGGCATAACTCCACATTGTGTAATTTTTATTTTCGATCATGATATGCTGAATGATGGTTAGGCCTTATGTTTCGGAAGCATGGAGGTATAATGGATGATTGAAGGTGAGTCATTCTATGGTGGTTGCTTCACTTTTCTGAGCTCCGACGCCTATGGCTTCGCTTTTTTGAGTCACCATTGGAACCCTAGTTGGATAGTCGGGAGAAAATGATGAAGAAGGAAGGGGATCGATGTTTCATGATTACGAGGTATTCAGAATCTGGTGTTCTTAAAGCCAGGTCGGTGTAATTTCTTATGCCATCATAGGTGTGTGATTGAAACCAGGCCAGTGTGATTGAAGTCGGATTAATGTATTTTCCTATGCCGTTATGGGCGTGTGATTGAAGCTGGGTTGGTATGATTTCTTGGGCCGTTATAGGCCTTCTTAGATCACCACCAGACTTCTTATTGCTTTCTTTGATCATATATGTATTTTCTTAAGGTTTCCTTGTACCCAGATACTCTTTCTTCTTGGAACCAAGGCTCTGATGCCATGTTGGATGACACAACTCTGAACAAGGTAGGACAGATCTGGGTAACTACAAGGTTGACCGTTCTTCCTATTTTATTGAATAATATTGTATAGAACCTATGGATCAACTGAATGATCCTATAAAAATATATATAACAAATGCAAACACACTAACCTACACTACAAGCCCAATGGGCCTTATAACCCCCTTCTAACCAAGGTCGAGATTTAGTTCGTAAGTAAGTGATTAAGTTGAATTAGATACCATAATACAATTTGGGACTTAATAAAAGTAAATTTCCCTAAAAACATGCTTTTCAAAATGACTTTTCTAAACTTGTTTAATAATGGTCTCATATTCACACTTCAAATTCACAAATGGCTTGTACAGTACAATTCCATTCATAAATATCATAGTACAATGCAAATTCTTGACACACTCGGGTTATATTAATCAGTAAAGCAGTTTACAAGGCACAAATGCCCAAAATCCATTTTCCCTTAACTAAGGGATTACACAAAACTATTCCATCATTCCAAAATATACAATTGTTTCCCATTAGATATCCAAAATACATAAAACTATGATAACCAATTTCCAAAATAAACTCCTTGCCCAGAACTCTATCTACCCTTCATCACCTACTTTTCTTTTGAACCTCTAAACTTGTTTGAAATTTATTTTGGGAGAGTGAGATCCTAAGGAATCCCCGTAGTATCAAATCACTCATAGTATATACAACCATAAAGCATGAAAGCAAATCATCACACAACACATAGCAACTATAACGGTAGTTATAGCGGCAAAAGTAGGTATGACGTGTGTCACCCTTACGTTTGCTCACGCTAAAGTGCTCACACTGTATTGCACCACCTCATGGTTCACAACAATATAATTCACCACATCTTGGTATCATATGAAACAATTCACAACACATCAAAGCCACACTGGCATATTCACAAATCAGGAATTCACAATTCCACAACGCAACCTCAGCAATTACAACGGCAAATACAACGGTAAGGGTAAGTATGATAACTATCACCCCCTACGACTAATCACATTGAACTTCTCACGATGTAATGCCTTACGGCCGATAACACATAAAACATAATGATAAGTCATGCATACCAAGCATTATACACAACATGAGAGAAAAGTCACTACCTTGATCCTTCCGTGCGTGCTCTGGCACTAGTCTCTCCCGAGTAGGGCAAATGTCGAATCTTATAGTTCATAATTAGGAACGAAGTGTTATACTCTTATTCCAATACTCAAATGACTTCATATCACTTAAATTGGTTATCATTAATGTCCTTTAAGTAATTACAAATGCCTCTAACAAAAGCCCTAAAGGGTTGGAAGAACTATCCCAAAGACGCACAAGTACTGATTTTTCACTGTTGCACTCAAGTGAAGAAGGCCTCACTCTAATGATGAGGAAATTTTGCACTCGAGCATTGAAGCTCACTCACTCGAGTGCTTGATAGAAAGCACAGACAAAGACCAGAAATTCTCAAAGCACTCGAGCATAGAGGTCAACAATCAAGTAATATCCTCACTCTCACCGAGTCCTAGAAAGTGAAGCACCAGTAGTGATCACCCGAGAGCAAAAGGTAATGACAGAAACCCGAATTAATCCCTGCACTCGAGCATAACTTAAATCACTCGAGTGATAGCTTAATGCTCACCTGAGTTCCCCAAAGTGAGATTTAGAAAGTGCTCACCCAAGAGCATAAGGAACTTTCAAAAGGGAACATCACTCGAGCAAGGACCTGCATTCGAGTGATGGCTTAATACTCGCGAGTGTTAAGACACACTCTTAAAAATTGGCCATGAGTGACAACCCAAGACTCGAGTTCATAGTGTCAGATACACTCATACTCGAGTGAGACAAGGTTCACTCAAGTGATAACCCGCAACACCCGCAAGTGAGACAAACACTCTTGCCTTTTGTACAGAAGTGTGATTAGAAACACAGAAGGAAAAATGAGAATGCAAGACTGCACTCGAGTGACTCCCTGGAGTACTTGAGTGAGGCTTATTAGAAGCCAAAAACGCTGCAGAGTTGATAGCACTTCCCTAAATTTTACCCAAGTGATTCCAATAATCCCAAATCCTAAACCAAGGCTACTCCCACATAAAATTGCACAAGGAATTCAATGGAACCATCAAAACTACCAAATTCCTATTCTATTATCATGCTTTGGGTTTAGGCAACATCCAACATTAAAATCCCCAAATTACCAAACTTCTCAATTTAAACCCCAACCCATTCTATCTATCCAAAACACACTTCAAAACAACATTACCATTACCATATCATGTCAAACTCCCAATTACCCTAATTTTTGAAATAAGTCCAAAAATCTCAGAAATTCAAAACTTAATCATTTGGCACAAAACATAGATAGAAGGGTTCATTTCATCTACCTCAACAACTTTCTCAAAGAGGTTTCTTGATTCACCAACCACAAGATTTCCTTGAGAGCTCAACACCGCCCAATGGAAAATCTAAAACCATCAAAATGGAGCCATCAAACCAAGGAACAACATTAAAGAAAAGAGTTTTTGCATTAGAGGTCATTTACTCACCTTAATCTCAAGCCTTTCTTCCTTTTGCTTCTTCAATAATGGTGCCAAAAATGGAGAGAGAGAATGAGAGAGAAGAGTGAGGAAGGAGATGGAATGATCACCCTTCCTATGCCCATACCCATTCTAGTGAAAATGAGGGGAGGGAAGAGAGAGAAAATAATTTCTTTATTCCCATTTGACTTTTCTCTCAACCACTATCATCATATGAGCTTGCCAAGTGTCTCCATCTCATTGGCTCTCATAAAGTAAGTAATTAATTAGTTACTCTAACCCCACCATTAGCCAATTAGTCATACAACTTATTTCTTCTTAGTTCACAATTAATTTCTTCATTAATCACTGACTAATTAACCAACAATTTTCCACTGATTTTGGCACATTTACCATAATTACCACAAAACACATAATAATGCAATCTTTAATACACAATTTATTCTCAATAATTATCATTAGTCCTTAATCAAAATTTGGGGCATTACAGGCCTCGGTCCATATGTCAACAATACACGTAAATATTCTCTAATAACTTGGGAAATTGTTTTTTATTATGCTTTGATTGATTATTTTGCAAGATCAAAAAGGGCTTCACAATGCATGTCCAAGAGATATTGTTTATAGTTTCATGATTGAGTTTAAGGTGACAAATCTAGATGGTTCAGATTATATCATAACTCAGATTAAGTTCAGACGGTCCAAATTTAGCGCTTTTCTTTTATTTTTTTTAAATATTTTAATAGGTACAGATTTAAATAAAAATCATATCTTAATTGTCAGTTTTTCAAAAAATAACTTTTACTTAAAAATAATCAATGAAAAATCTTAAATATAAACCACTAAAATTATCTTAATTGCCATAAAGTATACTTTTAGTTATGACAAATGTCGCAACTAAAGGTTACCTTTTTTAAGTAACATATTTGTTTATAAATGTAGCACAATTAATTAATCACTGCACGTGACATTATATTGATGCCGAAAGAGTAATCTTCATGCTACTAAAATTGTTAAAAGTAAATTAAAGCAACATAACTCTTAGCCTTGCAGGCTTCCTTAAAAATTTAAGGTCGGTCAGTTGTTTGTCCGGTTGTTAAGCACCTATAAAGATTACTTATAATAATTTTGGCAAATTACTTGGTTATAGTTAAGGGAAAAATGATGAGCTTCTCTCAAACTTATGAATTCTCTTTTTTTTAATACAATTATGTGTTAAGGGTCTATTTTGCCCCAAAATTTTTCACCAAGGGACACTTTTGTTGGCGAAGTTCCTGCAAATACACTGTGTAATCCAAGTAACATCTAAGGACATTGTCCTTAAGAGCTATTCTGCAACTATTGGCTAATTAGAAGCGGGAATCCCCAGGATAAAATAAACCCTTCCTGCAGATACAGGGTGAACAATATGTCAAAATATAAAGCAAAAAGAAGGCAAAAAGAATAAGCTAGAGAGGAAGAGACTGCTCGAGATTTCTGAGTAAGGTGCCTAAACCTCTTATAGGCAATGCCTTTTATAGGCTTCTCATGCACTCAAATGTTGGGCAAAAATCAATGGCAATAAACACAATTAATCCAATTGTTTCTAAACATTGAAGGCCATAAAAATATGGTATTGATCAATTTCAAAATTTGGAGATAATGGCCTATAACATAAATGTTGGAAATGATAGCCAGTTAAATAAAATAAAATTTGGTTCATGCCTTGTAACCGAAATGTTGAGATATCAAATTCAAATACATCAAAAACTTGGTCTTTCTGGGAACCCATTTACATAGAATAAATTTTAGATTTTTCCTAAATATATTTGATAATAAGTGTCCATTACATATTTAACGCACGTGCAAGGGGAATCACCAAATTTCCACTGCGTTTGCCTCCTGGTGGCCTATTGTTGTGCGCACGAGTCTACTCTTCCTCTTGGCCTATTTACTAGTCTAAGTTCACAAGGTGTAATATATACACTTGTATTTTCTCTCTCCCAAGCAATGTGAGACTTCTTTCATTTGACACACCCACTTTCATGTTAAAACTCCAACAATCCTCCACATTTGTCAAAAGGAATACCTTTAGATAAGTCATAGACACACATATAACCATTGTATCTAGTAGTCCTTTGGACTATGAACTAGACCTAGACTAATAACATTTAGTACCTAGAGATGTTTGTGTTTCTATGGACTATGAACTCACATATCTTAGGCATATAATAGAGCATTAAAAGTTAGATTATACCCCCACATTTCACTATTAAAGCATTTTTGCATATTAACATGTCCATGTGCAAGCCTGGTGCATAACGAATGCTCTAGAGATTTTGCTACGATCTCCTAGAGGCAGCTCCATTCCACATTCATAGAGGTTATTTCATGAAATGTACCTGTAATGAGTACACCATCCCATAGGATTATGAAATCATTAAGAGCTTTACTTATCCTCACCCAAATGCATTCTCACACTTTCTCGAGATTGTAGTAAGGGACTAACAATTTACTTTAGTGCTACCAGAATTCTTACCTATTGAACCCCCTTCATGGGATCACCAATCACAAAAGTTAGGTTGTATCACTGTTAATTTTGAAAGAGGCAAGCTTCACCCAAGAGGGGGTGAATTGGGTGATGTGATAAATTTTTCGTTTGATGTGGTGATATAACAATAGTTGTAGATAGAGTAGAGTTAAGAGGATTAGTACACAGAGAGTTATACTGGTTTGGCCCAAAAACCAGGCCTACGTCCAGTCCTCAGAGATCAAGATCTACTGAGATTTTCACTATGCTTCCAAGATTCAATGGGCTCTCAGAATGCCACAAAACAACAACCATACTCGAATAGACTACGAGCAGAAATATTCTAACATAGAGAATGGACTATGACCTTTCTCACTTGCTTACGTACACAAGTCTTATAAGCAACAAAGTTTTCTCCCGCTTACACCACTGTAAGTCTTACGAGCAGCAACGTTCTCTACTGCTTGTATCTTGTAAGTCTTATAAGTATAAAGTTTTACTAGGAATTCTCTCAACTACTTCTCTCGTAAGGATATCTACCCTCTCAAGGTCCAAATACCTTGAGATCAAATGAAAATAGAATTTGAAATATATACAGACTCTCTTACAGAGCAAATATGATAAACACTGAAGAACGATATGAATACAGAGAAAATATAAATAACAGAGACTCGTGAATTTGCTTATGTGAATTTTTGTACTTCGTTGTCATTAATAGTCTTTGAAGCTCTATATTTATAGACATTTGTTTTTGCCCGTTTGAATAATGATCATTGTGGAGAAGTGCATGTTACTGTGTAATGGCATATGTACATTTGAAATCTTTGAACGCGGTAGGTACGTGCTTGGATGGTCGTAATGATGCTGTCTTTCGTTGTTTGACTTCCTCTATGTCTATTTATTTCAAACTTTCAAACTCCTGTATCACACTTATAATACATATTAAATGATGTTATATAATAATAATGAGTGAAAATATAATGAATAAATATAATTAAACCATGTTTGGATTGAACGCTGTAAGACTGGTATGTTTTGGCTTCTGGTAGAGTCTCACTCGAGCACTGAGGGGCTCACTTGAGTGCAATACCATATTTTCACCTTTTGCTTCAGTTTTACACTTACACTTCCACAGATTTTGAGAGAGTGCATTTCCACACTTGCGAGTGATGTGGGACCTCACTCGAGCACAACTCCTCATGCTCGAGTGTCCTTGTATTTCACACTAAGAGCCGCGTCTCTGGACAACACTTGCATACCATTTTAGCAAGAGTGTGATTTTGCACTTGCAGGTGATGTGGGCCCTCACTCGAGCATACTTACTCTTACTCGAGTGAGAAGAATAATCTTCTATAATATACTCTTTGTCTTTAGTAGTTGCATCACAATTGAGAGAGTTAGCTTTCTCACTCGCGAGTGCTGATATATCACTCGGGCATGCTTGTGCTTCTCCATTCTGCATGACTCTCGGCCAAACACTCACAGTCTTTCACTCGCTAGTGCTCGGGTGCAAAACAGCTTCATGCTCGAGTGTTGGTTATAGTGCTCGAGTAAATCAGTAAGATTGACAGTAATTACTCTCGGGCAAACACTTTCTGTCCAACACTCATATCTGCTCGAGTGCAAAACAGCTTTATGCTCGAGTGCCAGCTCTGTCGCTCGAGTGCATCAGCAAAAACTGACAGCAGACATTACAGAACTTTGCCATATGTATTTGGTAACTTTGTAATCATTCTTTAGACTTGTAAAAACATACTTTGCGTACAATTACCTTTTGTTATCATCAAAACTTGGAATCTAACATTCTCCCCCTTTTTGATGATGACAAAACCTTTGTGACGAGTTTTAAGCAAAATCTTGATTAGAGTGAAAATTTTAAAAAAACATCATAAACGTTTCCAAATGCATATCTTCACCAAAGTTTAGATTCAATTTCAGATTTTGCACTTATCCACATATGTTTCCTGCAATACTTCTAATAGACACTTAACAACCAAGATAAGTCATAGTATCACAGAAACCATTAAAACTGAACAGAAAACTTAATAAACTGGAAAATAACCATTAGTGAACTTGAAAAGTACAATATTAAGATTGAATCATCACCTACCCATAAAACCCCATATACAACCATGTCAGCAGAAATAAACCCAAAAATAACAATAATCCTACCCCAATACACAAAACTACCCAATACGCCCCATATAAGCTCAGAAACCATCACAAATCCTTCTCCCCCATTTTGTTAACATCAGGAGGGGGCTGAGGAAAAGTGAGATCGGATGGTGGGACAAAGGGCACCATGGCAGTGGAAGGGTCTACTGGCACCAGCTCAAAGGGTGGAGATAATGGCTGAGGAACAGAGGCTGAGGGTGGTGGTGAAGGCGACTGATCATAAGTGACATCAACATTAGAATCCAGATCAGTGAAGAGAACATGTGTCTGTGGATGAGGAGGTGAAGTGGAGGTTGGAGTGGTCTCAGAAGGCACCTCAGAAGACATAGTCAGAAAGTGAGAATGTAAGAAAATCTCCATATCAGTGATTCTCCTCGACATATCTTCTTGAGTCTTGAACATCAAATCAAAGTTGGTATTTGCCTTGTCCACCAACTTTGAGACTTGTAACTCCATTTTGTCCACCAACTTCTCATACTCATTCCTCAATTCCTTTTTCAGTCCAGACACAGCTTGGTTGATTACTTCGGCCAGATGGGTTGATAATGATGCATTTAGGAAATATAGAGGTGGAACCTGACCTTGAGCAAACAACTGAGCCTCATCACCTCTTGATGGAGTGGCTTCTCTTTGAGATGTAGCCTTGGTTCGACTCACTGGAAGATTGATACTCATGTATGTCAGTTGAGTCTTGCCAAACCTTGGAATGATTACCCTCTCAGTTCCTTCCAAGTACCATATTTTGTTTTTCATGAGGATGAGGGACACAAGTTGAGGATATGGTATAGTCACGGATTTTGATGAAGAAAATCAAAATCTTCTCATCTCACTAAAAATAATCTCCCCCACATTTCTTTGTTGTTCGGCTAGGAAGGAGGCCAGCAAATAGTAATCTCTCTGAGCAAAATGGGTATAATTCTTGGACTTGTTAACCATGCTACGAGAGTATATGTAGTGAAGGGCTTGATGAGAATCAGGCATGTCAATAGGCTTAAAATTAAGAGGACCTATTGGGTCATTTGGTCTTAAAAGCCCGAAGGCTTCATTGGCTGAAAGAGTGGGTGAATCTGGAAGTGGTGCAACATACCCAAGTAAATCATTAATGATACTAGCAGATATCATAATGAATTGATCTCTAATAGTGGTAGATACTACTTCCTCAATCAATTCTCTAGTCCTAGATTGTATGTTATGGGTTTTCATGTTGTAATAAAAAGTTTTCATAATAGAGGGTGAACAAGGAATATGAACATTCAGCCAAGGAGCATAACATCCAAGATAAGGATAAAAATCCAAATGACAATTCTTCTTTAGATAATCTAAGTCCACATAAACTATAGGGCAAAAATGTCTATGTGCAAACTCAGTATCATATACCTTCTATTTTAGTGGCTCCAATTCCTTAACATTGAAACCTTTAGGAGGACTAGTGACTTGTTCTTCCTCTGGAGCCTGTGATGTAGAAGGTACCCCTGAAGTAGCAGCACTGAACTGACCAACATGGTGTGAACTTGAGGCACCGGCTTGAGAGGCAATTTTTCCAACCAATGCATTAAGTTTTGACCTCTCCATTGCTTCCCGGAGTTGCATATTGAAAGAGTCATTGGAGGAGGAAGAAGATTGTTGTGGTTGCTCAGTGTCCTTCTTCTTTCCTCTTCCTTTAACTTTTTTGGATTGAGACTGAGTAATCATTGGTTCTTTGAAAACCACACCCTTTGGTTTCTTTTGCAAAGGTTGATCCTTCTTAGCCATTTAAGGCTTAGGATGAGGTTTCTTAGCTAGAGTTCTCTTTATGGTTTTGGGTTTAGGAGGAGGTGTTGGTGTAGAAGACAATATAGGAGATGAAGGTATTGCTACCGGAGTTCCTGAAGAACTAGCAGCAGAATGAGTGGGAGAGGGTGAATGAGATCTTTGGGAGACAACAGGAATCTTAGTTCTAGCCATTTAGAAAAGAAATGAGAACAACAAGGATCACAAATTTACTGAAGATTGAATAAGAAAGTTTCAGAGAGTTAGGGCACGAAATGAGAAACTTTGAGGATAAATCTCACCTTATAAAGAAGATTGAAGAGTTGTAACGGTAATTTGAACCAAAAAGAGATGTTTAATCAATGGGTAACGGTTGGAGGTGAAGAGAGATGACCTTCAAGTGACACAATGCTTCGAGTGAGAGGAGGAAGTGCGACGGTCTGAGCTATCGTGTAACTGATATAAGTTCCAACACTCAAGCAATAACCCTAGTGCTTGAGTGTTATTCATACTATGCTCAAGTGTGATCATACTGTGCTCGAGTAACATTCAGACAAATTTGATAAAACATGTAAAGGCGTACCTAGTTTAAATATATCTTGCTATATTTTTCATCTTTGTACTCAAATCCTCCAAAATCATTTGAGTAACCATGCTTTGAATAAGTATTTGTAAAAATTCCTTCCTTCTGCTCGAGTCTCTTACTTCACTCCAGGTATGTTCATACCTTGCTTGAGTGAGGATCTTTCTCACCCGAGTGAGAATAATTATAACTGTTGCACTTCAGATAACCTCTTGGTATTTTTATCTCCTCTGTTAACCCCTATTTTACAAGCTTAGAAACAGAGTATATATAATAGTTCTGTACTCGAGCAGTGTTGACTGACTCGAGTGAGTATGAGCTTGTCACTCGAGTGACACTTCCTGTGCTCGAGTGACAGACCTGCAAAAACAATTTCTAATACTCCGATGCCAAAGTCAGTATAGTTATCATCAAAAACTCATTTAAACATAATAATTAACAAGAAAACTTACAACTCATTGAGATTAACCATTCCCAATTATCTTCGAATATATAGGAATTGATCTTTAGCTATTGGCTTTGTGAATATGTTAGCAAGTTGAAGGTGCGTTGGTATGAATTCTACTTTGACATCCTTCTTTTACACCTGATCTCAAATGAAATGATGTTCGATATCTATGTGTTTGGTCCTTGAATGTTGCACAGGATTCTTGGCCAAGCTTATAGTGCTAGTATTGTCACAATAAATTGGAATCTCATTTAAGTATATCCCCAAATCCTAAAGTTGTTGCTTCAACCATTGTACTTGAGAACAACAACTTGCTACAGCTATATATTCAGCTTCAGTTGAGGATAATGACACTGTGTTCTGCTTCTTGCTAAACCATGATACCAGAGAGCCTCCAAGGAATTGACATTGACCACTAGTACTTTTCCTGTCAGTTTTATATCCCCCATGATCTGAATCTGAATATGCCATTAAATATTCATTTCCTCTCTTTGGATACCATAAGCCAAGTTCTGAAGTGTCTCCTAGGTATTTGAAGATTCTTTTCACTGTTTCTGCATGTGATACCTTAGGAGCAGATTGATACCTTGCATTCATTCCAACGCTGAACTGAATATCTGGCCTGCTTGCTGTAAGATAGAGTAATAAACCAATCATTCCTCTATATTTAGTGATGTTGTAACTAGGACCTTTTACATCAGCATCCAACAACGTTGTAGAACTCATTGGAGTATCAGCTCCATTAGCATTATCCAATCCATACTTCTTTAATAACTCCTTCAAATATTTTGTCTGAGATACAAATATCCCATTCTTCTTTTGCTTAATTTGAAGTCCAAGAAAGAAATTTAATTCTCCCATCATGGACATCTCAAATTCTCCTTGCATAATCTTGGAAAATTCTTGACACATAGATTCGTTAGTAGCACCAAAAATAATATCATCAACATAAATTTGAACAATTAGGATGTCATCTTTGTTATGTTTGATGAAAAGAGTTGTATCCACTTTTCCTCTGACAAAATTTTGATCAAGAAGAAAATTGCTTAGTCTTTCATACCAAGCTCTAGGTGCTTGTTTCAAACCATATAAAGCTTTCTTAAGTTTGAAAACATGATCAGGCTTTATTTCATCTTCAAAACCAGGAGGTTGTTCTACATATACTTCCTCCATAATATAACCATTCAGAAAAGCACTTTTCACATCCATTTGATAAAGTTTAAAACCTTTAATGCAAGCAAAGGCTAAGAGTACTCGTATTGCTTCCAATCTTGCTACTGGAGCATATGTTTCCTCATAATCAATACCTTCTTCTTGATTATAGCCTTTGGCCACCAATCTTGCTTTGTTTCTCACATTGATTGCTGATTCATCAAGTTTGTTTTTGAAAACCCATTTGGTCCCTATAATCAAGTGATCTTTAGGTCGAGGAACCAAATCCCAAACTTGATTTCTTTGGAATTGATTTAATTCTTCTTGCATAGCAATTACCCAATCATTGTCAGATAAAGCTTCTTCCATATTAGAAGGTTCAATTTCAGAGATAAAAGCAGAGAAAGATACCTCAGTAAGAATTCTATTTCTGGTTTTGACACCTTCGTGAATATCTCCAATTACTTGATCAATCGGATGATCTTTAATATGTCTCCATGCTTTTGGTTGAGCATGATCATCGACATCTTCTATATTTTGAAAGTCATTTGTTTCAAAATCATTTTGTTTTGAAATATTTTTGTTTTCCTTTATCAAATCCATTTCTTCTTTATCAACATGTTTTGTCTGAGAATTAAGTTCATCAAACATAATATGAATAGATTCTTCAACCGTACATGTTCTTTTATTAAAAACTCTATATGCTTTACTTCTATTAGAATATCCTAGAAATAAACCTTCGTCATAATTTGAATTAAATTTACCCAAATTTTCTTTACCGTTGTTGTGAATGAAGCATTTGCATCTAAAGATGTGTAGATGAGCAAGATTTGGCTTTCTTCCTTTATAGAGTTCATATGGCGTCTTACCAAATGACTTGCGAATATATGCTCGATTTGAAATGTAGCATGCAGTACCCGTTGCATCTGCCCAGAACACTTGTGACATTTCTTTTTCATTAAGTATTGCTCTTGCCATTTATGTGAGGACTCTATTCTTCCTTTCTACTACTCCATTTTGCTGGGGTGTTCTAGGTGCAAAAAAGTTGTGATCTATTCCTTCGTTGTTGCAGTAGTCTTCAAAGAGTTGATTATCAAATTCTCTTCCATGGTCTGTCCTAATAGAAACAATAGAAATACCTTTCTCATTTTGGACCTTCTTAGCAAACGTAATAAATTCGACAAATGTTTCATCTTTTGAAGCAATAAATATAGTCCATGTAAATCTGGTAAAATCATCGACGATTACTAAAGTATATATATTTCCTCCAAAACTTTTTACTTTTGCGGGACCTACCAAATCCATATGAAGTAATTGTAAAGGTTTGGAAGTAGAAATCTCATACTTTGTTTTGAATGATGATTTAGTTTGTTACCTTTTTGACAATCTTTACAAATCATGTTATCTTTGAATTTTAGTTTAGGAAGACCAATAACTAAATCTTTTCTAATTAGTTTGTCAAGTTGATTCATATTAACATGAGCCAGACGCTTATGCCATAACCAACTTTCCTCTAATCTGCTAAGAAAACAATTTTCCAAAGAATTTGAATTTAAATCAATAGTATAATAGTTACCGTCCCTTTGAGCTCTGATCTTTGCCTTGATGGAATCTTTATTAAGTGGCAGATCTTTCTTGTTTACTATCAAGTATTCTTTTGAATCAAAGATCACCTAATTATCTTTGTCAGTGCTTTGACCTACACTCAAGAGGTTATGGCATAATCCTTCAACGTAATATACATCATTGATTTGAACACTATCGGATTTTCCCACTTCACCAATTCCAACAATACGTCCAGATTGATTACCTCCAAACGTTACCTTTCCTCCTTCTCGGTTTCCAGCATGGTGAACTTATTTTTGTCACCAGTCATGTGTCTCGAGCATCCACTATCAATATATCACTTGTTTGCTCATGATGCCTTGAGACATACCTAGAGTAAGGTGATCAAGTTTTAGGTACCCACACTTTCTTGGGTCCTTTGTGGTTAGTATGTAATACATGTGTCCCTTTCGGAACCCATTTATACGTGCCAATAACTTGACCTTTTCTAAAATAACATGATGAAGTATAATGTCCTTTCCTATTACAATAGCTACATGATGCAAATGGATTTGATGTATGCACAGAATTCTTGAAATATTTGAGATAAGTTCTACTGATATTTTTCTTATTTCCTCTGTTTTTATCATGATCAAACTTATATCCAATTCCATATTTATCAAAGGAAACTTTCTGAGAATTTGTAATAACTTTAAGAGTTTCACTTTCTTTAGTAAATTTTTCCACAGTTTTTGTTAAATCTCTTATTTTTTTTATCTTTCTCTTCACATATTTCACATGATGATATGACAGTATTTTCTAATTCCTTTACTTTCTTCTTGTAACTAACCATTTCTTTAGCTATCTTGATGAATTCTGTATGTAATGCATTATATTCAGATAATAACTCATTATAAGTAGGTTCATAATCACTTACCTCAGAATCCGATTCTTCTTCTTTAGCTACCAAGCATAGATTTACCACTTCATCATCGTCGCTTTCTTCATCCGACGAACTATCACCCCAGATAGATGATATGTATGCTTTTTTTTCTGCTTCTTTTTGTCATTGTTTCTGAAGCATTCGGATTTGATGTGTCCAGGCTTCCTACATTCATAGCATACTATTTGTTGCTCCTTGTTTTTTTTCTTGCTTGGTCCACCTTGATAATTTTTAAAGTTCTTTTGACCTCTTCTATAGAACTTCTTGAATTTTCTCATGATCATTCCCATATCATCATCATTAAGAACATCTTCATTTTTGGAAGATTCTTCTTCCTTGATAGCTTTAAGTGCAACTCCTCTTTTCTTTTTATCATCGAACTCATCTAGTTCCTTCTTGAATCTCAACTTTCTTTCATACTCAGAAAGGCTACCAAAGAGAGTAGCTACGAATCTCATTGACTCTCCTTTAGCTTCTTCGATAGCTGTCACCTTCGCTTCCCATTCTTTCATAAGAATATTAAGAATCTTTCTTACCTGGGAATTTTGGTCAAAAGATTTTCCAAGTGCAGATAGTTGATTAACAAGATGAGTGTACCTGAGTTCGAATTCTGATATTCCTTCCCCAAGTTTCATATGAAATAGATCATACTCTGTAATTAGAGTATTAACTCTATTTTCTTTGATTCCAGATGTACCTTTGTGAGCAATTTTAAGAGCATCCCAAATATCTTTAGTTGTTGGTAGAGTGTAGATTCAAAAATATTCCTTCTGACTGAGAGCACTCTGTATCATTAAAATAGCTTTACTATTTAATGTTACTAACCTTTTGTCATCTTCATCAAACTCCTCTGGGCTCTTCTTAATGACTCTATCTTTGATTTTCTTCATTGGAACATAGTCACCATCTTGTATGACATTCCATAAACCGTACTCGTTAGCCGTCATGAACACTCTGAACTTAGCTTTCCAGAATGAAAAATGTTCTCCAGTAAAACCAAGAGGTCTAGTGATTGAAGCTCCGTCTGGAAGATTGTTTTCACCCATTATTGCCATTTATCGGATCCTTCCCAAGCTGTTAGGCTCTTCGAAGAAGACCTTGCTCTGATACCAAATGAAAGAGGCAAGCTTCACCCAAGAGGGGGTGAGTTGGGTGATGTGATAAATTTTTCATTTGATGTGGTGATATGACAATAGTTGTAGATAGAGTATAGTTAAGAGGATTAGTACACAGAGAGTTATACTGGTTCGGCCCAAAAACCAGGCCTGCGTCCAGTCCTCAGAGATCAAGATCTACTAAGATTTTCACTATGCTTCCAAGATTCAATGGGCTCTCAGAATGCCACAAAACAACAACCGTCCTCAAATGGACTACGAGCAAAACTATTCTAAAACAGAATTTTCTCTCCCCCTTACGACAAGTCTTACGTGCAGAAAAACAACCTATAACCTTTCTCACTTGCTTACGTACACAAGTCTTATGAGCAATAATGTTCTCTCCTGCTTACACCACTGTAAGTTTTACGAGTAGCAATGTTCTCTACTGCTTGTATCTTGTAAGTCTTATGAGTAGAAAGTTTTACTAGGAATTCTCTCAACTGCTTCTCTCGTAAGGATATCTACCCTTTCAAGGTCCAAATATCTTGAGATCAAATGAAAATAGAATTTGAAGTGTATACAGACTCTCTTACAGAGCAAATATGATAAACACTGAAGAACGATATGAATATAGAGAAAATATGAATAACAGAGACTCGTGAATTTGCTTATGTGAATTTGTGTACTTCGTTGTCATTGATGGTCTTTGAAGCTCTGTATTTATAGACATTTGTTTTTTCCCGTTTGAATAATGATTATTGTGGAGCGGGGCATGTTACTGTGGAACGGCATGCGTACGTTTGAAATCTTTAAACGCGGTAGGTACGTGCTTGGATGGTCGTAATGATGCTGTCTATCGTTGTTTAACTTCCTCTGTGTCTGTTTAATTCAAACGTTCAAACTCCTGTATCACACTTATAATATATGTTAAATGATGTTATATAATAATAATGAGTGAAAATATAATGAATAAATATCATTAAACCATATTCGGATTAAACGCTGTAAGACTGGTGTGTTTTGGCTTCTGGTAGAGTCTCACTCGAGCACTGAGGGGCTCACTCGAGTGCAATACCATATTTTCACCTTTTGCTTCAGTTTTGCACTTGCACTTCCACAGATTTTGAGAGAGTGCATTTTCACACTTGCGAGTGATGTGGGACCTCACTCGAGCACAACTCCTCATGCTCGAGTATCCTTGTATTTTACACTAAGAGCCACGTCTCTGGACAACACTTGCATACCATTTTAGCAAGAGTATGCTTTTTCACTTGCGGGTGATGTGGGCCCTCACTCGAGCATACTTACTCTTACTCGAGTGAGAAGAATATTCTTCTATAATATACTCTTTGTCTTTAGCACTTGCATCATAATTGAGAGAGTTAGCTTTCTCACTCGCGAGTGCTGATGTATCACTTGGGCATATGAACTCTCACTCGGGCATGCTTATGCTTCTCTGTTCTACATGACTCTCAGCCAAACACTCGCAGTCTTTCACTCGCTAGTGATCGGGTGCAAAACAGCTTCATGCTCGAGTGTTGGTTATAGTGCTCAAGTGAATCAGTAAGATTGACAGTAATTGCTCTCGGGCAAACACTTTCTATCCAACACTCGCATCTGCTCGAGTGCAAATAGCTTTATGCTCGAGTGCCAGCTTTGTTGCTCGAGTGCATCAGCAAAAATTAACAGCAGACATTACAAAACTTTGCCATATGCATTTGGTAACTTTGTAATCATTCTTTAGACTTGTGAAAACATACTTTGCATACAATTACCTTTTGTTATCATCAAAACTTGGAATCTAACAAATTTCATATCGGCTTAAGTCCTATTCCCCTCGATAAATTAAAGATTTGTTTCCTTCTTAGGGATTTTGTAAATGGATTCACAAGGTTCATCGTTGACCTTACATAATCGATTGAGATTACACCATATTTTAGCAGTTGCCTTATTATATTATGTGCCATTCAAATTTGTTTGCTTTTACCATTAAAGGTTTTATTTTTAGTTGTAGCTATCACAGATTAGCTATCACAATGTAAAGACACTGATGGTGTTAGTTTGTCACCTAGTAGGATATTTTCTAAGAATTTTTTCAACCACTCAACCTCAGTATCAACCAAATCCAAAGCAATAAACTTAGAATCCTTAGAGGAACTGGTTAAGATAGTTTGTTTGACTGACTTCCATGTTACGGCACCACCACCAAGAGTGAAAACATGGCCACTAGTGGATTTTCTCTCCTCTGAATCTGAGATCCAGTTAGCATCACTGTATCATTCCAATATAATGGGAAATCCACTATAATGAATACCATATTCATAGTACCTCTCAAGTACCAGAGGCTTTTAATGTTTATTGCCTAGATAATGAGTATATCTACTCAATCTACACATAATATATGCTACGTCTGGCCTGGTATAGTTCATTAAATGCAACAAACTCCCAATAATCTATGTATATTTAGATTGAGCAATTAGATCTCCTCCATTTTTCTTTAAATGCACATTAGGATCATAAGGAGTATTCATAGGAGACTCATCAAACAATTCAAACTTTCTCAAAATTTTCTCAATATAATGTTCTTGATAAAGTATGATGCCATTACCATTCCTTATGATCTTTACACCTAAAATCACTTTTGCTTCACCCAAATCTTTCATATCAAAATTATAAGACAAAAAATGTTTTGTCTCAAGCACAACACCTATGCTAGTAGAAAAGATAAGCATGTCATCCACATATAAACAAATAATCACACAATCACCATTTACAAGTTTTGTATAAACACATCTTTCTACCTCAACAATAGAGAAACCATCACTTAACAAAACCTGATCTAGTTTTTCATGCCATTGTTTAGGCTCTTGTTTCAAACTATACAAAGATTTAACAAGTTTACAAACTTTATTTTCTTTCCTAGAATAATCAGCCTTCTGGTTGCACCATATATATCTCCTCTTCTAAATCACCATTTTAAAAAGTTGTTTTAACATTCATTTGATGAATGAAGAGTTTAGGAATAGAAGCTAACACAATTTGGATTCTAATATATGAAATCCTAGTTACAGGAGAGAAGGTGTGAAAATAGTCAACATTTTCTTTTTGAGTATACCCTTTGTCTACCAACCTAACCTTGTATTTATCAATAGTTCCATCAAGAAAATATTTTTTTCTAAAAACCCATTTACAACCAACAAGCTTTGCTCCTGGAGGCAAGTCTACCAAAACCACATTTTATTTTGATTTAATGAATCAATTTTAGCTTTTATTGCTTCTTTCCAAAAAGAATCATCCGATTAAGAAATAGCTTCATAAAAATTTTTAGCTTTATCTTGTACCAAGTAAGTATAAAAATCATATCTAAAATATGTTTGTTTTTTTTTGTCTTTTACTTCTCCTTAAATCTTCAACCAAAACTTTGTTTGAGTTTCGTTCAAAGGAAGTAGAAGAATTTTCAAATCTTTTAGGAATATGCCCAACTTCAAAGGAAATATATGTTCAAAAAAATTCTGCATTTTTTATTTCAACAATTGTGTTATGATCTAAAACCTCACTTCTCAAAACTAGAAAATGATAAGCAGCACTTTGTTGAGCATCTCCAATAAATACGCAATCAGAAGTTTTAGAACCAATTTTCTTCTTTTTAACATCAAGCAATAAAACTTTAGCAAGACACCCCCATACTTTCAAATATTGAAGATTAGGCCAAAAAAAAACCTTTCCATAATTCATAAGGTGTCTTCTTAGTTTTCTTCTGAGGTATACTATTTTGTAGAAAATAAGTAGACAATAAAGCTTTACCCTACAGGTTATTAGGTGTTGCAGGACTTACAAGCAAGACATTTATCATTTCTTTTTAAGTTCTATTTTTCCTTTATGCAACACCATTGGACTCAGGTGAATAAGGAAGAGTTACTCCATGTATTATACGTTCTTTTTCACAAAAATATTTTACTCCCCTCCTCTATCTGATCTAACTCGTTTAATCCTTTTATTTAACTAGTTTTCTACTTCTACTTTGTATAAAAGAAATTTTTCAAAAGCTTCATCTTTATTTCTCAATAAATATACTTTAGTATATCTTGAAAAATCATCGATAGAGATAATATAATATCTTTTACCTCCTTTGGTTTCAGTTTGTTTCAAATCACCTAAATCGGTATGAATCAAGGACAACAACTTAATTTCTCTTTGTGTAGAAAAATGTGTCCTCTTAGTTAATTTAGTTTATGCACAAATCTCACATTTACTTTGAAAATCACTTGTAGTTTCATAAATTAGCCCTATATCCTGTAGCCTTTTAATATAAGATTTATGAACATGTCCTAATCTAGCATGCCACACATCATAAGAATCAACCAAGTAAGCAAAAGAAGATGCATTCTCATTCATTTTAGCAACACTCAGAACAAACAGTCCCTTTTTATAATAGCCCTTCCCAATAAGAACATTGTTCTTGGTCATGACAATCTTGTTAGATTCAAAACACACCCAAACCCCAACTTTCCCAAGCAGTACCATAGAGACTAAGTTAGCTCTGACTTCAAGTACATACAGCAAGTCATTCAGTGCCAAGGTCTTTCTAGATGTAAGCTTTAATACCACTTTCCCTTTTCCATGAACCTTAGCAATTTGGGAGTCAGCCAGATAAATGCGGTCTTCCTCTTCTTCAAAGGAGGTAAACATCTCTTCGTTTGCACATATGTACTTGATAGCTCCCGAGTCTACCACCTATTTCTTCACATTAGAGACAAGAAGGGCTTATGACACCATAGCAACAATGATTTCCTCATCACTACTATCATCTCCTTTAACCAAATCCACATTTGGCTTAAGAGGATTTCCACGCCTTTGAGAGTTATCTCCCTTAGTCCTTTTCCTGCACTACACTGCATAATGATATGGTTTTCCATAAACAAAACAAATTCCCTTTTTCTTCTTGGGGTCAGTATCCATGGGCTTGTAGTAAGGTTTCTTATTTTTATTCTTTTTGTTTTTGGGGTCGTACCTCTTATTGTGCAACTTTTCATCACCTAGGTTTGCTTGAGTAGCCATTTCTTTTCCCTTTTATAGCTTGTATCGCTGTTCAATTGGTATCTTCAATGATGATATGAGTGATTATGTCATTTAGAGACAATTGCTTCTGCTTGTGTTTTAGCTGTTGCTTGTAGTCATTCCATGAATTTGGCAACTTCTCGATTAGTACAATAGCCACAAACTCATCAACTTGAAGCTCCTCATTCAACTTGTAGTACTCGTTGATCTAGAGCTTGATGCCTTTGTCATATATCATCTACCACTTGTAAAAGTTTCGTATCACGAGCTTCTGCTTTCCAGTATCCTCAGCAGTATACTTGATGATAAGTGATCCCCATATCTCATTTGCTTCTTTATATACATGGTATACATTGAACATATCATTAAAAAAACTAGTAATAAGAGTGTGTTTGCAAACTTGTTAGCATAGGCCCAAGCATTCTTCTAGGCTTGGTCAACATCTGGGGAAGGTATAGGTTATGTAAGTGCATCAGTAACTCCATGTATGTCAAGAATAGTGTAGACACATTCTTTCCGAGGTTCGAAGTTCTTCCCTTCAAACTGCTCTATCTTGGAAACAACTAGTAATCATCTTGGCATAGGCACTACCATCAAGTTAGAACCAGTATCAGTATTGTTGGTTTTGGGAGCAACAACATTGTTAGCCACAACCATCGGCTGATTGGAAGTGGCACTCCCTAGGATAAAACCAACCCTTCTTGCAGATACAAAGTGAACAAAACAAAATATAAAGAAAATAGAAGGCAGAGAGAATAAGCCAGAGAGGAAGAAGGTGCTCGAGATTTCTAAGCGAGGTGCCTGAACCTCTTACAGGCAATGCCTTTTATAGGCTTCTCTTGCACTCCAATATTAAGCAAAAATCAATGGCAATAAACACAATTAAACCAGCAGTTTCTGAATATTGAAGGTCATAAAAATATTTTATTGATCAGTTTCATAATCTAGAGATAACGGCCTGCAATATGAATGTTGGTAATGATGTATGGTTAAACAAAATAAAATATGGTTAATGCCCTTGTAACCAAAACGTTGAGATCTCAAATTCACATTCAAATACATTAAAAACTTGGTTTTCCTAGAAAGCCATTTTCACAAAATAAATTTTAGATTTTTCCAAAAAATATCTGATAAAAAGTGCCCAGTCTATATTTAACTTGTGTGGGCGGAGGGATCGCTAAATTTCCAATGCGTTTGCCTCTTGGTGGCCCGTTGTTATATGCGCAAGCCTACTTTTCCTCTTCACTGATTTACTAGCCCAAATTCACAAGGTGTAATATATAAACTTGTATTCTCTCCCTCCTAAGAAATGTGGGACTTGTTCCATTTGACATACCGACTTTCATGTTAAAACTCCAACAAGTTTTGCACCAGAAGTGTCAAAAAGGGAGATATTTTACCCTGGTTGTTATCCCAATTAATTTTACCCATGCCATTTTTGTTAAGAAGCAAATTTGGCCCCAAAAGACCATATGACATCTACTTCATTTTTTCTCAAAATTAAATTTTGGGCCCCGCAGTCTCTTAGTATCATAACTGAGTTCCTAATGACTGTGTGAGTAAATACTTTGTTTGATCATGGTTAGGTTCTTTCTGATCATCTAGTTGAGGCAAATTCACAACATACATGAATCTTTAGCTGACAGAAGATATTAGAAGTTCAAGCTTTCAAGAAAAATGTGTTTAGAAGGAAAACATAAAGAGAACACACTAAAACGTACCCATAAGCCAAGAAATGAGCTACTCCCTCCGTTCCTATATATAAGAGCTTTTCAACCGAATCACGAGATTCTAAAAAACAATTAAAAGTAGTTAAATGTAATAATTATGTAGGAGATTTAACTTTTTTCCACGAATTCCCCTATTAATAATTGAGAAAGTAATAATGAGAAAAGGATGAAAGAGAATGTATGTAGTATAATAATTAATTGAGGGCAAAATGGATAAAAGTGCATTTCTTATTGAGACAAACTCAAAAGGGATCTTATATTTAGGGTTAAGCCCATTAAAAAAAGGCTCTTATATATAAGGATGGAGGGAGTACAAAATATTTTAGCCTAGGAAAAGTATTTCCAAGTTATTGTTATGACCTTTAAGAGGTATTGACAATTAAAAAAAACCTAAAGTAAGCATAATAAATATAATGGCCTAAGTATACTTTTTTTTGGTATTTTAGTTTATATAAGGTTTAATTTTACTGTGAAAATAAGAAAGTGGATGTAAATAAATGTAAACTACGTAACAGAAATCATCATTCAAAATTCAGAGGCTATGGAAGAGAATTCAGAGGGGGCTGGTGAGAGCATTTATTTCCATTTGAGCAGGAGGATTCCATATGCTCTCTCCTTAAAAATGTCCAATCAATTTCCATCACAACGGGAGAAATTCTTGCATCAACCAGGTGCACCACGTCATTTGCGTACTGCTCAATAAAATCATACCACATTAATCTTATTAAATCCTACATGTTTAATTTCGATCCTCTTTCCTCATATATGTTATTTGAAAATGTCTCTTCAATCTCCCCTCTTTCTCCCATGTAAGATTTAATGAGATCCGTGTGATGTGATTTTATTAGGTAGAGCATAAGGTTGAGTTTCTCTCATTATCCTCTTTCTCATTATCTTATATCTAGCGTTAGATTAAAACAATAAACAGTTTAGATTCAATCTTTTATAAAACTATTTCTATATACATAAATAAGTAAATTTGATCTCTTAAAATCTATACCATTCATAACTACAATTCAAAAAAATAAATAAATTTTAATTTATAAAATATTATACTAATAATTTTATAAAATATTAAATCTAAAACATCCATTTTATGATCTAAGGGTGGAGATGAGATTATGAGAAGATAATGAAAAAGAGGACAATGAAAGGATCCTCTTCCAATACGTAGAGATGACATAATGCACCGGTTTATATAAGAATTATCTCACAACCATCCATTTTTTGCCTTTTGAACAACGACTTGCATGACTCAGATCTGATTTTGGCTCATTTGCCTTTTCTCTTGCTTTTAATTTTTCTATTAACCATTATGACCACGTCAAACAATTAATTCTCCAACATCAAGCAATCGATTTAGTAAGGTTAATTTTTGTTTATTGGAATCAACATTTATTTATTTATTTTCGTTTTGTCAACCTCTTCAGCTTTTCTCTGATCTGATTTTTTAAATATAAACCTCTCAAGCTTTTCTTACAGAAGTGTTCTAACAATGTTTTATTGATACCAACTAAATTGCCCTTGAAAAAGGCATCTGGTAAAATCTCTCATCTTCTTTACTCCTTTAAAACCCTAAAACTTCTCCATCCGGTAAGGAGATGGCAAGTGAAAGTGACAAACCCTTTCTTCACTTTGACATTATAATCAACATTCTCAAAAGGCTTCCAATCAAATCCATAGTTCAATTTCAATGTGTGTGTAAGGATTGGAAAAATCTATTCAAAACCCAATCTTTCATCACTGAACAGGTCTACCACTCTACTCACGAAAACCCTCTTCTTATCATTACAAATATAGATGCTCGTCCTTACATTTGCTTAATCAGAAGATGGAAATCGCTGAAGTTCTGACCACACCCTCGATCAATTCCTTCAGATGTGGTTGGAAAATCATCGACTCCTACAATGGCTTGCTTTGTGTGGAACTTGGTACTAATCAAGACAGGTTTCCTATTTCACTTTGTCTTTGGAACCCAATCACTAATGAGGTAAGAGAGGTAGCTGAAACACTGAATGATTATACTCACTCTTACAAGGTAGGTTTTGGGTTCAATGGTGTGGTTAATGATTACAAGATAGTGAGATTTTATTATCCATAATTGCTTAGAAAGAACTTGAATCAACACTTTCACTGCTCTAGGCTTTATTGCTTTGACTCATATTCCCCAAAAAGTAGATCCCGCTCTAATAGCTCCGAAAAAATTAAATACAAGCATTAAGATACAAAGGCTTCTTATACCACAACAACAAAAGTACTTTTTCATGATTACATATACTAGGGGATTTCACTTGGAAAAGAAAATATTCCATACTAATGGATTTGGATCCATAACTATGGGTTCCAATGTACGAGATCTTGTAGCACTTACTAATGAGGCCCTATCGATTAGTATTATGCAAAAGAAATCAATTATAGACACTAATATAATTAGATTTGCTCTTCATAGACAAACTTGGGATTTGTGATCCCAGGTCAGATCGATTCAGGATCATGGGATCCTTTTCTATCAGATAGGAAGGGTTGTTTCACAAAATGTACTTCTAAGTAATGGCTCCCTCCCCAAGCCATACTTGCATTTTTCATTGCACACGGCTTTCCCTATATATACATCTAAACCTCAGTTCCTTTCCTAGAACAAGACTCTAAAAAGTTAAGTACTTAGTTTATCAATTCCTGCCTTACTACATGAGCAGTTCATAATCCATTTAATATTTCATAATAGAAACAAATGAATTCCTTTTTTTTCTCTCTTTTTTTCATTATAGTTTCCATTATCAAAGTATGATAACCTATTATTCATGATTGACCAGGTCATTGATGAAAATCAAAAATATCAAATCTGGCCTCTATATAACTTCTACAAGTAGAAGAAGCTCTTGAGAAGATCAAAGAAAAAATATCTTCTTCCTCTATAAAGAATTCGTCCAATAATTCAGAACCTAATATTTTCAAAAAAAAACCCGTACAGTACTTTTGTGTTTACGCACCAAAGTTTTAATACAAGAAAGCCGAAGTATATATTTGATTCAATACAAACTCCCTTTTTTTAGGATCTGTTGTAATAATGAGAGAGATCTCTGCATATCTGCAAAAAGAGCTAAATAATAGCAAAATCGGATGAATTAGCCCATACCGGCTTACTAATGGGATGTCCTAATACATTACAAAATCTTGCTTGAGCCAATGATCTAATTAGGTGCATAATTGGAATTATTGTATCAAGGTTTTCATAAGATTTTCCATTATAAATGATTTTTCAAACATTTGACTTCGTACCACTGAAGGATTTAGCCACACATTTGAAAAATAGCCCAAAAAGAAAAATGAATGCTCAGATAATTGGTTTATATAGATCTTTCCTGGTTGAGACCAAACAAAAACAATGACATTGCCATAAATGGATAAGATAGTATTTCCATTTTTTCATCAAAAAGGGCGTATTCTTTGAAGCTAGAATGGATTTTCCCTGATATCTAACATAATGAATGAAAGGGTCCTTGAAGAACCATAGGGTGGATGAAAAATCCTTATCAAAGACTTCTACAAAACGTTCTCTTTTTGCATAGAAATATATTCGTTCAAAAAAGACTCCAGAAGATGTTAATCGTAAATAAGATTTGTTACGGAGAAAAAGAAAGATGGATTCATATTCACATACATAAGAATTATATAGGAACAGGAAAAATCTTGGATTACTTTTTGAAAAAGTAGAAATCCTTTTTTTTGGAGTAATAAGACTATTCCAATTACAATACTTATAAAGAAAGAGCCTTAATAAATGAAAGGAGGAGGCATCTTTCACCAAGTATCGAAGGGTTTGAATCAAGATTTTCAAATGTATAAGGTAGGGTATTTGTACATCTAACACATAATTTAAATATGGAAACCTTTCCTCAAAAAAAGGAAATATTGAATGAATTGGTCGTAAATTATAGGATTTTAGGTTTTCTGCCTTCTCTAAGGAAGATATTAATTGTTGGGAAAATGGAATTTCCACACTGATGGCAAGCCCCTCTGATATTATTTGAGAATACAAATTCTTGTTGTACCCCCAAAATGGATTTTTGTTAGAATTATTAGCAGATATAATCAAATGATTATGTTGATACATTCAAGTAATTAACTGTTTTACCATTAGTAAACTAGATTTATTGTCATAACCTAGATTTTGCACCAAAATGGAACAATTTAAACCATGATTGTAAACAAGTGCAAAAATATACTCCTAAAAAATAAGTAGGTATAGGAAGTCATGTTGACGAAATCTATCTAGTTCTAAATATACTTGAAATTCCTCCACTTTTTGAAATTTGATTTGGGCCAAGGATCGAAGATTTATTGGGTTAGCAAATAATACAAATTGCTATACAATCAAAATAGGATATTCTATTCTAATAAAAAAGAAATAGATACCTAGAAAACAAGTAAGACTCATCAACAGACTCTCTCTACTAGCTTTTTCCATCTAATTGTTTTATGTTCGTTCTAGGATAACAAGATAGTTAGAAATCCTTTATTTTCTCAACCCAATCGCTCTTTTGATTTTGGAAAAAAAATATCTTTATCAATATACTCTTTCTTCTACACATTTATCGCCACCCCATAATCTAATTATAATGGAGAATAGCTAATAGTTAGGATTCATAACAAAAATCAATAATCCATTCATGGGAAAAACTTTTCCCCTATCAAGTACTACTATTTTTATTTTTAACGTATAATTAGATGGGGGAATCATTCAAAATTAAAACAAAAGCTCGTTCCTTTTTGTTTCCCTATAATTGAAGCCACCAAAGTCTATCCATTTATTAATTCAACCCAACTGTGAATGTCTTTTGTTGTGAGCCAAGAATACAAACATGAATTTGGGCCCGATTCAATAAAAATGAAATATTCTTAGAATTCTCCATTGATACGACATGCTGCTTTTTTCATTCATTCCTTTCTGGATCAGTTGTGGTCTTACAAACTCTACCGATGGTATGGACAAATCCATTGCTTCATAAAAATGTGTAAAAATTTGAGTCGCACTTAAAAGCCGAGTACTCTACCATTGATTTAGCAACCCTAAAAAACTACAAAAATAAACTAATAAGATGTGTATATGCAACCGCAATCAAAATAAATAAAAAGAATATTCCATTAAAATATAAAATCCAGAATCCAGAAAAAAGATTTTAAATGTCGAAGTCAAATCAATTATGAACATAAAAATGTTCAGATCAAATTCAAATACAAGAGACTTTCTCAGATAACACTCAGATAAGAGATAAAAAAAAAAGAAAATAACAATTTATAGACCGCCTCTTTGTCACCTATGTTATACGTTATACATATTTTTATTTTTTTTATTTAATTATTTATATTTATATTCTTATATTCCAATTTCTAATTTAGAATTTAGATTAGAATATTATTATTCTATATTTATATTTATGTATTCTATTACATCTCCTATATTTATATAATTATTATATTCTATTTTATATATATATATATATATTCTTTTATATATATATTCTTATATTATTTTTTTATTATATTAGAATTATATTAATATTATATTAATATTATGATATTATATTATTATTATACGATATAAATAGAAAGAGATTATTATAAATTATTATATTATAATATTAAATAATATAGATATAGAATATAAAGAAAATATAAAGAAAAAGAAATAAAGAAAGAAAATAATTTCTTTAATTAAAAAAAAGAACTTCTTTTCTTCTTAGTGATAAAAGAATAGAAGTGTGAATCAAACCCATGTTTGAATTGAAATTGAGATACTAATGCAAGTTCTTCCCTTCTGAATCAGATAGATTTATATCTGAAAGAGGTTGACAATAAGTTCTTTCAAAATTGACTATTTCTCCCTCTATTAGAGGTGTTCCAGAAATGTCTACGATCAAGTAAATAGCTCTACAAATGAATGGATCGGATTGAATTGGAAAAAGGAAAGATTTGTACAAGTTATACCTTTCATCATGACTTAGTGGAAAATCGTTAGGTATGAATATGTTAGATACATGTGAATTGATTGGTGAAATAGTATCTCTCTCCAAAAAAGCATGTTTTCTTTTACCGCTGCACAAAGAAAATATCTTGTTGCAAGTGAACAAGATATTGAGGCATTGTCCATACGTAAAATCATAATTCTTGATATAGGCCTTTTCCATATAAAAGAGAATCTTTTGTTACAATAGAAGCAAAAATGATGTCAATTATTCAAGAATCGAAGTCGATTTGCTTTAGAAAAAGAGGATATCAATGAACTTCTATGAAATGGTTTCGCGGGATTCAGCCAATTGTCTTGATCGCAAGATATCATTGAGAAATAGGAATCCATGTTATCAAAAGATTTCCTACAATTCTTTCTAGTATGGAATGAGTCAAACATCCACTTTGGTATCTTGTTAAACAAAAATGGTGATATTGTTCCTCCATTGATCAAGAATTTTGATTTTTGGGAAGTATCATGGTCATCCAATAAGAAGGGTTTCAATTTTTTCAAATGAACGATTTGAAGACCTATTGATTCTAACAACTGATTGCAGAGTTGATCATTCAGACCTTTCAATTCATGGATGTGGATCTCAAACCTATGAATGGGGATACTCCCGGAACTCACAAAAAAAAAAAAGGGAAGTGAGTTAGACAAAAAGAGAAGAAACTTGGGCAAAAAGAAACAAAGTGACTTAGAGAAATCTTTTTTGTCGATAACCTCATACCAATCAATCGAATATTGATTAATACGTAATCGATCGAACACTACTTGAAAACGGCTATTCTGCTCAAAAATGAAATGCTCCAAATGTTCCTGGATTCATGAATCTCTCGGTTTGAGAAATCAAAATAAGAGGATCGAACCATTTCTTCTAACTCTTTTTCAAATTTGATAATTGTTGATTGATCATGTATTTCATATGGTTCTATGATTCAGAGTATTATTTCCTATTTGATACCTTTGAATTCCATATTCAAAGTTGTGATCGGATCGATTCATTAAAAAGAATCGATTCAATACATTTCTTATGTACCCATAGGTGCTATATTGGATTTGAATCAGATTTTGGATCAATCTATATTGATTGATTGCCTTCATTATGTTGTTGCTAGCAAATACCACTATTTTTGGTTTTGGATCTTCCAAATCATTCCTGCAAGAGGTTTAAACCCATCTTTTTCTGATCTTTTGATAAAAAGATTCATTCTCTTCATAAAAAATAGGAGGTAGAACCAATAAAGATCTCTTTTTTGATTCATCCCTGGAGTTGAATACCTCATTCAAGAATTGTTTTTGATCCAATCCGAAGGAATCAATAGAAAAGGAAAATCCTTATGATACACCAGATCCAGCTCAGTTATTGATAAAGTGAATAGATCTACCATTTCTTGAAATCTCTCTTCTAATTCAAAATCGTGATGTAACATGTATCCCCCCCTGTTTCAGTCATGGAATAGATGAAATAAATCAAAAAATGGATTCTTGTTCAAGAATGAAATCTTATTGGAACTGTCCAGTTCATCCTTCAGAACCATATATCATCCCGGATCTAATGAAATAGGATGAATTGAGATGGTATTTTGTAAATACATAATCATCTTGAATATATTAACTATTTCTTTATTTTCCAATCACCTAGAAAGAACAAAAGAAACATCTTGTTCAGTTTTCAACCATTTCTGATCTCTAGTAGAGCTCTCAGTAGGATTCGAACCCAAATGAAGTTCTAACCATCTTTTAGAGAAAAAAGAATGAACGGATCTTGTAGGATTCCCAAGAGGTTCTTCAATTTCTTCTGGAAGCAGATGATTATTCATCTGCTTCTCACATTCTGTGAATAGCCAGGACATTGAGGAATCTCCAGAAAGGCATTTAGGGAATCGCTCTGATTCTATCTCTGTTAGTTCCATTTGAAGAAAGGAAGGATCCCAACAAAGAATCGATCTTTCTTTTAGTTGTTGAATCTCTCTTTAATTGATCAATGTGTGATATTCTGAATCCTCATTACTAATGGAATCGAAATGATCTCTGGATTGATCAGAAGATCCTTTCAATTGGCTAGAATCCATTACTTGAATGAAACTAGATCTTATGGAATCATATTGAATATTTGAAGATACATTCCGTACCTTGCTAAAAAACCGATCATTGTTTACCAACAACACATTGTCTGACCAAATCCAATTCTCTCTCAAGATGTTCCTCAAAAAATCAGATTCGTGCAGATTCTTTGATTTTGATAATAAATCAAAATCTTCTATTAAAATTTTGAATTCTAATTCTTTTTTTTCTATTTCTATTTTTTTGAATAAGAATATTTTGAATCTCTATTTTTCTAAAAAAAATAGAAATAGAATAGAAATTCTATTCCTTCAATATCGAATTCATTTTAATTTTTTTTATATTTCTTTACTTTTACTTTAGAAATCTTCCATTCATATAGAAAGAAAAAATATGGATTATTGTGGATCGATTGAATCAATGACTATTCATGATTTCATAATTGAATCAATTACATGCCAGCTCCAAACAAGAGGAATGTTATATAAAACTTCATTTGAAACGATGTGGTAAAAAGCAACGTGCGACTTGAAAGACATGATTACATTTGTCGTGGATTCTTACATCCACCATCTTTTCTATTATATAGAAATGAAGGTGCTCTTTCTCGACATCGTTTGTTCTATTCCACTTGAATTTCTTTTTTTGGGGAGGAGGGAGGGCTTGATGATGGAAATAGTACATGATGGAGCTCAAGTTAATTCATTTGTCAAGGGCAAGTTTCTAGGGTTAGTGAAAATTAATAAGTTCTAACAACTTCGTAAGTACATTTCACTATAGAAATCAAAAGGAACCAATTCGAGCAAGTTAAGAAAAAAGAAAGTAAAGTTTCTTGGAATTGTTAAACTATTTCGATCAAAAGTAGATCTGGGGGAATCAATCATCTATTTTTATAATTCTTTGATGGAAAGAAATAAAAAATGGGTATGTCGCTGCCATTTTTGAAATGATTAAAGATCCTCGAAATAATGTCTAAACCCAATGATTCAAGGAAAAACTAATGGATCGTGGTACAAGTAAATACCGTTTTCAATTGTCTCAAGAACTATATTACACTGACTAAAGACAAAAAATGGATTCTAAAGCTAAAAGAGTATACGGTGTACCCGATTTATCATTCAAGCTATCAGTGTTAATGGAACTATTTTTTGGTTTCGATGGGGTTTGTCTTTTGCTATGCTAATTGCTTTTGACATAGTAAAGAGCAACCCAGGAATTCTAAATAATACACTGAGCTCAAGGCTTAATATACTTCATTGAATATCTAGAAGAATGTTTATCATTACATTACATTGTCTAGACAGCTTCAGCCTACACTTATATAATGAGAACATAACAATACCAATACAACACAAGGTGGGCCACAAGGAACTCAAGCCCACACTATTACACATAATGACAATAAATCCTATTTTCTATTTTTTACACTCCCCCTTAAGTTTTGGGCAATACATATCAACTACTCCTAACTTGCTAAGCATCCTATTCAGAGTGTCTCTTTTCATAGCCTTAGACAAAATATCTACCTCTTGATGTTCTGACTTTACATGTACAATTTATTCAACTTCTTCTTGAGTTTTTCCCAAACAAAGTGACAATCTATCTCAACATGATTTGTCCTTTCATGAAAAACCGGATTCTAGGCTATATAAATTACTGCCTTGCTGTTACAATGAACATTCACCAACATACAATATACAATTTTAAGCTCATCTAACAAACCAACCATCCAAATGATTTTAGAAACAGCCGATCCTGAAGCCCTATATTCAACTTCTACTGATAATTTGGATACCATACTCTGCTTCTTCATTTTCCACATTACTAGAGAGCCACCTAGCTTCAATAGATAGCCTATGACAGACCTTCAAGTTGTCCCACAAGCTCCCCGATCTGAATCACAAAAACAATCTAGTGACATGGCCCCTAATGAGCTTATTAACACTCCACACCTTGGATTGCCTTTGAGATATCTGACAACATTCAATGCCGCTGCCATATGAACTTTTAGCGGCCTTTGCATGAACTGGCTCAAAGTCTGCACACAAAATGAGATAGCAAGACAAGTTACAGTCAAGTATATAAGCTGACTTATTAAAGTTCTATATCGTTGTGGATTTGGTAACAAATCCTCCTTCATGTCCTTGTATTCCTCATACGCCAATAGCTTCACATTTTGTCCCATAAGCACCTCTAAAGGCCTATAGCCACTTAAGCTTGAATCTGACAACAGATCAAGTTTATACTTTCTTTGAGATAAAATTATCCTTCTCTTGGATCTGGCTAATTCTATCCTAAAAAAGTATTTCATCATGCCTAGTCCTTAATCTTAAAACTAGAATGCATAAACTCTTTTACCTCTTTAATTCGTCCCACATTGCTACCTGTAATCAAGAGATCATCTACATACACAAGAATATAGACCACATCACCATTATATTGCCTAAAAAAGAGAGAATAATATTATTTACTTTGCTGAAAACCACCATTGATAAGAGTAGTAGTTAGCTTACAGTTCCATTGCCTAGAGCCTTGTTTAAGCCCATATAATGATTTCTTTTACTTGCAAACCTTGTTCTCCCCCTTGCTACTAAATCCTTTAGGAATGTGCATATATACTTCCTTATGTAGATCTCCCTACAAGAAAGCGTTGTGTACATCCATATGGTACAAATTCCATCTATTAATCCTAATAAGCTTAAGCATTATCCTAATAGTCACCATTTTAACAACCGAAGCGAACGTTTCATAATAGTCTATCCCTTCCTTTTATGTATACCCCTTTGGTACCAACCTTGCATTATATTTTTCTATCTCACCATTTGCTTTATATTTAATTTTATACACCCATTTATAACCTATAGGACTTTTTCCCTTGGGAAGAGGCACTATATCCCAAGTTTGATTCTTTTCTAAAGCCTCAATTTCCAAATTAATTGCCTCTATCCACTTTTTATTCCTAATAGCCTCTTCATATGTAGTAGGTTCAATGATTGTATCAACATTGCATACCAAGAACATATGTGAAAATGAAATGTTTGCATATGTAATATAGTTTTCAATTGGGTATAAGCACTTATTATTTGATTTACCTTTCTCCTTATTAGAATTGGCCTTAGGTGGCAAATGTAGTCTTGGGACCAAATTGGGGCTTTTCTCTCTCTAGGGCTCTTATTGTGTGCAGATGACATAACTAGATCCCTTAGGTGATTTTCATCCTCATATTCTACATGGCTGGTCTCAGAATCAGTCTTATTGAAGTGACGCTGCTCATTAGTTAATGGGTTTGTGTTCATTATAGGTGCCCCCATCTATATTGCTAACAAATACAGCAACAAAATTAAATAAAAATTATTCATTTACTTCTCTGCTCACTCCCCCTTGGTCAGTAGGTAGGCTATCTTTGAAAGGAAACTTATCTTCTTGACAGATAACATGCCTACTGACCAAAATTGCTTGAGTGTGTAAGTTCAGAAGCAAATAAGCTTTCTGGTTGCTAGGATATCCCAAGAAAACACAAGGAATAGATCTAGGTTGAAATTTGTTAGAAACTATCAAATCAGTAGCACATGTGAGGCATCTAAATATTTTCATATTATGAAAATCAGGTTTGCTCTTATAAACCCACTCATAAGGTGTCTGAAATTGTAAGATACGAGAAGGAATACAGTTTACAAAATAAGCTGCCATTTTAACATACTTTCCCCAATATTTAAGGGGCAAACGTCATTGCAAGGGGAGAGCCCTAGAAATCTGCATAAGAGTTATGTGCTTCCTCTCCACAATTCAGTTTTGTTCTGGAGTATAAGGGCATGAGGTTTCATGCACTATGCCATTAGTCAAAAAATAAAGTCGTGGATTATTATTAGTGAATTTGATTCCATTATCACTACGAATCCTTTTAACTTGAAATGCAAATTGAGTTGACACATATGCTATAAAAATGTTGAATATGAGCAGTAAACTTCATGTTTATGTTGCATGAGGAAGAGCCAAATGGCTCTAGAAAAATCATCGACAATGGTGAGGAAATAATGATGGCCAAAATGTGTGGGTGTCTGATAGGGACCCCATATGTCCATATGTAACAATTCAAAGCATCATTTAGTTTTAATAAAACTGAGGGGAAAAAGGAGTTTAGTCTACTTAGCTTGAAAGAAAATGTCACATGTTTTATTTATTGAAGTTTTGCTATCCTTTGTAAAATTCAAATGTTTTAGTACAGATAAGGGTGCATGCCCAAGTCTACTATGCATGAGCCATACATCATAACAAATAGAATTGTTTTGTGCAATATTGACAACATCATTTTTTGATCTAAATTGTAAGATGTATAGTCCAGATACTAGTCGCCTTCAATCTCCCACCTTGAAGGCCCTGCATTAGATAGTGGTCAGGAAAGAAGGCTACCATATAATGCTCATCTTTAGTCAGGTGCGACATAGAAATTAAATTAAATTGTAAACCAGGGGCAAATAGAACATTTTTTTTAATTCCAAGTCATCAAAAAACCTTACTGTTCCAACATGTGTCACTTTAACTTTGGTGCCATTAGGTATTTTAATTGTCCTAATAGGTCCATTATATGGTGAATAGTTATATAAAAGTGATAAAATACCTACCAAGTGAGTTGTGGCACCTAAGTCAATAACCCAATTCATATGCGCGTGTGTATGTGGGGTAGAGGAGGAATAGGGCAAACCTGTACCAATGCGAGCATGGGTAGCGTTATCATATTCTTCTTCCTTTCTTAGGAATTCTAGCAACTTGTTGTACTATTATTGAGTCAGTGTTTGTGTCACCATATTAGCTGCCAGTCCTTGTCCCTCAGCCTCTCTTACAAAATTGGCTCTATCTTGAGTGATTTATCTTCTGTTTCCCTTAAAATCAAAATGGGAAACCAATTAAGCACCAGAAACCTTCTTTGGTATGTCCTCGTTTACCACAATGTGCACATTCAACAATTGAACCTCCTCTTCCTCTCCCCCTATCGCACCCCTTTCCTCTGGTGACCATTGCAATGCCTTCAACTAAATATTCTCTATCGGCATGAATGATGTTTCATTATGCCTCATCCTCAAAAATCATTGCAAAGGCCTGATTGACGTTGAGAAGGGGATGCATGAGGAGGATTTGGCTTCTCACCATTGCATATCTATCTTTAAGACCCAATAGAAATTGAAGTAATTTTTGTTGTTAAATCACTTCCCCATAAATCCTAGAGGTATTACATTGATAGGAGGGAATTGGGATTATGGAAGATTGTTGTTCCCATAATTCCTTGATTGTTGTATAATAAGATGAGACAGATAAATCTCCCTGGCGAATTGAATTAAGTTCCTGATGAATAGAGAAGATGCGTGATCCAGAAACCTTACCTTTCTTTGAGGTCTTCCTAAACTTGGCGAGCCTCTTAAAGGTAGATAAAGCTATTAGCTATTTCTTTCAAAATTGAGTGCAGTAGCCATAATAACACTATGGCATTATAACGTTCCCATTGGTTCTGGAGAGCATCATCTTGAGTCTGGTTGATGCATGTACCATCGATGAACCCCATCTTCTATTTTCCTCTCAAGGCAATAACCATTGTTCTGCTCCAGACAGCATAGTTGTCACTTTCGGTGAGGATTTGTTGCACAATGGCGGTGCCTTGTGTGTCAGAGGGGCAGATACAATGGGTGTGTGAAGTTGAGTTCAGTCGGAATGGAACCCTTACCTAATTTCTTTTCAGCCATGGTAACTGATTCTTATTCGGAGTCTTCGACGATGATTCCCTCATTTCTTTAAGGTGAATCACAACCCTAGATGTTGGATTCCAAGATTGCACTTGCTTCTGGCGAAGTTTTATCTCAATCTGCAGCGTCCTCTTCGATCGGCTTCAATGACGAAGTATCAAGTATCGTAGCTTCGACGGAAGTTGATTCTTTGTGTTTGATTGACGTAATGTTTTCTTGCCTTCAATCAATCTTGAATTGATCAAGATGTAACCGTGATGATCTGTCGCTAACTTTGGCTCAAGATCACCAGGAACTCAGAGCGATTGTGTTAGGGCTCTTTCTGAGTTCTGTTATGAGATAGCGGGTCAGATTCTTGTTGGGGCCCAAATCTTGCAATCTGTCCATTGGGACTCCACTCGTCTGGAGTATGCTTCTCAATTTTGTTGTGCAAATTCTAGAGGTCCGCTGCTGTAAAACTACGCCGTTTTAATGCTTTGCAATCGGAATCATAATGACCCATTGAGGGGAGAGAGGGCACAGAAATACTGGAATAGGGAAGTAAAAAAAGAAAAAGAACGGAAAGATTATATTTTATTGTTATAAAATTTTATACTACCTATTTTCTTCTGTTCTTAATATAAGACAAAGTTAATTTTTTTAGAGAGACTAAGCAAGTTAATTAAATTACTTTAGAGCATTTATATTTTTATCTTTTTTTCCAAACTAATTAGTTTGATTAATTACTAAAGATACACAACATATGATATGATTAAATAACTTATTTAGCTTCCTTAATCTTTCCAAAAAAAATCAACTCTGTCTTATATTTAGGACCGAAGGGAGTATATCATAAATATAAAACCTAGTTGACTTTTTTGAAAAAATTAAGGAAGCAAATTAAATTACTTTAAAGTATTTTTATTTTTATTTTTTCTCTAAACTAATTTACTTGACTTATAAACTAATGTATAATATAATAATACATAACATATAATATGATTAAGTAATTTATTTATTTAGCTTCTTCAACATCTTAAAAAAATCAACTAGATCTTATATTTAGGACCATATAGAGTAATATAATAATTAATAAGACATTTATTTAATTGGTTAAGATACCTCCACCACCCTAAAATACTTTTCCCATGGAATTCAATACCTTAAATTTTTTATGTATTTAGCAACTTAAATTATTTTTGTAATAGTACCCCGTATCCTAAAGTAATTTTTTGTGTATATTGCACCATAATATATTCTTCTTGTAGCACTTAGTATCTTAAATTTTTATGCACCAGTATTTTAAAATATTTTTTAGTAGCACCCATGATTCTAGAAGTTTTTCCGTTCATTTTTGCCCTTAAAAATTGCACAAAAAAACTAATATAGGAGTGCTACTAGAAAAAAAAATTAGGATGAAGGATAAACAAAAAAATTACTCTAAGGTAATGGGTGCTTATAAAAAATATTTTAAAATACTGGATACACAAAAAAATTAAGATACCAAGGGGGTAAGTACTACTAGAAAAATATATTATAATGCTACATATACAAAAAAAATTACTTTTGAATACAAGGTGCTTCTACTAAAATAATTTAAGGTGCTAAAGGAATAAAAAAAAATCGGGTACCCAATATTTCTGGGTAGTAGAGCTATCTTAACCCGTTAAATATATGTTTTATTGCCCTGAAAAGTGAAAACTTTAATCTTTCCGTTCTTTTTTGTTGCTATTTCTGTGACCGCGCTCCTCAGTCCCCTCAATGGGTCATTATGATTCCAATTACAAAGCATTAAAACGGCGTAGTTTTGCAGCAGCGGATGGTATCGGATAGCAAAAGTAAAGGAGACAAGCCAAACCCAATTCTAGAATGATTCTTGGGTTTGGGCCTTTCCTTCAACAGACAGGATCTTTCTTTCAATAAACCTGGGGCTCTAGTACCATGAAGAACAACCTATGAATTCTGAATAATACGCTGAGCTCAAGGTTCAATACTTCGTTGAATATCTAGAAGAATGTTTATCATTACATTACATTGTCCTGACAGCTTCAATCTACACTTCTATAATGAGAACATAACAGTACCTAATACAGCACAAGGTCGGCCACAAGGAACTCAGGCCCACACTATTACACATAATAACAATAAATCCTATTTTCTATTTTCTACACATAGCAACGGAAGTGTTTACATTAACAACAATAGATACTTTATCACCAAATGTGGATGTAGCTGAGCATGGTCTTTCTCCATCTAGACTTTATATGCACGGGAACAAACTTGCTATGTGTGAAGGTTTCTTATTTGTGGACAAAGACTCTAAAACGTATTCCATTGATATATGGGTGATCGAGGAGGGTGATAGTGAATCTGGGAAGAGTTATAGTTTTGCTGAGAAATATAGGATTGGACCAATTTCAAATGTTTTACGACCCTTGTGTATTTGGAATAATGAAATAGTCTGCCGATATGAGGGGGTAGAGGGTGACCAAAAGAACTTTCTTTATCTGTTCAATCTTACTACTAAGGAATGGAAGACGTTCCCCAGCTTTTCAACCGCCTATGGCCGCCGTGATATTTTTAATTATGGGAAGAGCCTTGCCGTCTATTTGCAACACCTAGGTTGATTGATGAGCCTTGCTCTAAAATAGGATCATTTCTATATTCCAGGTTTCTTTTGTCTCAGCAATTTTAGTGGAAGTTAGTCCACTTACCCTGTTATCATTTTGATTGTAATTGAAATCCTTGATTCTCCTTTAGGTTTGTGATCTGGAATGAACAAATTCAGTACTAGTGGTTCCAAAACTTTGTTTTAGCTTTCTATATCATCATATGATCAATTCTCTTGTATAATCATATAGTTTAGTTGCTGCTATATAATATTCTTTTGGGCTTAACTGGCCACTTAATATACTAAGAGGGAAGGAAAGGTGGGCGTGACAGATTAAAACTTCTTGCATCCTCTTTTTTTTTTCAATCTAATGGAGGAATAGAAATAATACCTAACACAAGAGAGTGTCCTCTATGAGTTATTGCTTTGTGTTTCTCATGGATGAATTATAGTTTAGTTGCTATTATATACAGTACGAGAGTGAATTATATGCCCCTTAGATTTGCTATCTATAGTAGAGAAATTGAGTTTTAGCTGCTTCCAACTTTTCAGCTTTCCACATCATCAGATGTTTAGTTATCAGGATGTGATGTGAACTGTGTTAAATCTCACTACTTATAAACATCTGGATGTGATGTGATTTATCATTATATTTTTCAATTACACACTGCAGAGATTTATCTCTGTTGTTGAAATGAATTTGCAAAAAAGCTTAAATATTTTGGTTCCTCCTATAATCTTGATGTCAATTTCTTCATCCACTTTCTCTCTTCTTTCTTCATTGTCAAACCCTAGCTTTTGTCGCAGCACCCTCCTTCATCCTCATCCTCATCCTCATCCCCATATACTTTCTTCCTCTGGATCCCCATTCCACCCGACCCCAAAAGTATGCCTTAGCCTAAATATAATTGGATCAAAGTAGAAAGTGGACCTACCTCACCTACGTTCTATGGAAAACACAAACATAATAACAGAGACATTTGAACCTCTAGGATTTAAAGTTTATGAAGGCAAAAAACGCTCCACATGTGTGGGTTCATTTCCCAAGGAGAAGTTCATGCATGGGACGTATTTGCCGAGATTCTTGAGAAGAGTCGTGTGGACGTTACCTGACAGTGGTTTGGGGTTTAATGTTTAGGATTTGGAGACCTGCAGAAGATTCAAGCAACTCTACAGTTGAATTTAGAGTATGCCACATAATAAAGTTTATGCTCCATTAATATTGAACTGAAACTAATATATTTGTCCTGAGGCCTAAGAGGGTTTGTTGTAACATTCTGAATATTGCTTAATAATTTAGCTTTGTTTTTGGGTCTTGGCTAGTGAACATGGAGCCTTTGTAGCAGAACATCTATTCATATTGAGGTCATTGGGCTTTTAGATCAGTTCCTATTGAGGATGTGTAAATCCTGCATTTAGACTCTGGCTGATAATTTCATAATTTCGTTAACAGAAGTGATTTGAATCCAAAATTTTGAGGTGGCGTTTATTAAGAGAGTATTTTCATAAAGTTCTTTGAAATATCTTGACCACGTGAAGTTACATTTTAAATGTGTCTTTTAAGATTATTTGTAAGTTTGTCAAACTCACGAATTTAGATATATTTGTAACGGTAATGGAAACTCGTATCGTAAACGCGTAAGAGTTTACTTTTGTCATTAAATAGGTATTAATAGTATATAATTAAATAATTAAAATGTAAAAAATGACCAAAAAAATTGATTTAAATATATTTTAAATCAAAATAATCATAATCAAATCCATCAACATTCATATTATATCATACTTAACAAAGAAGTTTCTATAAAATTCAGATATAAAACGTCTAAATATGATTAAATCGAAAAAGTTAACATGAGTTTAAGAGTAAGTCAACACGGTTTTGTAAGTTGAAAACATAAAAACAATAAACTTAGTGTATAAACTCACAAGTTTAAACAAGTTTACAACTGGTATGAATTTACCTGCCACTCAACTCGATTTTATAAATTAGACACATAAAAAATGATAAACTCGGAGAGTTAACTCGCGAGTTTGACAACAATGATTATTTGAGTATAAAATGAATGTAATTCGAAGGATACAAATTGAAACAATAGAGTTCCTCATCCATGAATAACGAGGCACTATTGAATGCCACAACTGTTTCTTGTACAAGCAATCAAGAAAACGATGCAGAATATAAGTGTGGTTAGTTTAAAGATTGCAAAACAATGGCATAAACTGAAGTTTGCAGACTTAAATTTAAGCAAAGGTTAGTTACTGCAAGTCTGCAACGAAACAGTCTTTGATTGGATTTGCTTCAAGCTTTTTCTTTTTTTTTTTGAATAGGGGCAAGCAGTAATAACCCTAGATATAGCGAGTGATTAGTATCACGTTTTGCATGAAAATAAGCCCGTTTTCAAGGAAATAAGCTCAAATGAGTTGGGATTTTTTTTTTTATGTTTGGTTCAGCTTATTTTAATTACATCACGGATAGAATAAGATACTTGTTAAATAAGCTCATCACTACAGCTTTTCTATTAAGTCACTTATTACATAAATGGAGATAAAACTCCTCTCACATACTTACCTCGTATACCGTAAATCACAATTTATAAGCACTTATTGTCCAAAAATAAATTGCTCACCCAAACATAAATCATATTACAAAAACTGATTTTTCTATTAAATCATTTTTAATAAGTCAACATCATAATAAGTCATTTTTCCTAACTTTATCCTAAACACACAATGAGATTGGATCCGCAATCTCCAGCTTAAAAGAAGAGCGAATATCTTTTGGTGGCAAAAGTACACTTAAGTTCTTTAACTGTACACAGTTTCAGTTGATCTTTTAATTTTATAAAAGTATCTTTTCATCCTTTAATTTTAACACGATCAGTTTCTAATGATGATTTTTTTATAATAATTAATGTTATTTTAAAAATTAAACTTAATGTGATTGCATTAGATAATGTTTTTTCAATATTTTAAATTTTAATTTAGCATATTTTGTTAAATATGTTAGGGTTAAAAAACTGAAAACTGAAAAGACACTTTATAAAGTTAAAGTGAAGGGATTAAACTGAAACGTTATATAAAGTTAAAGGATTAAAAATATACGTTTGTTTAGTCTCACCTCATTCAAATTTAATTGACTTCTAACTTCTAAGCAGAGGCTTAACTCATTCAACTCAACATATTCTCCAGTATATATTTTCCATCAAAATGCCAAATTAATTTTCAAAGCTGCAGAACTGTAGTATTCATTTATAGACAAATTAACCGTGACTAGCGGCTAGCGCTCTCTTTAGAATAAGGACATTACCATGTATACTTTTACTTAATTTTAGTTATTCCTCATTATCATAAAAAGTGTCAGTTTAACGGAAGTGAAGTGAGATTAAGTGAGATTTATTAAAGTTAAGTTATGGGGAGTATAAGGTTTGTTCAGTTCAAGAAAAGGGAATGTGAGGTTTGGTTTCTTGTTTAGTTCAAGAGGGTAGGTGAGGGAATATTTCTTGAGGATAAACTTACTCAATGGAAGATCAGCATCTGCCATGGAGCAGAGCAACTCATCCGATACAGAGACATATAAGAATTCAAAAACGGTTAAACTTTTCAAAATCCTCAATGAATCAATAAAACTTTTCAAAATCCTTAGTGAATTCAAGTACTAGAGGGTAATAAGGTTGAAGAAGGAATGTTGATTGTGACGTCAAGGCTTCGATCAGGCAATAAGCCAGAGGACTCATGTTCTAAATCGCTCACAGGATAAACAGAAAATCGTCAAAATGGATGAACATGAGGGCAGTAATCTTACTTGAAAGAAGGAGGCAATGAGCTTGGATGAGCAACTGACAATGGCTTGAGGAGCAAGCGGCGGCGACAGCTGGTGAAGAGGCCGGAGACGATGCTGGACGGGCAGTGAGCTTCAACGAGCAACCTTCGGTGGTTTCAGAAGTAGGCGGCGGCAGTGGCAGCAGCTGGTTTCAGCTAGAGGCAGCGGCAGACACGACGCTGAAATACCGAGCGGCAGAAGGGGACGAGCTTGGAACCGGAGAAATGGTGAATGGCAGAGGGAAAAGGGGTTATAGTGGGAAGGGTAGTGTTGGAATATTCAAAAATTGTTATGGGCAATTTAGTCACAATGTGATAAAAATTTTCTCTCCTCTAAAAAAAACCTTAATCTGAAGGTTTCACAAAGTGGGGGAGGTGACCACTCCATGACAAAAAAACCTCCCACTTCTCACCTCCCCCTCCTTCTAACCAAACACATATTTTATCCTCAATCCTCTCATACCCTCGCCTAACTTATAAAAACCTCCAACCAAACACAGCTTAAAACTATGTGTTTTTATTGGTAAAAAAAAAAAACTATATGTATTTGCTATTACTTATGCAAAACGTTCACACACAAAATGTCACTTAAAAACTTTTTAGTTTATTAAAATAAATGCCATTTTAAATTTTCAATAAGTTGCTTTTTTTGTTTTAAACTATTTTACCCTTCATTATTACTTTATTTATGAAGCCAATTCATTCCAATGAGCATTTTACAAAATTTGATTTTATTTAAAGAAAAAAATTGAAAAAAAGGAAATTTTAGTAAATCAGTTATTAAGGAATCAAATAAGAGTGTGGCTCAGACTTACTAACGCTCGATTTGTACTAGAAAACCATTTTTACAATTGAACCAAGTTGAACTGAAGTCGGTTCCATTGAATTGGAACCCGAAACAATTTTTCCAAAGCCGGATGATTTTTTGGTTTGACATAAAAATGTTGAAAAAATTATTTAAAAAATTACCTCTTAAAATGTCGAATATATTTTCAAATTATTTATAGTCATATCGTGTATTTTCATTGTAAATTGAATGTGTTATGGTATTATTCTGTTGAGAATTCAACTTATTATGTATCTGTTGTTTATATATATTATTATACATGCAAATAATGATGTTTTGCTAGATTTTTATTTAATTATTACTGGGCATTCATTTGCATAATGTCCTTTTTCTTGACAGATGTAACAAGTACATTGTTTCTTCGGCTTATAATTTATATTTTTCTTTTATCCAATATCCATACTTTGGATATTTCTTCTTGTTCTGCGGTGCCCATACACCGGTGAACAGCAGATGGTACCTCAGAGACTATTTTACACACTCCCTCTCGAGAAGTGTAACTGGAAACCTTACCGAACCTGGCTCAGGCAAGAGTCTTCGCTACGTTCATCCTCACGTAGCGAGAATCCTGGCCCAGGTCTATTCATCAGCTTCATCATTTGATCGTGCAAGTGTACAATTGAGGTCTGGCACCAATTTTAGGTCTGATTCGTTAACGCTCCACCAGCTAAAAAGAGCCCAATCTTGGCCAAGAGAATTTAATATTTTAATAATATTTTCGTCTTTGAATATTAATGATTCATTTTCCTTTTTTGGATTTTGCCCAGGCACTTTCGAGAAATACCTATCTTCTCCTTTTCCCTTATTGCTGCCATTCTCAATCATTTTGGGCCAAAGAGTTCCTTATCTTCTAGTGTTGGGCCTGATTGTGGGAAAATGACCGTTTCTTAGGCCTAATTATATTTTTAGCTTTTAATTCAATTATTTTATCATAATAAATTGACCCAAACCTCCAACAATTATTTCCAGCTTCCACTTAATCTATACAAGGCTTTATTCATACTATGAATCATCCATTTATATATATATATATATATATTAATATTATTATCCAGTATCTTTGGTTCGGGGTTCGTAACTGCCCCTCCTAATACAAATGTTTCCTATAAAACTCAAACTCAAGACCGAAAAGAATTTAGTGGAGCCTTACACCGCTATATCAACTCTATATTAGTTGCTCCATTTATATTTATTATGCTTACCTAGGCCTTTCTTTCTCCTCAATACCTCTGAAAGGCCTTGAGAATAACTTGGGAATCCTTTTCCAAGTCTAAGATATGTTAAAGCTTAATTTTTTGTTCTGGGGTACTTTTACATAATTTCAAAATAATATTTATTCACATTTTAGTGCTCAAAATTCATTTGTATTTGCAACTCAACACCCGTCAATCTTTTACTTTGTCTAGTCCCATTTTTGTGTTCTTTAGCCATATTGCAGCTATTCCATGCATCACAGTTTCTCCAAATTTTGACTATACTGCTAGCCTACAATTTTTAAAAAGAATATTCAATATATTACACCCAAACTATGTCTAGAGTTCGGATTCTATAGATAAAAAATTTATGTTCGAAAAACTATATATAATTAGGATCGATTATATAAATTTGAGATAACAAACAATAGAAGAACTCGTGAACTGAGAAAAGTTCATCAATTATTTTTCCTCCTTAACTACAACTGAGTAATCCTCCAAATAATTTAGCCTAAATTGTTGGCAGTGATATTTATAATTTAATTACTATGAGCACAGTAAGAATAGGGTAGACAATGAGAGCTATATATATTTGAGGAAACCACAATTAACGCATGAAACAATTTGAAATAATAGTTAGAGGCTAGCTAGACCTAAGCTAGTATCACTTTAATTGACTTTTTTTTTTTTTTGGTAAACAACAGGTAGACAGGGCCTTTGAACCCCTAACTCGGAATTCCCCCCAGTATCCGGCGCCTTTTCCTGAACCCCTGACCTTCTAACACTGGACCAGGTAACCGGGGCAACCGACTAATCCGGAACGGACGATATTTTTAGGCACACCCCTGTAAGGTGTTTTGCACCAAGGGTGGGTTCTCCCTCCCAACAATTGCTTCTCCCAGGTTCAAACTCTCGTTCACCTGGGGGAGTGTTAGATGCCTTACAACTGCACCCGGCACTTGTTGGTATCACTTTAATTGACTTTTAAGAAGGGTTAGACTCTAATTTTGTCCTGGAAGTTATCACGAAAGAGCAATGTTTATTAAGAATTCTTTTTAGAGCAATATTACTCTAGAAGTGTCAAAATATTAGCAATGTTGGTCCCACCGTTAGCAATAGTTAATTTTGACTGTCAAATCTCATATTTGGCCAATATATGCATTCTTGACAACCACATGGCATCTCACCTCTCCACCTCATCATTTTCTCCTTCGTCTCTCCCTCATTTACTCTTGTGATTACTCTCCAGTCTCCCTCTCACCATCATGGCCAACACCCTCAGGCGAGCTTCCTCCAACCTCCCCTAATTGGCTAGGGGACCAACAAACCCAATAAAAGACCCTACAATATGAAAAGCAATCTACTAATACTAACTTTGGGGAAGAGTATAAGTTGCTGGACAAGTTTATTTTTCAATATCAAACTGTAATGGAGCTGCATACACAAAATTTAAGCTTTGTTCATGGAAGGGAGAAAATGGAGGAAGAGAATTAAAAGCAAGAAAAATTATTACCAATTTGATAAATAAGTCCACTGAATGAAGAACAACGAGGGCCTCCACTAAACCCGAAGAAAAGTGGGTCTGTTTCAGGCCCTCCTTGGGATTCAATGAAGTAACAGATAGCTCAGAATGATTCACACTTGTGTATCTGAAACCTGAAATCAAACAAAATGATTAAGAAGAATGAGAAAGAGACTAGTCTGAGAGAGTAAGAAGTGAAATACTACCTTTGGTCCTAAGTATAAGACCCAATTGATTTTTTTGAAAAAATTAAGAAAATTAAATAAATTACTTTATATACATTTATCTTTCTTATACCAAATTAATTTGTCTAACTTATAAATTAATATATAATCAAAAGATATACAATATATATTATGACTAACTAACTCATTTAGTTTCTTTAACCTCTTCAAAAAACAAAATCAACTAGGTCTTATATTAAGGACAAGAAGTAGTAGTATATACTCAGCTTGAAGTAGGAATGGTAGTTCACCATCATAGCCAAGCAAATACTTGACAGGTTCACCAAAAAACGTAGAGGTGGCTGATAGAACCAAAACGAGAAGCAGGCGCAGCAATTTTCCACTAAAAAATTGAATAAACAAGAAACTACACTTCCCATATTTCATTAAAAAATAAACTTGCTCAGCAATTTTTTCACCACTTCTTTATCAGAAGAACGAAGGGGGAAACATAAAACAAGAAGGAGAGAAACTCACCGCCAAATTAAAGCTTTGAATGAAGTTGCGGGTGAGAAATGTTTTATGGTCACACTTTTCCCTTCACGGAATCATTCCTTCCTTTTCCAAATTTGAACCAACGAATATGAAATCCACGTTCTTTTAAGCCGAACCCGCGACACAACCAACACTTGTGTGCTTCTTGTCCTCTGAAACAAGATCTTGAAGGGGAATATGATAAGTAGAAAAACACATTTCAACATTCCAAGCATCTGTTGTCTTTTAAGCTAAGCCATTTGTTGCCATACACGTAAGATAATCCATCTCTCTCATGATGGTATAACTAGTGAAAAAGCAAAACATAAAAATCTTGAGCCATAACCACTTGGGAAATAGTTTTTTGTTTCTGTTTTGGTTGATTATTCTCCACCATGTCAAAAGAATTGTATTTATTGTTGAATGTCCATGTATGAAATTGTCTTTATTTATAGTTTCTTAGCAGATCACAGGTGTCCTCCAAAATGAAAACCAGAGGAGTGGTCCGCTCTGCCTTCTTACTGTTCTTAGCAAAGTTTTTATATACATATTAACAGTATATTGAAAAGAGAGCGAATTTTCATAAATTATATAATTTATATTGAGATGTAAATTAATTGAAATAATTTATATAAGTAAAAGTATATAAACTAACATATAAGGGTAAAATGGTAAATTAGATATTATATATCCTCTCATCCCCTCTAAAACCAAACAAATGATCATTAAAAAATCTTCCCCTTCCTTCCCCTCCAGCCAAACCAAATAAGGTCTTTTTCTTCCATCCCCTCCCTTCGAACCAAACAAGCCCTTAACGAACGAAAGCGAATGAAACTTTAGCACAAAATATCAGGATTGCCTTCAATAGGAAGACATCTGTACCTAGGAAAAAAAAAGAATGAAACCTCAGCACAACTAGTGCATGTCCATAGTCAACCAATGGCTGGATGAGTTCAATAAGTGCCAAATGCAGTAACAACCCATGAAATAATTAAATAAAAATTTAATAAAAAATAATGATGTATTTATATGTATAATTATATTATAATATATCATTTTATATGTCAAGAAAATTAACTTTTAAACTAGGCCCTGTAGGAGGGAGTGTATATTATAAATTTATAAAGTCTAAATATTAATTTTTAAAAGTCTTGGTTATTTTATTTAATTTCTGTTTTTACATATAAAAAATTATATATTATTATATAATTTTATAAATTGAAAACTTGTTTTAAGAAGAGTGGGGAGGGCTCGGCAACAAAACAACAGAGGGGGAAGGATGGTTGTGGGAAAATGGGAAGCAGCTAGGGAGTCTCTAGGCATCCACTTTATAAAAAAATACAATCTAAGAAAAAGCATGATTTTGAAGTCGTTGTTAGGGTGAACGAGTTCATTGCAGCATTCTGATAAATAATTTCCACAATATCCTTTCTTGGTAAAAAAAAAAAAAAACATTTTTTTGCTGTTTGCAGCATTTGAATAAAACGGCCTTGGTCCAATCTAACTTTAGTATTAAAATGATCTTCTAATTCAATACGAGCCATTAACAAGTCTAAGCCATGTACGGAGTGTCTAGTTTGATTCAATTCTTTTTTATGTATAATCCAACAAGCGCATCACGCTACAACAACATATCATCACTATCTCCATAACAGAAATAGGAGTAACAGAGAAACAAACCACACCACTATCACTACGTAATGCCCCCTTTGCCAGAAGATCAATCGCTCCGTTCGCCTCTTCTGCACTAAGAAACTCAAGCTTCCCAGTCCCAGTTAAGTAAACCCATTATATATCCTCTCTTTTGCCAGCACATGTATCCTTACTCTCAAGGGCGTTATGCATGTGTAGGAATAATTAATTAAATAAAAAGGCTGGGATGCAAATTCGGCCAGAAAGTTTTTTTAGGTTCAATGTTGCCTCAAAAATTTTAAAATGTAACAATATTGCCCCACCTAATTATAAAACTAATGTTAACCATTAAAAAACAGACAACATTACTTTATTTTAACACTTCCAAAACAACATAAAACTCGAAAGAACTTTTGAGACAATATTACTCTTGAGTGAAAATTTGAGGCAATTTTCTACCTTAACCCCAAATAAAAGCATGCATGATAATGTCCAAATTAATTTTGTATTTTGATGGTAGTCTAAAAATTCCAAAGTTTAATCGCAGGATTTGGACGTCCTAAATAGAAACAGATCTAAACCGTTCAATGACGTCAATATAAATATATGTTCTGCTACAGAGGCTCCCATGTTCACAAGGTAAGATTAAAAAACAAAGCTAAATCACTAAGCAATATTCAAAATGTTACAACAAACCCTCTGAGGCCTCAGGGAAAATAGATCAGTTTCAGTTCAATGCAGCATAAAATTTATTATATGGCGTACTCTAAATTCAATTGTAAAGTTGCTTGAATCTTCTGCAGGCCTCCAGTATATTTTCCCTGTGACCAAAGGCACTGACCCTGATGAAACCTTCGCCGCCAGGTCCAAAACCGCTGCCAGGTGTCGTCACCACATGAGTTTTCTCAAGAATCTCAGCAAATACATCCCATGAACTTTTCCCAGGGAAATGAACCCACACATATGGAGCATTTTTGCCTCCATATACTTTAAATCCCAGAGTTTCAAATGTCTCTGTTATTATGTTTGTGTTTTCTTTGTAGAATCCAATAACATCTTGTATAGCCTGCATTACCCAATTTCAGCAAGTCTGTCATCACGCTGCTTATCTTTTATGTTTTCAATTTTCACAAAATCGTCAAATCAGATATCTGTCTCTACGGCATGCAATTTAGTTTATTGAATTGGATCAAATAAAGGTATTCCTTCAGTCCCCTTTTATAATATTCAAATTTTTTAATCCATAAGATCCACTTTGAGATTGTCTGAGCATTAAAGGAATTTTTACCAATTTTATACCTAATTAATTTTCCCTAAACATTTCTCTATTCATTTCTTGAAAGTATTTAATACTTTTAACTAATTTTAACAGTTTTCTTGAACCACGAAATTCAGTTATTTGGATCTTATAACAAGGGACGGAGGGAGTAGCACATGGTATGAACCTAGCATGCTTGTGAAATGAATTCAAAGACTTTGGCAATAAAAGAATAACTAACCTTAAGGCCTTCTGGTGAGAGGCAAGCCAGAGCACCTGCTTGAGAAATATTGGATGCTCCATTGAAGCTTGTACATACAATGCGGTTGAAATCCCTGGCAACAGGGAAACCATCTGAGAACAATAACTGCTTCGGAACCACTGTCCATCCCAACCGAACTCCAGTGAAAGCAGCATACTTGCTAAAAGACGCTGTCTCAATTGCAACCTACAATGGTTGTAAGGATTCAAACATGTTATCAAGCTACAGAAATAAGAAAGGTATATTACTTGATGGTCAAAAGCAGTTTCCTAAATGAATTCAATTGGCTGCTGCTTATTAAACTTGTTCAACATTACTGTGGCCTTATGAAGCACTGACATGAAAAATCTGAGGCTTACAGGTATTGGACATGCCAAACATTCACCAAAATGAATATCTGAATCCTTCTCTAATGTGACATAATGCAGGAACTAATCAACTAAGTGCAATATGAATAACTGACAACATCAATATACACATATCCATCCAACTTGAAACGACAAGGCACTTGTAGCTGAATAATATTTGCCAAAAAATTTAATGCCATGGCCTACAATGGAACAGTAACATGTAGCACATATGAAGCGGCACATAACATTGAATAAAAGAATAATCCATCAGATGCATTCAAAGGTAAACTAACTATATTTTAGTATTTTACTATCAAATTCAAATCAGCTACCTATCATGATCATATTAATGGTTAACAAAATGCTAATCATCAAGAATCATAGTCAAAGGAGTCAAGATTCAACAAAATCACAATCGCTAAGAATCAGTGATAAGAGACTTTTGGCATACCTCTTTGGCTCCAGGAATTTCATAGATGGAGCGTGGTTTGTCATCTGAAATATAAAATGCATATGCAGAATCATAGACAATTATAGATCCATTGTCCTTGGCAAACTGAACTAGTTGAGTTAGTTGCTCCCTTGTTGCTGCAGCGCCGGTAGGATTGTTCGGCGAACAGAAAAATATTATGTCTGTTCGAGAAGTTGATGATAAATCAGGAAAGAAACCATTTTCTGGACTACACCTCATGTATTCAATGTTTCCATACTTCTCAGCATCCTTCAGATATTGGCCAGTCTGACCCATAATAACACTAGAGTCCACATAAGCCTGCATAAAAAATGCCATGACATTTATAAAGATAAGACACAGACCAGGTAACCTGAGCAGAATAAATATCTATGCTGATAAGTAATTGTAAATATAATAAATTAACTATGTGATCACTAAGTCTATAAGCCACAGGGTAGTTAGGTTAGTTAGTATACGTTAGGATATTACAAGCCCTGCCTTATAAAGGGTAACTCAGCATGTATGCCGTGTACTATGATTTGAATATACCAGCGCACTATTCAGTTTTCTCTCTTTTCACCTTCTTTTCTACACCACCCTTAACATATGCTCACTCTAGCATATTCTTTTTCTTCATTTTTTATTTAACTCGCCATCCCTTATAAGAATATTGTTGGCGGCTATATAGCCCAAATCAGGACCGACAGTTATTCTGTTTATGATAAATTTGCTCTGTTTTAGGAAGGTTTCCCCTTTCTTGTTATTTATCACTGTTATTATTTTCACATTTCTTGATTCCTTTTTTCACTTCAGTCTCCCATGGTGCATGGGGTTACGCTAGTAAAATGTGTGAATCTGTGATTGTGATAGCCTCTCCCTATTTGTAATCTTTTGGCCAAAAGAATGAAATAAAGAACCATGGTTCAGTTATGCACAAATATAATCTAGAAAATTTTCCAAAAAGAAAATTCAGGAGGAGGATGATCAACCACTCAACCAAGTAGAATGAATATAGATAATTTGTAACACAAAAAGAAAATTCTGACTTTGTACATTAAAAGTTCCTTTATGGAGGGACAATCATGTATTCAACCATGGAGAAAAAGTAGCAAGCCCAAAGGGTCATTGATGGTTTTCAAACCTTCCTCAGAAACGATAAGGGGAGAGCGGTGTGCAGCATATTAAGACCGGCATTCATACAAGTTTCACTGCTGACCATAATTGGAATATCATAAAAAGTTTATTCTTGACGAGAAACCAATCTGCAAGATTAGTAAAACGTCAAAGCACTGCTAAAGAAAGTTCGTGTTCAGGAATTGAGAGAAGGTAAGGCAAGGAAAGGGATCTAGAGAAGTGAAAGATTTTGGAAAGTCAATTGTGTGTTTGGTTTACAGTTTAACAAAAATACATTTGTTAAACTAACTTTTAAGAAAGTAAAAGAAACCCCTACTTGCATTTTCCAAACAAATGAAAGAGGGATGAAGGAAGTGAAAGTGGTAGTTAAATGATAGTTTCACTCCCCCAACTTTAGAGGTATTTCACTGCTCCAATATCCTCCAAATTCAATGAATAGAATATAAGGATGGAGATTTGAAAGATTTAGGAAAGTCAATTGTGTGTTTGGTTTATAGTTTAACAAAAGTTCATTTGTTAAACTAACTTCTTACGTTTTCCAAACTGACTTTCAAGTTGGTAAAAGCAACTCCCACTTAGGTGTTCCAAACTGACTTTTCCATAACTAGTAAGAATTGAGGATGGCATTTGTGGATGGGCTTTCAAAAGGATAAATGTTTCTATCGAAACATAGGTTGAGTGGAAGTTAGTTTACCAAAAGGACTTTTTGGATACAGAAAGTGTTATCCAAACACCCCCTAAAAGAGAAAAATTTTAATCTAGATTCAAACCAAGGGGAAAACTTTCCCTTCTCCATCCTCCTCTCATTTCAAATGTAAACTGACGCTTATATGGGCTTCCATCTGTCAGTATCCCACTTTTTAAATTAGTGGTAGACTGGTAGCATCTTTGACCGGTCAAATACTGGAAAAAGCATTTTTCTTTGAAGGCTTAGGCTAATGGGTATGAGTTTATTGCACAGAACCACTAAGTAGCTCTATTTTGTATCAAGGAGTAACATGAACTTTTGTATAAATTTTGTATAGAGTAGCACTTGTTCACTTTCTCTTCTTGTCATTAAGGGTAAACTTGAGTGAATTCAGCTACTAGCTTCATGTTTCTATTTGATTAGCTTTCAATCAGAAAATCAATAGTGAACTACGCCTTGCGTTGAGTTGTGAAACTACTTGAGCTTTGCTAGGATGAGTCAACGGTTTTGCTCATGAAATAGAAATTTAGTCATCAGCCTGACAGTTAAATTTGGGATTGTGCTATCAAGTGTGATGTTAGCTAAGAATATGCTATAGGAGATTAAGAAAAAAAATCCTCTAGGTGAAGTCAAACCCTAAGCTAGTATACATCAACTTTGTTACCAAGGTAAAATGGAGTAAGTTGAGTTATATGAATTAACTGGAGGATTAATAATCCTATGTCCTTTAAATTACTACCCCGGTCCTTAAAATAGGAGCCAGATAACTAATTTATAGATATTAAGAAAATTAGTTATTTGTAACAAATATGGGTTGGTTTCCTCAAAGACCCTCTTTAATCATAACTACCCCGGAATGGAAACTCCTTTAATATGTACAATCAATAGGGGTACTTTGGGAAAAAAGTTATAAATTTGGGAGATAAAGTGAGTTGAGATACTATGCTTAGGATCAAATCCACCCCCAGCCCTCCCAACTAACTCTTGTATTAGGGATCGGAGGGAGTCCAAAGTAATCCCAATTTTGTTTTGTTGAAAACTTTGACAGGCTCCAACTTTCACAAATACCTCTAATTCATTATCTTAATTTAAGGTGTAAATTTTAGTACTTGACCCCTTTTTGTCAACAAATCTCAGTGAGATGATATTTTTCTCACAAGTATATTGCCGTTGCAGTGCAAATACTTGCATGTGAGAAATTGTATTAATTATAAGCAACATGTTTCTGGCATCATTGCTTGTCCAACATTTTCTTTGGCGTCAGAAAACATAAACAACTCAATAGATGAACCTACTCATCCCACATAATGATAATAACGTCAATAAGGCATACCAATTGGAACAAGGGATGAAATTAAACTCAACATATTCATCAATAGAAAGCAAAAGGGAAACGTCCAAGAAATTGATGGATCATAGTGAACAACTGCACATAAGAGTTACCGGGTATGATGGGTCTTGCACTGCCATTGTTACTTTTGAACCAAACATCATCTGTCACAAAATTAACATGAGAATGCCATTGAGTAAGGTCTATAAATAGTATGTTGATCATGGAAAAATCCCAATTCAAATCCCCCCTTTCATTTTTTTCCTTCCCAAAAATTAAAGTTAGACATCATATTACAGAATATATTTAACCTGGAGGCGAGATATGTCACATTTTGCTCCATCAGAAACAAATATATCGTCATCCTCAAGGCCAAGATCGCTGTAAAGTGTTGAAGCAATTGCCCTTCTTAATGGCTGCATAGATTAGCAATTCCTGTCATTCTTCAAGCATCTTAAATTTCATGAAAAATCAAATAAGAATTAAAATTAAATCTTCAATACTATTGTAAATAAAAAAGAAAGAACCTAGGGCTTCCATAGTCAAATCTTGTCCTTAAATTTCCTAAGGATAAACATTAAAACTTGTTAAATGGACTCCAGATATTATTTATCACTCCAAACAGAGAGATTATTCGACTGTTAAATCAATTTTTTTTATAATAGGAAGTTTAAATTAAAAGGAAATAATCCATATTTGAATGAAAAATATATTGAATGATAAAGGAAACTACAAGCTTCAACTTATGTCTCAGACGACAGCCACCAAAGACAGAAGATGGCACACAAATCCAACCTGCAAAACTTGGCTAACTCTATTAGCATATAGAAATTGGTAGACATCCACTCCGGACATACTCTAGAAGGAAGAATAATTGGGCCAGAATGGGAGTTGATGCAGGAAGAGTTGGTGAAGATATGGTTGATATTGATCAAAGTGAAATCTAATGCAAAAACATGGCAGAATGCAGCTGAAAGCGCATGATTTCCTTAAATTTAGCAATCTTTATTTCTTCTGCATTTTATATTTTATTTGTTACATAGAAGCATTAGTATGAATAGCATATGTGAGATTAGTAGAATACCCATCTGGTGAATACTGATTTTTTTAAGCCATCTATTGGAGTTATTTGTGTTTAAGACACTTGCACTTATATATCTAACAATAAATATTCTTCCCCCATTCACTCTTCAACCTCAGTCTTTATCAACAGTTTCACAAAGGCCTTAACAAGTCAAGAATTAATCTTCCAAAATAATATTGAGAAAAATCAATAGTGCCCAATAGGCAAGTTTCAGGAGTAAGCATAGGCATCCACCACATTCAAGTATGAATCTTCTAGTTCTACAATTCATGGAATGCATTCTGCCAGGAAATAAAAAAAAAACATAAGACTAAAACAAACTATTAGCAAGGGTGAATCATTATCCCCCAATGAATAGGACATAATATGAGAGGATAGGCAAAACATGATGAAAGGATTTATAAATATAATAATGAACAGACAATACCACTTGAAACAGTCAATGCCACATACCTTTTCACCTTGTTCAGGTCCATAACCACTGTAACCCTCTATGGTAGATAATGCAAGTGATCTCTGATACAAAAAGTAAGCAATTTCAGCGCTTATATCAGGCAAAGCACTAAATTTATTGAACTGAATAAAATACAGCATCATTTATCATGCCATTTTGCAGTCAGCAAAACAATAGGAGTGTGTATTCATAAAATATCATTTTCTTACAAATTCTATGATTTATAGAAGGTAAAATTAAGCAGATGCAACTAAGTGTGGAAAGGGCATATAGAGATGGCTTCCACAAAAAGCAAAGGCATTGATTGAAACTTGTTCTAAAATCATTTGTCGACCATATCAAACATCCTTTGAGAACTTGACTACAGAATACTGTCTTTCAGATCACCATTCAACCTTAGAGCGACACAAGAAGTCAAACAGTTAACATAGTTCAGTACAATAAGAGTAAAGCAATATATGATTAATTTTCAATTTACCACTATCAATTGATTATTTCATTGGTTATTACTACAATCCTTGATACTATGATCCATGAAGCTCCAAAGCAAGCAGTAATTTCATAGGAATAAAATCAGAATTCGAAATATAGAAAATACATTAGCTTCATTAAAATGAAAGCTTGACCTTTGCCATTGCAGAAGTTATGACTTCAGGAATGGGTTCTGTAGTGTCACCAATTCCCAAACTTATCACTTTTGCATCAGGGTACTTCTGCAAGTGTGCAGACCTTCTTCTAGCAACCTATTCTCCACAGTAAAATGGGAAAACAAAGAATGTCAGCACAAAGGAAAGTGTAAAGTAATGCAATATCAAACAATAAAATAAAAACATCCTCAAAATTAAAGGAGGGGAAACATACAAATTGTCCATAGCGTCAGCTTACTTAGATTAAACAAAAAAAATAGAGATGGTGCATGGTGCATCAATCAATCACAACAACTTTATTCAAATATAACAATTTTTCCAGTTGAGTAAGGTGAGAAAGGCATACTTTTGAATATCACTTGAATGACAATTTTAATCCCTCTCTTTTTTTTATTTATGAAAACTAGAACTAGACCACCAACCAGCTGCAAAATATGAACTGCTGAGCTGAAACATGTAAACTAAGACATCATTTTGTGTACAAGAATGGAGAGCCTTTTCTTAAGGAACATAATTTTTTCCCCTTTTTTCTTTTTTCTTTTTTTTTTTGTTGGGGGGGCGGGGTGGGGGCGCGTTTCGCCACTGTGATGATGGTTAACCAAATCTAAGACGCTGAAGCAATAGATCCCTGTAGAAGAACAAGGCTAGCAGCAGAAAATGTCAAATGGCATTACAGACCTCTGGAAAGAGATAACCAGCTTGAAGTTTTGCCATGTCTGCATTGCGAGAAACTTTTGTCTTGTAAGCTTCAAAATTAAAAGGAAAGAAGCATATTGTCAGACTTGACTTTAAATTACATATTCGACTAAATGCTAGAAAAAGCCTACTTGACTACAGAAACGACCTTCAACTTCAGATTATTGAACAAAAAAGGTATTGTTGAAAATCTTTGAACCTGAAACTTTCTCTAGTCGCTAATTCAGCAGCAACTAAATATGGGTTCACAACTACTAGTATATAGAAAAACAGTTCGGAAACGGTTACTCGGTAAAAAATAGAGAACCCTTTAGTTCATGTATTAAACGATACCAGTGACCACTTCTTCGGGTGCTGCAACGCATTTGCAAATGCCCACACTTTTCGCATTCAATGACACATTTTGACTCCTACAACATCTAAATGAAGCAGAAAAGGCCAAAAGTAAGCTTCACTAAGTGGCATATCATTTCTTTCGGAAAAGCAAACAAAATAGCGAAAAACGAAAAGGATTTGAAGTGAAACGAAAAACGAAAAGCATACCTTGGATTGAAGTTTGAGGAAGCTAAAAAAGTGGAGGATGAGGAAGAGATTGAGATCGCCAGATAATGAGAAAGTAGGGAGGTCATCTTCAGGTAATTGGCGAAAAGCTGCTTCGACCAGAAATGGCGATGTGCGGAGTCAAGAGTCACTTGTGAGGGTAGGCCTCAAGCGGCTGCTCGGTTAGTACTTAGTAGCGTGTTTGCTAAAGTTGTGGACTCACACGCATAAACCTTTTTTTAATTTTGACCATCCGACACCATTGTTTATTTAATCCTCCTTCCACTTCTAAGTATACTTCTAATTATAAGATAAAATTAATTTTTTTATAAATTAAAAAAAATAATTAGATTATTTTAGGATATTTTTATTTTTATTTTTTCTCTAAAATAATTAGTTTAATTAATAAAGTAATATATAATATAAGGATACCTAACATATGATAAGATTAAGTAATTTATTTAACTTCCTTAATCTCCCAAAAAAAAAAGTCAACCTTATCTTATATTTAGGACCGGAGATAGTAATCAATAAACATTGAAACAAAGTTCCTGAACCCGGACTGGATAGGCCGGCTCGGCCCGGAAACCGGCGAACTGGCCGATAAACCGATCCGGTCCGGGTTCACATTTTAAAAAAAAAATTAAATTTTTCCTTTAGAATTCCATACTATAAATCTAAAATTTTCAATTTCTCATCGGTTTGGTCCCGGTTTGGCCCCAGTCTAACCCACTAACCCTTAACCCAGTACCCCGATCCGTTCAATACCCAGTCCAAGTTTCAATACCTTGCATTGAAACATGTTGACATGTGAAAATCATTTCGAACTCTCTTTTTTTAAAAAAAAAAATTGATACCTATATGTTTTCTCTCTCATTTAAAAATTTGAATTTATATTTTGTTATATCTACTATTATAGTACTAGTATTATATTATTACATGTAATAAAAATGGGGAAAACACCCTATAAAAAACTTTAAAAATAGGAAAAGATGGAGAGATGCTCTCAATCTCAATATTTTTATGAGATGTGAATTCCTAAAGTTGGATGTTCAAAATTCATGCAAAAAAGACACAAATACTCTCTCTCTCCCCCCCCCCCTCTCTCTCTCACATATTTGCATATAAAGGTAAGTTAGAACGTGCAACTACATCATAGCCAAACAGCTTAGTGCACTGACATATCCATCTGCAGACAGATTTTATAGAATCTGGATGGGGATTATGTAGAACCATCAATTCTCTTGAGAGCTAGTGGGCATCTTTAGCCAAGAAATGCGCACAATAGATGTCTTCCCTTGGAGCATATCGAGTCTCAAGATCCTAATCTGAATAAATAAGATTTCTCCCCTCTATAATCTCTTACCAAAGCAGATGATTTTTACCACTATCTATCATTAACATATGCAATGCTTAAGAATCTGTATGGGCAAGAATCTTCTTGAAACCCTATTGTTTACATAAATAAAGATCAATAAGAAGTCACACACATATATTTTAAAAAGTAACAACCCTCGCCGGCGCTAGGTCACCACCAACCGTCAACCATGAGTGGCTAGCCACCAACAACATAGCCCTGTTGGCAAAGTGGTAGGGGTGGGATTTGATCCCTAACCACTTGTTTGTCAAAATCTTTAGTGGCCATTAAGCCACCAATGCGTTTCAATATATATAACAGATATACAAATTAACTCTTCATCTTTGACTCAATCTTATTTCCAACTTATGTTCAGGCATTCTCTATATTTTATTAGGTATTAATAACTTTCGTTTATCAAGTAACAAATCCACACTATCAAGTTACTCACAAATTTTACTATGGCATTCCCCACATTTCATTAAGTATTAACAACTTTCATTTATCAAGTAACAAATCTACACTATCAGGTCATTCACAAGCTTTATATAGGCACTACCAACATTTCATTAGGTGTTACCAAATTTTATTTACCAAGTAACCAATTCACATTTTCAAAACAAAAGTTGTAAAATCTAATGAATTGTGAGGAATTCATTAACAAAAATTGTAAATGACTTAAAAGTGTGGATTTGTGATTTTGTAAAAGATAGTCGGTTGTACCTAACAGAATATGGGGAATGCCTTAACAACATTTGTGCATAATCTGATAATGTGGATTTGTTACTTGGTAAATAAAAGTTGAAAAAATCTAATAAAATTTGAGGAATGCCTTAACAAAACTTGTAAATGACCTGATAGTGTAGAATTGTTACTGTGTAAACAAAAATTGATAATATATAATGAAATGAGGGGAATGACTTAACAAAAGTTGGAAATGCGCTTAAATCAATGATAAGGATTTAACTTTTATATATATATATATATATATATATATATATATTGCATTATACATATTGATCAATATTGGTGACTCAATGGCATCAATGTTTTTGGCAAACAAGTGGTGGAGGATCAAATCCCACCCCACCACCTTGCTAAATAATTATTGGCTGATCGACGGAGTTCTGACGCTAGTGGTAGCTAGCCATCGGCAAGGTTGTTACTTATGTGTGTGTGTGTGAGGGTACTTGTGTCATTTTTTTTTTGTTTCTAAAAGGACAAATTAAACCATCATAGTTCTCTAGTATTATGAATATTAAAAGCACATTTATGTCTTTTACTATTTTCAAGGTTTCTTTTTAAGGGATTTTCCCTAACATAAGGTTAAGATATGAATCATTCACGTTCCACTTCAGTATTAAGTTTAAGATATATTTTTGACAATATATTAAATATTTTCTACATTAAATTTGGATTTTTGTCGGCAAATATTTGGATTTTAAAGAAATTATTTCAAATTCAAATCAATTACATTTAGCTTTATTTTTGTCAAAATGTTTGTTTAGTTTAATAAATTTTATTAGATAACAAAAATAATAATATTATAAATTAAACCACAAAATTCAATTTTGTGTTGTAGTTATCAAATTTTTGTGTAAATCAAATCACGATGAGTATGGAGATTTCAGGCTTGTTTGAAATGACAATTGGATTATTCAAAACCAACTTTTCAATTGTGATTTATCGTGTATGAGGTAAGCATTTGAGAGAAATTTTATCTCGATTTGTGTGAATTTACTTAAGATAAACAACTTCAAACAAGCACTTATACTTAAACAGTTGAGAGTTTGAATCTCAATTTTATGATTAATTAAGCATATCAATGTATCAATATTTTTTGTTTGATGCAACAAATCAACAATAAGAAAATTGTAATAAAAAATGACAATAATATTATATCCTAATTTATTAAAATCAAAATAGAATTTTCTTTATAATGCCCATGAATTTTAGCATCAGCCTGGTTTTTCACGGCATTTTCATTTTCAAACATGATGAAGAGGAGCAAAAGAAGGAAGTATATGATGGTGATTGAAGCCTCAGGGTAGAGCCGGGAATTTGAGCCGAACCCGTCGGGTCGGCCATTTAGGCCTGAGCCCTTCAAAGGGCGGGCTTATGATTTAGAAGCTAAAACAGGAAGTGGGCCTAAAAGGGCTGACGTTGTAGGGCCGCAGGCCCTGGCGGCCCTGTAGGGCTGGTCCTCTTATGCTCGTTTAATATTTTTTAAAAATAAATTAATATATATAATATCATTATATCAAATTATCAATATGAGAGATACCTAAGTACCTAATAAAATATTAATAACAGGTAAACACTTATTAAATGGTTTGATTTATTTTATTTTCTTCAATAGTTTATTCATTTAAACTTTAAAAAAGAGGCTAATTTGGACTTTAGATGATTATTTTAACTAAAAATTTATGAGTTTTAAAAATAATGTATCTCAATTTAAGGTAAAATAATAAATAAATTGTAAAAATTGAAAAAGATTTTTTTTTTAATTAAAATGAGTTTAAGCCTGTTTAGGCCCAAGCCCGTAAAGGGCTAGCTCTGTAGGGCCGCGGGCTTCAAAAATTGGGGGTTTTTTAGGAAACGGGCCAACCCATTTAGGGCTGAGCCTGTGAAGGGCTGGCCCGTATTCCCGGCTCTACCTCAGGGTAGGAACAAGTTTGAGAAACTAGTTTTCTCTCTCCAAATTCTTTTCAACCTTGGGGAGAAAATTTGGAAGTAAGACTACATGGATCTTAAACCATTTTTCTTCTCCCCCATTTTCTCCTTTATTTTCCTCTCTACTTCCCTTCTACCCCCAAGTTTTTCTCCATTCAAATAGACTATAATAGATTAAAAGTTATTTAAAATATTTTTGAAATAACTATCATTATAATTATACATACAAAGTCGTTTGGACCTTGTGCTCCAGTGACACCAAACTCCTTTCTTAAGCCTTTTCTAAACAATGTTTTAAAAGCTGGATTGAATTTCGAACTAGAAAGATGAGCGGGTCATGGTTCAAAAGATTGCATTGGTCAGCCGTTAAGTAGAACCAGTGACATAATAATTATATAAAAATAATTGTATATCCATATATAATAATATATGTGTAAGTAATAAAATCTTAAATTATCAAATAAAATTTTAAAAATTTAAATAGTATTATTTTAAGTGATTGTCTGATTGACCTATTCATTAGGGTGTTTAAAGTCTGGGCCGAGATCGGGATTACCTTATCCTTGGTCCCATCTTGGTAAAAGGCCGGGAGCTGAGAAATGTTCCCAGTCCCGTAAAAGTCTTGGTATGGCCGGAACTGGGGATGAGACCAGGAATTCTCAGTGTGACAGAAAAGAAGATCAAGACTAAGCTTTCATGCTCAAGCGAAAGGAGAAATATGTTGCTCAAGGTGTCAAAAAAAATAATAGAAAAGAAAGGAGGAAAAATAGTAGAAATCTAACCATTCATGCTCAAGCGACCAAGAAAAAAAATTGGGAATCATACGGAGGAGTTCTCGGGAGAAGACATGAGAGAGAGAGAGAGGGAATGCTCACCGAACACCGATGATAGACGATGGCGAGAAAGAGAGCGGGGAAGAGAGGAGAACAGTGAGAATCAAACACGAGTGCGAGAGAGGTCTCCTGAGACTGAAGTTGAACGACGTCGAGAGAGAGGAGCCAAAAGTCTATTAAGAACAAAAATTTTAGTTGTGAAAATAACAGACAAAGCTGAGAGGCCAGCCTTTAAGGAAGATGACCGCTTGGCTAAAAAACTCCAAGACCAAACTATGGAAGATACCACCGACGCCATGGTCATGGATGGAGACGATAAGGATGGTTCAATCACTGTTCCATCCGACCATCATATTCAATCCTCCACTGTTGATAGCATGGTCAACAAAGAACTGACAAGTGAAGTGTTGATCATCCCTCAAACACCACATGACATACTGAGGAACAACTCTAAGGCTTTGCATGCTACAGTAACGGTTAACCCGGAACAACTCCACTTCCCGAAAATGGAAATGCAAGGCAGGTGCAAATGCAGGGTAGCCTTCAAAGACAAACTCCTAAACAGAGATACCTCTGCTGTAGACAGCGAGGAACAGAGGAAAACAGAGCTCCTAATAAAACCAGGAGATGTCTCAGTCACCATAGAAGTCTTGATCCCAACAATCAATTTCTCACAGAGGATTAAGAACATTATGAATGCATGTATAAAGTACGTTGTTATAATCAAGATACTGGGATGCTTCGTACGACAAGATGTCCTCTATAAGAAGATAGTTACCTTCTAGAGCCCTAGAGGTCGATTCAAACGCACGGAATTGGAACGTGGTTGCCATATGGTCAAATTTGACAAAGAGATAGACTACCTCACTGCTTTCCTGGGTGTGATAAGTAAAATATTTGCATATTTATTTTCCCTTATATGATAATTTTATGGATGATATTTGTGTTTAATATAATAAATTTGGGTGTGATTGATAAATAAATAATGTTTTTGGAATAAATAGCATTTTAAAAAATAAAAAAAATGAAAGTACTATAGCAATAGGATCACTGTAGTAGATGGTTAGACTATAGTGGACGGGAAGTTACACTATAGCGGATGACAGTCACTGTAGCATCCGCCATATCACTGTAGCAGTCTCCAGACACTGTAGCAGTACTATAGCACACATTTTCCCCCCTATAAATAGAGATCAATGCCAAGCTCAAATGGGGAGGAGAGGAAGAGAAGCAGAGGTTTTCTTCTCTGACAGGGAGAGGTCCTTTTCTGACCGGGAGAGATCTTTCTTTAATATTTCTGAGTTCTTTGTGTTGTTTTTTAGATTTAATTTCATGCATTGCATGACTCCATCTTAAAAGGCTTAGGATTGTATTACATTGCATGCCTCCATCTTGGAAGGCTTAGGATTGTATTAATTTCTGCATGCCTCTATCTTGGAAGGCTTAAGATTGTATCTCATTTTGCATGCCGCCTACATGGAAGGTTTTACCTCCTAAATGGACGGCTAGATTTCTTCATTTTTCATGCATCTTTTGGTTGTATATTTATGTTTGAGAATTTAATATTTAAGTTTATGCAGTATTTCTAAGGATTTCATTCTAGCTTTATATAATGTCAATTTATTTTGGTTTTTTTTTTAATTTCATCATGTGCTAAACTTTCATTTTCCTAGGATGATGACGTAGCTTACTAATGACGGATTGAATTTTAACTTATTAAATCTAGTTTGAATTTCTCCTTCATGATTGGTTTTTAATTATTATTCTTAATACTTTTGATTGACTGGCAATCTTTTAAATGATTTCAATATACATGTTGAAACCGTAAGGAGATACATGTGTGTAGACCCTATAATTAAAACCATGACTTGCATATGAAATAGGAATATATTCATATGAGTTGTGTGGTCTTACTGAGTTTCATAAATCTTAATGCATAATTAATTGCTTAAATTCATATAGGAATATATTGGATTATCAATTGATTATAGAATTGCTTGACCTTAGAAGGTGCTAGTAATTAAATTAGGGAAACTCAACTATCAATCATGTGGAATAAGTTGGGCTAGAATAGATAAGTGATTCAATCCAGAATTTGTTAAGTAAAATCTAACCCCTTGACCTTTTTCTCATATTTGCTTTCATATCATCTGCATTCATATTTAATTATCTTTCTTTTATTTTGTATTCTCAATCACCAACTAATCGATCGACTAAATAGAGTTAAAATTGCTCATTTTGGTACTTAGTGATCAATCCTCGTGGGAACGATACTCTATTTACTTTTATATTACTTGATTACGACAGTGTACACTTGCACTATTTAATTGATCATCTGCACACGTATCAAGTTTTTGGCATCGTTGCCGGAGATTGTTGTCATTAATATCAATACCAAGTAATTTTAATACTAATTTAGTCTTCATGTAAAAATTTCAAAAAAATAATTTTTTAAATGGATTATTCACATCATTCATTTGATTTAATCAGTGATAATTTGTCATATCTTGGTTCTTTTTCTGGAATGCATGTGGATGGAATGAGGCAAGAAAATATAAATGCTAGTTTGATTGAAAATTCTTCTCCTTATAATTGGTTTTCTTGTGCTTATTGTGGAGAGTGTCATTCTTATGAGCATTGTTCATATTGCAATACCAGTAATTATATGAGAGATTTCAATATGAACCAAACTTGTTTTGATCATTCCTTTTATCCTGGTGGAATTTCAGAGCAACAAGAGTCTTTGGATCCATATGTCAGGTATTCTCCTAATCCTCCTTTCTACTATTATCCATATATTGAAGAACACACGCTTGAGTATAAGGGAAAATCTAATTTAGAAAGATTAGGTGAGGAGTTTGCGGAATCAACAGAGGGATTTATTAGAGAGCAAAAGGAAATTGTCACTAGTGTCAAGTCAAGTGTCCAAAATATTGGAATATATGTGAGTCAAATTATTGCGTCACTTGAAACTATGAGGCAAGATACTTCTTTGAGCATGATGACCACTCCTTGTGTCGATGATGATTATTGTGAAGAAATTGAGGATGTAGAATTAAATGAAACCTTAGCTCTTGTGGAATGTGATAAGGAACTTGAAATCACTTTTGGAGAGATTAGTGGGTGTAGTCTATATGAGGTTCCGGTTGTGGAACCTGATTCCTGTCATTTTGATGTTGAAACTAATGAGGATGTTCCAAAAGATGTTGTTCATGTCTCTCCTGTTGAAGTATTGACTCTTACTGATGAGAGTCAAGTGGATTTTATGGGATGCTCTAAAATTTTGGAAATTCCTAAATTTATTTGCAAATACATGCATGCATTGCTTTATTTGAATTCAGTAAATAATTGTACTCTAAAATTGTCTATGATTGAAGAAGTACAATTAATTACTTTGAATGATCATTTCTTGTGCATGAACCATTGTTGCTTGAAAAGAAATAAAGGCAAGGTGATCCTGGTGTTTGATACTTTTGATTAGTAGTTTATGTTTGGAAAGTCTGGCTGAAGACTATACATTTAGCACTGCTTGGGAGGCAACCCAAGGTTTAGTTTGATGTTTGTTGTGTTTTTACAGGACTTCTGGTAGTTCCTGATGATGTATTCTATTTTGATAGTTTAAAAAAAATAAAAAATAAAAATAAAAAAATTTAAAAAAAAAATTTTGGTTTGGTCTTTGTCTAGCTAAAGACGTTAAAGAAGAGCGGCTATTTGGGAGGCAACTCAAAACTTCTTTCCTATTCTTTCAAAACTTCTTTCCTACTCTCTTAGTTTTCTTTATTACCGTCTCATTTTTCTTTCCTACTCACCGAAACACATTGCACTGCATTGAGATTTTAGCTTTCATCAATTTCATTTTAAGTTACTATGGAAGAATATCTTGTAAAGCTTAAGAACAGGTTCCCCACTATTCCTAAAAATGTGCTCAGGAAGATCTATAACAGTCGACTTGAAAGGATGATGATATTCAATCATTTGGGCCTTCCTGTGGACGTATGCTGGATCATTGAAGCTAAGGTACGTTTAGCAGGTGAGATTCATAATTCATTTGTTAAACTTTTGCCAGGAATGGGAAGAAGTTCTTACTCCAAAAAGAGAAGAGCTAAAAGAATGAAGGTTTGCCATAAATGTGCAAGATGGAATTGTGATCAGCGCTGTAGGAGTAAAGGTATGGTTTTTATAAATCGAGAAGATAAAATCAAATTTATAAAGGACGGACTGAGTAAGGAGTCCCTGGATGATATCATTCAAACTCTTGAGACGCATCCAAGTGGTAATGTTCATCGTATTCATCTTGATTTAGCAGACATATTCAACAGAGAAAAAGAGCACTATTGTCTTGGGAATCTGACGTTAAAAGACCCTGTTTGCCAGTTTATAAGAAAACTGGATGGGAAGCAAATCCTCGATTCATAGAAAGCGTTTAAGCCGTTATTGGACGTAAAACCAGAGGAAGATGTGAGCCAAAATCACAACTATTGTACATAATCATGCTTTTGTTTAATTTGTTTTATTTTTTTCCGTAACTTTTGTCTAATCTTTCTTATCTTTTTGACAGCTTTTGTCTAATCTACTTTATCTTTTGACTTTCTTTCCTCTTTTTGTTTAATTTCTTCACGCAATGGCCCATCGGTCATTTGTGTCAGAAATTTTTTCAACCTTATTTGAAAAATGTGTGATTTGTGTGATTTTGTTGTCACTGTTTTAGTGTTATATATATATGTACTCTTCTACTTGTAAGCATGTACTCTTCACTTATAAATATGCACTCTTCCACTTGTAAGCATACATGGTTCGAGAGAAAGAAAGAGAAAAAGAATATTTTACAAAACTGTAGATTTACATCTATTTGCATTTTTGGTGAAACTGATTTGGGCAAGAAAGGGGAGTTTATAACAGCAGCAAACGAACTTGGAATTGCATTAGCTGCAAGAAAAATCAACTTTGTGTACGTGGGAGGCATCCAGGGCCTAAAAGGAAGTATGGCCATTTCTGCATCCAAGAATGGAAGCAAGGGTTTAAGTGTAAGGGTGAAGGAGTTGGAATATCACATTTTTTTCCTTAGGACAAGAGTTACAGGTTTCAAGCTTGCCTGAATGGATAGGAGTAATGTTCTACCATGCTCAAGCTTTTATTGTTCTACCCGATGGTTTGGAGACATTGGATGGCATTTCTAGTGTTGCATATTGGGCTAAGTTAAACTATCACAAAAAGCCATTATGATTGTTAAATGTTAATGGTTTTTATGATAATCTGTTGTCTTTTCTTGATCATGCTGTGGAAAAAGGATTCATACCCCAAGCGACTCGCCACTCTATAATTGTTGCACCAACTGCTGATCAGCTGCTCGATCAACTGCAAACCTATGAACCTAACCAGATTTACTCGTCAAGAAAATAGGTGGGCAATCTTCAGATAGTAGTCAGAAGTAGAACCTAGATACCACTCTTAGGTTGTAACTTTCTTTAATCTCTTGGTTTTACTTTATTGTGTGTTTATGTTAAAAAAACACCTCCTCTGAGCTCTAGAAGACATTGGGGACAATGTCTGATTTAGGTTGGGGAAGGAGAAATTTTTTTTCCTTTTATTAGTTAGTAAAACCATTAGATGTATGGGGTGTGGAAAAAAATGGAAGAGTAAGGAGTTATGCTGAGCCAAATCGGTACAATTAGACCTTTTCTTAGCTCTGCTGTCAAAGACATATGCCACTGGAACCTTACTAGCAACGGTGAATTCACAGTTCAATCTGCATACACGCTCCTCATAAATGAATATTAGGATGTGGACGAACCATACTGGGACCTTGCGTGGAAATGACCAGGTGCTCAGCGAATCCACACCTTTCTATGGTTGGCGCTACAAGACCGTCTCCTCACTAATAGTGAAAGAACAAGGAGGCATATGACAGACACTGCCTCTTGCGAAATCTGCGGATCGAGGATTGAAGACCTTAACCATATGTTCAGAACTTATAGCTTTACCTCGTCTTGCTGGAGACTACTCATGCTTACCCAATTGCAGAACTGTTTTTTCAACCAACCGTTTGAGAGCTAGTTCAAAGACAATCTCAAGTTTCAGAAAGGGAGTCAATATTGGTGTACTACATTTACTATCATATGCTAGAAACTGTGGTAGACCAGAAACCGCAAACTCTTCTGTAATAAGACAAAGTCAACCATCCGGTGGTCAATGAGGTGCTGGCAAGTGCTCAACTCATAATCAAAGCACGGGAGCCCAAAGCATTTATGCTTCCACCATAAGCCAATCCCTGTTTCCTATTTCCATTTGTAATTTTATTATATGTAATGCTACCACGCTGATGTACCTGTTGTTAATAGTTAATCAATAATATACCCACTTTCCACTAAAAAAAATTGGGAATATAAGATTCAACTATGGGTGACAGCAAACAACAAAGGAGGTTTGACGATGGAGATCTGGCAACAGCAAGGGTGAGGTGGAACCTGGAAGGCAAAAAGCAACAATAAGGGTTGAGAGAACTTGAAGACTAAGAGAACTCTGAGAAGTAAGGTCGAAACTCAAAAATATCTTCGTAGTGAAAGTGCCAGAGTGAAGCCGAAGGCTATTGATGGCGACAGTAGCAAGACGGAGAGATTTGGCGTCGACAACATGGACTAGTGAAGTCGAAAAGAGGACAGCTGGGTTTTTGCCTTTATAGGAAGTGGGTAGGAATAATGGGGGTTAAAAAAGGCATAGAAATTTAAAAACAACTAAACTAATATACTGAGACTGGGATTCCCGAATGCTTACTCGGATCCCATCCTGGTCCTAGCATATTACACTCTTCGTCCTAGGATATTCCCGTCCTGACTCACAATGGCGGGGACTTTTTGGTCCTGATATTACCGGGATTGGGATGGGATGACCCGGACTAGGACCACATGAACACCTCTACCATTCACCTTGTCTTAGTTAGTCATAATTAAATTATTATCATTAAGTTAACATATAGCTTCTTATTTTTTATTAAAAATAATTTAAAATGTAATACTACTTTGCTATGAAAAAATTTAGGTTCTCTCAACAAATTTTGAAAAGTAGCTCTTTTTCAAACTTTGGGTTAAGGGGAAATTGTGCCCCTAAAGTTTTCACCCAGAGCAATTTTAGCCCGAAAGTTTTTTGGGGAGCAATTTTGCTCCGAAAGTTTAAAAAATGAAGCATTTTTGCTTGGCCATTATCCCAGTTAATTTTGACCGTTAGTTGACCAAATATGCTGAGTAGGTAATTCATATGTCATCTATTTTATTTTTGTTAATGTGTAAATTTGTGCTGGAAGTTCACGTATCATCTACTTCATCTTTTTTTAAAGTTAGATTTAAAAATTTTGACGTAAATTTATACATTAACAAAAATGACGTGGATGACATGTGGACTATCAGCTCATCATATTTTATCAACTAACGGTCAAAATTAATTGGAATAATGACCAGGATAAAATTGCGTCATTTGTTAAACTTTCAGGACAAAATTACCCCTTGGTGAAAACTTCCAAATAAAAAATGCCCCTTAACACTTCAAACTTTTGCTGAATTATTTTTGGGAGAATTCCAAAAAAATACCATTTGAACTTTAAAATCCCATTGACAAGAAGCCTAATAGGATTGACAACGTAAGTTCTTATCAAATCACTAATTTGGGATTTTAAAGTTTAAATGGGTTTTTTTTTTTGAATTTTCTCATTATTTTTAAATGTGAATTTATAAGGATGAAGAGCCAAACTGCCAAAATCACGCATAAAAATATAAGAACTTTTTTTTAGTGGATAATAATACAATGTAATGTTATATCCAGTGGGTTAATTTAATGTTCTCTCTCTGGGAAAAAGGAAAACCATCATCTTGTCCCATCTACTTTCTTGTTTCTATTTTGCGTCTGATGTCTCTCTTTCTTGGTAATCAAATCACAGCTTCAACTTCCTTTTCATTCATCTTCTAGGGAGCACATGAGGTTCGATCACATATTCATATCTTCTTCTTCGTTTTCACATTGGGTTGCTATAGTTTATATTTTCTTCTACTCTTTTTTTTTGTCATACCCGCCTCCTCTTCTTTTTGTTCGAGCATTGGGTTCTCACGGGAAAGCACTTAGGCCATTCAGTTATTGAATATCTGGAACGGATCCTGGCCTAAAGCAGTCTTTGGTCAAATAACGGCTTAAAGCGGCCCAAGCTTAAAAGCGATTATCACACAAAAAATGAGCCACCTTTAAGTTCGATCCACTTTCAGTTCGGTTCGATTGCCAAAACACTATTTTTAAATGTGAAGTTGTGATTTTAAACCTTAGGAAAAAAGATAGTTAAATACCACATGAAATTATAAAACCCATAAAACACCATTAACATTTACAAAAGATAAACAAGGGATGGGGTGGGAATTTGAGTTTTTGATATTGTGGCTAAAAGACTAAAATGCCCTTAAGAATTAATAAATTTAACAGAGAGAGAAGTGTTTGGAATCCAACTTCTTCATCCGCTAGCCATTCAAAACAACTTCTTCCTTTAACTCTCATAGTTGACGTAGCGCATCCCCAAATTGGCAATGGTGGGTGCAATCCATCACATACTTGCCTGAAGGAGAGTGAGAGGAAGTGAGTAGGAAGGATATTGGGATGTGGGTGTCGCATCACGGGCTCTAACTTCTTCCTTAAACTGTCACAATCGGCGTCAGTGTCCCCACATCGACAATAGTAGGTGCAATCCGTCGCATAGTCTCCTAAAGGAGACTGAGAGTGATCGAGTATTAAAGATATTGGGCTATGAGTGTCCTTTTTGTAAGCACTGTATAGGGAGAAGAATATCTTGTATGGTGGAAATGACAAGAAAACATTAGGTATAGGTGGAATCATAAAGTTCACTTGTCATTTGACTATGCATGCAGTAGTTGCTACCATGAGGAATTTGGTTTTTTGTAAATTCCAATAATGTATTTGTCATTACCATTACTACTTTTGTTAATGGTGACAATTTATTGTACGTAAAGTATACATTAAGGAACATGCTCTGTTGGGTTTATGACTTGTGTGCATTAGGTGCAGGTGGAATGAGTAATGTTAAATTGTCATTTGACTATGTATGTGGTAGGTGATGTCATGAAGAATCTAGTTTTTTGTAAATGTCAATAGTGTACTTGTCATTATCATTACTACTTTTGTTAATGATGATAGTTTGTTATAAGTAAATTATACATGAAGGAACATGTTCTTTTGGGTTCATGACTTATATACATTAGGTGTAGGAGGAATGAGTAATGTTAAACTTGTCATTTGACTATGTATGTAGTAGTTGCTGTCATAAAGAATCTGGTTTTTTGTAAATTCCAATACTGTACTTGTCATTATCATTACTACTTTTGTTAATGGTGTCACTTTTTTGTAAGTAATGTAGATGTAAAGGAACATGCTCTTTGGGGTTCATGACTTGTATGTATTAGGTATAGGTGATGTCCACAAGCCACTTGATCATTTGTGCGATAATTGTTGTCATGAACATTTATGGTTTTTTGTCAATGACATAACTGAACTTGTCATTACTATAACTAAACTTGTCATTCCTATTAACAAAATTAGTGAACACAATAACTGATTCAGTCAATACATCAGGCATTTGTGAAAACCATTACACATTTTGTCAACCCCATTACTGATTTAGTCATTCCTATTATTGAATTGCTAATAGCCCACACCTCTTGGCCAAACCTTTCAAGTGGTCAGTACCTCGGGCATTTGTGAAATCCATTATGAAGTTTGTCAAAGCCATTATTGATTAAGTTATTTCCATTACTGAATTTGTCATAGCCCACACTTTTTGTCAAAACTAACACATTTGGTCAGTATGTCAAGTAGTATTTTCATTCTCATTGTAAATTTTGTTAAAACCATTAGTATTTTAGTCATTCCTATTACTCAATTTATCATAGTCCACACCTTTTGCCAAGCACTTTAACACATTTGGATGACATGTAGTATTTGTCATTCCCATTGAGCATTTTGTCAAAACCATTATTCATTTAGTCATTCTCATTATTCAATTTGTCATAGCCCACACCTTTTGCTAAAGACTAAGAATGGGTGGAAAACTCAGGACTAGGAAACAGTTGAATAAACAAATGGCAATCTCCATGTTCAAGAAAGGGTGGAAATTAGGTGACAAGGTGGAGATCCATGAGCTGGATAAGAATGACCCTACATTTTTATTTTGGTTTGAAAAGGAGGAAGACTTCATGTGCATTTTACAGGGAAAACCATGGTCAATTCAAGGCTATTTACTAAGTTTGCAATTATGGGAAGATTTTATGATACTAAAAGAGGTAGATTTTAATTCTTCCCCTTTCTGGGTGCAATTCCATGGTTTACCTTTAAAGGATTTTGATAAAGAGAATGCAATCATGCTCAATAATGTGGTAGGAGAAGTGATGTTGTTAGGAGAAGTGGATGGGAAACTTACTAGAAGCTTTATTAGGGTTTGTGTTCTAGTTGATCTGACGGAACCTTTACTGTAGGCTTTTGGGTCCCGCGGGAAGGGAAGGATTTGGCATGGGTGTCTATTTAATATGAAAGACTTCAGAGTTTTTGCTATTAATGTGGTCGTATTGGCATGACAGTAAAACCTGCAAAGATTCTGAAGGGGTGGAAGTGTATGAAGGGAAGGAGTATGGGTTTGGGAATTGGATGTGTACTTCCTATGTCAAGACAATCGATAAGATTCTAGTAGTATGTAATAAGGATTGGATTGAAGGAGGTTTGAAGGTTAGGAGTTTTGCTATTAGTAACGGTGATAGAATCTGAAGTATAAAGGAGACGAACGTCACTAAATTTGGAAATTGTAACTCTGAGAAGTTACTAGGATCACTTGTGATTATGGGAAGGATATTATTCCTCATTAAGAGGATTTCCTGTACCAAGATCCTGGTTTTCAATCTAAATGTAAATGTGAACGTGGAGTCCTCTATTGATGTGGCGAAAGGCCCACCTTATGGCAAAAAAGTTAGACATGTGCTGCCATCCAAAGATCCATCTTTCTATGTGGTGAAGTCTTTTATTAATCAAGGTCTGTTTCTCAACAGTAGTTTAAGCCTAAATCCAATTTATACAGATAGTGGAGCTCAAAGTCCTTACAGAGTGGATTTACCCAATGATGATGAAGTGGATTAGAAGGTCATTATCCCTTTTAATGGGTTATCACCCATCTTTGTAGTTTTAGCTGGGCTCAGCGGCATTCATTTCAAAATATTGGGGGGGGGGATGATGTAGTACCATCAGACCCTCGGTGAAGGAAGTTTTTATCTTTTGATAATGAACCCCCTAAGTAATCACGTAGTGTCCCACGGACAATTAGTGGTAAGAGTGGTTGAAAATTGGTGCGTGCTTTGAAGCAAAATCTTCATTCATAAAGACAATCTCCGGAAAGAACTTTATGTGCTGTTGAACTTGTTCAACATGAGATTGACTTCCCTTCTAGCTGGTCATAGGAAATAGTAACAATGGTAATGCTTCTTCTGATTCATCTTCTATGCAAGCTGGTGGTTAGATGGGGCCAACCATCAGTTCACAAATGAATCTCTTAAGCTGGAATTGTCAAGGTTTAGGGCCTCCCCTTGATAGTGAAGAGCTTGAAGGCCGAATGTCTAAAAAATAAACACCATATTGTGTTTTTTATGGAAACAAAGCAAAAGCACACGTTTGTATGAAAAGCTATGAGGATATATGGTTTTACAAAGGATTGGTTTGTTAATATGATTGGTAGAAGTGGTGGCTTGCTCTATGGTGGAATGATGATGTTATGATTAATATTTTTTTTCTCTTTTGCAAACATTATTCATACAAGTCTCTCAACCTCCTCTTTAAAGACTCCTACTAATGTTACTTTGATTTATGTCCCTCTGGTTGAACAAGAGTGGATTTTGTGTTGGGAGAAATTAAAAAAAATTGCTAGAGGCATTAATAACTCGTGGCTTTGTGTTGGTGATTTCAATGATATTGCTAGAGTCTCCTACTTATGTTACTTTTATTATTGTACATGTGATGTTAACCAATTTTTCCCATTTATTATTGTACATGTGAACTTAATCAAATTTTCCCATTTCCAGGTAAAGAAAAGATCAATTTTTCCCTTTCATATATTCTTCATCTTAATTAGCTCAACATGAGGGAAACAAATCACTTCCTCATACTCTTTTCTTTGTTATATTCTCTCTATTCCTTTTTCCTATTCCAACCAATCACAAGGTTGGTGTTCAAACAAGTTATATCTAGCTTTACTTGTAGGAGTTAGGTCTGGTGTAAGGGATTAATCTCTAGTAAATGAGTCAAGATTCAAATATATCTTCATTACGAGAATTGCAACTACCTGGCTCAAATAAGATTGATTTCAACAGAAGGATACATATACATTAGAGGAAGAAAGTAATATCTAGCTCCCATCTCTAATGGGGTAAATCATAGGGAAGAAAATACAAGCTTCCCTTCATTATATATGGATGACCTAGCCAAAAAGTCCAACAGTTATAGAATCACATAAATCCACTTCTGGCCAAGAAGGAGAAAACAAAATCCAAAATTCCACTATGATAATTGACTAATATCTTTAATTGTTATGAAAATAAAGATATCTAGGATAATAGAGCAAGAGATAAGAGAAGAGAGAAAGTTCAAGAGAAAGTAGGAGCTTGTTTAACAAAACTGTTAAATTTGATTTAACGACGTTAAATTATAAGAGAAGAAAACCTCTAACGGCTTTAGGTCAAATTTAACGGTTTTGTTAAATTTGCACCCTTTTTAATTGTTCATTGTTTTTTTGCTTATTCCAAAACTTATTTGTGCCAGTCGTCTATCGGACAAAACTTCGTTGTTAAATTTGCACCTTAACCTTTATTTGAATCCATGTCAAAATTCAACAGTATACAACGTTTTTCCTTTATTTGGGTTTGAGACTGACTATAAAATATAGTATAAGTTGGAGTAACATCTATTAAGTGTGCGTTCAGCAATGAGATCAAAACCTAGGTTTGGTTGACGAACACTCAAAATTTTTTAAACCTAGGTTTCGATCTCAAAACCTACGTTTTGGGAAAAACTATTTTTTTCTACGTTTTTGCTCTCTCTTTTATTGGTCCTTTCTCATTATGTGGGCCTCACACCATGAAAAAAAGTTATTCTAACCATAATACTCAAACACTCTTATTTTATCAAAAACATTTTTTTTCCATAATTTATTATCCTCAAAATCTATTCTCCAGAAGCTAATCCGAACACACCCTAAAAGGAAAATGATAGAAAATTATTTAACTGAGTTTGAGGTTTGGACATATAGAAAGAAAGCTATTGGATTTACCCAAAAGAAGGGTATATCAAATAGTATGAAGTTATGTGAAAAAGGTAGAGAAAAACTAAAGAGTACATTAAATAAAGTTATTGAGTAGGAGTTTTTTTATTAACAATTGTTTTAAACATTTGATTGTTAACACCTAATGTAAGAACTCGACTACCTTACTAGATAATCAAATTGACATTTGTTTTTCGCCATTATTTCAAATTCGACATTAATGCGGGTGGCATTTATAAAAAATAATTGAAATTGAAATAATTAAAATATGATGTATTTTAGGTTATTAATCATCAATGTCAAATTGATTTACCATTTTCATAGCAACTTGGTTTGATTTAAATACTGTGTAATCATTTTTCAAATTTAATTTATTAAAGTGATATTCAAACGGTTTCACAGTGGAATTTCATCCAACCTCTCCGACCTTAATTGACAGCTTGTGGTCAGAGCCGGTAATTTGGGTCGGACCCGCTAGCCCACCTAAAAAATACTTAAACGGGCTGAGCCCGTTTAGCCTGCGGGTTGGCCCGTTTTTTTCTTTTCTTTTCGTTTTTTCGTTTTTTTAAATAAAATAAATTCAAATATCCTTATTATCTTTTATTTGATGCGGTGTTTAATTAATTCCTCATACTTTTTATTTAACATATTTATTTTCATATTATATTTACTTATTTTACTATTATTAAATTTAAAAGAGATGTGTTTATATATTTTTGTTATGTGAGTAGATGAAAAAAAAGGAAAGTAAGAATGAAATTGACTTCATAACACAAATGTATATAAAAAAAAGAAGTGTGATATGAGCGGGTGAAAGAGAAAAACAGTAATTTTTTTTTTAAAAAAGCAAAATTAAAAAAAAAAGAAAAGAAAAGAATGGAGGACTGGCGGGCCAGCCCGCATTACTAGCTCTAGTTGTGGTCCCTCCGTCATATCATATTTGTGCAAGCGGATTCAACAGGTGCGTAAAATAAAATAAAAATTTAAAATAAATATAAAATATTTTATAATTATAAAAATATTATTTATATTTTCAATAAAATAATAATTATTAAATAATATTTATATGCAAAATAAATTTTATTTTTTGCCAATTATATGCGAAATAACTATATATATTCCCTTTACAATTTACATAATACGAGTACTCAATATTTATTATAGAATAAATAATAATAATAATATATATAAATTTTCATGTCTTAGAAACAATTATTTTAAATATATAAAAATAAGTATATAATTTTTTAAATTTATGCATGTAACCAATGTTTTAAAAGCCGGACCGGACATCGAGCCGGAAAGGTCAGCGGGTCATGGTTCAACCGGTTGGAACGGTTGAGCCGTTTAGCCGGACCGGTGACATAATAATTAAGTTTAAAATAATATTTATTACCATATAATTTAATAAAAGGTTAACAAGTTCACGATATATGCTCAATAAAATGAAATAATTAAAAATAGTACATTAATAACTCAATAATATGTTTAAATTAATCAGCTGAGATAAAAAAATATGTCTTAATTATATGTCAATTATTTTACATAAAAATAAAATACCAACAAATATTTTGAATTAGATTTATTCATATTAATAAAATTAAATAAAAACTATAATTATATTATAGCATATGTAATATAAAAACGAGATAGTGTTAATAAAAGTTAGCATGTCAGGCAAATGTCAGGTATATGGGGTTGTATTATAAAAAAAAAAAGTGCATATATATAATATATTGGGTCTTAAATATAAAATACAGTTATTTAAAGAAGTAAAATAAATTACTTTAAATTATTTATTTTTATTGATTTTTCCTCTAAACTAATTTTCTCGATTTATAAAGTAATATATAATCTAATGATACACAATATATACTCCTTTGGATTCTAAATATAAGACAGATTTGATTTTTTGAAGAGATTAAGGAAGCTGATTAAATTACTTTAAAATATTTACGTTTTTCATTTTTTCTCCAAACTATTTTGCTTAACTTATAAACCGACATATAATTTAAGAATATACAATATATGATATGATTAAGTCACTTATTTAGCTTCCTTAATCTTTAAAAAAGTCAAATTTATATTATATTGAATATCAAAGTGAGTACTATGTTTTAATAATTTATTTAGTTTTCTTAATCTTTTTTAAAAAAATTAATTAGGCCTTATATTTAAGATATGAGATAGTATTTAAGACTAACCTATTTATAAAAAATTAATAAAATCAAATGTGTAAAAACAATTTACAGCTCTTATGGAAAAAATATTTATAGCACCTAAAAGGTCTACTCAATAGCCTTCACTTCACGCCACAGGTTATGCAATTTTCAATACTTGATTAGTTGATTTCAAAAAGCAAAGTCACAGAGGGGCAGTGTTCCAGCACTATCACGCGCGAGATTTTTTTTTCTCTCACTTCTTTCATCTTCTTCACTTCTTCATATTTCTCTTTCCTTCTTCTTCGTCATCTCCGGTCGATGCTTTCCTCTTCTTTCTATCTTCTTCTTTCAAGTTGACTGGTTCCAAGATAGATCTGTAGCGGCAGATCTGTTAATTGAGATAAGGATATTAGATCTACATACTTCTTTCTTCTTTTTTATTTTCCTTTGGCCGACTTCATCTTGCTTTTTTTTTTGTCGGAGTTCGACCCACGCGGTTATTGAAAAGCCGCTCCGGTTCGCCGGTTAAAAGCGATTCCCGGCTGAAAAGCCGGCCTGAGGCGGCCCAAAACGGCTGAATACTGAAAACGGCCAAACCTATCGGAACGACCCGATGTATCCTCCGGCTGACGATCTAACCGGCCGGACCGTCCGGTCCGGTCCGGTTCTTTAAACATTGCATGTAACACTAAACAATAGTTGCTTCTAAATTAAAAGAATCAAAATAACATGTAATATTTTCATTAAAAATCGTTAAGATAATCATATTATTTTTCAATTAACAATTTCTATTATTCATAAAGACAAGCGTTACTTCTTATCATAATGCCTCTTTAAGGCCAGTGTTTTTCAACCAAATTTGGAAATCCTTCTATAAATAATACACTCGCAAAATTTTTAGTTTTATATAAAATAAATAAAAATAGTTTTATATTTCATTAATTCCGTGCAGGACAGCAAGAGTACCGCCTCTTTGCTATAATGCACGGCACGCGGATGCCCCACAACTTTACCAACACACTACCCCGCCTTAACTCTTTCTGACTAGTGTGTTTTGAGAATGAGCTCTCGCTATAAAAAGGGAATCTTCCAAATCAACAAGCGGTGCTCTGGGGTCTGGATCGAACAGGAAATACCGTTTGCAAAGAAAAAGAAAATCTTTAATAGATATATATTAAAAAATATCAAATGCCTTCAGCTTTTAATTTCCATTGTAGTTTACACTACAGGTCCTGCTCAGAGTAGGAGCACGACAGATCTGGATCGCGACGCTAGAGATCTACTTTGTTTGATTTCATTCAAGGAGGTCCTTTTCGACTTACATCCAAGGAATTATTCTTCCATTGTTGCTCCCTGTTGTTCAAGCTTTCTCTTTCTGCTTCTTTCATCTCAAGTTTTATCTTCTAGGTCTGTCTGCTCCGTCTAATGGTATCCTTGTTGTTTGAATTTCGGTTTTGTTGATCTGTATTCTTACTTTATTGTTGTGGGTTGAAGTTAGTTTTTGGTCTGTTTTGGTAGTGATTTGCCATTTCATCGACATTTGATTGTTTACTAATATCTCAGAGCTAGTGGATAAGATAAGCTTACTTTGTCGGGAACTTATTTGTTATTAGTGATATGGTTGTCATGTTAGAACCCGACTAACCAAGCTATAGAAAGACATATGGAAAGAATTATAATTTATGGGGTCTGACTAAATTATCTGAGATAGCTCTATTAGCTGTATGTCATTGATTTTTTCTGCTGAGATTTGATTCATGTTATGCTCTCCTGCTTAGCACTCAAATGTTAAAAGATAAACCATTGAGGTTAGATAGGCAGCTGTGGAGAGAGGAGTTTATTTTCATCCTCTACTTTAACTTTCGTAGAGGTGACTTTTTATTGGCCTATGAAAAATGTTGTTTAAGTCAGATTGTACTTCAATAGCATGCACTCTCAACTGTTATATCCACTGGTGTATTAAACACAATCTTGTCAAATGTTTCCAGATGTCATTTGTTTCCTTTAGAATGTAGTTTTAGACTTCGGCAACAGTAGGTGTTTAATGTTCCCTGTCTTCTAAACTTTTGATTCTTTTGAAATTGATTTTTAAAACCATTCCAATGTATATTATCCCAATAAGTGTACATTTTTGGAACATATGGCTGTACATTGATATAAGATTGTCAGTTTAAGTGCTCTGGCATGTATATCATGTATGAATTAACCGTGATACTTTGAGAGTCATTTGATTGTGCGCTATGTTGTTCTATTTGCAAATGTCAGCATTCATTTTGCTATTTCAATTTACTTGTCAAAAAATGCAGTGTTTTAAGATTTAAAGATAAATAGTATGCTTATATGGTTTTTGAGACAGTTTACTAGTTTAAGAGGCAGAGACATTATGCATTCCTGAATTGAAAGAAATGAGTGTAAAATACATGACAATGTGAACTTCCTTTTCTGAATTACTATATTCAAGCTTATTTCTATCACTTGTGCTAGGTTTGAGGGGCTCATTGCTAAGATCATGTCAAGGAGGCCAGTAAGTCTTTCACGGCGTTTAGCTGATGGCGGGGGTATACCATTTGTGGGCTCGATTCAGTCTAAATCTCACAGCTCCCCTTTACTTTCCATTGGGCTCGTTGTTGTGGTGCTTCCCTATGTTCTTCTGTCTTTTTTATAGCAGTGAAATAAAATTTAGCATCCTTAAGTTTAATGTGCAATGCTGTTATGCACATGTTTCTTGCAACATTGATGCATCAAATATCTCCTACTACGGCTCTTTCCCTGGCCCTTTCCATTAACGTTGTTTCAACTTATATATTACATTGCATTCATCATACATTCAATAGGTTGTATACTTTACTGAATTTGACATTTGCAAATTTCAGGGTGCAATCCTCATCATTGGTTACGTTTATAGCAATTCAGGTTTGTAAATAATCTGTTGACTTAAATCACCATAAATTGGGAACATATAATTTTTAATGCTAAAGGGAAGGATCTTGAATCTGTCTCCTGCCGTCCAACCTCATACTTCAAATACAAATTGACACATTAGACTTAATTCCTGGGTCTAATCTTTTTGAGCATGAATTTTCTGAACCCTCTTAAGGGGTGGATTTGCTTTTGTCAATAAAGATGCTCACACAAGGGCACAAGAACAGGCAAGAGCACAGAGAAGTATGCAGATTTTTATTTCCTCAGTGGTTTAGATAAAAACAAGAGACTATAAATAAAATATAGATGGCAACCTCAGCCTCAAGCCATAAACATGGAATAATTCAATGAATAACACTTCTCCTTATGGGGAAGATTAGCAGCTGTCCAATTTGGACCTCTCCAAGATCAGTTAAGTTTCTTTACTTCTCTTTTAACTCCCTTCTATCTCTGTCTAGGAATCATACCAAATTAAGGCCATTCTTCTATAAAAACAATGCCCGTATTATATCAATGAGCCTTCCAATTCCTTTAAAACCTTCGTAAATTTAATAAATAATTGAGTAATTTAACTTAGAATTGTGACATTGTACAAGCCAAAATCAGAGAATAACAAATTTATATGCTGAAACAAGTGACTTGTACTAATGAATCCTATATCATTCTGCCATTATAAGAAGTTCTTACTTCATTGATATATGAATGCTTAAGGATTACATGCTTATATAGGAAAAATAATACAAAGAGACGCAAAAACAGAGGGACAGAAATTGATGGTAGGTGAGTGTAGACGGAGGTGTAGAGAGTGTCAACAATGGCATGCAATTCGGTGTTGATATTTCTGACTTCTTACACTCCCCCTCAAGCTGGAGAGTATATGTCAATCATACCCAGCTTGCACAGAAACTTTTCAAACGTAGTTCTGCTTAGTGGTTTTGTCAGCACATCTGCAATTTGGTCCTCAGATCTGATGTAAGACAAATTCATGATGCCTGCTTCAATTTTCTCTTTAACAAAGTGTCTGTCTATCTCAACATGTTTTGTTCTATCATGATAGACTGGATTTTTGACCATTTCAATGCTGGCTTTGTTGTCACACCAAATTTGCATTGGCCCCTCATATGGAATTCCCAACTCCTTCAGTAATCTGATGACCCAAAGTCCTTCACGTACTCCATGATTAACAGCTCTTAGTTCGGCTTCTGCACTGCTTGGTGATACCACAGTTTGTTTCTTGCTTCTCCATGTAACAAGATTTCCCCATACATATGTGCAATATCCTGAGACTGATCTTCTAGTTTCTCTATCCCTTGCATGATCTGCATCAGTGTATATTATTTCTGGTAGTGCATTTCTTAAAGAAGATTCCTTTTCCAAGATTAAGCTTTAAATAGCTTAGGATTCTGTATACAGCTGCCATGTGTTCTTCTTGTGGTTGGTGCATGAATTGACTTGCTATTCCAACTGCATAGCTAATGTCTGGACGTGTATGGGTCAAGTATATGAGTTTGCCAACAAGTCTTCTGTACTGTTCTGTGTTGATTGGGACACCTTTTGGTTTAATTTCTAGGTGACAACCTTCTTCCATTGGTGTTCCTTCGAGTTGTGCCCCTAGCATTCCAGTTTCATGCAATAGATCTAGGGTATACTTCCGCTGGGATACATTGATACCCTTTTTAGTTCTTGCCACTTCCATGCCTAGGAAATACCTCATTTGTCCAAGGTCTTTCACCTGGAACTCAGTTGACAAATCCTGTTTTAAATGAGCAATAGATTCTTCATCGTTTCCCGTAATGACCATGTCATCAACATAGACGATCAAGATGGTGACTCTGCTGTTGATACGTTTGACGAACAATGTGTCATCTGCTTGTCCCTGAGTATACCCCAATCTTTTCATTGGTTTGGTGAATCTGCCAAACCATGCCCGAGGAGATTGCTTAAGTCCATACAATGACTTGTTGAGTTTACATATAGAGTTGTTAGGAGCTAAAATTCCATCTGGAATCTCCATATAAACTTCTTCTTCCAAGTTTCCATTTAGAAAGGCATTCTTTACATCTAGTTGATGCAACGACCAATCCAAGTTGGCTGCGATTGATAGGAGTATTTGAACAGTATTAAGCTTAGCTACTGGAGCAAATGTCTCCTGGTAATCAATTCCATATGTCTGAGTGTATCCTTTTGCCACCAGTCTTGCCTTGTATTTGTTGATACTACCATCAGGATTGAATTTTGGGTTGAAGATCCACTTGCATTCTACTGGTTTCTTTCCCTTGGGAAGAGTTGTAATCTCCCATGTTTTATTTTCCTTGAGTGCCCTTAACTCTTCTTCTGTAGCTCGTTTCCAATTTGGATCAGCTATAGCTTGTTGAAATGTTTTTGGGATTTTGATCTGCGCACTGTTTACAACAAAGCTTTGCATTTTCATAGACAGGTTACCATATGAGACAAAATGTTGAATTGGATGCTGAGTACAGGATCTTACCCCTTTTCTCAATGCAATAGGCCAACCAAATTCTTCAGGATTTAATCCCGAATTAGAGTCATGGTCATTCCTTTGAATGGGAGAGATAGTTATACCATTGTTTGGTTCATCTTGATTTTATAGTCTGGACTCTTCATTTTGTTGTGGTTCAGTATCCATCCCTGAATTGATTTCAACATTTGTTTCCAGTTCATTAGGCATGAGTTCAGGTTGAGGTGGAAGATGTTCTGATTCATGATCAAGTTGGGTTGGAGTAAGTTGGCTTGTGGAAGGGATAGATTCAATGATGGGCACAAGATTAGGTTGTGGTGGTGATGATTCAGGTTTATTTAGTGTTAGCCATTCAATTTCAGTGTACTCCCCCTGAATGGGTAATTTAGGGTAATAGGCTTCGGCTTCCGAGAAGACTGTATCTTTGGAGATAATAAGTTTCTTGGAAGCGGGACAGTAGCATTTATACCCTTTTTGAGTAGGTGAGTAACCAAGAAAGAGACATTTGTCAGCACGAGTACCAAGTTTGTTTCCATAATTGTTATGGACATAGACAACACAACCAAATATCTTAGGAGGCAATGAAGTGAGGATTGAGCAACTGGGAAAATTTTCTAACAGTTTTTGGATAGGTGTGTCATATTTGAGGACTTTGGAAGGCAAACGATTAATGAGATAAGCCGCAGTGAGTACGGCATCACCCCAAAAAATGTTGGGAACATTTCGTTCCATTAGTAAAGTTCGGGTTACTTCCAACAAGTGACGGTTCTTTCGCTCAGCTACTCCATTTTGTTGAGGAGTGTAAGGGCAGGAGGTTTGGTGATGAATTCCTTGTTGATCAAGAAATTCGCTAAAAATGTTGCTCATATATTCCTTGGCATTGTCACTTCGTAGTACCTTAATAGACACATTAAATTGGGTGCGCACAAAGGTATAGAAGTTTTGAAAGATTTTGGCTACGTCAGATTTGTCTTTCATTAAATAAACCCATGTGGTTCTAGTGTGATCATCTATGAAAGTAACAAACCATCTAGCATTAGTGAGAGTTTTTATGCGTGAAGGACCCCAAATGTCACTATGGATTAGTGTGAATGGCGAGGAAGGTTTGTAGGGTTGTTTGGGATAAGAGGATCTGGTTTGTTTTGCAATTTGGCAAGTTTCACACTGAAAAGGAACAGAATTTTTATTGAATAAATTTGGAAACAAATGTTTCATATAATCAACACTAGGGTGATCCGAACGACAGTGCCATAAGTTTACATCATGATTTTGTGAATTAGAGCTAACCAGTGCTCTTCTTGCCTTCCTTGCATCTTCGGATCTCAAGTTTGACTCTTCAAGGTAGAACAGTCCATCCCATTCTTTAGAAATTCCAATCCTCCTCCTCGATTTTAAATCCTGGAAGATACAAACATCATTATCAAACATGACTCGGCACAGTCGACCCTTAGTTAATTTACTCACAGATATAAGATTGACAGTGAGTGTGGGCACAAACAAGACATTATGAAGTTTCAGGGAATTAGAGAGAATAACTGTGCCAATTCCTTCAACTGTAGTATATATCCCATTAGCAACTTTGACTCTAAGATTCTCATGAATCAGTTTAAGAGTTGAAAACAAAGTGCGATTACCAATCATGTGATCAGTTGCTCCTGAATCAATAATCCAAGCATTCTCACTAGCTCGTACCGTATTTAGAGCTATAATGGAGTTACCTGATTGTACAAGGTTGATGCCGGGCATAGAATTAGACTTATTTTGTCTGTCTATCATCCTGCGGAATATCTGCAGTTCCTCTTTAGTTAGAGAATGATTATCCTCAGCTTCTGACTCAGTAGCAAAGATATGGCTTTGTTTGTTGCCTCCTGGTTTTCCATGAAGCTTCCAGCACTCTTCTTTGGTGTGGCCCTTCTTCTTGCAATAACTACACCATTTGTTTCTTCGTTCGTCTTGTGGTCGTTTTGCCGTCAAGGTTGACCTTTCAATTGAGCTCGAACTACCTTGGTTTGCTGCCAGGGCGGACTTTTCAATTGGGCTTAAGCTATCTTGATTTAAGAGCTTTCTGCTTTCTTTGAACTGCACATGGTTGACAACATCAAAGAGATGCGGTAAAGGCTTTAGGCCCATTATTCTGCCCTGTATCTCCTCAAATGAGTTATTTAGTCCCAGGAGAAAATCATACACTCGTCCTTCTTCAACTATTTTCTTGTATAACTGAGCATCTTCCACAGTTTTCCATGGATGTATTTCAAACAGGTCCTGTTGTTGCCAGAGTTTGATCAATGCGTTATAGTAATCAGTGACAGTCAGAGTACCTTGTCTCAAATCGCGAAGTTGGCGCTTCAAATGGATCAAGGCTGCAGTATTGTCAAGAGAGGAATAGGTTCTTCTAGCTGCATCCCAAATTTCTTTTGCAGTGGTTGCGAGGAGATATCCTTCGCTGATGTCATCAGTCATAGAGTTGCACAACCAACTCATAACTTGATTGTTCTCAGCAAACCATGTATCAAAATGAGTGTCATCAGGGGCAGGCTGGGATGCTCCTTCATTGATATACTTCTCTTTTCGCTTGCCACGAAGATACCTTAGCACGGTTTGAGACCATTGGAGGTAGTTTCGCCCATTGAACCTGTGGTTGATAGCCATAATCTGACTATCGGAGAGTTCTGGAGCCATCACCGTTTTGCTAGTAGTGGAGGAGTGAGAAGAAGATGAGTCTTGGGTCTCAGAATTTGTGCTTGTCATGAGTGCAATTGGTATTGTTCCCGTTATGGATGAATTTTCATGAAAAGAACCAAAACAAGGAGGAAATTTAGGAGAATCCATGAGGAAATGGTGGGTGTAGAAACTGTCATTTGGTTTCTGGAAAAACAGAGATCGGAAAGCACTCTGGACGGTGGCGCGTACTGTTCACGAGCCGGTGAACACTGGCAGTGCGTGGCTTCACGCGCCGGTGACAGTGGCGGCGTGTGTGAAGCACGCGCTGCTCAGATCGACGCCGCGCTCTGGGGTTGCGCCGATCGGCGCCGTCCGAACCTCTCTGAGGTGGTGGTGTGTTCAGACGCGCCGGAAAAACGGAGATTGGAGCACTTTGTCTCCTCCCTTGTTTTTCGATCTGCAGCGCCTCTCTCTCGCGTCTCACTCTTTTTGGTCGCCGGACTCTCGCGTCTCAGCTCTGATACCATATAAGAAGTTCTTACTTCATTGATATATGAATGCTTAAGGATTACATGCTTATATAGGAAAAATAATACAAAGAGACGCAAAAACAGAGGGACAGAAATTGATGGTAGGTGAGTGTAGACGGAGGTGTAGAGAGTGTCAACAATGGCATGCAATTCGGTGCTGATATTTCTGACTTCTTACAGCCATGATGATTACATATCTTGTTAAATCCTTATCTTTAACAAAATATTTACTAGATAAAAGAAAAAGAAAACATGCAAGAAAAAGAAATCCACATGCCACTGAAGATTAGTAATTCGTTTTTAAACTCCATTTGAAAGCTGATTTTGCTAAATTTTATTTGCTCACTTGGCAGGTGGAGCAAGTGTTGATGTTAGGGGTGTAAGTAAACTTGGAGGTAACACTTACACCATTTTTGTTGTGTTATTGAAATTCAAGCGTCATTAGCAATATCATCTAGGTCAAGCACTTGATTGTCATTTAGCAAAAGCAGTGGAGTACTAAATTAATTAGATTTCCTGTTTTCTTTGATTTTTTTTTCTAGTATTATGTTTATTGTGATGCATTTTTGTTGTTAATTTGGTATTCACCCTCTCATAAGGATGTACTTAGCTTTTAGAAAATGTGATATCGCCTGATATTTTGTCACAAAATGTGAACACTATGTTGTGTAACATGAAAGTGGTTATCTTGATTTATTTTCCATATAGATAGTATTATGTAAAGCTTCAATTTAGATTTATCTTATTGAAGCCTTATTTACCCTTTTTTGGAGTGGCTTGTTTCAGTCTCTACCCTTACTTGTAAGGAATAACTCGTGATTTTCTTAACTTTGCTTGGTAAGTTGTCTGTGTTAATTTGAAAACCAAGTTATGAAGAAATAATATCATCATGTCCAAAACTCAGATTTTTGTTTTCAACAAAATGAAAGAAATGCATAATTGTATTCTCTGATGGTTCTATTATTTGGATCAAGCATGAAACCTCGCTTAATGTCCTGATCTGTGGTTGTAGTATATGGAACCTGGCGATTCTTAATGTGTGTGATAGATTTGATAATGCTGTCTTGTTACTATAAGAAGGAGCTATTTCATCTTAATCTGTACAATAAACATTAACAATGCTGTCTCTAGTTACTATAAGCGGGCGCTCTTTTGTCAGCTTTTATTGTAAAACTGTAGATTACCGTGCTTGGAGATTCAGTTCAATAATCTTTGGTGTATATGCAGGTGGTGCTTCATGCACATTAGAAGTTCTGCAAGCATTGCCTGTATTGAAGAAGGCATATGGAGACAGCTCGCGTAAGGTTTTGCATGTTGGCCCTGACACTTGTTCTGTGGTATCTGGTTTGTTGAAAGAAGAGGAAACAGAGGCCTGGGGAATTGAGCCGTATGAGTTAGATGATGTTAGTGCAAACTGCAAGACTCTTGTACGTGAGGGCATTGTGCGTGCAGCTGACATAAAGTTTCCTTTACCGTATCGTGCAAAGTCATTTTCTCTTGTCATTGTCTCAGATGCACTGGATTACTTATCTCCAAAATATCTGAATAAAACTCTGCCAGAGTTGGCAAGGGTTGCTGCTGATGGCATTGTCATCTTTTCTGGTACATCCTCGTGAATTTCCATTATTCAAGACTATTCCAGATTATATATTTTTCCTGGAATTGGGTTTATGTAAACTATATTTTTTTGACCAATGAGCGTTTCATTCACCTAAATTACTTGACCACACATTTGCTATGGGAAATTTAGTCATTAAATATTAGCAGTGATGCATTTTGTCATAGCCTGGTGCTATGTTTCGGTGCATTGTGGTTCTTTTTCTATCATGAATCAATCGTCCGTGTTGAAAGAATCCATTTTCAATTAATCGACTTGAATTTTGGTTGATAATCTATGAATGTCCTTATATTTCTGTTTTTTCAAAGAAAAACTTCATTTGACCTTCATCCTTTTTGGACGTATGTTTAGCAGTTCATGTTGGGTGTGATAGCAAACGATGATCAGATGTACGTCTACTTTTCTTTGCCTGATTTATCATCTTCATGCATAGGTTTTCCAGGCCAGCAAAGAGCTAAAGATGGAGAAGTAGCGAAATTTGGCCGTCCAGTAAGTGACTCTATTAAATGTTAAATTATGCTTTTCAGAGTAGGCATTTAATGTGGCTACTTGCAGCTGTGATGTTAGTAGTTAAAAATTGGACAGAGTAGGCACTGGAAAAAGAGACTACAGGGGGATTGCAAGGACAATATAATTTATTTTAGCATACAAGAATCCGGATAGATTTATTGTGGATTGAAACCTTTTTGGAAGAATAGAATTTCCTTGACATTTCTTTCTTAACAGATATTTATTACCTTTGTTAATAATTAGGACCAACCTATATGATGTTAAAAAGTGACTTAATTTTAGTTAAAATTGTAAAATAACCTGTTAGTTTTAAATATTTAACTAATAATGAGAATGTTGAAATAAGCGCCAGAGTGTAACTACTATCAACAATTGGAAGTCTCTGAAGACAATAGATAGCGTTGTTCAATTCCATATTCTATGTCACTTGTGTATCTGTTGGTAGAATTCCATGGCCATAGATCGTCCCTTTTTCTTATTCATCATTTTCTATGTCAGTCATTTTTAACTAATTAGGATCTGCCTAAAGAATAATTTCTGTGGATTTGATCATTGAACAATAATGTGTTAATGGGATTTTCCATCTGTGAAGGCCAAATTACGAAGCTCATCGTGGTGGATAAGGTTTTTTGTTCAGAGTAGTCTGGAAGAGAATGAAGCTGCAGGAAAGAAGTTTGAGCAAGCTGCAGCTAAGAGATCATACAAGCCATCTTGCCAAGTATTTCATCTCAAAGCATACCCCTGAGATTTTTAGTGGTTATTATTTTTCACTCAATTAAGGGCCCAAAGGGTAAGTTAAGTTCAATAGATTATATGGAAAATTATAGTTTTTATACTCCAAATTTGGGTTATGTTGAGACAATATAGATGTATTTCATTGTGACGATGGTTTCAAGTTCATAGGTTAATTGTTGATTAATGCCATTGTATCACTATTGATTTGGATTAGTGTTTAGACGAAGTAATATGAAACCCCTATTTATTTATATGTAGCTATAAGCTATGTGTTTTGATTTTATGTTTACAAATATGTCAACCTCTACGTACAGCCAAACACTAAGAGCCTGTTTGGTTCAACTCCATTGTATGCCTGTAATGGTAATCATGATTGTATTACCAAGAGAAGAATGTTTGGTTGCTCTTTAGCATGGTAATAGGGTTTATCATGGTAATGATGATTACCAAAAAATTGGTAATTCTCATTCATACCTTCCTCCTATGAATTCTCATTATTATCTCATTGCATGGTTTAAAAAGTCTAATTTACCCTTTAGTTTTTCTTGTCTTTATTTCATTTATCTCATTTCACTTGTCGCATCACGTCACAACTGCCACCGCCACAACCTCCTCCTCCTCCACCGCTGTCACCTCCACCCGCCGCCGCCGCCGCCTCCTCCTCCACCCCTGTTGCCGCCCACCGCCGCCACCACCACCTCCTCCTCTGTCACCGCCACCCGCCCACAGCCTCTACCACCACCTCTTTCTCCACCGCCGTTGCCACCCCTGTTGCCGCCATTGGCTCACAGCCACTACCTCCTCCAACCCGACCGCCCACTGCCACTACCACCACCCCGTGGCCCACCACCTCCTCCTCCGCCGCCACCCCTGGCCCTGCCACCGGCCCACCTCCCACTGCCACCACCACCACCTCCTCTTCCTTCGCCTTCACCGGCCCACCGCCCACCACCACCACTTCCTCCTCCCCTGCCACCCCTATCATTGTCGCCGCCACTACCTCCTCCATTCCTGCCGTTGCTGGCTTTTAACTATTTTTTCTATAAAGATTATATTAAGGGTTAAAATAGACTCTGTGTAATATATTAATTTTAAATAATTGTTAAAATATTAACTCATTGCACGTTATTTAAGAATCAAATCAAGCACTACATTTGTAAGTAATATTGCATTGCATCATATTGTATTGTACTGCAGGGTGTAATGAGATCGAACCAAACGGGTCCTAAGGGTCTGTTTGGTGAGGGATTTGAAAGGGAAGGGAGGAGAGGAAAAATTTTTATGAGTTGAATTTTAAAAGATTGAAGAAGTGGGGTAATAAAATTTTAATAAAGAGAATATATAAGATCAAAGAGTAGGAAAAATTAATTAAAAATTTTTAACCCTACTTCTTTAATTTTTTTAAATTCAACTCAAAAAATTTTCTTTCCGCCCTCACTTTCCCTCTCTTCCCCTCATACCAAACAAACTCTAAGGGTGTGTTTGGTTTTAGGGGAGGGAGGGAGGGGAGGTAAATTATAATTTTGGACAAAAGAAATTCAAAATTTACCTTCTAATTTTTTTAATTTTTGAGTTCTCATCTAAAATTTACCCTCTCATTCCTTTTAAATTTTGGGTTGCCGTCCAAAATTTAAATATCTTCAATCTAAAAAAGTAATTTACTCCCCTTTCCCTCCTCTCCCCTCAAACCAAACACATCCTAAAGGAAACAATTTTGTCTCTTGAGGCTTTGCTTATACTGTCACCAAGCCAATAGAGGTAGTCAAGAAAACAAAAAAAAAAAAAAACTTTGTGGGTATCTCCGTATTGCATCAAATCTGAGGAATGAATTACACTGGTTATGACTTCTGAATGTTGCTACATGTCTGATGTTATGTTTACAAGTATGTTATACATGACAAAACACGCTGAAGTTTCTTATAAACTCGGTGGGTTGTGCGCATTGTATGGAACTTGGGAAGTGGATTCATACTATTTATGATGTGTGTGAATATCATGATTTATTATCAAATTTAGGATAAATGTGCAAAAATACTCAAACTTTTATCCAAATTGTGTTGAACATCATATGCTTTTTATAGGTGCAAAACAATTCATAAACTTGGGAGATGAGAGCAAAAATGTCACAAACCGTTAATATTTAAAAACCATCCCATCCATCCAATGTATTGTGTTATTAATTTGCTGCTTCAAGTTTTTCGCCCAAAAGAGAAAATGATTAATATTATTGTTAGTCCTTACAGTTTGTTCTTATTATAGTTTTGGTCTTTGTGATCACTATGCCCTAGTTTACTCTGTTGGGGTGTCAAATTGTGATTTTTGGTCTCTTGCATTTATTTTATTTAAAACGTTAGTCCCTGTATAGAGAAGGAGTTCTGGAGTCAGGGAGGTTATTATCAACACCAACTCCATGGCCTCCCCAACGTCGCTCTGATAACCTCAAACTTCCAATCTACTTCCTCGACAAACATGGTGAAGTGGCAGAACTGGAAGATGAATTCAAGTGGCTTCATAGTCTGAGGAGTGACACTAGGCAATTTAGGTGCCAAAGTCCTTGGCTTTGGTGAAGAGGTTATAAGCGCATACAACAATTGTACTAGTCATCTTGCCTAGTTAGCAGTCCACATCAACGAATATAATGGTGGCATTGCCACATCATCATATCCAATATCATTAACCCAGGTCTATGTTCTTATGAAAATACATGGGCTAATGTTTTGGATGGAATAAATTTAAAGGACTAAAAACCATGTTTTAAAATTATAGAGACTAAAATTATAATGTAAGCAAGCCGTAAGGATCAATAATAGTATTGACGCAAAAGAAAATTTCTGTTTTTTTATCTATACATAAATACATACACATATTTGCTGAGGTTTTTTTTTTATTACATATTGATGTGATATATCAATCATAACTATAAGTAGGCACTGCACAAACAGTTGATATTTTCGTAAACCATAAAAGATTATTAAATATAATAAGAGAGGAGCTCAATTAACTTGAAGTGTCCAGCCATGCTCGTCTTCAAGATCACCTAATTGGATGACTCTAATCATATCAAACAGCTTCATTGATGTTGTTCCTTCTCCAGTTTTGAATTCAACCCTGCATGTAAGTATAATTAACATTATTAATAACCTTTATTTATTTATTTATTTATTTATTTTTGCTTATCTTCTTGTTATTTTTATTGTTTTTAATATTATAGATATGGTGATTAAATGAGAAATGAACGTTATGTAACCTTTTATCTTGGTAGGTTATGCTATTAACGGGAGAGATTTCAGCAGCAGTTCCAGTGCAGAAAACCTCATCGACTTTCACAATAACTTCAACTGAAACTCTGCGTTCTTCAAACTAATCATATTTTCAATAATTTTTTTTCAGTTAAAAGTTCATTTTAATGGTAAAATTCAAAATTTTCTCTGTTTTTTTTTTTTTGGCTTTCGTTTTTCAGCAATTGGATATGATTCGTTATCCAATATTACCCTATTCATCCCGATTCAAGCTGAGCAGAGTCTCATCGACCAAAAAAACAAAAGCTGAGCAGAGTCTCAATCAAACGAAAATTCTCCCAAGATGATTTTCTTTTCTTTTTTTTCAATCACAAAATTTAAATTCTAAAAATCTTAAAACATACCAATGCCTTGTTTAATACGAAAGAGGGGTGTCTCTATTGATTTTCTTCTCCATTTACTCTCCATTGAGTGTATCTACCGTTAGATCAACTTTCAATGGTTGATATTTACCGTGGTGGATTTTTATTATAATGTTATTTTTTACATATTATTAAATCTCAACCATTGAAAGTTGATTTAATGGTAGATACACTCAATGGAGAGTAAATGGAGAGGGAAATCAATGGAGACACTCCTCTCACGTTTAATACTCCCTCTGGATCTTGGTTCTAAATATAAGCCATATATTTTTTATATTTATCAATCTTTTCTTAATTTACCCTTATTAAAGCTCTTTTAATAATAATCAAGAAGGAGAAGGAATTAGGGAATTAAGGAAGATGACTAAGAGGTTTTAAAAGATACATGTAATATTAACTAACTTCTTTAATTTAATTAAATTAAATAAACATACCTTATATTAGAGAGTAGAGACCGTAAAAAAAAAAAAAACCGTAAATATTTGGGTATTTCACTAGAAAAGTGTTTAGTACAAGGAATTACTTGCCAGCTACTTGGGATTGGGAAACCAATGGGATTAGGGAATACGATTGGAGCTCGGAGGAGGTGATACTGAATTTTATTCCGGGATTGGCTTTTTTAGACCAAAATGCCCTCCCATCACTCTCCAACTCCATTGGCATCATCCATTCATCCTTCATCACGTCTCTCTCTTCCTTCTCCTTATGATTGGCCCTCGGTAGGGGCAGTTATATGGGTTGGGCCCGCTGGTTATAGCGGGGTGTTTGGGTTGGCAAAATGCTAGCCTCGGACAACAATCTGAGAATCTATTACCTGCTTTCTTTATTTTTAAAATTTAATTTTTTTTTCATTTCACGTAAAAAATTTGTTTTAGTTCAAATTAATTGAATTTATTAAGTCTTTTGTTTGACTGTTTCGTTACACAAATCTTCATAACAATGATATTTATTTATCATTTTATTATTTGGCATGACCCATATACTTGCAATGCAAATAATATGATTACTTGATGTGACGTTAAGCTTAAATTTAATCTAAACCCTTTTAATTTTATACTATTGGAGTTCCTGGTAAATGCTTCCTTGGCCATTTTTTATGTGCAAATTGACTTTGGTATTATAGCAGTAAAAGATTCTTTCTATGTCATGGGATCTCTCCTCTCTCTTAAAAACATATACTTAACTCTAAATCGTTAATTCCATTAATAAATATTATAAAATTTTTAATTAAAATTTAATTTTGTACACACAGAACATATCAATGAAGACAGGAGTTTGGGGACCTCATCCCAACGTGGCACATGAGACTGTCATTGGGACAAATTGCCATTAACATATTAGCATAATATTTAATTAAGAGGAAGAAATGAAGTATTTTTTTGATACAAAAAGAAAGGAAGTATTAATTGTATTTTTATGAACAAAATCATGTATTATACGCACTCTGGGTCAATATGTACTTTGCACAAAACTTTGTATTTTTATGAACAAAACATTAATATTTTTTATACAAAAAGAAAAGAAGTTGCAACAAAACCACACATTGGGCTCAAAGAAAAAACCACACATTGGGCTCCCATTATACTCACTGTGGGCCTATATATGTACTTTGCATAAAATCTACGGCAGTCCATATTATTTGTTTTTTTTTTTCTGCCAGCATTCTCCATATTATTTACAACTTATAAATAGTACAATTTTTAAAAAAATAAATTTTATGTTATGTATAGATCAGTTTAGATTTAGAGATAAGAACCACATGATCCAGTATATTCATGTATTTCTTAAATTTTCAATCTTATTTAATAAAAAATATATAAACAATCTGTTTTTAGGGGTTGCCTGACATGTGAACTATATGGGATGATGGGATTTTTTCCCCGGCGCCCTGGATATATGCGATGATAAGATGAAGCTTAGATTAAATGATGTGATGCTTGGCCAAAAAAACAATGATGTGATGCCATGATAAAAAAAAGTGAATAGTAACCGAGTCCACTAGAAAGAACTTTATTCCCTTGAAACAAGGTAAATGATTCAAACCTACATATGGATTGAAATAAAAAAAAAAACCAATTAAATATATCTAAAATATCAAAATTCAAATTCAAGACTAAACTGTTAACTAATTCCTAATCAAATTAAGAGGCCTAATTAAGAATTTTTGGATATTATTAAAATATCTTTTTTTTTATTTACATATTATTAAAATACCAAGATGCCCCTTGATAGTTAAAAAGGAAAATTGCATGTATTTCAAGTAGAGGAATTCTTAGGTGTGGTGGAAGGGCCATCTTGTTCATACTCTATTCAATAAAAATACTCCAACGGGAAATGATTTAATCTTACGTGGCATGGGTATAAAATCATACAACATGATATATTATATTAATTTAATTGTGATTTAGTTAAAAGTGTAGGCCTGAATTTATATTTTAGTAAAATTGCATCCAAACAGTACTTCTACTTATTAGAATTGTTTAGCCATTTAAGAGCATTTGATTAAAAATTAATTGACACTGTAGGCCTGAATGTAAACTTTAATATTTCAATTAGATATAATCATAATTTTCCCTATTAAATCATATGAAAAGAGTTACTTCAAATAAGTTCCTCAATATGCTTAAATTTGATTCCATAACATCAAATATAATTATATAATAGTAAAAGTGTACATTCACTCTTTTAGTTTTATATATACGATTTTAGTTTGGTCCCTTAATTTTACATAGTATCTTTTTTTTGCCTTTTAACACTAACATTGTTAATTGGCCTTAAATGATTAATTTTTTTTATCCAATCATTGTTAGTTTCACTACCACAAAAATCGTGATACAAGAATGTTATTAACTGCCATATATCACGGTTTCGAACCGATATATATGCAGGCGCTATAAAAGGTTGGCGAAGATACATTATGGTTCCAAACTGTTATATATTCTTGACATATTATAACGGTTATAATATAACACCTGTTATATATTGAGGTTTAGGGAGACCATGATTGTAATGCCCCAAATTCTGTTTAAGGGCAAATGACCTCATACGAGAATGTAAAGAATGTTTGATGAATGCTTTTAGGAAATAAAGTATGTGTTATGACCGAATTAGCAGTAGAAAATGCCTAAACTCTGTATTTTAGTTTAATTATGTGGAAAAGTTATTATTGGACTAAAATAGAAGGGGAATGGCACATGGAAGGAGGAAAAGGAATTAAATCATGTGCCAAGTGGCAATTCAAGTGAATTTGCCATAGTCAGGGGCAAAATAGGAAGAATAAAATCTACCGACCAATTAGTTAGCAACTGATGAAGAAATTAATTACTAGCTAAAGAAATGAGAAGTGTGACTAAATGGCTAATATAATTGTTTTGAGTAACTATGTGATGCGATCCAGCAAGTTGTGTCAAATTCAAGCGATCTTTTGCAAATACCAAGTGGACCAATCACAAGAGCAAGAGCCAAACAAATTAAGGAAGCATTAACTAGGCTAGTGCAAGATACTTGGACAAAGCAAGTAGCAATTGGATCAAAACTTGACAAAAATGCTGAAAACGTCACTAACTTCATATGGGCTGCAAATGGAGATATTGATCAAGTTTTGGGCTTGCAAACTTGGAATTAAAGAGCTTGGACCAAGTACTACACATGGGAGGCTCATTTGGGCCTAAATAAGCACATTTTGAGCCTTAATTTGCTGATTACATATTCTTGAAGTTAGGTGTGCGAAAATCAACAAGGAGTTGGTGGCAGATTTAACTTTTGTTTTCTCTTGCATGTTGTATTTGATTTTTTCAACTTTCTTCTAGATTGTATTAGAATTTTGTGTTCATGTATTAGACTTTTAGGTTTCCTAGCACATGGTATTAGACTTTGTATTTTCTATGTTCAGATTTGCACCTATTACAATTAGGACATAATTCCCTATAAATACTTGGTGCTTCTTCATTTGTAAGACACAATTCAGATTTGAATCATAAATGAAAGTTGCACTTCTGCACTTTGTTTCTTGAGAGTGGATTCTCTCTAAGGGTTCTTTTTAGAACTAACAAACTTATCAAGGCTTGATCAACCTTGTGGCGTTTTCCAACACTTCGGGTCCTTGTTCTTTCGTGTTCAAGGGTTCAAGTGGATCGTCGATCTGTGTTTAGCTTTCTTGGGGTGTGTATATCTCAGAATTGGTTGTGGGTTCGTGGGATCTTCCCTTGTGGGTTCGCACCATCTTGGTATCAGAGCTTCGAATCTAAACTCAGGTCATATCTATCTGTTCTTCGTTTCCATTTTCGTTTCACGTTTTGTGCTTTGTTCTTGTGTCTGTCCATGTCCAGATTTGTTACTTCTGTTCGTCAAGTTTTTCTTTGTGGTTTCATATATTTAGTATGTCAAATTCATAGTTCAGAATCTCTTCTTTCATCTCGGTTTGGAATCGTTTCAATACGATTTTTCATTTGTGAGTTCTATCTATTTTAATCTAGTTGTGTTTTCTGGAAAATTCTGGGCTTGTTCATCTTCATTTTTCCAGAACGTCCTAAAATATTCTGTCCTTGTTTGACCACTTTTCCTTTGTGTTTTACATCATTCAATAGGTCATTTTCGTAGTTTAGAATCTCATCTTTCTGTTCGTTTTGGTATCATATCAATCAAAAATTTCCACTGTGAGTTAAAGTCTTTACAAAATAGACGCTTTTCTGGAATTTCTGGGTTCAGATTTCTTGAGTTTTGTTGTTTGTGATAGATTTTGCATTCTCTTTAAATTTCAGTAGAGGAGAAAAACGAAAAAAAAAAAAGACAAGAGCATCAGAAAAAGAAAAAGAAAAAAAAATTGATAAGAAAAAAAAAACTGAAAAAAAAAGAAGAGCAACAAGTGTTGTGTTGGAAGTGTTTTGAGCAAAAATATCTATTGTCACACCCAGAATTTGTGGAGTTTGTGTCATTTTAACTCTTGATTTCCTTGAAATTCCTTTTCCAATACTCACTTTGATATTCCATATTTCTAAGTGTTGTGTTGATTCTGCAAATTGTGATTGCTTTGATTATGAATTGCTTAGTTCTTTAAAGTGCCACAAGAGGAATCTAAGAGTGGAAAAAGACAAGAGTGAAATACATCAACTTAAAAGCCAAATTTGAGTGAAACACGAGTGTAGAGTGACATCCTTGAGGGAAACACGTGAGGAATTTGTGAGGAAAATTATTTCTCTAACATCTTTCTTGTAGAAACAATGTCAAATGCAGAAGAAACATCCGGTGGTAACAACCCAAAGAATCTAGATGACCACCTCAAGGCAATACAACAACATTTTGCACGTATGGATGTTGTTTATGGAGAAATAAGGGATAGGATGGATAGACAAGGTGAAAGAATTGCAAACTTACAACGAGTCAGACCAAATCCTAGAAGGCACAATAGGCGGGATACCTCTATGGATGAATTTGAATCTGAGCATGATGAGGTTAGTGGTGCTAGTGAAGAAGATTTTGAATATGAATATGAAGTGGGAAGTAATAGGCATAGAGGAGATAGGAGGTATAGGAGAGGACATGGCGGAAATATTCCTAGGGAAAGAAATAGAGTGGATGGGAACCTAGGGAGCATCAAAATGAAAATACCACCTTTCCAAGGTAGGAGTGATCCTGAAGCATATTTAGAGTGGGAGAAGAAGATAGAAATGATTTTTGAGTGCCACAATTATTCTGAGGCAAAAAAGGTGAAGTTGGCAGCAATAGAATTCACTGATTATGCCATTGTTTGGTGGGATAAATTGGGCATCAATAGGAGGAATAATGGTGAGAGGCCTGTAGCAACATGGAGGGAAATGAAAACTCTAATGAGAAGGAGATTTATTCCTAACCATTACTATAGGGAACTTTATCAAAAGTTGCAAACCCTTACACAAGGCCCTAGGAGTATGGAGGAATATTATAAAGAGATGGAGTTAGCTTTGATAAGAGCTAATGTGCAAGAAGATGGAGAGGCTACAATGGCTCGTTTTCTGAATGGGCTTCACAAAGAAATTGCTGACACTGTGGAATTGCAACATTATGTGGAGCTGGAGGACATGGTGCACATGGCAATTAAGGTGGAGAAGCAACTCAAGCGTAAAGGCGCTTCAAAATTCCATTCTGGATCAAGTTCTTCACAAAAACATATTTGGAAGAAAGGAGAAAGAGCTTTCCAGAAGGAGACCACTAACAACAAAGAAGAAACTACATCAAAGAGCAAAGGTAAAATTGATTCCCAAACTTCTAGAAATAGAGATATAAAGTGTTTTAAGTGTTTGGGTACAGGTCATATAGCTTCTCAATGCCCCAACAAGAGAGTCATGATTCTTAAAAATAGTGAAGTTGTGACTGAAAGTGAAAGTGATCATGATTCCATTAAAGATGCTAGTGATGATGGGGTTGAATATGCCGTAGAAGGAGAATGCCTTGTGGTTAGAAGAGCTTTGAATTGCCAAGTGAAGGAAGATGAGACGAATGAGCAAAGGGAAAACATTTTCCATACTCGTTGCCTCATTAATAACAAGGTTTGTAGTTTGATCATTGATGGTGGGAGTGTAACAAATGTTGCAAGCACTACATTGGTTGAGAAATTGAATTTGCTTACCATTAGACACCCTAGACCATACAAGTTGCAATGGTTGAATGAATGTGGGGAAATTAAAGTTGATAAGCAAGTTCTTGTTTCTTTTTCAATTGGCAAATATTGTGATGAAATATTGTGTGATGTTGTTCCTATGCATGCTGCACATATACTTTTAGGAAGACCATGGGAGTTTGATAGAAAAGTCAAGAGGGATGGGTTTACAAATAGATATTCTTTTGTAATGAACAGCAGACCTGTGACTCTTGTTCCATTGACTCCAAAACAAGTATATGAGGATCAACTCAAGATGAAAAGAGAGAAAAATGAGAGAGAAAAAAGAAAAGAGAGTGAAAAAGAGAGAAAATCTGAAAGTTCAAAAAAGGAAATCCAGAGGAAGGAAATGAGTGAGGAGAGAAAAGAAAAGAAGAAAATGAGTTTTTATGCAAAAGAGAGTGAAGTGAGAAGTGCTTCTCTGGATGAAACACACTTGCTACTCCTTGTTTACAAGGAATCCTTTTTGAACACTAATGACATTAACTCTTCTTTTCCTAGTGTTGTTGGTTCTTTGTTGCAGGAATTTGATGATGTGTTCCCTGAAGAAACTCCACCAGGTTTACCACCTATTAGAGGAATTGCACACCAAGTTGATTTCATTCCTGGAGCAACAATTCCTAATAGGCCAGCCTATAGAAGCAATCCTGAAGAAACAAAAGAGCTTCAAAAGCAAGTGGGAGAACTCATGGCAAAGGGGTATGTTAGAGAAAGTTTAAGCCCTTGTGCAGTTCCAGTGCTTCTAGTACCAAAGAAAGATGGAACTTGGAGGATGTGCATTGATTGTAGAGCCGTCAACAATATCACTGTAAGGTACCGCCATCCCATTCCTAGATTAGATGATATGCTTGATGAGTTGCATGGTTCTATTGTCTTTTCTAAGATTGATTTGAAATCTGGGTACCATCAAATTAGAATGAGAGAAGGGGATGAGTGGAAAACTGCTTTCAAGACCAAACATGGATTATATGAATGGTTAGTTATGCCCTTTGGGTTAACTAATGCACCTAGCACTTTCATGAGATTAATGAACCATGTTTTGCGTGCTTTCATTGGGAAATTTGTTGTGGTTTATTTTGATGATATTCTGATTTATAGCAAGAATTTGGACGAGCATTTGGATCATTTGCATTGTGTTCTTGATGTTTTGAGGAAAGAAAAACTGTTTGCAAATCTGAAAAAGTGTGATTTCTGCATGGATAAACTTGTTTTTCTTGGTTTTGTGGTGAGTGCTAAAGGAATAGAAGTTGATGAGGAAAAGATACGAGCTATAAAAGAATGGCCAACACCTAAAAGCATAACTGAGGTGAGAAGTTTTCATGGTTTGGCTAGTTTTTATAGGCGATTTGTGAAGGATTTTAGCACGCTTGCTGCACCACTCACTGAGGTCATTAAAAAATCTGTTGGTTTTAAATGGGATAAAGCACAAGAAGATGCATTCATTGGCCTTAAGGAAAAATTGTGTTATGCACCTGTGTTAGTATTGCCTGATTTTAGCAAAACTTTTGAGATTGAATGTGATGCATCTGGAGTTGGGATAGGAGCTGTTTTAATGCAGGAAGGAAAGCCAATTGCTTATTTTAGTGAAAAGCTAAATGGAACAGCCTTGAAGTATCCAACTTATGACAAAGAGCTGTATGCGCTTAAAAGAGCCTTGGAGAATTGGCAACACTACCTTTGGCCAAAACAGTTTGTGATTCACACTGATCATCAATCCTTGAAGCATATTAAAGGTCAAGGTAAGCTGAACAAGAGACATGCAAGGTGGCTGGAATTTATTGAGACATTTCCATATGTCATCAAATACAAGAAAGGTAATGAAAATGTGGTTGCTGATGCATTGTCTAGAAGGTATACTCTTCTTTCAACTCTTAATACTAAGTTGCTTGGCTTTGAATATATCAAGGAGTTGTATGCAAATGATGCTGATTTTTCTGAATTGTTCCTTGAGTGTGAAAAGAAAGCATTTGCTAAATTTTATAGAGTTGATGGGTACTTGTTTAAAGAAAATAGACTGTGTGTGCCTCAATGTTCATTGCGTGAATTGCTTGTTAGAGAAGCACATGGGGGAGGTTTAATGGGTCACTTTGGTGTGAAAAAGACTTTGGATGTTTTGCATGAGCATTTCTTTTGGCCTAAAATGAAACGTGATGTGGAAAGAATTTGTGCTAAATGCATAACCTGTAAAAAGGCTAAATCTAGAGTCTTGCCACATGGTTTGTATACTCCTTTACCTGTACCTAGTGAACCTTGGATTGACATATCAATGGACTTTGTTTTGGGTTTGCCTAGGTCAAAAAGAGGGATGGATTCCATATTTGTGGTTGTTGATAGATTTTCTAAAATGGCACATTTCATTGCATGCCATAAAACTGATGATGCCACATACATTGCTGATATGTTCTTTAAAGAAATTGTGAGGCTTCATGGCGTCCCTAAAAGTATTGTTTCTGATAGGGATACCAAATTCTTGAGTCATTTTTGGAGAGTTTTGTGGGGAAAGCTTGGTACTAAATTGTTATTTTCTACTGCTTGTCATCCACAAACTGATGGACAAACTGAAGTTGTTAACAGAACCTTATCACAATTACTCAGAATTGTGATTCAAAAGAACTTGAAAAATTGGGAAGATTGTTTGCCATTCATTGAATTTGCATATAACAGAAGTGTGCATTCATCTACTGATTATTCTCCTTTTGAAATAGTATATGGTTTTAATCCACTAACTCCTCTGGATTTATTACCATTACCTATTGATGAGAGAGCAAGTCTTGATGGGAAAAAGAAAGCTGAAATAGTGCAGCAACTTCATCAGCGTGTGAAACAACAAATTGAAAAGAAAAATGAACATTATGCATTCAAGGCCAATAAAGGAAGAAGGCGTGTTCTTTTTGAACCTGGAGATTGGGTGTGGGTGCATATGAGAAAAGAAAGATTTCCAGCTCAGAGAAAATCCAAATTAGCTCCAAGAGGAGATGGTCCATTTCAAGTTCTTGAAAGAATAAATGATAATGCTTACAAGATTGATTTGCCTGGTGAGTATTCTGTTAGTGCTACTTTTAATGTAGCTGATTTATCTCCTTTTGATGTAGGTGAAGATTCGAGGACGAATCCTTTTGAGGAGAGAGGGAATGATGCGATCCAGCAAGTTGTGTCAAATTCAAGCGATCCTTTGCAAATACCAAGTGGACCAATCACAAGAGCAAGAGCCAAACAAATTAAGGAAGCATTAAATGGGCTAGTGCAAGATACTTGGACAAAGCAAGTAGCAATTGGATCAAAACTTGACAAAAATGCTGAAAACGTCACTAACTTCATATGGGCTGCAAATGGAGATATTGATCAAGTTTTGGGCTTGCAAACTTGGAATTAAAGAGCTTGGACCAAGTACTACACATGGGAGGCTCATTTGGGCCTAAATAGGCACATTTTGAGCCTTAATTTGCTGATTACATATTCTTGAAGTTAGGTGTGCGAAAATCAACAAGGAGTTGGTGGCAGATTTGACTTTTGTTTTCTCTTGCATGTTGTATTTGATTTTTTCAACTTTCTTCTAGATTGTATTAGAATTTTGTGTTCATGTATTAGACTTTTAGGTTTCCTAGCACATGGTATTAGACTTTGTATTTTCTATGTTCAGATTTGCACCTATTACAATTAGGACATAATTCCCTATAAATACTTGGTGCTTCTTCATTTGTAAGACACAATTCAGATTTGAATCATAAATGAAAGTTGCACTTCTGCACTTTGTTTCTTGAGAGTGGATTCTCTCTAAGGGTTCTTTTTAGAACTAACAAACTTATCAAGGCTTGATCAACCTTGTGGCGTTTTCCAACACTTCGGGTCCTTGTTCTTTCGTGTTCAAGGGTTCAAGTGGATCGTCGATCTGTGTTTAGCTTTCTTGGGGTGTGTATATCTCAGAATTGGTTGTGGGTTCGTGGGATCTTCCCTTGTGGGTTCGCACCACTATGTAGTTACATGCTTTATGGGGAGCAATAGGATTTTTGACAAGTGGCAAGATTTGGATGAAGGGAGAGGAGTTGGAAAAGTCAAATAACAATTTTTTAATCCATTTCTCTTCCCTCTCTCCTTGTATTTCCGATCAAAGGTATGGGAAGGATACAAATATGATCATTTCATCATCTTCTTCTCTCTCTTGCTCTCTCATTTTTGGCCATTGCTAGAGGAGGAAAGAGAAAGTGAAATCAAGGAATCTCTTGCCCTTTTAGCCTAGTAGATGACCTCTAAAGCCAAAATCCTCTTCTTTAATCTTGTTCCTCTTGTTGAGAGCTTTAAGTGTACGGTTTTAGATTTTTAAGAGGTGGTGATTTGAAAACTCAAGAAAACTAGAGGTTGGTCAAGCAAGGAACAAGTTAGAGAAAGTGATAAAGGTGAGTAAGAGCAAGCTTTTGATATCTATATTGTGATAATTGGTTGAGGCTTTAATTTCTGGAATTTTTGCCATAATTTTCGTGTGTATTAGGGTTGTAGAGAGTCATGGTGTTTTGATTGTTAAAATGGTGTCATGTGGTGTGTTTTGGTCAATGGTAGTGGATTGGAGATTTAAATGTGAAGTTTGACAATTTTGAGATTTTTTGTTGAAATGTTGCCAAAACAGAACATGAGAAAGAGATGTGAATTTGGTTAATTTGAGGTTTCCATTGGATTCCTTGAGGAAAATTGTGTGAGAGTAGTGTTGGATGTGAATTTTGAACCATTGGAAACTTAGGTTTAAAAGTTGCAAGATTTTGTTAGTGAAAATTCTGTATAGGGCAGTTTGGTTGTATGGTATTTTGAAATAGCAAATGATGTCAAAAAATTATGAAAATTTTCATTTTTGTAGTAGACATTGTAAAATTTCCAATGTATAAAGTTTGTATCATTTCAATGTGTGTGCTAGGAGTTATGAATTTCCAAAGTTAGATGTTGAAACTGGGATCAATTTTAGAACAGCAAGGAGAACTGTTGAATTCTGTATTTTTGTGGTTATAGACAGCAATGATTCATATTTTTCCTGTAAAAAGGACTTAAAAAGCTTCAAGTAGGACTTAGAGTCACCCCATTTTGATTTTTTTAGATTTAGTTATAATTTTTTGAAGTTTAGCCAAGAAACAGAAATTTCATTGGCTGTAACCAAAGGTTCTTGGCCGCAGCTAAAAAGTGTCGAACCTACTTTTGGCTACAGCCAAAAACTTTCTGACCTCTTTTTGGCCACAGCCAGAAAACTTTTGGCTGCAGCAAAAAACCCTCTGAGCTATTTTTGGCCATAGCCAAATAATTCTTGGCCGTGGCCAACTCCTAAAAATCAGCATTTTTCACTTCTAAAAGGTGGTTTTTAGTATAATTCTTTCCAACTGGGAATTTTAGTTTTTGTTGTGGTTATCATATTTTGGGGTTATTGTACATATTGTAGATGTTGTAAATTCGAATAGTGTTATATAATCCCCATTATGGGAAATTGAAAGGGGCGAATATGCCCCATAAACGCTGTTAGTTAATGAATATATCCTGGGTGAATGTCGGGAATTTTTGTTAAGCGCTCTGATGTATGAAATAGAATTGAACAAGCAAAATATATTTGAAAAGTGAATAGAGACCATATTGTACAGATTTTGGAAAAGTTTAAAAAGTTTTAAATTATTCTCGGTCTCTTATTTAATCTATGACACGTGTTCAACTATAATTATGCCATTTATTGTTTGGGGGTTATAATGATTTGCCCGTTGTTGTGATAATAATTAACGGGCACATGTAAACAACTATCATAATATATGGTAGTACTTATATGATACATAACGGTCTCATTTTACAACCGTTATTTATTCAATAACATACATAATAGTTTGTATATAAGAACCTTGACTTTTAATAAGTACATAAATAATAGTTTCTAATAAAGAACCGTGTACATTTATAATACATGACGGTTTTTATAATAACTGTGATGTATGGATATAATACTCTTCAAATGAGAGCTTCTAAACTAGTTGACCTCCTCTATATATATAATAGATTAGTAATATCTTTCACATCGAGTAGTTATGCAATTCGGATTAGATCAAGACATTCTGGGCTTTGTGGGGGAGAATCAATGGCAATTGTTGATGTATATAAGTAATAATGTAACTGTTGATTTATATATATAATTGTGTCTCTTCATAGGAATTTGTTAGATCTCTCATGTTTTGATGATAATAAAGGATGGTATAAAAAAAGATTTGATAAACAAATAAGTTTGAATAAAGTAATAACAGGGAAAATCATTACTTGAAGTAAGCATTGGAGTAATGAAGAAAGGCCAAGAGAAAAAGCTGAGAAACTTTATTACTGGCAAGTGTTAGAGCAAGCGTTTCACCCAAGAGGGGGGGTGAATTAGGTGATCTTAAAAATTTCGTTGCAAATATAAAATTTGACGTTGAAATTAAAACATGAAAGAGTAAGGAGAAATATCACCGAAGTGTACACCGGGAGTTATACTGGTTCGGCCACAACCACTTTGACCTACGTCCAGTCTTCAGAGCTTCTCTGAGAGTTTTACTATAACTTCCAAGATTCAGTGGGTTCTTGGCACCTTAGTACAAGCAAGTTCCTACACCTGGACACTCGCTCCCCCTTACAAGTTGTAATTCAATCCCAACTCAAGGTTCCACAACCTTAAGTTACCTCAATAACAAATATTGAGTTTGAATGAAATATCTCTCTTACAGAGTAAATAAGAATCACTGAAGCATAGAATCACAAGTATAATGGAAAACAGAGTAATGAACTTGATGATACGTTCGTAAGTGTGTTCTTGTCTCTTTCTCTATTCAGATGTCCACATATATATAGATACGTTGGTAATGATTGCTGGAACATATTTCTTCATGTCCGTTGGAGCGTGCGCAGCCATTATTGACTTTTCCAGTTTTTTTGAAAGACATACGTTATGGTAGGTGACGGTCGATGACATTTGAGCATTGCTTTTGACTTTCCTTATTTGGTAAGATCTCTTCATTATTTACCTGTTGAAATGCTAAGTACACTAATATAATGAAAAGTTAATCAAATAGGAAACAGAACAATGACCGTTGGAATGATTTCAAACTTTATGGGTTTGCTTACTCGAGTAGCTACTCGAGTATCACATGAAGGTTACTCGAGTACTTACTCGAGTATCATCGGGAATTCTTAAATTAACTTCAAGTCAATGAGCAAATACAAGAATACTCAGGTAGTGCATGGAATAACTAATTTTCAAACCTTTGGAAATGTCTATTTACTCGGGTACCAACTCGAGTAAGGCACTCATAACTTTATGAGTTACTCGAGTACCAACTCGAGTAAATCTTCAAATAACTTTTGATTACTCGATGCCCTACTCCAGTAATGTTGGCAGGATTTCAAGGCCGAGAGCACTTACCTTGTTACTCGGGTATGGACTCGAGTAAGGCACTAATTTTTGCATAGGTTACTCGGGTACCACCTCGAGTAATTGTACTTCTTGTGCATGACTTACCCTGGTACTGACTGGAAGTTTCCCTTGAAAATATTTTAGCATACTCGGTTACTTACTCGAGGAATCCACTAAAAATACAACATTAGATACTTGCATACTAGAGTAAGGACTAGAGGAAAATGAGATAAAAAGAAATCAAGTTAATCGGGTACTACCTTCAAGTTTTAACTTACCTTAGTGCGTTACTTGAGTAGCTCCTCGAGTAACATTAGCAGTAGTACTAAGTGCCGAGAGCTCCACATTTTCAGAAACAGGGTTACTCGAGTAGCTCCTCGAGTATCGTTGGAAACTTGAAGGCAACTGGAAGTTTTTCACATGGTTACTCGAGTAGCGCCTCGAGTAACATTGGCAGGCCGAGAGCAACTCCAAGTTTTTACCTGGTTACTCGAGTATCTCCTCGAGTAACATTGGCAGGCCGAGAGCACCTTGAAAATTTTTGCACTATTACTCGAGTACCTACTCGAGTAACGTTGGCAGGTTACTGGAAGTTGTCTCTGGTTACTTCAAGTTTTGTCTCATTACTCGAGTAACTCCTCGAGTAATGACTTGGTAAACTTGCTTCTGATCAAGTTCTTCAGCATTTTCTCTTGGTTTTTCTTCATTAGTCCAATGCTTACGTCAAGTGATGCTTGTTCCTGTCATTACTTTGTTCAAACTTGTTTATTAATCATTTATTTTTCAAACCATCCTTTTGTTATCATCAAAACATGGGATCTAACAGCAAGTTTTCTAAAGGGTTACTCGAGTAGGTACTCGAGTAATGGACATAAACTTGAAGTAAACAGAGTCAACCTTCAAGTAACCTGCCAACGTTACTCGAGTAAGCACTCGAGTAATAAGGTAAATGACTTCCAGTTGCTCTCGCCCTGCCAACGTTACTTGAGTAAGTACTCGAGTAACCATGTAAAAGACTTCCAGTTATTCTCGCCCTGCCAATGATACTCGAGTCCCCTGCTTCAAGAAATATGTTGCTCTTGGCATTTTCTATCTTGCCAATGTTACTCGAGGAGCTACTCGAGTAACTCACTGTAGTAAGCAAAACTTGCAGGTAATACTCAAATAACTTGATATGCTTTTGTTACACTTCACTCGAGTCACTACTCAAGTATGCAGGTATTCAATCACTTATTTAAACTGGATTACCTGAGTAAGTAATCGAGTAATAGGCAGAGTTAACACAGAACTTCAAGTCACTACCCGAGTAAGCTAAGCAGAAAACTTATGTTTACTCGAGTAAGTACTCGAGTAACAAGGTAATCAAACTTGAAGTGCTCTCGGCCTTGAAATCCTGCCAACATTACTGGAGTGAAGCATCGAGTAACATAAAGTTTATTTGAGAGTTTACTCGAGTAACCTATGAAGAAAAGTTTGTCATACCCAAGTAAGTATCCGAGTAAACAGGTATTTCCAAAGGTTTGTAATTTTGTTTACTCCATGCACTACCCGAGTAAAGCAATGTTCATTTATTAACTTGCAGTTTATCAATACTCTCACGATGATACTCGAGTAAGTATTTGAGTAAAACTTAATGAATACTCGACTAACTACTCGAGTATGCAAGTCCAGAAATTCAGAATTAATTCCAACGTTCATTGATTTGTTTCCTATGTGATTAACCTTTCATTGTATTAGTATTCTTAGCATATTTGTAGATAAACAATGAAGAGATATTACCAAATAAGGAAAGTCAAATGCAATGTTCAAACACTACCTACCGCCACCTACCACAAACGGATATTTTTTAAATACTGGAAAAGTCAAAAGTGGCTGTGCACACTCTAACGGATAAGAAGAAAATGTTCCAACGGTCATTACCAACACATCTATATATATAGGAACATCTAAACAGAGAACAACAACAAGAACACACACACGAACGTATTATCAAGTTCACTACTCTGTTTTATATTTGTAATTCTGTACTTCAGTGATTCTTATTCACTCTGTAAGAGAGATATTTCATTTAAACTCAATAATTGTTATTGAGGTAACTTAAGGTTGTGAAACCTTGAGTTGGGATTGGATTACAACTTGTAAGGGGGAGCGAGTGTCCAGGCGAAGGAACTTGCTTGTACTGAGGTACCAAGAACCTATTGAATCTTGGAAGTTATAGTGAAACTCTCAGAAAAACTCTGAGGACTGGACGTAGGTCAAAGTGGTTGTGGCCGAACCAGTATAACTCCCGGTGTACACTTCGGTGATATTTCTCCTTACTCTTTACTGCTTTATATTCACCATCAAGTTTTTATATTGAACGAAATTTTAGTATCACCCAATTCACCCCACCTCTTGGGTGAAACGCTTGCTCTAACAGAATTAACCTTGGAAAGCAAAGAACTATGGGGGAAAACATATACCCATATCAAAAAGGGTGGATGGGATATGCAAACACGTGAGTTCAAGGTTTTACATAACCCCTGCGCCCTTTCTGATAGGGGTATTTGTTTTTTACCCTATCTTCCTTTGATTTCCAGGATTAATTGCTCAAGAGACATAAGGTATAGGTGAACACTTACATTATTATATATATAGATCAGGAGTGCTATTGATTCAAGCTACAAAGCTTAGAAAATCTTAATCTATCCAAATTACATCACTACTCGATGTGAGAAGCACTACTCTATTATATATATAGAGATGAGACAAGTAGTTCAGAAACTCTTACATTGAAGAGTTTAGGACTAATTACAATGTTGAATTTCATAGAGTTTAGTTTGGTGCCACCTGAAAAATAGGAGAGGAACCTTTAGTCAGAGCAATATGAGATTTCTGATAAATCCTAAATTTTATATATTTTATCCTACCTTATTCATTTATTTTGGGGACTATTTAAGGCTAATTGGGATTTTTTAGATTATATTTGGATTGTTAGCCAATTTTCAAAAATAATATAAATCTAAATTGATTATGAAATTATTGGGTTTAAATTGTTAATATCTTGATTGTTATCTTGTGATTGGATAATATTTCCAAATAAATGATAAATCATGATTTTATTCGATTCTTGCAGGGCAAGGAAAAATAGATTAGAAGATTATGGTGCAAAATTTTTCTTGGAAACTAAAATAGAATCTAATGGTTGAGTTTTATTGGGCTAATTAAATTTTAATGTGACCTAAACTTTAACCCAAAGCTCTCTCTTCCTCCCTTTTAATTAACCTAGCCTCCATAACATAAGAAGGTCATGCTCACACACACGTGGAAGGAGGGCAGAAGATATTGCTTTTGGCTTGAAGAGTTTCCCACTATAGGAAAAATTCATGATTGTCCTTCTACCAATTGGTTCCATTCGCCACACATACTGCTCCGCCATATCTCTCATTCACTTTCTCTGGCCATGAACCTACCTCCACTACCCTATTAAATACTTCATCTTGTTCATATTTCTCAAGTGCAAGTGTAAAGACTGACGCAATTAAAGTAATAAGTTCTTCTCAATCTTCCCTCATGGCTGTGACGATTTGCTTGGAGCTTGGAGGAGAGAATATTTTCATGGCAGCTTAGACTATTTTGGGAGGCAACTTGGGAGGAGCATGGAGGAAGGTAAACCTAGGAGCTTACACTTGAAGACCACAATGGAGTGTTTTTTCTTTTATCTTTTTAATTTAAGACTTACGATTATTTAGTTTTAAATAATATTGACTTATATTAATTAAGACAATCTAGTTTTAAATTGTAAACATATCTCTTTTGGATTGGATTGATATTTTGGAAAGTTTTATGCTCAAGACAATTGTTGGAATTTTTGTTTGCAAACATTTGGATTGTCAATTGAATTATTAATTGAGTTTTTGTTATTAATTTACTTGTCAATTTGGGTTTATTCTCTTGATTGTTTAATTGAATTGGTTAATTGTCTAGTTGTTCAATTGGACAATTGTAAACAAGATTCCCAAAATTATTTTGAAATTAATTGTGATTGATTTTTAATGAGTTTAATTAACTACTGCTTATTTCATTGCGAGTTTTCTGGTGGAGTAAGTGTTATCGAGCTTGAGAGTTATTTCCCATGTTTCAATTAGGTGATTAAAATTATTAATTTCAATCTTTCATCAACCTCCCTTTGGTCTGATTAATTAATTTGGGCTAAGAAAGTTAACTCCTTGTGAATCCGAAGTTTTCCCCTTCATAATCATAATTGAATTAAATCTTTATTGTTTGTCTTGTTTTCTAATCAATCTTTTGCTTAGGATTTTAATTCCCCTTTCACAAGAAAAACCCCTAAAAATTGCATTCATATAGATTAGTCTCATTCTCATATAGGTTTTAGAGTCAATTGCATTAGTGCATTTAGTTAGTTTAATAGCATTTAGGTAGTAGTGTCTTGCGTCCTAGTTTAGGTTTATTCTATTGCATCTTTTGTCACTTAAAAATCAATCTTAAAGAAAACCTATAGCTTGCTCCTTGGAAGGATAACCTAGGTTGACTCTAAACTGCATAATTAATTAGGACATTATTTAATTGATTGCTTTAGTGATAGAAGCACATATCAATTTTGGCGTCGTTGCTGGGGAGCAACGGTTAGGCTTTAGGTTTGAGTTTTTAGGTGATTTCTTAGGTAGTTGTTTATTGCATAACCCAGTCCTCTTCTGAAAAATTGTTTAAAATTGATCGTGAGATTGAGAGAACATTTCACCATCGAAGAAGAAATAGAGCTAGTACTCTTGTAGGCAGTAGCTCTTTTGTTAAGCCCATTGTTGAGTCTTCTGATTCTAAGGTCAATATGGATGGTGAACACATTGTTATTAATGCTGATAAGAATGCTGGTGCTCATATTGTTGATCCTGCTATAACCATTAATGATTTGCATTTTCAAAATAGGTGCATAAATTATCCTGATATTAACGTGAATTTTGAGTTGAAATTTGGATTGATACACTTCCAAAATTTAATGGCCTTTCAGGTGAGGAAGCGTACAATCACTTGAACATGTTTCACATGGTTTGCATTGCTATGAAACCTATTGGTGTGACTAAAGATCAGATTAAGATGTGTGCCTTCCCATTCTCTTTAGAAGGATCTATTAAAAATTGGTTGCTTCGATTGCCTCCTGGATTCATTACTTCATGGAATCAATTGAAGAAGCTGTTCTTGGAAAAGTATTTCCCAGCCTCTCGTACTTCATCTATTAGGAAGGATATATGTGGATGTCGACAAATGGTTAAGGAATCCTTATATGAATATCTAGAGCGTTTTAAAATGCTATGTTCTAGTTGTCCCCACCATCAGATTCCGGATACACTATTGATCCAATACTTCCATGAAGGTCTCTTACCTCTAGAGGAGATTTATTAGATTCAGCTGTTGGTGGTGCTCTTCTGTACTTGACTGTTGATCATGCTTGGGAATTGATTGAAAGGAAAGCTGAGAATAGCCAACAATTTGGTTCTAGACAATAGGTCAAAGTTAATGAAGGGGATTACTTTCTTCTAATTCTAAATCTCGCCCAGAGGGCAAAATTGATAGGCTTATATCTGCTATGAAAAAAATGGCTATCTCATATGCAAAATTCTTCTAATATAGTCAATCCTATGGGGCCTTCTACTTCTTTTACCCTACAACCTAAATCTTCTGCTCTAACAGGGCCACTCTATTCTATTTTCTCTCTAGCCACTCATGGTACTAACTCTTGACCCTATATGAATGATGGAGTTGAATCTTGTAATGAGATATATCCTTCTAAGACTATGACTCAAGGTGGCAAAAAATATGATCCTTAATCCAATACATATAATCCTGGATGGCGTAACCATCTAAATCTTTGACATGTAAATGGCCAAGATCAACAAGCACAATTCAATCAAAGTGGAAATTTTAATGGCAAGATGTTTCACCAAGTTAGACAACCAATGCCAGTCCATAATGAGGGTTCAAAGTTAGAAAGCAAGATGGATGCTATGATAAAAATCCTAATGGACAAGTTTGACTAGAAAGATAAGGAACAACAACAAAAGGATTTGCAACATAGACATGAAATTCAAGCTCTTCAAACTCAGATTGGTAAATTATCTAATGCACTCAATAATGTATAGAGTCAAGGTTCATGAAAGCTTCCATCTTAAGTGATAACCAATCCAAATATTGGAATTCAGCTGAATCCTAATATTGGTGGAGTTAATGCTATATCTGTTCGACGTGGAAAGATAATCCCCTCTACAGATCCTGTTACCACTAGTACTTTAAAAGACAAGGAAGTTGTTGATAACTCTCCTTCCACTTCAACATCACAGGATCAGTCTACTTTATCAAAAATATAAGTGGTGCCTCATGAAGAACAAGAAAAGTATGAGGAAGGAAAGAAAGTGATTAAGCCAGCCCTGCCCTTTCCTATTGTGGTAGCTAAGGCATAAAGGAGAAAAAAAGGAAGTTGAGATGTTTAATGAAGTCTATGATATCTTCAAGAAGGTGGTGATCAATGTTTCACTAGTTGACTCAGTCACACAAGTGCATAAATATGCAAAGTTCTTGAAGGAGTTGTGTACTACAAAGAGAAAGTTTAAGCATGAAGGCAAAGTTGACTTAGGGGCAGTTATCTCCTTTCTTTATCAAATGCCAACGCCAGTGAAGTGCAAGGATCCTAGTACCTTTCTCATACCGTGCACTATTGGTGACATGACTTCTTGATGCTTTAGCAGATTTTGGAGCAAATATCAACGTTATGCCAAAATCAGTCTTCAATTAACTCAAAGGCATAGAGCTTACGCCTACAAATCTCATTGTATCCCTTGCTGATAGATGTTGCATAGTCCCAGAAGGCGTCTTGGAGGACATCTTGGTTAAGGTAAATGATTTCATATTCTCTGCAGACTTCTATGTTCTTGATATGGATGATGGTAGGTTTAGGCTGAAAGGACATTCATCTTTGATTTTAGGCAGCCTTTCCATAAAACTGTAGAGTTATGATAGATGTGCATACTGGTAGCCATACTCTGGAATTTATTAGTAAACCTATTAGATTTAATGTGCTTGAATCTATGAGACATCCCCTTGATGATTGTGCTAAGATAGATGTTAATGTTATTGATGCTATTGTGGATGATTCTGTTATAGATCTTAGAGATAGCATGCCTAGTAGATCCTGTGATATTACCTGTTTAGATGATACTATCTCTTATTCATGTGCTGAAATTGGTAGTTGTGATATATGTGTTGATCTTGATGTTGTTGATATTGATATTTTCACTAATGCTATTGAGATTATGAGACATTCTAGACATGATGCTTATGTGCCTATTAGTAGTATTAGTGATTCTAGTGATCATGTATCTACTACTTCTATTGATTCCGATAGACTTTCTCAGTTACTTAATGTGATTGATGCCATGGATAAAGTTGATTTTTCTTCACTACCTAATTTTAAGTTATTGATTAGCATCGATCATGTTTTTGATAAGGAGATTTTTTATTTTAATTCTATCTCTGACATGAGTACGACTAATAGCACTATTACTGTTGATTGTGATGTGTTGGTTGATTTTACTGCTCCTGTAATTTCTACTGATACTCCCTAAGGTAGGAAAGTTTTCTCTTTTGTCTGTGAATCTATTGTGCAGGTTTCTAGTTTGACTGATATTGATTTAAAGATGCTCATACCTTCTATTGAGCAAGCTCTATCCTTGGAGTTAAAGCCACTTCCTGACTCATTGAAGTATGTCTATTTGAGGAAGGAGGAGACACTTCCTGTGATAGTAGCTAGTGACGTAGCGCTGATGAGGAAACTCGCCTCTTAGAGGTACTTACACGACGGATGAAAGCTATTGGATAAACTCTCACTGATATCCCTGGAATTAGCCCAGATGTGTGCATGCATTAGATCCTGTTAGAAGATGGTGCCAAAGCTGTACAACAACAACAGAGACGACTCAATCCATTGATCCTTGATGTGGTAAAGAAAGAGGTCTCTAAACTTCTTTCTACAGGTATAATCTACCCTATTTCTGATAGCCAGTGGGTATGTCTCGTTCAGGTACTGCCTAAGAAAAATAGTATTACTATTATTCGTAATGATAAAGGTGGGCTTGTTCCTACTAGAGTCCAAAATAATGGAGAGTATGTATTGACTTTAGAAAATTAAATTCTATGACTAGAAAGGATCACTACCCCCTTCCTTTTATAGATCAAATGTTGAAAGACTGGCTGGTAGATCACATTACTATTTTCTAGATGGGTTTTCTGGATATTTCCAGATTTCTATTGCCCCTAAAGATCAAGGTAAGACCACATTCACATGTCCATTTGGAACCTTTGCATATAGATGTATGCCATTCAGCTTATGTAATGCACCTAGCACTTTCAACGTTGCATGATTTCCATATTCTCTGATTTTCTTGAGCATTGCATGGAAGTTTTCATGGATAATTTCACTATCTACGGTGATTCTTTTGATACATGCTTAGTTAGTTTGGACAAGATTCTGGAAAGATGCATTCAATATAATCTTGTGCTGAATTTTGAAAAATGTCATTTCATGATCAAGAAAGGAATTGTTTTGGGTTATGTTGTTTCACATGATGGTATTAAGATTGATAAAGCTAAGGTTGATATTATTTCATCTCTTCCATATCCATCTTGTGTGAAAGATGTACGCTCTTGTCTTTGGATGTTGGGTTTTATAGAAGATTCATCCAGGATTTTAGTAAGATAGCATTGCCATTGTCTCGTTTATTGCAGAAAGATTCGGGTTTTGTTTTTAATGATGCCCTACATGGGATGAGTTAAAGAAGCGACTCACTACACCCCCATCATTTAGCCACCCAACTGGAGCCTTCCATTTGAGCTCTTGTATGATGTTTCGGACTATGCATTAGGTGCAGTTCTTGCCCAGAGAGTAGAAAAGAGATAACATATCTTAGCCTATGCATCTTGAACATTAGATGTTGCTTAGACTAACTACACTACCACAGAGAAAGACCTATTTGTAATCATCTTTGGACTAGAGAAATTTTGATCCTACATCCTTCACACAAAGGTGACTATATTTACATATTACTCAGCTGTCAAGTGCTTGTTTAAGAAACCAGGCTCCAAACCCCGCCTCATTAGGTGGGTGATGCTAATACAAGAGCTTGATATGAAGATTTGTGATAAGAGTGGTGTAGAGAATGTGGTAGTTGATCACTAGAGTAGGATTGAATCATCTGCAGTAGCATCTTTACCCTTAGATGATTTTATTGATCAAAGGCCCTGTGAGGTTATTGTTTCCATCATTTGGTATGCTGATATTGCTAATAATCTAGTTGCATCTGTTTTCCCAGCTAATATAAATAAACATCAATTGAATAAGTTTAAGAGAGATGCTAAATTCTATATATGAGATTATCCTTACTTGTGGCACATTTGTAGTGATCAAATTATTAGGCGATGAATTCCTAATGATGAATTTGAGTCTGTCTAACCTTTTGCCATACTCTTGCATGTGGGGGACATTTTAGTGCTAAGCATACTGCTAGGAAAGTTTATGAAAGTGGATTGTTCTGGCCTAATTTATTTTGTGATGCCCATGAATTTTGTAAGAAATGTTCCAGGTGTCAATTTATGGGAAATATTTTTAGGAAGCATGAGATGCCCTAACAACCCTTATTATTCTGTGATGTCTTTGATGTTTTGGGAATTGATTTCATGGAACCTTTTCCCACTTCATTTGGTTATCTGTACATCTTGCTAGTTGTGGATTATATGTCCAAGTGGGTTGAGGCAATCCCCACTCATACTAATGACTCTTCTGTAGTGGTTTCCTTTGTTCGGTCTCACATTCTTTGCAGGTTTGGCATTCTTAGAGCTATCATTAGTGATCAAGGTACTCATTTTTGCAATCGGAGTTTGCATAACTTGCTTAGCAAGTATGGTGTGATACACAAGGTGACCACTCTATACCACCCTTAGATAAATGGTCAAGCAGAACTCTCTAATAGAGAAATTAAGCTCATTTTAAAAAAGACGGTGAAACCAACCGGAAGGATTGGAGTAAAAGGCTTGATGATGCACTTGGGGAATATCACATAACATATAAAAGTCCCATTGGCATGTCTCTATACAGGATTGTCTATGGCAAAGTATGTCATTTTCCAGTAGAGGTGGAGCACAAGGCATACTGGGCAATAAAAAGGTGCAGCCTCGATCTTGCTACTACCGGTTTTGAAAGAAAGTTGCAATTGCAAGAGCTTGAAGAGTTAAGAAGGGAAGCTTATAAGAATGCTAGGATTTATAAGGAAAGAACTAAAGCAGTCCATGACAAACTCATTATGAAGAGAGAATTTCAAGTAGGCCAAAAAGTTCTACTCTACATTTCCCGATTGAAACTCATGCCTAGAAAGCTTCATCCTAGATGGGAGGGGCCCTTCATTGTCATTGATGTTTTTCCCTATGGAGCTGTGAAGATCAAAAGGGAGCCAAATGGAAAATGCTTTGTCGTTAATAGACATCGCTTTATCCTAAATTTGATATATTTTATCCTACCTTATTCATTTATTTTGGGAACTATTTTAGGCTAATTGGGATTTATTAGATAATATTTGGATTGTTAGCCAATTTTAGGAAATAATGTAAATCTGAATTAATTATGTAATTATTGGATTTAAATTGTTAATATTTTGATTTTTATCTTGTGATTGGATAATATTTATAAATATATGCTAAATCATTATTTTATTCGATTCTTGCAGGGTAAGGAAAAATAGATTAGAAGATCCTACGGTGCAAAATTTTTCTTAGAAGCTAAAATAGAATCTAACGGTTTAGTTTTATTGGATTAAATTTTAATGGGCCCAAACTTTAACCCAAAACTCTCTCTTCCTCCCGTTTAATTAACCTAGCCACCACAACATAAGAAGGCCACATTCACACACACGAGGAAGGAGGGCGGAAGATATTGCTTTTGGCTTGGAGAGTTTCCCGCTATAGGAAAAATTCATCATTATCCTTCTACTAATTGGTTCCATTCGCCACACATACTGCTCCGCCATATCTCTCATTCCCTTTCTCTGGCCACGGACCCACCTCCACTACCCCATTAAATACTTCATCTCATTCATATTTCTCTAGTGCAAGCGTATAGACTGACGCAATTAAAGTCATCAATTCTTCTCAATCTTCCCTCATGGCTGTGATGATTTGCTTGGTGCTTGGAGGAGAGAATATTTTCATGGCAGCTTAAACTAATTTGGGAGGCAACTTGGGAGGAGCATGGAGGAAGCTAAAGCCTAGGAGCTTACACTTGAAGATCACAAGGGAGTGTCTTTCCTTTTATCTTTTTAATTCAAGACTTGGGATCATTTAGTTTTAAATAATTTTGAGTTGTATTAATTAAGAACAATCTAGTTTTAAATTGTAAACATGTCTCTTTTGGATTGGATTGATACTTTGGAAAGTTTTGTGCTCAAGACAATTGTTGGAATTTTTGTTTGCAAACCTTTGGATAGTCAATTGAATTATTAATTGAGTTTTCATTATTAATTTACTTGTCAAATTGGGTTTATCCTCTTGATTGTTTAATTGGGTTGGTTAATTGTCTAGTCGTTTAATTGGACAATTGTAAACAAGATTTCCAAAATTATTTTGAAATTAATTTTGATTGGTTTTTAATGAGTTTAATTAACTTCCGCTTATTTCATTATGAGTTTTTTTTGGTGGAGTAAGTGTTATTGAGCTTGAGGGTTCCCCATGCTTCAATTAGGTGATTAAAATTATTAATTCCAATCTTTCATCAACCTCCCTTTAGTCTAATTAATTAATTTGGGCTAAGAAAGTTAACTCCGTGTGAATCCGAAGTTGTCCCCTTCATCATTATAATTGAATTAAATCTTTATTGTTTGTCTCGTTTTCTAATCAATCTTTTGGTTAGGATTTTAATTCATCTTTCACAAGAAAAAGCCCCAAAAATTGCATTCATATAGATTAGTCTCATTCTCATATAGGTTTTAGAGTCAATTGCATTAGTGCATTTAGTTAGTTTAATTGCATTTAGGTAGTAGTGTCTTGCATTCTAGTTTAGGTCCATTCCATTGTATCTTTTGTCACTTAAAAATCAATTCTAAAAAAAAGCTATAGCTTGCTCCTTGGGAGGATGACCTAGGTTGGCCCTAAACTACATAATTAATTAGGACATAGTTTAATTGATTTCTTTAGCGAAAGAAATACACATCAATTTCCAAAATAAAAATAAATATAACTTCACAATAGTAAATTCAATATGTCACATGAACTAGTTTATTCACAGAGCTTGTTCATGTATGACTCTCATTGGTACACACATGAACCAGTGGATTCATCACATCTATTGAACTTTTTGAAGTAACTTCTAAAGATATGGATACTTCCAAAAAAGGAGATGTATTTTCCTTAGGGATCATATGTACAGAGCAATTTAAAGCGACTTCCTATAATAGGATAAGAGACTTCGATTATACTACTACAAAAAAGCAAAGCTGTGGCGCTAGCGAAATGCCACCTATTTAGACGCTACTAAAAAAAGCTGTGGCGCTTGGAAGCGCCACAGATTTGTAAATTTTTTTTTAAAATCACTTCCTGTGGCTCCTGGCCAGGCAGGCGCCACAGGAGGTCCACCCTCCTGTGGCGCCTGCCTGGCCAGGCGCCACAGGAGGTTTTTTTTTTTTAATTTTTCGTTTTGGTTTTTTTAGCATATTTTTTCCTCATATTTTTTGGGTTCTTCGTATTGGTTTTTTTTAGCATATTTTTTCCTCATATATATCTCCCATGCATATATAATTATAGTCTGCAAGGTTTAATAAGAACAATAATAGATAACTTTAAAATGATACCAACAAATGATTGATTAGCTAAAGTAGTACTGAAAATTGTTATACAATATACTGTAAACCTAGCTGAATGAAATATAATACAACAAATTCAACTTCAACGAATATGTGTGACACAACAATTGGCAATTAGAAACAACACAAAATAGACCAGCTAGTGAATTTAATAGTATATATAGCTACCTAGAGATTTGCCTAAACACATATTCACACCATTCCTCGATCACTTCATTAACTTGATAGTCTGTCAAAGCATCACAACGTTGATCTTCATAATACTACAGATATATACAATCAGACACAAGTTAGAACGAATTAAAATCAGTAAAACATAATTGTCAGGAACTAATTCAATTTCATTACAACACAATATGAAGTGCAACTAAATGACTTACTTTTTGAGGAATAAATGGTTGATCATGCATAATAACATCCTTCATAAATTTCATGATATAGTACCCACAATCATTGTCATTAGGTTGGAAAGGGCACTGCAAAAATATAATGCAATATTTAACTCTGTTCATGAATAAAAAGTGTTTACTAACAAAGTCTAAGTAAAGTCAAATATCAATACCTGTATCTTCTTCCAAGGATAGCTAAGGCGGGGGTCAGTAGCTTTAGAATAGTTTAACGAGACAGACGACCAATACGCAGTCAATGCGCTAACAAAAGAAATAGAAAACGATTACTTTGGGTTATTCAATCACGTTCGCAAATATTTATACATAGGCACGTATACTTACCTACTGATCAATAGCATCATATCAAAACGGTCTTGTGGAAGACCATTTTTTAGAGGATCCACATAATAAATACGAGGGCCTGAAGGTTCCGCTGGATTGATAACGATCAATATCCAATGGCGCCTAAAATATATTTTAAAATTTTTTTTGAACAATCATGTTATGATAGAAGTTAAACAATAAAAACAAAAATTGTACCACTAATAACTTATCCCGTATTATACGGCACTAAAAATAATGTATTTGCTGTCGCTTTCTTGCTAAAGTAATCTTTCAGCTTATTAGACTGCGCAGTTACATCTACTTTACCCTCATGATGACCAACGAGAAAAGGGTTGACAAATGCGAATTGGACCCTGTGTGTATCCATTAAAACGTCTTGGTCCAAATGCCTGGTATAAAACATACAGTATCATGAGAAACAAAAGAAATGGAACGAGATATATTAATAACAGTGATAAATGATGATAGTGAAGTACCTTATCCAGATGTTGATAGCCGAAGCACTAACCCAATCACGAGCACATATGTCCTGCACGACCTCGGCAGTAACATAATCAACTAGACCACCAATATTGTAGATATGTCTTGGAATACGTAATTGCACTACTCCCTCACCGATCAATTGTGGTGCAATCAATATTAATTGATTGAGAAATGAGGTCTGTCTTCTTCTGCTCTGTTGGCTAGTTGATGCTTTTGACTTGGGTTGTGTTGTTGAAGACTTTGAAATCTTACCCTGCGCAAATCAGAAAATTAAATCACAGTTTGAGATGAAAGTTCGAAGGAAAAGTGCAGGGAATTTTGAATGAACGACCTTTTCACATAGCTCGATAAGACCTATTGGCCAAGCAACATAGCCACCTACAACATTTGCCACCTTATTTTGCTCATCCCGAGACGGGATCGGTAAGAGGGCGTCTTCGTTCGTGCAGACGTCAACCCTCACCCGGAGTGTGTTATCGGGCAACGGTGAATTGTGCAGTATGTCCTCACCAGTGTTGTAGGCAACGCCCACTGCAACCACGTGCTTGGATGCCTGCTCGACATATAGCTTGCTTTGAAATTCGCCCTACGGAAAATAGAGTTAATATGTTAAAGTTCACTTAATTATAATTTAACATAAAGTTAAGTAGAAAAGAAATTAATTACAGAAGGAAAAGGGACTTTAGGCATGGAATTGCAGCTATCTCTGAAACTTGGGCTATCACAGAACGGAACATTTGGTGTTGGCCTACCCTGGACCAACTATTGTATTTGCGTTGTTAACAACGCATTCTGTTCTTGCATCAAACGCATTTGTTCGATGAATTGTTCTTCTCGTTGTTCCTTGTAGCGCATTTGTTGTTGAAGTTCTTGCATTTGATGCTTAAAGCTAGACATCTCGTCACGTAGGTGGGAAACATCACTTCTACTCGAGCGCTTCTGACGTCCGAAGTATGATGATGGGGTGACTACAAAACCAGTACCCCAAACACGACCATCATACTCGGGTATTGGTAACGCTCTGCTCAATAAATCGTCCCGACCAACATAGGTCGCCAACGCAGGATCCTCCTGTGTCATTTGTTGCTTTCCTAAAAAGAATTACAATGAAAATTAGTTATTATAAATGGAGTTCATTTAAGTAAAGCCAATTATTTATGGAACGCATAATATAATTGAATACTTACACAATATTCGGCTACTCTTCTTGCTTCCTCACTACGAATTTCACCTTTCTTATTTGTGACATCGGCTACTCACAGATCATGTCATGGAACCTGCGTAATATCTGAGCCTGATTCTTGTATCTGCACATCAAAGTTAGTCGAAGTTAAATGATATTCATACAATTTTTATTACGAATGAAATAATCATCAGTTCGTACCATTTTTCTTTCTAACCGTGCGTATGAAACAGGTCCTTGTGTGTACCGGTATGGCATGTTGGTCGCGTTAGCTCAATTTTTCTCGCTCAACTCCTAGTTAGATCAAAATGATTCATATAAATATATAAATGTTACTTATAAATACGTACATTACACGTAATAGGGAAAGACAAACAAATCCCCTTACCAGGAAATCAGGAGTTGTATGTGTTCTGATAAACTCATCCCACATTTCTTGAGTGATGATTCCTTCGTACAATGGATAAGGCGGTGTAGTAATGATATCATCATTATCATCCCTCAAGAAATATTTGACAAGATTAGAACGAAACTTTCGCATAAGTTTTCCGGCTTTTCTCATTATGAAGTTCTTCCGATCATCATCAATAATAAAAATACTCTGTAAACAAGTCAAAAAACATATATAATACGTAAGATTGAAATGAAGTGAAACAAAACAAACTGAATAATTATATAATTAAGGTGTTACCTGTACTTCAGCCCAGATCACATCCTCATAACTTTTCTTTACCATTTTCCAATTTTGAACTGTAATAGGGACTCTGTCTCGAACCGTAGTCCCGATAAAGTTATTTAAGGAGGTACTGTTCTCGCCAAACGGGTTTCCATTTTCATTCCACTCCAGTTGTAACTTGATTCCGTTACTTCTCAGTCTGATCAACCTCGCCATAATTGTCCTGCCACGTCTGACGTTCTCCTCAAATCTTTGTCTACCAATGTGCCTGGGAACATTATCAATGTCATCATGTGGTGAGTCCATACTCCTGCAAGTGAAATAAACCAAATCAAAACATCAGTGCACAATGGTCTTGTATGTCAACGAAAGCAAATTATTTTGAAATTTATAAAAACATACATACAAGTAAACAAGTCAAGGCAATCATTATCTTTTCCTTTTTCTTGTCTGATTTAAAATTTTATTCTTCAGAATTCGTGTTCGATTGAGAATTGTGTTCCTCTTGACCTAAGTTCCCTCTTCATGATTATGTCGCACGTATAGGGGTCTATCTTTGTCTTCATCTTCATCTGCATCTCAATCTATATCAATCTCTGCTGACCACAAATTCTCAAACGAAGGATCATCATTTTTGATGTTCAAATATTCATTACTTTCAAAATCAACTTCTGCTTGACGATTCTTATTGGATGGAAGTACAATTGACCAATTCTTCTTAGCAGGATCAAGAATGTAAAATGCTTGTTTTGCCTGTGCTGCTAAAATAAAAGGATCATTTTCATACCAAACCTTAGAAAGGTCCACTTGCACAAAGCCTAAGTCATCTATCCGCAATCCACTGTTGTTGTTAACCCACTGACATTTGAAGACAGGGACCCTAAACATAGAGTAATCTAACTCCCATATCCATTCAATGACACCAAAGTATGACATTGATGCATAGACAGGGTGTGTGTCTTTAGTACTGGATCTATGCCAAGAATCAGCAATAAGTGTTACCCCACTATTCTGCATCGTGCTCTGTGTATCATGGTCTTGTGTATAGAATGTGTAACCATTGATTGCATAACCATTGTAAGATAATACATGTAAGCTCGGTCCCTTCAACAGGGACTTCAATGTTTCGAAAACTGAATCAGGATTCCTCTCCATCTCATCGTTAATGCGATTTTTCAACTAGCCTGCAAATTGCTTATTGTGTTCTGTTGTTAATAAATTTTCATTCCTATCACCATGTACCAATCGGAGAGCATCCTTGTGTTCTTCTACATATGGTTTGACCTCATCAGTGTTATGTAGGACATACAAGTGGGCTTAGTGGATTACTAAGCCCCGGTTTAGCAAGATCCTAAATTGTGATTAAGAGATAATGACTCCAAAAGTGGAAGTGGTTAGTGACAAATGAACCCTTTTGGAGATTATGGTGTGATTTGGCACCCGATGTGATTCGTATGTGTTGAGAGCAGCGCCGAAACCCTGTATTTAAGTTCAATTATGGATTAACATTTAAATTGACTTAAAATAGAGGGGAGGGCACATTGTGAAAGAAAATGAATGAGAAAAATGTATTTGATGGTGATTCAAGAGAGATTGCCATAATCAGGGGCAAAACGGTAAAGTTATCGACCAATTGGTCAGTTACCGAAGAGGAAACTCATTGGTAACTTCAAGATCAATGGTTGAGATTGATTTGTGTAGAGATCAAAGGGTGGAATCATGTGTGCAAGTGCCTATGTGAGCTCATGGAGATGGATTAAGGGTGTGACAAGTGTCACAATTTGAGCCCTTGGATTGGGTCAAAGATTCAAACTCTTCCCTCTCTCCTCTCCTCCCTTATTTGGACGTTTTTGGGCCCCAAAAATCTGCATCACTTCATCATCTTTATCTCATCATCTCATCTCTCTCTCTCTTGTTCTCCATGGACGCCATGCTTCAAGGTGGAAAGAGAAAAGAAAAAGGTAAGATTTGCCTTGTTTCTTGTCCTCTATTGCTAAAACACCCTTCTATAATATTGTTCATAGTGATGAGAGCTTCATCTCTATGGTTTTAGATTCTTGATTGGTGGTGTTTGATAGCTTGAGGAAAATTGGAAGTATGAAGAATCAAGGAATTGATTTGGGAAAGAGGAAGAGGTGAGTATTTGAAGCCTTTTGATCTAAGTTTTGTGATTTGTGGATGAGTTTAGTGAATTTCGAATTTTGCCCTGATTTTCTTGTGATTTTGGATTGGATGAATTGGGTTGTGTTTTATGTTGAAAATGGTGCCATGTTGTGGTATTTGGCCATTGGAATTGGTTTGAGAACTTGGAATGAAAAGAATGACAATGTGTGATTGTGTTGTGGTTTTGTGATGACATGTTATGATTATTGGTAAAACATGTCAATGTGATGTGAATTTGGTGGATTTGGTATTTCCAATGGAGATCTTGTGAAATTTTGTGTGAGAATGATGTTTGATATGAAAATTGGACCATTGGAAGCCAATTGTACAAATTTGGGAATTCTGTCTTTTGGAAGTTCTGTCTGGGAAGTCTTGTTGTGTGGACGTTTTGACTGGGCAAATGAAGTCAGAAAATTATGAAACTTTCCAGTCTTAAATTTCACATCCCAAGCTTCAAAATGGACATATAATTTGTTCCATTTCGTTTTGGGAACTGGGAGTTTGAACTGTCCAAAGTTTGGCATCAAAACTGGACCCTGTTTTGGTACAGTGTTAGGTTTTTGGTAAATCTGGATTTTTGTGGTGATTTCAAGTATAGGCCAATATTTTTACTGTGTAGAGGACTTGAATAGATTTAATTTTGCTTTGGGATCACCTCATTTCGATTTTTGTGGAATTAGTTATGATTTTTGGAAGTTCAGCCAAGAAATTGGATTTCTTGAGCCGCAGCCCAAATGTTTCTGAGCGTTTCTGGGCATTTTTGGGCCGCGGCCCACCCCCAAAAATCAGCATTTGGACTTTTAAAAGATGATCTTTGGTCAAGTGTTTCCCAAGCCTTTAGGCATATGTTTAGGCTTTGATTAGCCACCTAAAGGTGTTAAATGATAACCAACATTAAGTGTTTGTATGTTGAGGAATTGGAAAAAGGGATTGACCCTATGTTCATGATTTTGATTATAGGGTTGATGTTCGCCCTGATCGTGGTTTGGTATTCATTCTGATCGCGAGTAAGCGAAGCTGGAGCTTACGTGGAAAGAGGGTAGGGAACATATCTCTTTTGCTTGTATTTGATATATGTGTTAATGTGTTGGTGCATGTCTTAGCTTTGCATAATTATGTGTAATTTGAAGCTATGTTTCAATTTATGCTATGGCCATAGGTATATTGTTCGAAGCATTGAGCTTGCAAATTGTCATTGTGTTATCATGAGTTGTGTGGTGCAAGCATGTCATGCATTAAATATCTATCATACATGCATATTGATATTGTTATCCTACTGAGATTCTCTAGAATCTCACCCTCCCCTACTAACCTTTCAGACAGGGTAGTAGATCGATGATGGAGTAAGCAGCCAAGGGCGAAGAGGACTTCCTTTGGGTTGTCATTCTGGTGGTTGGTTATCATCCCAGATGGGATATTTGTATTTGGATGTGTACTTATGGATGAGTATATTTGGTTATGTATTTGAAATGAGTTGTTGGATACTTGTATGTGTATGAGAAAGATTTGTGTAATCCCCATATGAGGGCTTGTATGGGCGAATGTGCCCTATAAAGCTTGAGTTAATATATGGAAACCGGGATTGCCGAGATTATTTTTGTGTACTCTGATATATTGAATGTGATTTATCTTTGTGTAGTAATTGTATTCGAAAATGTGAATGTGAGACCAGGTTATGAATGATTTCGAAAGGTATTCGTGAAAACCCCGTTTGGTAGATGGGTTTGTAAAAGGTAGTTTTGTTTCTTATTGGTCTCTATTTCACCTTAATTGCGTATTTCGGATATAATTACGGTAGGGGGTTACACTACCTTCTTCTGCATCACCATTGAAAGGCTTTTTCCACTTCCTCCAACGATGTTGTGATGGTAAGAATCTTCGATGCCCCATGTAAACATTTTTCTTACAATGATGAAGTCACACTGAATGAGTATCATCTTCACATATAGGGCATGCACCATATCCTTTGACGCTGTATCCTGACAAATTTCCATAAGCAGGGAAATCATTAATTGTGCCAAACAACATGGCTTTCAAAGTGAAACTTTCTTCCATGTACCCGTCATACACACTAACGCCTTCATCCCAAAGCAGCTTCAAGTCATCAATTAAAGGAGCCAAGTATACATCTATATCATTCCCAGGTTGCCTTGGCCTAGAAATTAACATGGACAACATCATAAACTTGCGTTTCATGATTAAGTGTGGAGGAAGGTTATAAATCATCAATATCACCGGCCACTTGCTATGTGTGCTACTCTGAACACCGTGTGGATTAATTCCATCAGTTGATAGTGCAAGGCGAAGGTTCCTGACTTCATCAGCAAAGTCAGGGTACTCATGATCAATTTTTTTCCATTGAGGAGCATCTGCAGGGTGCCTAAGCTTCGTGTCTTTAATCGTTTCATCCGCATGCCATGTCAACTGCTTAGCAATCTCTGCATTACTATATAGTTGCCTGAATCTCAGAACAATGGGAAAATACCATAGCACCTTCAAAGGACTTTTTCCTTTCTTCTTCCTATATCGAGATGCATTACATTTAGGGCACTTCTCTAACATTGCATACTGATTTCAAAATAATACGCAATCGTTAGGACATGCATGTATCTTCTCATATCCCATACCGGTTGTAGAGCAAAGAATTCGCTTTGCCTCGTATGTCTTCGTAGGAAGTACATTTTCTTCTGGAAGCATATCTTGCAACAGTTCAAGCAATGCGGTGAAACCCGAATCACTCAATCCGTAGCGAGCTTTAAAGTTGTACAACTTCAACACTGCTAGCAATCTTGTGTATTTAGTACTTCCGACATATAATGGTTTCTCTGCATCACCTTTCAACTTCTCATATTCGTTAGGGCAGTTATGAAGCACTCCTTCAACCATATTTACCATTTCTTCAAGACCATTATCTTCATCAAACATGCTTTGATCAAATTCATTCGAGGCATCACCTGTGGTATGCACCCGATCACTATATGCATCGTTGGTCTCACCATGCCTTGTCCATCGTATATATGTTTGATCAATACCATAAAACACTAAATGATCTAGCAAATCAAGTTGACTAATCCGCTTTCCAAAATAACAAGATAAGCAAGGACATAAGTTTTGCCAGGATCTTTTGTGTGCTCAGTTGCAAATGTAATAAAATCATTCACCCCATCTATATATTCCTTTGAACATCGATTATATGACATCCATTTACGATCCATCTATGGGCTTTAATCTATTTTTTTTAAAAAAGTACGTGGTTAGTTGTATGACTATTGCATTTACTAATTACTTTTATATTCTCTTACCAATTTTAATTTAAAATAACATACACCACATGAATTTTCATAATTGAAGTTTTCTAAGTCTTAAACTGAATGTTTAAATTGCCAAATAATTCATTAATTATTCCCAGGGATTATAATAATTTTTACAACTCATAACAAAAGAAACCATATTTGCCACAATATATCATAGTTAAATTAGAAAACATTACAAGTCAATAAATAAAATACAAGTGTTAAGAATATATAAATAATTATTTTGCTTATGCAATTAATCAATAACAATCATTAGAACACCTACAAATTATAACTATTAAATTCAACTAAAATCACATTTGTAAGCTCAAAATTTAAAAAACATACCGTAAATAGAAGCTTCAATAGACTGATGAAGTGAAACTACAAACACAAATTAAACTTAAAAAAATCAATAAAATATTTGAGGTTCTAAGTTATTTTTTTAATAATAATATGTGTAATAAACATCAATATATAATAAAATCAAATATGATTAGCTTATTTCAAAAAATATGATTCAGAAAAAAAAATAAAGAAAAAAAAATAAAATGAAAAAGAAAGCATATTCCCAACATTAATTATCTCCTTATTGTATGTTTTCCCCCTTACGGTTTTAGTTAATATATTTAAAGTTAAACAATATAGACAAATTATATTTTATTTTATTAAATATTAACATTGATATATATTGATATATTAAAGTCATTTTATCCATATTTTAAAATTATTAAATAAGTTAATGACTCAATTAACGAATTATTCAATTTATTATCCTGATTTCAATTTTTCCTCTTTTCATTGGGTTTAGATGGGATTTTCTCTATTATAGTTTAATAAGATAATACAAAAAATTATTTTCTTACCTCTACAAAATAGCACTAACACAAATATATATTAAATACGTGAAATAATATTAAATAATACGTGAAAAAAAAACCATCGCAAGCATGCCATTAAAAAAAAAACAGCAGAACAACTTGAAAAAAAATTAATAAAAACAAAACGCAAGTTGAACTTACAGGTTGATCAGTGCACTGGAGTGGGGGACCACGTAATTGCCGTTGGTGTCACAATCTTCAGTGAGGGAAGGAAGAAATTTGAGCTACCAAATGGAGTGGGGACCAAAAACTTGTAGACAATACAAATAAAATGGAATAATAGGGACATGAGTGGGGTTGGTAGTTGGGAAAAAACAAAGACGTGTGCTCGTGTGAGTGTAGTTTTAAGAAGTGAAGATAAGAAAATGGAAGGAAAGGGAGAGCACACACAGATACATGAAAATGAAAATGAGAGAGGGAATGATTAAAGATAGAGAAAAAGGTAAAGAAAGAGAAGGGGGGGTGTCGGCACGCGGGAAAGGAAAGTGATTGGGGGGAGGGAGGCGGGAAACAAAATTAAGGATAAGGGGGTGGGGCGGGGTGGGTTCTGATTGGTGGGGAAGGGATAGAAAATCCAATTTTTTTTTTAAAAAGGGTCAGGGGGCAGGCGCCACCCCTGACAAAATTTTTTTTTTTTTTTAAAAAAGGGTTAGGGGTGGAGGCGCCACCCATGACAAAATTTTTTTTTTCAAAAAAAAAGGGTCAGGGGTGGAGCCTGACCAGGCAGGCGCCACCCTTAACAAAATTTTTTTTAAAAAAAGGGTCAGGGGTGGCGCCTGTCTGGTCAGGTGCCACACCTGACTCAGAAGCTAGTGTGGCGCCTGGCGTGTCAGGCGCCACAGCTGGTACCAGCAGGTCAAGTGTGGCGCCTGCTTGGCCAGGCGCCACACTTAACCATACTAGCTGTGGCGCCTACCCTTCCAGGCGCCACAGCTGGTAAAAAAAACATAAAATATAAAAAAAATAATAAATGAGCAGCTGTGGCACTTCATTAAGGAAGGGCTACAATATGTGCGCTACCTTTCAACCTTTTTGTAGTAGTATTAGAGCAATAATAGGTTTTCCAAAAAAACATAACTTCACAAAAGCAAGTTAATGTCCCTTTGAATGCTTTGTCGAATAAGGAGAACAGAGCACCAAAGGAATACGACCTAGCTAGGGCTTAGGAACGATGAAAACATGAGTTAGGGCAAGTGAAAGCAACTCACTTGATAGTCACTGAGACAAGTGTGAAGGTATTGACTAGAGCAGCTGTTGCTGAGAAGTAAGAGGAAGGCTTTTTATGGTGGGGCTCAACTGAAAATGACTCTCGACGGCCTGAAAAAACAACAGGAGCACTAGGGTTACAATGTTAGAGGGTTTCGTTTGAATAGACTAAGTTTCTAAGTGCATTTTATATCAAATGCTTAAATAGAAGAGGAAGAGTAGGGTTTTTTAGGTTACCATGCTGAAGACTTTATATAACGGTTGTATCAATAAAATTGTTATTATTTGTCATAATTTATGTTGTTACACATATCACAGTTCTTAGTTAATAATCGTAAGGTATGTTATTATTTTTTAAAAAAATTTTAAGTCTTCATACCGTTTCAACTTGGCGATTGAAAGAATAGAGGAGGACAAAGAAGAAAAAGTATGATAAACATAAGGAAATTAGGAGTTTATCTAGATTGGAAGGGATGGTTTGAACCATCATTGCACACATTGGAAGTTGAAGAGGAGCCGTCGTGTACAGTGGTGGTTAATGAAAGGGTACTTAGTTCTCATGTAGATCAACGATGAACAAAGAAGCCCAGAGTATTCTCATAATGAGAATGGGGAAGGGGAATGGTTTTTACTGTTTAGTTGACGGTTATGAAAGAGAAACCACTATGTTATTTTTTTGATATAAAGTTGGAAAACAAATCGTTTGTATATTTATCTTATGTTTCATGACAGTTTTACCGTAAGAACCATCATTCTTATGAGACTATTTATGAAGGTTGCAAAGTATAACCGTTATGTATTTGCATGTCTAATAAGTGATGGCTTTTACTTAATAATCGTAATGTGTATACCTTTTTTTTAAAAGAATTAGTGGTTGATTATGCAACCACCATTTTACAAAAAAAAAAAAATGACCAATAACCGATCCACCATTGTAGCAAACTTCGGTTCTTCAGTTTTAACCGAAATTTTTTTTCTAAAATTGCACCGATAACCGAAATAGCCGAAAGAATTAACCGTTCCAAACCGATTAACCGAAAAAACCAAACCGAAAACACCGAATTAGGTTCGGTTCGGTTCGGTTCGGTCTTCGGTTTCGGTTTGTTTTTGCTCACCCCTAGTCTTTGTGGCACAAAATCATCCGTTAATATCGTTGATCTTTTCTAATTTAGTCTACTTTTTGAACTCACTATTGGACAAAACTTCTGTGTTTGCTCATTCGTTTGAGTAATATACTCCTTCTAGTCTTAAATATAAAACAAAATTAATTTTTTTGGAGAGATTAAGGAAACTAATTAAATTATTTTAGAGTATTTATATTTATATTTTTTTCTCTAAACTAATTAGTTTAACTAATAAACTGATATATGATATAAAGATATGTAACATATGATTTGATTAAGTAACTTATTTAGCTTCCTTAATCTCTTCAAAAAAAGTCAATTTTGTTTTATATTTGGGACCGGAGAGAGTAATATATAACCTGTTAAATATGTTACCGAACAAATTCCCTGTTCTTTCCATCTGCATTTGTCCTTTACCTTCTTGGGTTACATTATTTTAAGAAATAATTAATTAGATCATAAATTTTACTCCCTTCTGTCTTGAACGTAGGAGCTAATTAATGAGGGATTCTCTTTTATCCTCAATCTAAGACCTTAAAACACTTTATCTCCTAAAATTTTTTATTTTTTTTGATAAATTGCCCTTATTAATTACACATTAAGAAAGAATTTTCATCAAGAGAATATTTTATAATGCAAATGATTAAATCGATGTTTTAGATAAACCGACACGTATATTATATAAATAACTAACTTAACTATTTCTGGCAAAAAAACTAACTTAACAAGCTTTTTAATTGGTAAATTAGTTATTTAGGTCTTACATCTAACATCTATGATTGATAAGAGTAGTTTTTTGGCGAACGATTTCTTTTGCAAAACTTAAATGCATGTATTCAAGATTCATGATTTTTTTTTAAATTTTAGGCTATAAAATACACACACACACACACACATATATATATATATATATTTAAAAAAACACATAAAATTATATTTGTGTCTTATCAGTGTGATTGGATGACAAATTTTTAATATTTTTTAGTTATAAATGAGACATTAACACTGCAGCCCAAAACAAGGTATGTTTAAATAAAAGGATTAGATTGATGATGATAAAAAATGATTAGATATTGATGATTAATAATAATAAAGTAAAACCCCTGTTGAGACTTGCACTACAAAAAAAAAAAGATTTACAAAAAGTCGCCGCCTATGCGACTGTCGCTGAAAGTTTTAGCGGCGACAATTTTTGTCGCCACTAAAGGTGACTTTCAGCGGCGACATTTGTGTCGCCGCTGAAGGTATAATTTCAGCGGTGACAAAAGTCGCCGCTGAAGGTGACTTTCAGTGGCGACTTTTGTCACCGCTGAAAGTGTTAATTTTTTTTTTTAAAAATTCAAAAAATTAAATTTTTTATTAAAAAAATTCGAGTTTTTTTAAAAAACTTTAATTTACAATTGCCACATGTCTCTTCCCCGTGCTACCACGTGTCGTTTCCCCGTGCTGCCATGTGTCGCCTCCTCGTGCTGCCACGTGTTGCCTCGCTGTGCTGCCACGTGTTGCCTCCTCATAATTCCTCCATGTGACTCTCCTCCAGTTCAAACCCGCGACCTCAGAGAGCCGATGCCTTAGCGCGCGAGTCTCTACCAATTGTGCCGAAATAAACCTATGTCATGCTATTACATATTATTATATATATATATATAATATTATCATATATATAAACATACATACATATAATTAATTAATTATATACATATAATTAATTATTAATTAAATATAATATTATTAAAAGTAATGAAAAATTAAATAAAAAAGAAAAAAATATTGATATATTTAAATTTAAAAATTTTTTAATTAAAATTACTTAATAAATAATAATTTAATATCATAAATATTATTTTTAATAAAAAATCATAAATATAATATTAATAAATAATAATATAATTTTAATAATTAAGGTTAAATAGAATTATTTAATAATTAATAGTTAAATTTTATAAATATTATTTTTAAAAAATATTAATAAAAAAAATATGAAAAAGACTTTCAGCGGCGACATTAAAGTCGCCGCTGAAACTCACTTTCAGCGGCGACTTTTAATAGTCGCCGCTGAAAGTGTTTTAAAAATTTTTTTTTTTTTTAATTTTTGAAAAAGACTTTTAGCGGCGACACTAAAGTCGCCGCTGAAAATCACTTTCAGCGGCGACTTTTAATAGTCGCCGCTGAAACTCACTTTCAGCGGCGACTTTTAATAGTCGCCGCTGAAAGTGTTTTAAATTTTTTTTTTTAAATTTTCAAAAAACACTTTCAGCGGCGACACTAAAGTCGCCGCTGAAACTCACTTTCAGCGGCGACTTTTAATAGTCGCCACTGAAAGTGTTTTAAATTTTTTTTTAAAAAAATTTCAAACAACACTTCCAGTGGCGACACTAAAGTGGCCGTTGAAACTCACTTTCAGCGGCGACTTTTAATAGTCGCCGGTGAAAGTGTTTTAAAATTGTTTTTTTTAAAAATTTCAAACAACACTTTCAGCGGCGACACTAAAGTCGCTGCTGAAACTCACTTTCGGCGGCGACTTTTAATAGTCGCCGCTGAAAGTGTTTTAAAATTGTTTTTTTTTAATTTCAAACAACACTTTCAGCGGCGACACTAAAGTCGCTGTTGAAACTCACTTTCGACGGCGACTTTTAATAGTCGCCGCTGAAAGTGTTTTAAATTTTTTTTTTATTTCAAACAGCACTTTTAGCGGCGACACTAAAGTCGCCGCTGAAACACACTTTCGGCGACGACAAAATGTCGCTGCTGAAAGTCTGACTTTCAGTGGCGACAAAAGTGTCGCCGCTGAAAGTGACACCTTTAGCGTCGACATTAAAAGTCGCCGCCAAATGTCGCCGCTGAAAGTGATTTTTTTTTGTAGTGTTGAGAGATTTAAAAACAAAGAAGATCAAACCAAAAGCGCTATAAATTCTTTAGAAGTAAAACACTACATAATATTACTCTAGTTTTAGTTATGATCATTTTGTTATGTTAGAAAAACATACTTATTGATTTGCATGTGATGATCTCAAAATAAATAAATAAATCAACTCGAATCAAGAAACTTATGCACCTCATCTTCATATGAATCCTCATTTTCGATCGTGAGCTTAATCTAAGGGGAGAAATTGAAGAAATCAACTTTAAATACATCTTGTGACTTTTGGATTAACATTATTTTATACTAGGATGCAAAATTATTAGGCTCCTGGAATTTGAACCTAAAAGTCATGAGGATGGATGTGATGTATTGGGTCCATCACAATTATTCAATTGTCAACGGCAGATTATATAATTCAAACCCAAAGAAAAAGTACATGTTTGCTTCTTTAGCTTTACATAAGGTTTCTTTATAATCCTTTGATATTATGGAGTGGTAAGGGGAAAAAAAATCGGACTGGGCAATGAACCAGTCACGACACAGGTTCAAGAGTTAATGAGTCAACCGGGATCTAGCCGGTGGTCGGACCGGCCATATTAAAATATTATGATTTATTAGTGACAATATATATATTAATATATTTTTAAACTTCTATAGATAAAAATGAAGATGTTTAGAAAAAATGCTTAAAATTTATTAGTATCAGTTATAATGACTATACTTATGAAATGATATCTCATTTCCTATAACTATTATATCTTTTTAGGTAATTTTTTTTCATCATTTTCTTCATTTTTTTAGATTTGTTATTTCTTTACCTATTTTTCTCTTCATCTTAGTTTTAACCCTTTCATTTTTTCTTTAAAAAAAACAAAAAAATGTAACTAGTCCAATCAACCAACCCATCTGTTTTGACTAGTTTTGTACCAGTTCAACCGGTTTCCACCGGTTTGACTCTTCGTCCCTCTCAAGCAGCAAATTGAACCAGATTGGAGACCAGCTCACCGGTTTTCCAGTTGAACCGACCGATCCGGTCCGATTTTTTGTACCATGGAGTATCTTTTTAGTCCCACAACTCTAACACGGTTAGTTTTATTGATAAAAATATCGACATAAAAATTTTAAATGTTGACACACAACATTCAGAAATGCTAGCATATTAAGTTTAATTTTATAAAATAAAATAATTGGTAAAAAAAAATCATCATTTGAGATTAAAGGTGTCGAGGTTAAAAGGATTGAAAAGATAATTTATGAAATAAGGGATTAAACTTAAATTTTGTATAAAGTTAGAGGACCATATGTGTACTTTTAACTTTTGTAAATATGTGTACTTTTAACTTTTGTGACTGCTTAACTCATCAATTGACACTTAATGCCCCCTGAACTCTCACTTAAGCATGAGATTGCGTGTCCTACCTTAATTTAATTTCTATCGAATCCCTCAATGTTATTTTTATTTCATTTCCATCTTTTCGTTTTTATTTTCTGATCGAAACCATCTATTCATTTTATTGACTTCAATGTGATGCCTTAACATATGTTACTTTAAATTTAAATTCTAATGTTGTCCCTTAATTTTATTTTGTCTCAATTAATCGCTTAATTGTACCTCCTTTTAATTTTAATTTTATATTTTTATAATTTTATCGTATTTTTTTAAAATAAAATAACTCCTTTTAATAAGATTAAAAAATTTTGGGAAAAATATTATTAAAAAAGAATACCTAATGAACGCAACATTCTACGTGGCCCATTGATAAAATTAAATGAAATCATTGTTTTGATTAGACGATAAAGTTAACAAAAATAAAATTAAAGGGGATAAAAAGATTTTGAAACAAAAAATTAGAAAAATTTAAGGATGCTTTAAGAACATTAATAACAGCTAGCAGCCGTGAAATTTTAAAATTTTAAAAAACAAAGTTCTTGATACGAATTAAAAAATTTTAAGGTTCATTTTTAGTAGTTATTTTTTATAATTTTAGTATTTATATTTAAAATTTTTGATTAACAATAAGTTTTTTATCTTTTTAAATAGTCATCTCATGTGTTTCCAATACTTACCTTCCAAATATTAAGTTAAAAGTTTTATATATATGGTCTAGAGACAAAGATAAAACAAAAAAAAAAGTGTGGAATGAAGGAGGGGACTCGAGAAAAATTATGGATGCAAATTAAAAACAAATAAACTTAGAGAATGTAAAATTAACTAATCTAGCTCAATTGAAGATAAAATTAAAAGAAGAAAAATTATATTTTAGCCATGTTTATTCTTCTTTACATGATATACTAGGAGGTCGTCAAGATAGTCATCAAGGCTATATATATGTATATGTAGCCAGAGTCTTTTCTTAATTTGATTTTTTTAAACCAACTAATTTTTGAAAATTATATTAAACCTCAACTAATCTTGGTATAGTTGAAAAATATTGTTTGGAGTTAGGAGCTAAAGGCTAAAATAAATAAAATCTAACCGATTAGTAGAGCTGGTAATATGGGTTGAGACCGTGGGCTAAACCCATATGGTCCCAACCTGTGACGGGTTAGGTTTTGAAAATCTGAGATCATTTGGGAGCGGTTCTTTTAGGCCCGAACCCATATGGTCCCAACCCGTGACAGGTTGGACCATCGGGTTGGCGGGCCAGCCCATATTTCTTTTTATACACTACTAGAAAAAAGGGTTTTAACGTTCCTTTTTTTGGCCTTTTAATGTCTGAAAACAGAGGGACGTCTATGTGAGGGTCGTAGAAAAAAACGTTATTAACGTCCGTAAAACAGGGGACATGGAAGGCAGACTTTAGACATCCCCAGTTCCAACTGGGGACGTCTAACGTGGGACCTTAGACGTCCCCAGTTGGAACTGGGGACGTCTAAGGTGGACCTTAGACGTCCCCAATTCTTCTGGGGACGTCTAAGGTGGACATTAGACGTCCCCAGTTGGAACTGGGGACGTCTAAAGTGTCGCCAGCAGTACTATCCACGTCCCTTTATTATTAGATGAAATAATGAATGAAGTGAATGAATTGCCATTGAATCACAACACCAAGAATATTATCCTCTGAGAATGAAGAAGCGATTACTTGTTCAAAATCTGTCGTAATGCCACTCTGAATGATGTTAAACATATAAAGCAAGACATAATATCCACATTCCCAGCCGCCAGGTTGTCGAGGGCACTATAAATCAAAAGCAAATGGTTAAAATCAATAAAGGCATATCTAAAACGACCGTCAATCAAAAGAACTTGATTTGAAACTACATACCTTTAGAAACAACCATCTCGGATCTTTGCCACCTCTACGTTCGCGTGGCCTGCCAAGCGCTCGATTCGTCGTGCATGCCCTATCATTAAAATGAAAATCAACATAAATTAGAATAATTCATTAAGTCAAGAATCAAGAAGCAATGAAATACAAAAAAATAACTTATGTGTTGAAGACGCTTTTAGTTTCTTTGTCTGGTTTTCTATTTAAGGAATCAAACCAGTAAACAATGTGGGACCGAGGACACACAACACATAAACTCCAGTGATAACTATCACAACATATACAGATTAAAATGAAGTTAGATGGCAAGGCAATTAGTTATTAAAAATCTCAAATACACAAAATTAAAATGCGTACCCTTGAACAATCGGTGCTAGATAACAACGATACTCGTCCTTTGCCAATGTGAAGCCCACATAGTTTGTCCTTCTTTTCAATGTATTCCCAATCCTTGTCGTATGTGTAGGAGACAAGAATCCATACAAATCAACTCTCTGAGAGTCAATGCATATACGACGGAAGGAGCTATAATAGAATTAAAATAATGAATGTATTAGTTAGTTAAAATCAACTTAACTAAATGAATCAAAAAATGGGAAATTAAAAACTTACAGGATTGCAAATTTGCCCCATCCAACATCTAGCTCTTCGAATTTCATGAACTGTTTAAGATCTTGTTTATCAATTGTGAAGTGATACTCTGTTTCCTGGCCTACAATCCCTGTAGGCATATGCAAATCAATCTGGCGAATGCCTTTATAGATATGCTATAGTCATACTAAGAAAGGCCATTTCTCTGCTTCCTGCTCGTTCTTTTAGAACATAAAAACACATACTGTTAGTAGGATGTCAACACATCTCAAGTAAAAGTAAGGTAGTTCCATACCATTGGAGGTGTTGGTGGTAACAAGCCAATAAGATGTACAGGCTAAAGGATGAAAGATCCTCTCGCCTGAGCTATCGTGGCAACCTCGTCATCAGGAATATGGATGGCTGTACCTTCTTCCCCCGCTTGAACACACATCACAGTCACCTTACGCAAATGCTGTGGAATTTGCTGATTATGGTGGGTAGTAGCTTCTGTGTGAACGAGAGCATTTGCAACTACACGTAGCACTGGGGCATCCAAAGAGATGATGATAGGTTCTCCCTACGCTGGAGTGGGAGAAGGGTCGCCAAGTGGTTCCTCCGCCGGGTTGTAACTTCCTTTAGTGCTGTGGAAGGCCGGGGATGAATGGGTTCTACGCTCGGTAGTTGCCATCTACGATTCAAACATCTTTATTATTTCAGCTCGTAGCTCAGGCATCAGCTCAAGACGTAGCTCTGGCAACAGCTCTTGTCGGAGCTTGTCGCGAAGGTTGGCCTCGAGCTCTTGTGAGACTTCCTGACGAATCTTGGCCACAAGCTCCCTACTGGGTTCAGCTTGTGACGAATAAGGATGTGAGGCTCGGCCAAAATACTTCGTGACACGAACTCCCACTGCCTCCCCTCGAACATGACTAGGGTGATCTGCCTTCCCAATCGCCGTTGACAAGATGTCCATCCGTCCACTTGGAGTGAACGAACCTTGGCTACTATGATCTTCCAGTTCATCCTGCAGCATAAAAGTTATCGTAAGCACTCCCAATATGAAAAAATAAGTTTGTACTTATGCTCTAACTACTTACAATTCTTGCGGCAACCTCAGTAACAGTCGGATTTACGTACTTCCTACCCTTAAGCCTCCCTACTTTCCATTTTTTGTGACGTGGTGGAGGTGGCGGGGGCTGGACCACAACGGTAGGATTTGATGTGGCTGCTTCCTTCAATTTCTCCAACTCTTCTGCCATCATCTTTCGCTCAAGCTTCCGATAACCACTATGAGACATGCAATGTTGATAGTTATTAGCTGCTTGCCTCTCTGCATTTGCTGCACTTAATGCCTTTAAAAGGAAAACAACGAACACTGAATCAATAATGTCAACTATATTCAAATAAAACACTATGATGACAGAAATCTTACCAAAAAGTTTGGATCTTCTCATGATGCCATAAACAGCCTCCAGTCCTCTGGAGACAAAAATGGATACTCATGACATGGATCCTGACCCCTCATGTCCCCTTAAATGTAATCTCGTGTGAGCCTGTTCTTGAAATCTTTCTATCGTAGACGAACCTCCGTCATCCACTCCTTGTACATCTCCGCGGTGTCAGGGACATCATAGGTTTGCTGCAAGGTAAAAACATAAGTTAATTATATTTAAAGCGATAGGAATAAAGATATAATGCAGATGTATTGAAACTTATATACCAAAAGTTGTTGCCAAATCAAGTCTTTGGTTTTTGGTGGAACCAACTTCCAAATATCATAGGTAATGCGAACTTTGCTTCGAGCCAAAAAACCTACATAGCTAATGAAATGGTCTTCCTCCGGACCAATTGGTTTCATATTTTCATCAAAGTCAATATGCAACCTCTCCTATTGATGGTGATGATGTGCTACCAATGCAGGCATTTTTGTACTGCCTCTAACCCTTCTTCTCGCAACCGGTTCAGGTCTCGCATCAGGTTCAGGCCTATTCATTTCATTGTCCCTATCACTTTGTGAGTCACCAGAATTGTCCATATTCCTATAAGCACATAAATCATTGTCAGATAGGTGAATAAATTGTAAGTAAATGAATAAACTAACTAGTTATAAAACAAACATCACACATTACTATTTTTTAAGTTAAGCTCTTACTCTAGATTGTTTCCTATATTCCTTCACCATGATCATTTCTCACAGCATATTCTTCATCATCTACCAATTCTACTTCACTTGTTGTAGGTGGATTAATTGTGAAAGGTGGTATGTCATCAAGGTTGAAGGTCGGATCACCATGCTTCTATTTTTTACTTTGAAGTACAATGGAAATTTTTTTATTTGCGGGATCTGTGACATAAAACACTTGTTTCGTTTGGCTTGCTAGAATAAAGGGCTCATCCCTATAACCTACTCTTTCAAGATCAACTGAGACAAATCCAAATTGTTGATCTATTACCACAGCATTATTGCTAACCTACTTACATTTGAATAAAGCAACTTTGAAATTGTTGTAAGTGATTTCCCATATTTCTTCTATCACTCCATAATAGGCTATGGATGCTAATATGGGGTTTTTGTCTTTCGAACTGGAAAAGTGCATGGCTTCAGCTTCTACCATCACCCCACTATTTTGCATGGTACTTCATTCATCTTGGTCTTTTGTGTAGAAAGAATACCCGTTTATATCATAACCGCTCCAAGTAATGATCTGAAACGAAGGCCCCTAGGCTAGCCACTCTATTGTCCCAGACACACCGGTCTCATGCAAAACCTTTTCCTCAAACCACTGAATGAATGTCTTGTTTTGCTCAATAGTAATTTGCATGTCATTCTTCCTCGGATTCATGTTCTTCAATCTCTTTCTGTGTTCATCTATGTATGGTTGAACTTCTGCCATGTTATTCAGGATATAAAGGTGTGCTTACAACACCTCTTCATGAGGCATAGTCTTTACTTTTAGTCCTCGTGTTCCCTTGCTCCTCCCCTCTTCATGTCGAGATTGCTCCTTCTTCCCGGATAGATAATCACTGCAGAAGTCTATAGCCTCTTCAACAACATACCTTTCAACTATTGAAGCTTCTGGTTTATAGAGATTTTTAGAGTACCCTTTTAAGATCTTCATGTATCGCTCGAAAGGGTACATCCACCTCATGTAAACTGGACCGCAGAGCCTTACCTCCCTTACCAAATAAACTATCAAATGCACCATTATATCAAAAAATGAAGGAGGGAAGTGCATCTCTAATTGGGACAATATGATATAACCCTCAGCTTCCAGTTCATCCAGCTTTTCAGTGTCAATGACTTTGTTACAGATAGCATTAAAGAAAACACACAATCTTGTCACAGTGCTTCAAACTTCATCTTTCATAATACCTCTAATAGCTACTGGTAACAGTTGTTGCATCAACACATGATAATCATGGGACTTCATTGCCACTAACTTCAAATCGTCCATTGACACACACCTTCTCACATTCGAAGAATATCCTTGTGGTACCTTAATTTCATGCAAACACCCACACAAACTTCGTTTCTCCGCTTTTGATAGTGTATGCGTTGCTGGCTCCATGTATGCCCTCCTACCATCATCTCTTAGCTGTGGATGTAACCGTTCTCTTATTCCCATATCAACAAGGTCTAGTCTCGCACTAATCCCATCCTTGGTCTTCCCTGGAATGTGCAAAAGCGTACTGACAAGGCTATCACAAACGTTTTTCTCCACGTGCATTACATCAATACTGTGTCTCACGTCAAGACTACGCCAATATGGAAGATCAAAGAAAATTGATCTCTTCTTCCATATGTTTTTCTCACCTGAAGTCTTCTGATTCTTACCGAGTAAGACATTGATACGTTCAACCCGACTGTAAACTTCCTCTCCGGTTAGTGCCTTTGGAGCCATTCCATGCTTCCGCAAGCTGTTAAAACGCTTTCTTAACCTACGATACGGGTGGAACCTAGGAAGGAACCTCCTGTGACCAAGGTAGACCGTTTTTCTTCCATGTTTAAGTTGGTGGAAGTGAGTGTCTTCTTCACAGATCGGACATGCTTTATGCCCCTTCACATTGTACCCTGAGAGGTTCCCGTACGTAGGGAAGTCATTTATCGTGGTGAAAATCATTGCACGTAGCTTGAAGGACTCATTCTTATATGCATCAAACACATCTACGCTTTCCACCCACAACTTCTTCAAGTCCTCAATCAAAGGCGCCAAGTAGACATCGATATCATTTCCTGGCTATTTTGGTCCAGAAATCATCATAGAAAGTATCACATACTTGCGTTTCATACAAAGCAAGGGAGGCAAGTTGTATATTACAAGGAGTACTGGCCACACACTGTGTGTGCTATTAAGAGTTCCATACGGATTGATGCCATCTGTACAAAGCCCAAGCCGAAGGTTTCTCGGCTTGCTGCCAAATTCAGGGAACATTTCATCTATTTTCTTCCACTGTGGAGAGTCAGCCGGGTGCCGAAGATATTTTCCGTCAGATATTCTATCATCCAAATGCCATCTCAACTTCTTCGCTTTTTTTGCAGTCCCAAATAAACGCTTAAAGCACGGTATTAATGGAAGATACCACAGAACCTTTACAGGTTGCCTTTTAGTTGTCGCATCACCACAACCACCATTTTTCTTCACTTTGTATCGTGCAGTTTGACACTTAGGGCACTCACTCAGACCTTCATACTCATTTCTGTACAGTACACAATCATTAGGGCAAGCGTGAAGCTTTTTATACTCTATACCCATCGTAGATAGGATTGTTTTTGCCTCATACATACGATTTGGAAGCACATTATCGTTTGGAAACATATCACACAACAGTTCAAGCAACAATGTGAAACTACTATCGGTCCACCCACAAGTTGCTTTTAAGTTCACCAAATGTAATGTTCCTGTCAGCCGTGTGTATTTACTCCCTGGGTACAACGGTGTCTCTGCATCACTCCGCAGGCTGTCATATTCATGCGACTGCGTAAAGGATTCTACCTCAACATCATGAATCATTCTCTCCATTGTATCTTCATCTATGACATCCACAGCTTCCTTCTTGTGCGACGGACAATCAGTTACTTCCTCACCATGCCTTATCCACCTTGTATATCGAAGATTTATTCCATCACAAAGTAGGTGATCCCTTATAACTTCAACATCCCGTCTTCTCTCATTTAAACAATTGACACAAGGACATAAATACATGCCATTTCTGGCTGGAGCATTCCTTCTAGCATATTCAATAAACTCTTCAACCCCATTCTCATATTCTTCACTTGTTCTCAAAGCATTCATCCAACTATGATCCATTTTATTACCACCTACGTCATTCCCATTTACACTCAAGTTAATAATAATTGTCAACACTAGGAATGCCATTTACTATTTTGTTTTTCAAAATTTTGACAGCATTTCCCCTTAAAATTGAGACATCCCAAAATCAAAATAATAAACCATCTCAGCTTAATTTAAATGAAACAAAACTTTAGCTTCTAGCACCAAGCACAAACATAATACACTTATATTTTAGCAACAAAATTATTAAATCAAGTACGCGAATTTAATGAAAAATTGAAAAAAAAAATGCAAGTACGCGAATTTCTTATATTAATGTCTACATACACTAAGTTACAATAAGATTGCCTAATTCTAGCACTATATATATATATATATATATATATATTAATGTGTGTGTCTTATGGCAAAAAACAAAAATGTGTGTCTACAAGATAATTTTTTTGGTATTTTTTTAGTTTCTTTTTATTCTTTATTCTTTTCTCATTTTTTTCCTTTCCCTACTAATTAAAAGCATTATAATGTGACAAAACTAATAGTTACCATCATCAACCTAATCAAAATGCATAAACAGAGTAATAAAATAAACCTCTAACTAATACTAAAAATATACTATACTAAAAATATAAAAAAATAAACTCTTAATAAATTCATACAAAACTAATAATAAAAAGAATAATAAAACGCCCAATCATCTTATTCAAAACGAAAATGCTAACCTGAAAAGTGGTGAAGCTTTGGAGGAGCCCGATGGTGGTGGAGAGGAGATCCAATTGGTAAAACACTCTACAAACCCAGAGCAAAGAAGGTGGCCTGGTGACGGAAGTGGTGAAGCTTTGGAGAAAGAAATTAAAAAACCAAGAAAGGGAGAGGAGACCGATCAATGGGGATGGAGTGATGAATTTGGGAGGAGATGCAGCAGGGGAGTGAATGGGGACGGAGAAAGAACGAAAAAACTGCAGCAGATGGGGACGGAGATGGGAGTGAATGAATAATGAGTGATTGAGTAAAGTGGGAGGAGGAGAGATAGATGGCAGGGGAGTAGGAAGAGCTATCTGACATCCTCACATGCACCGGTCACGTCATTTCTGGTGCATGTGAGTGTCTACAACGTCCCTAGCTGTGCTAGGGACGTCTAAACATAAATTTAGACGTCCCCAGCTGAGCTGGGGACGTCTAAAGATAGCATTTAGACATCCCCAGCTCAGCTGGGGACGTCTAAAGGCTTTCTTTTCTTTTTTTTAATGACGTTTAAAGGTAATCAGACGCGCCAATCTCTATAATTTGAACCTGAGCATATTTTGGACGTCCCTTTTTTAAAAAGGGACGTCCTTTAGGGTCTTTATAAGTATATTATGTAGTAGTGATATAAACTAAGAGCAAGAGCCAAGAGGTAAGATATATAGACATGGAAGTTTTGGATTATTGGAAGACTAACTCTGCTCATTTTCCTTGTCTTTCAAAGATGGCGTCTGATGTTTTAAGCATTCCAATAACTACAGTGGCTAGTGAATTAGCTTTTAGTATTGGTTCACGAGTTCTCACAGAGTATAGAAGTTCTCTTCTTCCTGATAATGTTCAAACCCTTATCTGTAAGCATAATTGGATGCTTGGTTTCCTAGCGAAAGATGTTATTGATGATGGTAATATAATTATATTTACTCATTTATTTTAAATTAGCATAATATTATCTTTCACCTTATTTTATTATTTGTAGCAGTGGCATATTTACTTGTGTAAAAGCAAAGTGATCGAGCTTAAGATACGGTTTCACATCATGCTTCAAATTGAAACACCTTTAATATTAACTAATTATTGATTATTGTTGAGTTATACTAATGGCTTGTGGATTTATATTTATTTTATTATGTTTGAATTTGTGATGAATGTTTAATTTGTAATGTATTTTTAATTTTGTTATGGTTTAGGTGTGTAGAAAAAAAATCTTAGTATATTGTTAAAAAAAATTGAAAAAAAGTATGGGTTGGCCCGCCAACCCAGCAATTATGGGTTGGCCAACCCATATTGATGCGGTCCTTTTGAACCCGAACCCATATGGTCCCAACTTGTGATGGGTTAGCCCGAACCCACCGGGCCGGACCATATTACAACCTCTACCGATTAGTCATGTTACCCTTTGAATAATGGGATCCAAACAAGAAAGTTAAGTTGGATAACGGTAAATATTAAAATAAGTAGTTTAATAGTTATTTATTGTTCCACTTCTATTTGCCCATACAGAATCATAATCAGGCTCTGTTTGTGCTCTAAAAATCTAATAAATTACTTCTTTGTTTCAACTATCATGCGCCTCAATTAAATAATCTATCAACTTTATTCACAATTTTTTTTTGTTCTCCATACTTTACGTTAAATAAATTATTATCAGCCTTTGTTTGGGTTCTGTTTCATCCATTCATTGAAAGATATACTAATTCAATTCTCGCTTTAGCTGAGTGATGAATTTAAAATTTCAAATTCAACCTTCAGAGATGATCCATTAGTTACTTTTAACAACTTGATATTGATAATAATTACTTTACCAGTTAACCTACTTTAGTAATTTTTTTCTTAATATTTCATTGAATTTTGTTTATTTCTTACATGAAATCTATTTTACAGTTGAGATTATCTACGATAAATAAAATATTACATATTATAATACACTGAACTGCTCAAGCTAGTTGTATTAAAAAATCATTGATATACCAACAGGCGCTGCTGCGTTGGTCCTAGTGGAAGGGTTGGGTTTTAACCTACTAAATATGAGGTCTCGGTTTGAGAACGTGTACTTTAAGTTATTTATAGATAAATAATGAATCAAACTAATTAATAGTACGAGACTTATATGTATAAATGTAAAAGTTCAGGGAGGTTTATGGTAAGGTTTTAAAAGTTGGGGAAGTTATTGTCACATAAAGTTCATAGTGTTTAATATAATTTAGTTATTTATTTATTTATATAAAGAATCATGGATCCAAAGGCGGTTTGTCTCCACTCTCAACACATTACTCTATTTTTATACGAGATCTCAACAGATTAGTTTATCCTCTCCTTCTATAAATACCTTAACACTAAACCCTTCATTCCCACCCCTCTTATCTAACAAGAAAAGCCCAAAAACATAAAATGAGATCGTCAAATCTCAGTCTCTTAACCAATTTCTTCATCTTCTCAACCTTGTCTTGCATTGGCCTTGCCCAGAACAGTCCTCAAGACTTCCTTGAAGTGCACAATGAAGCTCGGGCCCATGTCGGTGTGGGTCCTCTCTACTGGAACCGCACTCTCGCCACGTACGCTCAGAACTACGCCAATAGGAGGAGTCATGACTGCAACCTCGAGCACTCGGGCGGCCCCTTTGGTGAGAACATCGCTGAGGGCTACGGCGACATGAAGGGCTGTGACGCCGTCAAGTTCTGGCTCACCGAGAAGCCCAACTACAACCATTACTCCAACACTTGTGTCAACGACGAGTGCCTTCACTATACTCAGATCGTTTGGCGAGATTCTCATCATCTTGACTGTGGTAGGGCTAAGTGTACCAATGGCTGGATGTTTGTGATTTGTAGTTATGATCCACCCGGTAACGTTGAAAGCGAAAGACCATATTGATTCGAATATATATATACACACAGTCTGAGAAGTTGAACGGACATGTTCATTGTCTGTATTGTAGACAACTTCTGTTTTATAGCATATTACATACCTCACAGCCGAGCTTTATTGCTGAGAGAATTAAATTTAAATCATGCCACATTAGGTGTGATTCAATGATGAGGTGTACTGATAGTGGTAATTTATAATTACTAAAAAAAATCTTAAGTCTCGTTTTCCTCGTCTGCTAGTGACAATTTATATGGACAATATGGAATCTGAAATTGAAAACGCTGTTTGTTTGTGATGTTCTAGCATAACTCAGATGCGCATGCCTTCGGCTTGGTGGTGTTTAACTAGTTTGATAGCTTTAATTAATTCAATGTGTAGTGTCATGTTGTACGTTAGATTTAATTATAAGTGACGTTAATCCTCAGAACAAAAGGACTCAAGGCAATTACTAATTTTATTAAAGAAATAGTTTTATATATTAAATTTTGTATAAATATTAACACAGATGATTATAACTTTTTAAAATAAATTATAATTTCTTGTAATATTTTATATCTTAATTCATAATTTATTCTCTCAATTATTCAATAAGCGTATTTTTTTTGGGTTCAAAATCAATAAGCGTATTTTAGTATCTTTGATTATCTACTCATGTCTTTATATGTGTGTGTGTGTCTTTCGATTTGGAGCCTACTACATTTGAAGTTTTCTATTTCTAACTAAAAAATTATTTAGTTGAAAAATAAATAAGGTTTATTATATTAGATAAACCATATACAATTTCCTTTTGTTTTTTGATAGCACAATTCTATGTATTTAAACTTAACCATACATTATGTTATATTTTGACATGCTTTGATGCCAAACATCCTATATATGGCTCCAAATTAAAGCCTTAATCAAGAATGTTTTTCTAATTTTCTTTTAGTTAAATTATACACAACCCCCATGAATTTTATGTCATGTACCAATTACCCCCCTCGGTATTGAAACCTTACAATAAACCCTCACAAACTCTTACATATATAGATAGCTCCCTTATTGTTAGTTTTGTTCATTAGTCCCTAAAGTTTTTTTTTATAAGGAATAACTATCAAATCACGTGGTTCAAAATGTAATATAAAAGCAATAAATGTGTAAAGTAGATAGTTTTCTTTCTAATTATACCCTTATTTATAAATAAAACATACAAGAGATCATGTGTGAAAATTTATTGCAAAGAAATAATAAGTGGTATATATATATATATATATTTAATGGAGGAAAAAAATGGAAAAACCAGCTTAAAATTTCATATAAAAATGATTTTTCCTTATATTAAAGACTACCTTTATGAGAGAGAATATTCCTTATGAAAAGGACTAGAGGAAGTACTTATGTACGTATAGCTTAAAGTTTAAGAGGGTTATATGCAAGTAACTCAAAGTTTGCAGGGGATATATAATTAATGGTTGGAGGTTGTATGCACAAACTTTAAGTTTATGGTGGTTATATGATGTACACAAAATATAAAGTTTATGGTTGTGCAATTTACTTTTTTAATCTTTTTTTAACCTTATTTTCAGCTTTAAACTCCAATCACCACGCAATGTGGTCAGTCTCTGCGGCTTAAAATCATCCATTAATATCGTTAGTTAAATTTGTTTTTCAAACACAATGTCACATCCTTCAATCTTACGACAACCTTTTTTCAGCTTTCAACTCAGTAATTGACAAAAGTTTCTTGAGGTTTGTTCATTCGTTTGAATATTGTAACACCTCTATGCCTACTTTCTGCGCACTCATTTAATCAAAATCGAGGCCTAGCTAATATTCTTGTTCTTTAATTTCTCTGTGTGTTTATTTTTTGACATTTTCCCCTTAATTTTCATGTGCTTTCCTTTACCTTTTTTCTATGTATAGGCTGGAATATATTTCCGCAATGCACACATAATTTAGGTTATTTAGTTCTCTTGTGCTTTGTTTGGATGATAAGTGAAAATTGGAGGGGCATCCGAAGGCAGAAAAAATAAAAGTGAAGAAAATAAGGCCTGGTTTGATTTCTTTGGTTTGGAAACAATTTTATATTTTCAAAAAAATATTAAAAAATTATTTAATAAAAAAATAAAATTTTTTTTTCAAAATAAAAAACTCAAAACAATTTATATATGTTTTCTATTTTTCATTTGTTTGTTCTTTTTCCTATTCACTACTACAAGAATTGTGATATAAGATGGTTGTTATCTCTTATAAATCACGGTTCCAAACCGTCATATATGTGGGCGCTACATATGCTCGGGGCAGAAAAATTACGGTTCCAAATTGTTTTTTTATTCTAGACCTATTATGATGGTTCTAATATAACACCTGTTAAGTATTAAGACTTGGTGAAGCCATGATATGCTCATTGCTACAATAATAATTAATGGGCACATGTAAACAACTGTTATAATATGTGATAATGCTTGCTTGATACATAACTGTCTCATTTTGACAGTCATTATTTATTCAAAAACATATATAATGGTTCTTAAGTAAAAACCATGACTTTTAATAAAAATAAATAATGGTGTCACGTAGACAATCGTTATGTATTTAGTACATAAATAATGGTTTCTAAATAAGAACCGTGAACTTTTATAATAAATGATAGTTATTTCATAATAACCATGATGTATGGATATTGTGAGACTCATCAAGTGGGAGTTTCTGAGCTACTTGAACTCATTTGTATATAATAGAATAGTAGCTCTCACATCGAGTGGTTATGCAATTCGGGATGGATCAAGACATTGCAGGCTTTGTGGGAAGAATCAATGGCAATTGTTGATGTACATATGTGATAATGTAACTGTTGACATGTAATTGTGTCTCTATACAGGAATTAACCTTAGAAAGCAAAGGCTAAGGGGGAAAACGTATGAATATCCGTATAGGAAAGGACACTTGGGGTATGCAAACCTTTGAGCAAAGCCAGCAGCTCAAGGATTTGTATACCCCTTGCGACCTTTTCTATACGGCTATTTGTGTTTTTTTTCCTCTTAGCCATTGCTTTCCTGGCTTAATTGTTGAAAAGACACAAGGTATAGGTAAATACTTACATTATGAGATATATAAGTTAGGAGTGCGATTGATTGATTCTAGACAAAGAGACTAGAAAATCTTGATCCATCCTAAATTGTATGGCTACTCGATATGGGGAGTAACTCAAAACTCTCACATTAAAGAGTCTAGGACTAATCATAGTGTTGAATTTCAGAGCTTTCAACTTGGTGCTACCGTATCAATACAAAGAAAAAGAGAGGAACATTCGATTAGAACAATAATTTTCCAAAAAAATATAATTTCACAAAAACAAATTAATATGTCACATTGCATGATTTATGGCATCATGACTTCACAAGTGCTATAGCTATTCACTTGTTTATGTATGACTCTCAGTACAACTAAACTAGTTTATTCATCACATCCCTATTGATCTTTTCAAAATAACTTTTAGAGATATGGATACTTCCAAAAAAAGGAGAGGTATTTGCTTAGGGATCCATATATCTTAAAATTACTTCTATACATATCAATAGAGTAGGAATCTTCATTCAACGCAATGGGTTGACAATTTCCTGTAATAGGAGGGGAACCTATTATCAGAGCAATAATTGGTTTTCCACAAAAAAAAAAAAAAGCATAACTTGATCTTATGGATGTCACCTTGGATGCTTTGTATTTATCTTATGGAAGTAACTTCTACAGATATATATAGATACTTTAAAAAGGAGAGATTTTCGCTTATTGATCCATATCTCAAAAAGTTACTTCCAAGAGAACAATATGGTAGGAACCGTGAATCAAAACAATAGGTTGATAACTTTCTATAATAGGAAAGTAACCTTCGATCAGAGCAATGCTAGGATTTCCGAAAAACCATAAATTCACAAAAGTAATTTTACATCACGCTGGATGCTTTATCGCGTCGTGACTTCACATAGGTAGCCCAATTGGCTACGTTGAACATTGTAAGTAATATAAGAGGAACCTTCGAAGTGAATGCAGGAATGAACATGCAAAATGGATGAAGGAAATCATAACTACTACACCTAGCTAGGGCTCACGAAAGAAAACGCAAGTTAGGGCAAACGAAAGCAATTCGCATGGCAGTCATTGAGACATGTGTCAAGTGTATTTACTAGCGTGACTGTTGTTAAGAATTTGGATGAAGCTTTTTATGGTGGAGTTTGATTGAAAATGACTCTCGACAGCTAGAAAAAACAATAGGAGTTGTAAGGTTACAATGTGACAAATCCTTATTTTTATTATATATTTTTATACTTTAATTGGGGATTTTGTCATAGTTATTGAGCCTAAAATACCTTTCTTGAGATAAATATGGATCAAGAGTAAATGGATTAAATTATGAGTAAAAAAGGAAAAAATTGTCAATACAATTATAATTACTCTTAACCATTGATTTTTCTGAGAATATTTGATGTTGATTAAATTGTTTTCAATTGAAAAAACTTGAAAATTTGGATTTAATCTGAAAATGGCAATTTGGGGCTTAAATTTGAGAATGATAATTTGGTACCACGAATTTCAAAACTGACAGAATGGTCCGCGTAAAATTGCTGCGTTTTGCATAAATGAATTACGTCTGATTTTAGTGCAGGGGAAGCAGAGAGACGAGACAGAACAGAGGCGCCGAAAAACAGAACCTGAGACCTTCCTCCTTCATCCCCACCTTTGTTCTTCTTCGTCGCCGGTGACTAAAGGGCTTATTTCACAATGGTTGTGGGTTTCGTCATTTGAACAAACTAAGTGTCAAGTGTATATTGTTTCATAGGTTTAAATAGAAGAGGAATGATAGGGTTTTTGGGTTATCATCTTTAAGACTTTACATTATAGTTTGTTTGTAAGAACTGCTCTCTATTGGTTTATATTTATCATGGTTCTTTATTAATAACAGTGAGGAATGTTTTTTTTAAAAATTGTTTTAGCTAATAGTGCCCAGATAATTACATTTTTATATTTTATAAAAAAAAAATCACCCTCTGATAGATGATCTAAGGTCTACTATGAATTTTGGAACTTTTATTTCCTTCAATTTGAAGGAATCAAAAGTTTTGAAAACTCATAGCATCCCTCACATCATCACGCTACTCGTCACCAAGGGAGTGACATAACGAGCTTTATGTTTTTTAATGTAATTTTTTAGAACCATCACCCATACATATGTTTTTTGTTTCTTTTCCTAACACTTGTTTTAAAGAACAATTTTATATAAAAATGTAAAAACAAAACAAAATCAAACCACATAAGTTTTCTCTTCTAATTTTGAATGGATAGGAAAAACATATAGAAAAGAAAGTGATTAATTTCACAACTTAATCGTGTTGCAATGATGAATTAGTAAGGTGGTTAATTAGTTGTTTAATTTTTTTTTTTTGCTGATGTAGTTCTTGAATTAATCATCTAGTTAGTTAGTTACTCTAAATATCTATATTTTTGTTTGGCCAAACTCTAAATATCTATATATGAGGCCAAGGTTGTCAAATGCACAAGGTTAACCAAACTCATGGTAGTGATGTAAACTCGTATCATATACTCGAATCGTAAACTCATAAGAGTTTATTTTTATCAATAAATAGGTATTAATAGTGAATAATTAAATAATTAAAATATAAAAAAAAGACAACAATTTGAGTTAAATATATTTTAAATCAAAATAATTGAAATTGAATCCATTAACATTCATAATTTATCATACTCAACAAATTTTTTGTATAAAATTCATATATAAAGTCACTGAGTATGATCAAATCGAAAAAGTTGGCATAAATTTAAGAACGAGTTAACATAATTTTATAAGATAGAAATGTAAAAATGGTAAAATTGGTATGTGAACTCGTAAGTTTGACTGAGTTAACAAATATCACTAGTTTAAGGGTGACTCAACATGATTTTGAAAAAGTAGAAACGTAAAAATCATAAATTCAGAAAGTCAACTCACGAGTTTAACAACATATACAAGACTTCAGAATGTGATTTATATGTGTAGGGAGATTATTAGAGAGTTACTCCCTGGCATTGTTTCCCAATAATTTCGGATTTGTTCATCACCCTTGAATAACAACGATAAATTAGTTTTAAACACAGAAGAGTTTAGAATGTCATTTGTTGTATGACCTTAATGCTCTCTTATAATGAATGAATATATTTTCTCCATTCTTTGTTCAGTATTATCTGCATTTATTGATCTTCCTAATAAAGCTTAATCATAATTGTAAATAGTGAATTATTCTTTTACTTACCAGGCTGCCGGGGAAATCATGTAATTAATTGATAATAATAGAATTAATTCTTGAAACATAGAAGACCCAGATTGGTGATTAGAATTTTTTTTTTTTTTGCTATAGATTGAAAAGTAAGGAATATTCAATTTTTGTCTTCCCCTTTTTATTTGGTTTGATGAAAACAATATAAGAATGGAAAGATAAAATGAAAATATCTTTAACTAATATTATTCATGATATTATTAATTTCCAATTTTTACTTTTATGTATTTTTTAAATAAAAATAATAAATATTCAGATTAAATTAGAATGATTTATAACTAGAGATATTCGCTATTGCCACTTCTGCTTTTTTTAATTTGATCAAGATTATCCCCGAGTCACTTTGAACTTGAAACTAATCCTCTTTTAGGCTTTGAGTTTAAATGATTTTCGCATCTCCTAACAAGTGTACTTCTCAGAAATCAAATTTGTATTCTTCTCCTAACAGGGGGCTGAGGTTGCTCATCACTCCAACTAACAACTTGTTTGTCACTTAACGCATCACTAAAATGAACAAAATCCATAGCAAATTTGTTAACGTTGCTTGTTTTCCATTATACGGAATCACAATTATTTCGGGAATATTATTTAATTACCTGAGGACAGTCATTCAGTAAAATCGGATCAATCAAGCAATAAATTAATTCTATCACTAGTTTTTTGAACCAAGACAATGTATTAGTCTAGATTAAGTTATAATCATCTTTGTGATGAAGAACGTCAGCAAATTTGTATGTGGAATGATCCGTGCACTTTAAAAAAAAAAGTTATATAAATAAACTCTACTTAAAAAACTTGCACGCCTTATCTTCTAATAAACCATCATTTTCCATGGAAAGCAAAATTAACGGAAGAAAATTATTAATCAACTTTAAACAAACTCATGAGATTAGGCTTCACATTTTTTTGAAGTTAAACTAGTGTTAACCCCCGTGCGTTGCACGAGAATGTGAATTCTGATTAATGGTACATTGCAGGATTAATTTTTTATGACTATAATGTATTTATTTGTGTATCTATAAAACTAAATTTTCAACTCAGAAATGCATAAAGGGTGATTATAATCATGCTTATATATCACATTTTGAGGGAATATTTTTTTGGAGAATTTATTACGCCTTGGTGTGCCAAAAGAGTGTCAATAAATTAATAAATGGAAGGCTATGTGGGGGATAAAATTTGATAAAGCAGAGGTAAAATGACTACAATTTTGATTTTTTACTAAATATATCACTGAAAGAAACTTTCAACAAAAAAATTAATCTTACATGATATTTTGAAAAATTTCTCTATAAACCACATTGGTTGTCTTCTTGGTGGGTTTATTGTCTAAATCATGTATTAACATCTTGATGCCATCCATATGATTATGTGTGATACATGTAATACTTTTGTTTTTTTGTAATCCTAGCAAATTGTAGGACAACTAAGGTGGGCACATCCAGATATTCCATTTTGTTCCCAAATAGTGATAGTTGACACGTACTTCACTGCACATGTTATCATATGATTATGATGATGATGAACTAACATGAAAGTAGATATTAATAGCGTGAATTGATTAGTGTTAAATCTAGAGAGTATGTTACTTATGATTTGCAATTGTGAAATCCAATTTCTTCATTGTGCCGAAGTCTCTCCTTAGATCAACTAAGTTCCCAAATGCTTGGAGGTAGCCCTTCACATCTGGATGAATTTGTCGTCTAGGTTAGGATAAAGCATTTTGAATAAAAAACATGATAGAAATATACACTAACCAATTAGTTCTTCATGTGTGGCTTCACTGCTGGTGATGTTATTGACTGGGACAAAGTTGAATGCATGAAGAGGGATTTGGAACTCATGTTTTTTGAAAAAATGTGTTAGCGTGAAATGTAATCTTCCAACGGTGTGTGCATGTTTTGTAGTCAGCATTGTTGGCCAACACTTCAAAGTTCTCAAATCGGTACACCTCACCCTCTTTTAAATCCTCAATGTACCTACGGATTTGTCCCCTCTAGACAATTGAACTCTCAATTCGATCACCCTGTTTGCAAATAGTTAGATGAAATATAAGCAACACATAATTTTCACTTAGTGAATTGGTGAATGTGAAGACTATATTAGATACTTACTTGTTTGTCGGGTAATGTCATACTGACTTTCCAGACATCAAATGGTGAGGCCTTCTTTGCCATTGTCCACTTCCTAATTACCCTAACAATAATGCTCCAGGTTTCCTTGCTATCATCAACGTCCTTGAGCAAAGCATGAGCAATGATTGCCATTGCTTGAGTTGATGTATATGAGGATGGGAGGTTTTTGATGAGATATATAATCATATGTGTGCTGTATATGATGAATTTTTGAATGTTTTTATAATGAATTGTCCAACATCATAATTTTAATTCTCAATTAAAGTGATCCGTCCCATTTTTTTAAGTGATCTAATACCCTTTGCTTATTATATTTTTTTAAGTAATGTGGATAACTTTGATTTATATTTTTTTTCTGAGCCTTTAGGCTCCTTTAGGTAATTTGGGTGATTTTAGCTGTAATATCCTTTCCTCAATTTATGTTTATGACCTCTTCCTTCCAAATTATTCATATTAGAGCAATTATTATTTGTCGTATACTAAGAAATTATTATTTGTTTGAAATTTGAATGTTGTGATTGTCTACCCCGTAGTCTATATCTATCAATGGGAAAAGGATATTAGATGCAAGCAGTAGCAGAAAACAGTGCCATTAAAAAAAATCACCCATTACCATTAAAATAGTTAATTGGACGTATCCCTCATATTTAATACATTTTTTCTTTTCTTATTTCATCAGCGTATTGTTATTTAGGTAATTTGGGTAGGATATTAGATGCAAGCAGAAAACATTGCCATTAAAAAAAAAATCACCCATTGCCATTAAAATAGTTAATTGGACGTATCCCTCATATTTAATACTTTTTTCTTTTTTTATTTCATAAGCGTATTATTATTTAAGTAATTTGGGTGATTTAAGCCGTAATTTCCTTTCCTCAATTTATGTTATGACCTCTTCCTTCCAAATTATTCCTTTTAGAGCAATTATTATTTGCGGTACTAAGAAATTATTATTTGTTTAAAATTTGAAAGGATATGCCCAATTATTATTTGCCAATCATCATAAATGTATTTCAATGTAATTAAGTTATTTGAAATTTGAAATGCTACTCCCAATTATTATTTGCCAATCATCATAAATGTGTTTCAATATAATTAGGTTATTTGAAATTTGAAATGCTACTCCTAATTATTATTTGTCAATCATCATAAATTCTTTTCAATGTAATTAGATTATGTGAAATTTGAAATGTTATGCTCAATTATGATTTGCCTATTATCATAAATGTGTTTTAATGTAATTAGATTGTAATTATTCGACCCGGGTCAAACGTAGTTGGGTTATGGAGCGGGTCACACGAGATTTAGAATGTAAAGTTGATTGATTATACATAACCCCTGAACTTTTGACTGTGTACAAATAATCTCCTTAACCTTTAAAACTTTATAACAAACCCCTAAACTCTTAAATTAGATAGGGAAAAAGAAAAAAAAAATACCACTTAAATTTCAAAATCCCAAATGATTTCATACTAAAGTGAGTTGGCAATCGCTATATTTTTGTAGTTAATACCTATATTCTTGTAGGTAACAAGATTAATTTGGGATTTTAAAATTCAAGTGATATTTTCTTATTTTTTTTCCCAATTAGATAACTATTATACGATTAAGTTTGTATGTCATTTATCTGCACACACCTTAAAATTTATGGGTTGTTTACATATTAATAAAAGTTTGATGGGTTATATGCACGCACACAAAATATAAGGGTGTATATAATAAATATTTGGTGACTGTCTGCACAAAAGTGGTTTATTTTTAAGTTTTAAGAGTTAAGGGGTTAGTTATATGTGGTTCAAAGAAGGAGTTTGTGTAATTTAGCCTTTTCCAAAATAGTATATTTTAAAAAGTTAATCTTAGCTAGCAATAACTGACGTCACTTGTGAAATCTGATTCCTAATTCATAAGGAGGCATGTGAAGTTCTGGGTCCCTCGGTTTATTTTGTCACTATTATATATTCCCATGTACTTAATTAAATGTATGAGCGTACTTGAAAACGACATTTGAAACCTCTTAGTGACCAATTCCATGAATCAATCAATATAAGACTAAGTAAATGCCCTTATTATTTTAAAATACCAACCAGTTTTGAGAAATTACATTTATTCTTTGACTGCTCCCAATTGAAATAAGTTTATGTCATATGAGTGTAAAGCTCTCTCATAATAAGTTTTTAAACCTAGGACGAGCCTTTGAAGAGAACAAGCACCAAAATATACTGAACCAACCATCATTGTTTTAAATATTATTAGTTTAATTTTTTATTAATATTAACGTAACAAATTATTTTGTTTGTGTTTTGCATTGTTGCTTTATTTCCTTGAAATTTGTTTCTTATTTTAAAAAAATCGAATCCCCCTATAAACATTAGACTGAAGCTAATTATTGAGAAAAGATAAAAGTACCGTTAGAGATTATTGATCCAATACAGGATGTACTTTTCTAAATGGAGAAATGTTTGAACGTGTCATTGTTGAGTAATAACCAGTGTTTTGGAATCCGGACCGTCCGATCAGTCCGGCCCAGGAACCGGTGAACCGAACCATAAATCGGTCCGGTCTGATGACCGAACCGGTTTGACGAATTTGTTTTTTGAAAAATTGATTTTTTATATTTTTCCTTATAATTTCATAGTAATAAGCTCAAAATATTCAATGTCTCACCAGTTTAGCCCCGATTTAGCTCCGGTTTGACTCCGATTTGATCCACTGACCCTTGACTCAATACCCCGATTGGTTCAGTGACCGGTCTGGGTTTCAGAACCTTGGTAATAACAAATGCATATATGCAAGTATTAAATCTGTGAGAAACATATTTTCCCCAAATGTACCCTTATTACTTATTTATAGAGGATGAGTGAGAGAGAATTAGTCTGACAAACTGTTATAATTAATATAGAGACATATAATCAATTAGGGATAAAAATGAAAAAAATGCATTAGCATGTTAGACATCTCTAAAGTGTAATTTGTATAAAGGACTGGAGCTGTTTAAAAATTACTATAACTTATATATAAGACGTACTGGAGGAGTGTATTTATTAGAAAAAGATAAGTACTTGCTATCAAAATTATGCAGTTCATCCAAATCAAGTTAAACATAAACATAAGATGGTGATACAACAAAAATGAATGGGAATCAAAATATTTTGAAATCTATAAATTTAGATTAACTAAGTTATATTATTGACAAAAACAAGTTATATCTCCCAGTGAGTTGCACGAGAGAGTATTAAACCTGAAAGTTTTAATTGTGATAGTAATATATGCAGAGACATAATGTTAAAGAGTATAATTATCAAAATAGGTTAATAGGCTAATAAACATGTGACATTGAGGTTAAAAGTTAAATAGAATTAATTTGATTATCATTATAAAAAACAATGTCTGAAATTGCTTTTGGATATGAAGGGAAAACATTTACACCCTGCCGTGCATAGTTGTTTTCATAGACTACAAATGTCTATTAGGTGATTATGATTGATGATTTGATGTCTTTTTTCAAATTCATTCAAATTGAATTCATGATTTAATGTCTATTGTCAAATTCAATTTACTTTATTACCTTATCTTCAAACCCTAATGATAAAAAATGTGAACTAAATGGGAATAATATCTCAATAAATTCCAATAACTTAGAAATGGAATGCATAATTTTAGTCCGCAATTATTATTGAAGAGGTCAAACTTTCTGGAGTAAAGGGAAATTGTCTAAGAATAATTTGTAATGTTTTTTTTTTCAAAAAAAGAAATTACTTTAACAGATATTAACTGAATGTGTGTTAATGCAATTATGCATGGGCTAATTTAATTATGTAATTACCTGACCCGTTTTTGTTAAACGGTGTATTATAAGATTTCATGTATAAAGTTGATTGATGTTTATATGTAGAATGGCTGATTCAACCTTGGTATATTAGTGATAACTCTATTTTTTTTTTGTGTATTTAAAGTATTTTTTGAAGATATTTGGGTAAATTTTGAGAGATTTCTATGAGATTATATTGTTATAAGATCAAATGAAATTAGTGCATCATTTGTTGGATTTTATAATAAATATTATAGTTTAACATTAAAATAGAAATAATTAAGTTTAGGTGAAAGAATAAATAGATAATAATAATATTTTAAAGTTTTATAAGAAAATGAAAAAAAAGGAAAGATTTTCGGATTATAATAATAATAATTATTAGGGAAAATTCTAGAAAACTACAAACGAAATTACAAAAGGACAGAATGCTTAGGTGAAATTAACAAATCCCAAACCAGTGAGACATAAGGAATCTGGGATATGAAATGTTAACACAATTACCTAAATACCCTCCTAAAAAGGAGAACTAAGAGACACGACCAGGCATCATATTAGAGTGACGGAGAGAAACGAAGAGACACGAGGCAAAAGGGAAACGAGGAGACACGAGCTTGGGCTAACGGTTGAAGGTGTTAGGCGGCAATCGTAGTGATACAAAGCTTCGGCTACGGTGGGGTGTGGGACGTTGGGCAAAGCGGTAAAGCGAGATGAAGCTCCGGCGAGTATGGGGTGTGGGAAGGTAGGGTGGAGCGGAGTAGCGCGATGCGGCGAGATGAAAGTCTGGCGAAGGTGGGGCGGAGCGGCATGGTGTAGCGACACGAAGCTCCGTCACGTCGATGGGAAAACACAACATGTATCCACGTAATAACATCATTATATTCGCTATTAACGACTATGCCTCGTCCATTAATAGCTTCGAATTAACAAGTTAGGAAGTCGTCATGTACATGGAGAAACACAACATCTATCCACGTAATAACATCATTATATTCGCTATTAACGAATAGGCCTCATCCGTTAACAGCTTCGAAGGAACAAGTTAGGAGGTTGTCATGTAGATGGGAAAACACATCTATCCACATAATAACATCATTATCTTCGCTATTAATGACTAGGCTTCGTCTATTAACATCTTTGAAGGAACAAGTTAGGAGGTCGTCATGTATATGTGAAAACACAACATTTATCCACGTAATAACATCATTATTTTCACTATTAACGACTAGGCCTCGTCTATTAACATCTTCAAAGGAACAAGTTAGGAGGTTGTCATGTATATGAGAAAACATAACATCTATAAACGTAATAACATTATTATATTCGCTATTAACAAGATTATGTTCATTGTTAACGACATTATTTCATTGATTAACATCTGCCCAACAAGAAATGAGAACTTTTTAGCGTCGCTGCCCAAACGCAACACCTTTCACATCTTCCATTCACACAGACAACAGAAGACGTGTGTAGGAACAAGTTTGTAAAAATAGATGTTCCCAACGTAATAACACCACGTGGCTCTATAATAACAACATGGTTTTGTTGATTTACACCTTCATATATTTATCAGTTGCTGTCAGATTACAATATGTATAATTACATTCAGCAACCATATAAAGCCCAAAAAGAGTTACACACTACCCCTTGTACACATTCACATATTTCATGATAAGGGAACATTAACACTAGAGTAGTACATAATATTTCCATGTCATAAACATTGCATTACATCAAACACTAAATACAGTAACTACCTACTGGAGTACACAATTGACAGCAACCCATCTCCCAGAAAAACCATGAGTGGGTTGACAGTAACTTTACAAAAACATAATAAAAAAGTTTCACTTCACAATATTGCAACTCCTTCATGTTGCCAACAGTGTTACTTATGGGCATGACTTCATCCAATATCAGCTTGAGTTTGGATTTTTTCATGTCCTTCTAGTGTGATTGGCTTCATGGCAACTCTGAGCATGACTTCATGGCTTCAACCCTGTAGTGAACAATAACTACAGTTCGTTAATAACCAACAACAGCTTCATAAATAACAACTATAAAACCTAAAAAATTTTACACTTACATGTCTGCATCAACGGATATATCTGACACATTATCATTCCCTCTTTGTGCTATATACACTTGCCCACTCCTTTCATTATAGTCATACAAGTTCTTCACTTCACCATCATCATTTAAATCTATTAGTGTCTTCTCATCAAAGATCACTGTATATATCATCTCACACATGTTACAATCAATCCCAAGCCATGATGATATCATCAACCTCAAATCTTTCAGTATTATAAGCTATTTTAGCCACTTCGCCTTGACATAACCTCTAGTATATTGAATTTTACCTTCATCATTACACACTTAATTTGCGCCAACATGAAAAAAAAAAATAGTTCCTTCAAAGATGATGAACCTTCATTACATGTCATTTTGCATGCTTACCTGAAGAACAAAAAAAATTAAAGTTTACACCACTCTTTATAATCTCACTCCAGTAAGCTTGTTTGAACAAAAATTTATTATTAAACAGACTAACTTTCCCTACCATCACCCACCACCTACAATTTACAACAATACTATATGTTTTTAACATCTCCATCCTTACTATTAACAACACCCACAAATCATTTCCCTGCATCTCCTATTAACAACAACATAATGTTCTTTAACATCTCGATATTCACTGTTAACAACACCAACAAATCATCACCCTACACCTCCTATTAACAACATAATGTACTTTAACATCTCCATATTCACAAATAACAACACTCCGCCCATATCGTCACTCTGCCTCTATTATTAACACCCAGCCAATAGCTCTTCACATCTCTATACTCACTAAAAACACCACTGTCCCCCAACCTTACTATCCACCGCCAGCCAACCTTTCCCCTGATTCAACACCCATCCCATAAGCAGTCACAATGAACAAAAAAGGTGCAAGCTTCATCAATCATTCAACAAAACACAATCGAATCCATCGAACAACCATCAACATAGTCCCATTACCTTAAAGCCACTACCTTTTTTGTCCGATCATCTAACACTTCCCTTACCCATAACGTGTCAGCTCCGATTTCGTAAATCCTAACCACAAACCACATAAACAATTTGCCATTAACATTCAAGAAACATAGCACAATGATCATTTCTCTCTCAAATTTACTTACCCATGGCTTTTCTCTGGTTTCTGTAGCTTTTCCTCTTGTTTCATCACTTTTTAGCGCCACAAATTTGCACTCGTTAGCTGCTGTCTTTTTTCCTTTTGGCGCCGCCCAACGTCCCACACCCCACCATAGCCGAAGCTTCATCTCACCATGCAGTGCCGCCTAACATCTTCAACCGTCAACTCGAGCTCGTGTCTCCTTGTTTCCCTTTTGCCCTGTGTCTCTTCGTTTCTCTTCGTCACTCTGATCTGATGCCTGGTCGTGTCTCTTAGTTCTCCTTTTTAGGAGGGTATTTAGGTAATTGTATTAACATTTCTTATCCCAGATTTCTCATGCCTCACTGATTTGGGATTTATTAATTTCACCCAAGCATTCTGTCCTTTTCTAATTTCGTTTGTAGTTTTCTGGAATTTTCCCTAATTATTATTGTTATTATTATTTATTATTTTCTTGTCTTCTTTCCAGTAGCCATGGCACATCGTTTTTGTGAGATTGGGAATCTAACCTAAGGAACTAAAAGAAGCCACAATGGAATAAAGAAAAGAAGTGGAGGCAGCCAAAAAAAGGATTTCACTGTAGATCGTCTTCTACATTAGAGTGAGCAAGAACCAGAAGGGGGAGGAGGGAACGCGATTGACGGCTGGGCCTAAGGGAGGCGATTTCGAATCTGGTCCGACAAGTGAGAAGAGAGGAATCGTTTCTTCTTGTCTCTTTCGAAACCCGGTTGGAGACCTAGAGCAGAGACGCAAAAAGAGGGAGAAGCATGCCATTTTTTCAACTCTAAATTTTGTGGTAGCTGAGATGATTTTGATAGTGATGAGTTTATGTAGCTAAACTTTCATTTTGGATTATTATAGCTGGATTATGGATTAGTGGATGATGATTTCAATCTTTAATTGCTTTAATGTTATGTTTGTTGATTCAATTGTGAGCTTAATTATTCTTAAAGATGAGGAATTTAATTGGAACTTATTTTGGAATTCTAAAAGAGCCTAGACATAGAAAATTTAGAGTAGACCTTCAATTGAATAGTGTGGGATTGAGTTTTCGGACTAATTTGTTTGTAGGGTCGACATAATTTACCTATCAGCCCTACATAATTTTATTAGACTTGCACCTAAATTAATCCAATTAAGTACTAATTACCTAAGGAGTTAGGGAATTAACATGATTATAATGCAATTTAGAGGAACAAAAAGACCCTATTAAGTAATTCACAATTCTAGACTAACAAATGTAGCTTTAATTGCAATTAAGGGAAGAGGTTAGACACTATGAAATAATCAATACTATGGTAATCCAAATTAGTGAATAAGTAATTTAAAATCATCTGTAGCATTAGTTTTAGTTTAGATTCCTTTGTTTTATTATTCTAGTTAGATCTTTGTTTTTATTTGATCTTCATTCCATCTTTGTGTTTCACTAAACTCAAGCAAAAGTGTAAAATTAATGCTCAGCAGAATTTTGGGTACAAAATCCTCATGGGAAAGATACTTTACTCACTATATATTATTTGATATGACGTGTGCATTTGTGCAGTCAAGGGTTACAAATTTTGCCTCTATCAATTAGCCAAAGTCCATTAAGCCACGAGGCTAAAATGCAAATAATATTTACTATTGGTGACTAGGTTTGGTATTTAATCTGTGTGAAGGAAACAATTTCGTACATTGAGTTCGTGGAGAGGCCATCACTTTTGTTTTCTTAATGAAGCCATGACTCAAGCTGTGTTAAACAATAAATTAGCTAGTATCTTTATGTTGTTTTTTTACTCTTTGTTCAACAACAAAAGCACTCTAGTCTCTATCTTCTAACACAAGTGGTGTATTTTTTATGTGTGTGTTCATAACCATGTTTGTTATCATGATCCTGTTTAATGTGGGAATTTGAGGTAGTAGATTGCATTCCAGTTACACCCATAATTTCACAACATCAAATATTGGGTAATAAAGAGATTGTAAAGAGTTTGCAAAGATATGTAAAGCTAAAGAACATGCTCTCTCACATGTTTAACATTTTGCCACTCCTATCTCTGTTGTAAGTCGCCTGTTCCAACTACCTCACTAAAATTAAGGAGAGGTGATTAAGTAACTTTGTATCAAAATGAAATAAATTTTCAAATTTAATCATACTTAATAACATGAATTACTAGAGTAGCCTTTGCACAGTTTGGTGAGCAATACAAAAATAACATAAATATACTGATATATTGATATATAATACTTGATTACATTACAGGTTTTCCCTCAGGGTTTGATAATATATATACAAATAGTTCAAGTTATGAAAATTAAACTAATATTAACCAACATCTCAGTCTTCTTGATTCAGACCCCTCAGTTGCCAGTATTTATCGTTTTACCCCTCCAGCCGCTAGCTTCTATTAGAATATTTATTTCTTTGAAAAAGGGTGAGATTTAAAGAATTTCAGTAGTAACCAAGGTATTAAAACCTGGACCGGGTATTGAACCGATCAGAGTACTGGGTTAAGGGTCAGTGGGTCAGACCGGGGCCAAACCGGGACCAAACCGGTGAGAAATTGAAGATTTTAGGTTTATAGTATGAAATTATAAAGGAAAAATTAAATTTTTTTTAAAAAATAGGAACTCGGACTGGATCGGTCTACCGGATGGTTGGCCGATTTTCAGGCCAGACAGGCCGGTCCAGTCCGGGTTCTTGAACCTGGGTAGTAACATACAATTGTTCATATAAAATGTAAAAAGTAAATATGTTATGCTCCATATTATGCAACAAATTAATTACAATTCACGGCATGTATACATAAGTTAGGGGCTCAATCCCCCACTATCTATAAACCTCAGTTGGGCCTTTGTTCATAACCGGGTGAGTGTGCTTCCACACACAAATTTAAAGGCACCTCCATGCACAAATTGCCCTCCTTGGCAAAACTATGTTCATTAATTAAATCACAGAAGATGGCATAGATAATCATATAAACATTGGCATAGTGAATAAATGAATGAGTTACTATCTTGTATCCCTTTTTGCAACAAAAAACAGGTTCCATGAATTTCGTGTCAACGGCTCGAGCTATCAATCTGATCCTAAAATTTCAAATATATAAGAATTAGGTTATTACCCATTCATGTACCACTCTAGGCTCTTTCAAAGTGTTTTTGTTGGTTATATTAGTCCAATTCTATAAAATTACTAAAATGCCCCTGGGGACCCGATCTAGTCCCCTTTGTACCCAGTTCGACTGTACTTTTTCAGAAATTTTGACCCAGGCTATTCCTACATACTTTTGAGTGTAGAATCCATTTTTGACCTTGGTTTTTGCAAAATCACTGCTAAATGACAGTTTTGCCCTTGATAGCCCCTATTTAGGGCTTTAGGGGTATTTTCGTAATTTCACTTTTTAGGGTTTTTCTCACAAAGTGATCAACATCAACCGCACACAATTTTCTCTCCTGAACACCATGGAACCAAAAGATTGATGAAATTCCAGCCCTAACTCCCATTTCTAGAATTGGCCGAAACTTATGCATATAAAGAGAAAATATGATTTTTGAAATCCAACCCCTAAAGCTTACTCCTTTTCACTTCTAACCACTTCTTAAACTATTTAAACATATACTAAACAATATTTGAAGAACTTTGGGCAGCATAACCCCTTAGGGTTTCCACTTTCCAAATTTATAAAATCAAACAAATAAACCACAATCAAGCCAAGAATAACCACAACAACAACAATATACAAAGAGATTTGAAGTTCTTGAGGTTACCTTGGATTTCTTTACTTTCTCTCTCTAAAACCATCCTCCCTCCCTCTCCTAAACCTTGAGATTTTGCTTGCTACACCATGATTTTCATGAAGATCAAGGGATTAGAAGATGAACTACATAAATTAGAAGGCTTGACTCTTGGAATTTCAAGCTCTTACCTTAAGTTTTTTCCTCCCTGAGCTCCCTCCCTCCCTCCCTCCCTCTGGTATGCTGAGGCATGAAAATGAGAAAGAGAATGAAGAACCAAGGCTTAAAATATCTCTCTCATTTTCCTTAATTTATTTTTATTACAAGATTGACTTTATGACCAACTTTGTACTAAGCCTTATCTCATGACACTTTCTTTCTCTTTTCCTTATTGTCCATCGTAAATATGAGAAGAAGGAAAACAAATGATGATGCCAATTTAAAACATCTCATCATCTTTTCTTTTTGATTTATTTTAAATTGGACTTATGACAAGGCTTGTACTTGTGCTTATCCTTTGTTAATTGAGTCTTAACCTTCCATTAGCATAGAACTAATTTCCATCCCTCTTCCCCTTGGCCCATGATGCGATTTAAGTCCTTCCCAAACCCAAATTTGGTTCCTCCAATTAGCCCAACTAACTTGCACAAGTTTATATTATTTTAATCTTAATTAAACATTTGCCCAAGCTTTAATAAATATTATTTAATCTTTGGCTTAGATTGAAGACATTTGGCATACTTATGAGCTAAATAATTATTTTTCCTCCTATTTCTTTATCCAACAATTTACACAACTGCCATTACATCTTTTTTTTTCAAATTCGCAACAATTGGTAATTTTGGCAGGTTTTTTGACTAAAATTTGAAAAATCATAACTTTATTTGTATAACTTCAATTGGAGTGATTCCAAAAGTTATAGAACCCTTATTGAGTCTAGTTTCAAGGAAAAATATAGTCTTTAGCCAACTGAAAGCTCATAATTCCTAGATATTCCATTTTTGGAAGCTGCCACAGAAACTCTCAAGTTTTACTGGGTCAACTTAAAAAATTCATAACTCTCAATTCGTTGGCCCAAATTACTTATACTACCTATCAACCTAAAGCTTAGAATGTCTACTTTCATCCTGTAAAATTTCACAATTTTTAGACATCATTGGATCATCCACAACCATACAATAATATCACTGCCTCATAGGAAATTTTCACTGGAAGCAAATCCTCATTCCTGGGACTCTTGCTAAATTGGGGCTTAGCAGTCCATTTGATTCAGGCTTATTCTCAAGCCTCTAATCTCAAAATTTGGGATATTAAATTTCTCCCCTCGTTCAATAAATTTCGTCCTTGAAATTTGAACATTTACAACTTGAGGATCATTTCTTATCACTCAATCCATCTCTTTATCATGTGTAGGCTCACAAGCTGTGCAGCATAATGATCATATTCAATCTATTCTTTTCATATGCAAGCTCATTGAGCAAGCAACACAATCATCATATTTGCATCCAAGATCTCAGATAGTATTCAACATTCATCATCTATTCTGTACACAGTATGTAGCGTGTGTGTGATTCTACAATTCAGGTTTGAAAATAATCTGTTGACTTAAATCACCATAAATTGAGAACATATAATTTTTAATGCTAAAGGGAAGGATCTTGAATCTGTCTCCTGCTATCCAACCTCATGCTTCAAATACAAATTGACACAGTAGACTTAATTCCTGGATCTAATATTTTTTAGCATGAATTTTCTGAACCCTCTTAAGGGGTAGATTTGCTTTTGTCAATAAAGATGCTCCCACAAAGGTACAAGAGGCAAAAGCACATAGAAGTATGCTGATTTTTATTTCCTCAGTGGGTTAAATAAAAACAAGAGACAATAAATAAAATATAGATGGCAACCTCAGCCTCAAGCCATAAACATGGAATAATTCAATGAATAACACTTCTCCTTACGGGGAAGATTAGCAGCTGTCCAATTTGGACCTCTCCAAGATCAGTTAAGTTTCTTAACTTCTCTTTTAACACCCTCCTATCTCTGTCTAGGAGTCATACCAAAATAAGGCCAATCTTACATAAAAACAATGCCCGTATTATATCAATAAACCTTCCAATTCCTTTAAAACCTTCGTAAATTTAATAAATAATTGACTAATTTAACTTAGAATTGTGACATTGTACTCCCTCCGGTCCATTTATGAGCAACTTTTTTCTTGATTGTGCAAAACGAACTAGCAGTTAAAAGTAATAAGTGTGTCAAAAATGCCATGTTTTTTCCATATATACCCCTATTTTTGAAAAGTGTATAGGAGAGAGAATAAATAAAAAGTATGAGAGATAATAAGTATAAGATATGAGAGAGAATGAGTATTTAATAAGGGTAAAATAGGAAAAAGAAGCTTACATTTTCAGACAAAAAGTGAAAGTTACTTATAAAAAGGACCAGCCCTATGAGAGAGAAAGTTGCTTATAAATAGGACCGGAGAGAGTATAAGCCAAAAGCAGAGAATAACAAATTTATATGCTGAAACAAGTGACTTGTACTAATGAATCCTATATCATTCTGCCATGATGATTACTTGTTAAATCCTCATCTTTAACAAAATATTTACTACATAAAACATACAAAAAAAAAAAGTGCCACTGAAGTCTATTAATTCATTTTTAAACTCCATTTCAAAGCTGATTTTGCTAAATTTTATTTGCGCACTTGGCAGGTGGAGCAAGTGTTGATGTTAGGTGTGTAAGTATACTTGGAGGTAACACTTGCACCATTTTTGTTGTGTTATTGAAATTCAAGCTTCAGTAGCACTTGTCATTTAGCAAAAGTAGTGGAGCGCTAAATTAATTATATTTCCTGTTTTCTCCAATTTTTTTTCTAGTATTATGTCTATCCTGATGCATTTTTGTTGTTAATTTGGTATTCACCCTCTCATAAGGATGTACTTAGCTTTTAGAAAATGTGATATCACCTGATATTTTGTCACAAAATGTGAAGGCTATGTTGTGTAACATGAAAGTGGTTATCTTGATTTATTTTCCATATAGATAGTATTATGTAAAACTTTAATTTGGATTTATCTTATTGAAGCCTTATTTACCCTCTTTTGGAGTGGCTTGTTTCAGTCTCTACTCTTACTTGTAAGGAATAACTCGTGATTTTATTAACTTTGCTTGGTAAGTTAGCTGTGTAAAAACCAAGTTATGAAGAAATAATATCATCATGTCCAAAACTCAGATTTTTGTTTTCAACAAAATGAAAGAAATGCATAATTGTATTCTCTGATGGTTCTATTATTTGGAGCAAGAATGAAACCTCGCTTAATGTCCTGATCTGTGGTTGTAGTATATGGAACCTGGCGATTCTTAATGTGTGTGATAGATTTTGATAATGCTGTCTTGTTACTATAAGAAGGAGCTATTTCATCTTAATCTGTACAATAAACATTAACAATGCTGTCTCTAGTTACTATAAGCGGGCACTCTTTTGTCAGCTTTTAATGTAAAACTGTAGATTACCGTGCTTGGAGATTCAGTTCAATAATCTTTGGTGTATATTCAGGTGGTGCCTCATGCACATTAGAAGTTCTGCAAGCATTGCCTGTATTGAAGAAGGCATATGGAGACAGCTCGCGTAAGGTTTTGCATGTTGGCCCTGACACTTGTTCTGTGGTATCTGGTTTGTTGAAAGAAGAGGAAACAGAGGCCTGGGGAATTGAGCCGTATGAGTTAGATGATGTTAGTGCAAACCGCAAGACTCTTGTACGTGAGGGCATTGTGCGTGCAGCTGACATAAAGTTTCCTTTACCGTATCGTGCAAAGTCATTTTCGCTTGTCATTTTCTCAGATGCTGGATTACTTATCTCCAAAATATCTGAATAAAACTCTGCCAGAGTTGGCAAGGGTTGCTGCTGATGGCGTTGTCATCTTTTCTGGTACATCCTCATGAATTTCCATTATTCAAGATTATTCCAGATTATATATTTTTTCTAGAATTGGGTTTATGTGAACTATATTTATTTGACCAATGAGCGTTTTATCCACCTAAATGACTTGACACCACATCTGCTATGGGAAATTTAGTCATTAAATATTAGCAGTGATGCATTTTGTCATAGCATGGTGCAATGTTTTCGTGCATTGTGGTTCTTATTCTATCCTGAATCAATCTTCCGCATTGAAACAATCCATTTTCAAGTAATTGATTTGAATTTTGTCTGATAATAATCATCGGTTGTCTATGACTTTCCTTATATTTCTGTTATTTTAAAAGAAAAAACTTCATTTGATCTTCATCCTTTTTGGACGTATGTTTCGCAGTTCATGTTGGGTGTGATGGCAAATGATATTCAGATGTACGTCTACATTTCTTGGCCTGATTTATCATCTTTATGCATAGGTTTTCCAGGCCAGCAAAGAGCTAAAGATGGAGAAGTAGCGAAATTTGGCCGTCCAGTAAGTGACTCTTTATTAAATGTTAGATTATGTTTTTCAGTGTAGGCATTTAATGTGGCTACTTGCAGCTGTGATGTTAGTAGTTAAAAATTGGATAGAGTATGCACTGGAAAAAGAGACTACAGAGGGATTGCAAGGACAATATAATTTATTTTAGCATACAAGAATCCGGATAGATTTATTGTGGATTGAAACCTTTTTGGAAGAATAGAATTTCCTTAACATCTCTTTCTTAAAAGATATTTATTACCTTTGTTAATAATTAGGACCAACCAATTTGATGCTAAAAAGGGACTTTATTTTAGTTCAAATTGTAAAATAACCTGTTAGTATTTAATATTTAACAAATATTGACAATGTTGAAGTAAGCCACAGAGAATAACTACCATCAACAATTGGAAGTCTCTGGAGACAATAAATAGCGTTGATCAATTCCATATTCTATATCACTAAAGTTTCCCTCATTGTGTATCTGTTGGTAGAATTCCTTGCCCCATATATCTTCCCTTTTTCTTATTCATAATTTTCTGTCAGTCTTTTTTAACTAATTAGCATCTGCCTAAAGAATAATCTCTGTGGATTTGATCATTGAATAATAATCTGTTAATGGGATTTTCCATCTGTGAAGGCCAAATTACGTAGCTCGTCATGGTGGACAAGGTTTTTTGTTCAGAGTAGTTTAGAAGAGAATGAAGCTGCAGGAAAGAAGTTTGAGCAAGCTGCAGCTAAGAGATCACACAAGCCATCTTGCCAAGTATTTCATCTCAAAGCGTACCCCTGAGATTTTTAGTGGTTAATATTTTTCTCTCAATTAAGAGCCCAGAGGGTATGTTAAGTTCAATAGATAATATGGAAAACTATAGTTTTCACATTCCAAGTTTGGAATATAGTGAGACAATATAGATGTATTTCATTGTGATGATGGTTTCAAGTTCAATGGTTAATTGTTAATTAATGGCATTGTATCACTATTGATTTCAATTAGTGTTTAGACGAAGTAATTATGAAACCCCATGGCCTCCCCAACGTCGCTCTGATAACCTCAAAACTTTCGATCAACTTCCTGGACAAATATGGTGAAGCGGCAGAACTGGAAGACGAATTCAAGTGGCTTCATGGTCTGAGGAGTGACACTAGGCAGTAGGCAGTGAAGGTGCCGAAGTCCTTGGCTCAGGTGAAGAGGTCATAAGCACATACAACAATTGTGCTAGTCATCTTGCCCAGTCAGCAGTCCACATCAACAAATTTAGTGGCGGCATTGCCACATCATTAAATCTAATATCATTAACAATATATGGACTAATGTTTTAGACGGAATAAATTTAAGGAACCAAAAACCATGTTTTAATTTTATAGAGACTAAAATCAAAATACAAACAAGCTGTAAGGATCAATAATGGTATTGACGGAAAAGAAAATTTCTGTTTTCCCATCTATGCACAGATACGTACACATATATATGCTTTGTTTTTTTTAATTACATATTGATGTGATATATCAATCATAACTATAAGTAGGCACTGCACAAACTGTTGATATTTTCGTAAACCATAAAAGATTATTAAATATAATAAGAGAGGAGCTCGATTAGCTAGAAGTTTCCAGCCATGCTTGTCTTCAAGATCACCTAATTGGATGCCTCTAATCATATCAAACAGCTTCATTGATTTTGTTCCTTCTCCAGTTTTAAATTCAACCCTTCATGTAAGTATAATTAATATTATTAATATAACCTTTATTTTTTTTGGCATATCTTCTTGTTCTTGTTATTTTTTTAATATTATAGATATGGTGATTAAATGAGAAATGAATGTTATGTAACCTTTTATCTTGGTAGGTTATGCTCTTAACAGGAGAGATTTCAGCAGCAGTTCCAGTGCAGAAAACATCATCGGCTTTCATAACTTCTTCAACTGAAAATCTGCGTTCTTCTACCTAATCATAGTTTCAATAATATTTCTGTTTTTTTTTTCCTTTCTTTTTTCAGCAACTGGATATGATTTGTTATCCAATGTTACCGTAGTAATACCGATTCAAGCTGAGCAGAGCCTCTTTGACCAAAAAAACAAAAGCTGAGCAGAGTCTCAACCAAACGAAAATTCTCCCAAGATGATTTTCTTTTCTTTTTTCAATTACAAACTTTTAAATTCTAAGAAAATTATATTTTAGCCATGTTATTTACATGATATACTAGGAGGTCGCCGTCAAGATAGTCATCAAGGCCATATATGTGTATATGTAGCCATAGTCTTTTCTTAATTTGATTTTTTTTAAACCAACTAATTTTTGAAAATTATTTTAAACCTCAACTAATCTTGGTATAGTCGAAAAATATTGTTTGGAGTTAGGAGCTAAAGGCTAAAATAAATATAATCTAACCGATTAGTCAATAGGCCATTTGAATAGTGGGATCCAGACAAGAAAGTTAAGTTGGATAACGGTAAATATTAAAATAAGTAGTTTAATAGTTAATTATTGTTCCACTTCTATTTGCCCATACAGAATCATATTCAGGCTCTGTTTGTGCTCTATAAATCTAATAAATTACTTCTTTGTTTCAACTATCATGCGCCTCAATTAAATAATCTATCAACTTTATTCACAATTTTTTTGGTTCACCGTACTTGACGTTAAATAAATTATTATCAGCCTTTGTTTAATTTGGGTTCTACTTCATCCACACATTTTGAAAGATATACTAATTCAATTATCGCTTTAGCTGAGTGATGAATTTAAAATTTCAAATTCAATCTTCAGAGATCATCCATTAGTTACTTTTAACAACTTGATATTGATAATAATTACTTTACCAGTTAACCTACTTAATTCACTTTTTTCTTAATATTTCATTGAATTTTGTGTATTTCTTACATGAAAACTATTTTCCAGTTGAGATTATCTAGGATAAATAAAATATTACATAGTATAATACACTGAATTGCTCTAGCTAGTTGTGTTAAAATATCATTGATGCACCGACAGGCGCAGCCGCGCTGGTTGTAAATATGAGGTCTCGGTAATGAATAAAACTGATTAATAGTAAAGGACTTGTATGTATAAATGTAAAAGTTCAGGGAGGTTTATGGTAAGGTTTTAAAAGTAGGGGAAGTTATTGTCACATAAAGTTCATCGTGTTCTATATAATTTAGTTATTTATTTATTTATATAAAGAATCATTGATCCAAAGGCGGTTTGTCTCCACTCTCAACACATTACTCTATTTTTATACGAGATCTCAACAGATTAGTTTATCCTCTCTTTCTATAAATACCTTAACACTAAACCCTTCATTCCCACCCCTCTTATCTAACAAGAAAAGCCCAAAAACACAATGAGATCCTCAAATCTCAATCTCTTGGCCAATTTCTTCATCTTCTCAACCTTGTGTTGCATTGGCTTTCCCCAGAACAGTCCTCAAGACTTCCTTGAAGTGCACAATGAAGCTCGGGTCCATGTCGGTGTGGGTCCTCTCTACTGGAACCGCACTCTTGCCACCTACTCTCAGAACTATGCCAATAGGAGGAGTCATGACTGCAACCTCGAGCACTCGGGTGGCCCCTTTGGTGAGAACATCGCTGAGGGCTATGGCGACATGAAGGGCTGGGACGCTGTCAAGTTCTGGCTCACCGAGAAGCCCAACTACGACCACTACTCCAACACTTGTGTCAATGACGAGTGCCTACACTATACTCAGATCGTTTGGCGAGATTCTCATCATCTTGGCTGTGCTAGGGCTAAGTGTACCAATGGCTGGATGTTTGTGATTTGTAGTTATGATCCACCTGGTAACGTTGAAGGCGAAAGACCATATTGATTCGAATATATATATATATACACTCTGAGAAGTTGAACGGACATGTTCATTGTCTGTATTGTAGACAACTTCTGTTTTATAGCATATTACATACCTCACCGCTCAGCTTTATTGTTGGGAGAATTAAATTTAAATCATGCCACATTAGGTGTGATTCAATGATGAGGTGTACTGATAGTGGTAAATTACAATTAGTAAAACAAAAAAAAAAAATCTCAAGTCTCGTTTTGCTCGTCTGCTAGTTACAATTTATATGGACAATATGGAACCTGAAATTGAAATTCGCAGTTTGTTTGTGATGTTCTAGGATAACTCATAGATATGCATGCCTTCGGCTTGGTGGTGTTTAACTAGTTTGGTAGCTTTAATTAATTCAATGTGTAGTGTCATGTTGTATAGTTAGATTTAAGCATAAGTGAAGTTAATCCTCAGAACAAAAGGACTCAAGGCAATTACTAATTTTATTACACAAATAGTTTTATATATTAAATTTTGTATAGACATTAACACAGCTGAATATAAATTTTTAAAATAAATTACAATTTGCTGCAATATTTTATATCTTAATTCATAATTATATTCTCTCAATTATTCAATAAGCGTATTTTAGTATCTTTGATTATCTCATGTCTTATATATATGTGTGTGTGTGTGTGTTTTGATTTGGAGCCTTTACATCTTTTTTGGAGTTTTCTTTTTCTAAATAAAAAATTATTTATTAGAAAAATAAATAAGATTTATTATTAGATAAACCATATACATTTTCCTTTTGTTTTTTGATCGCACAATTCTATGTATTTAAACTTAACCATACATTGTGTTATATTTTGACATGCTTTGATGCCAAACATCCTATATATGGCTCCAAATTAAAGTCTCAAGAGTGTTTTCTAATTTTCTTTTAGTTAAATTATACACAACTCCCATGAATTTTATGTCATGTTACCAATTACCTCCCTCGGTATTGAAACCTTACAATAAACCCTCACAAACTCTTGCATATATAGATAGCTCCCTTATTGTTAGTTTTGTTCATTACTCCCTCCTATCTTTTTTTATAAGGAATAGCTATTAAAATCATGCAGTTCAAAGTGTTAGATAAAAGCAATAAATATGTAAGGTATGTAGTTTTTTTTCCCAATTATACCCTTATTTATAAATAAAACATATAAGAGATCATGGGTGAAAATTTATCATGGAAAAACCAGCTTAAAATTTCATATAAAAATGATTTTTCCTTATATTAAGGACAACCCTTATGAAAAAAAAGACCAGAGGAAATACTTATTTACTATAGCTTAAAGTTTAAGAGGTTTACATGCATATATCTCAAATTTTGTAAGGGTTATATGATGTACACAAAATATAAAAGTTTATGGTTGTGCAATTGACTTTTTTAATCTTCTTTTTTAACCTTATTTTCAGCTTTAAACTTCAATCACCACGCAATTTGGTCAATCTTTGCGGCTTAAAATCATCCGTTAATATCGTTAGTTAAATTTGTTTTTCAAATACGATGTCACATCCTTCAATCTTACGACAACCTTTTTTCTGCTTCCAACTCAGTAATTGACAAAAGTTTCTCGAGGTTTGTTCATTCGTTTGAATATTGTAACACTTCTCTGTCTACTTTCTGCGCACTCATTTAATCAAAATCGAGGCCTAGCTAATAATTCTTGTTCTTTAATTTCTTTGTGTTCTTTTTTTGACATTTTGTTCCTTAATTTTCATGCGCTCTCCTTTACCTTTTTTCTATGTATAGGTTGGAATATGCTTCCCCACAATGCACACATAATTAAGTTATTTAGTTCTCTCATGCTTTGTCTGGACAAGATGTGAAAATGGAGGGACATCCGAAGGGAGAAAAAATAAAAGTGAAGAAAATAAGGACTGATTAGATTTCTTTGGTTTGGAAAAAATTTTATGTTTTCAAAAAAATATTAAAAAATATTTAATTAAAAATAAAATTTATTTTTCAAAATAAAAAACTCAACAAGTTTTATATGTTTTCTAGTTTTTATTTGTTTTCTTATTTTTCTTGATTCATAGCTACAAAAATCGCAATATATGATGGTCATTATCGCCCATAAATCGTGGTTCTAAACTGTCATATATGTAGGCGCTATATATGTTCGGCGCAGTTAATTACGGTTCCAAACCATTATTTATTATGGACCTATTATAACGGTTATAATATAACACCCGTTACGTATTGAGGCTTGGTGAAGCCATGATATACACATTGCTGTAATAATAATTAACGGGCACACATAAACAACCATTATAATATGTGGTAATATTTGCATGATACATAACTATCTCATTTTGATGGCCATTATTTATTCAGTAACATACAATGGTTTTTATGTAAGAACCGTGACTTTCAATAAAAATAAATAATGGTGTCACGTAGATAATAGTTATATATTTAGTACATAAATAACTGTTTCTAAATAAAAACTATGAACTTTTATAATAAATGATGGTTATTGAATAATAACCGTGATGTATGAATGTGAGACTAAGTGGGAGTTTCTGAGCTAGTTAGACTCTTCTCTATTTAATAGAACAGTACCTCCAACATGAGTGGCTATGCAATTCGAGATCTTTGGATCAAGACATTGCAGGCTTTGTGGGAAGAATCAATGGCAACTGTTGACATATATATGTGATAATATACCTGTTGACCTATAATTGTGTCTCTACACAAGAATTAATCCTAGAAAGCAAAGGCTAAGGGGAAAAAATGTATGAATATCCATATAGGAAAGGACACTTGGGGTATGCAAACCTTTGAGCAAAGCAAGTAGCTTAAGGGTTTATATACACCTTGCAACCTTTCTTATAAGGATATTCGTATTGTTTTTCACTCGGCTGTTGCTTTCTTGACTTAATTGCTGAAAAGATACAAGGTATAGCTGAACACTTATATTATGAGATATATAGGTTAGGAGTGTGATTGATTGATTCTAGACACAGCCTAGAAAATCTTGATTAGTCTTGAATTGCATGGCTACTCAATATGGGAAGTATTACTCTAAAATATAGAGTTAAGATCAAGTAACTCAAAACCTCTCACAATGAAGAGTCTAGGATTAATCACAATGTTGAATTTCAGAGCTTTTAACTTGATGCCACTTGATCAATACAAAAATAGAAGAGGAACCCTCGATCAGAGCAATAATGGGTTTTCCAAAAAAACATAATTTCACAAAAGCAATTTAATATGTCACCTTGAATGCTTCATAGTATCATGACTTCACAAATGCTACAACTATTCACTTGTTCATGTATAACTTTCGGTACAACTAAACTAGTTTATTCATCACATCCCTATTGATCTTTTCAAAGTAACTTCTGGAGATATGGATACTTCCAAAAAAAGAAGAGATATTTGCTTAGGGATCCATATGTCTTAAAATTACTTTAGTACAGACCAATAGAGTATGAACCTTCAGTCAAAGCAATGGGTTGACAATTTCCTGTAACAGGAGGGCAACCTTTTATTAGAATAATAATTTGTTTTCCACAAAAAAAAAACATAACTTCACAAAAGAAATTGAATGTCCTCTTGGATGCTTTATTGCATCTCAGTAAAGCTGAACTAGTTTATTCATCACATCCACACTGATCTTATGCATATATATGGGTCTACATATATATAGATACTTCCAAAAAAGGAGAAAATTTCGCTTTGGGATCCATATCTTCAAAAGTTATTGCCAAGAGAACAATGGGGTAGGAATCGTGAATTAAAGCAATGGGTTGACAACTTCTTGTAATAGGAAAGTAACCTTTGATCAGAGCAATACTAGGTTTTCTAAAAAAAACATAACTTCAGAAGCAATTTAACATCACCTTGGATACTTTATTGCATTGTGACTTCACATAGGCAGCCCAACCGGCTAGGTTGAACACTATAAATAACATAAGAGGAACCTTTGAAGTGAATATAGGAAGGATCTGCAAAATGGATGGAGGAAATAATAACTACTGTTAGATCTCACATGTTTTGATGATAACAAAGAATGGATGTGAAACAGATTTGATGAACAAATAAGTTTGAACAAAGTAATGATAGAGCAAATCATCACTTGAAGTAAGCATTGGAGTAATGAAGAAAAGCCAAGAGAAAAAGCTGAGAAACTTCATTACTGGCAAAATATCTAAAGGGTTAATGGAGTAAGAACTCGAGTAATGAGACAGAAACTTGAAGTAACCAGAGTCGACCCTCAAGTAACCTGCCAACGTTACTTTAGTAAGGACTCGAGTAACCAAGGAAAAGACTTGCAGTTGCTCTCGGCCTGCCAACATTACTTGAGTAAGTACTCGAGTAATCAGGGAAATCACTTCCAGTTGCTCTCTGCCTGCCAACATTACTTGAGTCTGTACTCGAGTCCCCTGCTTCAAGAAATATGTTGCTCTCGGCATTTCAATCATGCCAATGTTAATCGCGGAGCTACTCGAGTAAATCACTGTGGTAAGCAAAACTTGAAGGTAACACTCGATTAATTTGAAATTCTATTATCACACTTCACTCGAGGCACCACTCAAGTATGCAGGTATTAAATTGTTCTATGTCAAAGACTTGAACGAGATTACTCGATTCAGTAATCGAGTAATCTGCAGAGTTATATACAATGTACTTGAAGTATCTACCCGAGTAAGCTATACAGAAAATAGATGTTTACTCGAGGCAGTACTCGAGTAACCAGGTAAGTAAACTTGGAGTGCTCTCGGCCTTGAAATCCTGCCAACATTATTGGAGTGTTAGGGCTCACAAAAGAAAATGAGTGTTAGGGCAAGCAAAAACAACTCGCATGGTAGTCACTTAGACAAAGGTCAAGTGTATTTACTAGTGCGGCTGTCAGTAAGAAGTGGATGAAGTTTTTTATGGTGGGGTTTGACTGAAAATGACTCTTGACAGGCGGAAAAAACAACAGGAGTTGTAGGGTTACATTGTTGGTGGGTTTCGCCATTCGAACAGATGAATTGTCAAGTGTATATTGTTTTAGATGTTTAAATAAAAGAGAAATGATAGGGTTTTTTGGGTTATCGTACTTAAAACTTTACATCATGGTTCGTTCGTAAGAACTACTATTTGTTGGTTTATATTTATCACGGTTCTTTGATAATAATCGTGAGGAATGTTTTTTTTTTTTCAGCTAATCGGATAATTACATTTTTATATCTTATAAAAATAAAACAAAAGAAAAAGTAGCACCCTTTGATAGATGATTTAATGTCTGCTACAAATTTTGGAAATTTTATTTCCTTCAATTGAAGGAATCAAAAGTTCCGAAAACTCATAGCATACCTCACATCATCACGCTATTCATCACTAGGAGAGTGACCTAACAAGTTTTATGTTTTTTAATGTAATTTTTTAGAACAATCACCAATACATATTTTTGTTATTTTTTTTCTTCCTAAAAGATTTTTTGAAGAACAATTTTATAAAACTATTCTAAAATGTAAAAACAAAAAAAAGTCAAACCACATAAGTTTTCTCTTCTTATATTTGAATGGATAGGAAAGACATAGAGAAAAGAAAGTGATTAATTTCACAACCTAATCGTGTTGCAATGATGAATTAGTAAGGTGGTTAATTTTTTTTTCTTTTTTCTTTTTGCCGACATAGTTCTTGAATCAATCATCTAGTTAGTTAGTTACTCTAAATATCTATGTTTTTTTGGCCAAACTCTAAATATCTATATATGGGACCAAAGTTGTCAAATGCACAAGGTTAAGCAAACTTGTGGCATTGAAGTAAACTCGTATCGTATACTTAAATTGTAAACTCATAAGAGTTTATTTCTATCAATAAATAGGTATTAATAGTGCATAATTAAATAATTAAATATAAAAAATGACAAAAATTTGATTTAAATAAATTTTAAATCAAAATAATTAAAATTTAATCGATTAACATTCATAATTTATCATGCCCAACAATTTTTTTAATTATAAAATTCATATATAAAATCATTGAGTATGATTAAATCGAAAAAATTCACATGAGTTTAAGAGTGAGTTAACACGATTTTGTAAGCTAGAAACATAAAAATGGTAAACTTGGTGTGTGAACTTGTGAGTTTGACTAAGCTTATAACTATCATGAGTTTGAGGGTGACTCGACACAATTTTGAATAGTAGAAATGTAAACACGGTAAATTCAGAAAGTCAACTCGTGAGTTTAATAACAATGTGTGAGACTTTAGAATGTGATTTATGTGTGTAGGGAGATTATTAGAGAGTTACTCCCTGGTATTGTTTCCCATTAATTTCGGATTTGTTCATCTCCCTTGAATAATAACGATAAATTAGTTTTAAACACAAGAGTTTAGAATGTCATTTGTTGTATGAACTTATTGCTCTCTTATAATGAATGAATATATTTTCTCCACTCTTTGTTCAGTATTATCGGCATTTATTGATCTTCCTAATAAAGCTTAATCATAATTGTAAACAGTGAATTATTCTTTTAATTACAAGGCTGGGTGGAATCATGTAATTAATTGATAATAATAGAATTAATTCTTGAAACATAGAAGACCCAGATTGGTTATTAGAATAAAAATTATTTTTTTGCTATAGGATGAAAAGTAAGGAATATTCAATTTCTATGTTCCCCTTTTTATTTGGTTTGATGAAAACAATATCAGAATGGAAAGATAAAATGAAAATATCTTTAACTAATATTATTCATGATATTATTAATTTCCAATTGTTACTTTTATGTATTTTTTAAATAAAAATAATAACTATTTAGATTAAATTAGAATGATTTATAACTAGAGACATCCACACTTGCCACATCTATTTTTTTTTTCATTTGATCAAAAGTATCCCCAAGTCACTTTGAACTTGAAATTAATCTCTTTTGAGGCTTAGAGTTTAAATGATTTTCACATCTCCCAACTAGTGTACTTCTCGATAATCAAATTTGTATTCTTCTCTTAATAGGGCTGAGGCTGCTCACCACATCAACTAGCAGCTTGTTTGTCACTTGAGGACAATCATTCAATAAATTCAGATCAATCAAGCAATACATTAATTCTATTACTATTTTTTGAACCAAGACATTGTATTAGTCTAGATTAATAAGTTATAATCATCTTTGTGATGAAGAACATCAGCAAATTTGTAAGTGGAATGATCCTAGCACTTTTTTTTTAAAAAAAAAAAGTTATATAGATAAACTCTAAATAAAGAATTCGCACGCGTTATCTTCTAAACATGAACCATTATTTTCCATGGAAAGCAAAATTAACGGAAGAAAATTATAAATCAACTTTAAACAAACTCATGAGATTAGACTTCACATTTTTTTTGAAGTTAAATTATACATAACTCTGAACTTTTCACTGTGTACAAATAATCTCCTTAACCTTTAAAACTTTATAATAAAACCCTAAACTCTTAAATTAGATAGGGAAAAAGAAAAAAAAAAATCATTTGAATTTCAAAATCTCAAATGATTTTATACTAAAATGAGTTGTCAATCGCTATACTCTTGTAATCAATACCTATACTCTTATAGGCAACAAGACTAATTTTGGGATTTTGAAGTTCAAGTGCTATTTTTTTTATCTTTTTTCCAATTAGATAACTCTTATATGATTAATTTTGTATGTCATTGATCAGCACACACCTTAAAATTTATGGGTTATTTACATATTCATAAAAGTTTGATGGGTTATATGCACACAAAAATAAATTTTAAGGGTGTATATAATAAATATTTGGTGACTGTCTACACAAACTTAAGAACTTGGAGTGGTTTATTTTTAAGTTTTAAAAGTTAAGGGGTTATTTATATGTGGTTCAAAGTTTAAAGGAGTTTTGTATAATTTAGCCTTTTCCAAAAAAGTATATTTTAAAAAGTTAATCTTAGCTTGCAATAACGGACGTCACTTGTGAAATCTGATTCCTAATTCATAAGGAGGCATGTGAAGTTCTGGGTCCCTCAGTTTATTTTGTCACTATCAATATATAATATATTTCCTTTACCTTTTTCAGAGAGCTTGTGTAACTGTTCCTAAGCCATTTAGCTGATGAACAGGTCTCGGCTCCACCGTCTCAGCTCAAACTGTCGGCCATGTGCGTAAAAATCTCCTTCCCACTTGCACCCCACGAGAAATACCACGTCAGACGTTGCCGCCAAGGTTTGTTTGAATTTTCAGATCGACCAACCCTGTTGTTCTGCCTATATAATGTGTCTCCTACACCAGGTCATGACCATCATGAGTTGCCTCTGTTTTGCTGCCATACTTTCAGTATACATGCCTTCTATACGAAAATCTCTTTATTTAGTAATATATACAAGGGAAAATCATTCAAAGGTTATAGTGTCATCCTTTCGCCATGTCCTCTTGTGTCTCTTCCCTACAAAATATCTGCATCATATATTCCCTCCTGTCCAGTGCCACTACTACAAAAAGGGTAAAAGGTGGCGCACATTTTGTGGCACTTCTTTAAACAAGTGCCACAGCTTCTCTTTTTTTTTTACCTCTATAATTTTTTTTTAATTTTGGGTACCAGCTGTGGCGCCTAATAGATTAAGTGCCACAATTGAGGAGGCCTAGTGTGGCGCCTGCGTACACGAAAGCAGCTATGGCGCCTAACCCACCAAGCGCCATAGCTGCAACATTGAATTTTTTTTTTAAAAGATGGACATGTGTGGCGCCTAAATAAATAGGCGCCACACATGATAATTTCTAATCAGCTGTGGCGCCTAAGCATTAGGCACCATAGCTGATGAGAGGCAATGTGTGGTGCCTAATTATTTAGGCGCCACACTTGCCAATTTTTTTTTTAACAAAAATTCAAATGGATAGTGTATCTCTTCATTATTTCATTTCCCGCATAGTGGTCCTGTGTCCGCCCCCCATTCCTTCTCTTTTTGACTACTACTCCACTTTAATTATTTAACTACTCTCTCCTCCATTAAACTACTTTCCCTTTCTCATCTTCTTAGTGGATCCGTCGGCCCCCTCCCTCCATTTCCTATCATCTTCACACTAAAAAACACACCCATACGCTCACTCGTCACTCAAGCTAGCATCACCAACGTGGTCTTCCACTCCCTGCGCTGGTCAATTAATAGATTTGTAAGAAGAAGACTATTTCATTCTAGCTTGCTTTGTTTAAATTTTTTTTAGTCAAGATAAACCGTAATATAACGTTTGCCTTTTTGTTCCTAATTTAATAGGAAAGAATGAAAACCTAGCTTGTTTCATTTTCCTTTTTGCTTTGTTTAAATTTTTTTGCTAACAAGCTTGCGTTTTTTAGTAATCTTTTAATTTACTAAATTAGTTGTTGATGTACTGTGTTCACATATCAAGTTCTTGTATTGTGATATTTTTTATGTTAGCTTTGGAGAGTATTAATGTAAGAACATTATTGTTGGGGAACTTGAATTTTAAATGTGAAAATTATATATATATATATATATATAATAGGTTGAAATATAAAATAGAAAGATTGACAATTTGTGGAGATGATAAACACGAAAGCCACTCATTTTATATAAAGCTTCACAATCAGGAAGCATAAAAAAGGGCCACAGGAAAAAAGAAGAAGAAGAAGAAGAAAAAAGTAAAAAAAGGGACCCTCCTGTGGCGCTTGTTTGAGGAAGTGCCACAGGAGGGGACGCAAGCGCCACAGTAGGACCCCCTGCTGTGGCGCTTGCTTGAGCAAGCGCCACAGGAGGCCCCCCTCCTGTGGCACTTACTCAAACAAGCGCCACAGGAGGGTATTTTTTTTAAAAAAAAGTTTTAAAATGTTGTGGCGCTTCCAAGCGCCACAGCTTTTTTTAGTGGTGGCCAGATATGTGGCACTTCTCTAGCGCCACAGTTAATGCAATTATAAGCGCCACAGCTTTACTTTTTTGTAGTAGTGTGCCTATCATATACCAGCACACGAAGGAAGTCATCTCTGTTGACTGTGTTATATTCGATGAGCGTGTATGTTTTACTTCACCCTTATATCTCTGTTGTAGTTGTTTAGTTTACAGGGCACACGGTTGCTTTTTGCTATGTTTTCTTAGGATCGCAACTTATGTTTTCAAACTTAATACCTTAAATGCAGTACACTACAGATTATGCCGAGGACATGGCTCCAGCAAGCTTAGTGCGAGGTCCTTCATTCTGACACAAGAGCAGGACTATATTTAACACTCACCATCCATACTTGACAATATGCTTTCTTTTGTGTGAAGCCCAGCCTTTTTAGCAATTAATCCAACTGCATGTGTTGACAGAGGAAACTGAAAATGGGTTCAAATAGGTTGGAGTCTTTTCAACATGCGTGATTGGAAGCAACCATTTAGCATGCATAAATGGTAGAAATAAGTGACACGGCTGGTGTAATATGAAAAAGGGCTGGTGCAACATGGAAAAGGTGAACATTGTACCTTGTACGCAGTGAGGAGAACTATATAATGTGATGATTTTTTTATGCTAAAGACAAAATGATGATAATTCATGTTATTTGGATGGGGGAAAAAGTGATGGTGGAAGAGAGTTGAGAACACAATTTGGTTGAACATATGGGTTAAACGACAATAAGGTGATACTTTTTTATTTTGATTCCATAATTGTTGAGCTCAAATCAAACGCCAAGGCTACACTGGAAAAACATCACTTTTATTTATTTGGTTGAACTGAGAAGGCATCAATTGGAAAAAAGAAAATAAAGAGTAATAATAAGGTGCTCCACTCACAAGTAATAAATAGTACAAAACATGGCAAAAACTGCATATTGTGTGTGCTACTTTTTTATGAGTGTCATCCACAGTTTGAAAACGGACAGGAGGTTGTAATTAAAAGAACTTGAGTGATTGAAACAACATACTGGAAAGTAACTCGACTAGGTTAGAAGTCTTGGAATAGGAATGATTGATGAAACTACTCACAAGTCTTAAATGATTGTCAGTTTTTTTTAGAACCTTGGTATTGGAAATAAACGAATATTTAAAAGATTCTATCGTTACCAACCCTGTCCTGCCGAAGGTGTTCCAGTTACAAGTTGATGATGAATGGAAAACACATAAAACGTGGGGGCGAACAAAAGTTCAGCAGTGCTGACTCACAAAAAATTGGTCAGTATAGCTATAAATTGACCTGAACCTTATTGGAGCAGTGCTGTAATATTATCACAAAAGGTAACATAAAAAACGTTTTCCAGTGGGACTACCTATTCAACAAACACACATTCATGAAAGTTAACAGATAAGGCGAGTTATGCAGTAAAAGTAAAATAATTGGAGTTTATGCAATGGCCTTCTTCATTCTTTGATGTATATCCTGTGAGTGCGGTTGATCTTGAGGCAAGGAAGGTGTACGCAGATTGTCCAAGTGTTTTACTTGGCAATGTATGAATCTGCATGGCCTGACATATTCTCAGCATATTAATTAAAAAAAAGTAAGTGGCAAAACTATGATATAGGATTGTGGTAAGTATCAAGTTCAAGGCATACGAAAATGTTAGTCATGTAGTCATTGGTTATTACATGTGAGATGATGATCGCTGTAAGCTTTATTATGTGGCACAGGAAGAGTGAAATTCTTGAAGATGTAGTATTAATACAGTGAATCCAGGTCATGTATGTTGAAGGTGTTCCAGCAACTGAAAGCACATTCCTCAAATTAGCAAGCACTGGAACCCGTAAATATATAATTGCATCCAGAACAGTAAATATATAGTATGCTGACGGACTTACACTAAACTATAACTACCACTGGAACCCACTTCGCTCTATTGTAATTAAAAACTACCACTTCCCAACACTAGCTTATAATAGTGTAATCCTAATCCTATTAAGTAAATATAAACTTCAAACGTTATACTCCAACCGATGAACATAGTCAACAGATAATATGTTTATCAGTTTGCTACAAATCCTAACTCTTCACCTAATGTACTTGGGTCTGGTAGTAGCTCTTCAGTTCTGTTTTTATCATTTTCGTCCCCCCTTAATTGCACCTGACTTGATGAAGGTTGTGGCGCGTTGATCAGCTGTTGCCTCAGACGGAACACTCGGAAGTTCACTGGCTTAATCTTCATTGTAGGCACATTTGCTCAAGTCCAGAATCACAACTGGGTGAAGAGCCTCTTGTGGATAAGTAATACATATATGGGGTACTGACGACTGTATCATTGAAATGTAGTGTGATCTGTATCGTGAATCATATGATCCTTCCTACAAATTGTTATGCAGTCCTTATTCTTTAATTATCGAATACAAGCACCTGAATAAGTAGTATCACCACTCACTCCACCTTGGTGACAACATGCTGATTGCCCTCCCTTCAGTTGCATATGTGGTTGGTAATAGCCTGTAATTGGTGATCGACATGCACTCAACCATCTCGCCTTCAACGTTATAGATGGTAACGTTTTCAACTGATGCTTCTACACTCATTTCAGATTCAAAGTAGAGGAGTCCACACTTTATACTCACTATATGAAATCCCAGCTGTCTCCACTCCCGAAGGAAATCACGAAATTTTGCTTTTGAAAATGAGCATGAGTCACCCATCTTATACAACCAATGCAAAACTTCTTCTGGTTTCACTGAACACAGGTTGGAGAAATAGGGTGTTATATATATATATATATTCAATGAAGGAGAACATAGTTATCTTCATGCCATTGTATTGTAAATGTAATGTAATAATGTAATGGATTGTGCATTCAGGTCCAAATCTTACTGATATGCTTTTTTGTTTACGTGCAAGTATATTTCTACTTGTCCTTGTACCACTTTGTGTCATGAAGTCCGCTGCCACCATTGCAATGTTGATCCGTTTTTTTGACAAGTCGTTTTCATTTCTAATGAAGCACATCCTCTATCTAGTTTTAGTACACTTTGTCCTATACCAAATTTTTCTTCCACGTGTCCACTGTCCGGTTCATCCATTAATAAGACTGATATTATTTATTATAACTTAACTAATTCAGTTTAATATATCTGTCTCATGAGACATAGTAGACTTTGTCACAAAGTATTTAAATTGAAACAGCTACAAGGATAGGACTTTGTAACACAGCTATAAGGATAGACCTGTGTGATCTTTTATCATAATCGCCTTTGTGCCCAACTATTTATTATAACACTATTTGTTGTTCCATCAGTTAAGTCTCTGCAATTTGGCAATGTCTTCCATGCTATGCTGTGTTTTTAGTCATTCACAAGGTCCTGTTTACTGTATATCTATTGATAGATCAGTTCACCTAACTATTGACTATGCATTTTCCTCCTATTTATGCAGTGTGTGGTTGAAGGTGGATTGTACCTTGTCATTAAATGGGCCTGATACAAATGACTACTCACATCTTGAAGTTGAAGAAGTTTATCTGTCAAACTACATTTGTATGATTACACCAAGACATAGCGTGCTTTTTAATTATATGCAGCTTATATATATTTTATATAAAAACATTTGCTCCTACTAATGATCAAACTCATTTACCTACGCACCTACACAACTCATTTAATATCTTTTATCTATGTTCACTCAAATTCCGCTGCGTGTCAAAATTTTTTTGGCCATGTTTTGCATGCCAAAGGTATTTGGAATTGCTTGCATGCTTCTGCTATGATCATTAGTTTTATCTCACATATGGATCCTACATAAAGCAGCGACATGGTGTATGAACAAAATGGGTTAACAATTGAACTTTAAATCAATTTTCATCACCCAATTGCATCTGTTTGTCCAAAATGGCAGATGTATCTCCTTCCTGATGCTAATAGCTAACTGCAACAATGTAAACCCATTTAAATATCAAATAGAAATCTATCTTGTAGTATATAGGTAGGCCAAATAACAAATAGAAACCTATGTTTTTATCATGAGTTTACCTATTGACCATGACTCCTATCTATAATGATTTATCACATCTTTACCACCATGACTCATGCATTATCTATTTTACATATATAAACATCACCTATGTTCTGTCATGGGAACAACCAGAAGAAATATTGTGATTTCTGAATGGTCTTTCTTTTTTTTCCTATATCTATGTATAAAGAATTATAGTAATATACTATAGATGAAATTCTGATCTCTATGCTCCTAGTAACCACTACATGGGAAAATAAAACGCTTGAACATTAAAAAATGGACACAGGAAGACTCATGAAGCTTGAACCAATCTGATACATAGAGCCTAAACATGTATCCATACATTCGAAAGTTTTGAGTTGCCAACAATTCTACAAAATACATGTTTGTGTATAACATGAATCGCTATAGTCTAGTGGAGAATCATCAAAAAGTAACTTCAAACAACTTTAAGTTAATGTAATTATTTATTATTGCTGGCTCACTTTTAACAAAATTATATTTATTAAATTATGGCCCAAAGACAAGAAAAAAAAGGTGAGCTTATGAAACGCAAGACGTATCTTTTCATAGGTTTAAATTCATTTTGGCCAATAAATACATCTACTTTGGGATTTCAGAGTCAAAAAATTATCAAATGGCAACCTATACTTTTATACATACACCTATTCACCATTGCTGTTATCTTTAATGATTTGTCATATCTTACACATGACTCATACAAGATCTTTTTAATATATAGACACCAGCTATATGGTCTTTCCCGAAACTATACATGTTGACACTTATCTGCACATACCACATATCTTCTCTGTTCGGTCATGGGATGAACTAGAATAAATATGGGTTCCTTCTTAATAGTCTTACTTTTTTTTAGGTCTGCCATAATATGAGAAATCTACTAAATCTTTTCTTTGAAAAATGAAAGATCACTTATACCTATCCTCACCAAAATGTGCCTCCCTCGACAGTGTGCACTTTAAAACCTCCTTAATTATATAGTACGGTACACAAAGAGATGTGTTGTTTCCATTAATTTTTCCCTTGCAAGGAATAATACAATCACATTTTAATTCCCTCACAGAACACTATTGCCAGTAACATACAAGTGTAAAGAACAGCAGTTGCACACTACTTGATTAGAGAGCCCATATTCTACATTATTATGTTACACCTGCAACTGCATTTAATAACCTACTCGACTGACTCTCCCATGTAACCAAAAAATAAACAACTAAAATTCAAATAGTCACTTCAATTTCATGACGAATGTCATCTAACATAAATTGATGACACTTTTGTCATTTATACTTTTTCAAATTTCCATGATACAGTTCCTGTTCTAATTAATCATCATATGTATACCAGGATTCATATATATTGGACTTAAAATTTAGACATCACCTGTTTTTTATTTATGAAATATCATAGAATAAGAGTAAAATGAAAAGCCCACCTATCTTTTCACCATAGTCATGGGATATATTCGTCAAAAAAAATGTCAATAGGCTTAAAAGCCAATATCATATTTGGCTAGACCAAGGGAAAATATGAAACCTACTTTATATTTACTGTGATCTCATCATTCACTGCTACATCAGGTAACCAGAAACACACCATTGTTTAGTGTCAACTTCAATGGGAAAGAAGTAGCATTGGTCCTCTTTGGCAACATTTTTGAAATGTTGACATCCATGTATATGTCATTCTAACCATCTATCGTTCCTTTTTTACTTCCCTCAATATCTCACAAACATAAAAAGAGACCAGTGAACTGATATAAGCAAGTTTGAATCTACATGTGCAAACTCTTTAACTGGGCCTTTGTCCGCCTATTGGTTTCCCACCAATCCTTCTTGTCTTATCAGCTTAAATCAGTGATGCTTTTCTGTCCAACGCAGCAACACCTTCTTCTATAATGCATCCATCTTTTTACAACTCTTCTATCTCACTTCCACCCACAGCTCATCAATCCTCACCATGTCTGACCTAAGCTTGCTTTCTCATATCCATGATAGATCTGACCTATAGACAATTGTTGTTAGGGTCCTCAGAAAGTGGAATGTCTACCAAAAAAACATCTCCAAATGATCTATTATGTGTTTCTCTGCTGTTATGTGATGCTGAGGTATAGATCTATTGTCAATTTTACTTTCCTCACTTCTCATTCATGTTTATCATAGTGTATGCATGACCAACCTTACTAAATGTACAAATACTCTTGCAGGGGACAACTATTCAAGCAAGTGTTATCATCAAGTCAATGCATAACACTTTTTTCGTATCCATTAAGGAAGGGGAAACTTATGAATTTGCTAACTTCCTTGTCTTACCAAATTGTTTCAGATATTGACCTACTACACATCAATTCAAGCTAACTTGCACTACTCATACCTTTGTCTCCCCTGTTGCAGCTACGATCCCAACTGCATCTTTCTCATTCAAATCAATTTCCTATATCTTCTGCCTACCCGATGAAGAAGACATTGATTTCCTATTTGGTATTTCTCCCCAAAGAAGTGTTATCTTGCTTTTATGCTTTAACCATTTTTTTCAATGTTCATTGTTAACATCAAATAAACGTTTATCTGTAGATGTGATTGCTTTTGTCAAGTCCATTGGGTCTCTTGAAGAGGAACGTAACAATGATTAAAACAAGTACTGGCTTCACATGATATTAGCTGATATTGAGTAATGATCTAACTATCCTTATATTTATTTTAATAGAATGAAGCTCTATTACACTGTTAAAGATGACTATGGTACAACTTCTATGATTTTTTGGGACAAGCTTGCCGTTCAATTGCTTGGCATGATTGCATTACAACTAAAGTTGACTCTTCCAGAGGCACATAATCCCATCGATCTTAGTGATCCATCTAACCTTCATTTTATTCACTCACAGCTGCTAACATCTTCTATTCCTTTTTATGTAGGCAAAACAAAAGGATGGTTTTCCAAAAGGCATTGAATCTCCTATTAGAAAGAAACTATTATGCAGGCTTAAACTAAATGAGTACAATAGGAAGTACCCAGGTCCAGTATAATTGCCACCGAATTTACTGTTTGTGTAGACTTACTTAACCAGTTCAATGACGTATCCACTGAGGTCCTTTCCTCACTATCTTCCAATTTCTGTGTGTAAATACTTATATGTATATCTTTATTGACTTGTTTAAATTTACTCTCTTGCAAGGACATCGGTTCATCTGACCTTCAACCAGACTAGGTCATGTGCATTCTATGCAAGCGCTTATGACTTGTAGCCAGTAAAATATCTTCATCTTACATTATTGTCCTGTCATTTAAATTAGCTTCCTGATTTACCATTTCATTAGGAACATGCATCTCCAATTGAAGCTCTTCCATTGCAAAATGCTGGATTGTGTGATATACAAGTAGAACTGTCTAATCCATATGTCCAAGATGCAATAAATCTTGAAGATGACTCTCTTTCAACAATCTCACAGCAGGTCTCACAAGCAACAAGCAGAGGCAAACGTAAAAACTATCAGAAGAAGACTATTAAATTAGGTGAACCTGTCAAAGAAGGCCAAGTATCAGCAGCTCCTACAACTGAGGCCAAACTTGTGAAAACTATCAAGCAAGAGAAGTAGTCTAGCTTTTAGCTGCACCATTTTGTACTTTCGCTTTACCTTACTTAATGTATTGTCCCTTTCAAAGTTCACTCTGCCATTTATTTCCCTGGTTTATGGGAGTTTGTTTATTTTACTTTCTGTAACAACTATGACCATTATTACTACACTTAACGGTAGCAAACAAAGTAATCCTCTAACATGTCATGCTCATCTCACAACTTTCTATTAAAATGGAAAACCACACTGATATCCTGCATTTCACAACCTTACTATCATGTTATTTCTGTTACGGATAAAATTTCTGTTAGTGTAAACTGCTGCCACTAATGATGCATACAAGCATGATGGATTACTATCTATGTGCCTTACCTACCAAAGTTATTATGCTGACAAAATATCACATCTCTCATCTAATATTATAGAAGATAATAACTCACACACTTGCTGCATTACACATCATACGTGTTAATTAGTCACGGTTTGCACAACATGCTGCAGCTGAAGTTTCAAACAAGCAAGATGCATGTATGTTTACATGGCGCATCTTCCCAGAAATGATGAAGATAAAATAATAAATGCCAAAATAAGTATTGAAACTTAATAAAATAAAAGATGTAAGCAGAAACAAACAAAATTGTTAGACCTTGAAGTTAAAAGTGGGCCAAAAAAATACATTTTAGGCTCTGTTGTCAGTATTTCAATGCTAGCCATTGCTCATATACATATACACTTCTATGAATCATGCCACTATAATGATGTGAAATATATGAATTAATTCAATGAGTTCAAAACATTCACCCTTCATAGGATACCATATCTGTTCTGATGGAAATTAAAGACTTTTTGTGTCTTCCCCTAATACCTACAGCACTTTCTCCAATACTATCTCCTTTCAAAGACCTACTATAATAGTACAGACGTATGGAACAAAGACCTTACCATCCAGGAACTTCAGCGAAAATTTTAAATTTCATTTTCCCTGCCTACATTTTCAATTCCTCTATTTAATCAGTTTGATGGTCTTCTTCATTTGCATCTGTGGTCATGGCCCTCACCATATAAGCTGTCCTCTTCCACTATTATATTGATAAGGACCAGATTTATGCAATTCAACAATGCCATTGTCTTCTAACATCTTAGGTAAGTGAACCCAACCTTACATATACACTTGATGTGACTTAGAATGACTGCTGTAATTAGCCCTTTACGTTAACATGCCATTGTTAAAATCTCTTTCCAGTCATTTATTCTTTATATGAAAACAATGACGTGGTGTACTAAATGAATATTATTATTATTGACTGCAATAATGGTTGTCTATTATTTCGTTTTGACCTACACAGAAGAAACATATTACACTTATATGGATTTTAAGCCATGTTCATCAATGGAGAAAATGAACCACCTCACCATACTCCACAACTTCATTCTCAAGTCTACTCACATTGCCAAAATGAATGTACACCACGCTTTTCTTCTACCTATAAGTATGCACAGTCAGCTGAATCTCAATTGGATCCTTCACCCAGTAGTCAAACTGCAGCATGACAAAAAAGAAGGGCTCGGGCTTTAAAAAATATCACCAATGTTCAGTCAAACTTATCCACATTTTTCCAAGGTACATCTATTCCTTACTTTGCCATTTATATCCCACATGACTACTTGAAGTTGTTGTCAAACAGCTAATGCCAAATTGCATATTGGTCAGACCTAAATGCTAATAATGACTGCCTTGTGAATCATTTGCCAAAACATAAAAGTGCTAGGCACAGAGGGTTAGATAGGGCAGCGGCTATTGGGGCAGCACTACAGACAAACAAAACTCCTTTATGTGAACAAGGTAAAAAAGTGTTTAGATGGAATTACTTTTTCTTCCAACCTACTGCTATAATATCACATTTTGTTAAAGTTTCCACACTTGAACTTCATCTTACATAATATATAAAGTAAATGTGATTTACTATAGTACACCATATTGAAATGAATGTAAAAAGTACATAAGGAATAGTATGACGTTTAATATAATTTTTATGACATAGCCTTTTTCATTAAGTGTATATTGCATATGATTTCTTATATGTCGAATTATTAGTACAAGATTGTTATGTAATACCTTTATCATTCTATGGTCCACCTTGCATGGCTTTTTTGTTGAAAAATATGATATCATGCTCGGGTACAATTTTAATTACATTTCTTATGTAACCCCAACTTTTTACTTTACCTATCATCTTCATCTGTGAACAAGTGTTACCACTGACACCATTGATTTGTAAAAATGGTTTTTAACAACATTGGCGTATTGGCAAATTTATTTCCAACTTCACCTCACCTATTTGATCTCCTTTTAAAATCTTTCACTATTGCAATGTCTTATTTAATGTAGCCAGTAATTGTGTATAAACATTAGTATAGGTAACTAAATATAGCCTCATAGTACCTTACACTTTTTAATTTCTGTACCTTATTATTAAACTCTCATTGGTGCGCTTAATGGAATCAACTTGGGGGTCCCACAAGAAGTACATACAGGAACATTGAATTCAATTTTGAGTCGGAACAATCACAACATATACAATCTGATAGCAATGACGATTCTGCAAGTGGAGGTATGTACATCTTCCTATTGCACTATCACTAACATTATCAATGCCCTGGAAAAATAAGTACAGAATTATCAAATGACTCAAGTGAGTGTGTCATTCATTTCATCTATTCTTACTATACATAACCTTTAACAGATGAGTTTGCGTACCACATACTCCAGGAGCACCACCCACCTATTGTCAATAACATTCAAAACAAATCAATCCCAATTACTTATCAAGGTACCCACACGAAATGACCATTGTCATTGTCAATTCTATTTATTTACATTGCTAACATCATAATGGGGAATAATTCAAAATGTGCCTTCATTTTATTTTAGACGAAGGGGACCAAATATACAGATGCAAGTATTGCAATGCAAAGCTTTGGTTTAATGAAGGAGTGAAAAAGAACACGAAGGGAAAAAATGTAGACATATTCTCATTATCTTGCTTGAAAGGGAAGGTTGTCTTGCCTCGTCTCAAAATGCCACCACCGTTGCTACATACCTTATATTTCAATAAGGAATCCACCTTCTCCCAGAATTTTCTCGCAAACATTAGGCAATACAACAATATGTTCTCTTTCACATCCATGGGAGGGAAAATTGAACATGCAATTAACTCTGGTGCTGAACCTTACACATTTGTATTATCAGGCATGAATTATCACACCATTGGCTCTTTAATGCCACCAGAAGGTGCCCGACCAGTTTATTGTCAACTCTACATCCATGACACTACTAATGAAATCTCCAACCATATTGCAGCGGTTAGGTAGTGGCTATGACATTAAAAATATTTACTATTTAAAGCTTACTTTGCCCTCATTTCCTTTCATAATTCCATTTTACTTGTACCAACTACTTGTCTCTATTACATAGTACTCACAATTCTTCTTTGTCCTATTTAGCAAACACCAAAAGGAAGATTCAATTGATGCAATCATTGTTCAATAGATCAAGAATCAATTGGATCAAACTAATCTATATGTTCAACAATTCTGTATGGCCTCAACAGTTGTATCCAATTCTACCCTAACTCCATTGAAAATGTGCTTGATTGGAAGTAGATAGCATGATGGCCGAACATACAACTTACCATCTACATCAGAAGTGGCTGCATTAATAGTTGGTGACATTGATTTGGACTTTACTGTTCGTGATATTGTGTTGGAAACACATACAGGCAACCTCCAAAGAATTAATGAATTGCATCCTTCATATTTGCCTTTGCAATACTCGCTACTTTTCCCTTATGGTGAGGATGGCTATAGAGATGATGTTCCATATAGAGAAGACACATTGATTGAAAACAAACCATATAAGAGAGTAAGTATTCGGGAGTTCCTTAGTTATAGATTAATGGTGAGGGAAAATGAATTGTCAATACTACAACAAGCGACGAGGTTGCTCCAACAATTAATCGTTGATGGGTATACTATGATGGAGTCTCAAAGATTGTTATGGAATAGGACTCACCAAAAAGACCTTCGAGCAGATCTATACCAAGGCTTATCAGATGCAGTTATAAGTGGTGAGAGAGATGCTTCTTTGACTGGGAAGCGGATCGTTCTCCCTGCATCTTTCACTGGAGGTGTAAGGTATATGATCAGAAGTTACCAAGATGCAATGGCTATATTCAAAACAATTGGTTATCCAGATCTTTTCATTACATTCACTTGTAATCCAGCTTGGCCTGAAATAACTAGATATTGTGAACAACTTCGTTTACATCCCTCAGATTGCCTGCATCAAGTATCTAGAATTTTTGACATGAAGTTGAAGTCATTGATGAAAACTTTAAAGAGTGGGAATATATTTGGAAGAGTTCGTGCAGGTATAGTCTCTACTAATGTTTTTTTTAATGCAAAATTTCAAGTTTTTTTCCCACGTATGCAACATTCTCCATATTCATTTCTCTTAACTAACTTATGCTAACCGTAGTAGTTTCTTCCATGTAACAGATATATACACCATTGAATTCCAAAAAAGAGGTTTGCCCCATGCACATATCCTCTTATTTCTAGAAGCAAAAGATAAGATGACAGATCCTGAGTCAATTGATAAGATAATTTCAGCAGAGATTCCAGATCCACACTTTTCACCAATGCTTCATGAGTTAGTAAAAAAATTCATGATCCACGGACCTTGTGGAACAAATAGACCAAATGCTCCTTATATGAAGGATAGAAAATGTAGTAAGTATTTCCCTAAGCATTTCAATCAACATACGACCATAGATGAAAATGGTTTTCCCATATATAGGCGAGCCGATGATGGAAGAATAATTCAGTTAAAGGGTATCCCACTAGACAATCGATATATCGTTTCCTACAATGCCATTATACTCCAACTCTTTCATGCACATATCAATGTTGAGAAGTGCAACCACTCAACTGCTATTAAATACTTATTCAAGTATTTTAGCAAAGGGAATGATAGGGTTGTCGTCGGAATATTTGATTACAACAATGGCAAAACTGTCAAGAAAGTAATAGATGAGATACAACAATATTACAATTGTAGCTATGTGTATGCTTGCGAAGCTTCTTGGCAGATTTTTATGTTCAACATCCATCATAGGTACCCTACAGTTGAAAGACTTAGCTTCCATCTTCCGAATCAACCATTTGTTATTTATACGAGTACAGATGATGTTTCTGAGTTGGTTGACAAACCATGTGTTTATGAATCACAATTCTTGTCATGGATAACAATAAATGCTATTGACACTTTTGCATCAACTCTTACACACTCTGAATTCCCAAACGATTATGTATATAAAATGGATAAACGCCAATGGAAGAGAAGAAAAAGAGGATTTGCTGTGGGAAGGATGGCTCACATGTCACCCGCAGCTGGCAAGCTATATTTCCTGTGAATGCTTTTGACACAAGTTCGTGGCCCATGTTCCTTTTATCATATAAAAATAGTTGCAGGTATTACTTACAAAACCTTCAAGGAGGCATGCTTTACACGGGGCTTATTAGATAATGATACTGAATATGTTGCTGCAATTAAAGAAGCATCTTGTTGGGCTTTAGGACATTCGTTACGGCAACTATTTGTCATAATATTGCTATGTGCCTCTTTACAGTGCCCAGATTATGTGTGGAAAGAAACATCACAGTTGTTTTCTGAAGATATGCTATACATTTCACATAGGGATCAATGTTATTCAGGTACTCATAATTCGTACATATTAATCTGACCTATTTTTCATGTACTTTATACATCTTGTATCATTTTATATATGTTGTTACACTTAATTAGTAAAGCAATTTATAGGTGTACACATACCTGCCTATGCAAAAGAAGATGCTGCCCTCAAAGAGATTGATACCTTATTGCGTTCAAATAGGAAGTCATTGCATGACTTCAACACTCTTCTAATCCCATCTAAAGTACCTACCATTGATGTCAACAACCACTTGATCGTTCAAGAGTTGTCTTATGACAGACATACATTATCATTACAAGCACACTTATTGGTGTCATCTCTTAATTCAAATCAAGAGTATGCGTATGATAAAGTCATGGCATCATTAGACTCCCCTTACGGTGGCTTTCTTTTTGTTTATGGGTTTGGTGGCACTGGAAAAATATTCTTGTGGAATGCACTAGCCTATACTCTTCACTCAATGGGACATATTGTGCTAACAGTTGCATCAAGTGGTATAGCAGCAACCTTACTACTATCGAGACGGACAGAACATTCACGATTCGCAATACCCATACATATAAAAGAATTTTTAGTTTGTTCCATATGGCAGAATTCACCATTAGCAAATTTGATAAAGCGTACAAAGTTAATAATCTCGGATGAAGCACCTATGGTCCAGCGGTATTGTGTAGAAGCATTTGATAGGACTTTAAAGGATATAATACATTGCAATCTTCCCTTTGGTGGCAAATGCATTGTTATGGGTGGTGATTTCAGGCAAATACTTCCTGTCATTCCTAAAGGTTCACGAGCAACTGTTGTTAATGCTTGTATTACCTCCTCCAGGTTATGGCAACATTGCACTCTTCTTCGATTATCAACAAACATGCACTTGAACCAATCTAATGACACGATTGAGAACAAAAAAATTGAATGGTTCTTACGATGGTTACTAGATGTTGGCGATGGTAATGTAGGAGACCCTGTTGGTGGTGTTGCTGACGTACAAATCCCCAATGAAGTGTTGCTTCCATTTTGTAATGACCCACTTAATGCAATTGTTAATGCAACATATGAAAACCTTCAGGACAATCTAACTTGCAATGATTACTTTAATGACAGAGCAATCCTTGCACTGACCATCGACATGGTTGGAAAGATAAATGATCACATGTGTTCTTTGCTACCAAGTGAGGAATATGAGTTCTTAAGTTGTGACTCAGTTTGCAAGTCAATAGAAGACTCTGACTCTTTCGACAACTTATACACAACTGAATTTCTGAACACCATAACTTCTTTTGGTTTGCCACCACATAAGCTCGTATTGAAAGTTGGAGCTCTTATAATGCTTTTGAGAAATATTGATCAAGCATCAGGATTGTGCAATGGCACACGTCTTCGCATTACGATGTTAGGACAGAAGGTTATTGAGGCAGTTACTCTTAATGGTTCAAAACCAAATGAGAAGGTTCTCATCCATAGAATGAATATGAATCCTTCTGAGTCTCGATGGCCATTTCGCATGCAACGGAGACAGTTCCCCATTACACTTTCATTTACAATGACAATCAATAAAAGTCAAGGACAATCATTGCGTCTTGTTGGCTTGTATTTGACCAAACCAGTTTTCACTCATGGTCAATTATATGTTGCACTTTCTAGAGTGAGAAGCATGAATGGTCTGAAGATTGTTGTAAGAGATGATGGTTCAGGGTCAAGCAACACCACCAAGAATGTTGTGTTTGAGGACGTTTTTAGAAATGTTAATGTTAATGCCTAGGTATGTAAACATGATGTGATACAGTGTGCAACTCACAATTACGTTCATCAATTATTTGGAAGTTATCTTTCATGGTTTTATGTTCTTCCATTTTTCTTCTGCTATGCGTACATGCTCTTAATGGTAATGCCAACAATACATGTCACAATATTTAATATCTTTGTTTTTAAACAAACTTCTTCCCATGCAACACACGGGAAAACCTGGCTCGTTATATATTATATACTCCTATGTACTTAATTAAATGTATGAGCGTACTTGAAAACGACATTTGAAACCTCTTAGTGTCCCATTCCATGAATCAATATAGTTGGCAAAAAAAAAAAAGGAAAGAAAAGAAAATAATCAATCAGTTAAAGACTAAGTAAATGCCCTTATTATTTTAAAATACCAACCAGTTTTCAGAAATTACATTTTATTCTTTGACAACTCCCAATTGAAATAAGTTTATATCACATGAATGTAAAGCTCTCTCATGATAAATTTCTAATCTTAGGACGAGTCTTTAAAGACAACAAGCACCAAAATATACTGAACCAACCACCATTGTTTTAAATATTATTAGTTTAATTTTTATTAATATTAACGTAAAAACATATTTTTTTATTCTATTTTGTATAGTTGATTTATTTCCTTGAAATTTGTTTGTTATTTTTAAAAAAAAATCGAATCCCCCTGTAAACATGCGACTGAAGCTAATTATTGAGAAAAGATAAAAGTACCGTTAGAGATTATTGATCCAATCCAGGATGTACTTTTGGGTTTCTGAATGGAGAAATGTTTGAGCATGTCATTGTTGAGTAATAACAAAGGCATACATGCAAGTATTAAGTCTGTGAGAAGCATATTTTCCCCAAATGTACCCTTATTCGTCATTTATAGAGGATGAGTGAGAGAGAATTAGTCGGACAATCAGTTATAATTAACGTAGAGACATATAATCAATCAATTAGGGATAAAAATGAAAAAAAGTAGGGGACAATTACAATGAAGTCCCACACAAGAGAAAAAATGAAAAAATGGTCCCTGAAGTTGTTAATGACAAGTCGAGGAGCGTCCATTAACAAGTCGAGGAGCTTACACTGACAACTTCAGGGACCATTTCTTCATTTTTTCTCTTGTGTAGGACTTCATTGTAATTGCCCCAAAAAGTAGACATGTTAATGCACTTTTTATTGTGATAACCCAAATTTCGATTATTTTTATCCCTCAACTTTACAGAATTATAGTTGAGATCCTAAACTTTATGAAATTGTGCATCTGGCAAAATGTTTTGTGAAATTCAGTTTTACCCCTAAGCTTTCACAATTTACTTTTTTGCCTAAAAAGTTTCTGAAATTTGATTTTTGCCCCCTGACCTTTCACGTTATTATATGTTAGACCCTCTACTTTGTGAAATTGAACTTTTGGCCTAATATTTTTTGAAATCGTGCTTTACCCCTAAAATTTCTCAATTTTCTTTTCTTCTCTTGGAATTTCCCAAATTTTGATTTTGGCGCAAGACTTTCTAAACCAAGATGGCCTAGCATATAATAGAAATCCCCGAGACTTGTCTAAAATTTGAAATTTCTCAAGTTTTGCAAAATACAATTGCAGCCCCTCAACTAAATTGTCCAAAATTTTGCCAACAAAAATTTGCAATTTGAAATTTCATTTTAGATTTTCATTTGCAATTGCAAAATTTCTGAAATTCGATTTTCATCCCTCAACTTTTACGGAATTGCAATTGAGATCTTAAACTTTTGAAATTGCAAATCCGGTGAAAACTTTTGTGAAATTTCACTTTGACCCCTACACTTTCTCAATTTACTTTTTTACCTAAAAATTTTTTAAATTTGAATCTTGCCCTAAACTTTAACTTAATTATATTTTTGGCCCTTTACTTTGTGAAATTGAACTTCTGGACAAATAGTTTTTGAAATCGCACTTTTATCCCTTAACTTTCTCAATTTTCTTTGTCCCCTTGGCATAACTGAGGCACTAAATTTTTAAATTTTTGGAATTTTAAAATTCACTTTGCCATAAGCATTTCATAAATTTTTGTTATGAATACGGGCAACAACCAATGTTATTAAAATTGTACCGGATGGGTCGGTTTGAGTAAGAAACCGGAAAACTGGTGGTCCAACTAGTCCGGCCTGTTAGGTTTGACCGATTCAACATTTTTAAATTATAAGAAAATAATTTAATTCGGTTTTCTTTTTATTTAGAATTTCATATATATAACCTTGAAATCTTCACTTCTTCCTTTGGTTAGCTTTGATTTTATTTCGATCTGACCCACAAACCTTTGACCCAGTATCTCGACTAGTTTAGTGGTTGGTCCATGTTTAATAACCGTGCCAATAATAGAAATCCCCAAGACTTTCTAAAATTTGAAATTTCTCAAATCTTGCAAAATATCATTGCAGCCCCTCAATTAAATTTTCCAAAATTTTTCCCATAAAAAATTTGCAATTTGAAATTTCATTTTCACCCCACAAGGTTGATCGTAGTTTGCCAAATACAATTTCTCAAAATTCTGTTTACCTGAAGAAACTTCAATTAAGTCCCATCTTTTGAACATTCTTATTAGCAAGTTGGGAACTTGTGGCTGAATCTTGTGGGGGGAGTTTCTAAGAAGATTGACATTGAATGAAGCTCGGAGTCAAATCTTGCATGCCCAATAACCCTAAAATTGATGGATATGATCGAGAAAGAAGAAAGGCGATGGTGGATGATCTCATGGATTTCTAATGGAATGGATGGTGAGATCCAATTTTCTCTTTTAAATGTTATATCTTCTGCAGTAATGCCTGACCTGCTTACTATTAATTTGTTTGGCAAGTTGTATATTTTGACTTTAATATTATCTGCACTTATATCACTACTTACTAAACTTGAGGACAATATTGGTTCAAGCTCACTTGGAGTCAATTGTATCAGGAAGTGGGATGAGTGGGAATGCTGTGTCAACATGTATCTCCTAGAAGTCGATTTACCTCTCATTTTGTTAGAGGATTCTTCTTTTTCGTAGGTCATTATGGCACTAGGGAAGATCTCGCGCAGCTGCAGCAAGATTTCATGGAATGCAATGTTTGTTTGCAGGGTATATCCGTTCCTCAATGGTTTAGAAGCACTGGATTTTTGTGTATTTTTTATGGTTGAGCTAAAAGAATTGGATCATGTTAAACTTGTCTCCTTAATAGCGCCAGAATTTGATCATTTGAGTTACTGGCGTGACATGGTTGCTTGGAATGCTAAGTTTTGACCAGCTATGCTCATACCATCCATGCTAAGCTTAACAATGTATACTTTTAGAGATGTAGTGGAGACAAAACCAACTAAATAAAATTGTAGATTTCATTCTCTTGAGTAATGCTTTTGAGGTTTTAAAGGGGATTTAAGATATGCGATCCTTTGGCATTTGCATAATATTTGGGTGTTGTCACAACTATGGAGGAGGAAGGCACCCCAACCAGACCACCTGACGATTCAGGTACACACTTCATTGTAAATTCAAATGTGGTGGAACACATGAAATATTAAATGCAACCAAATAAATGATCATATAACAGTATGACTGTATAATATTAATTATGTCGATAATGCCATTTTAAATCCATGTCACCGGCGGATCAGGAAAATGACTTTGATTTAGAGTTTAAACATGAATTCTGATTTGTACTTTCCTGATTCCTCTTCTTACTTCTACAATGATATAACAGTTTACCCACGAGGACAACGACTTTAAAAGTTAGAATACATATTACGAAAACTATAAATATGATATAATGTATGAAGGAATGGTGAATGGATTAATTTTTCTGTAGCTCATGTAATAAGTCACGAATGATTAAAACAACTAGTCCTAATGAATTGACTTTGTTAGACAATAGGTTGAGGAACATGTTTTACATTTTTCATGTGCCTTCTACGTTAATGGTGTTTGTGGCAAATCCTAAATTGTCATACAATTCAGTGGATCTTCCATGTCATCTCTAGCGACATGCAGAACTTGTTGAGGGTGTCATCTAAAAATAAGAGAGTTGATTCGAGTCGTGCCCAAGGACATTGTCCTTAAAACCTATTCTGCAACTATTAGTAGATAAGAAGTGGCACTCTCCAGGATTAAATGAACCCTTCCTGTAAAGACAGGATGACTAGAACTACAGAAGATAATAGAACTCAATAAGGTAAAACACAAGAGGAGGAAAGAGAAGTTGCTTGAAAGCTTAGAGCTGGATCCTCAAAACTTTGGTCTTATGCCCTTTTATAGGCCACCGATCATCACAACATTGGGCACACTTAAATCTTTTAATGACAATTAACTCGTCAGTTAATGCACCAAAATACAATTAAATGAGTGGTTACATAACCATTAACACACTTAATGATGATTAAAGATGTCGGTTACAAACATTGAAAACTCATAAAAATTATCAGAGTGACATATTGGTTAGATGGATGTTTCCTATAAAGAGTGCCCAATACCATGTTTAACTCGCATATGAGGGAGGGGAAAATTGCTGGATTTCAACTATGTTTTTGGTGGCCTGTTATTGTGCAAGTAAGCCTATTCTTCCTTTTGGCCCATTTATTACTAGCCCAATATCACTTGTTATTACTGGGACTCCACAATCCCATACAATGTAGGACTCTTCTTTTGACACACCCACACACATTACTTACAACATATGGTACCCGACATGCTCACCAACCTCGCAACACGTGGGTTACTATGTCTTGTCTCAAACGATAATAATATCCCTATTTCTACTATTCCTTACGATAACATTTCTACTATGCCTTGAATTTTAGTCTTTGGCACCATTTTATATGACGTTTTGATGGCGGAATTACGAATACCATTATACCAATAATAAAGCTATTAAATACAACTTGAAATCTTAATTTCTCACAAATAAAAAGTAGATAAGGGAGAGAGAAAATATATATTTAAGGAGTGTAAATATTGACGGATAATTTTGGAATAAGATTTATTAATGAATCATTCTTTTCTATAAAAAAACATCTTATATTATAAAACACCAAGCACTCGAGAAAAATATCGTATAAATTGGGGCAAAAGCAGAAGTACTTCTTTTTCAAAAGAAGAAAGAATATTTAAAAAAAAACTGTTAAAAGAGATAATAAAAGTCTGATGTTATTTGAATAAAAAACCATTGCTTAATAAAGAAAGAAAAAGTATTTGAGATTATCTGGATCAAAATTAATGTTATTAATAGTGTAAATTATACAAAAATAATTAAAATTTAAAAATTTAAGTGATTTTTTTTTAAAAAAAATAAAACATCAATATCATTTATATATACAGACATGCTAATGCACACACACTCCCTTTGGAACTTATTATAAGGCACTTCTAAAAGATATGAATACTCCTTATTATAAGTTAAAAGATGCGTGTGAGCAGTGTGTGATTTCCAGCTTTCCATCCTACTAAATATAGTCATTAACTATGTGAGAGAATATAATACAGACGTGAAGTTTTTTTTTTTTAAATACGAATAAAATTGCAAAATTAATTCTATTTTCGGACAAAGCTAATGATTTGACCACATCTTCTTAATTCGGGTGTAGTAGTTACACGAAGACACCTTATAATAGGGACAGGTAGAAGTAATTTGAGAAAGAGGCTGAATTTTGCAGCTGAATGTTGTTTTTATTTCTAATCTTGTATAGTGATCGGTCGGTGAATCATAATAGCATCGTTTTTTGATTGTTTTCCAACGAATTCATCGAATCTTACGTGTAGACGCAACTCTTCACAGTTGACGTATATTGTTAATCGTTTTTCAGCTTTCTATTTCCTCTTCCTCTATATATATATATATGATTCATTCCCATCCCTCCCATAACATAAAATACAACAAAAAAATGAGGTCCTCAAATCTCAATCTCTTAACCATTTTCTTCATCATCTCAACCTTGTCTTGCCCGAACCACTCCTCAAGACTTCCTTCGAGTTCACAATGAAGCTCGAGCCCAGGTCGGTGTGGGACCTCTCTCCTGGAACAGCACCCTCGCCTCCTACGCCAAGAAGTACGCCAACATAAGAAGCCACGACTGCAAACTCGAGCATTCAGATGGCCCATTTGGCGAGAACATTGCCGAGGGCTACAAAGACATGAAGGGCTCTGATGCCGTCAAGTTATGGCTCACCGAGAAGCCAAACTATGATTATGATTCCAATACTTGCGTCAATGATGAGTGCCTTCACTATACTCAGATCGTTTAGCGAGATTCTCGTCATCTCGGGTGTGCTAGGGCCAAGTGTCCCAATGACGGGGTGTTCGCTATTTGCAGCTATGATCCACCAGGCAACGTTATTGGCCAAAGACCATATTGATCCGAATACACACACGCTGAAACAACATGTTCATTGTTTGTAATTTGGACAACTTCTATATTTATATTTTATAGTATATTCAATACATCCCCCTCAGCTTCATCGTTGGAAAATTAAATTGAAATCATGCCCGGCCTATTAGGTGTGATTATTCAATGATGAGGTGTACTGATAAATGGCAATTTATAATTAGCAAAAATATTCTGAAGTTTCGTTTTGCTCTTGACAATTTATGAAAAAAATGGAATCTGATGATTACTCATACGCCCCACTGCTTAAAAACTAGTTAACCTATTTGCAGATAATAAGAAAATTGTACTGTTATGTTAACTATGTATTTGAAAAAAAAAATGTGCTGATTTTTATAAAATACTATTTTTCATCATTATCATGCGACGTAACTTTCCCTTTATGTAAAACCCTTTACTGTGTATGTGCAATCATAGGGTAGTTTAGGGGAAAAAATTTAAATTTGAGAAACAATGTGGATTATATTAAACTCTTGCATTTTGGAATTAGGATCAAAGTAAATCCTTAACTACCTCCTATATATATATTTAGGACTAGAGAGTACAATTACCCTATACTTCAGATGATTATAATATCCCTAACATGAAAATATCTTAAACTGTTCATTCTCAATTCTCAATTGTTTCTTTTTTTGTATATATTAATAATAAAAAAACAAATGTTCAATTTTAATTTATTTAGTTTTTAAAAAAATATTTAAATTTATTTAAAAGATTTTGTGTGTATATGGGGATGGGGAGGATAGAAGATCCCCTTACTTTATAGGATATGTAGGGATGCAAATTAGGTGTGATCTTTATTTATTCAATTAATTAATTAATCACACGTTTGACATTAGGGGTTAATTTTATTGTCAATTCAGTTGTTATGATATGAATGAATTAAAAAATCCACAATTATTAAGGGAGCACTTTTTAAAATAAGAAAAAGGCTAAAGTATACAAAACTACTCTGTACTTTGTAGTAGTTGTATATTGTAATATCCCAAAATTTAGTAAAAGGCCTATTTTCCCAATAAAATTTTGAGGAACAATAATTAGATAATAAGTTAAATTATGAAACCTATGAAATTTAAGGAATCTTAAATTAGACAAAGGGGAAAAATTAAGGCCTAGGTGTGTAATTAATAGGATAAAAATATACCTATATATACACACATTTAAACTTACCGACACACTCACACCACACCTGTCACTTAATATATACCTCTACCATCATTGCTAGACACTTGCTTCACACACACACACACACACTCACACATACACAGACATTCACGTACAAGCATTCAACACCACACACACATTCAATCAACTCATTACACACACATACACGCCTATTAAATAAACCATATCAGCCTCCTCCAACTCCCATTCATGTTCTGCAAGTCAGCTGGAAAACAGAAAAGAAAACAAGATAAATAGAATTGTGAAAGAGAGAACGAAAGAGTGACATGAGTGAGAGAGAGTGATACCGGAGGAAGAAGGAAGCTCCAAACTTCACATGCAACACCATAAACGTGTATAGGTGAGTCTCCTACACATTTATCTTTGTTTTCGCATTGGATTTGAGTGGTTTTCTGTGGTGGTTTTGGCTGGAGTTAAGAGAAAAGTCGCCTGAAAAATTCTGTCAACCAAAGAGTTTTAAACCAGTGATTGTGTGATGATTTTGGGGTGAATTTTGAAGTTCTTTGGTTCTGAAATTTGATCATTAACCTCAGGACATATGTGTAGGAGAGTATAGAGTTAAAATTCATGAGTTTTAGAGTATAAATTCATGGTTGCATGTTAGTTTTCTTCACCCTGTTTTACTGTCTGAAAAACAAAGTATCTACTGAAAAGTGCAGAAGCTTAAACAGAGGCTATAGATGGAGTTTTTCACTGGGTCTTTTTGTATAGCAAATCTAGGATGTGTAGTTGATGATAGAATCAAGAAGAGTACAATTTGGAGTGAAAATGAATGAGTTCTTGATGTTTAAAATTAGACTATCAAAACTGACATTTTTGCAAGACAGTCAGCTTTGTGTTGAGTTTTGACCAAACAAACCTTATCCAATGACTATGAAAATTTTACAAGAATATAGTAGACATCCATAGCTTTAAAATGAGTCAAAGAATACATCAATTGGAGATCTGTAGAGAGAGTTATGATTTTTGAAATTTAAGTCAGAAATAGGGGAAATTTTGGATGTCTAGGTTCTGGCAGTAGGTTGTGTTATGTTTTTGAATAATATAATCTTGTCAAATGGCCATGAAAATTTCCAGAATAAAAGTATACATTCTAAGCTTTAATTTGATATATAATTGGTGTTATTTGGATTAGTATAGTAAGAGATGAATTTTTAAAGTTAGGCATTGAATCTGGAACATTTTTTTGATCAGTTATGTTGTTCAATGATTCTGGGAAATTTAGCCCTATAATTGGAAGTGGTTAATATTTTTTCCTTAAAGTAGACTTAATGAGGGTCACATAGGACTTTGAATCACTACAATTGGATTTTTCTAGATTTGGTTATGATTTTTCAAAGTTATGCTCTGTTTCTGGAATGCAATTTGGAATAGGGGAAGCTTTATGAATTTCTGGGAAAAATATGTTATTAGTGGCTAGCTTTGGGTATTTTTTCATGAACATACATTTAAAGAGCTTCATTTAGGGTTTGGAATCAGTCAATTTGGATTTTCCTAGAATTAATTATGAATTTCCAAATTTGATAGAAAATCTGTAAGTTTTCTGAAAATAGTGAAATTGCACTATGCATAAACTGTGATAACTGCATTAGATAACCAGCAGAAGTTGATTTAAAGGTAGTGATAGTTCAAGTAATAATTAGTTATTTGTAACTTTAATTTATAGGAATTTGCAATAGCCCAAGCCAGAAATTAGGAGCGACAAAGGAATTGAGAAAGGAGTCAGGTAGTAACTTTTTCTTGTATATACTATGTGATTATTATATATTGAGTATGTCTTTCCCTATAACATGAGCATCGTTTCTTGGACACGTGCATTGGCTTAGTTGTGGTATGGGACTCAAAGGAGGCACAGAGTTCAGCCAAGGTTGCAAATAGTCTTTGGCCTTGAATAGTGTACACACAACATTTTATCATGCATAACAGTTGTTATTCTCTGGAAATTATTGTATTTCATCACATTTTTCTTATATATTTGTGGTTTTAAACTAAAATTGTGCATAAACTTTATACATATGAAGGAAAATGTGATGTGTTGAAAATACTTGAAAAAGTGCTAGGTTGTTAGATATATCTCTATTATAACAACAAACCATCCATTTAATCCCTAAACTTCAAGTGAGTGCACAACGATATACAAGCAATTTTGATATATAGTTTGATTGAAAAAAGGGGTGAAATATATGAAATTTCACAAATTTAAGCCTTTGCTTGGAAAATTATAAGAAAAGATCTTTTGAATTGGTTAAATTGTTTGTTTAGGATTGCATAAATGGTCCTATGATTGGATAGCTATTTAGCATTATGCTTGACAGGAAATTGTGATTGATATGCCTTGTTGAATGAGTTATAATGTTGGAGTGAGTTTCTAAGGAATTCTCTTGAGCATAATCTTGCACTATTGGAGTCAAGGATGTTTTGAAGGCTTTTGTTGAAGAAACTCTTGGTAAACTAGCTTATATACCAATTTTCAAAGATACAATTTCCAAATCTACTTTAGAATTTTTCAAAGCTTATGGTGCATCTCATATGGTTTTGAAAAATGATCTAGACATTTCGTTAAAAAGCGTTTGAGCCTTTCAAGCTATCCTGCATTGTTATTCTTCCATTTTGAACCCAATTTTGAGCCTTTATAGAAAAACCAATATAAATATTCTTATTGAAAACCAATTCACATCCCCAACCCCTAACCTGAAAAACCATGATACACCCTGCTTTGAGGGGAAAAAAATTGGTTTGATGCGTGAAAGGGCAAGTTGTGAATATAAAATGTGTAAAGTGTTGAGGGCTGAACAAAGTGTACAGAAGCCAAGCTAGTTCAATTTTGTTGGAAAAAAAAGAAGAAGAAAGGAAGTTAGTTCATTTATCTCAAAGCACTACTACAAAAAAGTAAAGCTGTGGCGCTTATAATTGCATTAACTGTGGCGCTAGAGAAGTGCCACATATCTATATGCCACTAAAAAAAGCTGTGGTGCTTGGAAGCGCCACAACATTTTAAATTTTTTTTTTAAAAAAAATACCCTCCTGTGGCGCTTGTTTGAGGAAGTGCCACAGGAGTGGGGCCTCCTGTGGCGCTTGCTCAAGCAAGCGCCACAGTAGGGGGGTCCTATTGTGGCGCTTGCTTGAGCAAGCGCCACAAAAGGGTCCCTTTTTTTTTTTTCTTTTTCTTTTTCCCCTTTCTTCTTCTTCTTCTTCTTCTTCTTTTTCCTGTGGCCCTTTTTTATGCTTTCTGATTGTGAAGTTTTATATAAAATGATTGGCTTTCGTGTTTATCATCTCCACAAATTATCAATCTTTCTATTTTATATTTCAACCTATTATATATATATATATATAATTTTCACATTTAAAATTCAAGTTCCCCAACAATAATGTTCTTACATTAATACTCTCCAAAACTAACATAAAAAATATCACAATACAAGAACTTGATATGTGAACACAGTACATCAACAACTAATTAAGTAAATTAAAAGATTACTAAAAAACGCAAGCTTATCGGCAAAAAAATTTAAGCAAAGCAAAAAGGCAAAAGAAACAAGGTAGGTTTCCATTCTTTTCTATTAAATTAGGAACAAAAAGGCAAACGTTATATTACAGTTTATCTTGACTAAAAAATAATTTAAACAAAGCAAGCTAGAATGAAATAGTCTTCTTCTTACAAATCTATTAATTGACAAGCGCAGAGAGTGGGAGACCATGTTGGTGATGCTAGCTTGAGTGGCGAGTGAGCGTGTGGGTGTGTTTTTTAATGTGAAGATGATAGAAAATGGAGGGAGGGGGCCGACGGATCCACTAAGAAGATGAGAAAGGGAAAGTAGTTTAATGGAGGAGAGAGTAGTTAAATAATTAAAGTGGAGTAGTAGTCAAAAAGAGAAGGAATGGGGGGCGGACACAGGACCACTACGCGGGAAATGAAATAATTAAGAGCTACACTATCAATTTGAATTTTTTTTTTTTTTTTAAAAAGTGAGCAATTGTGGCGCCTAATGCATTAGGCGCCACAATTGCTCTTCTCAGCTGTGGCGCCTAATGCATTAGGCGCCACAGCTGAGAAGCATATTAACATGTGTGGCGCCTATTTATTTAGGCGCCACACATGCCCACTATTTTAAAAAAAAAAAAAAAAATCAGTGCTGCAGCTGTGGCGCTTGGTGGGTTAGGCGCCACAGCTGCTTTCGTGACCCCAAGTGTGGCGTCTGCGTAGGTAGGCGCCACACTAGGCCTCCTCAATTGTAGCACTTAATCTATTAGGCGCCACAGCTGGTACCCAAAATTAAAAAAAAAAAAATTATAGACGTAAAAAAAAAAAACAGAGAGAAGCTGTGGCACTTGTTTAAAGAAGTGCCACAAAATGTGCGCCACCTTTTACCCTTTTTGTAGTAGTGAAGTTTTTGTATTTATTCCTTTTTCCCCTTCCATTCAATCACCCTAAACCCATGGCCACGTTACAAGCCTAAAAGTCCTTTTGATTTTGATACCATATGAGGTAACTTGTAAGTAGAGAAGGATGAAAAGAGGATAGTGAAGTGGTAGAGTTGAAAATTTGTATATGAGTTGGAGTATTATGTGCGACTGAGATAGAATCCGGAGAAATGTCGTTTGATTCCAAACACACACCCACACTCAAAGGACTCTTGAAAAACTTGCTTAAAGATTATAAGACATTCATCGTGGCATATTCTCTCAAGTTCCTGTTTCGTGTGATCTTTAGAGCAATGAATGAGGGCATGAACATATCTGCAATTTAGATAAGCAATTTATGAATTCATGTTACATGTGTGAATTTGCTTGAGGACAAGCAAAAGCTTAAGTTTGGGGGAGTGTTATTCTCTGGAAATTATTGTATTTCATCACATTTTTCTTATATATTTGTGGTTTTAAACTAAAATTTTGCATAAACTTTATACATATGAAGGAAAATGTGATGTGTTGAAAATACTTGAAAAAGTCAAAATTTTGAGCTAGATGTATAGGGTTTTAGATTAAATTGAAGAAAATTTGGAAAGCTCATAAAATCCTTCTCTTTGTAGGAGGATGATAACAAGAAATGGAAGCTTACATAGATCCTTGAGGTGGAGAAAAGAAGAACAAAAGCCAAAAAGAAAGATCAAAGTAGCTTGAAGGTGCCCCCAGTTGCTTTTGCTACGCCATAGCGAAGAAAAAGCGAAAACACATAATAAATAGGCCCTTCTGACCGCGTACGCTGTGAGTTCGCTATATCGAAGCGAAAGCAACGTTGCGATACTGCAACTGTGCGTTTTTAAAAACTGATGCTTCAGCTAGCTTTTTAACCTAATGGGGGCGCCGAAATGAAGGGATTCTATAGAAGGAAGAGCTCAAGAACCACAAGGAGGCTTCTTGGAGAGCTTGAGGAGGATTTTTGTGCTTCTTGGAGGAGATTCTCGGAGAAATTCAAGATTTTCCTCTCTTTTTCTGGTTTTTCCCTCTCTTTTCTCCCCATTTGCTGATATGGTTATGAGTTTTGTGTTGAGTTTTTGGTTTGTATTGATCAAGAGTAGCTAGAACACCTAATTGGGATTACTTTTACCCATTGTATGGATTGAAACTATTGGATTATCTTGCTTTTGTTGGTTAATGATTATATGTGCTGATTTTTCTCTATCCTTAATGCTATCTTGTGCTTGATCACCACATGATTAGAGTTGTTCAATTGGAAGATGCTTGAGAGAGCTATTTTGATTGTAGAACTTGAGAAAAATCATGCTAGACTTGAAGTTTAGGGATTAAATGGATGGTTTATTGTTAGAATAGAGATATATCTAACAACCTAGCATAGTCAAGAGAAGGCTTGCTTTGGAAAGATGATTTACATTAATTGTAAACAAGAGATTGAATATTTTTAATGAGGATTAAAAATCAATCTTGACTTGAGAGAGCTTGATTGGTGATTTTAGAAGCTTTGACTAGCATATAGACTCATTTAATCAACATAAGTGGATATTTGCTTAGTTTCATGAAATACAATGGGGAAGAAGTAATCCTAAGTTAGACCCAATTTCCCAATTTTCACTATTTTCCTTTGTTATTTTCATCAAACTTCTTTATTTAGCTTGATTAATTTCAAATGATTCTATTCAACCTAATTAAGAACATGGTTAAATTAGTTAACTCGCTTTTGTGATAGTCCTCGTGGGAACGATCTTGACTTATCACTTTATTACTTGCGACCTGTACGCTTGAGGAAGCTAAACGGCGAACAACAGTCTATCATCTTACATAACATCATGTATTGCATATTTATTATTGCATTTTATATGTCGGAAATGCATGTTACTACTGAGATTCACTCGAATCTCACCCTTTTTCAAACTGAAAAACATTCCAGCAGAAGTTAGTAGCTCAAAGGGAAAGACAGGGGTTACCGGTGCATAGTCCTGGTATATACCAATGCTACTGTGGTTTTCTATATTTATATTTTTGCTTTCTTTTGAACACTCTGTACTTGTGTGTAAATAATATTTTCAAACCCTATAGAGATTTCCTATAATGTAATCAAGCACTTATTATAAGTATGTTCCCACTATTTATGTATGCCTTAGGGAATTGTGCACTTCATACTCTATGAATATCAAAATGTTAAGGGGTTTGGCACATATAACCTCCCTGATATTTCTATATTTAAATTTAACCGCCTTAATTGTTAACTTTTAGAAATTGATAATATTCTAGCACATTTTCTTTTCTTTTTAAACATTTTTGGATCCAAATTGTGCATAGAAAGAGTTTATAGAAGAAAATGAGCAATTCAAAGTATCAAGCAAAAGTTAAAGACTTGAATATAAATCATATGATTTGTGCCTCATCAAAAGAAATGAAGAACTTATAAATTCTCTTTCTCTTGTAGGAGGATGTAGAGACAGTACTGGAGCTAGGAAAGGGCCATTAAAGTGAAGGAGATGACAAAGAACCACCTAAATTGGAAAGAGATCAACTGTACAAGATGCCTTAGCAACTAACATGGTTGCTGAGGCGAACAAGGAACCTAAAGGAAGTCAAAGTTTATGTGACATTTGCCTTAGCATATAACATGGTCACCGAGGCAACTAAGGAAAATGAAAGTTTTTGTGGCACATGCATCAATGACTAAGGAAATTATTCACATTTAATCAAAGAATTATTCCCTTTTTAACCAAACACTCATGGGGCACATTTCCTTCACACTTCAATCCTTATAAACCCCTTAATAAATCAGAAAGTGTGATAAATTGAGTGTAAATGTGCCATTTTGATATGCATTTCACAAGGCTAACACATCCCCAAACTTAAACTTTTACTCGTCCTCGAGTAAAACAAGTTGAACAGTAAAAGAGCTAGATTAAATAACCATTAACTCAGTACATAGGCATGATGATTTCCTCATTGGTTGTTCAAGATGTTATATTCAATAGGAACACAATGAAATATAAAAGAATGCAAGGTTTACAACTTAAAGCATCTTTCCTAACAATGTTCAAAATGTGTGTGTGTGAGGAGAATTAAAGAACAAGTTTTCCTGCCAATGTCAAGATCAAATGTAGCAATTAATTAAGCATGTATAAATAAACCTCAATCTCAGGTCTTCATATACCTACATTCTCCTCTCTTTCCACTAACAGACAATTCCACACTGTTTCAAAATCAATGGGACTTTATAAGCTTGTGATTTGGCCACTGTTTAGGTTTATTGAAAGAATGGGAAAGCAAAGAAGATTCAAATCTCTAGAGAATAATGACCATACACACTTCCTCTCCTTGTTTTACACATAATTCTCTCTCAAGCACCTATCCACGCTTGTCCTCAACATCTGCTCAAAGAATTATATAAAACAAGAAACTCAGAACTATGCAAAGATAAACACCTTATAGATTTAAAATATGTTTTTCAGGAATTTCTAAGTGTGAGTGTGTGTACGGAGTCAACATGTATTCCTTTTGCACTTGCCAAAGTTATAAGCCACACATCAAGTCATATACCCATATTCAAACGATCAATTACATCATTATCTAATTTCTTCCCCTCTTCTTCTAATTTACTCCAATTGACTTAAAAATCAAAGGGACTTTTCGGCTTGTAACGGGGCCAGGAGTTAAGGTATTTAAAAGAAAAGGCAAAGGATATTCAACAAATACCTCAAGATAGATGATAATCACTCAAGGGGTTTCTTCCTTTTCTCATTAAACACACTCCCCCAAACTTGAACCAAATTGATCTTTTCCCATTTCAAGCCTTATTGTATATAAATATTTTTTTTTCTTTTTCTTTCTTTCTTTTTTCATATTTTTGGCTTGATGTCTATACAATGTGAACACTTTTTTCCTTCTACACTCCTTTTTCCAATCATATAACACTCTACACTTCACCACATTCCACACCCTAATCCTTGTCATCTATCTCCAAGCAAGGGAATCATGGTTTTTCACAGTGGCTAAGGTATGTAGATGTTGGGTTTTCAAAAATAATTTTCTAATTGGCTTTTTTTTTCCAGTCAGGCTCAAAATAAGAGTTCAAAAGAGGAATCAAATCAATTAGGTAAGCTTGAAAGGCTCAATCGCATTTTATGAAGTGCCCTAATCATTTCTTCAAATCGTATGAAACAAATCAGAAGTTTTGAAGAAGTCAAAAGATTATTTTGCAATCAACCACTTGAAACAAAGTATATAACCTAATTTGTCACAAATCCCTTCAACAAGAACTTCCAAAACACAGTCAACTCCAATAGTGCTTTCTTAGCTTAAAAATTCCTGAATAACATGCTTTATCTCTACAATGCATCCATCAATGCACATTAAACAGACTTTCTTATCAAATATAAAAGATTGAGCAGAAATTTATAAGAGATAATCGACATGATTTTTCTGTATATGGTTAGAATGGGGTGCCAATTTGTCGATTGTCATTGGTAGGCTTGAAAGGCACAAACACAATTAAAAGAATGCGCAAATCATTTTTCAAAAAATATGTGACTTCATTTACTCATTTCAAGAGATTCCAATGTAGGTCCTAAAATCCTTTAATTGAGAAAGAATATACACACCAAATTGCTACCAATGTTTCCTATCAAAACAATTAACTCATTCCCAGATCCGGTGCAAAATGTTCATTCTAAAAATTTTCAGGAACTATTGCTTTAAGATATAAATCAAGTATTCAAGCATATTAACCATCATGTCCTATAAAAACATAAAATCCAAACATCATTCTATCATTGGAACATGCACTTACTGTCACAAATAATTAATCAACCTAGCTCAAATTTCAAATCAAAGGACAAGAAATAGTCAAAGTTTATGCACTTGAAATCTTTGTCAACTAGACACAAATCATCAACACTATCACCCCCAAACTTAAGATATGCAGTGTCCTCACTGTCAGAATTGAAAATAGCAGCCATTGACGATATAGTAGCAAGAGATAAGCATAAAAATGTCCACTACATAACAGTCATCACCCAACGAACAATGTGAATTGAAGAGTGGAACAGCTCAAATTCATGAGAAAAATACAGGGGCACAGATTTATTTTGGACAAACAATTATTGGAACCCGAAAACTTTTTTTTGTTTTTACTTACTAAAACAGATTTATCCAGGTGACCCAAAATTTTTTTCACAATGAAATTCAAGCATGTTCAAAACTAAAATTCAAGCATGTTCATTTAAACTTACTAACCCACAAATTCCAAGACAGTACCATTGAGGGGTATGTGACAATGATTTCACAATTTCAGGGCATAATTTCTGGCCACTAATCCTCATACTACATTCTCAGTTCAAGCTTAAGTTTGACAATCCTAAGAATCTCATGGAACAACATTTCTCATGGAGCAACTTTGCAACACCTCAGAACAACATTTCCATGTACAAATGTACTTAAGCCTCATAACAACTCCATTTGAATCTACTTAAACCTAATCCCCAAAATAAAGAAAGGCATAAAGAGCACCACTTACCACTTGAGTAAATCACGAACAGGGGAATATCAATCGAAGACAGAGTAGACGGAAGCACGAGCTGCTCTGAGTTACCAAAACAGTGACCCGAAGCTGAGATCAAAGGGAAACCGAGAGTCCAGCGACTACGATAGTGATGAGAGAAGATAGAGTGGGAAAGAGAGACGGGGGAGGATGGGTAGTGACGTATGGGGTGAGGTAGTGGACGTTGGAGATTTATGGGTCGGGAGAGAAGGACGATGACGGTGAGGGAAGAAGGAATGATGGCGGACAAGAAAAGGAGACTGTGGGAGGGAGGTGCGATGGTGCAACGGATCTGCAGCGAGGAAAATGGTGGGGGGAAAGGGTGGCCGATTGAGAGGGGATGGCTTTAGGGTTATTGCGTGAGAGGAATGAGAACAAACAAAGAGGAATAGAAATTGAAACAGAGTCGCGAGAGGGAAGAAAGAGGAACAGCGGAAAAAATGACGCAAGGCAGGAACAGCGGAAAAAATGACGCAAGGCAAAATTTTTTTTTTTATGTATCGTGTTTGGCCTGCAGCCAGGAATGATTTTGGCTGCAGCACAGATCTTTCTGTGCTCTCCTTGGCTGCAGCTCAAAATTCCTGGCTGCAGCACAGATCTTTCTGTGCTCTCCTTGGCTGCAGCCCAAAATTCCTGGCTGCAGCACAGATCTTTCTGTGCCCTCTTTGGCTGCAGCCCAGATATGTGTTGGCTGCAGCCAAAATTTTTCCAAAACTGCACACAGAATTTTTTTTTACCCGTGGTGATCATAGACACTAACACCACCCCTCAATCACTTGCACCAAAAATTTCCCTTCAGGCACATACACTCATCAACATCCATAACTTACAATTGAAAACACCCTTTCATAAGATTAAAGTCCACCCAACAGTTTATGAACTCACTTTACATCTAGAATGGATAGGATTAGGCCAATCTAATGCACAAATCAGAAGATAATTCATTCCACAAACAGGAATACACCTAAATCAGAAGTGAAAATGCATTGGTAACAATAGTTATCAAATCAAGTTATGCTCATCAAATATTAGGCTCAAGAAAATCATGAGAATGAAGAAACTTCCCTGCAAAATGCCTATCCAAACCAAATGCCACCCCTTGCCTTGCAATCCTCTTGATCTCTTCTTCTCTTTATTTGGGGTTCCTCTCCTACCTGCGAAAGCAAAAGACCAAACATAAATCTACAAAAAAAAAATACTAAAATCAAAGAAACTAAAGAGATTAAGTTAAGAACTTGGGTTGACTCCCAAGAAGCGCTTAGTTTATAGTCTTTAGCCCAACTCTTCATCTCCTCAAGTCACATCATCTATAGGTAAGGTGAAAACTTGATGGTTCACCTCTCCATCGCAATTGTGCTTTAATCTATGGCCACTAGCTTGAAATCCCTTACCAACTTCATTACTCAATCATGCTTGTATCTTTACAACCTCATTAGCCCATTCAGTAGCTCTTTTACATGCTTGTAGAATTTCCAAAAGATGTTCTTCTTGTTGAATGGCTAATGGTGAAGCTATACCCAATGGTAGATTTTTGGTTCTCAAATAGTCATGTTGAAAGTTAGAGGGTAACTTCTTCAAATCAGAAGACCATGCCTCTTTAATAGATGACTTTAAAGATGATGATTCCAATAGTACCCGACTCCCAATATTAATCGGTGTTGCTTTCAAGACACTTATGCCATCTTCCACTGCTTGACCTTCTATTTGACTTTGTATTGACAAAGCATCAACAAGCCCATTATGAATTGGCTTCTTGAATTCCTCTTGCTCAACTTTATCAACTAAGAAGCATTGTTTAGCCTCATTGGGAGACTTCATTAGCTTGTTCATCTTAAAAGTAACATGCTCATCTTCAACTCGCATAGTAATCTCACCCTTTTCAACATCAATTAGGGTTCTAGCAGTTGCTAAAAATGGACGCCCAAAGATTAAAGGAATGTTCCAATCAACTCCACAATCTATGACAATGAAATCTACCGGAAAGATGAATTTATCCACTTTGACTAAAACATCTTCAATAATTCCTCTAGGTTGAGAAGTACTCCTATCTGTAAAGAGAAGTGTAACAGTAGTGGGTTTTGGCTCTCCCAACCCTAATTGGTTGAAAACAACAAGGGGCATTAAATTCACACTTGCACCTAAGTCACAAAGAGCTTTACCACTAAAATTAGTCCCAATATTAGAAGGGATGTAGAAACTCCCTGGATCCTTGAGCTTAGGAGGCAATTTTCTTTGGATAACCGCACTATATTCTTCAGTTAATGCCACAGTCTCAAATTCATTGAATCGCCTCTTCTTTGACAATACATCCTTTAGGAACTTGGCATATTTAGGCATACCCTCTAAAGCTTCGGCAAATGGAATGTTGACATGTAGTTGCTTAAACATATTCACAAACCTTTTGAATTGTGCATCTTCTTCCTTCTTCTTGAATCTTTGAGGAAATGGCAGAGGAGGCATTATAGTGGAAGTGGTTGGTTTGCTCTTCTTTTCATTATTCAACTCTTGTTCCCTCTTCTTACTCTTGCTAACATCCTCCAACCCGCCCTCAGTTTGCTTTCTCTTCTTAGTTTCCTCGTCTTCCGCCATATTTTCTTGAGTCATGACTTCTTCCTCGTCAATCTCAATGTCCACTTGCTCATCTTGCTTTGGTCTAGTTGTGCTCGAGTTAGGCATGGTTGGAAGCACCTTACCACTTCTTAAATGAATGGCCTTGCATTCTTCTTTTCCACCCCGTTTTGGATTAGGAATGGTGTCACTTGGAAGACCATTTCGAGCCATGGCATTTACTTGTATTGCTAATTGGCCCACTTGAACTTCAAGGTTCTTAATAGCTGATTCATGAAGAGAAAAGGTAGCCTTACTCCTTACTCTCACTCCTTGAAGATTCCACCTCTGATAAGATACGGGCCAACATCTTGTCCGTCTTAGATTCTTCTTCTTTTGCAGGAGCTTGCCTTGATGGCATTGGAAAACCCGGTGGAGGAACCGGCTTGGTGCCAGAAGTAGACTCATGAGGAGGGTTCAAGGTGTTACCTTGACTCCAAGAAAAGTTGGGATGAGCTCTCCAAGCACGGTTGTAAGTTTGTGAGTATGGGTTACCTTGAGAAGGTTGAAATTTGCCCATATAGTTGACAGATTCAGTGCCCATGTAGAGAGGGCAATTGTCAGGCATGTGGACATCATTACATTGCTCACATACAATCAGAGTGGATTGAACAGAATGCACACCACGAGCAGTGCCCTTATGTATTTGAGACTCTAAAACATCAATACGTTTGTTCAACGTGGATAAAATTGTGGCAATTTGTGATGAAGAGTCTTCTTTTGTGTTGAGTAGGGCTGGGGTAGTTCTCCTATCATTGCCTTGTGTGTTGTTTGCAGATAATTGATCCAAAAGTCTAAACACCTCATTGACAGGCACATTCCGGTAACCTCCATTAGTCATAGAGTCCACCATAGCCTTAGATTGAGGATTCAAGCGAGTGCAGAAAATTTGAATCACTACCCACTTGTCCACCCCATGATTTGGGCATTGTTTCATTAACATCTTGTATCTTTCCCGAGCGGCATACAAATGCTCATCCGGCTGTTGTCTAAAACTTAGAAACTCGTCCCTTGCTTCCACTGATTTATCGTCGGAGAAAAATCGAGCTCTAAATTTAGCTTCAAGATCATCCCAAGAAGTTATGGATCCTTCTGGTAGATTGTTGAACCAATCTCTAGCTTTCCCTTGTAAAGAGAGAGGGAATAGCCGCAACCTCAGCACATCTTGGGGAACACCATTCTGCTTAAAAGAATCACACACCTCCAAGAAATACATCAAATGCTTGTTGGCGTCTTCATTATAAAGGCCATGGTACAACCCATGCATTTGCAATATCGTTATCATCACCGGCTTGATCTCAAAAGTGTGTGCTTGCATCTCCGGCATTCGAATACAAGATTGAGTTCCTCTCATATTCCGGCTGGCGAAGTCATTGACAGTGGTTCTATCATATTCATCCGCCATTGTTTCAGCTTCAGTTTCAGTTTCAGTCTCCAATTCAGATTCTGTTTCAATTGTCTCTGACTCCGATTCTGCTGCTGAATCAGTTGCTTCTTCAATGCGTGGTAACCCGTCAAGCACCACAATCAATTCGTTCCCTTGCAAATGTTGCATAAACTGAGCTAATACCTACAAAAAGGCACAAACCAGCAAGTATCAAGCTAAAACAACTAAAATGTAATGCAGAAAATAGTGAAAGAAAAATTATAAATCTAACTAAAGACCCAAGCGAAATCTACTAACACAAGCCTAAGGTCAACTAAAAGATTTGTTAAACCAATCCCCGGCAACGGCGCCAAAAACTTGTTCGCTGCCGCAAGTGCACGGATCGCGTCAAGTAATAAAGTGATAAGTAAGATCGTTCCCTCGAGGATTTGAGTAACAAATTAGTTGAGCAATAGTCTTAGTGAGTTTGATTAAGTTGCGCCAAAACAAAGTGTTGAGTGTGAAAAAAGAACTTTCAAAAGATATTTTGATAAAGACCAAAAATTACTGAACAATAATCTATTTCTTGTGAATTCAATCAATTTTAATAAACCTAGGATTGTTCATCCCATTTGCACTTCATAAACTTAATTTCCTTCCCCTATAAGAATACTTTCATAGGTTATATATATGTCAGCCTAAGATTCACTAGCAAGTGATTAAGCTCTCTCAAGTCATAACCACATTTATACCCTCCATTAACATACACAATCTCTTGCTATAGTTAATGGAAAATAATCTTTAAATAACCACCTTAATTTTGGCAATGCTAGGTCAATAACTATATCTCTATGTTATTAACTAACCATCCATTTAATTCTTAAACTTCAAGTCTAGCATAACTCTCCCCAAGTTCTACAATTAAACTAACTCTCTCAATCTTAATCTAATTGAACAAATGATCCATTGTGCTGGCCAATCACGGATATCAGCAAAAACAGGGGAAAATTAACATATATATACCATTGGGTACCAAAAGAAAGAAGGAATTAAGTTCAATCCATACAAAGGTCTAGAACAATCCTAGAATGAGAAAACTGGCTACTCATGTTCAAAAACAAATCACAAATATCAACATTCAGTCCAGCCATATCAGAATTACAATGGAGAAAGGGAATGAGTACAGAAAAACCAAGAGAATCGGAGTTGGAATCTCTTTCAATCTTCAATCCCACTTGATTTCCTCAAGAAAACCCCTCTCCTTTGCTTGAAAATACTCCTTAGCCGCCTCACAAAACTTCTGAATGTCCAACCTCCCCGTTGTGTTTCAGCATCTTGCCTTTTAAATGACCTAGAAACAAAACGTACAGTTGCTGTTTTCGAGTTTTGGCTGCAGCCAGAAATTATTGGCTGCAGCCAGAAAACGCATTTTTGCCTCTGTCTGTCGTCTGGCTGCAGCCCGAAACTTTCTGGAGGTGTTCTGGTTGCAGCCAGCCAATTTCATGGCTGCAGCCAAGCAACTGTTTTCAACTTTTTCAGCTTTTCCCCAGTGACGCAATCATTGCAAAGGGTGTTGTGCTTTCTTCCCAACTTCTTGATCAATGATTTGTGCTTCCATTGGCTCTTTGAGTGTCTCAAGTGTGATCCTACAAGCACAATGAAGTCTATACAAACCAAAGGGTGATGTATGATAGCAAAATATTCACATTTAATCAAAGAATTATTCCCTTTTTAACCAAACACTCATGGGGTGTAATATCCCAAAAAGTGATTAAGGGCTAATGACTTTAAAAGTGGATATAATTATTGTTGAATAAGCACTTTTGGAGAATGTGTGATGGGAATTTGGATATTTTAATGATTCCAATGGCTTCCTTGTGAAAATTCATTTGGGGAGAGTGTTTATTGTGAAATTGGAACCATTGGGAATAATCGTGCAAAAGTTGAAAACTCTGTACAGGGCAGCCAATTTGTATGGACGTTTTAAATAGGCAAATAGTGTCTAAAAATTATGAAATTTTCCAGTATTAAAGTTCACATGTCAAGCTTCAAAATGAACATATAATTTGTATCATATTGATTTGTGACCTAAGAGTTTTGGAATTTTGAAGTTTGCCCAGCGAAATTAATTATTTTCTGGAACAATATGCAAAGATTGAAATTCTGGGAATTTTGTGGTGATTTGAAGTAATGGAAAATATTTTTCCTATGAAGAGAACTTAAATATCTTTCATTTGGCTTTGGAATCACCTCATTTCGATTTTTTTAGAATTAGTTATGATTTTTCAAAGTTTGGGCAGAAAATCTGCCAGAAAATCCGAAAATGGGAATTATGACATCATCTCATTAAAAGATGATGTCAGCTTGGATTATTAATCAAATTGCTCATCTTCTTCAGCCATTTCACGCCATTTCCAGCTGAAGATAGTGAGAGAAAGTTGAGAGCTCTTAGAGAGAGAAAGAGGAGAAATCTCGCAAGGTAAGCCGATTTCTCCGACGATCTAGCTCCTAACGCGTATAACCTTATTCCTAAGCTTCTCTTCTATGTTATTTAAGGTGTTTGAGAAGAAAATTTGGTGTTCAAGGGGCTAGGGTTTTCAGCCACTCTTGAGAAAAGCTAGAAGGAGCTTGAGGTAACTTCCAAACTTTCGTATATTGCTTATTCTGGCTGCTGTGGGCAATTTAATCGGTGAAATTTCGCCGGATTGCCATTGGTTTTAAATTTTGGAAATGATGTGGCCTAGGGGTTATGCTGCCCAAATTGGGTCTTAATGTTAGTTGCAACCTAATGTAATGGTTAATAAAGTGGTTAGGAGTAGAAAGGAACGCGTTTACGGAGCCGAAATCGTAAAACCCCAATTTTTCCCGGAGAACATGTATATTTCGGCCACAGCTGTAAATGGGTCTTAGAGTTGGATTTTCAATGATTTGATGATTCCATTGGATTCAGTGGGCGAAAATAGGTGGGGTTACAGTTGGGCACTTTTTCAAAAAAGGCCGAAAAAGCATAATTACGGAAACACCCCTAAAACCCTAAAAGTAGGGCTGCCAAGGGCAATTTCGTAATTTGACATTGAATTTGATAATTCTGAGTACGGAAATGGATTCCTTGGGCAGAAATATGTTAGGATAGCCCAGATTAGAATTTCGAGAAAAGTGCAACCGGTCCGGGTATGGCGGGCCCAGGCCGGGTCCCCGGGGGTATTTTTGTAAATTTTCATTATAGACTCATATAACCCTAAGTAACACTATGGAAGTGTCTAAATAGTGCATTTGGAATTGTAGGATTCGATATTTGCCGCCCTCATAAGCCAACTGCGCTGAAGGACGTCAGGAAAGGATCAGGTAGTGACTCTCTCTCTTATACTATGTGTAATGCTCTGTATGTGTGTGTTATCACTGTTCTGTGATGAATCTTTGATGCTGCTGCGGTTACAGCTGGTGAAAGCTGTCGTTATTGTGATTACAGCGTAAGCTGTCGTGATGGTGATTACAGCGTAAGCTGTCGTGATTATGATTACAGCAAGAGCTGTCGTATTGTGTATACAGCCGTGATTGCTGTCGTTTGTGGTGAAAACCATGTATCTCTGAGATTGCTGCTGCTGTTGCTGTTTGTGATTTATATACATGCTTGGTATTTATACATTGTATGAGTGGTTTGTTACTACTGAGATTCTCTCGAATCTCATTCCTTCCTATGACTAACCTTCCAGACAGGGCATGTGGCTCAAAGGAGAAGAGGCCGACCCGGAGCACTTAGGACCCTTAGGGGTATGTTGATTTTGGAAATGTTGGTTATTTCTTTTGAATTCGGGATTACTGTATAATCTGAAATATGAATAGTATATTCGATTTTGGATGTAATCCCCTAGTGGATACTTAAACCTCAGGTTATATATGTATAGAATCCGGGAGTTGCCGGGGAATTGGTTTTACACTCTGTCATACGTGAATGTAGATAAACTGCACAGGTGATTATATTCGAATTTTGAAATGGAGACCAGGAACAGGAAAGAGATTTTGAATGATTTTGTGAAAACCCTACCACAAAGTAGGAGATTGAAACGAGTTTAAGTTATCCGAAGGTCTCTAATCTACTTTAATTATTTAATATCGAATTATAATTACATGATTAAAGGCAGGGTGTTACATGGGGCACATTTGCTTCACACTTCAATCCTTATAAACCCCTTAATAAATCAGAAAGTGTGATAAATTGAGTGTAAATGTGCCATTTTGATATGCATTTCACAAGGCTAACACAAGGCAAAAAAAATAGTTGTTGTTTCAGTTGCCTTGAAGACTAACATGGTAGCCGTGACAAACGCAGAAAAAGTATAGTTGTGTGTTTTGAAAACTGACACATTAGAAGGTAATAAAACCTAGGGAAACATGACGCAAGAGACCACTCTGCACTCTGAAAACTTGGAGCATGAAAGTAGAGAGCTTGGGAAGGAGTTTTTGGCAAGTTTGGAGCCTTGAGTGGTGATTCTAAGAAGCATCTTGGAGTTTTTACTTTGGCTTATCACTCTTCCTCTCTTTTCTTGATATTTAGCTATGGATTCAGTTTTATTGTATGGATTTTTGTAACTAGCCAAGACTATGAGTGGCTAAGTATTTCTTCTTTCAGGATTCTTTTGAACTTTTGTATGGATTAAGACTTGAATATTCCTTTTTTTGGTAGATAATGATATATATGTGTTGATTTTATCCTTTTCTTTAAATGCTTCTAATTGATTGACCACCATTTAGATTGATTTGTTCACTTGGGTTTTACTCGAGAGAGCTAATCTAGGTATAGAACCTGATTAAAATCATGCTTGACTTGAAGTTTAATTTATTTGATGAATGGATGATTTGTTGGTAAAATATAGATATATTTACTAACATTGCATTGTTACATTAAGGTTGTTGCTTAAAGTTGATTTTTATTAGTTGCAGCAAGAGATTGTGCATTTTAATTAGAAGAGAAACTTAATTGACTTGAGAGAGCTTGTCAAGTTCATTTGAACATTAGACTAACACATATATGCATTGAGATACTAGTAGATAGGAAGTTAATCAAGTTTTATGAAGTACAAAGGGGAGAAAAAAATTCTAGGCTCCATTTAACCCTTGATGTTAAAAAATCATTTGCCTTTATCATTTTCTAGTCTTAAAAGTAGTTTTCAAAAATTCTTTTTCCACATCAAAAATTGTTTTGGCTCAACTTAATTGAATTCATTAAGCCTCTTAACCATTTTGTTAATCAATTCTCCATGGGGACGATATCTACTTTTCACTTTATTACATGGCATGACCTATACACTTGTGGTGCGAACACTAATCTTTTGTCCTTTTATTGCCACATCATATTAGTAGAAGACAGCTCGCATCTTATGTAGCATCCCACGTGTTATCCTATGTAAGCTAATAAATTTATAAAATTATAATATTTTTTACGTAAGAGTTAAAAATGTAATTTTATCAATAAACATACCCTCATTCTCAATGCCTCCACACCCTTTCAGGTTCCAGCCTTCAAATCCTAGAAACACGCTCGTGCAAAGCTTCCACACCCTTGTGTGTGTGTGTGTTTTTTTTTTATGAGCTGCGAAAAATTTATATAAAATTCATATATAAAGTCACTGACTCACTGAGCATGATCAAATAAAAAAGGTTTGTATGATTTTAAGAGTAAGTTGACATGGTTTCGTAAGTTAGAAAAGTAGAAACGGTAAACTCAGTATGTGAACTTATGAGTTTGACCAAATTTACAGCTAACACATGTTTAATTGTGACTCAACACAATTTTGTAAGCTATAAACATAAAAAAGGTAAATTGAAGAGTCAACTCGTAAGTTTGAAAATAATGATCCTAGTGGAAGGGGTTTTAGCTGCTAAAGCACTATGTTTACACATGTAGGAGAGTTAACAATAGTCAAATATAACCCAACTAGATAGCTATATAAAAAAAATATGAATTATTTCAAATTAAATTATAATGATTTGTAATTGGAGATATGTATTCACACTTGGAACATCTATAAGATGAATAGAATCCTTACCAAATTTGTCAACGTTGTTTGTTTTCCTTTGTACAGAATCAAAATTATTTTTACCAAAAAAAAAAATGAATCAAAATTATTTTGGAACTATTATTTAATTACCTGATCAATGAGAATCATTCAATAAAAAGGGGATCAATCAAACAATAATTAATCCATATTTTGAGAACCAAGACAATGCATTAATATAATCCAGTTTAAGTAGTGATCTGGAACTTCAAAAACAATTAAAGTAAAATAAATAACTCTAATTAAGGAACTTGCCCGCCTTATCTTCAAATAATAAACCATCATTTTCAATCAAAAGCAAAATTAAAGGAAGAAAATTGGAAGTCAACTTTAAACAACCCATGACATTAGGTTTCACTTTTTTTAAAGGACAAATTATCCATAACGCCCGAATGGAACTGGTTGAAACTTTATAATGACATCTTAAACATTCTCATACGATTAATTTTGTATGCCACTTATCTGCACACAGTTTAAAGTTTAGGGAGAAATCTACATGGCAATCAAAAATTTGAGTGGTTTACACACACGCACACACACAAATGAAGTTTAAGTGGCATATAATTGATATTTAGGGGTTATCCGCACAAACTTGAAAGCTTAGAGAGGTTTATTATTAAGTTTTAAAGATTAAGAGAATTATTTGTACATGATTCAAAGTCCATGCGAGTTTTTTGTAATTTAGTCTCTTTGAAATTAATATATATAAAAAAAATCTTCGCTTGCAAAATCTGTAGGCTGATCACTCGTGAAATCTGATTCCTAATTCATAAGGAGGCATGTGATGACGGACTGGGCCCCGCAGTTTATTTTGTCAATATCAAGTTATATATTATATATTCACATGCACTTACTTAAATGTATGATAATACTTGAGAACGACATTTGAAACCTCTTAGTGGAAGGCGAAAAAAGAAAGAAAGAAACCTCTTACTGACCAATTCCGTGAATCAATCAAGAGTCAAGACTAAGTAAATACCATTGTTCTTTTTTTAAAAAATACAACCCAGTTTTCAGAAATGACATTTAACTTAGACTAATCTAAATCGAAGTTATTAATTATACAATATACTATCTACTGCCATTCAAAAATAAAACTTAAAAGAGTTACGGTCTGTCTTTAAATAGAACAAGCACCAAAATATACTGAATAACTATCATTCAAAAATAAACTTCAATGTGATACCACTATTGTTGTCAAACTCATGAGTTAACTCTTCAAATTTACCATTTTTATGATTCTAGCTTATAAAATTGTGTCAACTTACTTTCAAACTCATGCTAGCTATAAACTCAATTAAACTTGCGATTTTATTCACCAAATGTATTATTTATACATTTCTAGCTTACAAAATCATACTAACTTTTTCTATTTGATCATATTGCGTAGCTTTATATACGAATTTTATATACATTTTTTTGTTAATTGTGATAAATTATGAATGTTGGTAGATTTAATTTCAATTATTTGAATTTAAAATATATTTAAATCAATTCTTTGTATTTTTATATTTTAATCATTTAATTTTACGCTTTTAATTCCATGTTATTCATGAAACTAAACTCTTATCAGTTAAAGTCTTTGTTACAAGTTAGCTTTAATTTGTGAGGCTAACAACCTTGATTACCACTCCACTCCTCCTTTATTTTATTTTATTTTTGGCTAACGATACCTCTCCACTCCATATTACTTAATAAGACATCTTTGGAAAGGTCTCTATGGTCCTAAATATAAGTCTCTTTGCAAAAAGTCAACAACATTAAATTCTCTTCCACAAATGCCCTTATTGATTGTATTGTATAAAGAGATTACGTTAAACAAAATTAAAAGCAATTAAGATACTTTTGCTATAAAATCAAGAATGTATAAGAGATTGAGATGAAGGAAATGAAGAAATACAAGAGAGAAATATAGAGAGCAAGGAGGGAGTGATTCTTATTTCATTTCAAGCTTACAACCTTTGATACATGCCTACTATTTATATGTCACAAATCCTTAACTTCCATTACAAGAGTTACAACAAAAGAGTAAATCTACATAATGGTATAATATAAAGTCTTTGTAGGTTATTTACATTAATAATAGAAAACTCCCACTAAGCCATTCATGGGTTATATGGCTTTAAGTGTAGAATTCCATAAGACTCATCTTGGAAGGTTATGGAATACTAAGAAACTATGAACATCCACTACCACAATATTCATAACACTCCCCATTGGATGTTCATAAACAAATATTGTGCCTCATTAAAACCTTACTAGGAAAAACCCAATGGGACAAAAACCTAGTGAAGGAAAAAGAGTACACAATACAAATCAAAATTGTCTCATTAAAGACCTTACCAGGAAAACCCCGTGGGACAAAACCTTGGTTAAGGAAAAGAGTACAGCATGGTCTCTATTTAATATGATGATAATATCGTATTTACTCCCTCTGATAAGAACATCACTTCTAATGTATTGTTGAGCATATCATTCTTTTAGCCATCAAACTATGAATGATACATTGTCACCAAATATTCTGCTAGATGTATTCCTCTTACATATCTTCTGGATATGCTAAAACATCAGTATATTTTGCCTTTATCTTATTCATCGTGAAAACAATAAAGAAAAATTATTCTGAAAATCATCAAAATATATCTTATATCCACATATTCAGTTTTTTTTGAACAAAATAATATTATATAATATGTTAATAGGACTATCACACTAAATCTCATTTTTGTTATCCACTGTGCCCTTGCAAGAAATAATTTTTATCAATAAAATTATAATAGATACAATATTAGCATAATACAAAAATATTCTCATAAAGTATAAGGTACTTCTGGACCATTAAATTCAATGTATCTTTACAAGAAAATTCACCAAGGTAAAAATATGTGATTCTGAAATCATTGATGCATTTGATAACTTGATCTAGAAGTCAAGTAAAATGTAAAATTACTCATTTTTCAATATATTTTTCAATTAATTATATATGCTTGAATTATTTTCAAACTCGCACAACATTTTATATATAGAATAATTTTCTTGTATATGCTTCTAACATTTTAGATCCTTCAAAGACTCTCATGTAATATTCACTATCCATATGCATATGCTATATATAATGATATCTAATAGACGCATTATTTTGTTTGCATATACTGTGAGACTAATAATATATGCAACAATTATTATATCCACTACCAAATGTTGTACCTTATCATAATCATCATTAAACCTTGTGAAAATCTTTATTTTCACATGAATATTCATATATCACAAATAACTTTATATTTCAAATGTTTTAGACTAGAAGTTCATATTTGGACTACAGGTCCATAAATTTCACATGCTAAAAGAACATTTTTCATTGCGTCTTGTCCCCTTCTTCAGTTGGCCAATCACCTTTTTTTTTTACCGACACATTCATGTATAAGATCCTCATTTGATCACGTGATATTATTACTAAAATTGTTGTCGACAACTTTATCTTTTCAGTTCCATTTTTCTTGTTGTAACATAATTCATTGAGATCTCTTTATTTCTTTTAGGTACCTGAACCTCTTTTGAGGGTTCTACAAGTAGTTATGTGTTGACCTCTTCTGGAGTGTCTGCCTCCTTAATATGATTATGTTGATTATTTGCTTCTTTCTTTTTTCTTTTGGAACTGATTATTCTCTCATATTTCAGGCATGTCTCACTTTCATTTATGCTGATTAGACCACTTATAGCTGGAATATGAGATTTAGTAATTCCCATTTAGGTCAGTAATTGCATTTGGCAGATTTTATGTAATATTTCATGAATGCAAACCAAATGAACTTATGGTTCATATTGTTATATTTGAGGATCTATATTTGATAGTAATAATGCATTCTTTTTCTTTTCTTTTCCAGCTATTTAATTTCTCCCCCTCATGTTACGAAAACTTTGTCAAATGACAATCGACTAATCATGCAATATAAGTTTCCTAAATCCATTTGTTTCCATTAGAAACATCATTTTGTTTCATTTAGAGACAAACAAGAAGAAGGAGGTTCTTACCCAACATTTATCTCAATTTCCTTTAAATATCCATCTATGTGCATTGTGGTGAATCAATAGGAATGCACATTCAAACTTTTTAAGATGGAATATACTTGACTCCTGACCAAAAGCCAATTTTATGGGAAGAATTTGGTTGGCTAGTATAAGTGCTGCAATATGTAAGATTAAATATGCCAACACTGAAACATAAATTTTGTTCTCATAAGTATTAGTCTAACTATTTATGGAGGCTTCAATGAATGAATCGTATAATCTGGAAATCACGCTTAACATAATAATTTATTCAAATGTTCTTGCAAACTTCAGGTTGCAAACTAATAGTAATATCACATGTAACCATCTTATAGATGCATCTGTCAAAATTATTGAACATTAATATGGTTTACATGATATTTGAATGGGCCCATACATGAGTTTATTTATTTCCAGAAACAAACAATAATATATAACATAAAATGTAAATAAAATAAAGAAATATAAATGTTAAATAAGTGTAAATAAAATGAAATAACATAATATAATAACATAAAATGTAAAGAATACTATAATATAAAATAAAAATATATATAAATTTTGCATAATAAGAGATTAACAGAAAATGATAAGTAAAAGTGACAGGAAAGAAAACTAGCGAAGGATAATATAATCTCAAATTTTAGCCATGGAACCCGATGTATAAAACAATCGGTAAAAAAAAATCTATTTAATTCCATATTATGGCTTAGATTATCCTAGATACATGTAAATGAAACAAAAGGATGGATAAAAATAGATAGCATAAAAATAATATACAACATAGTATGGAAATGAGAAAGTTAGAGAGTAGAAGAGATAGAAAATTAGACCATAGGTCTTCTGAGCGAATTCGTGCTGATAACGTGTTATAAAATCAAGAATGTATAAGAGATTGAGATGAAGGAAATGAAGAAATACAAGAGAGAAATATAGAGAGCAAGGAGGAAGTGATTCTTATTTCATTTCAAGCTTACAACCTTTGATACATGCCTACTATTTATAGGTCACAAATCCTTAACTTCCATTACAAGAGTTACAATAAAAGAGTAAATCTACATAATGGTATAATATAAAGTCTTTGTAGGTTATTTACATTAATAATAGAAAACTCCCACTAAGCCATTCATGGGTTATATGGCTTTAAGTGTAGAATTCCAAAAGACTCATCTTGGAAGGTTATGGAATACTAAGAGACTATGAACATCCACTACCACAATATTCATAACAACATTTAACTTTTTTTTGGCGAACTGATACATTTAATTTTAGCTAGAGGGTAATATGAGAAATTAACAGTAACAATTTCTTACCATTATATCCATAGAAACTACTTTTAACTATTTATTTTAATAATTGTCATGTGAAGTTGTTAAAAGTGCCTTATAAATAACGAAGGGGAGTGCTATATATTTATTTCGAAACAAAAAGCTGGCTAAGATATTGCAGCGGAATTTTTTAAAAAAAATTTCCAATCATTAATTCATTCTCGATCTCACTAACAAACGCACCCCTTCATAGCTATCTTATTCGTCGTTTTTGTGCTGAATTTTGATTTTTTTGTGGTCATAGAATCTTGTGATTTTGAAACAGAACAAGAGGCTTTCCCTAACTGACAGAAGCTGTCCACTCAAAAGATCTATGTTTATTTATATAAATAAAACTCTTATTCTATATCCTCTTCCTATTTAATAAATACTCCAAAATTAAGCCATGTCGCCATGTCCATCATTCCCATGACATAAAAAAAAAAAATAAAACAACCAATGAGGTCCTCAAATCTCCAGCTCTTAAAGAGTGAAATGGGATAATTTTGGAATAAGTTTTATTAATGTATCGTTATTTTTTTCAAAACATCTTATATCATGAAACATCAAACACTCGAGAAATACACCTTATAAAATGGGACAAAGAAGGGAGTACTTCTTCTTCACAAGAAGAAAGAATATTAAAAAATTAAAAGGATAATAAAATTTTGGTGTTATATGATTAAAATACCCTTAATTAATAAGGAATGAAAGAGTATATGATATTATTTGAATTATAGTTAATGTTATTAACAGAGTAAAATTATAGAAAAGTAATTAATTAATACTTCTTAAAATTTTAGGTGACAAATATTTTTTTTTAAAAAAAGACTTCGATGTCACGAATTCGCTCCCTTTGGTCGTCCTTATTAAAATGCACCTTATATAAAAGATGAATTATCCTTATTATTATAAGTGAATTGACCGGGTATTAATTAATTTTTTCCAATATTACAGCTATTTAAAATCATTAACTATGACAGAGAATATAATACAAATATGAAAATTTATTATTTAATTAATTATATTTGGAAATTAATTCTATTTTTGAGAGAAGTGAATGATTTGATCGCCTCTTCTATATTCAAGTGTTCTAATTATATTGAGACACCTTGTAATACTTTCTGTCCTTAATATAAAATTTTATCTATATTATAAATTACACTACAAACTAGGGGTGAGCAAAACCAAACCGAAACTGAAGACCGAATCGAATCGAATCAATTTCAGTCTTTTCGGTTCGGTTTTTTTGGTGTTCGGTGCATGTTCGGTTTTTCGGTTTAGTTTGGTTTTTTCTAAAAAAAATTCGGTTTAAACCGAAAAACCGAAAATATTAAAAGGGTATATCACCACCGAAAAACAGGATGCAAGACAAAGAATTATATATCAATGGATATTCATCCTTTTGGACTTTTGTTATGCTTTCTTTTGATTAAGTAATATTGAATATAATTATTCTGCATCTCTCAAACACCTTTCGATTTTTGGTTCCATTATTGGAATATTGGGTACTCCAAACTGCATTGATCATATATGTAATACGTTGTTTATACTTTATTTTATATCATCTTTCTTTGGATCTTGATGAGGTTATTCAATTTTATAATTTGTATTAATTTTTTCTGGTTGAAAATTTAGATATTTGAAGTAAAAAATGAAGGCTAAAAATATTTCGGTTTTTTCTTACAAAACCGAAACCAATCCGAATAATTTCAGTTATTTCGGTTTGGTTATTTCAATTGTTCGGTTTCGGTTTAATTTCAGAATTTTCTTTATTTCAGTAGTTCGGTTTTTTCGATTTTTACCGAAAACCGAACCAAAAAACCGATGCTTAGCCCTACTACAAACAAAATCTTACATTAAAGATGGGATAGAATCACAGGAAAGATCATTTTGCAGCTGACTTTTGTTTTTATTTCCAATCTTGTATGGTAATCGATTGGTGATTCATGATTGCATCTTTTTTTTATTTTTTTTTTGGTATTAGTTTGCCACGAATGCATCGAATCTTAAGACGACAATATTTATATTGGCATATTGCTACTTATATTCATTCTCGACCTCACAGAGGTCATATATTGTTCAGCCTTTTCTATCCTCTTCCTCTATATATATCATTCATTCCCATCACATAAAATACCAAAAAAAAAAATGAGGTCTTCAAATCTCAATATCTTAGCCATTTTCTTCATCTTCTCAAATTTGTCTTTCACTTGCCTTGCCCAGAACAGTCCTGAAGACTTCCTTCAAGTTCACAATGAAGCTCGTGACCAAGTTGGTGTGGGTCCTCTCTATTGGAACGAGACCCTGGCGTCGTACGCTCAGAACTACGCTAATGAAAGAAGCTACGACTGCAACCTTGAGCACTCTGGCGGGCCCTTTGGCGAGAACATCGCAGAGGGCTATGACGACATGAAGGGCTCCGACGCTGTCAAGTTCTGGCTCACTGAGAAGCCAAACTACGACTACGACTTGAACTCCTGCATCAACGATGAGTGCCTTCATTATACTCAGATCATTTGGCGAGATTCTCATCATCTTGGGTGTGCTAGGGCCAAGTGTACCAATGACTGGATGTTCGTTATTTGCAGCTATGATCCACCTGGCAACATTATTGGCCAAAGACCATATTGATTCGAATATTCAACACTAAAATGTCATTTATATACTTAATTTTAATTTAATTATAGATACACACACGCGCGCGTGTGTGTGTATGTGTGTTTATATATATATAGTCTTCAATTATGTTATTTGTCTCGTAAGTCATGCTATTATAGGTGTGATTCAACCATGAGAGGTGTATTGATGATTGATAATTAGTGAAGAAAAGTGTTGAGTTTAAATTTTGTCTTTGCAAAATTCTTTGGGCAGTAAAAAGATTGGCAGAGGTTTCCCTATAACACATGATTGCAACAATGGTCTAAGGAGAGAGATGTCGGTCCCACCTAACAAATAATGTGCCTATCTTTGTCGTATTGATGAGATAAACAAGTACTCAGTTTTTGTCCGTATAGGAGGAATTAGTTGAAGGTCTTTTTTATATACTAAATATAAAATTTAAAGTAACTCTTTTATTTTTTTTTCATATTTATCACTTCCCCAAAATTACCCCTATTAATCCCTAACAATATTAGAAATCAAATTCAAATAGTTACAAAATATTTGTTATATAGTAATTAATATATTTTAGTGAGATCAGATCATAATTAATTAATTCATATAACCTTTTAATATACCCAAATTATTTTAAATAACTCTCACATCAAGTACAATGTGATTTTTTTCATGGGATATTGGAATAGGAATTCACTTTGTACAGTTTCTACTTTAATTTTTCCTGTAAGGTTTTGTAATTACTTTGTCTATTATAAATTTCGAACAAAAATTATGCGACAGTCATTTATATTATTATCTAATGCATTTAAAATATTAGTTCAAAAATATTCCTTAAAAAAGTTCAACTAAATATGTCATTTTCTCATGGTGTCCATTACCTCAGCCTATGTATATTAACAAGAATTGGTGCCTGTGTGTTGCATGAAGAAGTTCATATCTATGTGATGTCTCAATTAAGCTATATAAAGTCGGCTATAGGTGTGGACACTTGTATGTGCCTTTTTTTATTTTGCTCATCCATATCTTTCGAAGAGCAAACAATGTTAAGAAAGAAAGTGTTGGCAAAAAAAAAAAAATGAAAAGTTAATAGAGAAAGTGAATTTTATAAAGACTTCAAAATTCTTTAAATTTAAATCAATATTTTTGCACTCAAGTTCAAAAGCATATAATGAATCACAATGCAAAAACATAAATCAAACATATTAGAATGAAATTAGGAATATAAAAAAAATAAATTAGAAAATAATCATCAATAAATTATATTTATTGATTAAAGAATCCAAACTAAAACCCCTGGTATTTATTACCAAACTGAATCCCATAGTATTTAATATGCTTCTTATTAAAAAAAATTAGAAAATAACCATCAATAAACTATTTTTATTGATTAATATGGGGATAAAAAATGTAATTATAAAGGAACCATTACCTACTGCCTATGTATATTAATGTGATGGAATCTTTAACTACTCGATCCTAACATACTCACCTTCGATATTCTCTTGGTTAACAAATGTGAGCTTATTAATTTATCAAATAAAACAACATTTTTTTCCTTCAAATTTAAACAAGAATTTTCATTACTACTCCTTGGCAAAGGGCAAAGCATTTTTTTTTAAAAAGCACATATTTCTTGACATTTTAAGAATAAAGTAACGTTTTATAAAGAACGTATGAAAATTTCAAACTAGATATTGATCCCGTGTTCTTAAAAAAATAAATAAAATCACGAGGTATTCACCATCAATCTTACTATTAATATAAAATGTAAATGATATTAAAAAAATTCTTGATACATATAACTAATGATAACAATAAAATTATATAAGTAAATAATATTGGTTTCAAAAGTATGCGTCATGAAAGTAAAATCATGAACGCACTATAAACTCACATGAGAAAATAAACTTTTTCATAGTTATATTAATGTAAAACAACTCAGGTAAAAAATTAATTTAAAACAAAATTGAAGATATTTTCGAAATAAATATGACAGCCCCTCACAGCCTTTCAATGAGCATTAAAGATAGTAAAATTTGATTATACGAATTATATAATACATGCTTGATAAAAAAATTATATTGTACATGTCTCATACAACATGCCAAACAAACACTAACGACATATGTGATTAAAATATACATTGAAATAAAATTTATTGACGAAATAAAACAGGTTCACGGGTCACTAGTGCCAAGTAAGTGATAAGCATACAAGGATGTGCATGTGATATCTTGCCGGCTTCATATTAAATACTGACACTGTCCAAAAAAAAATTTTGTTAAATACAGACACAACATGTCACAATTTCGTTGTTTCTGTCCTTATCATTACATAATATTCTTTTTATTTGATGCATGGTGTTCCTAAGCCCCTTTGAACTTGAGACTAGTCCCTCTTGATACAAAAGATTTTTACTTCTTTCAACAAGGGCACTTTCCATAATTCAAACTACTTGTGTTCTCCTTACAGGGGTGATGCCTCTTACCATTTTAACTCATAGTTTATTGATTAATTAGTATTAACCCTAAAACCTAAACCCTAAACCATTTTACATAAAATTTAAACTTAATTATATTATATTCTAACTATTTTAAATCAAGTCAGGTAAAATTATAAGGCTATGATAATCTTGCCCAATGAAATTTTAACATAATTACATATTTAGAACTGGAATATAAAATTATTCGTTAAGCTAACACAACCCTTCCACGAATATTTAATGATTATTTAATATTTATATACGTTTGTTTGTGTATGGGGCAAAAAGAATAATATGAGAAAGTAATTATTTTTTTTAATACATATACATACACAAACTCATACATATACATACACACACTCATACATATACTTTTCAAATCATGACACCAAGATCATATCAGGGATGTGTACGTGTTCGTTTTATTTTTTGATTCTGATCGTTTGAAATGGACTCCACTATATATTAATGAAGATGAGAAGTCAATAGTTTTTAAGATTAGTCATTACTTATTAACAGGTTTGATAAGAGACAACTAGTGACGGACTGATTGAATCATATTTTTACATGATATTTCATGATTAATTTAGGATTTTTAATGTATTTTCTGGAACATTATTGCATGATTAAGCACAAATTTTAACTAGAAACATTTGTATTGAATTAATGGTAAAATGGTCATAATTTGTTAATTATTTATACAAATGATTTTTTCTTGAACTTTTGATGCTACTTGTGCTTAAACTTGCATTGTAGGTGTTTGGAAGAAAATTGGAGATTTTGGAGGGTCAAAATTAATATGTTGATGTCTGGGAAAAATTACAGAAAAGTCCTCATATTTTTGTGAAAATTACAAAAAATGAAGGAAAATGGCCAGAGCAAAATACATAAAAAGACCCCAGAATTTCAGAATTTTCGGTTTAGACCATCAACGTTTCAAAACATTTAATGTAAGTCCCTCCAGAGAAGTTTTCATTTTTTCCTTGAAGTCCCTAGTCAAAACGCACGTTTTGACCAGGGTTAGTATTCATTAGGGTTGATCATGGACCAAACCAGACCGGGTTTGGCCTCAACCTGAGGTCTGGTCTGGAAAGTACCTCGGGCTGAACAAGGCAGCCCGAGGTCTGGTCTGGTCCAGCACCAACCCAAGTTCGGCCTGGACCAGACCAGGTTCAACGGACTACCTGGACCAGTCCAGGCAGTCCAGAACCCATTTGGTAATTTTTTTTAAAATTTTTTGCAGATCTCTTAATAAGAACATGTACCACCACATTATTGGAAACGGCCGAAACAAAGAACGCAGTGGTTGCCACACCCAATACAGATTCAAACATAGCCCTTTCTTCTTCGTTCAGGCATAATTTATCAGTCATCTTTGTTTCTTATCCTCCAACCCCAATCAATATCTCATAAATCTTAGACTCATGACTAAAGAATATATTCACTAAACATGCCAGAAAAGTCAGGAATTCGATAAACTTGTGAGTGCTCGAACATAGCTTAGTCGCCCAGATCCGTGCTCAATACAAGGACGCACTAGGATGCTAAAAGAGGGTTCGACAGATTAAACAAAGACCATTTGAGACAGAAATCGTAAGCCGGGAAGCAAGATACTTTACCTAAAAGTGATGTGGATCTGGGCGGTGGCCAACAGGAGGATGGATCTGGGAGAATATGAGCACGGATCTGGGTGACTAAGCTATGAGACCAAGATACTTTGAAACACCGGGACTTGAGAGGGAGACGGGAACCGAAGCCGAGAGGGAGACGGGAACTGGAGCCGAGAGGGATCGAGGTCTGAAGTCGAAACTTGAAACTCAAGTCTTAATTGCAATCTGAAGCGAGTGAAGCCAAGACGAGAATCCACCGAGTGAAGCGAATTGCAATATGAATTCTGAAAGTCTTGTTTTCTAAAATGCTAAAGCTTAAAGTGACCTCCTCAGTCCAAAAAAAAAAACAAGCTGAAGTGAAAACTTGGTGAGTCGTTGGCGCGTCAAGACTTAGGCGTGTCTGTCTAGTGTGTTTTAATTGGGGGATTAAAAAAAAATACAACTCGGGTTAGACCGGACCAGACCATGGGGTCAGAGGCCTTAGACCGAAGTCCAGTCTAACCCGAGAAGGCCAGTCCGGTCTGATATGTCAGAAGCTGCTGTGGACCAGATTTTTTTTATCAGACCGGGTTGGGTGAGACTACCTAGACCACCGGGTTTTTTGCTCATCCCTAGTATTCATTTTCTTCATTAGCAGACCCGATAGTGCATGGACATGGGATTCGGACATGGTTGACCCGACTGTTGAGGGATCCGAGATTGGCAGAAGCTAAAGAAACACACAGCAACGAGTTTCTCGGACCCCCACAGTAGCTCCGTTCTGACCACCACCGACACCACTACCTTTAGTTTATCCATTCTAGATTCGTCCTTCCTCTGTTCTCAGTCCGTAGCTTTTGTCCATCATCACCACAGTGCCTCTTCCATACCACATCCTTGTTCATCCTATATCCTCCTCTTCACCATTTCAGCTTCAATCTTGAACCATCACCGTTCCTATTCACCATTCCACTTCTCCTCTTTTCATCACCGAAGATCATATCACTCCATTATTCTCTTGTTTGTCATAGCATCATCATTCGCATCTACTGTCACTCTCATTTTCTAACAGAACCCATGAAATTCATTTTGCTCAAACTCTCATTCAATTTCCATGGGTATTAAATGCTTTGAAGATATTGTGGCTATTGTTAACATCATAAGAGGCTGATTTTCATTGATTCTTGGTGGTGAAGAGTTTCTTGAGCTTATTGGACTACAAAGGGGAGTTTTGTTATCATTCCATTAGTCTAGAATCATGTATTTAAATTGCCTAGTTTTAGGAATTATTGTTTATGATTCTGGAACTGAGATTGATATTAATTGTCTCTGTTGATTTGATATTTGTGATTGGATTGGATTTTCATAGCTTGTTGAACTTATATATATATTTTCTTATTGATTCAATGAAATTATGCTCTATTGTGCTTTCCTCTTAATTGAAAGCACAATCGTGACATTTAAATTAAATTAAATCCATCACACAATCTAGATATCATATAGATTATATAACTTCATTAATCCAATAGGAAAATAAGTTCAATAAAATTCAAATGCACCAATACCAAATTCAACACAAGATATTAACCAACATAGACAAATAATCACTCATCTAAGTTTCAAGACATACATATCCCAATATAAAATTTAATCCACAAAGACATAATGTATAAATTGAGCAAATGGAAAATAATAAACTCCACTCGTAAAACTTTGAAGCTCTAGGCACTTCTTTTGCTACCAAGACTCACTGGAAAATTAGCTTCTCATTCTACTAAACTCTACCAAAGCTTCTTCAAAATAATAGCAATCCATGAGACAAAAAAATGACAAATCCGAATCTAGAAATGGAGAATCTGGTTGCTGTTAATATTGAAGAATGAGGAATGACAAATCCGATTGAATGCTTGAGTTAGTGGAATGAGAAGCAGACGGAGGTCGAGCCAATGGTGGAAAACAAATCTATGATGGCGTTAGGATGATGATGAACAGAGGATGACCAATAGTGTTTCAATTCACGGGGTGCTTTGGGTTAAAAGAGATTGACGTTGTGAGCGACTTGGGAGGCTGTGGTGATGAATAAACAGAGGCTACGGACTGATGATGACAATGGTGTTCAACGGTGGACGAAAAACAGAGGAGGTGGAGGAAGAATAGGAATGTGTTGGTGGTTCGGTAGTGGCTTGAAGGAGCCCTCCTCCGGCCACGGTGGTGGTCTAATGCTTGCGCCCCAACCCTTCTTTCTCTCTCGCCCTCAGCTCATTTTCAGTCTGTATTCCGTTTCTGTTTAACCCAGAGCAGTGTGGTAAAAGGGTAAAGGAAGGACGGTGGTTGTTAGCAAAAGGTCACTCGCCGGCGACCATAGTGGGAGAGGAAGCTGCCGGCGAGGTGGATTAAGGGTGAAGGAAGAAGATCAAAGTCCGAAGCTTTTTCTCTGCGGCGCTGTTCTGTTCGTTTTATTCTCAGCTGCGTCCCTCTCCCATATATAACTAGTGACGGACATGCATGACTAAACATGACAAACTATTATTTTAATTTTTAGAGGTTAAATCACGCCAAATTTTCCTAAATTTTGGATCATGTACAAATAACTCATTAACCTTTAAAACTTAATAATAAACATGTTTTAGCTTTCAAGTATGTGCGTACATAACTCCAACTAGCAATTATATATTCTCGTATATTTATTTTTATGCACATATAAACTTTATTAAGCTGTGTGAATAAGTGGTGTAGAAAAGTATGAAAATTATTTATATAAATGTAAGAGCTTAGAAGTTCATTGTAAATTTATTTTTTCTATTACTATCCAGTGTCCAGTTCAAGGTTCATGGCTTCCTCTTTAAACACAAGTGTCTCCTCTGAGAGTTTAACTCAAGGTCCAGAGGGATCTAGTAGGACCATATACAGCTAGACCGCGTACCAACTCTATGTTGGTAGTTTATTGTAAAGTTTTAAAAGTTTAGGAGCTGAGGTTTTCTATACATGATTCAAGAATGGCATTTTTTACACGTTGGTTTTATCACTAAATAAGTATTGGTGACCGTCCATTGTACAGAAAAGCTCATATTTATGGGATGTCTCAATTAGGTTATATAAAGTTGGCTATAGGTTTGAGCACTTATGTAAACCTATTTTTATTTTGCTCACTCATATTTATCAATCAATGGATCCAAATTGAATCCCCTAGCATTTATTATGATATTTGGAAAAAAGAGAATATAATTTTAAATTATGACAACTCCTTAATTTATGGAGATAAAACAAAATTCAATTATCAAAGAATATAAAAAGAAAGTAGAAAATAGTCATAAATGAATTATTTATTGAAAACAAAACGGCATTACTGAACTGGATTAACAGTGTTACTTAAAAATAAAATGAAATTAAACAGTATTACTACTAGTATTAGAGAAGATAATAAATAATAAATTGATGATTTTTTTCGTAGCTGAATTAATTTTCGTATTAGGCTTTGATGGATTTTTTATTTTCTTATAATATAACAGCGTTTCAAATATTATAATACAAAAATTTAATTTTCTTATTATTTTTACAACGTTTCAAAATCAATGTCTTTTTGCCCCTTTTCTGGAACAAAAAATTTGTGGAACACAGGGGCACTCCCTATTCCCTGCCCTTTCGGATAAGGTGCCATTGTGTTCAGGAAATATCGTGACTTTAATAAATCTCACATTCTCGACATATTTAATTATATTTATCTTAGAAATTGAGTTTATCAAAACAATAGTAAATATTAAATTTAATAAAAAATTTAAATAAAAATAAAATTTTGATCCATTGAGATTTGTTTTAATTTCAATTTTTTTGGCTAATTTAAAAATTAAAATTTATTTAAATGATCTGTATTTTTCATTCCAATAATCTCTAATCTTCCCTATCCTTTTAAATGAAGGAATCTCGTGCATGTGACGCCCCAATATATAAATGCCCTCTTCTAGCACATGGCTGTGGTTTGAATTTGGATCATATAATTCAGGCCCCAAAAAAAAAAAAAATTGGATCATATAATAAATCCTGGTTTACTTTCACCTCTTTTTCTTCGTTATTATTAAATAGATTATTGTTTTTAACCAAAATTTCTACAAAAGGATATTAATGAATATACACATAAATAATTAAATATTTATAATAAACTTCTATATATATAAACTGTATAAGTTATTTTTTAGACTCCGTGTAATATATAAAACAACATGTTTAGCTTTAACTACACAAATTTATAACAATATGTAACTAATAATAAAACAGTAAACCATTTATTTTCAAAATTTTGATTTTTTTATTATAGTCAATTTAAATAAGTTCACCTCTAGGACCTCATTCTCAAGCGTGGTGTGTAGTGCTGCTATTGGGACAGCCTGCCATTGACTTTGAAATTTTGATTCAACTCTTCGTGATTCAGTTTCTACAGTTTTAACCATTTAAAACTTTAGTATCAAAATTTCATGAAATATATAATTTTATTTTATAAAATATAGAAACTAATATTTTAAATGGTTAAATCATATAAGAACTGAGTTACATCGAATAAATTGAATTATGATTGAATCAAAATGATAGAGATTGAGTCGTATTGAGTTAAAGATTAAGATCTATATTACAAATGATGAAAAACTTTAAATACAAAAATATCAATTTTTCCAAAATCTTATAATAAATGGATAAATGGACAATCCCTGATTGTCCCCCACATACACTTCACCTTACCAAGTGGTCATTCCTACTTTAATGTCATAGTGATAAGCCTACAATGTAGATCGTACGTGTCCATTATATTTAAAGTTTGGAATAATATTGCTGGCCTCGATACTGTAATTCTCGTTTACTCAATAAGTTTCTAGATCAGCTCAATCCTACTCTAGCTTTATTTCATAAGCCCTAACTGACCCACAATTACTCTTTATTAGGCATGTTGATCAATAAATTAATAATGAAAATTATTCAAATCTTTGTTAATTATATTAGAATATCTGGAAGGCTGGAAGTTTCATATTTTATATACGATCAACAAGATAGGATTATTCTTTCTATTCAACTGATTAGAATTTTAAAGGATAATTCAAGGCTAGTGAAATTTATCAAAAAAATTCTAATCAATTTCTCTACCTTTCAGAGCAAAAGACACAAGCCATTAATCTCTCGAATTTTTTAAGTGACGTTCTTGACCATAAATTCATAATTTCTTCTTTTCGAACCTTAACTTCAGCAAATCATTAATTAATTTATACGTTATTTACATGTTCAATATAAAATTAATAATTATACTTATAATGAGAAATTAAAGAAGGGCAGTGGAAAACTGCAAAAATAAAACCTGGGAAAAAAATTAAAAGATAGTCACCAATTTTTAATCCTTATATTAGCTGAGATGACTCCTCATGGATGATGGATTCACAAGTTGTGAACAATTCGGGTCGCATTTAATTTTAATTTTATATTGACATTGATTATATGGATCAACAATTAACAATGTATATATAACTTTCTGTATATATATTTCTTAACTATTTTTATATTTTTTTGGTCTTCATATATATTGTCATTTTCTTTTTTCTTTTTTTTGTTTTTTGTCTTCGTCATCGCTCTTGCACGTAATGTTTGTCTAATTTCCACTCATGTATTTCCATGACTCTCATTTTCTTAATTACTTGTGCTTTCTCTCTTTTCTCTCCCCCTCCTCTTGCTTTCTTAATTGGGTGGTGGGAGCTCTTCTCTTATCCTTGAGCGAGCTTTTTGCACCACGTCTCTCTCTTCTAACAACCACTTCTTATAATGACTTTGTTGCCAGTGATGGTGTTTTTCTGTCCGTAGATTCCTGTGTATGGGTTATGAAGGCGGTAGGGTTCTTGGCTGTGGTGGCGGCTCCCTCTCACCTATTTTTGGTTTAAGTTATGTTTAGGGTTTATTTGCATTGTTATGTATTTGAGCTTTTTTTTTGCAAACATTTATTTTGGACTTGTATCTCTCATTGGGTTAGTTTTAATGAAATACTATTTTCTAGCCCAAAAAAAATTTACTTGGGCTTTCAATAAGTAATGAGAAATGACTAAATCATATACGATAAAATTATTCATATTATCACACCATGACACTAAACGTATGATCATGATACAAAATACAAACAAAATTATTCTTTTCCATACACACACAAACATATAATTAATGCAAATTAAATTACGAGATCATAATCTCTTTGCTTTACTCGATCAGTAAGGTTTTAGTCCAACTATGTTACCGGCAGGATCATAGTTGCATCCAATGAAAGTTCCGCCATTGTCACACTTCACTTTAGCACAACCTAGGCGAACCGAGGTATTCCAAACCACTTGAGTATAGTGCCCACACTGTTGACCACCACCAGTGCATGAGTTGATGTTGTAGTCATAGTTCGCTTTCTCGTTCACCCACAGCTTCACGACATCCATCCCGCTCAAGTCCCCAGTGCTGCCGGCAAGGTTCTCACCGTATTTGCCATCGGAGTGGACCAACTGGCAGTCAGCCTTGCGTTGGTTAGCATAGTTCTGTGCATAAGCAGCCACAGTATCATCCCAAGCTATGTTTGAAACACCCACTTGTGATCTTGCTGCGTTGTGGGCATCCACATAGCCTTGTGGTGCATCTTGAGCATAAGCTAAGAAAGCAAAGAGAAATAAAAACAAGAAAGAAAATGGAAGCTTGAATGATAACTCCATTATTGTATGTTATTGTATCAATAGAGTGTTTAACGAAGAAAAATGAGAGATGAGAAAATGGGAAGCCTTGGGGAGGAATTTATATAAGGATTTTGTTGAGTATTTATGAAGACGTTTGTTCGTTATTGTTCCTATATATCTTTCTCCAACTATAAACTACTCGGTTAGAAAAAGATGTTTATCAATAAACAAATTTGTTTGCCATAACTTACAAGAGATGTATAAGCAAGGTGGTGGAAGACTATTTGTTGCAAGTTTTAAAGTATTCATGATGAGTGAAGGACCAGGAAACTGTAACAGACTTGCTCTTTGTTTATCTTCCAGATGTTGCCGCGTGTTTCATTTGATTTTCCAGTATATATATATATATAAGAAAGGAGAAATAACCAACAAGTTGTTGGTTGAGATGATAAGGGGCCTCACCTCTATAAGGAAAAGAACACAAGTTTGAATATTGGAAAGCATACTTATTCAGAGAAGTGAAAACCGTTTGTGCGCATACAATGGTATAATAGTTTTCAAGGTCGTCAGTATAATCTCAAAAGGGAGAGACAATGGTAATGTGGTCCTAACAAATTTTTATTGGGATATACCATTCCGGGCTCTATTATAAATCACTTGATTCTCACATACCAAAGAATGACAATATATAATCAAGTCATCATTAAATATGTCTTAAAATGATAAAATGTTTCTAAATTTGCCTTTATTAAAATTTGTCTCTCTACAATTACAAATCATTCTCACCTATCCTCTTTTCCTTTTTCCAACAGAAATTAAATAGGAATAAAGTTGGAAAATGGTCATTAACAACTCATATATTCATTGAAATACTATTTGTCAAGTAATATGATTTGAGAGAGCTTTGTCAAGTGCTTTTGAACCTTAGACTAACATATATATTCATTGAAATAGTATTTGAGAGGAAATTAATATAGTCTTATGAAGTGCAAATGGGAGAAATAATCCTAGGCTCCATTTAATCCTTAAAGTTAAAGAATCATTTGTCTTTATTACTTTCTAGTCTTAAAAATAGTTTTTAAAAATTCTCTTTTCATATCAAAACTTGTTTTAGCTCAACTTAATTGAACTCACTAAGCCTCTTGTTTGACCATTTTGTTGACCAAACCACCCTTAGAAACAAACTCCTTAATGTGTACAATCAATAGAGATACTTTAAGAAAAAATTATAAATTTAGGAGATAAATCAATTGGGGTTTTATATTTAAGACGAAATCAAATCTCTAACTAGTTTTTATATTAAGCACATGAGGTAGTATGATATGTCTTGAACACTAGTCTTTTCTGTCGATTTATGACCACAAAATATTCCAATTTGACATGTAAGCAATTGAGCGTGTAAATTAATTAATCAAGTAAGTTACGTTTTTCAAACAAATAGGCATAACAAATTCAAAACAAGTGAATTGCGTGTCCAAAATTTGGCCCATTGTCACTGGTCCAGTATCACTTAGCCTCCATTGAAATTAGTGCAAAATAGATTATAGCTAGAGAGATACTCCCTTTAGTTTTTACTATAAGGCACTTTTCGAAAATGTGGATAATTTTTATTTTAAATAAGTTGGTAAGTCACCAAATCAAGTACTCTTTCAGTCCTAAATTTTGGGCCTAATTTATAGTGCAACCCTACATTTAAGACTGGAGGTAATATTAATTATATTACTTACGAATTCTCCCTATTTAAAATCTCATTAATTGTACTTTCTATGGTTTGTTGGATGCAATTGTGACGGATCCAAGAAGATTGGGCTTGAAATATGGCTTAACATGAGTTGACTTTAGTAGAAGGATCTAGTCCCTCATAATGTAACAAACCAATATTTGAATCCTTACTAGGAGAGGTGCCTACATGTACTACCTAATAGTGCCTCGATTAGGATTGCCTCTAGTAAGAGGATGCCAATGCTTAGCGAACAAAAAAAAAAAAACCCCATGATGGAAGATGTTTGGATTTAGATCCACAAATAAAAGACTTAGTTTAAAAGTGAATTTTGATCGTAAATATCAAATCTTTTTTTTATGTATCTCTTATATTTATCAGTTTTCTCCAAACTAATTTACCTTACTTATAAAGTAATATAGAATCTAATGATATATACAAATATTTTAGAGAGATCATTTAACATATGCTATAATTAAAAAAATTTATTTAGCTTATTTATCTCCCTAAATTAGTCAGCTGAATCTTATATTAATGACTAAAGGTAGTAATAAGGAGTGAATGTGGTAGATAATAGTAAATGAACGTAATGAAATGATGTAAATTTATCTCCCAAAAATAAAACCTCTCTCTTCAATAAAATAATTCAGTATACAAATTTTTAAAGCTCATGTGATTTATAAGAGTGATTAATTATGTTTTACAAAAAATTATTATATCTTATTAATAATCAAAATCAATCAGACTATGAAATTTCATTATTGAAAATATTACTTACAATTTTTATCATTAAAAAAGTGAAAGAATCCAAATTCTGAGGAAGCTTTTCGAGAGTATGTGATCAAAACTCATTTGTTTAAACAGTCCACTACCCCACATACCCCTATACCATGCACATGTATCTAATTTCTCATATTAAGTATGCGAACGAGTGTCATATATCTTTCCAATAAATTCATTGCTCAGGAAGAAAATAAGAAACTTACTTTAAAGATGAAAAGCTTAAAATTTATTATTTAAATTAAAATGTATTCTTTAACCTCATCCTAAAACATGCCAAAAAAGATACTTTGATTTGAATTTTGAAACACACAAATACTTTTATTTTCATTTCATCAGAACATGACACTAACACATGATCTTAATGCAAAGTATGTGGAATTCTGCTGTTCCATTTAGTTATTGTCTTTATTTCCCTTATTATAACAATTCTTGCTTAAAGCAAGTTATTTAAAACACCAGATCATCATCATCGTCATCACTTTCCTTTCATGGATCGGTCAGTAAGGTCTTTCTCCAACGTAGTTGCCAGGAGGATCTTAGTTACAGGAAATGAATGTGCCTCCATTATTACACCTCACTTTAGCACAACCAACACGAGTTGTATTCTTCCTCACCACTTGAGTATAGTGCCCACACTGTTTCCCGGCAGCACACGAGTTGCTATTGTAGTCATAATATGCCTTCTCTTCCACCCACAACTTCACGGCAGCGGCTCTGCTCATGTTGCCTAAGCTCCAAGCGAGTTTCTCATCATACTTGCCACCACCACCAGAGTGAACCAGTTGGCAGTCAGCCTTTCATTGGTTATCATAGTTCCGTGCAAAAGCGGCGATTATATCATTCCAAACTAGGTTTTCAACACTCACTTGCGATCTTGCAGCGTTGTGGGTACTCACATAGTCTTGTGGTGTATCCTGAGCATAGATTGTGAGGGTAAAAAGGAAGACCAAGAAGAAGAAAAAGAAAGAAATTGGAAGCTTGGATGATACCTCCATTGTGTGTTGTTGTGTAAGGTAGTGTTTGATGAACAAATAAGAAGCCTTGAGGAGGAATTTATAGGGATTTTGGAGTGGGAAATTAATGTGGATCCTGTAAGTCTAATTAAGCTTGGACAAAGTTACTCGATGGAGTACTCAAGTAATCTGCAGAGTTATATAGATCATTACTCGAGTAGACGCTCGAGTAACATGATTTTCAAAGGCATCACTCGAGTAACTAAGTCAAAAATCTTCCAGTAGCTCTCGCCCAAGAAATGCAACACTTTGCTCGAGTAGCCACTTGAGTAACCAGGTGAGAAAAAGGATTTACTCGAGGGACCACCCGAGTAATTGGCAGAGTTATTTGAGGCATTACACGAGTAGCCACTCATGTAATCAGAAAGAAAACTCTCGGCCAAGAATTTGATCCAATTACTCGAGGGAATAATCGAGTAATATGCCATGTTATTTGAAATCCACTCAAGTAACCACTCGAGAAAGATGTGAGGAAAATTGAAGGCCACTCGAGTAACCATATTACCACAGTCGGCACCCGAGTAACTTATGAAGTTAAAGACAAGGCCACTCGAGTAATCAGGTATTTCCAAGGTTTGTGATATATCACACTTAATGTATTACCCGAGTAATATCTCATGTAAAATGTTAAATTACTCATTGCCAAATTTTTGAGAGATTTACTAGAGGCACCACTCGAGTAAGAAACTTGATCACTCGAGTAGCCATTCGAGTAAGGCAGTCCAGAAATTATGTTTTTGATTGAATGTCTATTAAATTGTTATCTATATGATTAACTCTTCATTGCATTAGTATCCTAAGTACATTTGCAAATAAATGTTGAAGAGATCATGCAAGAAGAGCAAAGTCAAATAAAGTGTTCGAACGTTCACCTACCGCTACCTACAGCAAAAGGATAGTTTTCAAATTCAAAGAACAGTCAACCGTTGCTGCGCTACTCTAACGGACATGTTTTAATTTCATCCAACAGATATTACAAATCATCTATATATATGGAGCATTCAAAGAAAAGAGAAGACACAAGAACTGAGAATACACTTATCAACAAACTCTTAGTGCTTTGTTTTCTTATACTCATTCATTGTACTTCAGTGATTATATATTTGCTCTGTGAGAGAGTTTTTCATTACAAACTCAATATTTGTTATTGAGATAACTTAAGGGTGTGGAACCTTGAGTTGGGGATTTGATTACAACGTGTAAGGGGGAGCGAGTGTCCAAGTGAAAGAACTTGTTGTGTACTGAGGTGCCAAGAACCCACTGAATCTTGGAGAATATAGTGAAACTCTCAGAGATACTCTGAGGATTGGACGTAGGTCAAAGTGGTTTTGACCGAACCAGTATAACTCCCGGTGTATACTTCGGTGATATTTCTCTTAACTCTCAATTGCTTTAAATATTTAGTCAATTTTCTTATATGCAACAAAATTTCTGGTATCACCCAATCACCCCCCTTTTGGGTGAAACGTTTGCACTAACAGATTGTATAGTTTCAAGAAACCTTAATTAGTTAAAAAAGTTGTTAAATTGTTAAAAGTGACTAATTAGGTTTGGATAAGAACGGGTGGAAATTTTAAAATAATCATAATGATTCGCAAGCCTGATTACAACTTATCCAAACACTTATTTGCAGGCTTAAGGACTTGTTAACTAAGTTTAGCTAACTTCCATCTTTTTCTTATATTGGGTTAAGTTGCAAAAATACACGTGATTTCCCTCAAAGTGCACCCAACACCAAATGCTTTTTTTAGGTGAAACAGTGACTATGTGGCTACAAAATAGGTGCAAAATTACCCTCTAACCGTTATTTTGACTTTTTAACCCCGAAAGTGATGACGTGTACGATGACATGGATGCTGGAGTGACATTCTGAAAAAAAAAACTTACTGACTAGTGAAGCTTTGCAATTAATATTACCCACATTTCAATATTTCAATACCACCTTTGTTGAAGTAGATTCAAATCTGAATGCAGAGTGCTTAACTCACTTAGCAGAGCTGCTGCCCTAAAAAACATGCTGATGCTCAATTTTTTCCCAACCCTTGATTCCCAATATTATTAAATTAAAATCATTATAATACATACACTATATTACTAATTTTTATTAAATTATATGATTTATTAGGTAAATTTGATTTTCAGCAAGTTTTTTTCTGGAATGTCACTCTAGCATCCATGTCATCATACACGTCATCACTTTCAAGATAAAAAAGTCAAACTATGGTCAAAGGGTAGTTTTGCACCTATTTTGTAACCACATAGTCATTGTTGCACCTAAAAGAAGCATTTAGTGTTGGGTGCACTTTGAGGAAAATCACATGTGTATTTTTGCACCTTAACCCTATTATATTTATATAGGGTTAAGAAATCTAAGCATTCTAAAGTATTTTTTTCATGTGCATTCAGTGAAACATCCCAAATTGTGGGCTTAGAATATAAAGAATTAGTTTAAATTAAGTAAACTACTATGCCCAATTGAGCCAAATGTCTTAAGCATATCATGAGGAAAATGCTTAAGATAATTGAAAAAGGGCCAATATATATTTGTTAGATATGATTAGTTTTGATGATGTCAAATCAAAAAGTTTGGATAATATACTTATCTTCTACATTGACTAACTACTATATTTAATGTGAAATATCGTGTAGATTAGTCAAGCAAAGAAAGAGGAAGATTAAAGATTGAAGCAAAGAAAGGAGAAGATTGAATATATTCAAGAAGATATCCAGTTGGATTATGAAGAATGATCAAGAGGAAAAACAAGAAGATATTTTGTACATTAGTTAATTAAAGAAAGAAGAAGATTGAAGATAGTGAAGAAAGAGATTGAAGAAAGAAGAACTTGCAAGAATTAATGGGAATATCAAGATCCAAACTATTAGAAGTGATACCGGAGGTTTCTATGGTCAAATGAAAGTTGGAAGGGGTCAATATAAAGCTAAAATGACTTATACGAACGGTATACTACCTCCAGAGGTGATCACTCGAGTGCTTACTCAAGTGATATGCCACTGCCTCATTTTGGAGGTGATTACTCGAAATCACTCGAGTGACCACTGGAGTGATGAGAATTCTAATGTGCTATGTTTTTGTGCAGTATAAAAGAGGTTTGGTGTTTTGGCCATATCTCCCAAACCACATGTCAGATTGAACTAAAACCGGTGGCAAATGAAACTAGACTCCCAACACAAAGCATACACAGAGAGATCACATTAAAACGAGATCAGATGAGAGAGATATGATCTGTTGAATTTGAAACATAAATAACTGTCATATTCCATGATAGCTTTGGTATATTTGACATAACTCCCAAATAACACATTGGATTTTGACAAAACTGGTGCCATATGAAAGTAGACTTAAAGAGCTTTCCATAGATAGGTAATTTGTCATATTTGAAGCTATATACTAAGATGTATGATGTCTAGAATTTGATGCTCATGATTTTACACATTATCTAGTGTAGTAGATACTCTTTTGGATCATAACTTTCTGAATATAATGAGTTTGGAGTTGATTCTTGTTGCATTGGAATGTACACAAAAAGAGCTTTCCGATGATATATCATTTACCATCTTTTGAATCAAAATAAAGAGATCACTCGACTGATATTGGGATATCACTTGAGTGATACAGTTGGAAAATGGCTCCGATGCTCTCTACCACATTTTGAAAGGGATCACTCATGTGATGACCCAGGATCACTTGAGTGACCACTCAAGTTATACGACAGACAACATTCTGAAGTTTCTGAAAATCAATGGAATGATCATGCAATTCACTCTTCTTGCTTCCAATCATTCTAACATTTTATTGTGTTAGTGTTTAATGTATTTCTCCAGGAAAACAATGAAGAGATGATGAGGAGAGATAAAAGGTGACTTTATGGAAGTGGAGCATCAATGTTCATAACAGCTAGTTTTCAAATTCAGGAAAATGGTCAAACAAAGCAATGAGACTCAACGGATATGTTGAAATACTCATTACGGTTATAATCTACTCAACTATAAATGCAGAAGATTCAAATAGAACACTATAACGAAAACATGCGTATATCATGAATCATCCACTCCGTCCCAACAACTCTATGTTCTTATCTATTTTCTATATCATGTATATTTGAGAGAGAGATTATTTGTATTGTACTTCAATGCTTATCTTATTCACTTCTGAGAGAGAAGATTGATTGTAATCTTTCATGATCAAGGTTGTATCTTTATGGTGTGTAAGGGGAAGTAACTCCGTGAGAGATTTGTAAAAGGCTTTGCAAGTGCCCGGCTTAACTTGTGGGTTGTAAAGGCTTTTATTGTGCCCGGATTAAATAAGAAGATAGTGGATTGAAAATATTAGGAGCCTCGGGACTAGATGTAGGTCATCATGGATTGGACCGAACTAGGATAAATCACAGTTTGCATATTTCCAGTATATATTAACTATTGATTAATGATTCATTGTTTAAATACTTATTGCTCTCATTAAGATGCAAAAAGATTTTCAAAGTTCTTAAGTAACTATCCAACACCCAATTCACCCCCTCTTGGGTGTCGGCTAGTTTTGACATTTGGTATCATAGCTAGACTCTTGTTTAAAGGACTTAACCATCTCAAGAGTTTATATTGGCTGATTTTGTATGTTATATGCTTTCTTAAGGTTTTGACTATACAATTCCACCTATTTTAAAAGATATTGATTTTTGGTTTTGGAATTCTAGAATGACATCTTTTATAAATTGCTTTCATTATGATATGTGAGATGTTTTTATAAATGTCTTTGATTTCAAACCAAGAAAGGATTGAACAGAAAGAGAAAAGAAAATATTTTCATTGGACATTAGAGCAATAAAAATTTTGTATAGTGCTTTAACCAAAAATGATTTTGAGAAAATTAGATTTTGCTCTATTGCTAGAGATATTTGAGATACTTTGGATTCTATTTATACTTCTAACATTTGTGTTGAAGTTGAAAGTGTCGATAATTCATGTGAAACTATAAGCTACATATCTATGGTTCAGGAACAAGTGGAAGTTGATAATGAAGAAGGAGAAATCATAGAACACTTCCATAATCCAATCAACACAGAAGAACAAGAGGAAGATGATTCCTAAAAAGAGCTCATTACAGAAGAATTTGATGGATCATTCTTTGGAGCTCAAGATGCACATATGGTAAAGAATTCTAATTCTTCTGGAGTTATTTTGAAAACTAATTTTCAAAGTTTGCATAAAATTATTTTTCAACCAATTATTGATTTGGTTTTAAAAAGCAAAAATATTTTAAATCATGAGGGAAAAGTTATTGGGAAGAAAGAATGTTCAAATAGAAATTATTTGGGTTTTTACTCTCATGATCGACACAATACTTGCATAAAATCTCATAGCATATCATCATACAATTTGCAATTAATGTGGTAAATCCGGCCACGTTTCTCACACATGCTATATTAGAAGAAATTCTAATGTGAGAATAAATATATTGGGGTTTCATGTGTGCAGATTGATTCTAGAAAGAATGGACATAAGAGTATAGAGAAAATGAAGAAGATTCCAAGAGTTCCTAATGCACCTAAAAGGATATTCACATCTATTAGAAGAACTCTCGAATCACCCATTGCTAGAACAACAAAGTCTAACCACAAAGAAAGGCAATGGAGAAAAGGAGTACGTTACACTTCAAGAATAGACTACCATAGAGTACCGTTCAACTATCCTGAGAAAAATATAGAAAGGGGGATCTCTCAAGCATCAAGTAAAAGACTCCTGTAGTCTATATATTTTGAGAGAAGGTTGCCAGCACCCAAAGCAAGATATTCAAAGCATCAACATCATAGAAAGATATAGTGGGTAAGCAAAAGCAATCCTCCAAGTATCTAAGGTAAATATACACAATGATAAAACCTTTTATGCTATTGTCTATAATATTTATTGAGGTTTTATATTTCGGAACCTTAGGAACGAGCATGACAAACTATTTTCACATCCCTTAAAAAGCCACTTAATATATTTATTTATAAAGGGATTGCAATGCTCAACATGTTGATTCTTTATGCTCATATAATGATTTGAAAAGAAAATATTTCTTTTATGTATAAAGACATGTTTAATTCATTATGCTTAAGATCCTCGAATTAATTATATTCTTAGAGCATGTGAATTTTATCTTGATTCCTACAACCTAACAAGAAATGGATCCAAGCAAGGTTGGATACCATGAGGAAAAAGAAATTTATAAAGTTATGTAGGATAAGAAAAAACTTCTTAAGACTATGGCCACATGAAAACATATTCATATCTTGATGATGCTGAATTGTGGAGTTTGGATTTTGGTGCTGAGTGAACAAAGTAGGAAAATAAATATTATTCCACCAAGCAAGCTATTACAAGGACAAGAGGACACTACTACAAAAAGGGGTCTAATGGCGCTTATTTTAAAGAATACTTTGGTACTTAAGAAACGCCAAAGCATTCAATGCCATTAAAAATACCTATGGCACTTTTGAATTTATAGAAACGTCATATGTTAATTTTTGGAATTAAATATGTTAATTAAATACATATGGCTTTTGATTATTAAGACCCTCCTTTAGCGCTTTAAGCTCAAGTGCTAAAGGAGGTCTCCTCCTTTGGTGCGTGTTTAACAATGCCAAAGGAGGGTGATGACTAGAGCTAGGAATACGGTCCAGCCCGCGGGTTACGGGCTGGCCCACACCAACTAGTGGGCCACAAGGTGCTAGCCCTTGCTACCCGCACTTCTGTAGGTTGGCATTTTGCCAACCCTAACCCGTAGTGTGAGGATTGCGGGCCAGCCCGTGGGCACGTATATTTCTTTTGAAAAAAATTTTCTATTTTTTAAAGAGGGTCAAAAATACGAGACACATATATATATGAGTTATTAAATTTACCTTCCTAGCATCAATCACCCCTCTTATAAAAATTTAAAAATATAATTCAAAATTCAAGAGATAAAGTTATCAAATTTGTCAAAGTTTATAAACAAAATATAAACTCAACCTCAAACAACCAAAGTAGGAGAGGAAGCTTTGTACTGTAATCAAAGTGATTACCAAATGTTGAAAAAATGTGTGCGAGGAAGGAGTAGAGACAATAGATAAGGAAAGCTGATAAACCAATGGAATGAGGGAGTTATGGATTGGAGTTTTGGAAAATAGGAAGCAGAAGGGTGATAATGGCGGGGTGTTTAAATTTTGTAAACATAATGGGAAGCTTTGGTACTTCCTAAAAAAACTTCATTGCTTCCCATTTTCAAAAATAAAAAATAAAAGAAAGATTGTATTGTTTTTTTTTATAATATTTTTAATAGGAAGCTTTGACGTTTCCTAAAGAAGCACCAAAGCTTCCGTTGTGTTTTTTTTGGCTTCACTCTATAAATATGCCCAAAAAATTTCTTCTCTCTACCCTATTAATAAGTTCAAATGAGTACTAGTTGCTACTACATACGTATCAAATCTCATCACTATTACAAGCTATCATTAGTTTCCTACAAAAATTTATAATGATTAATAAATTAGTGTGGATAAAAGAAAATACACTTCAAGTCTGGTGGAGCATTCTTGATAATATGTTCAAGAAGCAAAGTCTCATCATCTCCAGCACTAACTACCACCATTACTGGTCTTCAAAATCCAAGCTTGAAAATATTGTCAACCAATGACTCCATGAACTGCAATATACTAAATATTAATAAAATCACATAAGTTTATATATTGAGTTTAATTTGTTTAAATCATAGAAGCATATTAATAAAAAAAGAAAGATTGTATTCTTTTTTATTTCTTTTAATAGAAAGTTTTGGTCTTCCTAAAGAAGCGCCAAAGCTTCCCCCTTTTTATTTATTTTTATTTTTTTAATAGGAAGCTTTGGCACTTCTTTTAGAAAGCGTCAAAGCTTCCATTGTGTTTTTTTATTTATTTTTTAATAGGAAGCTTTGGCGCTTTCTAAAGAAGCGCCAAAGCTTCCAATTTTTTTTATTTTTTTAATAGGAAGCTTTGGCGTTTCCTAAAGAAGCGCCAAAACTTCCTCTTTATTTATTTATTTTTTATTTTTTTACTTATTTCTTTTAATAGGAAGCTTTGGCATTTCCTAAAGAAGTGCCAAAGCTTCCAAATATTTTTATTTTTTAAAAAAGAAATAAGTATCTTTGGCGCTTTTTTAAAAAAATGCTACAAGAGATACGCCACTAAATCCGCTTTTTTGTAGTAGTGGGAGTTACAGTGATATCTAATTCTTATTCTATACTGTGATTATATAAATTATTTATTTTGAGTAATGAATATTTGTCCATTACTGCATTCCTTTAGCAATCAATCCTTGATGATCGTTAAATTGTTTACAAATTGCTAAATGAACCAAAAGTGAAACTGTGCATAGTTTTTCTATAATCCAAAAATATGTTTTCGTTTCAATTCATCGAGTGTTATAAAAAAGCATACACATGTTAGTGAAAAATATTCATGTTTTAAATGCATTAAAATTGGTTTGGAAAACTGGAAGTTAATATCTTGTGAATTGAAAATCAGAAATGCTTCAAATTTATCCACCTAAAAATTTCCCCATCGTTGACATATTGATCATTGATCATAAATGTGCTATCCAATGCTTGAACTCCTTAATCTTTATTTTCGAACAAGTTAGACCTTATGTCTAACAAGTTAACTATCTATATGAGTTTCAAGGGTATTCCTAGAAACGAATTCAATATGTGAAGGCCTTGTGCCTATTGCACAAATCCTTATTGGTCATGTTATTCCAAGCATTATGAATGTTCATTATTGCATTGAATCTTAATGCATTAACTATCATAGTTTAATAACTTACTAGGATAATATTTGATAAGTAAAATAATTGCATATTTATTTTCCCTTATATGATGATTTTGTGGATGATATTTGAGCTCAATTTGATGAATTTGGGTGTAACTAATAAATAAATAATGATTTTGGCATGAAATAGAATTTCTTGAAAAAAATACTAAATTAGACCCTCTTTCAGTTTTTAGGCAATATCTGGAATTCTAGATGTTGGATTGGGACATTCTTTATATGAATAAAAAGCTAAGAAAGAGCTCTACAATTTTTATGTTGAGACGAAAACCTAGTTCTATCTCGAAGGGTTTCAAATTTTGCTTGGAAGTTGAGAGTGAAATCATTTACTATTCCACCAACCATTTCATCTACCACTTCATCTTCCTTTTCACCTACTACTTCATCTATCTAGCACTTCATCTACCCTACTCCATTCTTCCCTATACATAGCCACCCTCTCCCTCACATTTGACACAACCATTTTTTAATATCCATTACTTTCCTCTCTTCTCCATTTACACACCATTTCATATCCATTTCTTTCTTCTCCTCTCCAGATACACCATCTTAGAGTTAATTTTATGCATTGTACTTAATTCTTGCATGCCTCCTATATGGAAGGCTTTTGTAGTCCTCCTTTATGGATAGTATAAGTTGCCACCTACATGGAAGGTTTTACCTCCTAAAGTAACGGCTAGATTTTCTTCATTTTCATGCATCTTTTGGTTGTATATTTATGTTTTAGAATTTAATAGCCAAGTTTTATGCAATATTTATGAAGTTTTCAATTTATTTTGTTTTTGTTTTTAATTTCATATTGTGCTAAACTTTCATTTTCCTAGGGTGATGACCTAGCTTACTAATGACGGATTGAATATTGACTTATTAAATCTAGTTTGAATTTCTCCTTCATGATTGAGTTTTAATTATTGTTCTTAATGCTTTCAATTGATTCGCCACCTTTTGAATGATTCCAATATGTATGTTGAGACCGGAAGGAGATGCATGTGTATAGATCCTAGAATTAAAATCATGACTTGCATATGAAATAAGAATATATTCATATGAGTTGTATAGTTTTACTAAGTTCCATAAATCTTAATGCATCACTACTAGAAAAAAGGATTTTAACGTCCCTTTTTTTGGCCTTTTAACATCTGAAAACAGAGGGACGTCTATGTGAGGGTCGTAGAAAAAAACATCATTAACGTCCGTAAAACAGGGGACGTAGAAGGCAGACTTTAGACGTCCCCAGTTCCAACTGGGGACGTCTAAAGTGTCAACAACAATACTTTCCACGTCCCTTTTTTTTTAAAATGGACTTTTTATATATATTCCACTGTCTGGAAATGTAAACTGCAGAAATAGGATTCCAACAATAGAATAAAAGAACAGCAGTTCAGCAGAATGGAAACAACAACAAACACAGTGATCAACCCAAGGCTTCTACATGCCACACAAACTACACAACAATCTATATCCAAGTCTACTACATGCCACACAAACTTTCAAACCAGACAAACTACACAGCAATCTATATCCAAGTCCCCAGTTTGTACAATAACCAATACTAAAATCCAATCCATATCCAACAACAATAACGCTAATTATATGTACTACCACAAAAGTATGTCCTACACAAACTACTAAAGACTTTACTCTTCTGGTATACGTTGAAGAAGATGTCCAGCCAAAAAGTCTCTGATCATATTTAAGTCTTCATATGAGTAGGCATCTTCATTGTCAAAAATCTGTAAATTAGAAAATAATCTTAGATGAAATAATGAATGAAGTGAATGAATTGCAATTGAATCACAACACCAAGAATATTATCCTCTGAGAATGAAGAAGCGATTACTTGTTCAAAATATGCCGTAATGCCACTCTGAATGATGTTAAACATATAAACCAAGACATAATATCCACATTCCCAGCCGCCAGGTTGTCGAGGACACTATAAATCAAAAGCAAATGGTTAAAATCAATAAAGGCATATCTAAAACGACCGTCAATCAAAAGAACTTGATTTGAAACTACGTACCTTTGGAAACAACCATCTCGGATCTTTGCCACCTCTACGTTCGCGTGGCCCGCCAAGTGCTCGATACGTCGTGCATGCTCTATCATTAAAATGAAAATCAAAATAAATTAGAATAATTCATTAAGTCAAGAATGAAGAAGCAATGAAATACAAAAAAATAACTTATTGGTTGAAGACGCTTTTAGTTTCTTTGTCTGGTCTTTTATTTAAGGAATCAAACCAGTAAACAACGTGCGACCGAGGACAGACAACACACAAACTCCAGTGATAACTATCACAACATATATAGATTAAAAAGAAGTTAAATGGGAAGGCAATTATTTATTAATAATCTCAAATACACAAAATTAAAATAAGTACCCTTGAACAATCAGTGCTTGATAACAACGATACTCGTCCTCTGCCAATGCAAAGCCCACATAGTTCGTCCTTCTTTTCAATGTATTCCCAACCCTTGTCGTATGTGCAGGAGACAAGAATCCATATAAATCAACTTTCTGAGAGTCAACGCATATACGACGGAAGGAGCTATAATAGAATTAAAATGATGAATGTATTAGCTAGTTAAAATCAACTTAACTAAATGAATCAAAAAATGGGAAATAAAAAACTTACAGGATTGCAAATTTGCCCCATCCAATATCTAGATCCTCGAACTTCATGAACTATTTAAGATCTTGTTTATCAATTGTGAAGTGATACTCTGTTTCCTGGCCCACAATCCCTATAGGCATATGCAAATCAATCTGGCGAATGCCTTTATAGATATGTTGCAGTCATGCTAAGAAGGGCCATTTCTCTGCTTCCTGCTCATTCTTTTAGAACATAAAAACACATACTGTTAGTAGGATGTCAACACATCTCAAGTAAAAGTGAGGTAGTTCCATACCATTGGAGGTGTTGGTGGTAACAAGCCAATAAGATGTACAGGCTAAAGGATGAAAGATCCTCTCGCCTGAGCTATCGTGGCAACCTCGGCATCAGGAATAGGGATGGCTGTACCTTCTTCCCCCGATCGAACACACGTCACAGTCACCCTACGCAAATGCTATGGAATTTGCGGATGATGGTGGGTAGTAGCTTCTGTGTGAACGAGAGCATCTGCAAATACACGCAGCACTGGGGCATCCAAAGAGAGGATGGCAGGTTCTCCCGGCGCTGGAGTATGAGAAGGGTCGCCAAGTGGTTCCTCCGCAGGGTTGTAACTTCCTTTGGTGCTGTGGAAGGCCGGGGATGAATGGGTTCTACGCTCGGTAGTTGCCATCTGTGATTCAAACATCTTCTGCATTTCAGCTCGTAGCTCAGGCATTAGCTCAAGACGTAGCTCTGGCAACAGCTCTTGTCAGAGCTTGTCGCGAAGGTTGGCCTCGAGCTCTTGTGAGACTTCCTGACGAATCTTGGCCACAAGCTCCCTACTGGGTTCAACTTGTGACGAATAAGGATGTGAGGCTCGGCCAAAATACTTCGTGACACGAACTCCTACTGCCTCCCCTTGAACATGACCAGGGTGATCTGGCCTCCCAATCCATCCACTTGGAGTGAACGAACCTTGGCTACTATGATCTTCCAGTTCATCCTGCAGTATAAAAGTTATCATAAGCACTCCCAATATGCTCTAACTACTTACAATTATGCTCTAAGTACTTACAATTCTTGCGGCAACCTCAGCAACAGTCGGATTTACATACTTCCCACCCTTAAGCCTCCCTGCTTTCCATTTTTTGTGACGTGGTGGAGGTGGCGGGGGTTGGACTACAATGGTAGGATCTGATGTGGCTGCTTCCTTCAATTTCTCCAACTCTTTTGCCATCATCTGTCGCTGAAGCTTCTGATAACCACCGCGAGACATGCAATATTGATAGTTATTAGTTACTTGCCTCTCTGCATTTGCTGCACTTAATGCCTTTTAAAGGAAAACAACGAACACCAAATCAATAATGTCAACTATATTCAAATAAAACACTATGATTACAGAAATCTTACCAAAAAGTTTGGATCTTCTCGTGATGCCATAAACAACCTCCAGTCCTCTGGAGACAAAAATGGATACTCATGACATGGATCCTGACCCCTCAAGTCCCCTCGAATGAAATCTCGTGTGAGCCTGTTCTTGAAATCTTTCCATCGTAGATGAACCTCCGTCATCCACTCCTTGTACATCCCCGCGGTGTCAGGGACATCATAGGTTTGCTGCAAGGTAACAAAATACATTAATTATATTTGAAGCGATAGGAATAAAGATATAATGCAAATGTATTGAAACTTATATGCCAAAAGTTGTTGCCAAATCAAGTCTTTGGTTTTTGGTGGAACCAACTTCCAATTAGTATAGGTAATACGAACTTTGCTTCAAGCCAAAAAACCTACGTAGCTAATGAAATGGTCTTCCTCCGGACCAATTGGTTTCATATTTTGATCAAAGTCAATATGCAACCTCTCCTGTTGATGGTTATGACGTGCTACCAATGCAGGCATTTTTGTACTGCCTCTAACCCTTCGTCTCTTAACCGGTTCACGTGCCGCATCACGTTCAGGCCTATTCATTTCATTGTCCCTATCACTTTGAGAGTCACCAGAATTGTCCATATTCCTGTAAGCACAAAAATCATTGTCAGAAGGTGAATAAATTGTAAGTAAATGAATAAACTGAGACGTAATAAAACAAACAGCACACATTACTATTTTCATACAATAAGCTCTTACTCTAGATTGTTTCCCATATTCCTTCACCATGTATGCCCTCCTACCATCATCTCTTAGCTGTGGATGTAACTGTTCTCTTATTCCCATATCAACACGGTCTAGTCTCGCATTAATCCCATCCTTGGTCTTCCCTGGAATGTACAAAAGTGTACTGACAAGGCTATCAAAAACGTTTTTCTCCACGTGCATTACATCAATACTGTGTCTCACGTCAAGATTACGCCAATATGGAAGATCAAAGAAAATTGATCTCTTCTTCCATATGTTCTTCTCACCCGAAGTTTTATGATTCTTACCCAGTAAGACATTGATACGTTCAACCCGACTGTAAACTTCCTCTCCGGTTAATGCCTTTGGAGCCATTCCATGCTCCGGCAAGCCATTAAAACGCTTTCTTAACCTACGATACGGGTGGAATTTAGGAAGGAATCTCCTGTGACCTAGGTAGACCGTTTTTCTTCCATGTTTCAGTTGGTGGAAGTGAGTGTCTGCTTCATAGATCGGACATGCTTTATGCCCCTTCACACTATACCCTGAGAGGTTTCCGTAGGCAGGGAAGTCATTTATGGTGGTGAACTGCATTGCACGTAGCTTGAAGGACTCATTCTTATACGCATCAAACACATCTACGCCTTCCTCCCACAACTTATTCAAGTCCTCAATCAAAGGTGCCAGGTAGACATCGATATCGTTTCCTGGCTGTTTTGGTCCAGAAATCATCATGGAAAGCACACATACTTGCATTTCATACAAATCCAGGGAGGCAAGTTGTATATTACAAGGAGTACTGGCCACGCACTGTGTGTGCTATTAAGAGTTCCATACGGATTGATGCCATCTGTACAGAGCCCAAGCCGAAGGTTTCTCGGCTCGCTGCCAAATTTAGGGAACATTTCATCTATTTTCTTCTACTGTGGAGAGTCAGCTGGGTGCCGAAGATATTTTCCGTCGGATATTCTGTCATCCGAATGCCATATCAACTTCTTCCCCTTTTTTGCAGTGCCAAACAAACGCTTAAAGCGCGGTATTATTGGAAGATACCACAAAACTTTTACAGGTTGCCTTTTAGTCTTCCCATCGCCACAACCACCATCTTTCTTCACTTTGTATCGTGCGATTTGACACTTAGGGCACTCACTCAGGCCTTCATACTCCTTTCTGTACAGTACACAGTCATTAGGGCAAGCGTGTATCTTTTTATACTCCATACCCATTGTAGATAGGATTTTCTTGGCCTCATACATACGATTTGGAAGTACATTATCATCTGGAAACATATCACACAACAGTTCAAGCAGCAATATGAAACTACTATCGGTCCACCCACAAGTTGCTTTTAAGTTAACCAAATGTAATGTTCCTGTGAGCCGTGTGTACTTACTCCCAGGGTACAACGGTGTCTCTGCATTACTCCGCAGGCTGTCATATTCATGCGACTGCGCAAATGATTCTACCTCAGCATCATGAATCATTCTCTCCATTGTATCTTCATCTATGACATCCACAGCTTCCTTCTTGTGTGACGGACAATCAGTTACTTCCTCACCATGCCATATCCACCTTGTGTATCGAAGATTTATTCCATCACAAAGTAGGTGATCCCTTATAACTTCAACATCCCGTTTTCTCTCATTTAAACAATTGACACAGGGACAAAAATACATCCCATTTTTTGCTGGAATGTTCCTCCTAGCAAATTCAATAAAGTTTTCAACCCCATTCTCATATTCTTCACTTGTTCTCAGAGCATTCATCCAACTATGATCCATTTTATTACCACCTATGCCATTTCCATTTACACTCAAGTTTAGAATAATTGAAAACACAGGGAATTGCCTTTTACAAGCATGTTTTTCAAAATTTTGGCAGCATTTCCCCTTAAAAGTGAGACATCCCAAAATCAAAATAACAAACCATCTCAGCTTAATATTTCAAAAACATATTCTATGCAATAATCCTGTTTAGATTTTATTGTTTAAATTCAATTTTTGAGCCAATGAAAATTAATTCACTAGATATTATTTTCTTACTATTTAACAACAACATCTACAACAACAATAAGAACAATAATTATAATAATAATAATTTATTTCTTAAGAACTCAATTTACCAATTTCTTAATTAAATATGCTTTATGAAAAATATGAATATCTACTAAGTAAATAAAAAATATGTTTATTCATTATATTCTAATTGAATGATAAGTAAATATGCTTGTTCAATTTTGTCAAATAATGAATATATATATATATATTAAATACAATTATATATACACTTCAGCAGCCCCAAATATGCAGGGCAGTATACATTGCCTAGTGTCTGGTCTTGCTTAGTATTTGGCCTAGCTTGAAGATGCCTGAATAATTTATGGGTTGATTTTTTAGTTAATGAGAATTTCATGTTTCTCAAAACAATGGAAAAAAGCAAAAGATTAAAACTTGATGTGGTACGTCTTAAATTCAGCAAAATAGCAAACATAAAGCTCAAGCATAAACCACACTTCAATTCCAGCACAGAACAAAGGCATTTTCCTAATCATTCACAAATTCATTCAAACCACACTTAAATTCGAGCACAGAACAAACGCATTTTTCCTAATCATTCACAAATTCATTCAAACCACACTTAAATTCAAGCACAGAACAAAGGCATTTTCCTAATCATTCACAAATTCATTCACAAGTTTAGTTTTAGCTAACCTGAAGCACAGAACTTTAGAGCAGATGACCCACGGTGTAAGAGGAGGCCGACTGTGGAGAGAATGAGAGAGAACAGTGCAGAACCAGCAGAGCAAAGATGCAACGGTCTGGATGAAATAGAGGCTAAGAAGGAACAAGAAGAAACAGGGGAGAGGAGAAATGGCCTCGCATATTCAGAAGTGATAAAGGTAGGAGAATAAAGTAACAAGCAGAGGAGAGGGGACGGAAGTGAAAGAGTAAAGTAAAAAAAAACAAGAAGCAGGGGAGAGGGGACGGAAGTGATGAAGGAGAGGGAGAGTAAAGCAAGCTAAGTGCATAGAAAAATCTGACACTTCACATGCACTGGTCATGTCGACCAGTGCATTTGCTTCAGCATAGGACGTCCCCAGCTGGTCTGGGGACGTCTAAAGGCACCCTTTACACGTCCCCAGCCCAGCTGGGGACGTCTAAAGGCACCTTTAGACGTCCCCAGACCAGCTGGGGACGTCTAATATAAGCTTTAGATGTCCCCAGCTGGTCTGGGGACGTCTAATGTTTAAGCTTTAGACGTCCCCAGGCCATCTGGGGACGTCTTAAGTGTGTTATTTTTTTCCCCCGCCCTACATACGTTTTTCTGGAGTCTTTAGACGTCCCCATGTTTGTTGGGGACATCTAAAACAGTCTTTAGACATCCCCAATGAACATAGGGACGTCTAAAACGCATTCAGGCGCGAGATTCAATTTTTTTTTACGAGCCAACCTTTTCAACTTTGATCTATAATTACACATATGCCACCGCCCCATATTTTGGGCGTCCCTTTTTCGAAAAGGGACGTCCTTTAGGGACTTTATATGTATATTCTGTAGTAGTGCATAATTAATTGCTTAAATTCATATAGGAATATATTGGATTCGCAATTAATTATAGAATTGTTTGACCTTGAAAGAGGCTAGTAATTAAATTAGAGAAACTCGACTATCAATCATGTGGAATAAATTAGCTTAGAATAGATAAGTGATTCGATTCAAAATTTGTTAAGTGAAATATGACCCATAGGGCTTTTTCTCGTAGTTGCTTTCATGTCATTTACACTCATATTTAATAATCTTTTATTTTGTACTCTCAATCACCAACTAATCGATTGACTAAATAGAATTAAAATTACTCATTTTGGTACTTAATGATCAATCATCGTGGGAATGATACTCTACTCACTTCTGCATTACTTGATTACGACAATGTACACTTGCACTATTTAATAGACCATTTACACTCGTAACAAGTTTTTGGCGCCGTTGCCGAGGATTGTAGTCATTAATATCAATACAAAGTAATTTTAATACTAATTTTGTCTTTATATTATATTTGTTTTTCTTTTTTGGAATTTTGTGTTTCTTTTCAAGCTTTTGCTTAGTGTATGACAAGATCAAAGGAGATTGAACTACAACATCTTGATTTTGAGATCGAAAGGACTTGCCGAAGAAATCAAAAAGTTTGAAAGCAGTCTACTTCAATCCTAATCAATCTGATGGAAAATCCGGAGGGAGAAACAACAGGTACCAAAACACTCTATGACTATGCAAGACCAATAGTCATGGGGACCAATTCTGGAATCAGAAGACCACCAGTAGCAGCTAAGAACTTTGAAATTAAGCCTGGAATTATTCAGATGATGTAAGCAAATCAGTTTGGTGGTTTACCAATAGAAGATCCTAATGCACATAGCCAACTTCGTAGAAATCTGTGACCCATTCAAGCATAACTGTGTTACTGATGATGCCATTAAACTTAGACTTTCCCTTTCTTACTCAGGGATAAGGCTAAGAGCAGGTTACAATCGCTACCAGTGGGAAGCATAACTACATGGGATCTCATGGCATATAAATTTTTGGAGAAATACTTTCCTTCAGAAAAAAATGCTAAATTGAGGAATGAAATTGCCTTATTTACCTAGCATGAACAAGAAAGCCTCTATGAAGCATGGGAAAGATACAAGGAGTTGTTAAGGAGATGTCCTCATCATGGGTTACCAAAATGGTGGCAACTACAAACTTTCTATAGTGGGATGACGCACATCTCTAGAATTCTTGTAGATGCTGCAACTAGAGGATTTTTAATGGGAAAAAAATATAGATGATGCTTACAATCTACTTGAGGAGATGGCAGCCAATGCATATCAATGGCCTTCTGAACGTAGCAATTCAAAGAAAACACTTAAGGACATGCTGGCTTTTATAGAAGATTCATCAAGGACTTCTCAAAAATCACAAAGTCACTGTGCATGCTGTTAGAGAAAAACACTCCCTTTTTGTTTAATGAGAAGTGCTTATCAGCCTTCCAAACTTTGAAAAGTGCCTTGACTTCTGTAGCAGTCATCATAGCTCCAGATTGGAACCTTTCATTTGAAATGATGCAATGCAAGTGATTAGGCAGTTGGAGCTGTTTTAGGCCAAAGAAAAGACAAGGCTTTTATGCCATATACTATGCTGCAAGACATTCTTAGATGCATAGCTGAATTATGCAACAATAGAAAAGGAGCTATTAGCAGTTGTGTTTCCATTCGACAAATTCAAAGCCTACTTGTTCGGGTTAAAGGTCATTATCTGGACGGACCACTTAGTAATCAAATACTAGATTGAGAAGAAAAATGCTAAGCGTTGACTAATAAGATGGGTACTTGTGCTACAAGAATTTGACTTAGAGATTAAAGACAAAAAGGGGACCGAGAATCTCATTGTAGATCCTCTTTCTTGGTTAGAACTACCTGAATGAAAGAGAGAACCACCAATCCAGGAGAATTTTCTTGATGAGCAAATTTTTATCATGCAATCACAACCTACCCCATGGTATGTTGATTTTGTGAATTATTTAGAAAGCAGAGTAATGCCTTATGAACTTTTTAAAGTACAAAAGAAGAAGTTTCTGGCTAATATAAGGTGTTACTTTTGGGAGGATCCATTCTTATACAAATAATGCCTATATTGAATTATTAGGCAATGTGTTCCTAAAGAAGAAATAGGAACATCTTAAATTATTACCATTCATCTCCATATGGTGGTCATTTTAGAGCAAATAGAACAGCTACTAAAGTCCTTCAATCAGGATTTTACTAGCCTGCACTCTTCAAGGACACCCATAGAATTGTGGCAACTTATGACAGATGTCAATGAACGGGAAATATCTCAAGGAGACACGAAGCCCTTTTAACTAACATCTTAGAAGTTGAGCTCTTTGATGTATGGGGGATTGATTTTATGGGGCCTTTTCCATCCTCATTTAGCAACCAGTTCATTTTAGTAGCTGTTGACTATGTCTTCAAGTGGGATGAAGCAGCTGCCTTTCCTACAAATGATTCTCAAGTGGTTGTGAAGTTCTTGAGGAAGAATTTTTTTACAAGATTTGGAGTACCTAGAGCTATTATCAGTGATAGAGGAAGATATTTTTGCAATTAGCAGCTTCAGTCAGTATTGGCTAAATATAGAGTAACTCATAAGGTTGCAACTCTATATCTTCCATAAACTAGCGGGCAAGTGGAAATCTCAAACAAGAAACTGAAGTGGATCTTAGAGAAGAAGGTGAATTCCAATCGGCAGGACTAGGCACAAAAATTAGATGATGCACTTTGGGCTTATAGAACTGCCTTTAAGACATCAATTGGTACATCCCCATATCAATTGGTCTACGGAAAAGCATGCCATCTTCCACTAGAAATGGGGCATAAAGTATATTGGGCAATAAAAGCCTTACATTTTGACTTAAAGGCGGTTGGTGAAAAGAGGCTTCTCCAACTCAATGAGCTTGAGGAATTTAGACAACAAGCTTATGAAAATGCCAAGTTATACAAGGAGAAGACAAAAATGGGGCATGACAGAAGAATTTTGAGGAGAGATTTCACATCGGGACAAAAAGTATTTCTATTTAACTCAAGGTTAAAGCTCTTTCCAGGAAATTTGAGATCCAGGTGGTCAGGACCTTTTACTATGACTCATATATGGCCATATGGAATTATGGAAATAGAAGATGGTGATCGAAAATTCAAAGTGAATAGGCAAAGGCTAAAGGAGTATAATTACGGTGCATTCAATACTTTGAAAACTATCATCACATTTGAGGAACCAGCAGGTAAGTCCTCTTTCTCATAAAAAAACCAATATTAAAAATATATATATATATATATATATGTAAAATAAATAAAAAAAGGAAAAAAAAAGTTGATTTGGTTTTTGTCTAGCCAAAGACGTTAAAGAAGGGCGGCTATTTGGGAGGCAACTCAAAACTCCTTTCCTATTCTCTCATTTTTCCTTCCTACTCTATCTTTTTTCTTTCTTACTCACCAAAATACACTGCACTGCATTGAGTATTTTAGTTGTCATTAGTTTTATTTTAAGTTACCATGGAGGAATCTCTTGTAAAGCTTAAGAATAGGTTCCCCACTCCTCCCAAAGATGTGCTCATGAAGCTCTATAGCTGTCGACTTGAAAGGATGAAGATATTCAAGCATTTGAGCCTTCCTGAGGACATACGCTGGATCATTGAAGCTAAGGTATATTTATCATGTGAGTTTAATAATTCAGCTGTTAAACCATTACTAGGAATGGGAAGAAGTTCTTACTCTAAAAAGAGAAGAGCTAAAAGAATGAATGTCTGCTATAAATGTGTAAGGTGGACATGTGATCAGAACTGTAGGAGCAAAGGTATGTTTTCTATAAATCAAGAAGATAAAATTAAATTTATAAAGGATGGACTGAGTAAGGGGTCCTTGGATGATATCATTCAAACTCATGAGATGCATCCGAGTGGTGATGTTCATCGTATTCTTGATTTAGTGGACGTATTCAACCAAGAAAAATGGTACTACTGTCTTAGGATATGATGTTAAAAGACTATGTTTGCCAATTTAAAAGAAAACTGGTTGGGAAGCAAATCCTTGATTCATATAAATCATTTAAGCCATTACTGGATGTAAAACTAGAGGAAGATGTGAGCCAAAATCACAACTACTGTACATAATCATGCTTTTATCTAATCTGTCCTATCTTTTCAGTAACTTTTGTCTAATCTGTTTTATCTTTTCAATAACTTTTGACTTTCTTTCCTCTTTTTGTTAATTTCTTAATGAAAATTATGCTGGTCATTCGTGTCAGAAATTCTTTAAACTTCTTTGAAAAATGCCTAATTTGCATGATATTGTTGTTGTTGTTTTAGTATTATATATGTGCGCTCTTTCACTTGTAAATATGCACACTTCCACTTGTAAATATGCAGTCTTCTACTTGTAAGCACAAATGGTCCGAGAAAAAAGAAGAGAAAAAGGGTATCACACTAAAATGTAGGTTTAAATCTATCTACATTTTTGGTGAAACCGATGAGGGAAAGAATGGAGAGTTTCTAACTGCAACATAAGAACTAGGAAATGCATTAGCTTCTTGAAAGATCAATTTTGTATATGGGGGAGGCATCCAGGGCTTAAGGGGAAGTATGGCCTTTACTGCAACCATTAATGGAAGCAAGAGTTTGAGTGTAAAGGTAAAGGAGTTAGATGGTCACATCTTTTCCTTAGGACAAGAGTTACAGGTTTCCAACTTGTCGGAACGTATGGGACGTATGTTCTACAAAGCTGAAGCTTTTATCTTTCTACTCGATGGTTTGGAAATGTTGGATGGGATTTCCAGCATCATATATTGGGCTAAGTTAAACTTCATAGAAAGCCATTAGGATTGTTAAATGTTAATTGTTTTTATGATGATATATTGTCTTTTTTTGATCATGCTGTGGAAACAGGATTCATACCCCAAGCGACTAACCATTCCTTAATTTCTGCCCCAACTGCTGATTAGCTGCTCGATCAACTGCAAACCTATGAACCTAAACCAGATATACTAGTCAAGCACATAGGTAGGAAATCTTTAGATAGAAGTCAGAAGTAGGATCCAGATACCACTTTTCGATTGTAACTTTCCTTAATCTCTTGGTTTTACTCTTAGCATTTTGGTTTCACTTTATTGTGTGTTTATGTTTTTTAAAAAAATCTCTCTCTAAGCTCTATAAGACATTGGGGACAATGTCTGATTTTGGTTGGGAGAGGAGAAAACAATTATGTAGTTAGTTAGTAAAACCATTAGATGTATGGGGTGTGGAAAAAAATGGTAGAGTAAGGAGTTATTCTTAACTCCTAAGACACATTTTATTAGTTCCATGTTTTTATTTAAAAGAAAAGAGTAAAACTAAAAAAAACATCCTGTTTAAGTTCTTTGTAATGATCTTAAGAAGTATATAAGTTGAGTTTGGATCAATTGAATTCAAAGATTTCATAGCATGAATGAACAATTGATTGTTGCAATTGGTAATGAATTTTGAGATTGAATGAGTTGAGTTTGAAAGCCCTTAACCGTGAGCTTTTGAGCCTATAATTCTTATTTCTCTTGTGTGTGATATTCATCTATTAAGTTGTCATTCTAGAACTTGCTTTAAATCTAGTTGAAATTACATCTTACATGCACATTCAAAAATGATAAAGGCATTCATTTTGTTTAGCCATAACCAAATAGCCAACCTTGTAATTATACCGTTGATAAGCCCCTTTGAGCCTAATTGACTCTTTCTTTTTTTCTGAATCCATTAACATATGCTTTAATGATATATCAAATGCTTTTACCTAATTTGGAAGATTAGCAGAGTATCCAAAATTTTTGTGAAATAGGCTTTTGACAAGTGTGGGGGTGTATATATCATCAACTTTAGAGTTGAAAAAAAGATGAAAAAAAGAAAAAGAAAAAGAAAATTGAGTATTTGAATTGTTGGTTGTTGTGATGAAATAGACTTATTCAGAAGCTGGTCCATTTTTCAATTGTTTATTAATTTATTAAATTTAGCCCTTCATATCATATTTTACATTCTGTTTACCTTAACCCCATTACAACCCTTAATAAGTCCTTTTGATTTGAATTATGCATGTGAATTAGGTAGTGGGGATTGAGATTTTTGGAAAGCCTATGGTAATGCAATTTTTTGGTTGAATTTGAGCGAAGCACTTACCCTGAACACTTGAGAGATTGATAGAATAAGTAGTAATTACAAACTCAGTTTATTCATTTTCAAATAAAGTTATTAGTTTATATTTTCGTTGATTCATGAATATTATGATCTCTTTATTTTTCAATTATGTTCTTACTTATGACTTGACACTTCTAATTTTGTTGAAAGCACTTAATGGTCACTCTTTGTTTGAGGACATCCAAGAGCTAAGTGTGGGGAATTTGAGAAGTAAAATATTTGCATATTTATTTTCCCTTATATGATGATTTTATGGATGATATTTGAGCTCAATTTAATGAATTTGGGTGTAACTAATAAATAAATAATGATTTTGGCATGAAATAGAATTTCTTGAAAATATACTAAATTAGACCCTCTTTCGATTTTCAGGCAATAATCGGAGTTTTAGATGTTAGATTAGAACATTCTTTATATGGATAAAAATATAAGAAAAAGCTCTACAACTTTTATGTTGAGACCAAAACCTAGCTCTATCTTCAAGAGTTTCAAATTTTGCTTGGAAGTTGAGAGCGGGAATCATCTATCATTCCACCAACCATTCCATCTACCACTTCATCTTCCTTTTCACCTACTATTTTATCTACCACATGTTATCTACAACTTCATCTTCTTTTTTATTTACCATATTTCATCTACCACTTCATCTATCCTACTCCATTCTTCCCTATATATAGCCACCCTCTCCTTCACATTTGACACAACCATTTTTTCATATCCATTACTTTCCTCTCTTCTCTACTTACACACCATTTCATATCCGTTTCTTTCCTCTCCTATCCACATACACCATCATAGAGTTAATTTTATGCATTGTATTTAATTCTTGCATGCTTCCTATATGGAAGGCTCAGGTTGTCCTCCTTTATGGATGGTATAGATTGCCGCCTACATGAAAGGTTTTACCTCCTAAAGGGATGTCTAGATTTTCTTCATTTTCATATATCGTTTGGTTGTATATTTATGTTTTAGAATTTAATAGTCAAGTTTTATGCAATATTTATGAAGTTTTCAATTTATTTTGTTTTTGTTTTTAATTTCATATTGTGCTAAACTTTCATTTTCCTAGGGTGATGACGTAGCTTACTAATGACGGATTGAATCTTGACTTATTAAATCTAGTTTGAATTTCTCCTTCATGATTGAGTTTTAATTATTGTTCTTAATGCTTTCAATTGATTGGCCACCTTTTGAATGATTCCAATATGCATGTTGAGACCGAAAGGAGATGTAGGTGTATAGATCCTATAATTAAAACCATGTCTTGCATATGAAAATAGGAATATATTCGTATGAGTTGTATAGTCTTACTGAGTTCCATAAACCTTAATACATAATTAATTGCTTAAATTTATATAGGAATATATTGGATTAGCAATTAATTATAGAATTGCTTGACCTTAAAAGAGGCTAGTAATTAAATCAGGGAAACTCAATTATCAATCATGTGGAATAAATTGGGTTAGAATAGATAAGTGATTCAATTCGAAATTTGTTAAGTGAAATCTGACCCCTAGGGCTTTTTCTCATAGTTGCTTTCATATCATTTGCCTTCATATTTAATCATCTTTTATTTTGTACTATCAATCACAAACTAATCGATCAACTAAATAGAATTAAAATTACTCATTTTGGTACTTAATAATCAATCCTTGTGGGAATGATACTCTACTCACTTCTGCATTACTTGATTACGATAGTGTATACTTGGACTATTTAATAAACCATTTACACTCATAACAATATTCTAGTACACTAGTTATTTGGACTAATGAGTATGTGATTCATCATCCATAGATCCTTATACTCATCTTGTTGCTAAAATGCATTAACATTTGTCTTCATCCATTTTCGGGTAACTAGAGCCTTCTATTCAAATTCTTGCCTTGAAATTTCATATATTTCAAGACACAATTGTAATAAGCAAGATTATCTTTTAGGAAAGTCATTGTGCTTATATATATCTGTCAAGTTAAGCCATTTTGGCTAATTCATTTTCCATATGACTTTTGCACTTGAGAAAATTCTCCAAGATGTTAACTCTGATGATTAACATGTTATCTTAGTTGAACTTCAAAGTGAAGCTTTCTAATATATATTTTATAGCTACTGACTTTCACCATTTTTAACATGAACATTGATTATAAACATGTTTCAAAAATGATTTTTTGCATATATTCAAAATCTCAATTTTACAATGCATTGTCATGATTTGAAATAACATTTGAGATTTAAATTTGTATATTTCATTCTTGAAAAACTTGGTTTCATTCATGATTTATCCTTTCATAAAAGTAGGTCATTATGGATAGATTTTCTACTCTCTTTGATTCAACTTTCAAGGAGTACAACGAGTCTAAGATGTACAGAATCATCAGCTTAGTGAGCCTATAAGGATTCTTAACTACCATCCTAGTTCTATTTCTAATCTTCACAAATTTATATGGTACATCTAAACTAGAGTTATAGTGAACAAGTTTAATAACTTCACTCACTTCATCGAGAAGAACTATATAGAAGGAGAGGAACACTGAAGAGATCATTGAAAACAAGAGGTACATATATACTTTTACAAGGCATACTCCAAAGACATACCCTCATTTAATATCTCTATTCCACAAGGCCAACAAGATATGATACCTAGGGCCAAATTAGCCCCTTGATAGGACTCCTATGGTTGAGAAGCTGCACATCCAAAAGGTAAATATACACTTGTTACTAGTAAGTGGTACTAGCAAAAGACAGAGAGTAGAACCTAAGGTATCAAGAGGTTATAAAGAACAATCATTAGTTAAAGCTAGATCACCTAGAGCCATATTCGTTGGATCCACTATTTAAACAAACTACGCTTCACTTGATGTTGCCAATCAAAAGCTTATTAAGGTTGTGAAGTTAGGAAGTTATGTACTATATCAAAATTTTAAATGTTGTTTACTTAACACTAGACCTCCAAGTGATTCTGATAACCACTCTAAGTGATTCGCAATCACTCCAAGTGATTCGGAATTACTCCAAGTAATTCGCAATCATTCCAAGTGATTCACAGCCACTTTATTTACATAACTAAATTTGAAAAGACATATTGTAGGGCTGTCAAATAAAACTAAGCTAAATGCATTATAGGGCAACTAACATAGGTCAATCTCTACATGGAGCCTATATTTAGTTCCTAAGTAATCAAGCGTAAATAACAAATTAACCAAAGAGTATGGAATGTGAATTTCATCTATCTAAGTAAACTAAAGAACTACTTGTTTATGAGTTTTCCAATGTATAAAGTGAGTGTATGAGTGTAAATGCAAGAGATGAATGTCCTAAGTGATTGAGTCCACTAACCATCCTTGTCCAATTTTAATTCTAAGTTCTTCTCTTAACTAAGCACAAGGACTAGTACTTAGACTCTACCTTACTAATCATATGTCCCTAACTTCTCAATTTAATCTAAACATAGACTCAATCGATCAATTAGGAATACCTTGAAGTACTTAGCTTATGATAGATTCATAAAAGATGCTCTCTACCACCAATTAATTCCTAGAAACCTAGTAAACAATTAATTTCAAGAGAATAGAGGAAAGCAATTGAATACCAAAAGAGTGCTATAGCTCAATCACAATCCATGAGTACAAATCTAACACAAGTATCATCATCTAGAATACATCAACCGATTAAATCCTCAGCCATATACACAAATAATAAACTCTAGCAACCTAGAATCATAATCTGCATATACATAGAGTAGAAGATGAAATTAAGATACAAAGAACTCCCCTAGTTGCTCAAGGACTCAGGTAAGCTTCTTCATCACCATCGGTCAAAAATGTTTAGCCACTCAAAGCAGAAATTCTGACCAAAATGTAGCTGGAACTTCCTTGGATCATGGAGATGATTCCGGATGAAAAAATGGATGAAATAATCGATGAAAAATGAAGATGAATAGAACAATCGGTTATGAAGGAAGGAGTGAGTACGAGACGGAGAAAACAAGTTGGAGAAGAAAGAACAAGCATCTCATGCCAAAATCGGACCTGCAAAATGTAAAAGCGTCTCTCCGTTTTTTTGTGCGTTATAATTTCTAGTGAGTTTAAAACATAAGGCCTTTTTTGGAGATGGGAAAATATTTAAGGGATCTTAAGGCCTAGAAACTCAAGCCACCAAATAATGCCTAATTCCTTTCTCAAGCATATTAAAATCAGAAAACTAGGAGATAAAATCTGCACATGTGCTCTCCTTTAATTACATATTTGTCCTCCATTAAGCTCTAACATACCATGTCATGACCTACATTTATGAGATGCACAAAGGTAATATCATATGTTCACAATTAATTAATAATGGGAATAACAAATATTATTTAAAATAAATCAATTTAGCCAATTTAATTTCCAAATTACCTTTGCACTAAAATCTCACATTAATACCTAATTATGCCCAAAAAATAGTTAATCAAATCCCACAAAAGTCTAAGGTTAATCACTAAAAGATATATAAATTTTTAGCTCTATCAAATTCCTCCATACTTAGCTTTTGTACTCCTGGGCAAAAATCATTTCAAGCCAAGAACCAAGAATAAAGATGAACAAGTATGATTAATCTTCAAGAATCACATTTGGTAAACAATGAAGTATCCATCTATCCAAACTCCGCAAGCATGCCACATGTTGGAAGAAATAGCAAAGATGCAAAGCTTAGTCTAAATGAGTTCAATTAGAAACCCTTACTAGGATAAGTGTTTGCACTCTACTCTCATGTAAGGTAATTTTTCACTCGCATCCAATTTGACCACACTCTACCATAAGCTTGTAATATTTCTAGGTTCTCCACTACTTGAAACAATGGCAAAAATAGATCTAAAGGACTTTGTAGGGTTGTATTATTGAATAGGCCAGATGATGGACAAATAAAATAGACTATTATGCATGCATCATATGCGATTAATAGAACCAATAGCACTAATCACAATAGTGTAACTTTCTTTTGCCAAAATTTCCCAATTTCAACTCATCTATACATATTTTTTATATGAAGTGCCTTATGTCTTCTTTCTTTTGATCTTTTTTTTTCTTTTCTTTTCATATTTTCTTCTTCTTCTTTTTTTCAATTAATATGGCACTTACAATCTTATAGACAAGAGCAATATTTCTATTTTTCTTATCATAGTGCTAAAGGAACTTGAAGAGAAATACAAGCATGGCATTTGTATAATGAGAATGGAAATGGAAATGAAGGGCTCAAAGGGGTAAACAAAGGTTGAATAATATTTGGTTTGTGTTTGGGTAAGAAGGTCTAAAAATGAATGCCAATGTCATCTTTATCCATGCCATTGCAAAATGTAGCCTCAAGCAAGAAATAGGACAAGTTCTAGAGAGCAATAGCCTAAGTGGACAAATCACACAACAAAATGAACAATTAGGCCCAAAATACCTTCCAATTAGGCTTTTTGTTTCCTACCAAACTCATTAAAAGTAAACAATGCATCATTTTAAGACTTAGAACATATGGCAACTCACTTTATTTAGACAAGTTTCAACATTAATATCTAATCACATGCAATTGAGATACTTGATCATGCTTAAACATCTCAATTTTTGAAAAAATAGGCTTAAAATGGGTGAAACAGCAGCTAACACAATATATAACAACATATTAGAGTCCCTAAAAGCAAAACAAAAAATAAACACGTAATCCATCTCTCCCCCACACTTAAGCCTTGCATTGTCCTCAATGCAAACATAGACTAATGATACAATAATGGTGCTCAATAATGCCGCAAAGAATCAATGAGAGGAAGAGTAGATTAACACACAAAGAAAACAAACAAAAACAACATACAAGACACAAGCTACCTTTTTCTACTAGAGTGTCCCTCCCCCACACTTGTTCAACATCATGAAATCATACGATGAACAGTCTAAAATAGTAAAACAAGGTAAAGGAAGGAGGCAACCTTATCATGGAGGCTTGTAGATAGTGTGGTGTAAAGGGAGATGGTTGGCTCAAGTATGGAAGTATCTGCAATAGCCATCCTTCACTTTATAAGTCCTCTTATCACACTTGGCAACCACTTCTAAAGGACCAGTCCATGTCTCCTTGAATTCTTCATGTAGAGTAGAGTAATGAGGAACATAAGCCATGACATAGTCATCAAATTCAAAAGTAGACTTTTGTACTTAAAGGTCCTCATAAGTGAGTTTACTTAGATCAATAGACAAGGCACATAGTGGAAGTAGTGAAGGGCTTCCAAATCCATCCTTAGGCCTCAAAGGCTTCTCTTTGCTAGGGGGTGGATTAGTATGGGTTTGACACACCACCTTGACTGGTTTGGAAACTTGCCTCAAGGCATGAAAAGTGTTCAAAGGTTGCTTTGAATGAGTCTTGGTAGCTCCACTATACCCTACACTATTATCAAAAACAACACCTTTCTCAAAAGTATTTGGGTTAGTAGAAGACTCAACAAGCATAGCATCATTTTGTAAAATAACAGATGGTGTGGAACAAGTGTAGTCTAGTGAACTAGCATTAAAACACTTGACATCGCTACCATAAAAGGGGGAATTAAAATAATAGGGGATAGAACGGGTAGAATTAATCACATGTGCATCAACATGATTCATATATTCACTAGAAACTAACCCATGCTCAATATAATCATTATCATGCAATTCATCAATAAAATGCATATCAAGCAAAGAATAGTCTTCATGTGAATGTTTCATTGTTTCATACATATTAAATGCGCAAAATTATCACCAACAGACATAGTTATAGAACCATCCTTCATTTTAATCTTAGTGTTAGCAGTTCTCATGAAAGGCCTACCCAAAATCAATGTACCTTCACTCATACTCTCATTAGACATGTCTAAAACATAGAAATATGAGGGAATGAGTGAGTCACTAACTTTAACTAACACATCCTCAAGAAACCCAAGTGGATATATAATTGTTTGATCCGCTATTGTAAAATAACACTAGTGGGCTTCAGTGTAGTGACTCTTATAGACTCATAAACAGATTTGGGCATCATATTTATTGCAGCACCTAGGTCAAGCAATCCCTTAGGAATTATGAAATTCCCAATTGTGCAAGGTATGGTGAAACTACCTGGATCTTGACACTTAACTAGAAATTGGGGCTTAAACTATGCACTCACATTAGAAGGAAGTTGGACCATCTCATTAGGCTTGAATCTTCTCTTGTATTTGCATAGGTTCCTTAAGATCTTAGCATACTTTGGTTGTTTAACAAGTTCAAGTAAAGGTATATTGACTTCAATTTTGCTAAAAAATTCATACAAATCATTATCATGCTTTTTACTGGCCTTTTTCATGTCTTGAAGATAAGTGTGAGGGAAAGGAAGGTCTTTCAAATTTACATCTTTACCTTTATGGACAATGGTTCCATAATGCTCATGTTGTCTTCCTTGTTCAGCTCCTTCATTCTTTTGGCTTGTAGAACTAGTGGAGAAAGTTTTCATCAAGATGCTTTTCTCTTTTTTGCTCTCGGATGAAGGAATGACTTGGAATGTGGAAGCTTGCTCTTGTATGCTTTCATCATAAACAAATTCTTCATCATCCTCTTTTGGATCATCAAGTCCAACTTGCTTGCCACTCCTTAATTGGATAGCATTTAAACTCTTAGGATTCACCACAACATTAGAAGGCAAGGTTCCCTTCTTGGCATCATTCTCACTCTTTGCAATAGCCAACTGAGAAACAAAGGCTTGAAGATTGTCATGCTTCACTTCCATTTGTTCAATCTTGTCACAAAGCTTGCTCATCAACTTCATCAAGGCCTCATTAGCATTAGGTTCTTGAATAGGTACCTCTCTTGATGTTGATGGACCTTGATAAGAATTCATAGAGGGATTCCCAAATTGTCTTTGAAAATTTTGAGCACCTCTACAGAAGCTCTCCTTCCCTTGATAGCCTCTATTGTCATTGCCTCCCCATTTAGAATTGGAATTGTCCTTCCACCCTCCATTGAAATTGTTTTGATTATATTGGGGTGGCCTTTGAAAATTCATAGCAGCCACATTACATTCTCTAACTTGAGAAAAACAAGTCAAAGTAGTGTGTATAGGGCTACCACAAGTTTTACAAGAAGTCGGCACCAAAGGTTGAGACATAGAAGGAGGATATGAAGCACCAATATTGTGGACTTGTTGAGCTTGAATGCTTTTTTGCATACAACCTACTCGATCACTTAAAATGGCCAACTTGTTTAAAATCTAATCGTTGGACCAAGCTCCAACTCTACATGCTTGAGTTCTTTCTCTTATACCAAATTGTTGGTTGTTGGCAGCCATCTTTTCAAGGAGATCCCAAGCTTCTTGAGAGGTTAAATCAATTAGAGACCCACCAGCTACAGCATCAATGGTGTCTTTTTTATGATCACACAACCTATCATAAAAGTACTCTATCAAGTGTGGTTGGGAAATTTGAAGGTGTGGGTATTTGGCTAGGAGAGACAAAAAACGAGTCCAATACTCATTCTAGTTTTCACCCATTGCTTGTTGAATGCTATAAATTTCTTACTTATCTTAGCTGTTCTTGTTGTTAGAAAGAATTTCTCCAAGAATACTTTCTTCATTTTCTCCCAAGTCAAGGTTGCAAAGTAGAGAGGAAGCATATAAAGCCACTCTTTAGCTTTTCCCTCCACAAAAAAGAAGAAAGCATGGCTCATGACTTCATCCAAGTCAGCTCCGAGAGGCTTCAAGGATGAACAAACCACGTGAAGAGTCTCCAAATGCCTATGTGGATCTTCACCTTCATTACCATTAAATTTAGGTAAAGCACTTATCAAATGTCCTTTTAATTCAAAATTAGCATTGAAATTGTAGAAGCCATAAGGATTATAATCAACTTTGGAAGAAATTATATCTCTTAAGCTCCTATTTCCTATATCATCATGCACATGATTATTATTGTGAGGTACTTCATTATGGCCATTATTAGGAACCTCATTATCTTGATTTTCAATGTGTCCATCAATATTTTGATCTAGCATAATATGATTATCAATGAGAGGGCAATCAGTGAAATCAACAAAGAAGTCACCACTATTAGTAGCAATTTCCAACTTTGGTTTTTACAAGAAAATGCACCTCAAACAATTTTTAACAGCAACTTTTAATTTTGACAAGAGATGTTTTTTCCAACTTGTGACAGGTTTAGTAGCTACATGAGTGCAATAAAAAAATAGTAGTGATTTGCAATAATAAGGGTGTCTCAAATGATAGCAATCTAAGTTCAACGACATCACAAAGCAATTTTTAACATAAACACAATTAATCACTGTCAGGTTCCAAATTTTAGTAGCAAATTAAATGCCCAAACTTTCAATAATCAGGTCCCAATTTTCTGTTTAAAATTCCTTTCATTAGCAAAGCTTAAATCACAACTAACAAACACAGATTAATCTCCAAGAAAGACAACAATGGAGAAATAATATGCCTAATGCAGCAAGAGATTACCAATTCCAGACACAAACAACTTCATATTTCCACTACCAAATACTTAATAGAACAAGATAGTAGCTTACAACCGGCAATGACAGCAATGCTCACTAATAACAACAACATTCAATTCTCAATTCTAGGTTTTTTTGCATTTATTTTTAGTATATGAACAAATTAGGTTAAGGCTAACTGAATGCATAAATTGCTATCACAAAATTTGAGAAATGAAGAATAGTTCTAGATTTGAGAACTTTGACTCACACAGCAGCAAAAATTCATAATACAATTAGATTTTTACAAAATTCACATGTTGCACAGAATTTCATAAAGTCCCAACACAAATTTGACAATAAACTTGTAAGTATGAAAGCAGGACAACAAAATGGCAGCAACTCAAATTCTTAATTTCAGCAACAACCAACCACAATGTCATACAACAATTTCATAGGAAGTTCTGCAAAGTCACAGTTCAGCAAGCACAACAATAGTTTGAGATTCCAAACAGAAACTCTTAAATTCAGAGTGAAATGTGCGATAGATCTAATTAGAATTGGTACTCAATTTCAGCAAAAATGGTTCTCACAGTAAAAACACTTGAAATACTAAGTGTAGATTCAGTGTCACTCAGCAAGTGTAGCAACAAGAACTTGATCTAACCCTTTTAGGAAAAGAAGTTATGATCAACTTACAATACTCAATGATTTTGTTTTAGAATGTTTAGCTTCAACAGGGCAAAATCACTAACAACAAAACCAGTAATTGAATTATAGCAGGACTGATTTGTAATTCAAAAGAAACCAGTCAAATTAGCAAGGATTCAATGTCACACAGCCCCCCTTTGGTAGAACTTAAGTTGTTAAAAAAACAATAACAACACCAACACCTTCACATAAACAAAAAACACTTAAGACAGCAATTTCATAGTGATGATAGTACCAAAGGTTCACTCATGATAGCAATTTTCCAATGCAAAACACCTAAGTTTTAGTAATATAACTTCACAACAAATATACCAGAAACACACACCAAGGCACATATCTCTTTATTTTATTTTTCCAACATTTTTTTATAAAAAGAAGAAATAACAAGAAAAGAAAAGAAAACGGAGAAACAAGTATTCCTAACCTACACAAGCTATTCCCTAGTCAAATTTTGCAATTGACACCCAATTAACTAGGAGTTAGGCTCCCCGGCAATGGCGCCAAATTTGAAAAGCCATATCATGGGGCTATCAAATAAACTAAGCTGGAGCTATCAAATAAAACTAAGCTAAATGCATTATAGGGCAACTAACCTAGGTCGATCTCTACGTGGAGCCTATATTTAGTTCCTAAGTAATCAAGTGTAAATAAAAAATTAACCAAAGAGTATGGAATGTGAATTTCATCTATCTAAGTAAACTAAAGAACTACTTGTTTATGAGTTTTCCAATGTATAAAGTGAGTGAATAAGTGTAAACGCAAGAGATGAATGTCCTAAGTGATTGAGTCCAATAACCATCCTTATCCAATTTTAATTCTAAGTTCTTCTCTTAACTAAGCACAAGGACTAGTAAGAACCCTTACTAATCAATATCCCTAACTTCTCAATTTAATCTAAACATAGACTCAATCGATCAATTAGGAACACCTTGAAGTACTTAGCTTATGATAGATTCATAAAAGATGCTCTCTACCACCAATTAATTCCTATAAACCTAGCAAACAATTAATTTCAAGAGAATAGAGGAAAGCAATTGAATAACAAAAGAGTGCTATAGCTCAATCACAATCCATGAGTACAAATCTAACACAAGTATCATCATCTAGATTACATCAACCGATTAAATCCTCAGCAATATACAAAAATAATAAACTATAGTAACCTAGAATCATAATCTGCATATAGATAGAGTAGAAGATGAAATTAAGATACAAAGAACTCCCCTAGTTCCTCAAGGACTCAGGTAAGCTTCTTCATCACCGTCGGTCAAAATTGTTTAGCCACTCAAAGCAGAAATTCTGACCAAAATGTAGCTGGAACTTCCTTGGATCATGGAGATGATTCCGGATGAAAAAATGGATGAAATAACCGATGAAAAATGAAGATGAATAGAACAATTGGTTATCGAGGAAGGAGTGAGTGCGAGACGGAGAAAACAAGTTGGAGAAGAAAGAACAAGCATCTCGTGCCAAAATCCGACCTGCAAAATGTAAGAGCGTCTCTTCGTTTTTCTGTGCGTTATAATTTCTAGTGAGTAAAAACATAAGGCCTTTTTTGGAGATGGGAAAAAATTTAAAGGATCTTAAGGCCTAGAAACTCAAGCCACCAAACAATGCCTAATTCCTTTCTCAAGCATATTAAAATCAGAAAACTAGGAGATAAAATCTGTACATGTGCTCTCGTTTAATTACATATTTGTCCTCTATTAAGCTCTAACGTACCATGTCATTACCTACATTTATGAGATGGACAAATGTAATATCATATGTTCACAATTAATTAATAATGGGAATAACAAATATTATTTAAAATAAATCAATTTAGCCAATTTAATTCCCAACTTACCTTTACACTCAAATCTCACATTAAAACCTAATTATGCCCAAAAAATAGTTAATCAAATCCCACAAAAGTCTAAGGTTAATCACTAAAAAATATATAAATATTTAGCTCTATCAATAACTGAACCTCAATCCTAGTTAACACAAGAGACATAGAGGATGGGAACTGAGACTTCAATGATAGATGAGATACAACACTTTACTAGAGCTGGTCTCCCTGGTCCTTTATTCTTTGGTCCATTTATCTTAGGGTATCTAAGAGAGGAGCTTCAACGATTTCACACTAAGCTTGCTACAAATAAAGCTAAATTCCTCACTTTTGTGAATGGCAAGTTTAAACAACTCTGTGACTTATCAACCATAACTCCAAGGCCTTATTCTGAGCTCATCTTGATATCCTAAAGTGCTTACAAAAGACTACACTTCAGAATCACTCAGTACTGATCACATCATTAGACAGTATCAATGGGCTTCATAGGATTATGGCTTGAGTAATTGCGACATTACTCGAGTGAGATAGTGTATTCTTACTTAATTAAAATTCTCTAAGTTGCATCACTCGAGTGATTATTTAAGTGATGGTTGAGTACGATCACTGAAGTGACCACTCAGGTGATACAAGGTTATAACCTTCAAACCCTGAATAACATTGTCATTTTCAAAACCTGATTTCTCTCCATGTCTTCAGATTTTCATACTCATTATCTCTATAAAATCTCTAATAGTTTTACAAATCCAGGAGACTTATTAACTATATTCCTCATAATGATTTTTCTTTAAGCCATGTATTCATTAAGGGGGAGCTCCACATTCACATGTGTTTTATATCCTATGAAGCTCATCTCCTTTATTTTGAAGAAAGTCATTCTAGCATATTCAACTGCATTCCTTATCTCTTGATTAGTTTTGATGACAAGCTACTTTTATATTTTCCTTTCATTATCTTAATTTTAACATATCATATAGAAAGGATAACTTTGATTTGTGCAATAAATTTGATAACTTGATAGCACTAATCATTCTTTATGGAAGAAAGATTTATACTTGTGGTAGGAGAATTTGTTTTGTGCAATAACATTCTTCAACATACTACAAGAAGAGGAACGATGATTTAACACTTAAACAAGAGAAATATATTGGCTGCAACATTCAAAGCAACAAATACCCATACCAATATAAGGGAGTGTTAAGCATATTATGATAAAAATATGGAATAGAAGCTCAACTTAGTAAGAGCATGTTGGAGACACCATGAATATACATCAAAGTTACACAGCGAAAGCAAGGTGAAATGGACTTCATGGATCTATCATCAGCATTATAAATCCAAATGAGCATTTCCAAACCCTCTCTTTAAAGTTTGGGAATACTTTGCATATCCAAAATTATGAAAGTTTTCTTGAAAACATCTTCAAGTTGTTTGAATTTTGACAAGTGAAAACCATTTTTCATTTGCATCAAATTACCTTCAAATCAGGGGGAGAGAAAATTGTTTTCTTAACACATTTATTTTGATTAATGGGGAGTAGGACATTTCTAATTTGTTTTTATATTTACTTCTCTACAAGCATTTCTTCCTTCTACTTCAAACTTTTTGTTGATGTCGAATAGGGGGAGAGAAAGGCAAGAAAAATATGTTGCTCTTACTTTGCTTTTATAACTCATACATATTTTTCTTAAAGGATTTACCATCATAAAAAAAGAGCAGAATGTCAGTTATGATTAGTTTTGATGATGTCAAATGTAGATGTCAAATATTAAGAGTAAAAAGTTTGGATAATATACTTATCTCCTATATTAACTAACCACTATATTTAATGTAAAATATCTTGTAGATTTGTCAAGTAAAGAAAGGAAGATTAAAGATTGAAGCAAAGAAAGATTAGTCAAGCAAAGTAAGAAGAAGATTGAAGATATTCAAGAGGATATCTAGTTGGATTATGAAGAATGATCATCAAGAGGAAAAACAAAAAGATATCTTGTACATTAATCAATCAAAGAAAGAAGAAGATTGATGATAGTGAAGAAAGAGATTGAAGAAAGAAGAACTTACAAGTGTTAGTGCAAGCGTTTCACCCAAGAGGGGGGTGAATTGGGTGATTCCAGAAATTTTGTTGCGTATAAGGAAACTTTACGGAATATTAAAAGCAGTTAAGAGCAAGGAGAAATATCACCGTAGTGTACACTAAGAGTTATACTGGTTTAGCCACAACCACTTTGACCTATGTCCAGTCCTCTGAGCGTCTTGAGAGTTTCACTATATTCTCCAAGATTCAGTGGGTTCTTGGCACCTCAGTACACAGCAAGTTCCTACACCTGGACACTCGCTCCCCCTTACACTTTGCAATCAAATCCCTAACTCAAGGTTCCACTAACTTAAATTGTCTCAATAACAAATATTGAGTTTGTAATGAAAAACCCTCTCATAGAGCAAATATATAATTTCTAAAGTACAAATGAGTATATGAAAACAAAGCACTAAGTGTATTGATCGATGTGTGTTTTCAGTTCGTGTCTCTCTGTTTTCTTATCTTTGAATGCTCCATATATATATAGATGATTTGTAGTGTTCATTGGAAGTAATTTCAAACTTGTCCGTTAAAGTCGCGTAGCAACGGTTGACTATTCTTCGTATTTGAAAACTATTCGTTGGCGGTAGGTAGCATTAGGTGAACGTTCAGACTTTTATTTGACTTCTCAAATCTGTCATACTCTTTCATTGTTTCTCTGCAAATGTACTTAGAATACTAATACAATGAAGAGTTAATCATATAGATTACAAATTAAGAGATATTCGATGAAAATATAATTTATAAACTGCCTTACTTGAGTGATCAAGTTTGTTACTCGAGTAGTCCCTCGAGTAAACATGTCAAAATATGGTAGTGAGCAAATCAATATTTTGCATCTAAAATTACTCGGGTAAGACATGCAGTGATATATTACAAACCTTGAAAATACCTAATTACTCGAGTGGCTACTCGAGTGGCCATGTCTTTACCTTCACTGATTACTCGGGTGATCACTGTGGTAAACTTGAGTGGCTACTCGAGTGGGCTTCATTTTTCTTCAGATTACTCAGGTTGTCCCTCAAGTAATGCTATTTTCTTACTGGTTACTCGAGTGGCTTCTTGAGTGATGCCTGTGAAAATCTTGTTACTCGAGTGGCTACTAGAGTAATGGTCTATATAGCTTTGCAGATTACCCGAGTGGTCCCTCGAGTAACTTTGTTCAAAATTTGGTAGTGCCTCACTGGATGAAATTCTATTTGCTTACTCAAGTGGCTACTCGAGTAAAGGCTTCTGTTACCCAAGTGGCTACTCGAGTAAGCCTTCTTAAAAATTGTTGATTACTTCTAGTGCTGACTCCAAGTGATGCTATGCTACTTTGTTCAAATCCATTTGTTTGTTGTCAAATCCTTCCATATTATTAATCCAATCTTTGTTATCATCAAAACATATGGGACCTAACAGCAAGAACTAATGGGAATATCAAGATCCAAACTATTAAAAGTGACACCGAAGGTTTCTATGGTGAAATAAAAGTTGGAATGGGTCAATATAAAGCTAAAATAACTTATACGGAAGTTATACTACCTCCAGAGGTGATCACTCGAGTGCTCACTCGAGTGATATACCACTGTCTCTTTTTGGAGGTGATCACTCGAGAATCACTCCAGTAACTACTATAGTAATGGGAATTCTAATGTGCTCTATTTTCACGCAGTATATCATTGGTTTGGTATTTTGGCCATGTCTCTTAAACCACACGTTGGATTGAACTAAAACCTATGGCATATGAAACGAGACTCCTAACATAAAAAATACACATCAAGAAGGAGATCAGATGAGAGAGATATAATCTATTGAAGTTGACAAATAGCTATTATATTCTAGGACAGCTTTGGTATTTTGGACATAACTCCTAAATTACACATCAAATTGAGACAAAACTGGTGCCATATGAAAGTAGACTTTAAAAGCTTTCTATAGATGAGTAATTTGTCGTATTTGAATCTATATCTGGAATTTGATGCTCATGAGTTTAGACATTGTCTAGTGCAGTAGATACTCTTTGGATCATAAATTTCTGAAAACAACGAGTTTGAAGGTTATTCTTATTATATTGAAATGTATATGGCAAGAGCTTTCTGTTGATATATCATTTACCATATTTTGAATCAAAATAAAGCGATCACTCGAGTGATGTCCTAAGATCACTCGAGTGATGCAGTTGGAAAATGGCTCCGATGCTCTCTGCAATATTTTGAAGGGAATCACTTAAGTTATCACTCGAGTGATGAACCAGAATCACTCAATTGACCACTTGAGTGATGTGATAGACAACATTTTTAAGTTTCTGAAAATTAATAGAATGATCATGCAATTCACTCTTCTTCCAATCACTCTAACACTTCATTGTATTAGTGTTTAATGTATTTCTCTAGAAAAATAATGAAGAGATGATGAGAAGAGATAAAAGGTGACTTTACGAAAGCGGAGCATCAACATTCATAACGGCTAGTTTTCAAATTCAGGAAAATGGTCAAACGAAGTAATAGGACTCAACGAATAGGTTGAAATACCCATAACGGTCATATCCTACTCAACTATTAATGTAAAGGATTCAAGCAGAACACAATAAAGAAAACTTGCTTATATCATGTATCATCTACTCCGACCCAACTACTCTCTGTTCTTATCTATTTTTCTATATCATTTATATTTGAGAGAGAGATTATTTGTATTGTACTTCAGTGTTCACCTTATTCACTTTTGAGAGAGAAGATTGATTGTAATCTTTCATCATCAAGGTTGTATCCTTACGGTGTGTAAGGAGGAGTAACACCGTGAGAGATTAGTAAAAGCCTTCACAAGTGCCCGACTAAACTTGTGGGTTGTAAAGGCTTTTCTTGTACTCAGATTAAACAAGAAGATAGTGGATTTGAAAACTCAGGAGTAGCCTGGGGACTGAAGGTAGGACATAGTTGATTGGATCGAATCAAGATAAATCACAATTTGCATACTCTCTTCTTTAAGCTCTTATATTTCTAGCATATAATAACTGTTGATTTATGATTCATTACTTTCTCACTTATTTCTCTCATTAAGATGCGAAAAGATTTGCAAAGTTCTTAAGTAATTATCCAACACCAATTCACCCCCTCTTGGGTGTCGACCAGTTCTAACAATATTAAGGAAATAGTATGAAATGTTATTATGGAGAGTTAGAGAAATTATAAAGAGGCTTAGTTCCACAAAAATGGCCCAAATAATTTTAAAGCTAATTTCTGGGAATTTAAGAGCCTATTTTCCCAAGAATTTGAGGAAAAATAGTTAGAAGTCATAATTTGGCTTGAGATTTTAGAGAAATTATTTTATGGCTTAAAGAGGCTAATTGAGGAAGAAAATCCATAAAAAGAGTTAAGGATTAATTTATATAAATTATATGGTGAGCAATACCAATTTAGAAAAATGGGAAAATTAGTAACTTTATTGTTCACACCCAAAAATTGGAATTGGGCTTGTCACAGAGCAAATCACAAAGAAGATTTAGGAAATGTAGTCAAATAAGAATGACAGGAAACATATAACCATTTTGAAGCATTTCTCTTCTCTATAATTCTAAATACATGTACATAACATATGAATCAATGAGAAACTTGTTTACATCTTACATGGTATCAGAGCATGCCTAGGTGTTTCTCCTCTATTTTTTCATTTCTGTTTTCTGGTGACGCTCCATTATTTCTAGCAAGAAGAAACTCACTTCAGTTCAAGTTTCAGATCTCCTTCACCAGTATAAATCCTGACCACACGGGCCTCCTCCCTACCTTTGCCATATCTAGTTCAGCCGACCACTAGAATTTCAGCTGAATCCAACGGCGCATGATGTCTCATATGCCACCTGCAGCTCTACCTCTCTGAGACATGCACGGCACATGAGCTATCCTTTGGTGTCCTTTTCTGATGGTGTTCTGGCATCTTGATCATCTTCACATCCTCTACCAACCCTTGAAGTCTCATGGCCATTCGAAAAAGTTTGAATGATGACCTATGTTCTTCACTTTTGTCTCTACGTTGTGAGTTACACTTTGTTGCTAATCTTTTTGCTCTAAGTTAATACATCTATTTCTGTGGGTCCCTTATCCCCTTTGTGATATTATAATCTCCCTGGATTCTTCTAGCTTCATTCATTTATGGCAAATTGTGTGTTACTGGTTGATGTTGATATTTCTGTATGACCCATTGGTGTGGTGCTCCACTGCCCAAAATTGCATCTTGATTAACTGTCTCCTTAAGTATTCCATTTGGTTCTGGACATGACATTTATTACTTGGATTTACGTATGTTTTGGCCTTTTATGCCTTATTTCTGATACTATTGCAATCCTTGATTTTCTAGAATATCATAATATTAAGTAATTTTGTGCATATTTGGTAAGCCATTTTGTGCTTCCATTTGATTTAATCTGAGTCGTGGTTGTTTATTCAAAATAGCTAACTCTAAGAATTCTGATATGTTGCCTACGTCCACTAATATTACTGCTTAATGGTTGATTGGACAAATTATAGTGATTGGAATAAAACTGTTAGAGTTTATATTTTGGTCATTGAGAAAGAAAACCATTTAACTGAAGATCCTCCTTCTGGTAATGAAACAAAAATTTTGGTTTAGACTAGAGCGGATGCTTGAATTTTGTTTCAAATCTAGAACTCCATTAAACCACGATTTCTATCTTCTCTAGAAAAGGGAATATTACTCAGGTTTAGGAAGTATGTAAAGGCTTTTATCGCTCCTAACAGTAGGGATGTCCATTGAAAGACTTCTTCTTAGACTTCAAACAGATGTATGAGGAGATGAAAGTGCTTATGTCTCTGCAAGCAGATCTTGCAACCCGTATTAAAAATCTAGAACTTCAAGCTATCATAAGTTTCCTTAAAGCTCTTAACCTATCTTTTAAGACTATTCAGTCTCAAATTCTGTAAAGTCTCGAGCTTCCCTCTCTTGATGATGTTTTCTCATGAGCTTTTCGTGGTGATAGTTTGATTCATTCTTCTTATCTGAATGTGAGTGCTCTAGTTAGTCGTGGCCCCTTTGAACACAGGAATTATAGGTACAAACAAAGCACTAGTTCTCCATCAATGAATTTTGGCAATATTACCTATAATTATTGCAAGGAACCTAGTCACATTAAGGAAAATTGTCAAAACTTGCAAAATAAATAGAATCACGATCAACAACATAGTGTTGCTCATATTGCTCAGACACCTGGTCCATCTAATTTGGGTTCTTCATCTGTATAAGCCCTAGCTATAGGTACTTAATCTTCTGGCTTTACTACTATTTCCATAAAGTAAGTCATTGATTCTGGTGCCACCGACCACATGACAAGTAAACATCTTTGTTTTCATCATATACCTCCTATATAAACCCATCATCCATATTTATCACCAATGGTTCCCCTGTCCGTGTTCTTGGCTCAGGCACTATTAAACTAACTTCAACCCTTTCACTATCTTTTGGTCTTAATGTTCTCGATCTCACATTTAATCTTTTGTCTCCAAATAAACTAACTCGTCATTTAAATTGTTTTATCTCACTATTCCCTGACTATTGTTTAATTCAGGATCTTTCGATGAAGCAGATTATTGGTAGAGGTTATGAATCTAGTGGGCATTACATCATTGATTATCAGGTGCCATGTTTTGTTGCATGTTATGGTGGGTCATCTACATTTGAGGTTCATTGTTTTCTAGGTCATATGTCTGTTTCATCTCTTGGAAAATTGTATCCTTAGTTCTCATTTGTGTTTGCTTTAGATTGTGATTCCTGTCAGTTTGCCAAATACCATCTTATTCATTTGGCACCTTGCACCAATACACATTGAGTTAGTACATTTTGATGTTTAAGGTCCTTGTTCAGTTCTATCTCAAACTAGTTATCATTACTTTGTCACTTTTATTGATGATTTTTCCTAAACCACTTGGCTTTACTTAATGAAATAACGTTCTAAATTAATTACTCACTTTTTGTTATTTCTTTACTGAAATTGAAACCCAGTTTAACAGTATTGTGAAAATCCTACAAAGTGATATGTAAAAGAATATTTTTCTACCCCATTCACCGACTACATGCAAAGTCATGGTATTCTTTACTAACTTTATGTGTTGATACCCCTACTCAAAACAGTGTTGCTGAAAGAAAGAACCAACATCTCTTAGAAATTGCCTAAGCTCTCATGTTTCATTCCTCTGTCCCTAAAATATTTTGGGCCGATGCCTTGTCTATAGCCTATTTTCTTATCAATCGCATGCCTTCGGCTGCCCTTAGTGGGAATATTCCGTATTCCATTATGTTTCCCACTGCTAAACTATTTCCTATTGATCCTAAAATCTTTGGTTGTGTCTGTTTTGTTTAGGATGTTAGTCCAAGTATTAGTAAACTAGATCCCAAGTCCTTAAGATGTGTTTTTATTGGTTATTCTCATATTCAAAAAAGTTATCAGTGTTATTCTCCTAATCTCAGTCATTACCTTGTGTCCACTGATGTGAATTTTCATGAATCTTCTCTTTTCTTCATGACTTCGACCTCTTCTGAGTCTCCCTCTATCATGGAAGACCCTAATGATGTCATGGTTTATCATGTCCTTCTCTCATCAGTACAGGCTGCTGTTTCAGAACATAATACCCTCAATGATGTTGTTGTTATCAATGTTTCACCTTCATCAGTTACTGCTTTGTCGATTGATTCCGTTGATGCCTCCCTAGTTATTGCTCCTATTTCTACCAATCTTGCTCTTACTGTCACTGAACCACTTATTCATAATTTTCCTGTTGATACCTCTGCTAACCTACCCATTGCCCTCTGAAAAGGTACCTGACCTTATTATCCTCCCAAAAGATATGATGATTGTACCTATCCTATCTGAGTATCCTATAAGTCTTTGTCCCTGTTTCCTCTTCTTTTATGGTCACCCTAGTTGGTATGCCACAATAGAAGAAGAACTTTTGCCACTAGAAATAATTGGTACTTGGACTCTTGTTGATCTCCCTCCTGGAAAGAAGGTCATTAGATATAAATGGGTATTTGTTCTTAAGACTAAAGTTGACAGTTCCTTGGAACGACTAAAAGATTACCTGGTGCAAAGGGTATGCCCAAACTTATGGTATTGATTATTCTAAGACCTTCTCTCTCGTGGCTAAGCTCACCTCTGTTCGTCTTCTTATATCTTTGGTTGCCATATCTTATTGGGATTTGCATCACTTGGATGTTAAGATTACTTTTTTAAATGGTGACCTACTTGAAGAAATGTATATGGAGCAACCACAAGGGTTCATTGCTCAGGGGGAGAATAGGAAAGTATGCTACCTTTAGAAATCGTTGTATGGTCTAAAGCAAAGTTCTTGTGGCTGGTTTGATAGATTCTATGATTTAGTACAGAAATTTGGATAAAGTCAAAGTAAGTATGATCACTCTGAGTTCTACCAGCAATCTGATGCAGGCATGATTCTTCCAGAAGTATATGTTAATGATATTGATATTATAGGGAGTGACAATTTTAGAATTTCAGAACTTAAAGTCTTCCTTAATTCTCATTTTCAAACAAAAGACTTAGGGTCATTAAAATACTTTCTTGGTATTAAAGTTTTGAGGAGTAAGAAAGGTATTCTTTTGACTCAAAGGAAGTATATTCTTGATCTCTTAAAGGAGATTGGAAAGCTTGGAGCTACACCAAGTAGCATTCCCATGATTTTGAATCCCTTCCTAGATCTTGATGCTAGTATGTTTGATAAGCTTCCTAATGATTTGAAGAAGAAGGTTGATCCAGAAAAATTGAAGCTATTTCCATTTCCTGAGAGATATAGAAGACTCATTGGGAAGCTGAATTATCTAACAATAACTCATCCTGATATAACCTTCTCAATCAATAAGCTCAATCAATTCATGGCATCACCAACAGTGGCACAATGGCAAGATTTATAACATATCTAGCATTATTTGAAAGGTTTTCCAGGTGTTGGTATTCTTTATACAAATTACGGACACACTAAAGTCGAATGTTTCTGTGATACGGATCATGCAAGATCTAAGACCATAAGACGATCCACTACGGGTTACTATGTACTTGTTGGTGGAAATTTGATATCTTGGAGAAGTAAGAAACAAGGGGTTGTGTCAAAATCAAGTGCAGAAGCGGAATACAGAGTCATGTCACAATTAGTACAAGAAGTTGTGTGGGTATGTCAACTTTTGAAGGAAATTAGCATCTCCATGACATTGCCTGCAAAACTATGGTGTGACAATAAAGCAGCACTTCATATAGCATTAAACTTTGTGTTCCATGAACATAGCAAACATATGGAGATTGATTCATTTTATTCATGACAAGATTAAAGAAAATATTGTATCTAAAGAGCATGTGCAATCAAATGACCAACTGGTAGATCTTTTGAAAAAAGCTTTACATAGGACACGGGTCAAGTATCTTTGTAACAAGTTGGGCATGATAAACATATGTGCTCCAACTTGAGGGGGAGTGTAGAAACATAGATTTAGGAAAACATGGTCAAATAAGAATTACAGGAAATGTATAACCATTTTGAAGTGTTTCTCTTTTATGTAATTATAAATACATGTACATAACATATGAATCAATGAGATACTTGTTTACAATCTTACAGAGCTAGCTAAAGTTAAGCCAAATGATGGAACCGAAAGGGATTTAAGAAATTTTAAATGAGACAAATTAGGAAAAGAAAAGCTTTGTGCCTAAGCCCAATAGGATAAAAACACTTATATATCTCTCCCACCCAACACACACACACGGCCTACTTACATATCCGACACACACGCACACACTTCCACTCAAATAAATCACTCCATCACGTCCCTCTCATCCCCATTTAGACAATTCGGAAAGAAAACAAAGAGATAAAAGAAAGAGGGAGAGAAGGAGAGGTGAGAGAGATAAAGAAGAGAGAGCCCGAGAGTTGAGGCACCGGAGAAGGAGAAGGAAGAGTTTAAAGCCACATGCAAGCTTGGATTTGGGCTTAGGTAAATCTCTTCTACCTTTTCCAACTTTCTTTTAGTCAATTTGGCGGTGTTTTGAAGACCTATGGGTTCTTGAAGTTGAGTGTTGCTGGAAAAGCATTTCTGTCATCAAGAAAGTATGAAAAGAGTATTACCATGTCCAATTTAAGGTGAGTGTTGGTGTCTTTTGGCTCTGTAATTTGAGCTTAGAAACAGAATATGCATGTTGAGGTTTGTAGGGTCAAAATTCTTGAGGATTGAGGCCATTGTTTGAGGTTGCATGCACTTTTCTTCTTGATTTTTCAAACCGAAACCAGAGTGCTACATGCATGTAATTGTAGATCCTAAAACTTAAGTATTTTTAGTGATTTTGATTTGGTTCTTTTAAGGATTAGATAGCTGAATATGTATATTAGAAGATGGAGATTTTGAGGTTTTGGTAGCAGGGGTTTATTCTGTAGGTTTAGTTAGGCAAATGGATTTGAGCACCATTTTTATTAGGCAAATTGTGCCCCCTATTTGTGAAATTTGGCGAGGCAATAGTACACATCCTAAGCTTTAAAAGAAGTCCTAGAACGTGTTAATTAGATATCTAGAACAAAAGTTACGATTCTTGGAAGTTTGCTCAGAAAACTGGGAACACTCTGTGTTCCAGATTTCTGACAGTGGGTAAATTTGCAAATTACATGAGGCTATTTTTGGAATTTTTCAATGTGATTAATTTTCCCTTAAATTACTTATATAGATTTCAAACAAGTATTTGAACACAGAAATTAGATGTGCAAAATTGCTTGTAAGTTATGAATTTTCAAACTTTGGATAAAAAATCTGGAAAATTCTGACTTTCAAAATAAACAATCAGTTTGCATGTGGGATTTGGGAACTTCGGTCCATGACTTATTGTTAAAAATTAATTTTCCTTTGCAAAGGACAGAAAGAGATTTAAGTAGGAAGTTGAACCACCTCATTTGGAGTTCCCTAGCGTATGTCATGATTTTTCACAGTTCCTTTAAAGTTTAGAAGCAGATTTTCAATTAAGTCTAAAAATGACACATTTTGAAGAAAATGTAATTAGTGATGGTTTGAGAGTTTTGGGACACTTAATATAATTAAATGTTGATCAATTTGAACCTTCCCTTGAGCCTAGAATGGAAAATGATGTAGGGAGATGTCAAGAGTACATGTTTAAAAGCATGATTTACAAAAATGGACCATTATCCATCTATGTGCACATTCTTTGGCCAAGAAGAGTTGAGGTCATAGGGGGAGATTTATTATGCAAGGGTTATGCATTAAGGTTTAAGTATTAATAAGCTCCACATCAATGATTAATAGGATTTGGCAACCACTATCAAGCAAAAGGGGGAAGCAAAACCGAAGAAGTTCAAGCAAAATGAGGTAACTTGAGAAGAAGGAAAAGGTAATAAAACTTACTTTTATATAGTTTGTGCTTGGTTGATTGTATGTTTATTTGTCATGTATGCCTTTGAACATGTAATATCCTTGCTTGAGTTTGTACCATGGCCATGTGTATATGCTTGTAAGGTGTTATTCTTACTTGGCTATTTACATGCATTGTTTATTGCCATTGCACATTATATATTGAGATAACGTTTTGCTATTGAGATTATCCCAATCAAATCCCACCCCTTTCTTCCATGACATACAGTAAGCAGCTCAAAAAGCAAGGGAGTGTTTTTGCAAATAACTAAGAAGGTGGAAAAGCAAGATTCGTTAGTTTGTTGCTTATATGTATAATAATTTTGTTAAGACTTAGGATTTTTGGTAGCCTTGTGCAACTACAAATTTTGTATATATGTGTCTCCATAAAAACATAGAGATGTACATAGTGAAGATGGTACATATAGTAGTAGTAGTACAAGCATGCATAGTAGAGATAACGATAATAATACTATGCTCAATAATCGAATCAGAGATGGGCAATTGCATGATATGCGCCCATAGTTAACTGATGATAGACTAGGATAAGAACAGAGTAATACTTTGATAATACTAAATGATGTTAAATGATTGATGAGCCATAATGAAGAGTTTGATCCAATGATTAAGTATTTTATAAAATATTTTTAATTTTTTTAGAAAAGTCCATTCATTTACAGGTTTGAACTCTATGTTTGGGTTGGGCTCTCAACTATTTTCAAAAGTGTTTTTTTTCTAGGATCAAACGTGGCTTAGTGGTTCGAATTCATTATGTTCATAGCTCATCTAACTAATAGGAGAGTAAGGTGTCACATTCAGTAGTCTGAAATATCTTATAGTTTACCTAGCACCTTGAAGTATTTTCTCAAGTTCGTCTAGTACCCTAAATTACTTTTAGTTGCATCCAACACCCTAAGTTACCTAAATTGTTAAATTGATCAAGATTGTAAAAAAGAAAACAAAATCACTATAGGGTGATGAAAGACACATCTGATAAAATACTTCAAGATACCGGACGCATCACAAAATAATTTAGGTCACTGGATGCAATTAGAAAGATATTTTAAGATACTGGATGCACCTTAACTTTATTTGTATATCATATTGTTATTGTATCAATCGAGTGTTTGATTGAAAAAAAATATGAGACATGAAAAATAGGAACCCTTGGGGAGGAATTTATATAAGGATTTTATTGAGTACTAATAAAAAATAATTTGTTAATTTATGTAAGCAAGACGGTGGAAGAATATTTGTTGCAAGTTTTAAAATCTAGATAATGCGTGAAGGACCATGTAACTATAACATACTTGCTCCTTGTTTCGATTTAATTTTCACTTTTCTTGCAGTATAACTGGTTTTACTACTTTGTAAAATTAAAAAGGGAGAATTGCTAAAAAAGACCTCATCAGCAACTTATTTGCCAAATGGGACCTTGGAAGATTATCTGCACACGGAGGGAAGATATCTGCACACAGAGGGAAGATATCAGCACACGCAGGGAAGATTTCTGCACATGTATAGGGAAGAAGTTTGCACACAAGGAAGATTGTCTGCACACCAGGGAAGATATTCTGCACATGTGGAAGATGATCTGCACACGAAGGTCCCATTTGACAAATAAGTTGCTGGTAAGGTCTTTTTTCACAATTTTCCCAATTAAAAATTATAGTAATTGTAGTAAATTTTTTACCACTATAAGAATATGTTTTTGTTCCCCACAAATCGCTTCCAATCAAATAACATGAAAAATAATTAATTTTTTTGTCACTGTTCATACTCCGCAGCTTTATTTTTGAACATTAGTTTTTTTACCTACTGATTTTTGAGCACATAACTCCGATTTGACTTGTAAGCAATTTAGCGTGTAAAATAATTAATCAAGCACAGTTGCGTTTTTCAAACAATTAGGCAATAACAAATTCAAAACAATTGAATTGCACATCTCCAAAATTTGGCGCATTATAACCAGTCCAGTCTCATTCAGCCTCCATTAAATTTAATGGAAACCAAAAAAAATTAAGCCTTAAAAATTTAGCCTATTATCATAGGGGTTGGGTCTAGCTGAAGGGGCTAGTCCTTCATAACGTGGCGAGTTAAGATTCGAATAATCGCTAGAAGAGGTGCCCTTATTTAGTGTCTCGAATAGAATTACTTCTAATAGGAGGATACTTGTGCTTAGCAAAAAAAAAAAACTTAATGCAAACAAAAAAAAATCATGCAAATATATCATATAGAGATACAAAAAAAGTAAACGAATGTAATGAAATGATGTAAATTTAGCTCCCCCCAAAAAAATATGTCTCTCTCTTTTCAATAAAATAATTCATTTTTATTAAAATTTTAAATGGTTAAGTTATTCAGTCGCATGGTTAATATTTTTCTAAAAAGAACAATAGATCGTATTAAACATCAAAGTTAATCAGACAGTAGAATTTCTAGCTAGGTTGTTTAAACTGTTCACACACCCCATATAGATCACGTACATCTGATTCCTCATGGGAATATAAACAGTAAAGATTCACACATCATCACAAGGTTATGCAAAAGAATGTCACACTCATGCATCTTTTTAATAAAATCATTGTTCAAGAAAAAAATTAATAATTTACTTACGCTAGACATAAGAAGTTCAAATTTATTCTTTAAACTCATCACTCCAAACATGACAAACAAGATCTTTTGTCACACGCAAGTGCTTTAGATTTATTGTTATTCCATCACAACATAACACATGATCGTACAGAACACTATGGAATCTGTTGTTCCATTTATTTTTTTTATTCTCTTTTTTTTTTTTAAATATTTTGAAGAACATGCATTAATGATATGAGATTACAAGCAAGATCAAACCTATAACCTCTGATTTACAAGGAAACTTTTATACCATTAGGCTACAAGGCCCTTTAGCTATTTCCCTTATTCTAACAATTCTTACTTAAAGCAAATTATTTAGAACATAAGACATCATCATCATCACTTTCCTTCCATCGATTGATTAGTAAGGTCTTTGACCAACATAGTTACCAGGAGGATCATAGTTGCAGCCAATGAAAGTTCCTCCATTCTGACACCTCACTTTAGCACAACCAACACGAATCGAATTTCTCCACACCACCTGAGTATAGTGCCCGCACACTTTCCCGTCGGCGCATGAGTTGCTATTGTAGTCATAATCCGTCTTCTCATCCACCCACAGATTCACGGCGGCTGCGCCACTCAGGTCACCGGTGCTGCCAGCAAGGTTCTCACCGTACATGCCACCACCACCACCACCAGAGTGGATCAACTGGCAGTCAGCCTTGCGTTGGTCAGCATAGCTCTGTGCAAAAGCGGCCACAGTATCATCCCAAGCTATGTTAGGAACACCCACTTGTGATCTTGCTGCATTGTGGGCATCGACATAGTCTTGTGGTGAATCTTGAGCATTGGCTATGAGGGCAAATAGAAAGATGAAGAAAGAAACTGAAAGCTTGGAATATGACAACTCCATTATTGTTTGATGAGGCGAGTGATGAAGAAATGGGAGGCCGCGGGGAGGAATTTATAGGAATTTCGGTGTGGGAAAAATTGTCTAAGCGTCTAGTACATAAAACTGGTGATAAATAACCCGGAGACCCTATTTAATTAATTAATGGATTAATAGATTGCCCACTATTATGACTATCTCTTTCTAATTGGTTAGACTCTGTGGTTTGAAGGGATCAAATTAGTAAAACAATTGTAAATTGTGAAATATGACTAATTGGATAAGAAAGGGGGCAATTTCAAAATTATTATAATGGGTGGCGGGCTAAGAAACTAAATCTTTTCTTTTCCCTCTCTCCGTTGAATCATATTAATATTTGGTGAACAAATATTTTAAGGGCTAAATTATATATGACCCCTAGAATTTTGGATCATGCACATATAATCTCCCTAATCTTTGAAATTTTATAATGAATCACCTAAACAATTTATCTTCCCATAGAATTAGTTTTGTACGGTACTTTTCCACACAACTTAAAAGTTTAAGGTGTTATCTACATGTCAATAAAAGTTTGAGGGGTTTTATGCACACAAAAATAAAGTTTAAGGGATATATGATTGATAATTGAAGGTTATCTGCATCCACTTGGAAACTTGTTGAGGCTTATTTAGTTTTAAAGGATAAGGGTTTTTTATACACACATGGATTTTCATGAGTAAATAAGCATATGTGTGTCTGCTTGCAGGGCTTCAACTGCATAAACTACTTGGTTAGAAAATATCTTAATTAAATATATAAAAAATTATTAGTTAGCTATAACTTAATGGGGAGGAAGTTTCAAAACAATCATAACGCGTGAATGACTAGAAAACTATACAGTCTTCTTGCTACTTGTTTATGTTTCTAAGAGGTTGCCGTGTTCCAATTGATTTTTCAAAAAATAGAAAAACAAAATGCAATTAAGTGTACACTTTGAAGTTGACAATAAAATAATTTAAAATTTACTTCATATTTTCTTGCTTTAGTACCTCAGACTTATTTTTAGTGAGTTTTTTCTCTTTTAATTAATAAGATACAAGAATTATATTATGAAAATGAGAATGAAAGATAATTTTTTCCCAACTAATATACTGTATACAGAAAGATTGAGTATTAAATTCCCTACCAATTTACTTAACCTCCAGGCTAAACTATGATATTTCTTTTGGTGAATTATTTATACATTACAGTTTATATTGTATAGATTTTGAGAATATAAAGGTTCAATGTTTGAATTTTCTTGTTTCGTATAGGCTTTGAGCCATTCGGATTAGCTGGGAGAAGTGTAGAAAATAACAAAAGGTCTTATAAATTGAAATCTCTCCAAAGCGTTAATTGTGATTAATTCTAAAATATCCCTTAGCAAACTTAAATGACTAAAATTATAGTTTTTTTATAGCTATTTGACTAATAAGTCATATTTAAGCATTGTCAGACAAGGTTTCCAAATTTATGAGTTTAAGCGAACTCATGACCATGACCTAAACTCATATGGTAAGTTTGGATAGTGATTGAATCTGTAAGAGTTTACCTATATCAACAAATTATAGCTATTAAATATAGATGACTAAATAATTAAAATACACGAAAGGGCAATAACTTGATTAAAATATATTTCAAATCTAAATATGTGAAATTATATTTATCAAAATCCATATTTTATTATACTCAATGCAGAAATTTCTAAAGTTCAAATACAAAAATCACTTAACATGATTAAATCTAAAAAATGATTATAAATTTTACAAAGATCATCAAATATTGGATTATCATTAAAGTTGTCAAACTGATAATAGAAATATAAAATTAAAGGATAAACTTTTAAAATTATATTTTTATTATACAATTATTAAAATATATAATTATGTAATTAAAATATTATCTATAACAAAAATTTTGTAAATATAACATTAATAATTTTTATAATTATTAATGAATATCATTCTACGTAAGTAAATATAAAAAATGCAAGTTTTCATATACGCGATCCAGCCTGAATCCACAAACTAGTTTAATATTGGCAAAAGTATACTTTTAGACCCTTAACTTTATAAAATATATTTTTAGTCATATATTTCTAACACCGTTAAAGCTGCTAACAAAAAATGTTGACATAACAAACTCAAATGATAACTGTGCAGCTAACAAAACATATTTGAGTTTTAATTTTTAATATAATATATTTAGATTATTAAACTAAAATAAATAGATAAATAGTTGTAAATGAAATCATGGTTTTAATATTAAGATTATTAAACTAAAATTTTTTAATACAATCATGGTTTTGATGTTGATAACTTCATTTGGTTTTTAGATATTTTCAATTTATACATATATTAAATTTAAGATTAATAGTATTTAATTACACAATGATCACTTAAATTTGTATAGTCATCATTTGGGTTTGCTCTGTTAACATTTTCTGTTAGCAACATTAACGATGTTAGAATTATAGGACCAAAATGATACTTTGTTAAATTAAAGAACCAAAAGTATGCCTTATTTAAACTTAAATGACTAAAAATATACTTTAGCTATTCGATATTATACAATTTCGGCAATTGCACAATCATCCACAAACTCGCGGTGTTATCATAGAAAACCAAAGAAGTTCACGCGGATTAAAATCATTTTCTTGCCGTCACTATTTGGGCATCTAGCTAGTTAGATGAAATATAATTTTTTTTTAGTTTTCAATATATAAAATTGTAATATGAAGTTCAGTTATGTTTTAAACTATACAAACTAATAAGTAACGTTTTTCAAACAATGGATTAACGTAAAAACTAATTTAAAACAATTGAACTGCATCTCCAAAATATGGCACATTGTCACACAATCCCTCTCAAAGTAAATGCTTATAAAAATTTCAATAGACACTTCTTAACATAAATATGGCACATACAAAAGAATCTCACATATAACTTTCCAATGAAATCACTTTTCAGTAATATCTTTGTCCAGCGATGTTGCCACGAGAATAGTAGTTACAAACAATGAAAGTTCCTCCATTGTAACACCTCACTTTTTGCACAACCAAGACGAGTTGATCTCTTCCAAACCACCTGAGTATAGTGGATGCACTTCCCACCAACGCATGAGTTGCTGTCATAGTCATATTTTGGCTTCTCGGCCACCCATAGCTTCACAGCATCGGTACCACTCATGTTGCCGGAGCTCCATGCGATGTTCTCACCGTAGTTGCCGCCAGATTGTGGACCAGCCGGCAATCATCCTTGTGTTGGTTAGCATAGTTCTGGGCATAAGCGGCAACTGTTTTATCCCAATTTATGTTTGGAACACCCACTTGTGATCTTTTTGCGTTGTGAGCTTTCACATAGTCTTGTGGTGAATTTTCAGCATAGGCTATAATGGCGAATAGAAAGAACAAGAGAGAAAATGAAAGCTTGGAAGAGATCTCCATTGTTTGTAATTGTGTGATGTGTTTTGATGATGAGGGAAATGTGGGGCCTAGGGCGAGGCACTTACAGGGATTTTCATGTCTACTATTATATTTCTTCTTATTTACAATATAAGTCGCTTCAATTAATTCATCAAAATAAAAAAAAAATGATAGTTGACTTATTAAATTCGTCGTAAGTTGAAATTTTTTTTTAAACTTTACTCATATTAAATGAGATTTTGAATAATAGAAAGAAATGGGGAGCCACATTTATGCATTAATATAGTGTTAAATTTGACAACTAATCTTAGTTGCTCTCTTTTATGACTTATATTATGGACTAAAGAATTATTCTAGAAGTGGCATATATTATAAACCAGAGAGAGTTTGTTCAATTTGTGCAAATAGAGAGAAAGAGACGGGCAGATAAAGTATTTAGCTAATTAAAATATACCAAACTCAATCAAAACCCACTTAGTGTTTGCAACCAATAGCGATAGTTTGTGAAAAACATTATTATTTTGAGAGACAAAGCAGATTATTTAGGTCTTACATTTATGATCCGAGAAAAAAAATTAAGCCCTCTAACTATTGGCTCGTACGTTTAAAACTAAAACGAGTAGTCTTATATCATCTCTCTCTCTCTCTCTCTCTCTCTCTCTCTCTCTCTCTCTCTCTCTCTCTCTCTCTCTCTCTCTCTCTCTCTCTCTCTCTCTCTCTCTCTCTCTCTCTCTCTCTCTCTGTGAGTGAGGTACAAGGTGTATACTCTATTGAGAGGAGTTAGGATTTGAACTATGGAGAAATATTTACATATTTCAGGAGTATCACATCATATGTACTCTGTCCAATAAAAATACAACAAATCATATCATTTTAATCCTAGTTGATAGATGACTCATTTGAATATATAAATTCACATTTTAATTTGTTTTCAAGAAAAATACACATTTTAATTTGAAGAAAAAAACTAAACAAAATGATAAACTCATATTTTTCTTATAAACAATTAAAAGTGAATTTTTCATGAGTAACCTACCAACTAAGACTAAAATGATCTAAGTTGTTATATTTTTATTAGATAGAGTTTAGATGATGTGGTACTCCTTAAGTATGCAAGTATTTCTCTAAACTATGTCTATCTCTTTCTAATTTTATAGACTATGCAATGTGAAAATATATTAAAAAAAGTAGTTAAATTGTTAAAAATTACTAATTAGGGTGGAATAAAAAGTGGTGGCAATTTCAAAACAATCATGATTCGTGGAGGACTAAGAAACTAAAACAAATTTTTTTGCCGTTTAATGAAGTTACTATTGAGTGAAGAATTTATATTGGGAAAATTAATTATTTGATCCTTATAGTTTCATGAAGTTTGTAACTCATAGTTTGACTTGCAGCAATTCGGTCCCTGAAGTTTGGACTTTTAACATTTTAGTCCTTACTATTTGCGAGTCAAAGTAGACGTGTTTATGTGTCTGCATATGTGGCATCTTGGTCAGCCTACTCTTTCTTTTCTTCTTCTCTTTCCCTCCTCGTCCTCTCTCCCTCTCTCTTCCCTCCCGTTAGAGATCTGAACAAAGCTCAAGCCTGGATTAAATCAACCATACTTACCGGACACTAAGATCACCTACATCTTCGCTGGAAATGAGGTCTTAACATTCAACGATACTTCCCTAAGCGACAACCTGCTTCCGGCGATGCAGAGTACGTGTTCACGGTCGCCAACCTCTAACTTGAAAAGCAGATATCGGTGACCACCACACACTCTCTAGCAGTTCTGAAAACTTCTTAACCACCCTCCGCCAGAGCATTTCGTTCCAATCGCTTCATGACTCACTCCCATCTTGAACTTCCATGCCAAAATTGGATCTCCTTTTCTCATAAATGCATACCCTTACTTCGCCCACAAGGCAAATCCCAAGCAACTGTAGCTCGATTTTGAACTGTTTCAGCCTAACCAAGGGGTAGTGAATTCTTCATAGAATCTGCAGTACGATAACATGTTTGCTCAGATTGTATACTTTACTCAGCCTTGGCTTCTTTGGAAAGGCCAGAAAATCATGGGCACTCATGGCGGATGCTGACCGAGACCCGAGCACAGAATTGACCGAGAGGCTGAGCGCAGCATTCTGTTTCTTTCTTGGAGGCTCAACGTTAAGGACAGACCAAGCCTTGTTCATGATTTTACAAGATGAAACGTTGGGAAAATGATGCTTTGATAATATAATAGAAGTGTTGAGAAGATGCCCCATCCTCAGAAGTAGAAGTCATCTCATGAAAGGGCTGGGTCTGATGGCGTGGAAGGTGTGAGGAGATGGAGAAGCCATGGTTGAGTGGGAGAGAGGAGAGAGAGAACGAGGAGGAAAAGAGAAGAAGAAAAGGAGGGGTAGGTTGACGAGGATGCCAGATATGCAGACACAACAGCACGTCTCCTTTGACTCATAAACAATAAGGACGAAATCATTAAAGGTCCAAATTTCAGGGATTGAGGTGTAAACTCGGTAAAACTATAATGATCAAATAATTAATTTTCCCATTATATATATATATATGGTAATAGAATAGACATAGTTGTTGATTTTATTTACCAGGCCGTCCCATGTTACGTCTTTCTTTCTTCAATTGTATATACTATCCGGTTAGAAAAATCTTTAAGAGGAAAAATTCTGAGCTAAGAAAATTGGTGCTATTATAAAAGGTGTGGAAATTTCAAAATTATCATGATACGTGAAAGACTAGGAAAATTTGCTTCTGAAGTTGCGGAATTCCAATTGTTTATTTAGTTATATGTACTTATATTTTATTATGCTGAAATAAACATTTTGCATGGGTTAGTTTCAGTGATGCATTAAATTTTGGCTGCTTAGGACAAAACGCTGGTTGGTAATAATTTGAAGCAAGTAGTGGCTAATTACTTTATGGAATTAATGCCCATTATTTATTTATTGAAAGATAATAATAATATTCTGAATTATTTTACTTTTTAAAAAATTAGTTTTGTAATTACATAATGAAGGTACCTTGCAGGTATTTTAGCTGAAATTAAATTTCTTTCAAACAAAAATATTACTATAAACTCTTCATATACATAATTAGTTAATTGGCATTTATTTGCACTTACCTCCTCACTTTTCACAGCCTAACTAAAAAAGTCTTCTAGTACTTCTTTTTTTTTTTATAAATTTATAGTAATTATTTCGTTAAAAAAAATAAATGAGAGAAACGTTTTGAATCTGAATTCTCACTAGTGATTAGAAGATCAAGTTAAAAAAATAGAGAATAATAGATAGGAGAGAGATTTACATGTCAGCTGAGTTTATTCACTTTATCATTTCTCTTAATCGATTTTTCAACCACTAAAAAGAATCCATAGAAAAAATATTTCACCTTATTAGTTGGTGTTTAAAACGTTATATAAACTGAGTATGAAAAGAATTTCACAAGCTATATATATTCATTATACAAAGACATTCAATTTTTCTTCTGCATTAATTAGCAGCCCTATAAACCCAAAGAACGTTCTTTATTCTATATTTTAGGTATATGTGATTGACTAAATAAAAATTTTATCAAAAATAACAAACAGATCTTAAATAAGAAAACTAGCCATCTTCTCATTCTCATTATGTGTCCAACTTCAATATTTACTTGTCAAACTTTTGTATTTATAAGTTGTCAGGAATGTGGATAATTTTTTTCTTTTTGGGATTTATATGTAATTCTTCTAGTTTTATTTAGTTTAAATAATATTTTCCACCGTAAATCAAGGCCCAAAAAAGAATTCTTTAATAAATATAATTTTGTTGAATGAATAGGAGGAATTTTCAATATCCCTTTAAGTCTTCCATTGGAATTTTTTAAATAAAAAAGTACAACAAAAATAATTTAAGGATTGACACACTTATATTTAAAATAGTCAATAATATTGGATGGCCACATCAGCCATCAACGTGTGATTTAAGGTAATTTAAACCAATGAAATTATTGAATGGATCAAGCATTGAATGTTTCCAGTTAAAGTTTACAATTTAAAATTTAAAATCAAATAAATTAGAGCTTAATTATTATTTAATATGGTTTTTTTTATATTTTAATTTCCTTTCCTAAGGTTATATAATTTAAATTCAAATTTTCTAACTTTAACATAAATTTGACACTCTTGTTTAACTTATTAATTTTTATCTGAAGTCTCATTTTTGTCTTCTAATTTCATCTTTTATTGTTTTTCTAATATAAATAATACTATTTTATTTTATGGATGTGTCATGTAAAATATTTTGGTAAATAAACTTAATTAAATAATGTTAGTTAAGGAAACCCATTTGATTATATTTTCTTTAAAAAATGATTGAGAAACATAAGTAAAAACGAGGTAAAATTACGAGACTGTATTAGAAAAAAAAATGAAATTGATGAGAAAAATGTAAAACTTGAAACAAAATAAGAAATTCAAATTAAAACCATATAAAATTATAGAATGAAAGTGAAACCAAAATAAAAATTGAGATATCAATTTAAATCTGAATAAAATCAAGAGATAAAAAATAAAAAAAATTAATATCGATCAATATAAATATAAAAATAAAATATATAGTAAATTCATATAAATATTACGTATAAAATACATGTGAGGTGGTTGAAGTTGAAGAATTTTTTTTTTTTTTTAAATTTTAGTCATCAAGTTGAGTGTTCCATTAATAATCTTAAGTTTCAAAATTTCTATTCTTCTAGAATTAGCATGTGCACTCAGGAACGTCGTTAAACAACTAAATGAAAAACAATAATCATGGGGCGGTTTTTGTGCTATGCATGTGATGAGGGGAGAAACCATTCCGATATTTTTAACTTTCAATATAATAATTTAATTTGAAGAGGCCTAAAAAAATTTGAAGCCCCATCTTTTTTTTTTCTTTCATGATTTTCATTCCCACTGGTGGATTGCAAAATGAACAGTTAAGGTTCAGAATTTTATAAAATCATTTATTCTTAGTTACAGGTAGTTTACAATTGTGAATTTTTAGGTAAAATTTTAAAATTTTGTTTTTTTTATTTTTATATATTACTACCATATAATTTTCTAAGATAGTAGTATTCAATCTCAATCATTCAATTTTAATTTAAAGGCTGCGATGGACCGAGCAGGAAAAACAGAGAAAAATTGATGGGAAAAAGATCCAAATTCAGAGAACGAGTATTGAGATGAACAAGAGTGGTTTGATTGAACAATTAAATGAAAGAAAATATTTTGAAATTTAATACTCAAAGAATTAGAAGGTCCAATAAAAGATTCAGAGACAGAGAGAGAAACATTTGAGCTTCATCCTCCTCTCTTTCTTTTTTTTTTTTTTCCTTTTCATTTTTAATATGAAGTATTCTCTATTAATAATAGAAATTAATCTCTCTTATAATGAATTAACGAATAATAGACTCCTTTCGACTAGGTTTGATCTATAAATAAAAGCTGAAAATCAAAATCACGGCCACTTGTTCAAGAAATGAGAATTTCTATCACTCACGTAATCAATCTATAATTATTTCCTATCTCTTGCATTAGTTGACTCTAAAATTACTAGAGGTGATTCATTTTAAGAAAAACTCATATCTTATTAAGTTTTGTTCTCTTTGACATGTTACATAAGATAGTTTGAACGGAAACTCCACAAGTTATTCATTGCACAAATGGTTTTAAATAATAAAATTCTTCATTTACATACAAACGACAAAATCTTCATCACTTTCTAGCTACGAATTCAAATACGCGTTACACAAAGAACTTTCTATTATTTCTCATATGACTATTCTTCTTTCTTAGCAGCCAAATAACCAAAATGTTTTTCACTTTTATTTATTACTATTATTTTAATTAAGTATTTTTATTTTTTCTTTGAAATAACCATTTTTTGGGAAACTGTATGTTTTAAATAAATTTATGGGGAAATTACAAAATAGAAGCATATATTGAAATTAATTACAAATAGGGAAGGACCTCAAATTTCTAAAATTACTCCCAAAGGGGAATTCGAGAGTGGTACTTATAAATTTTTTTTGTGTGAATTATAAATATTTTTTAAAAATAATTTTTAACATGATGTAAGGAAATTTGAAATTAACTATAGAATTTTAGTGTGGAATTTGCAATTTATTTTGTAAATTTTTTTTCAAAAAAAAATCTTAAACAATAAAAGGCATCCCGGAAAGTGATGATTATTGCTAAATTTGGCAGCGACATTTATGAAGTTTTTCTTTCGTGCGAACCAACTAGCAAATTTTCAGCATCTCAATTGATGGCAGTTGAATTTAGGAGTGGCACTTGCAAATTTCTTTTGTATATATGACTTTTTAATTTAAAAGAAAAAAATTTGAAGATTATCAACTGTACACCTTTAAAATTAACCACTAAATTTGGGAGTGGCATTTATGAATCCAAATTGTATGAGTTGTATATGCACACCTTTTAAAAAAACATTTATTAATCATTTTCCACAAAGTAAAAGGTTTAAGGGATTTAAGAGCAATATCAGAAATTTGATATCCTTATGTATAATTAATTTCTTTACATATTCCCAATTTGTAATTTACCCTGACCTTTCCCCTTACATTAAGGCGGAGGTATTATTCAATGTATGGTTAGGGACCGCATATGAGTGAATGGTTATAAGTCAATATTGAAGGAGAAGTCAATGGTTCAGTCCACATCAGCTACGTGTTGTTGGATCCACAGAAGTTGTTGCTCCACATATATATATTCATTCACGTCCCCTACAAAAGGAAAAATAAAAAAATGATCCCCTGAATGTAACCCCCTGCCGTAATTATATCCGAAATACGCAATTAAAGTGAAGTAGAGACCAATAAGAAACAAATAACAATTTACAAACCCATCTACCAGACGGGGTTTTCACAATTACCTTTCGAAATCATTTATAAACTTGGTCTCATAATCACTTTTCGAATACAATTACTACGCGGAATCTCACATTCATAATAAATCAGAGTACACAAAAATAATCTCGGTTTCCATTTATTAACTCAAGCTTCATAGGGCGCATTTGCCCATTACAAGCCCTCATATGGGGATTACACAAATCCTCTTAAAGACATATACGAATAACCAAGAACTCATTCCGAATACATAATCAAATATTCTCATCCAAACATATATTCAAATATACATTTCACAATATATATACAACCTTTATCCAAATATGAATACGAACAATCCCATTTATGATAACCAACTATCACAACCAAACTCCAATGGGAGCCCTAGCCACCCTTGACTGCTTGCTCCATCCTCGATCTACATACCCTGTCTGAAATGGTGGATAGGGGAGGGTGAGATTCTAGAGAATCTCAGTAGGAAACAGATACCTATATGCATGTATGATATGTGTTTAATGCATGACATGCTTGCAATACATATCTCATGCTCACATAATGACATATCTGCGTGCTCAATGTTTCAACAACATACTCATGGCCATAGCATAACTAGAAACAGAGCTACAATCATTCATACATGTTTCACATAATCAAGCAAAGCAATACATGCATCAAAACACAAACACAAATATCAAAGCATGCAAAAGAGGTAAGTTCCCTACACTCTTTCCACGTATGCTCCAGCTCCGCTTACTCACGATCAGAACAAATACCGGACCATGATCAGGGCGAACATCAACCCTATAATCAAAGCAAGGACATAGGGTTATTCTCTATTCCAATTCCTTAACTCTCAAACACTTAGTGTTGGTTATCATTTAACACCTTTAGGTGGCTAATCAAAGCCTAAACATATGCCTAAAGGCTTGGGAAACACTTGACCAAAGATCACCTTTTAAAAGTCCAAAATGCTGATTTTTGGGGGTGGGCCGCGGCCCACAATCCTTGGGCTGCGGCCCAAGGCTGTCCAGAGATGCACAGAAACATTTGGGCTGCGGCCCAACATCCTTGGGCCGCGGCCCAATAAAATCCAGTTTCTGGCTGAACTTCCAAAAATCATAACTAATTCCACAAAAATCGAAATGAGGTGATCCCAAAGCCAAATGAAAGCTATTCAAGTCCTCTACACAGGAAAAATACTGGCCATTACTGGAAATCACCACACAAATACAGAATTCCCAAACATTCAAGACTGTCCCAAAACAGAATCCATTTTCGACCTCAAACTTTGGACAGCTACAACTCCCAGTTCCCAAAACGAAATGGCACAAGTTATATGTCCATTTTGAAGCTTAAGATGTGAACTTCAAGACTGGAAAGTTTCAGAATTTTATAACATCATTTGCCCATTCAAAACGGCAACACAAACAGACTGCCCAGACAGAATTCTCACTGGACAGAATTTCCAGTTTTGCAACCATTGTGTCCAATCCAATTCAAACCAATTCCAATGATTAAATACCACAACATGGCACCATTTTCAACATAAAACACAACCCAATTCATCCAATCAAAAATCACATGAAAATCAGGGCAAAATTCGAAATTCACTAAACTCATCCAAAAATCACAAAACTTAGATCAAAAGGCTTCAAATACTCACCTCTTCCTCTTTCCCAAACCAATTCTTTGATTCTCCATCTTTCCAAATTTCCTCAAGCCATCAAACACCTTCAATCAAGAATCTAAAACCATAGAGATGAAGCTCTCATCACTATGAACAACTTTATAGAAGGACATTAGAGCATTAGAGGACAAGAAGCCAACCAAAATCTCACCTCTAGTTTTCTCTTTCTTCCTTGAGCTAGGCGAAATGAAGAACAAGAGAGAGAAGTATGAAGATGAAAATGATGAAGATGATGTTCAGTTTTTGGAGCCACAAACCGACCTAATAGAGAGAGGGAAGAGGAAAAAGCAAACTTTGAACATTTGACTTGATCCAAGGGTCCAAAAAGTGCCACATGTCAACATCTTGCAATATCCTCCATGAGCTCACATAGGCACATGCACACATGATTCCACCCTTTGATCTATTACACAAATCAATCTCAACCATTGATCTTGAAGTTACCAATGAGTTTCCTCTTCGGTAACCGATCAATCGGTCGGTAACTTTACCGTTTTGCTCCTGATTATGGTAATTCCTCTTGAATCACCACCAACACTTCACATCTTTTCATTTAGCCCCAATATGCGCCTTCCCTCTATTTTAAGTCCATTTAGATGTTAATCCATAATTGAGCTTAAATACAGGGTTTTGGCACTGCTCACAGCACATACGAATCACATCGGGTGCCAACTCACACCATAATCTCCAAAAGGGTTCATTTATCACTATTGACATCCACTTTTGGTGTCATTAACCCTTAATCACAATTTAGGATCTTGCGAAACCGGGGCTTAGCAATCCACTTATTTCAAGCTTATTCTCTAGCCTCAAGTCTCAGAATTCGGGGTATTACACTGAACTTGTCAATGATGCCCCTGAACTTGTCAATTGGAGCCTCTAGACTTGTCAATAGACCATTTTTTCATGTTTTCTCTTATGCAAGACCTGAATGTAATTCTCCCTATATATTTCCTTAGAAAACTTATGTAAGCTTTATATACGTACGCAAGGTGCTTATTTAAAACTAAATTATGTGAGATTTTTTATACATTATGTATTCTATAAAAATTCTTTTGCTGATATCCTAAACATTTCCAAATCTACTTATTTTGATTTAATTGGATAAAAGTATACTAAGTACTCCCTCTGTCTCTAAATATAGTACATAGCTTTTGCTTCTTCTTCTTCTTCTTCTTTTTTTTTTTTTTTTGCCTTTGTCCCTTCCTATATATTTTTTTAAGAAAAGTCGACCATTGTAAATTTTGATTTTTTCACTAGATAAATATTATCCCATTAAAAAAAAATGGATTCATAAATTTATTGAGTTATTACAATGTCACAAAGTTAGTAAGAATTGCATAAATATTAAGCGCGAACAAATTTTTTTCACATAAACTATCAGCAGTGAAATTATTAAAGTTAATATGATAAGAAACACTGTTAACACTTCTCATATAAGTTTTAATATATTTCTAAATTCTTTTTTGTTACAATATACTTCTAAGTTCTGATGAAATAAAAAATATAGTTCACAAGACCATTAAGAAAGGCCTCTCATAGATACCCCAAAGCCGAAAGTCCAATTTAGGGAAACAGATACAAAGCCCACATTGTGATTGAGTTGAGAATAGAAGGAGCTTTACCCACAAAGTTCATGTACGAATTTTGATGGCAAAAATAATAAAATATTATAAAAGTGGTCCTATAGATCCTTTTTTATATATGGTTTGGGGTTTTATCATTGTTTTTATTATGTTTTATACTCCTACTACATGTTGCTGAGACTCCCAATTAGGGATAAAAAGTAACCTAACTGGAATTAATATAGGTCTCTTGGGTACTTTTTGTCAACACTCATTTCCATTTCGATATTCGAAAAGTAATAAAGACAAAGTTCCGTGGGCATAAAGAAAAGTATATATATACTGATAACAGTATTCGTTTACAATCCAGAGTCGTCCATAAACAAAATACAGAGTGCATAAAAATTCCAATATTTACAGGATTCCCTCAAAATATATTAGGCATAAACTAACTATAATCACGATCTTTAACCTTGCCTCGAGACACATGGCAATCACTTATCGGCTTCTACGCCTTTGCCTTTCAACCCATTGGCACTCGTTGAGATGTTTGTTTAGAAAAAGGGATGAGATTCCAAGGAATCCCAGTAGAAACATGTTATCATTAATAGAAAATACAAAAAGTAAATATGATATGCGCCATGTATACACCAATTAATGAACAATATAAACACATCATCATCATGTATACATGAGTAGGGCCCAGCCCCACTAATCACACAACGGTTGGATTCTCACAAACTCCCAGTGCAAGTGCACCTTTGGCACTAAATGCCCCTCTCTAAGCAAAACATGTTGTTTAATAAAGCACATTTACAAACAATGGTATCCACACAATCATATAACTATAGCATTATGTATAAAGGATAATGTCCCTACCTTAATGTTCTTTCAACCACTTTTGGATGTGCCTCGTAAAACGTGTCGCTTTCGGCTTCTGACTTGGTCCTAAAATATTAAATGTACAAGAAATAAGTCATAACCTATCCAAGTATCATTTTAGACACTTCCAAAATGTTTCGTGTGGTTATATTAGTCTATGGTGAAATTTTACCAAAATGCCTCCAGGTCCCCAGCCCGATAGCACGTTTTCTCAAAATTTTGACTAGGGCTATCTTGACATATTTTCACCTAAGGAATCCATTTCTGGGCTCAAAATTGCCAAATTCAGTGTCAAATTACAAAATTACTCTTGACAGCTCCACTTTAAGGGATTTTAGGTGCGTTTTCGTAATTATGTTTTTTCGGGCTGTTCCAAAAAAGTGACCAACTGTAACTCCTCCTGAATCTAATGGAATCATCAATTTCATGAAAATCCAACTCCTTCCCCCCAGAACAGTGCTGGCCGAAACATGCTCAAGAAAAAGAGAAAATGCAACTTTGTGTTTTAACCTCTAAAGCTTACTCCTTTCCACTTCTAATCCTTTATTAAGTCATTTAAACACATTCTAACCATGATTCAAAGAAATTTGGGCAGCATAACCCCTTAACGTTAGGACTTTCCAAATTTACAAACTCAACAAAAATCACCAAATCCAACCATACACTTCAACAACTACAATATACTAGTATATATTTGAGTTTTGTGAAGTTACCTCTTGAGTTCTTTAGCTTTCTCTCTCTAGGCATCCTCCTCTCTCTCTCCTTAAGCTCAAGATGTGTCTTCTAAACCATTGATTCCATAGAGAAGAAGAGTGTAGAGAAGGTTTTCATGCAAGACTACAAGAAACTCTTAAGAAATCAACACTTACCTTAAGCTTCTCTTCTTCCTTCTCTCTAGATCTCAAAATCTCCAAAGCTCTCTCTCTCTCTCTCTCCCCCCCCCCCTCCTGTCTCTCTTCATGGCTGAAAATGAGGAAGGGAAAGAAGATGGAAGTGTTTTATAAAATATCTCTCATTTCCTTTAATCACTTTATTTCCAACAACTCATCTTATGGTGACATTTGGCATTAGTCTTATCTCCTCCTGATTGGTGTCATAAGGTTTCAATTAGCCTTGAACTAATTTTCCTCCTCTTTTTGGTTAGCTCAAAAACCATCCTCCCTTATTCCTCACTAACCAAATGGCTTCTTCCAACTAATCTAACTAGATACTCAAGTGCTGTACCATAATCATAATTACCATGTAAAAGAAGCAATATTTTAACACAATTAGACATGTGCTCATCTTTATCAATTATAAACTAATCCCTTTACCATAGGATAATGACACTTGGCATATTTAATCCCATTAATAATTTTTCCCTCCCATTTTTCTTGTGTTGGGAGAAATTTATAAGAAAAAGGGAAATAAAAATTGTTTCAACATTTCCATAATGCAATTAAAGGAAGTATTCACAAGTCCTTCCAATTTCACAACTCTTGATTTATTCCACCAAAAATATTCCAAATATACATTCTCCTTTATTTTCCTTAATTAATTGAAATTAACTTCAATTAATTGGAAAATAATTAATCTTGTGCTAAATTGGCAAAATTATGATTTTTCTATTACCATTGTAATTTAATTTCCCTTCTCATAAATATGAATATTTCTAAAATTCATAAGTTCCAAATTTCATGAATATTCACCATTTTATTGAATTTCCAGGATAATTACAATATATTTGGGGAATATAAAATTTGGGGTGTTACAGTTCTCCTCCACTTAATTAAATTTCATCCCTGAAATTTGCTATACTTACACAACCATAAATTATGGGTAATGTTTCTTCATACTTTCCTTTGTTTCCTATGTAACCTCTCTGGGCGATAACCCTTTCCAGAAGATCTTGACGAATAGAATGCTCTTGTTTCTAAGTTGCTTTTCCTGTCGATCAATGATTCAGTCAGGTGTGACTTCGTAAGTCAAATCTTTGTGCATTTCCACATCTTCGTACTCTATTATGTGTCCTAGATCAAGTTGATACTTTTTCATCTGGTAAACATGGAAAACATCATATAGCCTGCTCAGATTTGGTGGCAAAGCGATGTGGTATGCTACAGGCCCAATCTTCTCTAAGATCTCGGACGGACCAATGTACCTTGGTTGCAGCTTCTTTACTTTCAATGCTCTACTAATACCCATAACTGGTGATACTTTCATGAATACGTGGTAACTAACTTCAAATTCCAGAGGTTTTTGCCTCTTATCTGCATAACTTTTTTATCGACTCTGAGCACCTAGCAACCTATGCTTAATCAATTTTATCTGCTACGTTGTCTGATCAACAAGATCTAGCCCCAATAATTCCCTCTCAAACAACTCAGTCTAGCATAAGGGCTATTGACACTTCCTCCCCTAGAGTGCCTCATATGGAGACATCTGGATGCTCGAACGATAACTATTGTTGTAGGCAAACTCTACTGACAGAAAGAATTTGTCCCAACTACATTTATAATCAAGCACACACGCCCTTAGCATATCTTTAAGGGCTTGTGTTGTTTGTTCTGTCTGCCCATCAATTTGAGGATGATATGTTGTGCTGAATCGGAGCTTGGTATCTAAAGCTTTATGTACCGCCTTCCAAAACTTGGAAGTGAACTGTGGATCTTGATCGGAGATAATGTTCTTCGGAGTACCATATAATCTCACAATCTCCTTAATGTAGATTTTTGCTAATTTGTCAGGAGAATAGTTAATACTAATTGGTAGGAAATGAGCTATCTTTGTGAATCTATCAACTATCACCCATATAGCATCATGGTTTCTAACCTTAGGCAACCCTGTTACGAAATCCATAGTAACGCTTTCCTACTTCCACCCAGGAATCTCAGGATTTGTCAAAAGCCTCGATGGTCCCTAATGTTCAACTTTCACTTTCTGACATGTCAAACAACGAGTAATGAACTCAGTCACCTCTCTTTTTACCCCTGGCCAATAGTATTGAGCCTTAATGTCATGGTACATCTTTGTAGCCCTTGGATGTAGAGTATACTTACTCTTATGTGCTTCCTCCAGGATTTACTATTTCAGTTCCGGTTGTGGTGGAACATAAATCTGCTTTTTATACCTAACTAATTCACTAGGTGACAAGTCGTATTCCTGGGTTTTGCCACTATCAATCATACCTCTGATAGATAGTGCTTCATCACCATGCTGTTGAGCTTCTTCAATTACCACCCTTAGATCATTGTATATTTCGCTAACACCACTGCCTAACAAAATCTTACTAGACAAATTTAAATCTCTAAAATCCTCAATCAGTTTCTACTCATAGATCATTATGGCTACCACCTGCAATGATTTCTAGCTTAATTCATCAGCAACAACATTAGCCTTGCTGGGATGGTATTTAATTTCTAGATTATAATCCTTCAGCAACTCCATCTATCTGTGCTGTCTCATGTTGAGCTCTTTCTGATCATACAGGTACTTCAAGCTCTTGTGGTCGCAGTACAACTCTACAGTCTCACTATAGAGATAATATCTCAACATCTTCAAAGCAAACACAATTGCCGCCAACTCAAGATCAGGAGTGGGATAATTTGATTCATGAGGTTTCAGCTGTCGAGATGCAATGCCACCACCTGATCATGCTACATTAATGCGCATCCCAATGCATACCTACTAGCATATGTATAAACAACATACGAAAAAACTGTGGATCTGGAACTATTAACATTGGTGCTTTAGTTAACCTCTACTTTAACTCCAGGAAGCTCTTTTTACAATCCTCATCCCACACAAAATGTTGGGCTTTTCGAGTCAATTTCGTTAACGGTAATGCGATTCTGGAGAAATTCTATATAAACCTTCGATAATAACCAGCTAGACCCAGAAAATTGTGTACTTCAAATATAGTCTCTGGTCTCTTCCAGTTCAGTACTGCTTCCACCTTACTAGGATCAACAAAGACCCCTTGCTGTGAGACAATGTGGTCCAAAAACTTTACCTCTAAAAGCCAGAATTCACACTTGCTCAGCTTGGCATAGAGTTTACTATCTTGTAATACGTTCATAGTTCTTAGATACTGTTCGTGTTCATCTTTACTCCGTGAATACACTAGTATATCATTTATAAAGACTACTACGAATTGGTCCAATTACGGACGGAAGATTCAATTCATGTAGTCGATGAACACAGCAGGTGCATTGGTCAGCCCAAATGGCATCACTAGAAACTCATAATATCCATATCTAGTTCTGAAAGCAGGCTTCGATACATCTTCTGCTTTTACCCTCAATTGGTGGTATCCCGATCACAAATTGATCTTTGAGAATACACAAGAACCAGATAACTGATCGAGCAAATCATCAATTCTACGGAGTGGATACTTGTTCTTGATGGTCACCTTGTTCAAGTCTTGACAATCGATACAGAGACATAGGCTTCCATCTTTCTTCTTTACGAAGAGCACTGGAGCACCTCAGGATAATACGCTAGGTCGTATGAACCCTTTCTCAAGTAGTTCCTTGATCTGCTTCTTTAGCTCCGCCATTTCACTTGGAGCCATATGGTATAGGGTTTTGGAAATTGGACCCACTCCAGGCCTCAATTTTTCTCTTTTCCTTAATTTATTTTTTATTACAAAATTGACTTTATGACCAACTTTGTACTAAGCCTTATCTCATGACACTTGCTCTTTCTCTTTTCCTTAATGTCCATCGTAAATATGAGAAGAAGAAAAAAATATGAAGATGCCAATTTAAAACATCTCATCATTTTTTCTTTTTGATTTATTTTTAAATTGGATTTATGACAAGGGTTGTACATGTGCTTATCCTTTGTTAATTGAGTCCTAACCTTCCATTTGCGTAGAACTAATTCCCATCTCTCCTCCCCCTTGGCCCGTGATGTGATTTAAGTCCTTCCCAAACCCAAATTTGGTTCCTCCAATTAGCACAACTAATTTGCACAAGTTTATATTATTTTAATCTTAATTAAACATGTGCCCAAACTTTAATCAATATTATTTAATCCTTCGCTTGTTTTGATGACACATGACATACTTATGAGGCAAATAATAATTTTTTCCTCCTATTTCTTTATACCACACTTTACACAATTGCCATTACATCTTTTTTTTTTCAAATTCGCAACAATTGGTAATTTTGGCAGATTTTCTAACCAAATTTTGAAAAATCATAACTTTATTTGTAGAACTTCAATTGGAGTGATTCCAAAGGTTATAGAACACTTATTGAGTCTAGATTAAAAAAAAATATAGTCTTTAGCCAACTAAAAGCTCATAATTCTCAGAAATTCTATTTTTGGAAGCTGCCACAAAAACTCTATAGTTTTACTGGGTTAACTTCAAAAATTCATAACTCTCAATCTGCTGGTCCAAATTTCTTACACTACCTATCAACCTAAAACTTAGGATGTCTACTTTTATCCTGTAAAATTTTACAATTTTTAGCATCATTGGATCATCCACAACCATACAGCAATATCACTGCCTCATAGGAAATTTTCACTGGCAGCAAATCCTCATTCCTGGGACTCTTGCTAAACTGGGGCTTAGCTATCCACTTGATTGAGGCTTATTCTCAAGCCTCTAATTCCAAAATTTGGGATATTATATTTCTCCCCCTGTTCAATAAATTTCGTCCTCGAAATTTGAACATCTACAACCTGAGGATCACTTCTTATCACTCAATCCATCTCTTTATCATGTGCAGTCTCACAAGCTGTGCAACATAATGATCATATTCAATCTATCTTTTTCATATGCAAGCTCATCGAGTAAGCAACAAAATCATCATATTCTCATCCAAGATCTCAGATATTATTCAGCATTCATCATTCATTCTGTACACGGTATGTAGCGTGTGTGTGTGTGATTCTACAATTCAGGTTTGTAAATAATATGTTGACTTAAATCACCATAAATTGAGAACATATAATTTTTAATGCTAAAGGGAAGGATCTTGAATCTATCTCCTGCTATCCAACCTCATGCTTCAAATACAAATTGAAACAGTAGACTTAATTCCTGGATCTAATCTTTTTGAGCATGAATTGTCTGAACCCTCTTAAGGGGTAGATTTGCTTTTGTCAATCAAGATGCTCCCACAAGGGCATAAGAGGCAAAAGCACAGAGAAGTATGCAGCTTTTTATTTCCTCAGTGGGTTAAATAAAAACAAGAGACTATAAATAAAATATAGTTGGCAACCTCAGCCTCAAGCCATAAACATGGAATAATTCAATGAATAACACTTCTCCTTATGGGGAAGATTAGCAGCTGTCCAATTTGGACCTCTCCAAGATCAGTTAAGTTTCTTTACTTCTCTTTTAACTCCCTCCTATCTCTGTCTCGGAGTCATACCAAATTAAGGCCAATCTTACATAAAAACAATGCCCGTATTATATCAATCAACCTTCCAATTCCTTTAAAACCTTCCTAAATGTAATAAATAATTGACTAATTTAACTTAGAATTGTGACATTGTACAAGCCAAAAGCAGAGAATAACAAATTTATATGCTGAAACAAGTGACTTGTACTAATGAATCCTATATCATTCTGCCATGATGATTACATATCTTGTTAAATCCTCACCTTTAACAAAATATTTACTAGATAAAAAATACAAAAAAAAAAAACACGTGCCACTGAAGTCTATTAATTCGTTTTTAAACTCCATTTCAAAGCTGATTTTGCTAAATTTTATTTGCACACTTGGCAGGTGGAGCAAGTGTTGATGTTAGGGGTGTAAGTGGACTTGGAGGTAACACTTGCACCATTTTTTTTTGTGTTGTTGAAATTCAAGCTTCAGTAGCAATTTCATATAAGTCAAGCACTTGTCATTTAGCAAAAGTAGTGGAGTACTAAATTAATTATATTTCCTGTTTTCTCCAATTTTTTTCTAGTATTATGTTTATCCTGATGCATTTTTTGTTGTTAATTTGGTATTCACCCTCTCATAAGGATGTACTTAGCTTTTAGAAAATGTGATATCACCTGATATCTTGTCACAAAATGTGAATGCTATGTGTTTGTAACATGAAAATGGTTATCTTCTTGATTTATTTTCCATATAGATAGCATTATGTAAAATTTCAATTTGGATTTATCTTATTGAAGCCTTATGTACTCTTTTTTGGAGTGGCTTGTTTCAGTCTCTACTCTTACTTGTAAGGAATAACTCCTGATTTTCTTAACTTTGCTTGGTGAGTTGGCTGTGTTAATTTGAAAACCAAGTTATGAAGAAATAATATCATCGTGTCCAAAACTCAAATTTTTGTTTTCAACAAAATGAAAGAAATGCATAATTGTATTCTCTAATGGTTCTATTATTTGTAGCAAGCATGAAGCCTCATTTCTTGTCCTGATCTGTGGTTGTAGTATATGGAACCCGGCGAGTCTTAATGTGTGTGATGGATTTTGATAATGCTGTCTTGTTAATATAAGTAGGAGCTGTTTCATCTTAATCTGTAAAATAAACATTAATAATGCTGTCCCTAGTTACTATAAGCAGGCACTCTTTAGTCAGCTTTTAATGTAAAACTGTAGATTACCGTGCTTGGAGATTCAGTTCAATAATCTCTGGTGTATATGCAGGTGGTGCTTCATGCACATTAGAAGTTCTGCGAGCATTGCCTGTATTGAAGAAGGCATATGGAAACAGCTCGCGTAAGGTTTTGCATGTTGGCCCTGACACTTGTTCTGTGGTATCTGGTTTGTTGAAAGAAGAGGAAACAGAGGCCTGGGAAATTGAGCCGTATGAGTTAGATGATGTTAGTGCAAACTGCAAGACTCTTGTACGTGAGGGCATTGTGCGTGCAGTTGACATAAAGTTTCCTTTACCGTATCGTGCAAAATCATTTTCTCTTGTCATTGTCTCAGATGCACTGGATTACTTATCTCCAAAATATCTGAATAAAACTCTGCCGGATTTGGCAAGGGTTGCTGCTGATGGTGTTATCATCTTTTCTGGTACATCATCATGAATTTCCATTATTCAAGATTATTCCAGATTATATATTTTTTCTAGAATTTGGTTTATGTGAACTACATTTATTTGACCAATGAGCGTTTCATCCCCCTAAATGACTTGACACCACATTTGCTATGGGAAATTTAGTCATTAAATATTAGCAGTGATGCATTTTGTTATAGCTTGGTGCAATGTTTTCGTGCCTTGTGGTTCTTGTTCTATCCTGAATCAATCTTCCGTATTGAAACAATCCATTTTCAAGTAATTGACTTGAAGTTTGGCTGATAATAATCATCGGTTGTCTATGAATTTCCTTATATTTCTGTTTTTTTAAAAGACAAAACTTCATTTGATCTTCATCCTTTTTGGACGTATGTTTAGCAGTTCATGTTCGGTGTGATAGCAAATGATGATCAGATGTACGTCTACATTTCTTGGCCTGATTTATCATCTTTATGCATAGGTTTTCTAGGTCAGCAAAGAGCTAAAGATGGAGAAGTAGCGAAATTTGGCCGTCCAGTAAGTGACTCTTTATTAAATGTTAAATTATGTTTTTCAGTGTAGGCATTTAATGTGGCTACTTGCAGCTGTGATGTTAGTGGTTAAAAATTGGACAGAGTATGCACTGGAAAAAGAGACTACAGAGGGATTGCAAGGACAATATAATTTATTTTAGCATACCAGGATCCGGATTGAAACCTTTTTGGAAGAATAAAATTTCCTTGACATTTCTTTCTTAAAAGATATTTATTACCTTTGTTAATAATTAGGACCAACCAATTTGATGTTAAAAAGGGACTTTATTTTAGTTCAAATTGTAAAATAACCTGTTAGTATTAAATATTTAACAAATATTGACAATGTTGAAGTAAGCCACAGAGAATAACTACCATCAACAATTGGAAGTCTCTGGAGACAATAAATAGCGTTGTTCAATTCCATACTCTATATCACTAAAGTTTCCCTCATTTTGTATCTGTTGGTAGTATTCCTTGCCCCATAAATCTTCCCTTTTTCTTATTCATAATTTTATGTCAGTCTTTTTTAACTAATTAGCATCTGCCTAAAGAATAATCTCTGTGGATTTGATCATTGAATAATAATGTTTTAATGGGATTTTCCATCTGTGAAGGCCAAATTACGTAGCTCGTCATGGTGGATAAGGTTTTTTGTACAGAGTAGTTTAGAAGAGAATGAAGCTGCAGGAAAGAAGTTTGAGCAAGCTGCAGCTAAGAGATCATACAAGCCATCTTGCCAAGTATTTCATCTCAAAGCATACCCCTGAGATTTTTAGTGGTTATTATTTTTCACTCAATTAAGAGCCCAAAGGGTAAGTTAAGTTCAATAGATTATATGGAAAATTATAGTTTTCACATTCCAAGTTTGGATTATAGTGAGACAATATAGATGTATTTCATTGTGATGATGGTTTCAAGTTCAATGGTTAATTGTTAATTAATGGCATTGTATCACTATTGATTTCGATTAGTGTTTAGACGAAGTAATTATGAAACCCCTATTTATTTATAGGTAGCTATATGTTTTGATTTTATGTTTACAAATATGTCAACCTCTATGCACAACCAAACAGTAAAGGAAATAATTTTGTCTCTTGAGGCTTTGCTTATACTGTCACCAAGCCAATGGAGGTTGTTTAAACAAAAAAAAAAAAAAAAAACTTAGTGTGTCTCTCTGTATTGTATCAAATTTGAGGAATGAATCACACTGGTTATGACTTCTGAATGTTGCTATATGTTTGATGTTATGTTTACAAGTATGTTAACCCCTATACATGACGAAACACACTGAAGTTTCTTGTAAACTCGGTGGGTTGTGCGCATTGTATGGAATTTGGGAAGTGAATTCATACTATTTATGATATGTGAATATCATAATTTCGTATCAAATCTAGTTGGTTTTGGTCTTCGTAGTGTCAAATCATGATTTTTGGTCCCTTACATTTATTTCATTTGAACGTCAGTCCCTGTATTTTTATAAGGATTTAGACCTAGAGAAGGAGAGTTCTGGGGTCGGGGAGGTTATTATTAACACCAACCCCATGGCCTCCCCAACGTCGCTCTGATAACCTCAAAACTTTGGATCTGCTTCCTGGACAAATATGGTGAAGTGGCAGAACTGGAAGACGAATTCAAGTGGCTTCATGGTCTGAGGAGTGACACTAGGCAGTAGGCAGTGAAGGTGCCGCAGTCCTTGGCTCAGGTGAAGAGGTCATAAGCACATACAACAATTATATTAGTCTTCTTGCCCAGTAAGCAGTCCACATCAACAAATTTAATGGTGGCATTGCCACATCATCAAATCTTATATCATTAATAATACATGGACTAATGTTTTAGACGGAATAAATTTAAGGGACCAAAAACATGTTTTAATATTATAGAGATAGTGACTAAAATCAAAATACAAACAAGCTATAAGGATCAATAATGGTATTGCCGGACAAGAAAATTTCTATTTTTCCATCTATGCACAGATACGTATACATATATTTGCTTTGTTTTGTTTTTAATTACATATTGATGTGATATATCAATCATAACTATAAGTAGGCACTGCACAAACTGTTGATATTTTCGTAAACCATAAAAGATTATTAAACATAATAAGAGAGGAGCTCGATTGGGTAGAAGTTTCCAGCCATGCTTGTCTTCAAGATCACCTAATTGGATGCCTCTAATCATATCAAACAGCTTCATTGATGTTGTTCCTTCTCCAGTTTTAAATTCAACCCTTCATTTAAGTATATATAATTAATATTATTAATAACCTTTATTTTTTTTGGCTTATCTTCTTGTTCTTGTTATTTTTTTTAATATTATAGATGTGGTGATTAAATGAGAAATGAATGTTATGTAACCTTTTATCTTTGTAGGTTATGCTCTTAACAGGAGAGATTTCAGCAGCAGTTCCAGTGCAGAAAACCTCATCGGCTTTCGTAACTTCTTCAACTGAAAATCTGCGTTCTTCAACCTAATCATATTTTCAATAATATTTTTTTTATAGTTAAAAGTTCATTTTATGGTAAATTTCAACTTCTCTCTCTCTCTCTGTTTTTTTTTTTTTTGCTTTCTTTTTTCAGCAACTGGATATGATTTGTTATCCAATGTTACCGTAATAATACCGATCAAGCTGAGCAGAGCCTCTTTGACCAAGAAAACAAAAGCTGAGCGGAGTCTCAACCAAGCGAAAATTCTCCCAAGATGATTTTCTTTTCTTTTCTTTCAATTAGAAAATTGTAAATTCTAAAAATCTTAAAAGATACCAATGCCCTATTTAATGCTCCCTCCAGATCTTTGTTCTAAATATAAGCCACGTGTATTTTATATTTGTTAATATTTTCCTAATTTATCCTTATTAAAGCTGTTTCAATAAAAATCAAGAAGGAAAAGAAATTAGAGAATTAAGAAAGATAACTAAGAAATTTTAAAAAATACATATAATATTAACTAATTTCTTTAATTTAATTAAATTAAATAAACATATCTTATATCAGATAGCAGAAACCGAAAAAAAAAAAAAGTACCCGTAAATATTTGGGTATTTCACTAGAAAAGTGTTTAGTACAAGGAATTACTTGCCAGCTACTTGGGATTGGGAAACCAATGGGATTCGGGAATATGATTGGAGTTCGGAGGAGGTGATATTGAAAATTTTATTCCGGGATTGGCTTTTTTAGACCAAAATGCCCTCCCATCACTCTCCAACTCCATTGGCATCATACTTCACCACGTCTCTCTCTTCCTTCTCCTTATGATTGGCCCTCGGTAGAGGCGGTTATATGGTTGGGCCTGCTGGTTTTGGCGGGGTGTTTGGGTTGGCAAAATGCTAGCCAGCAAAAATGTGGCTCGGATAATAACATGAGAATCTATTGCTTGCTTTATTTATTTTTAAATTTTTTTTTCCAAATTCTTGCTTCACATCAAAAATTTGTTTTAGTTCAACTTAATTGAATTTATTAATTCTTTTGTTTGACCGTTTTGTTACACAGATCTTCATAACAATGATATTTACTTATCACTTTATTATTTGGCATGACCCATATACTTGCAGTGCAAACAATATGATTACTTGATGTGAGGTTAAACTTAAATTAAATTTAAACCCTTTTAATCTTATGCTACTGGAGTTCCTAGTAAACGCTCCATTGACCATTTTTTTATGTGCAAATTGACTTTAGTATTATAGCAATAAAAGATTCTTTCAATGTTATGGGACCTCTCCTCTCTCTTAAAAACATATACTTAACTCTAAATCGTTAACTCCATTAAGAAATATTCTAAATTTTTTAATTAAAATTTAATTTTTCACACACAAAACATTTCAATGAAGGCTGGAGTTTGGGGACCTCATTCAAACATGGCACATGACACTGTCATTGGGACAAATTGCCATTAACATTTAGCATAATATTTAATTAAGAGGAAGAAAAGAAATATTTTTTTGATACAAAAAGAAAGGAAGTATTAATTGTATTTTTATGAACAAAACCATGTATTATACGCACTCTGGGTCAATGTGCACTTGGCACAAAACCATGTATTTTTATGAACAAAACATCGATATTTTTTATACAAAAGAAAAGAAGTTGTAAACTAAACCACACATTGGGCTCCCATTATACTCACTGTGAGCCTATATGTACTTTGCATAAAATCTACGGCACTGCATATTATTTGTTTTCTTTCTATCAGCATACTCCATATTATTTACAACTTATAAATAGTACAATTTTTTTAAAAATAAATTTTATGTTATGTATAGATCAGTTTAGATTTAGAGATAAGAACCACATGATCCAGTAGATTCATGTATTTCTTAAATTCTCAATCTTATTTAATAAACAATATATAAACTATCTGTTTTTAATGGTTGCCTGCCATCAGTACGATGTCATATCTTGCATTAAGTGAACTATATGGGATGATGAGATGTTTTCTCCCCTGGATATATGGGATGATGAGATGAAGCTTAGATTACCGAGTAAATGATGTGATGTCGTGATAACAAAAGTGAACAGTAACCGAGTCCACCAGAAAGAACTTCATTCCCTTGAAACAAGGAAATGATTCAAACCTATATATTGATTGAAATAAAAAAATACCAATTAACTATATCTAAAATGTCAAAATTCAAATTCAAGGCTAAACCGTTAACTAATTCCTAATCAAATACGAGGTCTAATTAAGAATTTTTGGATATTATTAAAATACCAAAATTCCCCTTTATAGTTGAAAAGGAAAATTATATTGCATGTATGTTCAAGTAGAGGAATTCTTAGGTGCGGTGGGAGTACCATCTTGTTCATACTCTATTCAATAAAATACTCCAACGGGAAATGATTTAATCTTATGTGGCATTCGTATAAAATCATAAAACATAATATATCATATTGATTTAATTGTGATTTAGTTAAAAATGTAGGCCTGAATTGATATTTTAGTAAAATTGCATCCAAATAGTACTTCTACTTATTAAAATTTTTTAGCTATTTAAGAATTCAATCTTACATGACATTTGACTAAAAATTAGTTAAAACTTTAGGCGTGAATGTAAACTTTAGTATTTCAATTGGATATAATCAGAATTTTCCCTAGATTAAATCATATGAGAAGAGTTACTTCAAATAAGTTCCACAATATGCTTAAATTTGATTCCATGACATCAAATGTAATTATATAATAGTAAAAGTGTACGTTTAGTCTTTTAATTTTATATATACGATTTTAGTTTGGTCCTTTAATTTTATAAAGTATCTTTTTTTTGCCCTTTAACGCTAACATTGTTAATTAGTCTTAAATGATTATTTTCATTTTTGCCAATCATTGTTATTTTCACCACTACAAAAATTGCGATACATGAAGGTTATTAATTGCCATACATTACAATTTCAAGCCGACATATATGCAGGCGCTATAAAAGCTCGACAAAGATACATTGCAGTTCCGAACTGTTATATATTCTAGACATATTATAACATTTATAATATGAGGTTTGGGGAGACCTTGATCGGCCCATTGATGTGATAATAATTAATGGACACATGTAAACAATTGTCATAATATATGGTAATACAAGCATAATACATGACGGTCTCATTTTACAATCCTTATTTATTCAGTAATATATATAATGGTATGTATATAAGAACCATGACTATTAATAAGTACATAAATAACATTTTATAATAAAGAACCGTGTACATTTATAATACATGACGGTTTTTATAATAACCATGATGTATGGATATAAGACTTTTCAAGTAAGAGTTTCTGAGCTGGTTGACCTCCTCTATATATATAATAGAATAGTAATACCTTTTACATCAAGTACCTATGCAATTCGGATTAGATCAAGACATTTCGGGCTTTGAGGGGGAGAATCAATGGCAAGTATTGATGTATATAAGTGATAATGTAACTATTGACCTATATATAATTGTGTATCTTCATAGGAATTAACCATGAAAAGGAAAAGACTATGGGGAAAAAATATGTACTCGTATCAAAAAGGGTGGATGGGATATGCAAACATGTGAGTTCAAAGTTTTGCATAACCCCTGCGCCCTTTCTGATACAGGTATTTGTTTTTTACCAAAAGTTTTGCATAAGTAGCTCAGAAACTCTCAAATTGAAGAGTTTCATATTGATTACAATATTGAATTTCATAGCATTTAATTTGGTGCCACCTATTTAATAGGAAAATAGGAGAGGAACCTTCAGTTAGAGCAATATAAGATTTCCAAAAAAAAAAAAAACATAACTTCACAACAATAAATTCAATATGTCACCTAAACTAGCTTATTCCCAGAGCTTGTTCATGTATGACTCTCGGTATACTTGAACTAGTTTATTTATAGAGCTTGTTCATGTATGACTCTTATTGGTACACACATGAACTAGTTGATTCATCATCCCTATTTAAACTTTTCCAATGATGTGGATACTTCCAAAAAAGGAGATGTATTTTCCTTAGGGATCATATGTCCAAAGCAATTTGAAGTAACTTCCTATAACAGAATGAGAACCTTCATTAGAGCAATAATAGGTTTTTCAAAAAAACATAACTTCATAAAAACAAGTTAATGTCATTTTGAATGCTTTGTTGAATAAGGAGATTATAGCACCAAAGGAAAGCGCCTAACTAGGGTTCAAGAATGATAAGTGTGAAGGTATTGACTATCATGGCTATCACTGAGAAGTAAGAGGAAGGCTTTTTATGGTGGGAGTTGATTGAAAATGACTCTTGATGGCCAAAAAAGACAACAGGAGCACTAGGGTTACGATGTTAGAGGGTTTCATTTAGCAGACTAAGTGTCAAGTGTGTTCTATTTTAGGCGCTTAAATAGAAGAGGAAGGGTAGGGTTTTTTGGGTTGTCATGCTGAAGACTTTGCATAATGGTTGTATCAATAAAACTATTATCATTTGTCATAATTTATGTTGTTACATATATCAAGGTTATTAGTTAATAACCGTGAGGTATTTTTTTAAAAAAAAAAATTTGGGCATGGATTTTCTAGCAAGTCTTCATAGCATTTCATCTTGGTGATTGAAAGAATAGAGGAGGACGAAGAAGAAATAGTATGATAAATATAAAGAAATTGGGAGTTTATCTAGATTTGAACCGTCATTACATATACTGGAAGTTGAAGAGGAGCCATCGCACGTAGTGGTGATTAATGAAAGGGTACTTGGGCCTCGTGCGGATCAACGATGAATGAAGAAGCATAGAGTATTCTTATCATGAGAATGGAGAAGGGGAATGGCTTTGACCGTTTAGTTGAGGGTTATGTTGTTTTTCTGATATGAAGTTGGAAAGCAAATCATTTGTATGTCATCTAATGTTTCATGACGATTTTACCGTAAGAACCATCATTCTCATGAGACTATTTATTATGGTTACAAAGTATAATAGTTAGGTATTTGCATGTCTAATAAGTGACAGTCTTTACTTAATAATCGTAATGTATATACCCTTTTTTTAAAAAAAAATTAGTGGTTGATTATGCAACCACCATTTTACAAAAAAAAAGAAAGAAAAAGAAAGAGAGAGAGAGAGAGAGACCAAGTAAATAAACAAACTAAAAATAAAAAGTTATAGAGATGTTTTAAGAATATGATGCATCATCAGATTATTCATTCTCCAGTAACTTGCCCACCTTCTCGTTCAAAGAGCGAACAAGGGAGGTAAGTTCCTTCAAGTACTGATCCATGCGTCCTTGCTCTCACAAGTAAACCTAAACCATATGATGGAGCTCATAGGTTGTGTGGACGAGACCTTCAATGGTTGTTGGCAGAGGGAGTTCATCTTTCTGGTTTTTGCTAGATGATGAATTAGAAGTTCTCATGCATATAATCATAATGTTTTGTTGAATTAGAAGTTGGCTTAGAGAAGTTGAAATGGAAGTACATTAGAGAAGTGGAGTTTAGTTTTTGGATGTTTATATAGATCGAGAAGGTTATATAAATTAAAGATGATATTTTATAAATAGCGACTGTTAATTCTTAATAATCGTTATGTATTTGACAATTTTTTAAAATTTATTGATGTCTACCCTTAATTAAGGTTCTTAATTAGTAAATGTGAACTATCTCTGATGATGAGAATGAGGATGAGGAGGAGGAGGAGGAGGAATTTAATTATAATTGTCATCTTCTTGTTGCTCGTCCTCTTGCATGTTCTCACCCTCATCCTCATTCTCATCATCGGAGGAGGGAGATGAAGGCTAGGTTAGATTGTTATCATCAGAATGGGGAATGGGAAAGATTTCTAACCATCACAACGTTATTGTTTCATGACAGGTTTTTTCAACAACCGTCATTCTTGTGAGACAAAATATGACCATTACTGATTACCACAATTATTTATTTCCTTGGACTTCTATTAAGTGATGGGTTTTACTTACTAACTGTTATGTACCAACCACGTCACCCCCTCAGCTGGTGCCTCCGCCCCCTCCGCCAATCCATATTTGAGCCAAATGATGAGATGACATAAGAGAAAAGAACACTGAAGAAGGGTCTTGTTGAGATAAAGGAGGTTCAAAAAGCCAATTGCGAGAGAGGGATGAAACTTATTGTGAGATGGAACAAGAAAGGTCAAATTGTGAACTTGTCAGATTTCAAAATTTGACCTTTCTTATTCCATCGATAGTAAATTTCCTCCCTTCTCTCTTAATTTTCTTTCATGACAAGAACCTTCCCTAGTGCTTTTTGCTCTTGTGCCATGCATCTTGTAATTTGGCGCAATACATGGATTGGCAAAGGGGGCGGCGACACTGGCTACGGTTGGGGGGCGAGTAGGTAGGATCCTCAGTACTTGAGCCATTTGTGGAGGAGGAGGGGGTGGTGGTGATGGAGGAGTTCCTTGTGATCCTTAGAGATGATGAAGTAGAGAAGAAAGAGGTCGATAAAGAAAAGTAGTAAGAATCATAAGGAATAGTTGAGTTCAAATAGAGGTCCATCAGATTGCAAAAAGTTATGATGAGTTATGACTTATAAAGGTCTAACTGGATTACGAAGGGTTACGGTGAATTATGACTTTGAAGAGTTAGATGATGGTTGTTTTTGGAGACTTTTATGTTTTGTCTTCTCTGATATAAGAGGTTAGAAGTCAAATAATTTGTAAGTGTCACATGGCGGTTGTTTCGAAAGAATTATCATTTTTGTTACTAAATAAATGGCGATTATTGACTTCAACCGTTATATTTGTGTTTTCACAAATTTCGCCTCTTAATACATGTTGGTTATAACTACCCATTACTTTTAAGTATTATATATTATTACGCGAGCTCTATCTCGACATACATGACTTTTATTAGTTATAACCATTATGTATTATTCGCTATAAAAGCCTAAACTGTAGTAGTGTTTATTAAAATTAAACTCAATATATCAGCATTTTTGTTAAGTAGGGTTAAATGACTAAAAACGCTTTGTAAAATTAAGGGACCAAAATAAAACTATGTATGGGGAGTTAGAGGAATAAAGTGTAATTTTGCGTTATATAATTGTATGGATGAGTTGTGCAAAAAAAAAAAATGTATGGATGAGATGAAATAGGACTGTAGTGAACGTGATTCACAAGACGCGCAGCTCTTTTCAGGTTTTTCTGTTTCCGTGGTTTGTGGTCAGTCTTTGCGGCACAAAATCATCCGTTAATACCGTTGATCTTTTCTAATTTAGTCCACTTTTTGAACTCACTATTGGACAAAACTTCTTTGCGTTTGTTCATTCATTTGAATAATATAATATATACACTACTAGAAAAAAGGGTTTTAACGTCCCTTTTTTTGGCCTTTCAACGTCTGAAAACAGAGGGACGTCTATGTGAGGGTCGTAGAAAAAAACGTCATTAACGTCTGTAAAACTGGGGACGTAGTAGGCAGACTTTAGACGTCCCCAGAAGAGCTGGGGACGTCTTAGGTGGACCTTAGACGTCCCCAGCTCTTCTGGGGACGTCTAAAGTGTCGCCAGCAGTACTATCCACGTCCCTTTTTTATTAAGGACGTTGAAAGTTTTTTTTTTTTTAAAATGGACCTTTTATACATATTGCACTGTCTGGAAAATATGTAAACTGCAGAAATAGAATTCCAACAACAGCAGTTCAGCAGAATGAAAACAACAACAAACACAGTGATCAACCCAAGGCTACTACATGCCACACAAACTTTCAAACCACAAACTACACAACAATCTATATCCAAGTCTACTACATGCCACACAAACTTTCGAACCAGACAAACTACACAGCAATCTATATCCAAGTCCCCAGTTTGTACAATAACCAAGACTAAAATCCAATCCATATCCAACAACAATAACGCTAATTATATGTACTACCACAAAAGTATGTCCTACACAAACTACTAAAGACTTTACTCTTCTGGTACACGTTGAAGAAGATGTCCAGCCATAAAGTCTCTGATCATATTTAAGTCTTCATATGAGTAGGCATCTTCATTGTCAAAAATCTGTAAATTAGAAAATAAGCTTAGATGAAATAATGAATGAAGTGAATGAATTCCCATTGAATCACAACACCAAGAATATTATCCTCAGAGAATGAAGAAGCGATTACTTGCTCAAAATCTTTCGTAATGCCACTCTGAATGATGTTAAACATATAAAGCAAGACATAATATCCACATTCCCAGCCGCCAGGTTGTCGAGGGCACTATAAATCAAAAGCAAATGGTTAAAATCAATAAAGGCATATCTAAAACGACCGTCAATCAAAATAACTTGATTTGAAACTACGTACCTTTGGAAACAACCATCTTGGATCTTTGCCACCTCTACGTTCGCGTGGCCCGCCAAGCGCTCGATACGTCGTGCATGCGCTATCATGAAAATGAAAATCAACATAAATTAGAATAATTCATTAAGTCAAGAATCAAGAAGCAATGAAATACAAAAAAATAACTTACTGGTTGAAGACGCTTTTAGTTTCTTTGTCTGGTCTTCTATTTAAGGAATCAAACCAGTAAACAACGTGCGACTTAGGACAGACAACACACAAACTCCAGTGATAACTATCACAACATATACAGATTAAAATGAAGTTAGATGGCAAGGCAATTATTTACTAAAAATCTCAAATACACAAAATTAAAATGAGTACCCTTGAACAATCGGTGCTAGATAACAAGTATACTCGTCCTCTGACAATGTAAAGCCCACATAGTTCGTCCTTCGTTTCAATGTATTCTCAACCCTTGTCGTATGTGCAGGAGACAAGAATCCATATAAATCAACTTTCTGAGAGTCAACGCATATACGACGGAAGGTGCTATAATAGAATTAAAATGATGAATGTATTAGCTAGTTAAAATCAACTTAACTAAATGAATCAAAAAATGGGAAATAAAAAACTTACAGGATTGCAAATTTGCCCCATCCAATATCTAGCTCCTCGAACTTCATGAACTGTTTAAGATCGTGTTTATCAATTGTGAAGTGATACTCTGTATTCTGGCCCACAAACCCTGGAGGCATATGCAAATCAATCTGGCGAATGCCTTTATAGATATGCTGCAATCGTGCTAAGAAGGGCCATTTCTCTGCTTCCTGCTCGTTCTTTTAGAATATAAAAACACATACTGTTAGTAGGATGTCAACACATCTCAAGTAAAAGTAAGGTAGTTCCATACCATTGGAGGTGTTTGTGGTAACAAGCCAATAAGATGTACAGGCCAAAGGATGAAAGATCCTCTCGCCTGAGCTATCGTGGCAACCTCGGCATCAGGAATAGGGATCGCTGTACCTTCTTCCCCCGCTCGAACACACGTCACAGTTACCCTACGCAAATGCTGTGGAATTTGCTGATGATGGTGGGTAGTAGCTTCTGTGTGAACGAGAGCATCTGCAACTACACGCAGCACTGGGGCATCTAAAGAGAGGATGGCAGGTTCTCCCGGCGCTGGAGTATGAGAAGGTTCGCCAAGTGGTTCTTCCGCAGGGTTGTAACTTCCTTTGGTGCTGTGGAAGGCCGGGGATGAATGGGTTCTACGCTCGGTAGTTGCCATCTGCGATTCAAACATCTTCTGCATTTCAGCTCGTAGCTCTGGCAACAGCTCTTGTCGGAGCTTGTCGCGAAGGTTGGCCTCGAGCTCTTGTGAGACTTCCTGACGAATCTTGGCCACAAGCTCCCTACTGGGTTCAGCTTGTGACGAATAAGGATGTGAGGCTGGGCCAAAATACTTCGTGACACGAACTCCAACTGCCTCCCCTCGAACATGACCAGGGTGATCTGGCTTCCCAATCGCCGTTGACAAGATGTCCATTCGTCCACTTGGAGTGAAAGAACCTTGGCTACTATGATCTTCCAGTTCATCCTGCAGCATAAAAGTTATCGTAAGCACTCCCAATATGAAAAAATAAGTTTGAAATTATGCTCTAACTACTTACAATTCTTGCGGCAACCTCAGCAACAGTCGGATTTACGTACTTCCCACCCTTAAGCCTCCCTGCTTTCCATTTTTTGTGACGTGGTGGAGGTGGCGGGGGCTGGACCACAACGGTAGGATCTAATGTGGCTGCTTCCTTCAATTTCTCCAACTCTTCTGCCATCATCTGTCGCTGAAGCTTCCGATAACCACCACGAGACATGCAATGTTGATAGTTATTAGCTGCTTGCCTCTCTGCATTTGCTGCACTTAATGCCTTTTAAAGGAAAACAACGAACACCGAATCAATAATGTCAACTATATTCAAATAAAACACTACGATTACAGAAATCTTACCAAAAAGTTTGGATCTTCTCGTGATGCCATAAACAACCTCCAGTCCTCTGGAGACAAAAATGGATACTCATGACATGGATCCTGACCCCTCAAGTCCCCTCGAATGTAATCTCGTGTGAGCCTGTTCTTGAAATCTTTCCATCGTAGACGAACCTCCGTCATCCACTCCTTGTACATCTCCGCGGTGTCAGGGACATCATAGGTTTGCTGCAAGGTAAAAACATACGTTAATTATATTTGAAGTGATAGGAATAAAGATATAATGCAGATGTATTGAAAATTATATACCAAAAGTTGTTGCCAAATCAAGTCTTTGGTTTTTGGTGGAACCAACTTCCAATTAGCATAGGTAATGTGAACTTTGCTTCGAGCCAAAAAACCTACGTAGCTAATGAAATGGTCTTCCTCCGGACCAATTGGTTTCATATCTTGATCAAAGTCAATATGCAACCTCTCCTGTTGATGGTTATGACGTGCTACCAATGCAGGCATTTTTGTACTGCCTCTAACCCTTCGTCTCGCAACCGGTTCACGTGTCGCATCACGTTCATCCCTATTCATTTCATTGTCCCTATCACTTGGAGAGTCAACAGAGTTGTCCATATTCCTGTAAGCACAAAAATCATTGTCAGATAGGTGAATAAATTGTAAGAAAATGAATAAACTGAGACGTAATAAAACAAACAGCACACATTACTATTTTCTAAGTTAAGCTCTTACTCTAGATTGTTTCCCATATTCCTTCACCATGATCATTTCTCACAGCATATTCTTCATCATCTACCAATTCTCTTTCTTCAATTGTTGTAGGTGGATTAATTGTGAAAGGTGGTGTGTCGTCAAGGTTGAAGGTCGGATCACCATGCTTCTGTTTTTTACTCTGAAGTACAATGGACATTTTTTTATTTGCGGGATCTGTGACATAGAACACTTGTTTCGCCTGGCTTGCTAGAATGAAGGGCTCATCCCTATAACCTACTCTTTCAAGATCAACTGAGACAAATCCAAATTGTTGATCTATTACCACAGCATTATTGCTAACCCACTTACATTTGAATAAAGCAACTTTGAACTTGTTGTAAGTGATTTCCCATATTTCTTCTATCACTCCATAATAGGCCATGGATGCTAATATGGGGTTTTTGTCTTTTGAACTAGAAAAGTGCATGGATTCAGCTTCTACAATCACCCCACTATTTTGCATGGTACTCCTGTCATCTTGGTCTTTTGTGTAGAAAGAATACCCGTTTATATCATAACCGCTCCAAGTAATGATCTGAAACGAAGGCCCCCAGGCTAGCCACTCTATTGTCCCAGACACACCGGACTCATGCAAAACCTTTTCTCCAAACCATTGAATGAATGTCTTGTTTTGCTCAATAGTAATCTGCATGTCATTCTTCCTCGGATTCTCTTTCTTCAATCTGTTTCTGTGTTCCTCTATGTACGGTTGCACTTCTGCCATGTTATTCAGGATATAAAGGTGTGCTTGCAACACCTCTTCACGAGGCATAGTCTTCACTTTCAGTCCTCGTGTTCCCTTGCTCCTCCCCTCTTCATGCCGAGCTTGTTCCTTCTTTCCTGATAGATAATCGCTGCAGAAGTCCATAGCCTCTTCAACAACATACCTTTCAACTATTGAGGCTTCTGGTCGATAGGGATTTTTAGAGTACCCTTTTAAGATCTTCATGTATCGCTCGAAAGGGTACATCCACCTCAGGTAAACTGGACCGCAGAGCCTTACCTCCCTTACCAAATGAACTATCAAATGGACCATTATATCAAAAAAAGAAGGAGGAAAGTGCATCTCTAATTGGGACAATATGATATAACCCTCAGCTTCCAGTTCATCCAGCTTTTCAGTGTCAATGACTTTGTTACAGATAGCATTAAAGAAAACACACAATCTTGTCACAGTGTTTCGAACTTCATCTTTCATAATCCCTCTAATAGCTACTGGTAACAGTTGTTGCATCAACACATGATAATCATGGGACTTCATTCCCACTAACTTCAAATCGTCCATTGACACACACCTTCTCACATTCGAAGAATATCCTTGTGGTACCTTAATTTCATGCAAACACCCACACAAACTTCTTTTCTCCGTTTTTGATAGTGTATGCGCTGCTGGCTCCATGTATGCCCTCCTACCATCATCTCGTAGCTGTGGATGTAACCGTTCTCTTATTCCCATACCAACAAGGTCTAGTCTCGCATTAATCCCATCCTTGGTCTTCCCTGGAATGTGCAAAAGTGTACTGACAAGGCTATCACAAACGTTTTTCTCCACGTGCATTACATCAATACTGTGCCTCACGTCAAGACTACGCCAATATGGAAGATCAAAGAAAATTGATCTCTTCTTCCATATGTTCTTCTCACCCGAAGTCTTATGATTCTTACCGAGTAAGACATTGATACGTTCAACCCGACTGTAAACTTCCTCTCCGGTTAATGCCTTTGGAGCCATTCCATGCTCCGGCAAGCCGTTAAAACACTTTCTTAACCTACGATACGGGTGGAATCTAGGAAGGAACCTCCTGTGACCTAGGTAGACCGTTTTTCTTCCATGTTTCAGTTGGTGGAAGTGAGTGTCTGCTTCACACATCGGACATGCTTTATGCCCCTTCACACTGTACCCTGAGAGGTTTCTGTAGGCAGGGAAGTCATTTATGGTGGTGAACAGCATTGCACGTAGCTTGAATGACTCATTCTTATACGCATCAAACACATCTATGCCTTCCTCCCACAACTTCTTCAAGTCCTCAATCAAAGGCGCCAGGTAGACATCGATATCGTTTCCTGGCTGTTTTGGTCCAGAAATCATCATAGAAAGCATCACATACTTGCGTTTCATACAAAGCCAGGGAGGCAAGTTGTATATTACAAGGAGTACTGGCCACGCACTGTGTGTGCTATTAAGAGTTCCATACGGATTGATGCCATCTGTACAGAGCCCAAGCCGAAGGTTTCTCGGCTCGCTGCCAAATTCAGGGAACATTTCATCTATTTTCTTCCACTGTGGAGAGTCAGCCGGGTGCCGAAGATATTTTCCGTCGGATATTCTGTCATCCGAATGCCATCTCAACTTCTTCGCCTTTTTTGCAGTGCCAAATAAACGCTTAAAGCGCGGTATTATTGGAAGATACCACAAAACTTTTACAGGTTGCCTTTTAGTCTTCCCATCGTCACAACCACCATCTTTCTTCACTTTGTATCGTGCGGTTTGACACTTAGGGCACTCACTCAGGCCTTCATACTCCTTTCTGTACAGTACACAGTCATTAGGGCAAGCGTGTATCTTTTTATACTCCATACCCATTGTCGATAGGATTTTCTTGGCCTCATACATACGATTTGGAAGTACATTATCGTCTGGAAACATATCACACAACAGTTCAAGCAGCAATGTGAAACTACTATCGGTCCACCCACAAGTTGCTTTTAAGTTAACCAAATGTAATGTTCCTGTGAGCCGTGTGTACTTACTCCCAGGGTACAACGGTGTCTCTGCATCACTCCGCAGGCTGTCATATTCATGCGATTGCGCAAAGGATTCTACCTCAACATCGTGAATCATTCTCTCCATTCTATCTTCATCTATGACATCCACAGCTTCCTTCTTGTGTGACGGACAATCAGTTACTTCCTCACCATGCCATATCCACCTTGTGTATCGAAGATTTATTCCATCACAAAGTAGGTGATCCCTTATAACTTCAACATCCCGTGTTCTCTCATTTAAACAATTGACACAGGGACAAAAATACTTCCCATTTTTGGCTGGAACGTTCCTTCTAGCAAATTCAATAAACTCTTCAACCCCATTCTCATATTCTTCACTTGTTCTCAAAGCATTCATCCAACTATGATCCATTCTATTACCACCTATGCCATTCACACTCAAGTTTAGAGTCATTGTCAACACTGGGAATTGCCTTTTACTATTTTGTTTTCCAAAATTTTGGCAGCATTTCCCCTTAAAAGTGACACATCCCAAAATCAAAATAACAAACCATCTCAACTTAATTTAAACTAAACTAAACTAATTAAGAAGAGTAAAATAAAAATTCAGAACAGTAAAACAAGAGTGAAAAGCAGGAAGCTAATATTAATTCTTCTAACCAAAACAAAAGGACGAATACTTTAATTAGTGCCAATAAATATACCCTTTCTTAAAAGAAATAAAAATTTAGCCTCAATTCCTCACTAGTCTTTGGCTTCCTACAATTAATTATCAAAGCCAAATTCTATGTCTACCTACTAACACTCTAACAAGATAGAACCAAATCCTAATCAAACTCAATTCTTTCAATATCAAATCAAACAACTTTTAGAATATTCATAAATCAAAATCCAAACTTCCTAAATGCAATTTTTTTGTTCAAAAGTTTGCAAAAAAATTTCTCTATATGTATAAAAGCAAAAAAGACAAGTTATGCAAACTTAATATATAGTATTAGTTATAAATTTTTAAAACTTAAAAAAAACACAATTTAACAATTTTGTAAGGGTTTTGTAAGGGTTCACTTACGTTAGATCACAAGTGATTCTTAAAAGTCTAAACAAATATGATAAATCACCCCAACATACATAACCTTTGACATATTAATCTAACATTAATTCAATTCTAACATTGTTAATTATAACAACATCTGTTCCCCAAAATAATTATTTACATTAACAATATTCTACAAACGCAGAATAATTATTTACATTAATAATATTAACAATAATTATTAACATCTGTTCACCAAATTAATTAATTATTTACATTAACAATAATTATTTACATTGTTAACCCACGCACCTGATTTTCTCAAAATCCAAGTGCAGAATCCAAGTGCAGAATCCAAGTGCATGCAGCAACAATATAACCCAGAACGCAGAATCAAGTGCACACACCAACAATCCAGAAACGCAGAATCCAATTGCAGCAACAATATTCTACAAACGCAGAATGTAAATTCTTAATTGCTTCACATAATAATCCAACCCACGCCTCATATGCACATGATCAAAAGAAACCCAGAAACGCACCTGAATAATTCTGAGAATGCTGCAGTAGCAGCAAATGGGAAGACCCACACGGGCAGGGGAATGGGAGAAGAGGGAAGACAAATGCAGGGGAGGGGAGGTGCGCCTTTGCTCAGTGAATGAGTTCTGAAGCTCAGCTCATGGGTTTGGGAGAAGAGAGGAAATGAATGCAGCAAGGGAAATGCAAATCTGAGACGCTCACGGGTATGGCTTTGGAATTTGTTCAGTGCAGCAGAAATGAAATGCAGCTCACGGGTTTGGGAGAAGAGAGAAAACAAATGCAGCAGGGGACATTAACGGGTATGGCTTTGGCACAGAAGGTAAAGCTGCCATGTACAGTGAATGAGGTGATGTTTCTGGGGTGTTTAGACGTCCCCAATCTCTCTGGGGACGTCTAAAGTGTTGAAATCTTACACTTTCGGTCAAATTCATCCAGCGCCTTATCCACCCGCCAAATATTTAACTTTGGACGTCCCTAACTTAAAAAGGGGACGTCCTTTAGGGACGTAAAAGGTCTTGTTTGTAGTAGTGATAACCTTTTAAATATGTTACCGACCAAAATTCCCGGTTCTTTCCGTCTGCATTTGTCCTTTACCTTTTTGGGTTAAATTATTTTAAGAAAATAATTAATTAGATCATAGATTTTACTCCTTCTGTCTTTAACGTTGGAGCTAATTAATTAGGGATTCTCTTTTATCCTCAATGTAAGACCTTAAAACACTTTATCTCCTACAATTTTTATTCTTTTTGATAAATTACCCTTATTAATTACACATGTTAAGAAAGAATTTTCATCAAGAGAATGGTTATAATGCAAATGATTAAATCGGTGTTTTAGATAAACCAGCATATATTTTATATAAATAACCAAGTTAGCTATTCCTGAAAAAAAACCTAACTTAACAAGCTTTTTAATATGTAAATTAGTTATTTAGGTATTACATTAGTTTTTTGGGCAACAATTTCTCTTGCAAACTTTAAATGCATGTATTCAAGATTCATGATATTTTTATTTTTAATTTTAGGCTATAAAATATATATATTTCAATAAAAAAACACACATAAAATTATATTTATGTCTTACCAGTATGAGTGTATGACATATTCAAAATTTTTAATATTATTTAAACATTGAACTTTTTTGATACTTTTTAGTTATAAATGAGCCATTAACACTGCAGCCCAAAACATGGTTTGTTTAAATAAAAGGACTAGATTGATGATGATAAAAAATGATTATATATTGATGATTAATAATAAGAAAGTAAAGCCACTGTTGAGACTTGAGGGAGTTAAAAACATGGAAGATTAAACCGAAAGCGCTAAATTCTTTAGAACTAAAACACTACATAATATTACTCTAGTTTTAGTTATATCAGAGCAAGGAGCCCCTGGATGCTTGTGCGCAGACCTGCCAGAGCGCGACCTCCGAGAAACATAGAGAGTAGGAGCAGAATAAGCATACTTCATTTTGTGATGTTAGAAAAGCATACTTCATTGAATTGTATGTGATTATCTCAAAATAAATAAATAAATAAATAAACTCGAATCAAGAAACTTATACACCTCATCTTCATATGAATCCTTATCTTCGATCGTGAGCTTAATTTAAGGGGAGAAATTGAAGAAATCAACTTTAAATACATCTTGTGACTTTTAGATTAACATTATTTTATACTAGAAATTATGTTATTGATGCGAAATTATTAGGCTCGTGAAATTTGAACCCAAAAGTCATGAGGATGCATGTGATGTATTGGGTCCATCACAATTATTTAATTGTCAACGGCAAATTATATAATTTAAACAAAACAAAAAGTACATGTCTGCATCTTCAGCTTTACATAAGGTTTCATTATAATCTTTGGATATTATAGAGTATCTTTTTAGTCCTATAACTCTAACACAGTTAGTTTTATTAATAATAAATATCAACATAAAAAATTTTAAATGTTGACACAATATTCATAAATGTTAGCATATTAAGTTTAATTTTATAAAATAAAAATAATTGGTAAAAAAAATCATCATTTGAGATTAAAGGTGTTGAGGTTAAAGGATTGAAAAGATAATTTATTAAATAAAGGACTAAACTTAAATTTTGTATAAAGTTAGAGGATCAAATGAGTACTTTTATCTTATGGAACTGTTTAACTTAATTGACACTTAACAACCTCTTAACTCTCATTTTAGAATGGGATTGCGTGTCCTACCTTGATTTAATTTCTATCCAATCCTTCAATGTTATTTTTATTTCATTTCCATCTTTTCATTTTTTCCCTGATCGAAATCATCGATTCATTTTATTGACTTCAATTTGATCCCTTAACATATGTTACTTTAAATTTAAATTCTAATATTGCCCCTTAATTTTATTTGGTTTCAATTAATCGCTTATTGTACCTCCTTTTAATTTTAATTTTATTTTTTATAATTTTATCATGATTTTTTTAAAGGAAATACCTCCTTTTAAAAAGATTAAAAAGCTTCTGGGAAAAATAATATTAAAAAAGAATACTTAATTAACGCAACATTCTACGTGGCCCATTGATAAAATTAAATGAAATCATTGTTTTGATTAGACGATAAAGTGAACAAAAATAAAATTAAAGGAGATAAAAAGAGTTTGAAACAAAAAATAAAAAAAAAATCATTAATAACACCTAGCAGTCTTGAAATTTTAAAATTTAAAAAAACATGGTTCTTGATGGGAATTAAAAAGTTTTAAGGTTCATTTTCAGTACTTATTTTTTATATTTTTAGTATTTGTATTTAAAATTTTTAATTAAAAATAAGTTTTTTACCTTTTTTAAATAGTCATCTCATGTGTTTCCAATACTTACCTTCCAAATATTAAGTTAAAAGTTTTATATATATAGTCTAGAGACTAAGATAAAACAAAAAAGTGTGGAATGAAGAAGGGGAGTCGAGAAAAATTATGGAAGTAAATTAAAAATAAATAAACTTAGAGAATGTAAAATAAACTAATCTAGCTCAATCGAAGATAAAATTAAAAGAAGAAAATTATATTTTAGCCATGTTATTTACATGATATACTAGGAGGTCGCCGTCAAGATAGTCATCAAGGCTATATATATGTATATGTAGCCAGAGTCTTTTCTTAATTTTATTTTTTTAAAACCAACTAATTTTTTAGAATTATATTAAACCTCAACTAATCTTAGTATAGCCGAAAATATTGTTTGGAGTTAGGAGCTAAAGGCTAAAATAAATATAATCTACCCGATTAGTCATAGGCCATTTGAATAGTGGGATCCAGACAAGAAAGTTAAGTTGGATAACGGTAAATATTAAAATAAGTAGTTTAATAGTTAATTATTGTTCCACTTCTATTTGCCCATACAGAATCATATTCAGGCTCTGTTGGTGCTCTATAAATCTAATCAATTACTTCTTTGTTTCAACTATCATGCGCCTCAATTAAATAATCTATCAACTTTATTCACAATTTTTTTGGTCCACCATACTTGACGTTAAATAAATTATTATCAGCCTTTGTTTAATTTGGGTTCTGCTTCATCCACACATTTTGACAGATATACTAATTCAATTCTCGCTTTAGCTGAGTGATGAATTTAAAATTTCAAATTCAATCTTCAGATATCATCCATTAGTTACTTTTAACAACTTGATATTGATAATAATTACTTTACCAATTAACCTACTTAATTCACCTTTTTCTTAATATTTCATTGAATTTTGTGTATTTCTTACATGAAAACTATTTTCCAGTTGAGATTATCTAGGATAAATAAAATATTACATAGTATAATACACTGAACTGCTCTAGCTAGTTGTGTTAAAATATCATTGATACACCAACAGGCGCAACCGCGCGGGTAGTAAATATGAGGTCTCGGTAATGAATAAAACTAATTAATAGTACAAGACTTGTATGTATAATTGTAAAAGTTCAGGGAGGTTTATGGTAAGGTTTTAAAAGTAGGGGAAGTTATTGTCACATAAAGTTCATCGTGTACTATATAATTTAGTTATTTATTTATTTATATAAAGAATCATTGATCCAAAGGCGGTTTGTCTCTGTTAGTCAACAATATCATCTGCCGACACACATACGCGTCCACACATGAATTGGTGTAAATGTACAGTAGTTAGAATAGGTTTCATATTCCTTTGTTTGTATATAAATATGTAAGCTTTGCATTTCATTAATGAGATAGAAGTTTGAGTTTAGAACATGGTACCAGAGCCTCTTTAAACTTCAGAAAATATTTCTGTTTTTCCGGCGAAGAAACTCCATTTTTTCCGGCCAAACACGTTTCTGTTCAGATTCAGATTTGTCATCGCCCACTCCTCCGCTGCAGACACGCGCCAGATCACTAGATTCCCTGTGTCCAGATCGGCCGACCACCAAAATCTGAGGCCATTCCGACGGCGCGTGTGGACACACGCGCCACCTAAAGCTCCGCTGTCCTATCCACGCGCTGGCGCGTGAAGCCTCCTCCGGTGGCCGTTTGCGACGGCGTTTGCGGCGTTCTGATCGTCTCTTCAACCTCTACCTCCCTCTGAAGTTTCGTGGTCATCCGAAACATTTGAAATTTTGAGCTTTTGTTCTTCTCTCTCGTTTCCGCATTCGTAAGTTCAATCTGTCACTACATTCAGCATTTTTTGAGTGAGGGTCTTAAGTGTCTGCGGGTCCCTTGTCTTGTTTGGAGTATTTTATCTCTTTCATATGCTCGTTTGATTGAATCTTTGTGGGTCCCGAAGAGTTGCAGTTAATTTGAATTAAGGGCGTGGTACGTTCCTTTTCTGTTTGGTTATTAACCTTGCTACTCTGTGAAGATTATTTGCATACCACTACTCAACTAATATTATGGCTGATTCTAAAACCTCTGATATGTTACCTATGTCTGGTAAGATCACTGCTTCACAGTTGAATTGGACAAATTACAGTGATTGGAACAAAACTATTAGAGTCTATTTTCTGGGAATTGAAATGGAAACTCATTTAACTGAGGATCCTCCTTCTGGTAATGAAACGAAACTTTTGACTTGGCAAAGAGCGGATGCTCGTCTTTTGTTTCAAATTCGAAACTCTATTGAACCAAGGATTTTGTCTTCAGTTAGTCACTGCAATTCTGTTAAAGAAATTATGCAGTACCTTGAATTTATGTTTTCTGGCAAAGGAAATATCACTCGGATTCATGAGATCTGTAAAGGCTTTTATCGCTCTCAACAACAGGGCCGTCCCTTAAAGGACTTCTTTCTCGACTTCAAGCGGTTGTATGAAGAAATGAAAGTACTTATGTCTCCACAGGCAGATCTTTCAACTCGTATTAAGAATCTAGAACTTCAGGCGATTATCAGCTTTCTTGAAGCTCTTGACCCTTCATATGAAACGATCCGTTCCCAGATTTTGTCTAGTCAAGAGCTTCCTTCTCTTGAAGATGTTTTCTCCCGGGTTCTTCGTGCTGATAGCTTGATTCACTCTTCTGTAGATCCAACTGCAGGTGCTCTAGCTGGACGTGGTCCCTTTGAGAACAGGAATTATGGGTACAGACAAAATACTCATTCTCCTACAATGACTTCTGGCATTATTATTTGCAATTATTGCAAGGAACCTGGACACATTAAGAAAAATTGTCGAAAATTGCAAAATAAACAGCAGCGTGATCAATAGCGTGGCCTTGCTCATGTTGCCCATACACCTGGTCTCCCTGATTCTGGATCTTCTTCTGCTGGGGCACTAGCCACAGGTACTATGTCCTCTGGTCTTACTACTGCTTCCACTAAATGGATCATTGATTCTGGTGCCACCGATCACATGACAGGTAATCATCACTTATTCTCTTCATATGCCCCCTATACCAACCCATCATCCATATTTGTTGCCAATGGTTCTCCTGTACGTGTTACTGGCTCAGGAACTGTTCAACCAACTGCCTCCCTCTCATTATCTACTGTTCTTAACGTTCCAGATCTCACCTTTAACCTTTTATCTCCCAGTAAACTCACTCGTAAGTTAAACTGTTTTATCTCATTCTTCCCTGATCATTGTTTAATTCAGGATCTATCGACGAAGCAGATTATTGGTAGAGGCTATGAATCTGGTGGACATTACATCCTTGATGATCAGGTTCCACGTTCTGTTGCTTGTTCTGGTGGGTCGTCTCTGTTTGAAGTTCATTATCGTTTAGGTCATATGTCGCTTTCGTCTCTCCGAAAAGTGTATCCTCAATATTCTTCTGTGTCTACTTTAGAATGTGAGTCCTGTCAGTTTGCAAAACATCATCGTATTCATTTAGCACCTCGAGTCAATAAACGGGCTGCGTCCCCCTTTGAGTTAGTACATTCTGATGTTTGGGGTCCTTGTTCAGTTATGTCTCAGACTGGTTATCATTATTTTGTCACTTTTGTTGATGATTTTTCCCGCACCACCTGGCTTTACTTAATGAAACAGCGTTCTGAATTGTTTACTCATTTTCGTAATTTTTGTGCTGAAATTCAAACCCAGTTTAACACACCTATGAAAATCTTACGAAGTGATAATGCAAAAGAATATTTTTCCGCCCAATTCACGGATTACATGCACATTCATGGTATTCTTCACCAATCCTCTTGTGCTTATAACCCTGCTTAAAATGGTGTTGCTGAAAGAAAGAACCGACATCTCTTAGAGACTGCTCGAGCTCTCATGTTTCATTCCTCAATCCCTAAAAGTTTTTGGGCTGATGCTGTCTCTACTGCTTGTTTTCTCATCAATCGCATGCCTTCGACTGTTCTTGGTGGAGATATTCCATATTCTGTTCTGTTTCCCACATCTAAACTGTTTCCTATTGATCCTAAAATCTTTGGCTGTGTTTGTTTTGTTCGGGATGTCCGTCCTAGTGTTAGCAAACTTGATCCCAAGTCCCTAAGATGTGTTTTTTTTGGTTATTCTCGAATTCAGAAAGGTTATCGGTGTTACTCTCCGGATCTCCGTCGTTACCTTGTATCTACCGATGTTATGTTTCATGAGTCCTCTTCTTTCTTTAAGACTTTGTCCGTCTCTGAGTCTCCCTCTGTCATGGATAATTCAGATGGTATCCTAGTTTATCCTGTTCTTCACTCACCAGTACAGGATGCTGTTCCGGAACCTGACATCGTCTATGATGCTGATGTTACTAATGATTCACCTCCGCCACCTCCTACTTCGCCAATTGATTCTGTAGATGTCTCCCTCGTTCCTGCCTCTGTTTCCGCCAATCCGCCTCTTGCTGTTACTGAACCACTTGTTCCTGCTTCTATTGGTACTACTTCTGATGACCAACCTATTGCACTTCGAAAAGGTACACGTCCTCATTGTCCTCCCAAACGATATGCTGACTGTGTCTATCCTATATCATCTTTTGTCTCTTATCAGTCTTTATCAACTGTTTCATCTTCTCTTGTGGCCACTCCCGATTCCATTCCCCCACCTACTACCCTTTACCAAGCTCTAGCTCACCCTGGTTGGCGTGCCGCAATGGAAGAAGAACTCTTGGCATTAGAAACAGCTGGTACTTGGACTCTTGTTGATCTCCCTCCTGGAAAGAAAGCTATTGGATGTAAATGGGTATTTGTTGTTAAGACTAAGGCAGATGGTTCCTTGGAACGACTCAAAGCTCGTCTAGTTGCAAAAGGATATGCCCAAACTTACGGTCTTGATTACTCTGAGACTTTCTCTCCTGTAGCCAAACTCACTTCAGTTCATCTTCTTGTCTCTTTGGCGGCGACATATCATTGGGAACTACATCAATTAGATGTTAAAAATGCTTTTTTAAATGGTGATCTTCTGGAAGAGGTTTATATTGAGCAACCACCAGGGTTCGTTGCTCAGGGAGAGAATAGGAAAGTGTACTACCTCCGAAAGTCACTGTATGGTCTAAAGCAAAGTCCTCGAGCCTGGTTTGATAAATTCTGTAATGTGATCAAGAAGTTTCGGTTACATCAAAGCAAGTGTGATCACTCTGTGTTCTACCAACAATCTGATGCAGGCATGATTCTTCTTGTAGTATATGTTGATGATATTGTGATTACAGGAAGTAATTGTTCTGGAATCTCAGAACTTAAAATCTTTCTGAACTCTCACTTCCAGACAAAAGATTTGGGATCATTAAAGTACTTCCTTAGTATTGAGGTTTTGAGCAGTAAGAAAGGTATTCTTTTGACTCAAAGAAAGTATGTTCTCGATCTCTTAAAGGAGACTGGAAAACTTGGAGCTGCACCAAGCAGCATCCCCATGATTCCGAATCCTTTTCTAGATCTTGATGCTAGTATGTTTGATGAGCTTCCTGATGATTTGAAGAAGAAGATTGATCCAGAGAAATTAAAGCCATTTCCATTTCCTGAGAGATATAGAAGACTTATTGGGAAACTGAATTATCTAACAGTAACTCGTCCTGATATAACCTTCTCAGTTAGTAGGCTCAGCCAATTCATGGCATCACCAACAGTGGCACAATGGGAAGCTTTAGAACATATCTTGCATTATTTGAAAGGCTCTCCAGGTCTTGGTATTCTCTATACAGATTATGGGCACACTAAAGTTGAATGTTTTTGTGATGCAGATCATGCAGGATCAAAGGCCACAAGACGATCTACTACAGGTTACTATGTGTTTGTTGGTGGAAATTTGATATCTTGGAGAAGTAAGAAGCAAGGAGTTGTGTCAAAGTCAAGTGCCGAAGCGGAATACAGAGCCATGTCACAATCAGTACAAGAAATTGTGTGGGTACTTCAGCTTTTGAAAGAAATTAGCATCGTCACAACATTACCTGCAAAACTATGGTGCGACAATAAAGCAGCACTTCATATAGCATCGAACTCTGTGTTTCATGAAAGAACAAAACATATTGAGATTGATTGTCATTTTGTTCGTGATAAGATTAAAGAAAATATTGTGTCTACAGGACACATACGGTCTGACGATCAACTGGCAGATCTTCTAACAAAAGCATTAAATGGAACACGGGTTCAATATCTTTGTAACAAGTTGGGCATGATTAATATCTATGCTCCAACTTGAGGGGGAGTGTTAGTCAACAATATCATCTGCCGACACACATACACGTCCACACATGAATTGGTGTAAATGTACAGTAGTTAGAATAGGTTTCATATTCCTTTGTTTGTATATAAATATGTAAGCTTTGCATTTCATTAATGAGATAGAAGTTTGAGTTTATAACAGTCTCCACTCTCAACACATTACTGTATTTTTATACGAGATCTCAACAGATTAGTTTATCCTCTCCTTCTATAAATACCTTAACACTAAACCCTGCATTCCCACCCCTCTTATCTAACAAGAAAAGCCCAAAAACACAAAATGAGATCCTCAAATCTCAACATCTTGGCCAATTTCTTCATCTTCTCAACCTTGTCTTGCATTGGCGTTGCCCAGAACAGTCCTCAAGACTTCCTTGAAGTGCACAACGAAGCTCGGGCGCATGTCGGTGTGGGTCCTCTCTACTGGAACCGCACTCTTGCCACCTACGCTCAGAACTATGCCAATAGGAGGAGTCATGACTGCAACCTCGAGCACTCGGGCGGCCCCTTTGGTGAGAACATCGCTGAGGGCTACGGTGACATGAAGGGCTGGGACGCTGTCAAGTTCTGGCTCACCGAAAAGCCCAACTACGACCATTACTCCAACACTTGTGTCAATGACGAGTGCCTTCACTATACTCAGATCGTTTGGCGAGATTCTCATCATCTTGGCTGTGCTAGGGCTAAGTGTACCAATGGCTGGATGTTTGTGATTTGTAGTTATGATCCACCTGGTAACGTTGAAGGTGAAAGACCATATTGATTCGAATATATATATATACACACTCTGAGAAGTTGAACGGACATGTTCATTGTCTGTATTGTAGACAACTTCTGTTTTATAGCATATTACATACCTCACCGCTCAGCTTTATTATTGGGAGAATTAAATTTAAATCATGCCGCATTAGGTGTGATTCAATGATGAGGTGTACTGATAGTGATAAATTACAATTAGTAAAAAAAAAAATCTTAAGTCTCGTTTTGCTCTTCTGCTAGTGACAATTTATATGGACAATATGGAACCTGAAATTGAAATTCGCAGTTTGTTTGTGATGTTCTAGGATAACTCATAGATATGCATGCCTTCGGCTTGGTGGTGTTTAACTAGTTTGATAGCTTTAATTAATTCAATGTGTAGTGTCATGTTGTATAATTAGATTTAATCATAAGTGAAGTTAATCCTCAGAACAAAAGGACTCAAGGCAATTACTTATTTTATTAAAGAAATAGTTTTATATATTAAATTTTGTATAGACATTAACACAGCTGAATATAACTTTGTAAAATAAATTATAATTTGTTGCAATATTTTATATCTTAATTCATAATTATATTGTCTCAATTATTCAATAAGCGTATTTTAGTTTCTTTGATTACTCATGTCTTATATATGTGTGTGTGTGTGTGTGTGTGTGTGTGTGTGTGTGTGTTTTGATTTGGAGCCTTTACATCTTGTTTGCAGTTTTCTATTTCTAAATAAAAAATTATTTAGTAGAAAAATAAATAAGGTTTATTATTAGATAAACCATATATAATTTCCTTTTGTTTTTTGATCGCACAATTCTATGTATTTAAACTTAACCATACATTGTGTTATATTTTGACATGCTTTGATGCCAAACATCCTATATATGGCTCCACATTAAAGCCTCAAAGAGTGTTTTTCTAATTTTCTTTTAGTTAAATTATACACAACTGCCATGAATTTTATGTCATGTACCAATTACCTCCCTCGGTATTGAAACCTTACAATAAACCCTCGCAAACTCTTGCATATATAGATAGCTCCCTTATTGTTAGTTTTGTTGATTACTCCCTTCTATCTTTTTTGTAAGGAATAACTATTAAAATCATACAGTTCAAAATGTTAGATAAAAGTAATAAATATGTAAGGTATGTAGTTTTTTCCCCCAATTATAACCTTATTTATAAGTAAAACATATAACAGATCATGAGTGAAATTTTATAATGGAAAAACCAGCTTAAAATTTCATATAAAAATAATTTTTCCTTATATTAAGGACAACCCTTATGAAAAAGAATATTCCTTATGAAAAATAAAAGACCAGAGGAAATACTTATTTACTATAGCTTAAAGTTTAAGAGCTTTACATGCATATAGCTCAAGTTTTGTAAGGGTTATATGATGTACACAAAATATAAAAGTTTATGGTTGCGCAATTTACTTTTTTAATCTTCTTTTTTAACCTTATTTTCAGCTTTAAACTTCAATCACCACGCAATGTGGTCAATCTTTGCGGCTTAAAATCATCCGTTAATATCGTTAGTTAAATTTGTTTTTCAAATACGATGTCACATCCTTCAATCTTAAGACAACCTTTTTTCTGCTTTCAACTCAGTAATTGACAAAAGTTTCTCGAGGTTTGTTCATTCGTTTGAATATTGTAACACTTCTCTGTCTACTTTCTGCGCACTCATTTAATCAAATCGAGGCCTAGCTAATAATTCTTGTTCTTTAATTTCTTTGTGTATTTTTTTTTTTGACATTTTGTTCCTTAATTATCATGCGCTCTCCTTTACCTTTTTTCTATGTATAGGTTGGAATATGCTTCCCCACAATGCACACATAATTAAGTTATTTAGTTCTCTCATGCTTTGTCTGGACGAGAAGTGAAAATGGAGGCACACCCGAAGGAAGAAAAAATAAAAGTGAAGAAAATAAGGACTGATTAGATTTCTTTGGTTTGGAAACAATTTTATGTTTTCAAAAACATATTAAAAAATATTTAATAAAAAATAATTTTTTTTTCAAAATAAAAAACTCAACACGTTTTATATGTTTTCTAGTTTTTATTTGTTTTCATATTTTTCTTGATTCACTGCTACAGAAATCGCAATATATGATGGTTATTATCGACCATAAATCACGGTTCTAAACTATCATATATGTGGGCGCTATATATCTCGGCGCAGATAAATTACGGATCCAAACCATTATTTGTTATGGACCTATTATAAAGGTTATAATATAACACTCATTGCATATTGAGGCTTGGTGAAGCCATGATACGCACATTGTTGTAATAATAATTAACGGGCACACGTAAACAACCGTTAGAGTAATAATTGGTTTTCAAAAAAAAAAAACATAACTTCACAAAAGAAATTGAATGTCACCTTGGATGCTTTATCGCATCTCGGTAAAGCCGAATTAGTTTATTCATCACATCCGCATTGATCTTATGGGTCTACAAATATATATAGATACTTCCAAAAAATGGAGTGATTTTTGCTCAGGGATCCATATCTTCAAAGGTTACTACCAAGAGAACAATAGGGTAGGAATCGTGAATTAAAGCAATGGGTTGACAACTTCTTGTAATAGGAAAGCAACCTTCGATCAGAGCAATACTAGGTTTTCTAAAAAAAAACATAACTTTAGAAGCAATTTAACATCACCTTGGATACTTTATTGCATCGTGACTTCACATAGGCAACCCTACCGGCCAAGTTGAACACTGTAAATAACATACGAGGAACCTTTGAAGTGAATGCAGGAAGGATACTGCAAAATGGATGAAGGAAATAATAACTACTATACCTAACTAGGGCTTACAAAAGAAAATGAGAGTTAAGGCAAGCAAAAACAACTCGTGCGGTAGTCACTTAGACAAAGGTCAAGTGTATTTACCAGCGCGGCTGTCGATAAGAAGTGGATGAAGTTTTTGATGGTGGGGTTTGACTGAAAATGGCTCTTGATGGGCAGAAAAAACAACAGTAGTTGTAGGGTTACAATGTTGGTGGATTTCATCGTTCGAATAGATGAATTGTCAAGTGTATATTGTTTCAGACGTTTAAATAGAAGATAAATGATAGTGTTTTTTGGTTTATCATACCTAAGACTTTACATCATGGTTCGTTCGTAAGGATTGCTATATGTTGTTTGATATTTATCACGGTTCTTTGATAATAACTGTGAGGAAAGTTATTTTTTTAAAATTTTTTCAGCTAATCGGATAATTACATTTTTATATCTTATAAAAATAAAACCAAAAAAATATCACCATTTGATAGATGATTTAATGTCTACTGCAAATTTTGGAACTTTTAATTCCTTCAATTTGAAGGAATCAAAAGTTCCGAAAACTCATAGCATACCTCACATCATCATGCTATTCATCACTAGAGGAGTGGCCTAACAAGTTTTATGTTTTTTAATGTAATTTTTTAGAACAATCACCCGTACATATTTTTGTTATTTTTTTTTCTTCCTAAAAATTTTTTTAAAGAACAATTTTATAAAACTGTTCTAAAAATGTAAAAACAAAACAAAATCAAACCACATAAGTTTTCTCTTCTTATATTTGAATGGATAGAAAAGAAAGTGATTAATTGCACAACCTAATCGTGTTGCACTGGTGAATTAGTAAGGTGGTTAATTTGTTTTTCAATTTTTTGTTTGCTGACGTAGTTCTTGAATCAATCATCTAGTTAGTTAGTTACTCTAAATATCTATGTCTTTTTGGCCAAACTCTAAATATCTATATATGGGACCAAAGTTGTCGAATGCACAAGGTTAAGCAAACTCATGGTAGTGATGTAAACTCATTTTGCAAACTTAAGTTGTAAACTCATAAGAGTTTTTTTTATCAACAAATAGGTATTAATAGTGTATAATTAAATAATTAAATATAAAACATAACAACAATTTGATTTAAATATATTTTTTAAATCAAAATAATTGAAATTGAATTGATTAACATTTATAATTTATCATACTCAACAATTTTTTTTTTATAAATTCATATATAAAGCCACTGAGTATGATTAAATTGAAAAAATTCGCATTAGTTTCAGAGTGAGTTAACACGATTTTGTAAGCTAGAAACGTAAAAATGGTAAACTTGGTGGGTGAACTTGTGAGTTTGACTAAGCTTATAACTATCATGAGTTTGAAGGTGACTTGACATGATTTTGAATAGTAGAAACGTGAAAAAGGTAAATTCGGAAAGTCAACTCATGAGTTTAATAACAATGTATAAGATTTTAGAATGTGATTTATGTGTGTAGGGAGATTATCAGAGAGTTACTCCCTGGTATTGTTTCCCATTAATTTCGGATTTGTTCATCACCCATGAATAATAACGATAAATTAGTTTTAAACACAAGAGTTTAGAATGTCATTTGTTGTATGACCTTATTGCTCTCTTATAATGAATGAATATATTTTCTCCATTCTTTGTTAAGAATTATCTGCATTTATTGATCTTCCGAATAAAGCTTAATCATAATTGTAAATAGTGAATTATTCTTTTACTTACAAGCAAGGTTGTCAAACTCTCGAGTTTAAGCAAACTCGTGATAGTGATGTAAATTCGTATCGTGAACTCGAATCGTAAACTCGTAACAGTTTAGTTTTACTATTAAATAGATATTATTAGTATATAATTGAATAATTAAAATATAAAAAGTTGACAACAATTTGATTTACTAATATATTTTAAATCCAAATAATTGAAATTAAATCTATCAACATTCATAATTTATCATATTTAACAAAGAAATTTCTATAAAATTCATATATAAAACCGTTGAGTATAATCATATTGAAAAAGTTAACACGAGTTTAAAGGTACGTTAACACAGTTTTGTAAGCTAGAAACGTAAAAACGGTAAACTCGGCGTATAAACTCTTGAATTTAACCGAGTTTACAAAGATCACGAGTTTACCAATGACTATTCGATTTTATAAGTTAGAAACGTAAAAATGGTAAACTCGGAAAGTTAACTCGCGAGTTTGACAACAATGCTTACAAGGCGGGATGGAATCATGTAATTAATTGATAATAATAGAATTAATTCTTGAAACATAGAAGACCCAGATTGGTGATTAGAATAAAAATTATTTTTTTGCTATAGGATGAAAAGTAAGGAATATTCAATTTCTATTTTCCCCTTTTTATTTGGTTTGATGAAAACAATATAAGAATGGAAAGATAAAATGAAAATATCTTTAACTAATATTATTCATTATATTATTAATTTCCAATTGTTACTTTTATGTACTTTTTGAATAAAAATAATAACTATTTAGATTAAATTTGAATGATTTATAACTAGAGATATCCACACTTGCCACATCTATTTTTTTTTTCATTTGATCAAAAGTATCCCCAAGTCACTTTGAACTTAAAACTAATCTCTGTTGAGGCTTAAAGTTTAAATGATTTTCACATCTTCCAACTAGTGTACTTCTCGAGAATCAAATTTGTATTCTTCTCTTAATAGGGTTGAGGCTGATATCCACCTCAACTAGCAACTTGTTTGTCACTTGAGGACAATCATTCAATAAATTCAGATCAATCAAGCAATAAATTAATTCTATTACTATTTTTTGAACCAAGACATTGTATTAGTCTAGATTAATAAGTTATAATCATCTTTGTGATGAAGAACATCAGCAATTTTGTAAGTGGAATGAGGATGCACTTTTTTTTTCTAAAAAAAAAAGTTATATAGATAAACTCTAAATAAAGAACTTGCACGCCTTCTCTGCTAAACATAGACCATTATTTTCCATGGAAAGCAAAATTAACGGAAGAAAATTATAAATCAACTTTAAACAAACTCATGAGATTAGACTTCACATTTTTTTGAAGTTAAATTATACATAACTCTGAACTTTTGACTGTGTACAAATAATCTCCTTAACCTTTAAAACTTTATAATAAACCCCTAAACTCTTAAATTAGATAGGGAAAAAGACAAAAAAAATACCATTTGAATTTCAAAATCTCAAATGATTTTATACTAAAATGAGTTGTCAATCGCTATATTCTTGTAGTCAATACCTATACTCTTATATGCAACAAGACTAATTTGGGATTTTGAAGTTCAAGAGCTATCTTTTTGTCTTTTTTCCAATCAGATAACTCTTATATGATTAATTTTGTATGTCATTGATCAGAACACACCTTAAAGTTTATGGGTTATTTACATACTCGTAAAAGTTTGATGGGTTCTATGCACACAAAAATAAATTTTAAGGGTGTATATAATAAATATTTGGTGACTGTCTGCACAAACTTAAGAACTTGGAGTGGTTTATTTTTAAGTTTTAAAAGTTAAGGGGTTATTTATATGTGGTTCAAAGTTTAAAGGAGTTGGTATAATTTATCCTTTTCCAAAAGAGTATATTTTAAAAAGTTAATCTTAGCTTGCAATAACGGACGTCACTTGTGAAATCTGATTCCTAATTCATAAGGAAGCATGTGAAGTTCGGGGTCCCTCAGTTTATTTTGTCACTATTATATATTAAATACTCCCCTGTACTTAATTAAATGTATGAGCGTACTTGAAAACGACATTTGAAACCTCTTAGTGCCCAATTCCATGAATCAATCAATATAGTTGGCAAAAAGAAAAAAAAAAGGGAAGAAAAGAAAAGAATCAATCAATATAAGACTAAGTAAATGCCCTTATTATTTTAAAATACCAACCAGTTTTCAGAAATTACATTTTATTCTTTGACAACTCCCAATTGAAATAAGTTTATATCACATGAGTGTAAAGCTCTCTCATGATAAATTTTTAATCTTAGTACGAGTCTTTAAAGACAACAAGCACCAAACTATACTGAACCAACCACCATTGTTTTAAATATTATTAGTTTAATTGTTATTAATATTAACGTAAAAACTTATTTTTTTTTATTCTATTTTGTATAGTTGATTTATTTCCTTGAAATTTGTTTGTTATTTTAAAAAAAATCGATTCCCCCTGTAAACATGAGACTGAAGCTAATCATTGAGAAAGGATAAAAGTACCGTTAGAGATTATTGATCCAATCCAGGATGTACTTTTGGGTTTCTGAATGGAGAAATGTTTGAGCATGTCATTGTTGAGTAATAACAAAGGCATACATGCAAGTATTAAGTCTGTGAGGAACATATTTTCTCCAAATGTACCCTTATTCGTCATTTATAGAGAATGAGTGTAAAACCCCTGACTTTAGACATGTAATTATAATTCGATAACGTATAATTAAATCAGATTAGAGTCCATTGGATGATTTAAACTCATTTTAACTTCCTACCTTACAGTAGGATTTTCGCAAAAATCTTTCAAAACCTTTTTCCTATCCTGGTCTCAATTTCAATGTTCGAATAAAATTACCTGTGCAGTTAATATACATTCATTCATATTAGAGTGTATACTCAAATTCCCGGCAACTCCCGGGTTCCATACATACATCAACTAAGTGTTTGTAAGTCTTTCTAGGGGATTACACAACCAAGTTCCATTACGATAATATTTACATCTCAAAATGTACAGTAATCCCAAGTTCAAAATGAATAACCAACATCTTCAAAAACAAATATACCCCTAAAGGGTCCTAATCGCTCCGAGTTGCTCGCTTCTTTTTTGAGCCACTTGCCCTGTCTGAAATGTTAGTCATTGGAAAGAATGAGATTCTAGAGAATCCCAGTAGTAACAAACCACTCACATAATGCATAGACACAAAGTATGTACGTAAATCACAAATAGCAATAGCAGCAACAACACAAAGATACATGGATTTTACCACAAACGACAGCACTTACGGCTGTAATCACAATAACGACAGCTTACGCTGTAATCTCCATCACAACAACTTACGCTGTAATCACAATAACGACAGTTTGCGCTGTAAAAGACAGCTTTCGCCAGCTATAACTGCAGCAGCATCAGAGATCATCACAAAATAGTGATACAACACACATACAGTGCATTACATATAGTATAAGAGAGAGAGTCACTACCTGGTCCTTTCCTGACATTTTTTAGTACTGTGGGCTCTCGAGGACGACAAATATCAAATCCTACAAGCCAAGTTAGGGACAACACGTCAATCTCTTTTCCAAGTTCTTAATTTTATAATACTTTAAGTTGGTTATCATTAAACTCTTTAGGTGACTATTATAGGTCTAAACATATATCTAAAGGGTTGGGAGAAACTACCCTGAAAACCCTCCTTCTTGGAAGAATTTCTGATTTTGTGCTGGCTCACTCGAGTGATAGAAGTCTCATTCGAGTGACACCCCCAATTGCACTTGAGCACCAGCGAGTGAGGCACAGAAAGTGTTTGCCCGAGAGCAAACTTCGAAATATTTCTCACACTCACTCGAGCACAAGAAGCAGTACTCGAGCACCAAGAAGTGAGATCCAACGAGTGACTACCCGAGAGCAACCATAAACTCCCAGGTCTTAAACTGACTCCCTCACTCGAGCATGCCCATGCTCACTCGAGTGGGATCATATCTCAATCGCAAGTCAGGAAGTGTGCTCGCGGTTTCTGCCTGAAGACTTAAACAATATTCCTAGAAGTTCATATCGTGCTCGAGTAAGATCCTCCCTAACTCGAGTGATACCTATCAGATGCCAAATCGCAGCACCTAATATGGTTTTCCAGAATTGACCAATTTGCTACCAATGGTCCTAAGACTTGTTCTAAAACTCATTCTCACTCATTTTAACACAAGGAACCCATTGGTAAACCCAAAACAACCAAACTCCCACTCAAGTAACACATTCCCATCTCTAGGTCACTAGATCATCCAAAACCACAATTTGCCAAACTTCCTCTTTTCAAATCCAAACCAAAACCATTGACTCCCATACACTATTTGGCATCTATTCCACCACATTACATCACTTAATTCATATCTTCTAAAATCACAAGAAATCAGGGCAAAAATCCAGAATTTACAAAACCAAACCAATAGCCAAAACAATTATACCAAAATGCATTAAATGTTTACCTCTCTCTTTCCCAAATGTGGTTTCCTTGATTCCTCAACTTCTCAAACTTAACAATCTCTTAAACACCACCAATGAAAATTCTGAAGCCATAGAAGTCAAGCTCTCAACCTCTTGAACAACATCAATGAAGAGTGTTTGAGCATATAAGGGCATTTGCCTACCAAAACTTAAGCTTTTCTCTTTCTTTTTCTTGGTTGGTTCAGCGAAAATAGAGGAGGATAAGAGAGATATGAGTTGATGAAGATTTTCCCATTCCCCAAGCTTCTTCACCGACTTGAGAGAGAGAGGGAAGAGTGTTTGAAAATTTGACCTCATCTATGGTTCATATTTTGCCACTTGGCACCATCTCCTTCTTCCTACCATGATTTCATATGGACTTGCATGCATAGAATTCCACCTAATGCTCTTTCAATCCTAGACATTGATCTCAATTAACAAGGAGTTTACTTTTCGATAACTGACCAGTCGGTTGGTAAATTTACCATCTTGCCCCTTATTGACAAAATGCTTATTAAACCATCCACAAGTATATTTTACCCCACAATCCGCATCGCATACTTCAAAAGTGCTTAATTAACATTAATTACATCACTTTGAAGTTATAAATCCTTGATTACAATTCAGGATATTACAATGAGTGAGAGAGAATTGGTCGGACAATTTGTTATAATTAACGTAGAGACATAATCAATCAATTAGGGATAAAAGTGAAAAAAAGTAGACATGTTAATGCACTTTTTATTATGATAACCCAAATTTCGATTAATTTTATCCCTCAACTTTGCGGAATTATAGTTGAGGTCCTAAAGTTTATGAAATTGTGAATCTGGCAAAATCTTTTGTGAAATTCACTTTTACCCCTGAGCTTTCACAATTTACTTTTTTGCCTAAAAAGTTTCTGAAATTTGATTTTTGCCCCTAACTTTCACGTTATTATATGTTAGACCCTCTACTTTGTGAAATTGAACTTTTGGCCTAATATTTTTTGAAATCGTACTTTACCCCTAAACTTTCTCAATTTTCATCTTGGACTTTCCCAAATTTTGATTTTGGCGCAAGACTTTCTGAACCAAGATGGCCTAGCCTATAATAGAAATCCCCGAGACTTGTCTAAAATTTGAAATTTCTCAAATTTTGCAAAATACAATTGCAGCCCCTCAACTAAATTGTCCAAAATTTTGCCAATAAAAATTTGAAATTTGAAATTTCATTTTAGATTTTCATTTGCAATTGCAAAATTTCTGAAATTAGATTTTCATCCCTCAAGTTTTATGGAATTGCAATTGAGATCCTAAACTTTTGAAATTGCAAATCCGGTGAAAACTTTTGTGAAATTTCACTTTGACCCCTACACTTTCTCAATTTACTTTTTTACCTAAAATGTTTTTAAATTTGATTCTTGCCCTAAACTTTAGCTTAATTATATTTTTGGCCCTTTACACTGTGAAATTGAACTTCTGGCCAAATAGTTTTTGAAATCGCACTTTTATCCCTTAACTTTTTCAATTTTCTTTGTCCCCTTGGCATAACTGAGGCACTAAATTTTTAAATTTTTGGAATTTTAAAATTCACTTTGCCATAAGCGTTTCATAAATTTCTGTTATGAAGACGGCCAACAACCAATGTTATTAAAATTGGACTAGACAGGTCAGTTTGAGTAGGAAACCGGAAACTGGTAGTCCAATTGGTCCAGCTTGTAGGTTTGACTGATTTAACATTTTTACATTATAAAAAAATAATTTAATTCGGTTTTCTTTTTATTTAGAATTTCATATATATAACCTTGAAATCTTCACTTCTTCCCTTGATTAGCTTTGATTTCATTTCGATATGACCCATAAACTTTTGACCCAATATCTCGACTAGTTTAGTGGTTGGTCCATGTTTAATAACAGTGCCAGTAATAGAAATCCCCAAGACTTTTTAAAATTTGAAATTTCTCAAATCTTGCAAAATATCATTGCAGCCCCTCAATTAAATTTTCCAAAATTTTGCCCATAAAAAATTTGCAATTTGAAATTTCATTTTCGCCCTACAAGGTTGATCCTAGTTTGCCAAATAAAATTTCTCAAAATTCTGTTTACCTGAAGAAATTTCAATTAAGCCCCATCTTTTGAATGTTCTTAGCAAGTTGGGAACTTGTGGCCAAATGTTGTGGGCGGAATTGCAAAGAAGATTGACATTGAATGAAGGTTGGAGTCAAATGCTGCGTGCCCAAGAACCCTAAAATTGATGGATATGATTGAGAAAGAAGAAAGGCGATGGTGGATGATCTCATGGATTTCCAATGGAATGAATGGTGTGATCCAAATTTCTCTTTTAAATGTTATATCTTCTGCAGTAATGCCTGACTTGCTTACTGTTAATTTGTTTGGCAAGTTGTATATTTTGACTTTAATATTATCTGCATTTATATCACTACTTACTAAACTCGAGGACAATATTGGTTCAAGCTCAGTTGGAGTCAATTGTATCAGGATGTGGGATGAGTGGGAATGTTGTATCAATATGTATCTCCTAGAAGTCGATTTACCTCTCATTTTGTTAGAGGATTCTTCTTTTTCGTAGGTCATTATGGCACCCGGGAAGATCTTGCGCAACTGTAGCAAGATTTCATCGAAAGCAATGTTTGTTTGTAGGGTATATCCGTTCCTCAATGGTTTAGAAGCACTAGATTTTTGTGTATTATTTTTATGGTTGAGCTATAAGAATTGGATCATGTTAAACTTGTCTCCTTAATAGCGGCACAATTTGATCGTTTGAGTTACTGGTGTGACATGGTTTCTTGGAATGCTAAGTTTTGACCAGCTATGCTCATACCATCCATGCTAAGCTTAACAATGTATACTTTTTGAGATGTAGTGGAGACAAAACCAACTAAATAAAATTGTAGATTTCATTCTCTTGAGTCATGATTTTGATGTTTTAAAGGGGATTTTAGAAATGCAATCCTTTGGCATTTGCATAATATGTGGGCGTTGTCACAACTATGGAGGAGGAAGGCTCAAATAAAACCCTTTATTTGCCTCGGGATTATCAAGAATAAAACCGAATTAATGTAATATAGCGCACAAATGGGGTCGTTTTACTTTGAGGAGCCGATTATAAAAATAATTCCTAATAAAATAAGTAATTACAACATAAATTTGACAAGGGTAAAACATGATTGATTGATTTTTAAAACTATGAATTGAATGCAATTAAGATAAATATTTTTAGGAATTTTCAAATAAGAAGGAATGGAAATGTGTAAATAATGCAAATGATGAAGATGCTCTTGGAAATGGTTTCAGTGGCTATCCTTTCTCAATTAAGATATTTGGGGAGTTAATATAGAAAGCTTCTAATATACCAAACCTCATTAAGCAATGAATCTAGCATCACAAGAGAGGAACCCCTACTCTTGAAATACTATTAAGCCCTCTTAGTGTAATGAGTTTCTCTAAGTTTTCTAAAATACCCAACCTCAATTACCATTGAGTCTAATGCTTAAACTCATGAACCCATTTATTTAAGCATTATTAAAACCCCTTAGAGAGTGATTATGAGATAAGCAATGCATTTAGGTTTAACTATAATTCCAATTCAATCACACTACCCAACAATACCTTGTTAAATAGATAGAAATCAATAGAATTATAGGAAACACACACACACACACACATAACCATATATATATTGATGACTACAAGTCCTCATAACAAATCCCAAATCACAAGAACTCAATTCATAGAATCAAACATAACTAACATCATAGTCTGAGTCTCAATATATAAATGAATTCTTAAACCTAAGAAATCACAAATATAATGAACTATTGGTAAAATAAACTCCCCTTTAAAGCACATGTGAGGTCAAACCATCTCCAATTCATTTCCAAGAGCACAAAATTGTCTAGCCACTCATGAGAATAATTTCAAAAAATATAGTCACACTTTGATTCAAACACCCAGCCATATAAAATCACATATTAAAATAATAAATCCACACTGAATCTATTAAGCATTTGGCTAGAGAATATAAAATTAGAATGTGCCACTGTTTGGGAAATGAAAGGCTCACTAGAAATAAATAGAGGAGAGTGATGGCGATGGTGAGATGACGGTGGGAACTTAGGGAAGACGACCTAGAGCTTTAGCTCTCATCCGCCTTTAGCTCTTCTATCTCCTTTAATTAGCTCCCTTCTTCTCGGGCCTTTGCAGAATAGAGGAGGATCGGCTCAACTCTAATGAGAAAATAGCGCAGTGACGATAAGGATACTGTAGTGAGACAGTGGTGAGGATGGAAATGCTGACTGAGATGGTGTTGAAAGGTTGAAGACCGCCGCCCCTTTAGCTCCTCTGTTGCAACTATGCTAGAGATACTACTCGCCGATGGAAGACAGAAGTAGGATGGTGATAAATAGGACGTAGTGGGGTGGTAGACGGAGTGGAAAGGGAAGGTGAAGGTAATGAGGGGCAGCGATGAAGCCTGTGGCTGCTCTTTCCTGAATCCGATTCCCAGCTCTTTATTTGATTATCGCTCCCTCACTCTGAAGGCCAAGTTAGGTCTTGTTCCAATTGCAAACGGATCCCTTGGTCAAAACGTGCCTTTTGGCCAAGGGATTAAAATGAAAAATCTAAAAGCTTTTAGGAGGGACTATGTTGTGAATCTTGGAAACTGTTGTGGGTATATTTATAACTTTCAGAATATTTAGGCCCTTGTCCGTAATTTCCTTTGCTTTCTTCCTTCATTAGCTTGTAATTTCCAGAAACCTTGGGTCTTTTCTGTAATTCTTCCCAAACTGATCTGCAATTAAAATGAACCCAAAATATAATACCTTGTATTCCAAAAATTAATCAATTAAGGTAAATAATAAAATATATGACATTTTTTCCTTTTTTCACCTTAATTTCATTTAAACACATTTAATCACAATTAACTACAAAAGAGACATTTTAAACTCAATTATCATGACAAAATCCCCAAATAAACTATGAAAATATATAATAAAATAGGGATTTGTTAATTCCCCCACACTTAGCCTTTTACATTCCTGGGCAAATTGTAATGACCCAATTTGGGTATTAAGGGTTAATGATGCTAGAAGTGATGTTATTAATGTTGAACGCAATGTGAATGTGTTTTAATCGATGCCTAAGTCCTATATTTACGCTTATGCGTAGATTAATGTCTAAATGGGTTGAAATATAGGGGAGGGCACATAATAATGTTAATGGAATGATATGAATGAGTTTGGAAGTGATTTGAGTAGAATTGCCATAATCAGGGGCAAAATGGGCAAAAACAGAAGTTACCGGCTAATTGGTCAATTACCGAAGAGAAAACTCATAGGTAATTGAGGATCAATGGCTAGGATTGAATAAGTAAGGGGTGGAATTGTGTGTGAATGTACATATGTGAGTTCATGTACGAGGAGATAGGATAGTGACACATGGCATCATATGGATCAGGGGATTGGGTCAACTTTTCAAACTTTTCCCTCTCTGTTCCCTCTCTCAAAGTCGGCCTAAGAGGCCTTTGGGACTCCAAATTCTGTTTCATCTTCATCCTCTCATCTCTCTTCTCTCCTCCATAGTTGAGCATGCTTAGGCAAGAAAGAGAAAGAAGAAGTTGAAGATTTAGGTGAGAAATTGTCTTCAAATGCTCAACTCACCTTCTTTAATATTGTTTATGGTGACAAGAGCATTATTCCTATAGTTTCAGACTTTTGGATAGTGATGTTTGAGAGCTTGTGGAAATCTGAAAGTGGGAGAATCAAAGAGTTAGCTTTAGGAAGAAGTAGAGGTGAGTATTTGATACATTTTGGTAAAATTATTGTGGTCATTGGTTTGGTTTTGAGAATTTTGAATTTTTCCCTGATTTTTAGTGAATTTTGAAATGTATGAGTTGGTTAATGTAAGGTGTTGAATTGGTGTCAAATTGTGACTTTGTTCTATTGGGTTTGGTTTGGAAATGGGAGGTGGAAGTTTTGATCCTTGGGTGATTTGAGTGTAATGTGGTGTCCCAAGACCAAATGTATTGATTGAATGGGAATTGGGTTGTTTTAAGGTTACCAATAGGTTCATTGAGCAAAATTATGTAAGAATAAACTTTGGTATAAGTTTTGGAACCATGGGAAGCAAATTGGGCAAGTATGGAAAATTATATCAGCTGCTGCGTTTAGGCTTTTGATAGGCCTCACTTTAGTGAGGAAGTGTCTCACTCGAGTATAGCGTGATATTTTATCTTTTTCACTTCAGTTTTCATGTAGAAAGTAAGAGTGCACTTTCTTTCCCATGAGTGGTATAGGGTATCACTCGAGTGGTCAGGGTGTAACTCGAGTGCATGAGTATTATGCACTTTATGGTTCCTCAATTGCTCTCAGGTAGACACTTTTGGTGCCACTCTCTTGGAAACTCGAGTGAACCTTTGGCTATTACTCGATGCTCGAGTGCACTTGTCATCTTGGGGTTGACATTTTCTCTCAGGTAGTCACGTTCAGTGTCTCACTCGATAGGACTCGAGTTAATATGAGTCTATCACTCAAGTGCTGAGCTAATCACTCGACGTGCAAGTCCCTTCCTCACTAGAGTGTACCTTTCATCACTCAAGTGACCCAGTGGAAATCAGTCTTTTTGGGTTCCTTGAGAGGATTTTGGTTAAGTTTCTTCCAACCCTTTAGGTATGTGTCTAGGATTCTAGTAGCCACCTAAACAGTTTAAATGATAACCAACTTTAAGTGTTATGGAATTAAGAACTTGGAAAAGAGATTGATCTGCCATCCTTGATCTTGGTTTTAGGATGACCTTTGCCCTGGTTGTGAGCCATCGGTGCCGGAACGCGTTAGGAAGGAACAAGGTAGTGACTCTTCTCTTATGCTTTGTGTAAATGTATGGTATGTATGTGTATCATTATTTTGTGATGATATCTAATGCTGCTGCCTATACAGCAAAAGCTATCGTTAGCTAACGCAAGCTGGAGTTATATAGTGAAAGCTGTCGTGATTATGTGTACAGCCGTGAGTGCTATCATTGTGGTGAAAGTCTTATATCATTGTGACGCTATTGTTACTATTGTTAATGGTTGCTTACATGTTATGTATTTATATATTGTATAAGTGATATGTTACTACTGGGATTCTTTTAAATCTCATTCTTTTCATTGTTAAACCTATAGATAGGGCAGGTGGTTCCATAGTGAAGCAGACAACCAAGAGCGGTTAGGACGCCTTGGAGATATTAGATTTTGATTGTTGGTTATCCATTTTGATTTTGGGATGTAAATATTGTTTTGGATATAGTTGTGTAATCCCCTATATGGGAGACCATAAACCTTTAGGAAATGATTGAAACCCGGGGGATTACCTAGATTTTTGTTGTACACTCTAAAATGTATGAATGTGAATTAACTACACAGGAAATTATATTTGAAATTTGAAATTGAGACCAGGATAAGGAAAAGTTTTGGAAGAATTTTTGAAAACCCTAATATAAGGTACGGACTTGAAATGAGTTTAAACTATCCGCCTGTCTCTAATTCGTTTAAATTATGCACTTTTGAATTATAATTATGGATTTCAAGGTAGGGAGTTACACAAAATAAAATCAATGTTTCCAAAAAATATGCCCAATATTGTAATCATTAAGTAGTAATTCAAGAATGCAATTACATAAAGATTGAATAACCATAATCCCAAATCAATTAAAGGTCATGGAAATTTTTATTGCAAGAAAATAAACTTGAACACATAACAAAACCAAGAAAGATAGACATGATAGAGCTCTCAATGGAATAAGTGTTTCTCTCATCTCCCAAATCATTAGGAATTTCACTCAATTCACCTATTCTAGCATCTATCACAAGCTTGTAAAGGTTCTACTATCTCTACCACTAATGTGCCAAGAATCCAAATTCAAGGGGACTTCTCAAGGTTGTAATGTTGAAAAGGCTAAATGGATGGAAAATGTAACAAAATACTATGCTTGCACCAAATAATTTGCTAGATTACTTAGCACTACACAACTAAATTTAATTAACATATTTTACCATAGTGCCTTATTTGTTTATTTTCTCTTTTTTTTTATAATTTACAATTTTTTTTCTTTTTTTTTCCTTTTTCACTATTCACATGACACTTTTCTTTTCACTTATACAATAACACTCATTTTTTTAAAAAAAACATAGTGCTAGGAAGAAATTGATAGATGATACAAACATAGCATTTATATAATGAAATAGAAATTAAAGTGGAAGTCTAAAAGGGTCAAACAATAGTAAACGATGAATAGTTTGTGTTTGGGGTAAATGGATGATAAAATGAATACCTCTATCATATTACAAATCCAAGGCATTAATGCAGCTTTGAAAAAGAACCTAGACAAGTTCTAGGGATTAACTAGAGCATAGGTGAATATGCACATATGATAAGAAAATATAATTAAGGCTCAACAATCTTCCAACAAGGCTTGTATTTACCATATCAACTTCCTAAACTCAAGCCAGGCATCCAAATTAATAAAATTGCATTAAAGACACTTCAATCGCTCAATTGAATTAAGCAAAGGGATTTTTCAATCTTAATACAATCACACTTGGAAATGCTTAATTTTCACAATCATCATACATTTAAATTTTCATACAAATATGCCAAGAAGTTGCATTAGGAAAGTGAAAATAGGGGACATTTAAGCACTTCACAAAACCAATTCCCAAGTTCAAAAATTTTCAATTTTTATCAAATTTCATGAACCAAAACATTGTGACTAGAGCAATACCTCCCCCACACTTAATTCTTGCATTGTCCTCAATGTATGACATAATAAGTAAGCACAAATGAAGATATAGGCAAGAGACACATTCAATGGGGATTTATTATCCTAAATCTACTATCAAAATCCTAAAAACTACCTTTTCTACTAGAATGGCCTCTTCCCACACACTTATCCTACAAACACACATGCCTAACAACATAACACAATTAATCACTAGCATTGTAGGTAAGACAAGGAAAGGAAAGAAACAATCTGAGTTTTATGGAGGCTTATAGCTCCCCTTCAAAGGACGAAGGTACTCTTTTTTTGCTTGGAAATAGTTGCCTTGAGCATCCTTCAATATGACCTTCCCATGGTGACTGAGGGAGTGAATCTCGAATGGCCCAACAAAATGTGTTTGTCATTCATCACCTGGTGTTGTATATGTAGAAGATAGGCCAATGACCTTGTCACCAACTTGAAATTGGTTCTCTTTACCATCCATTAGGAAGGGATCTTTATATCTTTCATCAAAGATTTGGAGGTATGTTGAAGCAATTTGTGGTGTAGTAGTGATTGGAAGTTGACGCCTATGCATCTTCTTGAATCGGAATTTTGGAGGAATAGGCCCTGTTACTTCCCCTTCACTTTCTACTTTCTCCATGTCCATAGCAGCAACAACCTTTGCTTCATTAATCATCTCAGTTAGAGGTTAAGATAGGACAGAGTTGATAGCACAAGGCACCCTCAATGGTCCACGTCTAGCATTCAAGGCACATAGCTCCTTGAAAAATTTGGACCACTCCTTCTTGGAAGTCTTCTCAGCTCTACTAACTCCTGTAAGATTAACAGAAACAAAGCCTTTCTCAAACTCATTGAGGTTAGTAGTTGACTTCACAAGCACATAATCAGTATTTAAACAATTTGATGGCATAGAAAGAGTGTAACCCAACTGTGAAGTGTCTGGACAGCTCACGTCAACACTATGTGAAAGAGGGAGAAAAGAAGTGTTCATGAAATCAGTGGGTGAGGTGTGCATGTTATTATCACTATCATTCTCATTAACAAGTTAACCATCAACAAAATTAACATCACACATAGAATAATCTTCATATGGCTGCTTCATTTGCTCATACATGTTAAAATTCACAGACCTATCCCCAATAGACATCATAATAAAACCCCTTTGCAAACTAATATCAGTATTGGCAGTTTTAAGGAAGGGTCTACCTAGGATTAAAGCTCCATCCCCATGAGCATTAGGTATATCTAGCACATAAAAACCTACTGGGAAGACTAGATCTTAAACTTGAACTAAAATGTCTTCAAGATGCCATCAGCATACCTTATGGTTTGATCTGCTAGTTGTAGCATCATAGAGGTAGGTTTCAAGGTTTCTATATAGAGATTTAGACATCATATTAATTGCAGTTCCTAGGTCAACAAAGTGTTAGGGATTGTAGTCTTTCCTATGGTGCATGAAATGGTAAATGAACCAGGATCCTGACATTTAACTGGAAGTTGCAGCTTAAACAAAGCAGACACACTAGAGGACAATTGTACTCTCTTGTTTGCTTGAAACTTCCTTTTATGTGCGCACAACTCTTTAAGAAATTTGGCATAATTAGGAATTTTCTTAATCAAATCAAGCAATGGCACATTCACTTCAATCTTACTAAACATATCAAGCAAGTCATTATCTTATTTCTCATTAGCCTTTCTTTGACTAGCTAAGTAAGAATGAGGAAAAGGAAGATCATGAATATTTACTTCATTACCTTTGAGTGAAAGCTCATAGTTGGTTGACTTCTTGGCTCTTTCACCTTCTTGTGTAGTCACTGCTCCCTTTTGCTTTTGATCTTGTGTTTTTGAAGTCTTCTCCAAGAGTTTCTTCTCGTGCCCACTCCCATAATGAGGAGCTTGCTCTTTAGAAATCTGAGAAGACTCATCATTTTCTTGCAATTGAAAGGATTGAGGAACTGGCAAAGATTTTAACTGTGCCCTTATTTTGCGCCTCTGATAAGAATTATTGGTTTGGGAGTCATATAAGGAACCTTATCATTTATTGGAGGTGGGTCCACTATGATTTCCTCATCCACTTCCTCATCATCATCATCATCCTTAAACTCAACCGTGTTCCCACTACTCAAGGTCATAGCATTAAGAGATTTAGGATAGATGACCATATTAGAAGGCATAGCACTACTAGACTGAGCTTGCTTGTCATTAATGCCATCTAAAAGTTGAGTGACAAAGGAATTCAAGTTAGCGGACTTAGTCTCCCATTGCTCCATCTTACGTTCCAAACTTGAAAATATTTCTTCAGTTCTAGCATCTTTCTTGTTCATATCATCATACATAGATTGAACATACTTGAGAAGTTGTGAGATGCAGCCATCATTGTTTGGAACATAAGGTTTAGTTTGCAAACCTTGAGAAGTAGAAGCGTTGTAGGGAGTAGGTTCATCATTACACCATCGGAAGTTTTGATGAGTTTTCCAACCTTCATTGTAGGTGTTGGAATTAGGATCCCACTTATAGAGTTTGGTCTCCCTTGATACATAGCATTAACTTCCTTATGGAGGTCAGGACATAAACTTGTAATGTGCATCACATAATCACAACTACCACAACTAGATGACACAAGAGCTTGTGAATCAGGAGGAGGAGTCACTTGTTGAACACTTAGATTCTGGAGCTTAGATGTAATAAAAGGAAGTTGGGAAGTGACTATGTCCATCTTTGACACAAGTGAGTCCATCCTCTTGTTAGAACCAAGATCATAGACGCCTCTTAGCTCTCTCACATTGTATTATTGATTATTTCTAGCTCTTGCTCGAATTTGAGCCCATGCCTCTTCAACAGTGCAATCTTCTAAAGAACCTATAGCTGCAACATCTAAAATACCTTTCTCATTAGATAGAAGGCCATCATGAAAATATTTAATCAACTTCTCATCATTGATTTGATGGTGCGGGCACTTAACTAGAAGCTCTTGAAACCAACTCCAATACTCGTAAAATGACTCCAAATGATCTTGTTTGACAGAATATATCTCCTTTTTAAGTTCTGCAATCCTTGCATCAGAAAAATATTTGTCCAAGAAGGCTTTCTTCAAATTAGCCCATGAATGAAGAGCATCATTAACATGTCCTGGTAGCATCAAGTACCTCTCTTTGGCCTTTCTTTCTAGAGTGAAATATAACACCTTTAGCAACACATCATCTAAACGAGCACCAATGGGTTCATATTGGAACAAGCTAAGTACAAAGCATTGAGAAGATTGTAAGGGTTTTCCTTTTCAAGTCCATGGAAATGAGGTAGTGAATCAAGCAAAGGTCCTTTAAGCTCAAAATTGACTTCAAAATTAGGACGTGAAACACTGGAAGGATCATAAGCCATGTCAGATCTTGTGACATCCCTTATAGTTCTTCTCCTTGGTTCACCATTACCATCACCGTCCATATTTGCACCTTGAAAAACACAATCACTTATATCAATGCAAAAGTCAAGGATAGTGGAATGATCAATTTTCCCATCAAAATGGTTGGACATGCAAAGCTATCGAGCAATCAATGTAACAGTGTGGTGCCAAAATTGTTTTGTATGCAAATTCAAGCAAAATATATGAAATGGAATGAGTGCAAGTATGTGTGAGTATGTATAATGTGTATGGACAAGAAGAAATGGAGAAAACAAGAAAAGTGACAATTGTTTTGTCAAAACATTTACGATTCACATGGAAAACTATATCACTAATAGTTCAACTTGGAAATTGGAATCATGCACTCAAATAGCATCAAAATCAAGTTATCCACAAGCAATTCAAATGCAATGACACCACTTTACATCAACCAAGCACAAAGCAATCGAAATCAATTAAGAGCAATGTAACAATGCAAATGCACATGCAAAAACAAAAAAAAAATCAAGATATTTAATGATATTTCTTCAAAATTTTCTATGCAAGATACAAAATGCTATGTTATGCTAAAGAAAACATGCAAAATGAAAACTAAAATGCAAACTAAACTATGATTAAGTATGTAAAAATCCTAAAGGCTCACCCCGATCAAAATTACTTGACACTTAATTACTAGGAAACCAATTTCTTGGCTCCTCGGCAACAGCGCCACTTGAAATAAAACTTTTTAGTCGCCTCGAGGTTATCAAGAATAAAACCGAATTAATGCATTATAGCGCAACTCGAGTCATTTCACTTTGAGGAGCCGATTTTTGAAACTAATTCCTAATAAACTAAGTAATTACAATGCAAATTTGACAAGGGTAAAACATGATTGATTAATTAAAACTATGAATTGAATGAAATTAAAATAAATATTTATAGGATTTTTCAAATAAGAAGGAATGGAAATGTGTGAAGAATGCAAATGATAAAGATGCTCTTGGAAACAGTTTTCAATGGCTATCCTTGCTCAATTAAGATATTTGAGGAGTTAATACAGTAAACTTCTAATATACCAAAACTCATTAACCAATGAGTCTAGCATCACAAGAGAGGGACCCCTACTCTTGAAATACTATTAAACCCTCTTAGTGTAATGAGTTTCTCTAAGTTTCCTAAAATACCCAACCTCAATTACCATTGAGTCTAATGCTTAAACTCATGAACCCGTTTATTTAAACATTATTAAAACCCCTTAGTGAGTGATTATGAGATAAGCAATGCATTTAGGTTCAACTATAATTCCAATTCAATCACACTACCCAACAATACCATGTTAAAAAGCAAGAAATCAATAGAATTATAGAAAACATATATATAACCATATATATTGATGAGTACAAATCCTCATTACAAATCCCAAATCACAAGTACTCAATTCATAGAATCAAACATAACTAACATCATAGTCTCAATATATAAATGAATTCTTAAACCTAAGAAATCACAAATATAATGAACTATGGGTAAAATAAACTCCGCTTTAAAGCACATCTATGCTCAAACCATCTCCAATTCATCTCCAAGAGCACAAAATTGGCTAGCCACTCATGAGAATAATCTCAAGAAATATAGTCACACTTTGATTCAAGCACCCAGCCATATTAAATCATAGATTAAAATGATAAACCCACACTGAATCAATTAAACATTTGGCTGGAGAATATAAAATTAGAATATGCCACTGTTTGGGGAATGAGAGGCTCATCGGAAATAAACAGAGGAGAGAGACGATGATGGTGCATTGACGGTGGGAGCTTAGGGAAAATGAGCTAGAGCTTCAACTCTCTGCTCTTAGCTCTTATCCACCTTTAGCTCTCTTGTCTCCTTTTATCAGCTCCCTTCTTCTCGGGCTTGTGTAGAACAGAGGAGGATCGGCTCAACTCCGACAAGAAAATGGTGCGGTGGTGGTATGGATGCTGTAGTGAGACGGTGGTGAGGATGGAAATGGTGACTGAGATGGTGTTGAAAGGTTGAAGAATGCCGCCCCTCTAGCTCTCTGTGACGACTCTGCTGGAGATGCTGCTCGCCGATAGAAGACGAAAGTGAGATGGTGATGAATAGGCAGTAGTGTGGTGGCAAGCGAAGTGGAAAGGGATGGTAAAGGTAATAAGGGGCGGCGATGAAGCGTGTGGCTGCTCTTCCCTGAATCTGACTCCCAGCTCTCTATCTGATTCTCTCTCCCTCACTCTGAAGACCAAGTCAGGTCTTGTTCCAATTGCAAGCGGATCCCTTGGTAAAAACGTGCGTTTTGGCCATGGGATTAAAATGAAAAGTTTAAAAGCTTTTAGGAGGGACTATGCTGTGAATCTTGGAAACTGTTGTGGGTATATTTATAACTTTCAGAATATTTGGGCCCTTGTCGTAATTTCCTCTGCTTTCTTCCTTGATTAGCTTGTAATTTCCACAAACATTGGGTCTTTTCTGCAACTCTTCCCAAACTGATATGCAATTAAAAATGTAATACCTTATATTCCAAAAATTAATCAATTAAGGTAAATAATAAAATATATGACATTTTTGCCCTTTTTTAACCTTAATTTCATTTAAACACATTTAATCTCAACTAACCACAAAAGAGACATTTTAAGCTCAATTATCATGACAAAATTCCCAAATAAAATATGAAAATATATAATAAAATAGGGATTTGTCAAAGGCACCCCAACTAGACCACTTGGCAATTCAGGTACACACTTCATTGTAAATTCAAATGTGGCGGAACACATGAAATATTAAATGCAACCAAATAAATGATCATGTAACAGTATGACTTTATAATATTAATTATGTGGATAATGCCATTTAAATCCATGTCACCGGCGGATCAGGAAAATGACTTTGATTTAGAGTTTAAACATGGGTTTTGATTTGTACTTTCCTAATTCCTATTCTTACTTCTACAATGATATAACAGTTTACCCATGAGGACAATGACTTTAAAGGTTAGAATACATTATGGAAACTATAAATATGATATAATGTATGAAGGAATGGTGAATGGATTAATTTTTCTGTAGCTCATGTAATAAGTCACGAATGATTAAAACAACTAGTCCTTATGAATTGACTTTGTTAGACAATAGGTTGAGGAACATGTTTTACATTTTTCAAGTGCCTTCTATGTTAATCGTGTTGGTGGCAAATCCTAAATTGTCATACAATTTAGTGGATCTTCCAAGTCATCTCTAGTGACGTGCAAAACTTGTTGATGGTATCACCTGAAAATAGGAGAGTTAATTTGAGTCGTGCCCAAGAACACTGTCCTTAAAAGCTATTCCAACTATCATAAGAAGCGGCACTCTCCATGATTAAACAAACCCTTCCTGTAAAGAGAGGATGACTAGAACTACGGAAGATAATAAAACTTAGTAAGGTAAAACACAAGAACAGGAAAGAGAGGTTGCTTGAAAGCTCAGAGCCGGATCCTCAAAACTTTGGTCTTATGCCCTTTTATAGGCCACCGATCATCATAACATTAGGCACACTTAAATCTTTTAATGACAATTAACTCGTCAGTTAATGCACCAAAATACAATTAAATGGGCGGTTACATAACCACTAATACACTTAATGATGATTAAAGATGTCGGTTACAAACATTGAAAGCTCATAAAAATTATCAGAGTGACAGATTGATTAGATAGATATTTCCTATAAAGAGTGCCCAAAACCATGTTTAACTCGCATATGAGGGAGGGGAAAATTGCTGGATTTCAACTATGTTTCTGGTGGCCTGTTGGTGTGCTAGTAAGCCTATTCTTCCTCTTGACCCATTTATTACTAGCCCAATCTCACTTGTTATTACTTGGACTCCACAATCCCATACAATGTAGGACTCTTCTTTTGACATACCCACACACATTACTTAAAACAAATGGTACCCGACATGCTCACCAACCTCGCAACACATGGGTTACTATGTCTCTTTTCAAATGATAATAATATCCCTATTTCCACTATTCCTTACGATAATATTTCTACTATGCCTTGAATTTTAGTCTTTGGCACCATTTTATAAGATGTTTTGATGGCGGAATTACGAATACCATTATACCAATAATAAAGCTACAGCTTGACTTTTTAATTTCTCAAAAATAAAAAAAGTAGATAAGGGAGAGAGAAAACATATATTTAAGGAGTGTAAATATTGATGGATAATTTTGGAATAAGATTTATTAATCAATCATTCTTTTATGTAAAAAACATCTTATATTATAAAACACCAAACACTCGAGAAAAATATCCTATAAATTGGGGCAAAAGCATAAGCATAGTATAAAAAAGCGGACCGGACTGGCCGGTTCGACCGGTTGAACCGATAACCGGTCAATGGTCTGGTTTGGTTCAGTCATCAGATCGTGAACCGGTCAGAAACCGGTTGAACCAGCCACAAACCGGTTGAACTAGTCAAACCAATCAAAACAGGTGGTTTACTGGTTGGACCGATTTTCTTTTTATTTTTATTTTTCCAACTATTATCTCGCACTATTTTTTAGAAAAATATAAAAGGTGGAAAACCGAGATGAAGAGAAAAGGAGGTAAAGAAAGAATACATCTAAAAAAGAAGAAGAAGATGATGAAAAAAATTATTTAAAAGGATATAATAATTATAGGAAAGGAGATATCATTATATAAGTATAGGCATCATAACTAATACTAATAGATTTTAAGCATTTTTTCTAAAGATCTTTATTTTTATCTATAGAAGTTAAAAAGTATATTAATATATATATATATATTGCCACTAATAAATTGTAATATTTTAATATGACCGGTTTGATTACCGGTTAGACTCCGGTTGACCCATTAACCCTTGAACCTATGCCGTGACAGGTTCATTGCCCAGTTTGATTTTTTGTTCCTTGAGCAGAAGTACTTCTTTTTCAAAAGAAGAAAGAATATTAAAAAAAAACTGTTAAAAAAGATAATAAAAGTCTGATGTTATTTGAATAAAAAACCATTGCTGAATAAAGAAAGAAAGAGTGTTTGAGATTATCTGAATCATAATTAATGTTATTAATAGTGTAAATTATACAAAAATAATTAAAAGTTACAAATTTAAGTTATTTTTTCGAAAAAAATAAAGCATCAATATCGTTTATATATACAGACATGCTAGTGCACACACACTCCCTTTGGAACTTATTATAAGGCACTTCTAAAAGATATTAATACCCCTTATTATAAGTTACAAGATGCGTGTGGGCAGTGTGTGATTTCCAGCTTTCCATCCTACTAAATATAGTCATTAACTATGAGGGAGAATATAATACAGACGTGAAGATTATTTTATTTAAATACGAATAAAATTACAAAATTAATTCTATTTTCGGACAAAGCTAATGATTTGACCACATCTTAGTTCGGGTGTAGTAGTTACATGAAGGTACCTTATAATAGGGACAGGTAGAACTAATTTGAGAAAGAGGCTGAATTTTGCAGCTGAATGTTGTTTTTATTTCTAATCTTGCATAGTGATCGGTCGGTGAATCATAATAGCATCGTTTTTTGGTTGTTTTGCAACGAATTCATCGAATCTTACATGTAGACGCATCTCTTCACAGTTGACGTATATTGTTAATCGTTTTTCAGCTTTCTGTTTCCTCTTCCTCTATATATATTTATGATTCATTCCCATCCCTCCCATGACATAAAATACAACCAAAAAAATGATGTCCTCAAATCTCAATCTCTTAACCATTTTCTTCATCATCTCAACCTTGTCTTGCATTTGCCTTGCCCGAACCACTCCTCATGACTTCCTTCGAGTTCACAATGAAGCTCGAGCCCAGGTCGGTGTGGGACCTCTCTCCTGGAACAGCACCCTCGCCTCCTACGCCAAGAAGTACGCCAACATGAGGAGCCATGACTGAAAACTCGAGCATTCGGAAGGCCCATTTGGTGAGAACATTGCCGAGGGCTACAAAGACATGAAGGGCTCTGATGCCGTCAAGTTATGGCTTACCGAGAAGCCAAACTATGATTATGATTCCAATACTTGCGTCAATGATGAGTGCCTTCACTATACTCAGATCGTTTGGCGAGATTCTCGTCATCTTGGGTGTACTAGGGCTAAGTGTCCCAATGACGGCGTGTTCGCTATTTGCAGCTATGATCCACCAGGCAACGTTATTGGCCAAAGACCATATTAATCCGAATACACACACGCTGAAAGAACATGTTCATTGTTTGCAATTTGGACAACTTCTATATTTATATTTTATAGTATATTCAATAGTTCCCCTTCAGCTTCATTGTTGGAAAATTAAATTGAAATCATGCCCGGCCTATTAGGTGTGATTATTCAATGATGAGGTGTTCTGATAAATGGTAATTTATAATTAGCAAAAATATTCTGAAGTTTCGTTTTGCTCTTGACAATTTATGAAAACAATGGAATCTGATGATTACTCATACGCCCACAGCTTAATATAAAAATTAGTTAACCTATTTGCAGATAATAAGAAAATTGTACTGTTATGTTAACTATGTATCTGAAAAAAAAAATGTCCTGATATTTATAAAATACTATTTTTCATCATTATCATGCGACGTAACTTTCCCTTTATGTAAACCCCTTTACAGTGTATGTGCAATCATAAGGGTAGTTTAGGGGAAAAAATTTAAATTTGAGAGACAATGTGGATTATATTAAACTCTTGTATTTTGGAATTAGGATCAAAGTAAATCCTTAACTAGCTCCAATATATTTAGGACTAGAGAGTACAATTACCCTATACTTCAGATGATTATAATATCCCTAACATGAAAATATCTTAAACTATTCAGTCTCAATTTTCATTTGTTAAAAAAAAACAAATGTTCAATTTTAATTTATTTAATGTTTTTAAAAAATATTTAAATTTATTTAAAAGATTGTGTGTATATGGGGATGGGGAGGATAGAAGATCCCCTTACTGTATTGGATATGTAGAGATGCAAGTTAGGTGTGATCTTTATTCATTCAATTAATTAATCACACGTTTGACATTAGGGGTTAATTTTATTGTCAATTCAGGTGTTATGAAATGAACGAATTAAAAAATCCACAATTATTAAGGAAGCACTTTTTAAAATAAGAAAAAGGCTAAATTATACAAAATTCCTCTAAACTTTGAAGTAGTTGCATGTTGTAATATCCCAAAATTTAGTAAAAGGCCTATTTTCAAAAAAAAAATTGAGGAACAATAATTAGATAATAAGTCAAATTATGAAACCTACGAAAGGAATCTTAATTAGACAAAGGGGAAAAATTAAGGGCTAGGTGTGTAGTTAATAGGATAAAAATATACCTATATATATACATATAAACTTACCGACACACTCACGTACACCACACCTACCAGTTAATATATACCTCTCCCATCATTGCTAGACACTTGCTTCACACACACACTCACACTCACACATACACATTCACGTACAAGCATTCAATACCACACACACATTCAATCAACTCATTACACACACATACACCACTATTAAATAAACCATATCAGCCTCCTACAACTCCCATTCATGTTCTGCAAGTCAGCTGGAAAACAGAAAAGAAAACAAGAGAAATAGAATTGAGAACGAGAGAACGAAAGAGTGACGTGAGTGAGAGAAAGTGAAACCAGAGGAAGAAGGAAGCTCCCAACTTCACATGCAACACCATAAACGTGTATAGGTGAGTCTCCTATACATTTATCTTTGTTTTTACATTGGATTTGAGTGGTTTTCTGTGGTGGTTTTGGCTTGAGTTAAAAGAAAAGTCGACGGAAAAATTCTGTCAACCTAAAAGTTTTAAACCAGTGATTGTGTGACGATTTTGGGGTGAATTGGTTCTAAAATTTGATCGATCATTTACCTTATGACATATGTGTAGGAGAGTATAGAGTTAAAATTCATGAGGTTTAGAGTATAAATTCATGGTTGCATGTTAGTTTTTTTCATCCTGTTTTGCTGTCCAAAAAACAGAGTATCTACTGGAAAGTTGCAGAAGCTTAAACATAGGCTATAGATGGAGTTTTTCATCGGGTCTTTTTGTATAGCAAATCTAGGATGTGTAGTTGATGATAGAATCACGAAGAGTACAATTTGGTGTGAAAATGAATGAGTTCTTAATTTTTAAAATTAAACTGTGAAAACTGACATTTTTGCAAGACAATCAGCTTTGTGTTGAGTTTTGACCAAACAAATCTTATCCAATGACTATGAAATTTTACAGGAATATAGTAGACATCCATAGCTTTAAAATGAGTCCAACAATGCATCAAATGAATATCTATAGAGAGAGTTATGATTTTTTAAATTTAAGTCAGAAACAAGGGAAATTCTGGATGTCTAGGTTCTGGCAGTAGGTTGTGTTATGTTTTTGAATAATATAATCTTGTCAAATGACCATGAAACTTTCCAGAATAAAAGTATACATTCTAACCTTAAATTTGATATATAATTGGTGTTATTTTGATTAGTATAGTAAAAGATGAATTTTTAAAGTTAGACATTGAATCTAGAACATTTTCTGGACCAGTTATGTTGTTCAATGATTCTGGGAAATTTAGACCTATAATTGGAAGCGGTTAATATTTTTCCCTTAAAGTAGACTTAATGAGGGTCACATAGGACTTTGAATCACTACAATTGGATTTTTCTAGATTTAGTTATGATTTTTCAAAGTTATGCTCTGTTTTTGTTTTGCCCAAAAAAGTTATGCTTTGTTTCTGGAATGCAATCTGGAACAGGGAAAGCTTTGCGAATTTCTGGGAAAAATATGTTATTAGTGGCTAGCTTTTTGGGTATTTTTTCATGAACAAACATTTAAAGAGCTTCATTTAGGCTTTGGAATCAATCAAATTGGATTTTCCTAGAATTAAATTTGAATTTCCAAAGTTGACAAAATCTGCAAGTTTTCTGGAATTAGTGAAATTGCACTGTGCAGAATCTGTGATAATTGCATTAGATAACGAGCAGAAGTTGATTTAAAGGAAGTGATAGTTCAAGTAATAATTAGTTATTTATAACTTTAATTTATCGAAATTTGCAATAGCCCAAGCCAGAACAAAAGGTCAGGACTGACAAAGGAATTGAGAAAGGAGTCAAGTAGTAACTTTTTCTTGTATATGCTGTGTGATTATTATATACTGAGTATGTCATTCTCTGTAACATGAGCATCGTGTCTTGGACAAGCACATTGGCTTAGTTGTGGTCTGGGATCCAACGGAGGCACAAAGTTTAGCTAGGGTTGCAAATAGTCTTTGGCCTTGGACAGTACACACAGCATTCTATCATGCATAACAGTCTAGCATCTTACATAAAATCGTGTATTGCATATTTATTATTGCATTTTATATGTCGGAAAAACATGTTACTACTGATATTCACTCGAATTTCACCCTTTTTCAAACTGAAAAACATTCTAGCAGAAGTTAGTGGATCGAAGGAAAAGATAGGGGTTACTAGTGCATAGAGTCCTGGTATATACCAAAGCTGCTGTGGTTTTCTATATTTATATTTTTTCTTTCTTTTGAACACTTTGTACTTTTGTGTAAATATTTTCAAACCCTATAGCGATTTCCTATAATGTAATTAAGCACTTATTATCAATATGTTTTTGCTATTTATGTATGCCTTACGGAACTGTGTGCTTAATACTCTATGAATATCGAAATGTTAAGGGGTTTGACACATATAACCTCCCTGATATTTCTAAATTTAAATTTAACCACTTTAATTGTTAACTCTTAGAAATTGATAATACTCAAGCACATTTTCTTTTCTTTTTAAACATTTTTGGATCCAAATTGTGCATAGAAAGAGTTTATATAAGAAAATGAGCAATTCAAATTATCAAGCAAAAGTTAAAAACTTGGATATAAATCATATGATTTGTGCCTAATTAAAAGAAATGAAGAACTTATAAATTCTCTTTCTCTTGTAGGAGGATCTAGAGACAGTAGTGGAGCTAGGAAAGGGCCATTAAAGTGAAGGAGATGACAAAGAACCACCTAAATTGGAAAGAGATCAACTGTACAAGATGCCTCGGCAACTAATATGGTTGCCGAGGCGAACAAGGAACCTAAAGGAAGTCAAATTTTATGTGACATTTGCCTTAGCAAACATTGCCGCCGAGGCAACTAAGGAAAATCAAAGTTTTTGTTGCACATGCATCAATGACTAACATGTTTGCCAAGGTGACAAGGCAAAAAAAGTAGTAGTTGTTTCAGTTGCCTTGAAGACTAACATGGTTGCCGAGACAAACGAAGAAAAAGTATAGTTGTCCATCTTGAAAACTAACACATTAAAAAAGTATAGCTCTCTCCTTTCAAGCTCCAAGATGCTTCTAGTTGTTGATTTTACCCTTTGCTTAATGCTTCTAAGTGATTGATCTCCATTTAGATTGATTTGTTCACTTGGGTTTGACTCGAGAGAGCTAATCTTGGTATAGAACCTGATTAAAATCATGCTTGATTTGAAGTTTAATTTACTTGATGAATGGATGATTTGTTGGTAAAATAGAGATATATTTACTAACATTGCATGGTTACATTGAGGTTGTTGTTTAAAGTTGATTTTTATTAGTTGTAGCACGAGATTGTGCATTTTAATTAGAAGACAAACATAATTTTGACTTGAAAGAGCTTGTCAAGTTCATTTGAACATTAGACTAACACAGATATGCATTGAGATACTAGTAGATAGGAAGCTAATCAAGTTTTATGAAGCACAAAGGGGAGAAAAAAATTCTAGGCTCCATTTAACCTTTGATGTTAAAAAATCATTTGCCTTTATCATTTTCTAGTCTTAAAAGTAGTTTTCAAAAATTCTCTCTCCACATCAAAATTGTTTTGGCTCAACTTAATTGAATTCACTAAGCCTCTTACTTAACCATTTTGTTAATCAATTCTCCATGGGGATGATATCTACTTTTCACTTTATTATATGGCATGACCTATGCACTTGCGGTGCGAACACTAATCTTTTGTCCTTTTATTACCACATCATATTAGTAGAAGACAGCTCACATCTTATGTAGCATCCCACGTGTTATCCTATGTAAGCTAATAAATTTATAAAATTATAATATTTTTTACGTAAGAGTTAAAAATGTAATTTTAACAATAAACATACCCTCATTCTCAATGCCTCCACACCCTTTCAGGTTCCAGCCTTCAAAACCTAGAAACACGCTCATGCAAATCTTCCACGCCCTTGTGTGTGCGTGTGTGTGTGTGTTTTTTTTTTTTTAATGTGCTGCGAAGATCGCTACTATTCCATGATCAAGGCTGTGGCCATGGCTATGGCCAAACCCAATAGGTCTGTTGGATTGTACAAAATTCCATAAGGCACTTGCCGTAGAACGTATAGTCTAAAGGATCAGAAAAATTTGAAGCAATCCGACAACTATGGGAATGATGAGTAGTCAAAAAATGATGGCAAATTAGGGAATAATGAGAGTCTAAAGAGTATGTCACCGGAAAAAAAAAAAAAAAAAGTCTAAAGAGTAGCCATGGCACAATGTTAAGTAGAGAACTTCGTTTGTTGGCTGATGAAGTTTCTTCACTTTTATCATCTGCGCCACAAAGGTGTTTCTGGGAATTGAAGGCTGAAAGGGAGAGCAGGTAATGAGAATAAGGGGGGGTTTTTTATTGATAAAATTACATTTTAACCCTTGTATAAAAATGTTATAATTACTATAAATTTATTAGCTTGCATATGATGCCATGTGGGATGTTACATAAGATGCGATGTGTCTTCTACTAAAGGTAAGGGGTTCATAATAAAAAGACAAAAGATCAGGGAGGTTATATGCAACTATCCCAAAGTTTAAGGGAGTTTTGTATATTTTAGCCTAAGAAAAAATAATAATATAAAGTTGAGTTATTAATCAACAAACTATGATCCTCATCAATATTGTCAAACTTACGAGTTGAAGCAAACTCGTAACATGGACTTAAATTGTAAGCTCATAAGAGTTTACATTTTTTTAATAAATAATTATTGATAGTGTATAATTAAATAATTTAAATATAAAATATAAAAAAATTTATGATAATCAACAAAAAATTTATATAAAATTCATATATCAAGTCACTGACTCACTGAGTATGATCAAATAAAAAAGGTTTGTATGATTTTAAGAGTGAGTTGACACGTTTTCATAAGTTAGAAAAGTAGAAATGGTAAACTCGGTATGTGAACTTGTGAATTTGACCGAATTTATAGCTAGCACGTGTTTAATTGTGACTCAACACAATTTTGTAAGCTAGAAATATAAAAAAGGTAAATTTGAAGAGTCAACTCGTAAGTTTGAAAATAATGATCCTAATGGAAGGAGTTTTAGCCACGAAAGTACGATGTTTACACCTTTAGGAGAGTTAACAACAGTCACATCTAACCCAACTAGATAGCTACATAAAAAAATATGAATTATTTCAAATTCAATTATAATGATTTGTAATTGGAGATATGTATCCACACTTAGAACATCTATAAGATGAATAGAATCCTTACCAAATTTGTCAACGTTGTTTGTTTTCCTTTGTACAGAATCAAAATTATTTTGGAACTATTATTTAATTTCCTGATCAATGAGAATCATTCAATAAAAAGGGGATCAATCAAACAATAATTAATCCATATTTTGAGAACCAAGACAATGCATTAATATAATCTTGTTTAAGTAGTGATCTGGAACTTCAAAAACAATTAAAGTAAAATAAATAACTCTAATTAATGAACTTGCACGCCTTATCTTCAAATAAAAAACATCATGTTCAATCAAAAGCCAAATTAAAGGAAGAAAATTAGAAATCAACTTTAAACAACGCATGACATTAGGTTTCACTTTTTTTAAAGGACAAATTATCCATAACTCCCGAATGGAACAGATTGAAACTTTATAATGAACATCCTAAACATTCTCATACGATTAATTTTGTATGCCACTTATCTGCACACAGTTTAAAGTTTACGGAGAAATCTACATAGCAATAAAAAATTTGTGTGGTTTACACACACGCGCACACACACCCACACACACAAATGAAGTTTAAGTGGTATATAATTGACATTTAGGGGTTATCCGCACAAACTTGAAAGCTTAGAGAGGTTTATTATTAAGTTTTAAAGATTAAGAGAATTATTTGTACATGATCCAAAGTCCATTCGAGTTTTTTGTAATTTAGTCTCTTTGAAATTAATATATATAAAAAATAATCTTCACTCGAGAAATCTGATTCCTAATTCATAAGGAGGTATGTGACGGACTGGGTCCCACAGTTTATTTTGTCAATATCAAGTTATATATTATATATTCACATGCTCTTACTTAAATGTATGATAATACTTGAGAACGACATTTGCAACCTCTTAGTGGAAGTCAAAAAACAAAAAAGAAACCTATTGCTGACCAATTCCGTGAATCAATCAAGAGTCAAGACTAAGTAAATACCATTGTTCATTTTTTAAAAAATACAAACCAGTTTTCAGAAATTACATTTAGCTTAGACTAATCTAAATCGAAGTTTTTTAATTATACAATATACTATCAACTACCATTCAAAAATAAAAATTAAAAGAGTTACGGTCTGTCTTTAAATAGAACTTCAATGTGATACAACTATTATTGTCAAACTCGTGAGTTAATTCTTCAAATTTGCCATTTTTATGATTCTAGCTTATAAAATTGTGTCAACTTACTTCCAAACTCATGCTAGCTATAAACTCTATTAAACTTGCTAGTTTATTCACCAAATGTATTATTTATACATTTCTAGCTTACAAAATCATACTAACTTTTTCTATTATAGGTCATACAGAGTAGCCGTATACTTTTTCTATTTGATTATATTGAGTAGCTTTATATATGAATTTTATATACATTTTTTTTTGTTAAGTGTAATAAATTATGAATATTGGTAGATTTAAATTCAATTATTTGAATTTAAATATATTTAAATCAATTTTTTGTATTTTTATATTTTAATCATTTAATTTTTACACTTTTAATTCCATGTTATTCATGAAACTAAACTCTTATCAGTTAACGTCTTTGATTACCACTCCAATCCCCCGTTTTTTTTTTTGGCTAACGATACCTCTCCACTCCATATTACTTAATAAGACATCTTTGAAAAGGTCTCTATGGTGCTAAATATAAGTCTCTTTACAAAAAGTCAACAACATTAAATTCTCTTCCACAAATGCCCTTATTGATTGTATTTTATAAAGAGATTATGTTAAGAAAAGTAAAAGCGATTAAGATACATTTAACATTTTTTTGGTGAACTGATACATTTAATTTTAATTAGAGGGTAGTATGAGAAATTAGCAGTAACAATTTCTTACCATTATACTCATACAAGCTACTTTTAACTATTTATTTTAATCATTGTCATGCGAAGTTGTTAAAAGTGCCTTATAAATAACGAAGTGGAGTGCTATATATTTATTTCGAAACAAAAGCTGGCTAAGATTTTGCAGCGGAATTTTTTTTTTATTTCCAATCATTAATTCATTCTCGATCTCACTAACAGACGCACCCCTTCATAGCTATCTTCTTCGTCGTTTTTCTGCTAAATTTTGATTTTTTGTGGTCATAGAATCTTGTGATTTGGAAACAGAACAAGAGGCTTTCCCTAACTGACAGAAGCTGTCCACTCAAAAGATCTATGTATATTTATATAAATAAAACTCTTATTCTCTATCATCTTCCTATTTAATAAACACTCCAAAATTAACCCATGTGACCATGTCCATCATTCCCATGACATAAAATAAAATAAAAAAAACAATGAGGTCCTCAAATCTCCAGCTCTTAAAGAGTGAATTGGGATAATTTTGGAATAATTTTTATTAATGTATCATTATTTTTTGGGTTAAGGTGCAAATTTACCAATGAAGTTTTGTCCGAGGAGCGTCTGGCACAAATATCTTTAGAATGGGTAAAAATACCAATGAACAATTAATAAGGGGCAAAAATACCAATGAACAATTAAAAAGGGGCATACACCACAAAAACCATTAAATCCGTACTAACGCCGTTAGGGGTTTTCTTCTCTTATAATTTAACGCCGTTAGTATGGATTAACGGTTTTTGTGGTGGATGCCCCTTTTTAATTGTTCATAGATATTTTTACCCCTTCTAAAAGATATTTGTGCTAGACGCTTCTCGGACAAAACATTGTTGGTAAACTTGCACCTTAACCCTTATTTTTTTCAAAACATCTTATATCATGAAACATCAAACACTCGAGAAAAACATCTTATAAAATGGGACAAAGGAGGGAGTACTCCTTCACAAGAAGAAAGAATATTAAAAAAAAAATTAAAAGGATAATAAAATTTTGGTGTTATATGATTAAAATACCCTTAATTAATAAGGAATGAAAGAGTATATGACATTATTTGAATTATAGTTAATGTTATTAACAGAGTAAAATTATAGAAAAGTAATTAATTAAAACTTCTTAAAATTTTAGGTGAAAAATATTTTTTTGTAAAAAAACACTTCAATGTCACCAATACACTCCCTTTGGTCGTCCTTATTAAAATGCACCTTCTATAAAAGATGAATTATCCTTATTATTATAAGTGAACTGACCGGCTATTAATTAATTTTTTCCTAATACTACAGCTATTTAAAATTATTAACTATGAGAGAGAATATAATACAAATATGAAAATTTATTATTTAATTAATTATATTTGGAAATTAATTCTATTTTTGGGAGAAGTTAATGATTTGATCGCCTCTTCTATATTCAAGTGTTGTAATTATATTGAGACACCGTGTAATACTTTCTGTCCTTAATATAAAATTTTATCTATATTATAAATTACACTACAAACAAAATCTTACATTAAAGATGGGATAGAATCACAGGACAGATCATTTTGCAGCCGAATTTTGTTTTTATTTCCAATCTTGTATGGTAATCGATTGGCGATTCATGATTGCATCTTTTTTTTTTTTTTTTCTTTTCGGAATTAGTGTGCCACGAATGCATCGAATCTTATGACGACAATATTTATATTGGCATATTGCTACTTATATTCATTCTGGACCTCACAGTGGACATAAATTGTGTCGCCTTTTCTATCCTCTTCCTCTATATATATCATTCATTCCCATCCCTCCCATCACATAAAATATAAAAAAAAAAATGAGGTCCTCAAATCTCAATATCTTAGCCATTTTCTTCATCTTCTCAACTTTGTCTTTCACTTGCCGTGCCCAGAACAGTCCTGAAGACTTCCTTCAAGTTCACAATGAAGCTCGCGACCAAGTTGGTGTGAGTCCTCTCTATTGGAACGAGATCCTGGAGTCGTACGCTCAGAACTACGCTAATGAGAGAAGCTACAACTGCAACCTTGAGCACTCTGGCGGGCCCTTTGGCGAGAACATCGCAGAGGGCTATGACGACATGAAGGGCTCCGACGCCGTCAAGTTCTGGCTCACTGAGAAGCCAAACTACGACTACGACTTGAACTCCTGCATCAACGATGAGTGACTTCATTATACTCAGATCATTTGGCGAGATTCTCATCATCTTGGGTGTGCTAGGGATAAGTGTACCAATGACTGGATGTTCGTTATTTGCAGCTATGATCCACCTGGCAACATTATTGGCCAAAGACCATATTGATTCGAATATTCAACACTATAATGTCATTTATATATTTAATTTTAATTTAATTATGGATACACACACGCGCGCGCGTGTGTGTGTGTTTATATATATATATAGCCCTCAACTATGTTATTTGTCTCGTAAGTCATGCTAATTATAGGTGTGATTCAACCATTAGAGGTGTATTGATGATTGATAATTAGTGAAGAAAAGTGTTGAGTTTAAATTTTGTCTTTGCAAAATTCTCTGGGCAGTAAAAAGATTGGCAGAGGTTTCCCTATAACACATGATTGCAACAATGGTCTAATGAGAGAGATGTGGGTCCCACCTAACAAATAATGTGCCTATCTTTGTCGTATTGATGTGATAAACAAGTACTCACCTTTTGTCTTGTAGGAATTAGTTGAAGGTTGTTTTTATATTCTAAATATAAAATTTCAATGAACTCTTTTATTTTTTTTTCATATTTATCACTTCCCCAAAATTACCCCTATTAATTCCTAACAATATTAGAAATCAAATTCAAATAGTTATAAAATATTTGTTATATAGTAATGTATTTTAGTGAGATCAGATCACAATTAATTAATTTACATAACCTTTTAATCTACCCAAATTATTTTAAATAACTCTCACATTATCAAGTTGATTAAACCATATTTTCTATATGATTTTTCATAATCAAATTGGGATTTTAATGCATTTCTCTGGACATTATTGCCAGATTAAGCACTAATTTTAATTAGGGACAATTGTTTTGAATTAATTGTAAATAAGGGCAAAATAGTCATAATTGTTTGATTATTCATACAAATGATCCCTTGAAATTTTGATGTTAAAATTGTGCTTAATCTTACATTTCAGATATTTTGGAAGAAAATTGTAGATTTTAGAGGTCAGAATTAATATTTAGATGATTTGAGAAATTCACAGAAATGGGCCCCAGAAATTGTGGAAATTATAAATATGTGAAGAAAAGGGCCCATGCAAAATACAAGAAAATACCCAAACTCTTTGAAAATTTTAGTACAGCTCCAGAACATTTCAAATATTTTCACTTTGGTCCCTCCAGAGAAGTTTTTGTTCTTGTCACTAAAGTCCCTGGTCAAAACACACATTTTGACCAGGGTTACTATTCCCTATTCTTCTTCAGCAAAACAGAGACTCAAGATCCGGATGGGGAGAGGGGAAAAAGACTCAAGCTGAGGGTTGAGAGGGGGGCGGTGGACATAAGAGAGAACTGAAAACTCAGAGGGAGCTTGAGGGAGACAGAGAAAAGGTAGAAAACCACACCTCAACCATCGGTCCTCCATTTCCAGCGAACTTGAGATCTAATTGCAGTACCCAAAGCTGAGAACTTGAACATGGAGATCTGGGCAAGACCGAGAGCTGAAAGAGGGAATTGAGCTGGGATTCTGAGGCACCTGAACCACTGTTAGCAGCACTACCAACGTTATACTAGCACCGCATCTCCTAGTTTCCTTCACTAACTCCGTCAAGCTTGACCTACCACCACCGTCGTCCCTCTGTCCTAACATGATGGAAACACACAGGCGTAATGAATAATACACATTATTATTCCATACAACACAATTCTCATGTTACAACGTATCCTGCCTTCTTTCACATATTTATAGGTAGTACGTCCCAAGTTGGGACTGCAACTAACCATTCTGTAATTACACAAATGTCCCTAACATATGTACAACTATAAATAACACATAATATTATTCTACACTCCCCCTCAAGTTAGGAACCCTATATTCAAATGTTCCCAACTTGCCAAGGAGATACTCATGCTGTGGATCTCCTAGAGCTTTAGTAAGCAAATATGCAATTTGTTCACCAAATTTTACATATTCAAACATAATCATCCCTGCCAGCAATTTATCTCTCACAAAGTGACAGTCTATCTCTATATGCTTTGTACGCTCGTGAAACATTGGATTTGTGGCAATATGAATTGCAAATTTGCTATCACAGAAAATTTTAACTGGTTCCACATTCTGAACTTTTAACTCTTTTAACAACCCTAATATCCAAGTCAGCTCTGCAGTGGCCATTCTTAACGCTCTGTACTCGGCTTCTGCTGAAGAAATGGATACAATAGTCTGTTTCTTAGACTTCCAACATATCAGCGACCCTCCTAGCTTTACTAGAAATCCTGTCACCAATCGTTTGGTGTTAGCACAAGCTCCATGATCAGAATCACAAGAACACTCTACCTTTAAAGAATTTTTAGCTGAGATGTATATCCCACGTCCAGGGGTGTCTTTCAAATACTTGACTAGTCTTAGCGCAAATTTCAAGTATAACTCCTTAGGTTCTTGCATAAATTGGCTCAATACCTGCATAGTAAAGGAGATATCAAGCCTTATCAAAGTTAAATAGAGCAATTTACCCACTAATCTTTTGTACATTCCAGCATCCTCCACACAGTGATCCTTCTTAGTTGGAGCTATTGTCAACATAAGATTTTGCTCCATAGGTGTCATCACTATTTCTGACTCATCCATACCTGTCTGATCAATCAATTCAGTGGTGTATTTCCTCTGATTAAGAATGATTCCACACTTAGATCTTAAAATTTCCAACCCAAGAAAATATTTCAAAGTTCCCAAGTCCTTAATTTTAAGTTGACTATGAAGGAACTGTTTTACATTATTAATAGCTTTCAAGCTACTACATGTAATCATCAAATCATCTACATAAGCAAGCACAAATACCAAATCATCTTTAGTTTGTCTTTGAAAAAGAGCATAGTCGTGTTTACTTTGTTGAAAACCACATTCTAATAAAGATTGAGTTAATTTCTCATTCTACTGTCTAGATGCTTGTTTCAAACCATATAAAGATTTTGTAAGCTTGCAAACCTTATTTTGTACTTCATCTTTATCAAAACCCTGAGATGATCATGTAGACCTCCTCATGTAAATCTCCCTACAAAAAGGAATTATCTACATCCATTTGATGTATAACCCAATTATTAATGACATCAATTTTTAAGACAGTCATAATAGTTATTATTTTAACCACAGGAGAAAAAGTTTCATAAAAATCTATCCCTTCCTTTTGATTATACCCTTTGGCAACTAAACTTGCCTTGAATTTGTCTAACATGCCATCTACCTTATACTTAGCCTTAAATACCCATTTGCAACCTATTGGTTTCTTTCCCTTAGGTAAACTTACTATAGTCCAGGTTTTGTTTGCCTCTAAGGCTTTAATCTCATTATTCATAGCCTCCACCTACCTAGGGTCTTTTGAGGCTTGCTCATAGGTTTCCGGTTCAATTTCTTTATCAATGGCAAACAGAAAACACTTACATGAATCAGATAAATCATCAAAATCAATAGAATCAAGCAAGCCAGCATCATTTTGTAAATCATTATCATTACTACTTGGGTTTTGGCGACTAGAGGAAGGTAAATAATCACATTCATAATCCTTAGTCCATGTATGTGCATGTCTACTCCTAATAGGTCTATCAGTTAGAGGCCGAATAGGATCTGTATTTGCAGGAATATGATTACTCACTTCTCTATTAATAGGATCTATATTTTCAGGAATATAATCATTTAACTCTCTATGTAGGGGACTATGTGGATCATCTTGATTCCTATGGCTGTGTATACGTGTACTACTATCAAATACCCCAAAGGCATGTGCATCATAATAGACAACAAAGGGATCAACCACTTTTGCCTTACCAACTCCCCCTGGATGCACAAAATCCTTATCATAAAAAGGGAACTTATTCTCAAAGAAAGTAGAATTCCTAGTAACAAGAAAAGACTTGGTGTTGATGCTGTATAACAGATATCCCTTTTGAGTGGTTGGGTAGCCTAGAAAAACACAAGGTTCAGCCCTTGGCTGAAACTTGTTAGCACAATTATTATTCACAGCAAATGTTAAACAACCAAACACTCTTAAGTGGTCTAAGGACGGGGGTTTTCCATGCAACAATTCATAAGGTGTAGTATACCCTAAAGTTTTGGAAGGAGTCCTATTAATTAAATAAGCCACAGCTCCAATGGCTTCCCCCCAGAACTTAATGGGAAGGTTAGATTGAAACATAATACTTCTAGCTACATTTAAGAGGTGTCGGTGCTTACGTTCAGCCACTCCATTTTGTTGAGGAGTAAATGGGCAAGATTTTTGATGAACAATCCCCTTTTCCTTAAGAAATAGTTTGACCTCTTGATTAACATATTCTATCCTATTATCTGATTGGATAGCTTTAATCACAACAGAAAACTGATTAGAGACAAAAGATATGAAGGTTTTCAAGAGTTTGGGAACCGCATATTTGTAATGCATCAAAACATCTATGTGATACAAGAATAATCATCCACTAATGTTAGAAAATATCGATGTCCATGATGTGTGGGTGTCCGATATGGTCCCCACACATCAGCATGCATAAGTTGAAAACAATAGTGAGAAACAGAAGTGCTAGGGGTAAAAGATAGACGAGTATGTTTCCCTTGAATGCATGTCTCACATTTATCATTGTCAAAGTTACAATCACTAAATCTCAAATCATTTAAATGTTTCAAAACTTTCATAGCGGCATGCCCCATCCCACAATGCCAAAGACATTCCTTCCTAGTGTTTACAATATCATGTTCTTTATTAGCAGTATGCACATTCTTGGATGTATTTGCCCTTTTCAGAAGGTATAATCCTCTAGTGAGCTTACCAGTCCCTCTTATCATCCCACTGAACATGTTCTACATAACACAAAAATCAAGAAAAAACAAAACCATATACATACTGTCTAAGGTAAGTTTAGCAATTGATATTAAATTATAACAGAATTCTTTAGCATAAAAGACATTTTTCAAAGTAATAGAATTAGTAATTTTAACCTCTCTTATATGTGTGATTTGAATCCGATCCCCACTACACTACTACAGAATTGAGATATAACCACCCTCAAAGACGTCCCAAATTAAAAATTGGGTGGTTAAAAAGGGAGGCGGTGGCATTTTCGTAATTATATATATGTAGGTGAACCTTTAGGCGTCCCAAATTTGAATTTGGGACGTCTAAAGTGCTTCCTGGCGCGAAAAAAAAATTTATGAAATTGTTTTTAGCGCCAGGATTTGGGTTTAGGCGTCCCAAATGGCATTTGGGACGCCTAAAGTAGGACTTTAGGCGTCCCAAATGGTATTTGGGACGCCTAAAGGCGTCCCCTGGGCATGTCAGACAAGTGTCTGACATGCGTGTTCTTCTCTCTATCCCACCTCCTCTATTTTCTTCAACTTTACTCTTTTGTTCCTCCTCTCCTCCCCACGCGGCCCTTCTCCAATTTGTTCTTCAACTCCTCCCTCCTCCCTTGTTGAAGCACTTCTTCTCCCCACGCACCCACCGTCTCCTCCACCGTCTCCTCCCTTCTTCTTCCTCTTTGTTTCAACACCAGAGAGGTCTGTCATGAAGGAGAAGAGGAGAGTCAAGTAATTTAGAGAACTAGAGGAGAAGTACTGGATCAGAACAGAGATTACCACCACCATCTCCTCCACTGTTTTCTTCAACTCCTCCCTCCTCCCTTGTTGAAGCACTTCTTCTCCAAGTGTGGCTCTCTCTCCAAGTGTGGCTCTCTCCAACGTCTTCTTCTCTACTGTGGATCTCCAACGTCTTCTCTACTAGCTAGTGGGCGCCCTCCCTGATCAGGTAAGGTTGGTTTATTTTCTTCATTTTTTTTGTTTATATATTGATATTAGGCTGGTTGGTTTATTATATATATATTGCTTATATTGAGATAGTTGATATTAGCCTGATGTGTTTGGTGTGGTTATATTGCTTAAATTGCATTTATTCGGGAATGGTTTATTTTGTTGTTTAAATATAAAATTACTTGTGTATAATAGAAATCCCTGTTGTTCAGTTTTAGGGAAATCTCTAATGGAGATTTATCCATACACACATATAGTGGCACCACCCCATTTCATTAGTCTTGTTTCTGCACCATTAATTAGTATATATAATAAAATAAAATATGATTTATTTAAAGTTAAAGAAATTCTTGTATTAATTCCAAACGAATTATGAAGAATAATTCAATCCAAAACTTAAAAAGAAAACCATAACCCCAATATTCATTAAATGATTTTTATCTAAATATTTTCAATAAAACAATTTTATTTTTGGAAGAACTCAACTTAAAATTGTTTTGTTAATATTGAACTCGTTTTGTTTTTAATTCTTCCAAACGTCAAAAAAATTCTTTAATTTAATCTTATTGTATTTATTTTATTATACATTAATTATATATATATATACTTATTAAAAAAATAAGTTACATGGCACTGAAACATTTTTAAGAGGAGAGATGAGGCTAGGAGGGGGCAATAAAGTTATTAAGCTCATATTTTAAAATCCTAAATTGGGTTGATAACTTAATTAGGCAATCCCATCATATGTCGTTGAGAATTGTACTAAACGTGTGAATGTTATTGGTAATGCCTTAGGTGGTAACAAAATGAATCATAGTTGGATGAATGCTTTGAGAACTAGTGAAGAATATGAGAAAGGGGTGGACGAATTTATTGAATTCGCTAAAAAGAATGCTCCTGCAAGAAATGGGAAGTATTTTTGTCCTTGTGTCAATTGTTTGAATGAGAGTAGACGGGATGTTGATGTCATAAAGGATCACCTACTTTGTGATGGAATAAATCTGCGATACACAAGGTGGATATGGCATGGTGAGGAAGTAACTGATTGTCTGTCACACAAGAAGGGAGCTGTGGATGTCATAGATGAAGATAGAATGGAGAGAATGATTAACGATGTTGAGGCAGAATCCTTTGCGCAGTCGCAGGAGTATGATAGCCTGCGGAGTGATGCAGAGACACTATTGTATAGTGGTAGTAAGTACACGCGGCTGACAGGAACATTACATTTGGTTAACTTAAAGGCAACTTGTGGGTGGACCGATAGTAGTTTCACATTGCTGCTTGAACTATTGTGTGATATGTTTCCGGACGATAATGTACTTCCAAATCGTATGTATGAGGCCAAGAAAATCCTGTCTACAATGGGTATGGAGTATAAGAAGATACATGCTTGCCCTAATGACTGCGTACTGTACAGAAATGAGTACGGAGGTCTTAGTGAGTGTCCTAAGTGTAAAACTGCACAATACAAAGTGAAAAAAGATGGTGGTTGTGGTGATGTGACAAGTAAAAGGCAACCTTTAAAGGTTATGTGGTATCTTCCAATAATACCACGTTTTAAACGTTTGTTTGCGAGTGCAACAAAAGCGAAGAAGTTGAGATGGCACTCTGATGAGAGAATATCTGATGGGAAATATCTTCGGCACCCAGCTGACTCGCCACAATGGAAAAAAATAGATGAAATCTTCCCTCAATTTGGCAGCGAGCCGAGAAACCTACGGCTTGGGCTTTGTACAGACGGCATCAATCCGTATAGAACTCTTACTAGCACACATAGTGCGTGGCCGGTTCTCCTTGTAATATACAACTTGTCTCCCTGGCTATGTATGAAACGTAAGTATATGATGCTATCTATGATGATTTCTGGACCAAAACAGCCAGGGAACGATATTGATGTCTATTTGGCGCCTTTGATTGAGGACTTGAAGAGGTTGTGGGAGGAAGGCGTAGATGTGTTTGATGCTTATAAGAAGGAGTCTTTCAAGCTACGTGCAATGATTTTCACAACGATAAACGACTTCCCTGCGTACGGAAACTTGTCAGGGTACAGCGTGAAGGGTCACAAAGCATGCCCAATATGTGAAGCAGACACACACTTCCAACAACTAAAGCATGGAAGAAAAACTGTCTACCTTGGCCACAGGAGGTTTCTTCATCGGTACCACCCGTATCGTAGGCTAAGAAAGCGGTTTAACGGCTTACCGGAGCATGGAATGGCTCTAAAGTCACTAACCGGAGAGGAAGTCTACAGTCGAGTGGAACGTATCCATGTCACTTTTGGTAAGAATCAGAGGGTTGCGGCTGAGAAGAACATATGGAAGAAGAGATACATTTTCTTTGATCTTCCATATTGGCGTTCGCTAGACGTGAGACACAGTATTGATGTGATGCATGTGGAGAAGAATGTTTGTGATAGCCTTATCAGTACGCTTTTGCACATACCAGGGAAGACTAAGGATGGGATTAATGCGAGATTAGACCTTGTCGATATGGGAATAAGAGAACGGTTACATCCACAACTAAGAGATGATGGTAGGAGGGCATACATGGAGCCAGCAGCGCATACACTATCAAAAGCAGAGAAAAGAAGTTTGTGTGGGTGTTTGCATGAAATGAAGGTGCCGCAAGGGTATTCCTCGAACGTGAGAAGATGTGTCTCAATGGACGATTTGAAGTTAGTGGGAATGAAGTCCCATGATTATCATGTGTTGATGCAACAACTATTACCAGTAGCTATTAGAGGTATAATGAAAGATGAAGTACGAAACACAGTGACAAGATTGTGCGTTTTCTTCAATGCTATCTGTAACAAAGTCATTGACACTGAAAAGTTGGATGAACTAGAAAATGAGGGTTACATTATTTTGTCACAACTAGAGATGCACTTTCCGCCTTCATTTTTTGATATAATGGTGCATTTGGTAGTTCATTTGGTGAGGGAGGTAAGGCTATGCGGTCCAGTTTACCTGAGGTGGATGTACCCTTTCGAGCGATACATGAAGATCTTAAAAGGGTATTCTAAAAATCCTTATCGACCAGAAGCCTCAATAGTAGAAAGATATGTAGTTGAGGAGGCTATGGAGTTTTGCAAAGATTATATGTCAGGGAAGAAGGAACAATCTCGGCATGAAGAAGGGAGAAGCAAGGGAACACGAGGACTGAAAGTGAAGAATGTTCCTCGTGAAGAGGTGTTGCAAGCCCACTTGTATATCCTAAATAATATGGAAGAAGTTCAACCTTACATAAATGAACACAGAAACACTTTGAAGAACAAGAATCCAAGGAAGAATGACATGCAGATTGCTATTGAGCAAAACAAGACATTCATGCAGTGGTTCGAGGAAAAGGTTTTGCACGAGATCGGTGTGTCTGAGACAATCGAGTGGCTAGCTTGGGGGCCTTCGTTTCAGGTCATTACTTGGACCGGTTATGATATAAATGGCTATTCCTTCTATACCAAAGAGCAAGATGACAAAAGTACCATGCAAAATAGTGGGGTCATGGTAGAAGCTGAATCTATGCACTTTTCCAGTTCGAGAGACAAAAACCCCATATTAGCGTCTATGGCCTATTATGGAGTTATAGAAGAAATATGGGAGATGACGTACAACAAGTTCAAAGTTGCTTTATTTAAATGTAAGTGGGTTAGCAACAATGCCGTGGTAATAGATAAACAATTTGGTTTTGTCTCAGTCGATCTTGGAAGAGTTGGCTATAGAGACGAGCCCTTCATTTTAGCAAGCCACGCGAAACAAGTGTTTTATGTCACCGATCCTGCCAGAAAAAATATGTCCATTGTCCTTAAAAGTAAAAAACAGAAGTATGGTGATCCGACCTTCAACCTTGATGACACACCACCTTTCACAACAACTACACCTCGAACAAATGAAGTTGAATTGGCAGATGATGACGAATATGCTGTAAGAAATGACCATGGTGAAGGACTATGGGAAACAATCTAGAGTAAGACCTTAATTTATAAACGAGAACTGTGTTTTTTCTGTTTTACTTCCCGCTTACTATATACATGTGTTTTCATTGCAATTTACTTACGTTTCTGATGATGCTTTTTGTGTTAACAGGAATATGGACAACGTTAGTGATGACGAGAGGCGTGGAGATGACGAAAGCTCTAGCAATGACGAAATTCCTAGAGTTGAACCCCCTGCAAGAAGGAGGGTTAGAGGCTGTACAAAGATGGGAGCATTGGTTGCACGTCATGAACATCAACAGGAGAGGCTGCATATAGACTTCGATGACAATCTGAATCCAATTGGTCCTGAGGAAGACCACTTCATTAGCTACATAGGGCTTTTGGCTCGAAGCAAAGTGCGCATTACCTACGATAATTGGAGATTGGTTCCCCCAAAAACGAAAGACATGATTTGGCAGCAACTTTTGGTATGTAAGTTTTGATGCATTGTAGCTTTGTTCTTATTGTTTCAAATATAATAATCTTATGTTTTACCTTGCAGCAAACATACGATGTCCCCGACACCACAGAGATGCATAGGCACTGGATGGATGAGGTTCGTGTACGATGGAAAGGTTTCAAGAACAAGCTAACAAAGCATTACATTCGAGGGGCCCTTAGGGGTAACGATCCATGTGCACAGTATACATATTTATCTCCAGAGGACTGGAGGTTGTTTGCGGCATCACGAGCAGATCCTGAGTTTTTGGTAAGATTTCTGTCATGATATAGAACTACTTATATCGTTGATTTCATATACTTTATATCGTTGATTCATTTTTTGTTGTTTTTCATTCATAGAAATTAAGTGCAGCAAATGCCCAGAGGCAAGCAGAAAATAAATATCAACATTTCATGTCTCGCGGTGGATATCGGAAGCTTGAGCGGCAAATGATGGCAGAAGAGTTACAGAAAATGAAGGAAGCAGCGGAATCTGATCCTAGCGTTGTTATCCAGCCACCGGCCCCTCCTCCACGTCACAAAAAATGGAAAGCAGGGAGGATTAAGGCTGGGAAGTACATAAATCCGACTGTTGCTGAGGTTGCTGCGAGGATTGTAAGTAGTTATACCATAAGTACCTAATTTTTTACATGTCGCAAGTGGTTTCGATACATTTACGATAAACTGCATGCTACAGGATGACCTGGACGAGCAGAGTAGCCAAGGTTCATTCAATCCAAGTAGACGGATGGACATCTTGTCAACGGCTATTGGGAAGGCAGATGACCTTGGTCGTGTTCGAGGAGAGACACGGGGAGTTAGTGCCGCGAGGTATTTTGGACGACAGCCACGTTATTCGTCACAAGCTGGACCTAGTAAGGATGTTGTGGCCAAGATTCGAGAGGACCTCGAACGAGAGATCGAGGCCAACCTTCGCGACAAGCTCCGACAAGAGCTGTTGCCAGAGCTTCAACTTGAAATGGCAAAGATGTTTGAAGCACAAAGGGCAAGGGACGAGGCTCGAACTCAGGAATCCCCGGCCTTCAATAGCACGAGAGGAAGTTATAATCCTCTGGAGCAACCACTTGGCCACCCTTCTCCCACTCCAGTGTCGGGACCACTTGGTGACCCTTCTCCCAATCCAGTGTCGGGAGACCCTTGCACCCTCTATTTGGATGATCCACTGCTGCGTGTTGTTGCTGATGCTCTCGTTCACACATATGCTACCACCCACCATAATCAGCAAATTCTGGAGGATTATCGTAGGGTGAATGTGACGAGTGTTAGAAAGGGGGAAGAAGGTACAGCCATCCCTGTTCCCGATCCAGAGGTTGGCACGTTAGGTCAAGCGATAGGATCTTTCATCGTTTGGCCTCGCAATCTTATTGGTTCAGACGCAACACCTCCAATGGTAGGAATTACCTTACTGTTACTGAAAATCTGTTGGCATCCTAATAACAATTTGTTTTTTGATGTTCTAAAAGGATGACGAAGCTGCGAGCAAATGGCCCTTCTTAGCACGGCTGCAACAGATCTACAAGGGCATTAAACAGATTGACTTGAAGATGCCTCCAGGGATTGTGGGCCAAGTGGAGTATCCCTACACGATTGACAATAAAGATCTCAAGCAGTTTATCAGGTTGGAGGAGATAGATGCAGGCTGGGTCAAATTTGCAGTCCGGTAAGTTTTTTTTTCAATTTTCCCATAGAATTCATTTAGTGGTTTTTTGTTTTCATACATTCAAGCATTGATTCCTTATTTTAATTCTATTATAGCACCTTGCACGATCTCTGCGCAAACATGGAAAGAGGTAATTGGTATGGATTCTTATGTCCTGCGAATACGATAGGGGATACTTGTACTGTGGCGCATAGGACTCACTATGTCGGCTACCAAATGGCACAAAACAAACTTCGTTGTTATCTAGCACCCATTGTCCAACGGTTCGTATTTACATTTTGTCAATTTCAGAAGTTTACTAAATAATTGTCTTCTCACTCATCTAACTTCATTTTAATGTGTACATGTTGTTAAAGAAACCACTGGACTTTGTGTGTTATATGTCCCCGCCGCAACATAGTCTATTGGTTTGATCCCTTGAGTAACAAGCCAGACAGAGATACAAAATCCGTCTTCGACACGTAAGTTATCCTTTTTGTATTTCATTGACAACAAAATAAAGGAATGGTTCTAATTTCTGTTCATTTTGCTTTTCATGATAGTGCTTGTCAAACATATAGAATCCTAGGTGGGTCACGCGAGGGTGCAGTTGTTAAAAAGCCAAAGTGGTTTTATCCCATAGTAAGTACATTCGATCCTACATAATTGTTTCATTGACGGTCCTTTTAGACATACCTTTATTGATTTTAACAACCAATTGCATCCCTTTGATTAAAAGTGCCCTCGACAACCGGGCAACACTGAATGCGGATATTATGTTATACTTTATATGTATAACATAACTCAAAGTGGAATTACTAGCGATTTTGAAAAGGTAATCGCTTCTTCATTCTCAAATGATAATATTTTTGGTGTTCTAATCGAAATGCTAATTAATTCATTTGCTTGAGATTCATTTCATCTAAGCTTAGTACTTTCTAATTTTCAGATTTTTGATAATGAAGATGCCTACCTACGTGAAGACCTTGATTTGATCAGAGATCTTTTGGCTGGACATCTTCTTCAACATATAGAGCAGTAAACTTGTTATTTTATATCAGTTTGTACTTGTGTGATGACAGCGTTTTGACACTTTCTGGTTGTTTTTTGTTGATATATATAGTAGTAGGTTGCTTGAAAGGTTATTTTATGTATATATAGTAAAGATTGTAGTGCTGGATGTCCTTACCAGTTTGTAACGGACAGTGTGGTTTATGAATCCATCTTTTATTCTGTCTCTGCAGTTTCAATTAGTTGGGTAATACAGAATGTAAATTATGGTATAAAAAAAAACCAAACTTTTAGACGTCCCAAATTAACAATTGGGAGGTCTAAAGTCCCCCAGGGTGGGACTTTAGGCGTCCCAAATTAAAAATTTGGGACGCCTAAAGTCCCACCCTGGGGGACTTTAGGCCTCCCAAATTGTAATTTGGGAGGCCTAAAGTCCCACCCTTGGGGACTTTAGGCCTCCCAAATTTTAATTTGGGACGCCTAAAGTCCCACCTTGTGGGGACTTTAGGCGTCCCAATTCTTAATTTGGGACGCCTAAAGTCTGACTTTAGGCGTCCCTATCATTTGGGACGTCTTTTGTTCCAACTTACTACGCCCCCAGCATCTACGTCCCCCCGTTTTGGGACGTTAAAAGTGCCAAATTTGGGAGGTTAAAGCCCCTTTTTGTAGTAGTGCTAGGTACTCTTTCCCATTTAGGTTGACCTTCATACAACTTGTAAGTGCCCAAATATGTTAATTTGCTAACTATGTGATAGCTAGCCCCAGAGTTTAAAATCCATTCAGAATTTGGGTGTATAGGCAAACCTGGATTAGCAGCTTGCACACTCACAACAGCCTCTATAGGGTTTGAATCCCTCTTAAGCATGTCTAGAATTTGTCTATACTGAGCTGGAGTGAAAATAGTCCCTTGAGAAGCCGTAGCACCATGATCAGTCCCTACTTTTGCTGTAGACTCATTAACAGTAGGATTCACTTGGTCTTCTCACTCTTTGGTGAATCTAGAAGGCTGAAATCCTAGAGGAAAGCCAATAAGCTGATAACAAGTCTCTTTCTGATGGCCTTTCCTCCCATATTGAGTACATCCCTCTTAGAAGCGACCTCTTCCACAGCCTCTTCCATCTCTTCCATGGCCTCTTCCTCCTCGAAAGGTATTAGAGGCCATAACTGTCCCATAAGTAGGAGTAATCTATGGCCTAAAGGACATATTTCGCTGGTTCTCTTCTTGCACAATCATTGAATAGGCCTGATTTGATGTTGGCAGTGGATTCATAAGCAGTATTTGATTGCGAACTTGGTGAAATCCCTCATTTAAACCCATTAGAAACTGAAATAATTTCTGCTCTTGGACAGTTTTAGCATAATCTTTTGAAGAACTGCACTAGCAATTAGGAATAGGGACCAAAGCTGCATGTTCATCCCACTGCTCTTTGAGCTTAGTGTAGTACCCAGATATGCTGAGAGCACCTTGAGTGAGTGAATTGATGGATTGATATAAAGAAAAAGCTTTCGCACCATCCACTACATCAAACCTTTCTTTAAGATCAAGCTATACAAGGTAAGAATGCTGAGAAAATACCAGCCCAGTGGCGATTTCCTTATCAACTGAGTTAATCAGCCAGGACAGGACAACACTATTGCACCTGTCCTATTGACTTTAGAGTTGTAATTTATGATCCTCATGCCTACAAGACCCGTCTACAAATCCTAACTTGTTCTTAGCATGGAGTGCAATCCTCATGGCTCTACTCCAGATAGATTAATTTTGAGAGCCGACTAATGGCTGGGATACCGTTATAACCGTAAGAGTGTCACTAGGATGCAAATACAGAGGATGTTGGAAATCTAAACTTTGACTCGGTGTTTCTACCATTATCAAGATTGTGGAGAAGCAACGCACAGAAAATGATGGAGAGAGAGTAGCGGAAGACACTGGTTGACCAAGCAAGAACAGAATACTCGGAGATAGCAAGAACATAATACTCAGAGATAAAATATAGAGATTACCAGAATTCCTGATCGTCTTGGTTGTCTGAGCAAAAATTTGAGAAATGGCTTCTCTATGCGACACAAACAGAAATCTGAATAGCACGATAGCTAAAGAACCAATAGACTGCTAATAGACTGAGGGAACCAAAAAACGTCGATCTTTCACCGAGAAAACCAAGAAACGCCTATCTTTGGCGAGTAGACGAGATCGATAACCAGAAACATCAATCTTCAGCAAAACAACATAGGATGCTGATCTCTGTTATCATAGTCAGATCAAAACAGGAAAAGAAACCTTCTAGTGAACATATCAGAAAAATGGGGTAAAAAATCACATACAGATCCCCATCAATCATTTTCCCTAGCACCGTCGTGAAATCAAGATACCAACGCACAAGTAATGTGAGGAACCACACACCTTAATCGGGTAATCAACATTTATGAATCAGGTCAACCAGAACCATGGGCTCTGATGCCCTGATGGAAACACACAGGCCTAATGAATAATACACATTATTATTCCATACAATAAAATTCTCATGTTACAACGTATCCTGCCTTCTTTCATATATTTATAGGCAGTATGCCCCAAGTTGGGACTGCAACTAACCATTCTGTAATTACACAAATGTCCCTAACATATGTACAACTATAAATAACACATAATATTATTCTACATAACACCACACCGCCACTACCTCCATTAAGTTCAGAATCACCACCGACACCACCATCTTCCTCTTCAACATTGCAAATTCAATCTAAAACCGTCATTCCTCTTCCTTCCTCTGTTATGAATTCCACCACTCTTCCAATCTTTCCTCCACACCGATAGACCATTCTTGATCCCTGTCCAACACCATCATCATCATTCCTTCCATATACTCTCTAGCTTCAGTTTATTCTCATTCTCCAAGAGACCCATAGTTTCTGTTTCTTTTCCTATTCAATTCAACTTTGTCTTCACATACATTTTAGGCAATAACTTCTCTATAGTTTTCAAGGCTGTTTGTGAGATAATTTTGAATTGGGCTGTGACAGTAGCTATGAGAGGCTGATCCTTTTGCTTCTTGGTGATGAAGATTTGTGGCTTGAGCACTTGTGCTTACATAGGGGAGTTCTTTGATTCAATCTTATGCTTAGACTATATATTTGATTTCCTTGTTTAGGTTAATCATTTTGTGGTTTTAAGACTTGGATTGTTGTTATGTATTCATATGGGTTGATCATTGTAGTTTTAATTGGATGATGTATCTTGATGTTCATTTTGATATATATCTTTTGATGTGCTTGATGAAATTATGCTTGCTATCATGTTATTGATTGGTAATCATAGTTGATTTTAGCTGTTGAATGGTTCGTTAGAACATTCAATTTGGGAAGAACAATTTGCATCGCTCCAATTTTAATTACACATTAAGTGGGTTTAAACAATATCTCAAGAGGTAGTAGTTAGTTATGTTTGTAGGAGCTACTATTAATTGGGAATATTGGACTTAAATGTTATCTTGAGGTTGTTATTGAGACTTAATGAAATTTGAACTCCTATGATTTGTTTAGCAAGGATTGCCACTTTCTTCATCACCAAGAGCATCCATTATACATATCTTCACTTTGAATTTAACATTTCTCATTGTTTTCAAAAGTATCAAAATGATTAGAAATAGTTTTATTTTCATGAATATTGATTTAGAGAAAACCAATTTCAAAAACCCCTTTCTAACCATATTTATAGCACTTAGTTTTCCTAGGGAATCAAAATAAAAGGCTCCTTGATAAGAGAACGATCCCAAGTTATTTGCATTATAATGCATTTAATTCGTGGTAAATTGTGATTTGACCCCGAGGCGACTAAGGATGTGTCAAATCAATGGCGCCATTGCTTCCCCTTCTTGTGTCGCTGGTGGCGCAAGCTTCTTCTTTTTACCATTGCCATCGGCGATGCCCTTGAACCAGAGCTAAGATGCGAGCTGACAATGGGAGCGCCGCAAGCATTATCGGAGCACCTGCATTCTTCATCTCCCACTTCCATGGTCATCAGTGACCCACCTTCACTTTATCTCCCTCACCATCACAGATAGCCACCGCTAGAATAGATCTAAAAATATAGAGCTGAGGAAGTTGCACCGCGAGAGAGGTAGGCTGAGGGCGAGAAGAGAGATATGTGAAGGAGTCTGCGGACCACCACCGTCATCCTCGTCTTCTCTGTCTTTCACCACCATCAACCACCGTCCCTCTTCATCATTTCATTACCTCCTCTATTCACCACCACCCAAGTGCCTTTTGGCCAAGAAGAGCACACCATCAATCACCTCTGTATCTCTTTCTCTTCCAACCTGAGTCTCCCTTCAAGAACCCACGGCCTTCTTTCTCTTTTCTATTAAGTCAACACTTCTATTAGCTTCTATGGGAATTTTGGTTGGGCAATTAATTTGGATTGTGGTAGTGGCTATATGTGGCTAAAATTCTTGTTTCTTGGTGATGAGGATATATGCTTGAGCTTAATGCACTACATAGGGGAGTTTTTCTATCATTCCATTTGTTTAGAATTATATATTTAAATTGCCTAGTTTTAGGAATTATTGTATATGATTCTGGAACTGAGATTGATGTTAATTGTTTCTGTTGGTTTGATATTTGTGATTGGATTGGATTTTATAGCTTGTGGGATTTATATATATGCATTTCCTTTTTGATTCAAAGATATTGTGCTTTCTACATGTTATTGTTAGATTGTATAATTGAATTGGATTAATTGAGTGTCGTGTTATCGCATTCATATTAAGAGGAAACAAGTTATAGTTATTCATTTGAATTGCACATTAAGTGGTTTTTAACAATATCTCAAGAGGTAGTAGTTAGCTATGTTTGTAGGAGCTACTATTAATTGGGATTATTGGACTCAAGTGTTATTTTGAGGTTGTTCTTAAGACTTAATGAATGTTTAACTCCCATAATCTTTTTGAGCAAGGATTATCACTTCTTCATTACCAAGAGCATTCTTTATTCATATTTTCCACTTCATACCATTCCATTCACTCATTCTCCATTTTTATTAAAAATACCAAAAAAATATTAGTCTAGGGTTTAATTAAATTGTATTTTCTTTTAATCATTAATTTGAAAAATCAAAAACCATTCCCTCTTATTTTTATTGCATTTGCATAGCATTAGATTATTTAGGATTCAATAAAAGGCTCCTCAAGTGAGATGACCTGAGTGTTGCATTGTATTGCAATTCTTGGATTAAAAATATTTTGCATTTGACCCCAAGGCGTAAAGACAAGGTCAAATCACAAGTGCAATGTGATTTTTTTCATGGGATATTGGAATAGTAATTCACTTTGTACAGTTTCTACTTTAATTTTTCCTCTAAGGTTTTGTAATTACTTTGACTACTATAAATTTCAAACAAAAATTATGCGACAGTCATTTATATTATTATCTAATGCATTTAAAATATTAGTTCAAAAATATTCCTTAAAAAAGTTCAACTAAATTTGTTATTTTCTCATGGTGTCCATTACCAACAGCCTATGTATATTAACAAGAATTGGTGCTTATGTGTTGCATGAAGAAGTTCATATCTATGTGATGTCTCAATTAAGCTGTATAAAGTCGGCTATAGGTGTGGCCACTTGTATATGCCTTTTTTATTTTGCTCACCCATATCTTTCGAAGAGCATACAAGGTTAAGAAAGAAAGTGTTGGCAAAAAAAAAAACTTAATAGAGAAAGTGAATTTTATAAAAACTTCGAAATTCTTTAAATTTAAATTAATATGTTTGCACTCATGTTCAAAAGCATATAATGAATCACAATGCAAAAACATAATTCAAACATATTAGAATCAAATTAGGAATATAAAAAAATAAATTAGAAAATAATCATCAATAAATTATATTTATTGATTAATGAATCCAAATTGAATCCCCCTGGTATTTATTACCAAAATGAATCCCTTAGTATTTAATATGCTTCTTATAAAAAAAATTAGAAAATAACCATCAATAAATTATTTTTATTGATTAATATGGGGATAAAAAATGTAATTATAAAGGAACCATTACCTACAGCCTATGAGCCCGTTTGGTTCAACCCCATTGCATGCCTGCAATGGTAATCATGATTGCATTACCAAGAGAAGAATGTTTGGTTGCTCTTTAGCATGGTAATGGGGTTTACCATGGTAATGATGATTACCAAAAAATTGGTAATCCTCATTCATACCTCCCCCCTATGAATCCTCATTACCATCCCATTGCATAGTCTGAAAAGTACAATTTACCCTCTAGTTTCCTTTGTCTTTGTTTCACTTATCTCATTTCACTTGCCGTATCATGTCACAACTGCCACCGCCACAACCTTTTCCTCTTCCACCGCCGTCACCTCTACCTACCGCCGCCGCCGGCCCACCGCCCGCCACCGCCGCTGCCACCTCCTCCTCCTCCGCCACCCTCACCGCCGCCGCCGCCACCACCTCCTCCTACTCCTCTTTCGCCGCCACCCCTGGCCCCACCACCCCTGGCCACCGCCACTACCTCCTCCTCCACCCCCGCCGCCCACCACCGCCACCACCGGCACCACCACCTCCTCCTCCTCCTCCTCCGCCGCCACCCCTGGCACCACCACCCCTGCCCACCGCCACCGCTACCACCTCCTCCTCCACCCCCGCCACCCACCACCTTCACCTCCTCCTCCTCCGCCGCCACCCCTGGCACCACCACCCCTGCCCACCGCCACCACCTCCTCCTCCACCCCCGCCGCCCACCACCTCCTCCGCCACCACCCCTGGCACCACTACCCCTGCCCACTGCCAGCGCCACCGCCACATCCTCCTCCCCCGCCACCCCCATATTGCCACCGCCACCACCTCCTCCTCCAGCCCGCCGCCGCCACCACATCCTCCTCCCCTGCCACCCCTATCATTGCCACCGCCACTACCTCCTCCTCCTCCTCCATCCCCGCCGTCGCCGGCTTGTAACTATTTTTTCTATAAAGATTATATTAAGGGGTAAAATAGACTTTGTGTAATATATTAATTTTAAATAATTATTAAAATAATAACTCATTGCACGTTGCTTAAAAATCAAACCAAACACTACCCCTGTAATTAATATTGCATTGCATTACCATTGTATTGCATTGCACTGCATCGTAGGATGTAATGGGATCGAACCAAACGGGCCCTATGTATATTAATGTGATGGAATCTTTAACTACTTGATCCTAACATAGTCACCTTCGATATTCTCTTGGTTAAGAAATGTGAGCTTATTGATTTATCAAATAAAACAACGTTTTTTTCCTTCAAATTTAAACAAGAATTTTCATTACTACTCCTTGGCAAAGGGCAAAGCATTTATTTTAAACAACACATATTTGTTGACATTTTAAAAATAAAGTAACGTTTTATGAAGAACGTAAGAAAATTTCAAACTAGATATTGATCCCGTGTTCTTAAAAAAATAAATAAAATCTCGAGGTATTCACCATCAATCTTACTATTAATATAAAATTTAAATACAGACACTGTCCAAAAAGAAAAATATTAAATACAGACACAACATGTCACAATTTCGTTGTTTCTGTCCTTGTCATTACATAATATTCTTTTTATTTGATGAATGGTGTTCCTAAGCCCCTTTGAACTTAAGACTAGTCCCTTATGATTTAAAAGGTTTTTACTTCTCTCAACAAGTGCACTTTCCATACTTCAAACTGCTTGTGTTCTTCTTACAGGGGTGAGGCCTCTGACCATTTTAACTAATAGTTTATTGATTAAATAGTATTAACCCTAAAACCTAAACCTAAGCCATTTTACATAAAATTAAAAATTAATTATATTATATTCTAACTATTTTAAATCAAGTCAGGTAAAATTCTAAGGCTATGATAATCTTGCCCAATAAAATTTTAACATAATAACATATTTAGAACTGGAATATAAAATTATTCGTTACGCTAACACAACCCTTCCACGAATATTTAATGATTATTTAATATTTATATACGTTTGTTTGTGTATGGGGCAAAAAGAATAATATGAGAAAGTAATTATTTTTTTAATACATATACATACACACACTCATACATATACTTTTCAAATCATGAGACCAAGATCATATCAGGGATGTGTACGTGTTCGTTTTATTTGTTGATTCTGATCGTTTGAAATGGACTCCACTATATATTAATGAAGATGAGAAGTCAATAGTTTTTAAGATTAGTCATTACATATTAACAGGTTTGATAAGAGACAACTAGTGACGGACATACATGACTAAATATGACAAGCTATTATCTTAATTTTTAGAGGTTAAATCACGCCAAATTTTCGTAAATTTTGGATCATATACAAATAACTCATTAACCTTTAAAACTTAATAATAAACATGTTTTAGCTTTCAAGTATGTGCGTACATAACTCCAACTAGCAATTATATATTCTCGTATATTTATTTTTATGCACATATAAACTTTATTAAGCTGTGTGGATAAGTGGTGTAGAAAAGTATGAAAATTATTTGTATAAATGTAAGAGCTTAGAAGGTTCATGACTGCCTCTTTAAACACAAGTATCTCCTCTAAGAGTTTAACCCAAGGCCCAGAGGGATCTAGTGGGACCTTATACAGCTAGACCAACTCTATGTTGGTAGTTCATTGTAAATTTTTAAAAGTTTAGGAGCTGAGGTTTTCTATACATGATTCAAGAATGGCACTTTTTACGACAACTCCTTAATTTATTGAGATAAAACAAAATTCAATTATGAAAGAATATAAAAATAAATTAGAAAATAATAATCAATAAATAATTTATTGAAAACAAAATGGCATTACTTAACTGGATTAACAGTGTTACTTAAAAATAAAGTGAAATTTAACGGTGTTACTATGACTATTAGAGAAGATAATAAATAATAAATTGATGATTTTTTCGTAGCTGAATTAATTTTCTTATTAGGCTTTGATGGATTTTTTATTTTCCTATAATACAACAGTGTTTCAAATATTATAATACAAAAATTTAATTTTCTTATTGTTTTTATATAACAACGTTTCAAAATTAATGTATTTTTGCCCCTTTTCTGGAACAAGAAATTTGTGGAACAGATGGGCACTCCCTATTCCCCACCCTTTCAGATAAGGTGCTATTGTGTTCAGGAAATATCATGACTTTAATAAATCTCACATTCTCGAGATATTTAATTATATTCATCTTAAAAATTGAGTTTATCAAAACAATAGTAAATATTAAATTTAATAAAAAATTTAAATAAAAATAAAATTTTGATCCATTGAGATTTTTTTTAATTTCAATTTTTTTGGCTAATTTAAAAATTAAATTGTTTTTTTAAAAGATCTGTATTTTTCATTCCAGTCATCTCAAATCTTCCTAATCCTTTTAAATGAAGGAATCTCGTGCATGTGCCGCCCCAATATATAAGTGTCCACTAATAGCACATGGCTGTGGTTTGAATTTGGATCATATAATTCAGGCCCCAGAAAAAAAAAGGATTTGGATCATATAATAAATCCTGGTTTATTTTCATCTTCTTTTCTTCATTATTATTAAATAGATTATTATTTTAACCAAAATTTCCACAAAAGTAGATTAATGAATATACACATAAATAATTAAATATTTATAATAAACTTCTATATATATATAAACTGAATAAGTTATTTTTAAGACTCTGTGTAATATATAAAACAACATGTTTAGCTTTAACTACAAAAATTTATAACAATTCGTAACTAATAATAAAACAGTAAACCATTTATTTTCAAAATTTTGATTTGTTTTTATTTTAGTCAATTTAAATAAGTTCACCTCTGGGACCTCATTCTCAAGCGTGGTGTGTAGTGCTGCTATTGGGACAGCCTGCCCTTGACTTTGAAATTTTGATTCAACTCTTCGCTATTCAATTTCTATAGTTTTAACCATTTAAAACTTTAGCATCAAGATTTCAGGAAATATACAATTTTATTTTATAAAATAATAGAAACTAATATTTTAAATGGTTAAATCATATAAGAACTGAGTTACATCAAGGAAACTGAGTTATGACTGAATCAAAATGATAGAGATTGAGTCTTATTGAGTTAAAGTTTAAGAACTAGATTACAAATGATGAAAAACTTTAAATACAAAAATATCAATTTTTCCAAAATTTTATAATAAATGGATAAATGGACAATTCCTGATTTTCCCCCACATACACTTCACCTTAACAAGTGGTCATTCCTACTTTAATTTCGTAGTGATAAGCCTACAATGTAGCTCGTGTCCATTATATTTAAAGTTTGGAATTCAAGTGAGGCAGAGGAAGTAGAAATAGAACAGCGATCTTGAAAATCTAGATTAGGTAACTCTACCGATAAAGAGATAGAATCAGGAATGGAAATACTCTTGGAAGTGCGAAAAGGAAAAGAATCTTCATAAAAGATGATATTCCGAGAGACAGCTATAGTTCTAGTTTCTATATCAAAAGTAATAAAAAATTTAGTACCTAATTGATAACCAAGGAAAACAGACTTGGTAGCTCTTTTATCAAGCTTAGTCCTATGTTGTGTGAGTGTAGAAGTAAAGCATAAAAAACCAAAAACTTTGAGGTGAGAAAAATCAGGTTTAGTGCCAAATAGTATCTCAGATGGCCATTTGGCCTAATACAAGTCAAATATTTACATATCAAGTTATAATATTTACAACTGAAGCTTATAAAAAAATTGAATTGTTTGGGAACTATCAATAATTAATTTATATGGGATCTATATGTGGGTAACTTTTCCCAATGAAATTGTTATGCAAATGTTATTTTCTACTTAAACCTGATTGATCTTGGAGATTTAAAAATGGCCAATATTATTTGTCTTGTGACTTGTTTGTTAATATATTTATCATCATAACAAGTATTGGTCCTATTGGAATGAGCTATGATTGCTTAACCATGAGGCCTCAATCTGAGAGCGTAGAAAACATATTTGAAAAGGCCAATACTTTGACAAAATCATATATGATAAAATTATTCATATTATCACACCATGACACTAAACGTATGATCATGATACAAAATACAAACAAAATTATTCTTTTCCATACACACACAAACATATAATTAATGAAAATTAAATTACGAGATCATAATCTCTTTGCTTTACTCGATCAGTAAGGTTTTCGTCCAACTATGTTACCGGCAGGATCATAGTTGCATCCAATGAAAGTTCCGCCATTGTCACACTTCACTTTAGCACAACCTAAGCGAACCGAGGTATTCCAAACCACTTGAGTATAGTGCCCACACTGTTGACCACCACCAGTGCATGAGTTGATGTTGTAGTCATAGTTCGCTTTCGGTACCGCTCAGGTCCCTAGTGCTGCCGGCAAGGTTCTTGCCGTATTTGCCATTGGAGTGGACCAACTGGCAATCAGCCTTGCGTTGGTTAGCATAGTTCTGTGCATAAGCAGCCACAGTATCATCCCAAGCTATGTTTGGAACACCCACTTGTGATCTTGCTGCGTTGTGGGCATCCACATAGTCTTGTGGCGCATCTTAAGCATAAGCTAAAAAAGAAAAGAGAAATAAAAACAAGAAAGAAAATGGAAGCTTGAATGATAACTCCATTATTGTATGTTATTGTATCAATAGAGTGTTTGACGAAGAAAAATGAGAGATAAGAAAATGGGAAGCCTTGGGGAGGAATTTATATAAGGATTTTGTTGAGTATTTATGAAGACGTTTGTCTGTTATTGTTCCTATATATCTTTCTCCATAAGAAAGAGAACATAAGTTTGAATATTGAAAAGCAAACTTATTCAGAGAAGTGAAAACCATTTGTGCGCATAGTCTCAAAAGAGAAAACCCTCAATTAAATGAAAAATAATATAAGAAAGGAATAATAGATTTCAAGGTCATCAGTATAATCTCAAAAGGGAAAGACAATGGTAATGTGGTCCTAACAAATTTTGTTGGGACATACCATTCTGGGCTCTATTATAAATCACTTGTAAATCATTCTCACATACCAAAGAATGACAATATATAATAAATTCATTAAATATGTCTTAAAATGAAAAAATGTTTATAAATTTGCCTTTATTAAAATTTTTCTCTCTACAATTACAAATTATCTTAACCTATCCTCTTTTTCTTTTTGCAACAGAAATTAATAAGGAATAAAATTGGAAAATGGTCATTAATAACTCATATATTCATTGAAATACTATTTGTCAAGTAATATGACACCTCAGTTTACAGGAAATGAAAGTGCCTCCATTATTACACCTCAGTTTAGCACAACCAACACGAGCTGTATTCTTCCACACCACTTGAGTATAGTGCCCACACTGTTTCCCGGCACCACACGAGTTGCTATTGTAGTCATAATATGCCTTCTCATCCACCCACAACTTCACGGCAGCGGCTCCGCTCATGTTGCCAGAGCTCTGGGCGAGGTTCTCACCATACTTGCCACTGCAACCGGAGTGAACCAGCTGCAGTCAGCCTTTCATTGGTTAGCGTAGTTCTGTGCAAAAGTGGCGACTGTATCATTCTAAACTAGGTTTGCAACACTCACTTGCGATCTTGCAGCGTTGTGGGTACTCACATAGTCTTGTGGTGAATCCTGAGCATATATTGTGAGGGCAAAAAGGAAGACCAAGAAGAAGAAAAAGAAAGAAAATGGAAGCTTGGATGATAACTCCATTGTGTGTTGTTGTGTAAGGTAGTGTTTGACGAACAAATAGGAAGCCTTGAGGAGGAATTTATAGGGATTTTGGAGTGGGAAATTAATGTGGATCCTGTAAGTCTAATTAAGCGTGTAGTTCATGGAACTGGGGATAAAGAGCTAGTAGATCCTATTTAATCAATTAATAGATACCCCATTATTATGACTATCTCTTTCTGATTGGGTAGACTGTATAGTTTCAAGGAACCTTAATTAGTTAAAAAAGTTGTTATATTGTTCAAAATGACTAATTAGGTTTGGATAAGAATGGGTGGAAATTTTAAAATAATCATAATGATTCGCAAGCTTGATTACAACTTATCCAAACACTTATTTATAGGACCTGTTAACTAATTTTAGCTAACTTCCATCTTTTTATTATATTTATATAGGGTTAAGAAATATCAGCATTCTAAATTTTTTTTTTTCAGGTGCATTCAGTGTAACATCCCAAATTGTAGGCTTAGAATATAAAGAATTAGTTTAAATTAAGTAAACTACTAAGCCCAATTGAGACAAATTTCTTAAGCTTATCATAATGAAAATGCTTAAGATAATTGAAAAAGGTCCCAAATATATTTGTTAGATATGATTAGTTTTGATGATATCAAATATAGATGTCGAATATTAAGAGAAAAAAGTTTGGATAATATACTTATCTTCTACATTGACTAACTACTATATTTAATATGAAATATCTTGTAGATTAGTCAAGCAAAGAAAGAGCAAGATTAAAGATTGAAACAAAGAAAGATTAGTCAAGAAAAGAAAGAAGAAGATTGAAGATATTCAAGAAGATATCCAGTTAAATTATGAAGAATGATCATCAAGAGGAAAAACAAGAAGATATCTTGTACATTAGTCAATCAAAGAAAGAAGAAGATTAAAGATAGTGAAGAAGGAGATTGAAGAAAGAATAAATTGCAAGAACTAATGGGAATATCAATATCCAAACTATTAGAAGTGATACCAGAGGTTTCTATAGTCATATGGAAGTTGGAATGGGTCAATATAAAGCTAAAATAACTTATACGGAAGTTATACTACCTCAAGAGGTGATCACTCGAGTGCTCACTCGAGTGATATGCCATTGCCATATTTTGGAGGTGATCACCCAAAATTACTCCAGTGACCACTGGAGTGATGAGAATTCTGATGTGCTCTGTTTTTGCTCAGTATAACAGAGGTTTGGTATTTTGGTCATATCTCTCAAATCACATGTCGGATCGAACTGAAACTAGTGGCATATGAACTAGACTCCTAACACAAAAAATACACACCAATATCACAATAAAAAGAGATTAGATGAGAGAGATATGATCTGTTGAATTTGACTCATGAATAACCGTCATATTCCAGGACAGCTTTGGTATTTTGAACATAACACCAAATTACACATCGGATTATGATAAAACTAGTGCCATATGAAAGTAGACTTAAAGAACTTTCCATAGATGGGTAATTTGTCATATTTGAAGCTATATACTAAGATGTATGCTGTCTAGAATTTGGTGCTCATGATTTCAAACATTATCTAGTGCAGTAGATACTCTTTGGATCATAACTTTATGAATACAATGAGTTTGGAGTTGGTTCTTGTTGCATTCGAATGTACACGGAAAGAACTTTATGATATGTCATTTATCATGTTTTGAATCAAAATAGAGAGATCACTCGAGTGATATCTCAAGATCACTCAAGTGATAACCCAAGATCACTCGGGTGACGTAATAGACAATGTTCTGAAGTTTATGAAAATCAATGGAATAATCGTGCAATTCACTCTTCTTGCTTCCAATCACTCTAACACTTCATTGTATTAGTGTTTAATGTATTTCTCAAGGAAAACAATGAAGAGATGATGAGGAGAGATAAAAGTGACTTTACGGAAGCGGAGCATCAACGTTCATAATGGCTAGTTTTCAAATTCAGGCAAATGGTCAAATGAAGCAACAAGGCTCAACGGGTAGGTTGAATACTCATTACGGTCATATCCTACTCAACTATAAATGTAGAAGATTCAAACAGAACACAAAAACAAAAACATGCTTATGTCATGAATCATCCACTCTAACCCAACTACTCTATATTATTATCTATTTTCTATATCATGTATATTTGAGAGAGAGAGCTTATTTGTATTTGTCCTTCAGTGTTCACCTTATTCACTTCTGAGAGAGAAGATTGATTGTAATCTTTCATCATTAAGGTTGTATCCTTACGGTGTGTAAGGGGGAGTAACTCCATGAGAGATTTGTAAAAGGCTTCGCAAGTGCCCGACTAAACTTGTGGGTTGTAAAGGCTTTTCTTGTGCCCGGATTAAACAAGAAGATAATAGATTGGAAATCTTAGGAGGATCTTGGGGACTGGACGTAGGTCATTGTGGATTAGACTAGACTAGGATAAATCACAGTTTGCATACTCTCTTCCTTAAACTCTTATATTTTCAGTATATATTAACTGTTGATTTATGATTCATTACTTTCATACTTATTGTTGCTCTCTTTAAGATGCGAAAAGATTTTCAAAGTTCTTAAGTAATTATCCAACACCCTAATTCACCCCTTGTTGGATGTCAGCTAGTTCTAACATTTGGTATAAGGACTGGACTCTTGTTTAAAGGACTTAACCATCTCAAGAGTTTATAATGGCTGATTTTGTATGTTATATGCTTTCCGAAGGTTTTTGACTATACGATTCCACCTATTTTGAAAGATATTGATTTTTGGTTTTGGAAAGCTAGAATGACATATTTTATAAAATGCTTTGATTATGATATATGGGATGTTTTTATAAATGTCTTTGATTTCAAACCGAGAAAAGATTGGACAAAAAGAGAAAAGAAAATGTTTTTGTTGAATATTAGAGCAATAAAAATTTTGTATAGTGCTTTAACCGAAAATGATTTTGAGAAAATTAGATTTTGCTCTACTGCTAGAGATATTTGGGATACTCTGGATTCTATTTATACTTCTAACAATTGTGTTGAAGTTGAAAGTGTTGACGATTCATGTGAAACTATAAGTTGCATATCTACGGTTCTGGAACAAGTGCAAGTTGATAATGAAGGAGAAATCATAGAACACTTACATGATCCAATCAACAGAGAAGAACAAGAGGAAGACGATTCCCAATAAGTGCTCATTACAGAAGAATTTGATGGATCATCCTTTGGAGCTCAAGATGCATATATGGTAAACAATTCCAATTCTTCCGGTCATATTTCTCACACATGCTATATTAGAAGAAACTCTAATGTGAGAAATAAATATATTTGAGTTTCGAAAAGACAAGTAAAGTCTAATGCTAACAATCAAGGACCCAAGTATATGTGGGTACCAAAATTCCCATCTAGGGTTTCATGTGTGCATATTGATTCTAGAAAGAATGGACATAAGAGTACAGAGAAAATGAAGAAGATTCTAAGAGTTCCTAATGCACCTAAAAGGAGATTCACATCAATTAGAAGAACTCTCGAATCACCCATTGCTAGAACAACAAAGTCTAACCACAAAGAAAGGCAATAGAGAAAAGGAGTACGTTTGATTGAACCATATTTTTATATGAATTTTCCATGATTAATTTGGGATTTTAATGTATTTTCTAGGACATTATTGCATTATTAAGCATTAATTTTGGTTAGGGACAATTATTTTGAATTAATGGGAATTAGGGGAAAAATTGTCAAAATTCATTAATTATTATTTTTTTCTATATTGTCCCTTGAACTTTTGATATTACCTTTTGCTTAATTTTGCATTGTAGGTATCAAAGAAGGAAATTAAAGATTTTTGGAGGTTCAAATTATTTGGCCAAGTGCAAAGAAAAATAAAATGGAAGAAGAACAAGCCCAAGAAGCTGAGGCCCATAATGCATATCAGCTGAGACAAAAACAAAAAAATTAAAAGAGCTGAAGGCCCAAATGGATGCCCAGACCCGACTTGAAGACCCGCTGGACATGGCACATGGATATACTATATGGATATGGGAGTGACCCGAAAAAAACGCAGAGGGTGATAAAACAGAGGGCACCGCACAGAAAGAAAAAAAGCTGATCATCGCAGATCATCGAGTATCACCATCATCGCGGCAGCTTCATCGTCATCTTCTTGCTTCCTCGCCGGCGACCACCTTCTCCACCACGGTCGCCTGCGAGCGCTGTTTCTCCACCATCCACCACATCATCATACACGGCTGAAGGAAAGTTGGGCACCAAACCACCGTCAGAGTTCGTGATTGGATTCTGAGTTTCAGAGGAGCTTGATTTCTAACTGATCTTCGAGTTGGAGAAGGAGAAAACCAGACTGGAACAACCACCTCCATTGAGCTTAACCACACCACCGTCTATCACCACCACCGTGCTCAGTTCTCCAACCACCGTTGACTACTATTTCAACACCTCCGAAACACCATTAGTCCTCCTCTGTTCTCAGCTTCTTCCAACTGCAACTCCTTCAACCACAGCCGTCGGTGTCCTCCGTTCCTGAACTGTCCAACCCGTGGCTTATTTTCCTCTGTTTTGGTTCAAAATCCAGCAGCAATTGCTCAATTGATTAAGTGCTGATTTATTAATTAATTCAGTGTTTTTCATGGCTGGATGTTTGAATCAGAATGTGGTTATGTTTCTTGAAGTGATTCTCATGATTGGGTAGGTAATTTTGTGCTCTTGGGGATGAATTGGAGATGGCTTGAGCTCATATGTGCTTTAAAGGGGAGTTTATTTTATCTATAGCTCATTATATTTTTGATTTCTTAGGTTTAAGAATTCATTTATATATTGAGACTATGATTTAAGTTATAATTGTTATGGATTGAGTTGTTGTGATTTGGAATTTGTAATGAGGATTTGTGCTCATCAATATATATGGTTATATATATGTTTATCTATGATTCTATTGCTTCTCTCTATTTAACATGGTATTGTTGGATAGTTTGATTGAATTGGAAGTGTAGTTGAACCTAAATACATTGTTTATTCCATAATCACTCTCTAAGGGGTTTTAATAATGCTTAAATAAATGGGTTCATGAGTTTAAGCATTAGACTCAATGGTAATTTTGGTTTGGTATATTAGAAAACTTAGAGAAACTCAGTACACTAAGAGGGCTTAATAGCATTTCAAGGGTAGGGGTTCCTCTCTTGTGATGCTAGACTCAATGGTAATTGAGGTTTGGTATATTAGAAGCTTAGTGAATTAACTTCCCAAATATCTTAATTGAGCAAGGATAGCCATTGAAAATCATTTCCAAGAGCATCTTCATCACTTGCATTTCTAACCAATTTTCATTCCTTCTTCAATTTTATTCCAAAAATCCAAAAATATTAGTTTAAAAGCATTTTAGTTTAATTGCAATTTAGTTGTTAGATAAAAAGCTCAAAGATCATTTTTAACTCATTTCATGTCAATCATTGCACTTAGTGTCTAGGTAATTAATAAAAGGCTCTTCGAGAAACGATCCGGGATTGTACCCTATATTGCAATCCTTGGTTTAAATTTTGAAGAGGTTACCAAAGCATAAAACCCGACAAAGCCTTATTTCTTCAACGTTACGCCTCAAGAATAGACTACCATAGAGTATCGTTCATCTATATATCCTAAGGAAAATATGAAAAGGAGGATTACTCAAACATCAGGTAAAAGACTCCTGGAGTCTATATATTTTGAGAGAAGGTTCCCAGCACCCAAAGCAAGATATTCAAAGCATCAACATCATAGAAAGATATAGTGGGTAAGCAAAAGCAATCCTCCAAGTATCTAAGGCAAATGTACTGTAGTACCCGAAATTTTGAAAACATGGAGCCGCCACCAAAATGTTGAGAAAGGATAATTTTGGAAAACCCTTTTTTGAAAGTGAAACTGGTCTGCAAAACCATTTAGGGTTTGAGAGTCGATTGTGTGTGGGGAAGGTGTTAGGTACCTCACAACACCCATTCACAAGAATGGTTACCCTAAGTTAATTATTTAAAAATATTATGGTCTTTAATTTTATTATAATTACCCAACTAAAAAAGGAAAATATATACAAAAATAAATGAAATGAAAACTAAAGAAAAAATGAACATTTATTTACAAAAAAGAAACAAGGAAAAAATATTTTTATTTACAAAGTTGGACTTGACCTTGGATGAAAACTTAGGGCCTACGTACCCTTTAGAGGGATCAAAGCCCACGTAGTTCACGGGTAGAAAAGTGTGTCGCTTGGTTGGTGTTTTTTAGAAAATCTTTATTATTTTTTTTGAGAAAAATATATTTTTTGTTTGGTTTGAGTTTTTTATTTTTTTCAAAAGGTATTTTCTTTATTTGCTTGTAAAAGAGAGTTTTTCCATTTTATTTTCATTTATCAAAATGTTTCAAAATATTTCTTTTCTTTTTTTTTTTTGAAAGAGGACCTGAGAAAGGGATAAAGAAAAAAAGAAGAAAAGTAGCACAAATTTAACAAAAATAAAGTCAAAGACAAGGAAATTTATGTGTACCTTTTATTCTTTGAACCCGCTAGAATAAGAGATAAGGTGATAGAATCACATAATAAACAAGAGACAAGTACAATCACATTATCTATATCTATTAAGTATGACACCTAGTATCATAAGAAGACAGGACAACATATACCTCTTACCTAAATGCAACATGTCTAGCAATAATGTATGAGATAATTCAATCGGACATGAAAAACCAATCCGCAAGACTACGACATCCAAAGCAACATCTAGCAACGTCATAGTGCAAAGTGAAGTAATGTAATGTATATTGGGTAAAGTCATAGTGCATGAATGATGAGGTAAGCTTGAACAAATGTATATTGGATGAGCAAAAAGAAGATCAAAGTCACAGCGCATGAATGATATTAGATGAGCAAAAAGACGAGCAAAGTCACAGTGGATCAAGTTACGCGGTGAAAGTAATAAGATCCCATGTATGATTAGAAATAAAAGAAAAGGATGAAAACTCAGCCACATACCTTAGCTCCTTGCTCTTTCAAAATTCTTGTGTGTCTTGCTTCAACCCTTACTCCCCTATTTATAGTCTCAAGGTAGGGTTTTCTTTATAAATGCTCCTTCTTTTTTAAATTTTTGTTTTTTGATTTTTTTTTATTATTCTCACCCACAAGTAATTCCCTAATTTAAACCTATCAACATAAATAATTTTTTTTAAAAAATTTTTCATTTTTTTATTTACACTACTACAAAAAGGTTGAAAGGTGGCGCACATATTGTGGCCCGTCCTTAATGAAGTGCCACAGCTGCTCATTTATTATTTTTTTTATATTATATGTTTTTTTTAACCAGCTGTGGCGCCTGGGAGGGTAGGTGCCACAGCTGGTATGGTCAAGTGTGGCGCCTCGCCTAGCTAGGCGCCACACTTGATAAGGTGGTAGCAGCTGTGGCGCCTGGCGTAGCTTATGGTATGCTGTGGTGCCTGGCTGGTCAGGCGCCACCCATAACCCTTAGAAAAAAAAAAAGTTTTTTGTCAAGGGTGGTGCCTGCCTGGCCAGGCGCCACCCCTGACCCTTTTTTTAAAAAAAAAAAATTTTGTCAGGATTGGCCCACACCTGACCCCTTTTTGAAAAACAACAAAAAAAATTTGTCAGGGGTGGCGCCTGGCTAGGCAGGCCCCACCCCTGATATTTTTAAAAAAAAAAAAAAAATTTGGATATCTTATCCCTTCCCCACCAATGAGATCCCAACCCGCCCCCCCTTATCCCCTTTTGTTTTACCGCCTCCCCCCCCCCCAATCTTTCATTTACCGCGCCTCCACCCCCCCTCCATCTCTTTCTCTCTATCTTTAATTATTCCCTCTATCACTTTCCAATTGTTCTGTGCGCGCACCCCGTCCCTCCATTTTCTCATCTTCATATCTTAAAACTACACCCACACGCGCACTCGTTATTGTATTTTTCCAACTGCCAACCCCACTTCTTTCCGTATTATTCCGTTGTCTTCAACTCTTTTGGTCCCCACTCCATTTGGTAGCTAGCGCTCAAATTTCTTCCTTCCCTCATTGAAGATTGCGTCACCAACGGCAATTACGTGGTCCCCCACTCCACTGCACTGATCAACCTGTAAGTTCAACTTGCGTTTTGTTTTTATTAATTTTTTTTTTCAGATTGTTCTGCTGTTTTTTTTATGCCATGCTTGCTATGGTTTTTTTTCCCTGTTATGACACGCATGCTTGTATATTTATATATCATATATAGTCATCTTCTTCATGGATGGTGTTATTATACTAGTACATAAACCAATTTAGAAATAGTATATAGTATGTAATTTCATCCGATATGATCAACATAGGAAAAAAAATAAAGAATGTAACGAAAATGCAAGAGGAGAAGACAATGCCCATGTATATATTATGCGCTCTCTCTCTCTGTCGGCAGATTTTTTTTTGTGGGACCATCTCTAGTTTTGTTTCTTTGCTCTTTACATGTACAACACCTATATATATATATAATATATAAATGTGTTTGTTGTTTATAGGCGTGTGTGTACATATATATTCCGTTAATCATTCATTCCGCCACTACTCTGTCCAATTGCCCTCTTCCTTTCAATGCTGTTAATCAATGCCTTTGCGTTTTTTAATGATATATAGATAGATAGATATATATATATAAGGGTTTTTTTTTTCACCTGAATATATAAAGGTTCACATCATTGCCTCTCTTTTTTTCCTGCATATATCCCCCACACACACCCAGCTTTTTTCATTAGAAAAATTCTCATGTATATGTATATATGCCCAATTGCTTTTTACTATATGAAACACTAAACCTAAAAAAATACAAACATAAACTAATTGGCATTTACAAAAAAAAAAATTATACAAATAATAATTTATAAATTAAAGTTGGAATAAAAGTTAGTGCAATATGATTTTTAAGTTTGAATTTTTTTAAAAAAGATATTTAATAAATTAAAATATTTTATTGTATGATATATGCACTTTAAAAATAGATTTAGATGTATAATGTTTGAAAAATATATGATTTTTATGAATTTTTAGAAATAAATATATCAAAATTATATATTAAAAGTAGAAAGGATATTTGAAATATAGGATCATAAAAAAATTATTTGTGATTACTAAAAAGTATATAAAATTTATAGATTGCATGTGATACATGTAATTAGATCTATATAATAAATAAGTATCACCATAAAAACACTATATATAGTAAATATTTTCGGTGAAAAACCAACTTTTCATTTTAAAAAAATTGATTTACTAACTTTTTTTTTTTTGGCTAGTGATTTACTAACTAAGACTAAAGACTTAAAAAATATGAAAAAAACCTGTCTCATCTTATCATAGCTAGCTAGGACTATCAGGGACTATTACAGGTAGAAATAGATTTGAATATTTGGATTTTGGCCCTTGAAAAGATAAACCCTAAAAAGCCTACATATGTGTATGAGTAGGAACTTAAGGGAATAAAACAAATGGGGATGAGGAACAAGAAGAGTTGTGTGTGCCTATAGAAATATACAATAACTGTTGAGAGAAATTAGGGAATTACATTGCAGGTACTAAGTGATTATGAAGTTTAGGTTAATTGCAAACAAACCCGTATGTGATGTTCCAAAATTAAAAAATTTAAGATTCTTAGATGTTTTAAGAGAAATTGATAGAAAATACTGTTAAAATTGAAAAAATATAAATAAGAGTGTTGAATTTCATTAATCCCAAATTAACTAATTTACAATTTTGAAATGTTGTCATATGTAAAAAATGACCTAACTACCCTTATTTTTTTTAAAAAAATCCCATTACTAGAGACTTATCCGATCCCCATTGTAGGCGTGTGTAGTGTGTTTTAGCTCTCACTAGTTCTAAGAAATTAATGCAACAAGTTACAAGAACAATGAAAGAATTGAATTTATATGTTATATATAACCATAAATTTAAACGACAGTAATTAATATTCAAGTGACTTGAAATTAGATAATCAAATTAACTTTTAATAATACTGCTATTTCTTTTAAAACTTCTTCAAATTATTTGTTTTCCAAAAATCAAAATCATTTATTTAATATTATTTCACGTATTTAATATATATTTGTGTTAGTGCTATTTTGTAGAGGTAAGAAAATAATTTTTTGTATTATCTTATTAAACTATAATAGAGAAAATCCTATATAAACCCAATGAAAATAGGAAAAATTGAAATCAACATAATAAATTGAATAATTCGTTAATTGAGTCATTAACTTATTTAAAGATTTTAAAATATGAATAAAATGACTTTAATATATCAATGTTAATATTTAATAAAATAAAATATAATTTGTCTATATTGTTTAACTTTAAATATATTAACTAAAACCGTAAGGAGAAAAACATACAATAAGGATATAATTAATGTTGGGATTATGCTTTCTTTTTCCATTTTATTTTATTTTCTTTATTTTTTTTTCTGAATCATATTTTTTGATTTTATTATATTTTGATGTTTATTACACATATTATTATTTAAGAAAATAACTTAGAACCTCAAATATTTTATTGATTTGTTTATGTTTAATTTGTGTTTGTAGTTTCAGTTCATCAGTCTATTGAAGCTTCTATTTACGGTATGTTTTTTAAATTTTGAGCTTACAAATGTGATTTTAGTTAAATTTTTTTGTTATAATTTGTAGGTGTTCTAATGATTGTTATTTATTAATTGCATAAGCAAAATAATTATTTATATATTCTTAACACTTGTATTTTATTTATTGACTTGTAATGTTTTCTAATTTAACTATGATATATTGTTGTGGCAAATATGGTTTCTTTTGTTATGAGTTGTAAAATTTTATTATAATGCCTGGGAATAATTAATGAATTATTTGGCAATTTAAATATTCAGTTTAAGACTTAGAAAGCTTCAATTATGAAGATTCATGTGGTGTATGTTATTTTAAATTAAAATCGGTAAGAGAATATAAAAGTAATTAGTAAATGCAATAGTCATACAACTAACCACGTAATTTTTTTAAAAAATAGGTTGAAGCCCATAGATGGATCGTAAATGGATGTCATCTAATCGATGTTCAAGGGAATATATAGATGGGGTGAAGGATTTTATTACATTTGCAACTGAGCACACAAAAGATCCTGGCAAAATCTTATGTCCTTGCTTATCCTGTTGTTTTGGAAAGCGGATTAGTCAACTTGATTTGCTAGATCATCTAGTGTGTTATGGTATTGATCAAACATATATACGATGGACAAGGCATGGTGAGACCAACGAGCCATATAGTGATCGCGTGCATACCACGGGTGGTGCCTCGGATGAATTTGATCAAAGCATGTTTGATGAAGATGATGGTCTTGAAGAAATGGTAAATATGGTTGAAGGGGTGCTTCATAACTGCCCTAACGAATATGAGAAGTTGAAAGGTGATGCAGAGAAACCATTATATGTCGGAAGTACTAAATACACAAGATTGCTAGCAGTGTTGAAGTTGTACAACTTTAAAGCTCGCTACGGATTGAGTGATTCGGGTTTTACCGCATTGCTTGAACTGTTGCAAGATATGCTTCCAGAAGAAAATGTACTTCCAACCAAGACATACGAGGCAAAGCGAATTCTTTGCTCTACAACCGGTATGGGATATGAGAAGATACATGCATGTCCTAACGATTGCGTATTATTTCGAAATCAGTATGCAACGTTGGAGAAGTGCCCTAAATGCAACGCATCTCGATATAGGAAGAAGAAAGGAAAAAGTCCTTTGAAGGTGCTATGGTATTTTCCCATTGTTCCGAGATTCAGGCGACTGTATAGTAATGCAGAGATTGCTAAGCAGTTGACATGGCATGCAGATGAAAGGATTAAAGACACGAAGCTTAGGCACCCTGCAGACGCTCCTCAATGGAAAAAAATTGATCATGAGTACCCTGACTTTGCTGATGAAGTCAGGAACCTTCGCCTTGCACTGTCAACTGATGGAATTAATCTGCACAGTGTTCAGAGTAGCACACATAGCACGTGGCCGGTGATATGGCTGATTTATAACCTTCCTCCACACTTAATCATGAAACGCAAGTTTATGATGTTGTCCATGTTAATTTCTGGGCCAAGGCAACCTGGGAATGATATAGATGTATACTTGGCTCCTTTAATTGATGACTTGAAGCTGCTTTGGGATGAAGGCGTTAGTGTGTATGACGGGTACATGGAAGAAAGTTTCACTTTGAAAGCCATGTTGTTTGGCACAATTAATGATTTCCCTGCTTATGGAAATTTGTCAGGATACAGCGTCAAAGGATATGGTGCATGCCCTATATGTGAAGATGACACTCATTCAATGTGACTTCATCATTGTAAGAAAAATGTTTACATGGGGCATCAAAGATTCTTACCATCACAACATCGTTGGAGGAAGTGGAAAAAGCCTTTCAATGGTGATGCAGAAGAAGGTAGCCCGCCGAAGATGTTGACCGGTTCCCAGGTGTATTCCAAGGTAAAAGACTTGGAGAACAATTTTGGCAAACCTTTTGCAAAACAAATCGAGACAAGCGGTTGGAAGAAAAAGTCTATTTTCTTTGAACTTCCATATTGGAAGTCTTTATATGTGAGGCATTTTCTTGATGTGATGCACATAGAAAAAAATATCTGTGATAGTCTAATTGGCACGTTGCTTAATATCCAAGGAAAAAGCAAGGACAATGTCAATTCGAGGTTGGATTTAGTGAACTTGGGAATTAGAGAAGAGTTGGCACCGATTGAGCAAGGTTTTCGTACCTATCTACCGCCAGCGGCATACACTCTGTCGAGGAAAGAGAAGAAATTGTTTTGTGAGTTTCTGCAAGGAATTAAAGTTCCCGAGGGCTACTCTTCAAATATAAAGAACCTTGTATCGGTAAAAGAGTTGAAGTTAAAGAACCTTAAATCTCATGATTGTCATGTGCTCATGCAAAATTTCCTACCGGTTGGTATACGATCCATTTTACCCAAAAAATTAAGGAACACTATCACGAAACTTTGCGTGTTTTTCAAGTTGATCTGCAGTAAAGTGGTTGATTCAACCAGGTTACAAGATTTGCAAAGGCTGATTGTGTGTACTCTATGTGAACTTGAAATGTATTTTTCGCCTTCTTTTTTTGACATTATGGTACATCTAACTATACACTTGGTCAAAGAAACTCAATTGTGCGGTCCAGTGTACTTGAGATGGATGTACCCAAATGAACGATTCATGAAAATATTAAAGGGGTATGTGAAAAATCGATACCGTCCAGAGGGTTGTATCGCTGAAAGTTACATGGTTGAAGAAGCAAGTGACTTCTGTGCTGATTTTCTATCAAATATTGACCCTATAGGGATCCCCAAGTCCCGTCATGATGGCCGAAGATCAGGGAAAGGAACAACGGGGAGTGATGTAATAACGATATCAACGACTGAACGGGATCAAGCCCACTTGTATGTCCTACATAACACTGATGAGGTCGAACCGTATGTAGAAGAACACAAGGATGCTCTTCGATTGGTACATGGTGATGGGAATGAAAATTTATTAACAACATAACACAATAAACAATTTGCAGGCTGGTTGAAAAATCGTATTAACGATGAGATGGAGAGGAATCTTGATTCAGTTTCTGAAAAATTGAAGTGCCTGTCGAAGGGACCGAGCTTACATGTATTATCTTACAATGGTTATGCAACCAACGGTTACACATTTTATATACAAGACCATGATAAACAGAGCACGATGCAGAATAGTGGGGTAACACTTGTTGCTGATTCTTGGCATAGATCCAGTGCTAAAGATACATACCCTATCTATGCATCAATGTCATACTTTGGTGTCATTGAACGCATATGGGAGTTAGATTACTCTATGTTCAGGGTCCCTGTCTTCAAATGTCAGTGGGTTAACAACAATAGTGGATTGCGGATAGATGACTTAGGCTTTGTGCAAGTGGACCTTTCTAAGGTTTGGTATGAAGATGATCCTTTTATTTTAGCAGCACAGGCAGAACAAGCATTTTACATTCCTGATCCTGCTAAGAAGAATTGGTCTATTGTACTTCCATCCAACAAGAATCGTCAAGCAGAAGTTGATTTTGAAAGTAATGAATATTTGAACATCAATAATGATGACCCTTCGTTTGAGAATTTGTGGTCAGCAGAGATTGATATAGATGCAGATGCAGATGAAGATGGAGATGGAGATGGACCCCTATACGTGAGACATGATCATAAAGAGGGAACTTGGCTCAAGAGGAACACAATTCTCAATCCAACACGAATTCTGAAGAATAAAATTTTAAATCAGACAAGAAAAAGGAAAAGATAATGATTGCCTTGACTCATTTACTTGTACGTATGTTTTTCTAAATTTCAAAATAATTTGCTTTCGTTGACATACAAGACCATTGTGCACTGATGTTTTGATTTGGTTTATTTCACTTGTAGGAGTATGGACTCACCACATCATGACATTGATTACGTTCCCAGTCCCGTACCTGATGACATTGATGACGTTCCCAGGCACATTGGTAGACAGAGATTTGAGGTGAACGTCAGACGTGGCAGGACAATTATGGCGAGGTTGATCAAACTGAGAAGTAACGGAATCAAGTTAGAACTGGAGTGGAATGAAAATGGAAACCCGTTTGGGGAGAACAGTACCTCCTTAAATAACTTCATCGGGACTACGGTTCGAGACAGAGTCCCTATTACAGTTCAAAATTGGAAAATGGTAAAGAAAAGTTATAAGGATGTGATCTGGGCTGAAATACAGGTAACACCTTAATTATATATTTATTCGGTTTGCTTTGTTTCACTTCATTTCAATCTTACATATGATATATGTTTTTTGACTTGTTTACAGAGTATTTTTACTATTGATGATGATCGGAAGAACTTCGTAATGAGAAAAGCCGGAAAACTTATGCGAAAGTTTCGTTCTGATCTCGTCAAATATTTCTTGAGGGATGATAATGATGATATCATTACTACACCGCCTTATCCATTGTACGAAGGAATCATCACTCAAGCAATGTGGGATGAGTTTATCAAAACACATACAACTCCTGATTTCCTGGTAAGGGGATTTGTTTATTTTTCCCTATTACGTGTAATGTACGTATTTGTAAGTAACATTTATACATTTATATGAATCATTTTTATCTAACTAGGAGTTGAGCGAGAAGAATCGAGCTAACGCGACCAACATGCCACACCGATACACACAAGGACCTGTTTCATACGCAATTTTAGCAAGAAAAATGGTACGAACTGATGATTATTTCATTCATAATAAAAATTGTATGAATATCATTTAACTTTGACTAACTTCGATGTGCAGATACAAGAATCAGGCTCAGATATTACACAGGTTCCACGACATGAGCTGTGGGTCCAGGGTGTCACAAATAAGAAAGGTGAAATTCGTAGTGAGGAAGCAAGAAGAGTAGCCGAATATTGTGTAAGTATTCAATTATATTATGCGTTCAATAAATAATTGTCTTTACTTAAATGAACTCCATTTATAATAACTAATTTTCATTGTAATTCTTTTTGGGAAAGCGACAAATGACACAAGAGGATCCTGCGTTGGCGACCTATGTTGGTCGGGACAATTTATTGAGCAGAGCGTTACCAATACCCGAGTATGATGGTCGTGTTCGGGGTACTGGTTTTGCAGTCACCCCATCATCATACTTCGGACGTCAGAAGCGCTCGAGTAGAAGTGATGTTTCCCACCTACGTGACGAGATGTCTAGCTTTAAGCATCAAATGCAAGAACTTCAACAACAAATGCGCTACAAGGAACAACGAGAAGAACAATTCACCGAACAAATGCGTTTGCTGCAAGAACAGAATGCGTTGTTAACAACGCAAATACAACAGTTGGTCCAGGGTAGGCCAACACCAAATGTTCCGTTCTGTGATAGCCCAAGTTTCAGAGATAGCTGCAATTCCATGCCTAAAGTCCCTTTTCCTTCGGTAATTAATTTCTTTTCTACTTAACTTTATGTTAAATTATAATTAAGAGAATTTATCATATTAACTCTATTTCCCGTAGGGCGAATTTCAATGCAAGCTATATGTCGAGCAAGCATCCAAGCATGCGGTTGCAATGGGTGTTGCCTACAACACTGGTGAGGACATACTGCACAATTCACCGTTGCCCGATAACACACTCCGGTTTAGGGTTGATGTCTGCACGAACGAAGACGCCCTCTTACCGATCCCGTCTCAGGATGAGCAAAATAAGGTGGCAGATGTTGTAGGTGGCTATGTTGCTTGGCCAATAGGTCTTATCGAGCCATGTGGAAAGGTCGTTCATTCAAAATTCCCTGCACTTTTCCTTCAAACTTTCATCTCAAACTGTGATTTAATTTTCTGATTTGCGCAGGGTAAGATTTCAAAGTCTTCAACAACACAACCCAAGTCAAAAGCATCGGCCAGCCAACAGAGCAGAAGAAGACATACCTCATATCTTGATCAATTAATATTGATTGCACCACAATTGATCGGTGAGGGAGTAGTGTCATTACGTATTCCAAGACATATCTACAATGTTGTTGGTCTAGTTGATTATATTACTGCCGAGGTCATGCAGGAAATATGTGCTCGTGATTGGGTTAGTGCTTCGGCTATCAACATCTGAATAAGGTACTTCACTATCATCGTTTATCACTGTTATTAATATATCTCGTTCCATTTCTTTTGTTTCTCATGACACTGTATGTTTTATACCAGGCATTTAGACCAGGACGTTTTAATGGATACACACAGGGTCCAATTCGCATTTGTCAACCCTTTTCTCGTTGGTCATCATGAGGGTAAAATGGATGTGACTGCACAGTCTAATGTGCTGAAAGATTACTTTAGCAAGAAAGCGACAGCAAATACATTATTTTTAGTGCCGTATAATGCGGGGTAAGTTATTATTGGTACAATTTTTCTTTTTATTGTTTAACTTCTATCATAACATGATAAAAAAATTTTTAAAATATATTTTAGGCGCCATTGGATATTGATCGTTATCAATCCAGCGGAACCTTCAGGCACTCGCATTTATTATGTGGATCCTCTGAAAAATGGTCTTCCACAAGACCGTTTTGATATGTTGCTATTGATCAGTAAGTAAGTTTACGTGCCTATAAATAAATATTTGTGAACATGATTGAATAACCAAAAGTAATCACTTTCTGTTTCTTTTATTAGCGCAATGACTGTGTATCGGTCGTCTGTCGGGTTAAACTATTCTAAAGCTACTGACCCCCACCTTAGCTATCCTTGGAAGAAGATACAGGTATTGATATTTGACTTTAATTTACTTAGACTTTGTTAGTAAACACTTTTTATTCATGAACAGAGTTAAATATTGCATTATATTATTGCAGTGACCTTTCCAACCTAATGACAATGATTGTGGGTACTATATCATGAAATTTATGAAGGATGTTATTATGCATGATCAACCATTTATTCCTCAAAAAGTAAGTCATTTAGTTGCACTTCATATTGTGTTGTAATGAAATTGAATTAGTGCCTGACAGTTATGTTTTACTGATTTTAATTCGTTCTAACTTGTGTCTGATTGTATATATCTGTTGTATTATGAAGATCAATGTTGTGACGCTTTGACAGACCATCAGGTTAATGAAGTGATCGAGGAATGGTGTGAATATGTGTTTAGGCAAATCCCTAGGTAGCTATATTTACTATTAAATTCACTAGCTGGTTTTTTTTGTCTTGTTTCTAATTGTCAATATAATTGTTGTGTCATGCATGTTTGTTCAAGTTGAATTTGTTGTATTATATTTCATTCAGCTAGGTTTACAGTATATTGTATTTAACAATTTTCATTACTACTATACTTTAGCTAATCAATCATTTGTTGGTATCATTTTAAAGTTATCTATTATTGTTCTTATTAAACCTTGCAGACTATAATTATATATGCATGAGGAAAAAATTTGCTAAAAAAAAACCAATACGAAAAACCCAAAAAATATGAGGAAAAAATATGCTAAATAAACCAGAACGAAAAATTAAAAAAAAAAAAGACCTATTGTGGCGCCTAGCTAAATGAAAAATTTAAAAAAAAAATATCTACTGTGGCGCCTGGGAAGCCAGGCGCCACAGGAGGTATAGGCCTTCTGTGGCGCCTGGCCGGCCAGGCGCCACAGAAGGCCCACAAATCTGTGGCGCCTGGCAGGTCAGGCGGCACAGGAAGTGATTTAAAAAAAAAAAAATTAAAAATCTGTGGCGCTTCCAAGTGCCACAGCTTCTTTTAGTAGCGTTAAGATAGGTGGCATTTCGCAAGCGCCACAACTAATGCAATTATAAGCGCCACAGATTTGGTTTTTTGTAGTAGTGTTATTATTTTCCCTTAATGAATGACAATGCCAATCATCATCAATGATGGGATTTATTTTAATTTTCTTTCTTTTTTTATTTTTTCCCTTTCAATGATGATTGCCAATTTGGACACCAATCATCATCAATAGGAGGATTTTCTTTTTTCTTTTTTTTTTCCTTTCATTATCCCCATAAGTAGTTTCCTAATTTAAACCTATCAACATAAATGAGATTTTTTTTTATTTGTTTACTTTTCGTTTTTTTTCTTTCAATGATGATTGCCAATTTAGACACCAATCATCATCAATTATTTTTTTTCTGATTTTTTAGTGGGGCCCGAACAAAATAGGGTGTTCACATGTACACAATGATAAAACCTCCTATGCTATTGTCTATAATATTTATTGAGGTTTTATATTTTGAAACCTTAGGAATGAGCATGGAAAACTATTTTCACGTCCCTTAAAAAGCCACTTAATAGATTTATTTATAAAGGGATTGCAATGCTCAACAGGTTGATTCTTTATGCTTATATAATGATTTGAAAAGAAAATATTTCTTTTATGCAGAAAGACATGTTTAATTCATTATGCTCAAGATCCTCAAATTAATTATATTATTAGAGCATGTGAATTTTATCTTGATTCCTACAACCTAACAAGAAATGGATGCAAGCAAGGTTGGATACCATGAGGAAAAAGAAATTTATATAGTTATGTAGGATAAGAAAAAGCTTCTCAAGACTATGGCCACATGAAAATAAATTCATATCTTGATGATGTTGAAATGTGGAGTTTGGATTTTGGTGCTGAGTGAGCAAAGGAGGAAAATCAATATTATTCCACCAAGTAAGCTATTACAAAAAAAAGGGTCTAAAGGCGCTTATTTTAAAGAAAACTTTGCCGCTTAAGAAACGCCAAAGCATTCAACACCATTAAAAATACCTATGGTGCTTTTGAATTTATAGAAACGCCATATGTTAATTTTTGGAATTAAATACATGTGGCTCTTGATTATTAAAACCCTCCTTTGGCTCTTTAAACTCAAGTGCCAAAGGAGGTCCCCTGCTTTGGCGCGTGTTTAACAATGCCAAAGGAGGGTGATGACCCTCCTTTGGCGCTTATTAAACAAGTGCCAAGTGCTTGTTAAACAAGCGCCAAAGGAGGACTCCCTCCTTTGGCACCAAAGGACGTTCTGAATTGTTTTTTAAAATAATTTTTCTAATTATTTCTTTTCTTGTACAATGGTGTAATGTAAAAATTGCTTGACCATATATTTCTAGTAGGCAAATGGCCATATATTTCTAGTAGGCAAATGACAATACGATGGTGTAATGCTAAACAAATAACTACAGTGAATAATTATAATGTTTAACAATTGTATTCTAATTTTAAAATCACTATAAAATAATTAATTCATAAAATCACTATAAAATGTATTCTATTACAATAATTATAATGCACAACTAATTTTAAAGTAAATAAACAAAACAAGAATAGGCAAGAAAGAACCTACATACTAAATATTAGCTACTTGTCTAACCATATATTCATACCATTCTTCAATATATAGGAGGTGTAGGCAGACAGAGTTAAAACTTCAAATAAATACCTAAAAAATAAAAATTATGAACAAACATATAAGAGTCATGACATATATTAACTAAAATTAAACATGGATCAAATGTTAAAAAAAACACTTACAAGCTAGGGAGCTCCTACAAGAGGTCGAGACAAGAAGGGAAAAAATATGTGGGAGAGGAAGCTTTGTATTGCAATGAGACAAGAAGAAATAAAAGTAGAAGAGGAAGCTTTGTACTGCAATGAAAGTGGTTACCGAACGTTGAAAAAATGTGCACGAGGAAGGAGTAGAGACAATGGATAAGGAAAGCTGATAGACCAATGGAATAGGGGAGTAATGGATTGGAGTTTTGGAAAATAGGAAGCAGAAGGGTGATAATGGCGGGGTGTTTAAATTTTGTAAACATAACGGGAAGCTTTAGCGCTTCCTAAAAAAGCATCATTGCTTCCCATTTTCCAAAAAATAAAAATAAAAATAAAAGAAAGATTGTATTTTTTTTGCTTTTTTTTATAATTTTTTTAATAGGAAGTTTTGGCGCTTCCAAAAGAAGCGCCAAAGCTTCCATTGTATTTTTTTTTTGTTCCACTCTATAAATAAGCCAAAAAAATTTATTTTCTCTCTACCCTATTGATAAGTTCAAATGAGTACTGCTGCTACTACATACGTATCAAATCTTATCACCATTACAAGCTATCATTAGTTTCCTACAAAAATTTATAATGATTAATAAATTAGTATGGATAAAAGAAAATACACTTCAAGTCTCGTGGAGCATTCTTGATAATATGTTAAAGAGGCAAAGTCTCATCCTCTCCAGCACTAACTACCACCTTCATTTTGTCGTCATCGAATTATATAATTGGTCTTAAAAATCCAAACTTGAAACTATTGTCAATCAAAGACTCCGCGAACTGCAATATACCAAATATTAATAAAATCATATCAGTTTATATATTGAGTTTAATTTATTTAAATCATAGAAGTATATTAATAAAAAAAAAAGAAACATTGTGTTTTTTTTAATAGCACTACTACAGAATATATATTTAACATCCCTAAAGAATGTCCCTTTTTAAAAAAGGGAGGTAAAAAATAAATGCGGTGACATTTTTGTAATTATAAATAAGAACTGAATAGCTTTAGACGTCCCTAATTTAAATAGGGACGTCTAAAATGTGACTTTACAAATTTTAGACGTCCCTATTTGAATTAGGGACGTCTAAAGTTAAAAAAATTTTTTTTTTTTACTTTAAACGTCCCCAATTCAGATTAGGGACGTCTAAAGTATGACTTTAGACGTCCCCATATACATTGGGGGCGTCTAAAGCATTTTAAATTATTTTTTTTGATGATTTTAGACGTCCCCATATATATTGGGGACATCTAAAGCATTTTAAAATTTTTTTTTTCGAATGAGGGACGCCCTTTGGAGTCCCTCATATATATAGGGACACCAAAACGGCGTCCCTAATAATAGCATTAGGGACGCCAAAATGGCGTCCCTATAAATATATATATATGGTGGCGTCCCTCATTCAAAATAAAAAAAAAATTTAAATGCTTTAGACGTCCCCAATATATATGGGGACGTCTAAAGTCATCAAAAAAAAATTTAAAATGCTTTAGACGTCCCTAATGTATATGAGGACGTCTAAAGTATGACTTTAGACGTCCCTAATCTGAATTGAGGACGTCTAAAGTAAAAAAGAATTTAAAAAAAAATACTGAACAACTTTAGGCGTCCCTAAATTAAATTGGGGACGTAAGAAACAATTCAAATCTTTACTGACAGTTTTTATTTATCAGTCTTATACTACTTTTACACTCATCTTTCTTTTCCCATCGCCGTAAACATAAGAAAAGCCATTACCACCATGAGTTTTAACTCTTGCTTTTTCTTCTTTATATGCTCATTTTACTCTTGCTTCTTCCTTTCTCTCTCTGTTTTTCACCTCCAGATCTGTTATGCTTTCTTACTATTGTTTATTATTTTATCCTCTTTCTCTTTTTTCTTTGGGTTTTCCTTCTATTTTATTTTCTAACTCGTGTTGTTATGGTTTGTAGATCAGGACTCTGAAACATGCTTTATGGCTACGTTCCGCTGAGAAAACGAGGTTCATCTCTCCCTGTCGCTCTTCTCTATTCATTATTATAAGAAAATGAATTTTAATAATAGAAGGAGATAAGTTTTTTGCAACTGATTCCTCTTATTGTTTTCATCTTCTCCCTATGAGATTTCAGTTTTGGAGTTATTATTGTGTAGATTTGGATTTTAGACACTAGATCTGTAATTTTATTGACGATGATCTATAATTTCTGGCTTTAAATACTATTCAGTTCAGATATGTAATATAAACGATTTTTTTTTTAAAAAAAGCACTTTAGAAGTCCCCAATTTAAATTGGGGACGTCTAAAGTGCTACAGTGACACTTTAGACATCCCCACTTTAAAATGGGGACGTCTAAAGTCCCCACTTTAGATGTCCCCATTTTAAAGTGGGGACGTCTAAAGTGTCACTGTAGCACTTTAGACGTCCCTTCTTAAAATGGGGACGTCTAAAGTCCAGATTTTAGACGTCCTTTTATTTGCGAACGTTATTGCCATTTTTTACTACGTCGCTCACATAGACGTCCCCTTATTTTCAGACGTTAAAAGGCTTAAAAAAGGGACGTTAAAAACATTTTTTGTAGTAGTGTAAAAAGCTTTGACCTTCCTAAAGAAGCGCCAAAGCTTCCCCCTTTTTATTTATTTTTTATTTTTTTAACAGGAAGCTTTGGCTCTTCTTTTAGGAAGCGCCAAAGCTTCCATTGTGGTTTTTTTTAATTTTAATTTATATTTTTAATAGGAAGCTTTGGCGTTTCCTAAAGAAGCGCCAAAGCTTCCTCTTTATTTATAGATTTTTTTTTATTTTTTTTACTTATTTCTTTTAATAGGAAGCTTTGACGTTTCCTAAAAAAGTGTCAAAACTTCCAAATATTTTTATTTTTTAAAAAAGAAATAAGTATCTTTGGCCTTTTTTTTAAAAAAAAAATGCCATAAGAGATAAACCACTAAACCCCTTTTTTTGTAATAGTGGCAAGTACGGTGATATCTAATCCTTGCTCTATACTGTGATTATATGGATTATTTATTTTGAGTAATGAATATTTGTATATTATTGCATTCCTTTAGCAATCAATCCTTGATTATCGTTAAATTTTTTATAAATTGCTAAATGAACCAAAAGTGAAACTGTGCATAGCTTTTCTATCGGTTTATGTTTTGAAGTGCACAATCCAAAAATATGTTTTGGTTTCAATCCATTGTGTGTTATAAAAATGCATACACATGTTTTTGAAAAATATTCATGTTTTAAATGCATTAAAATTGGTTTGGAAAAATGGAAGTTAATGTCTTGTGAATTGAAAATAATAAATGCTTCAAACTTATCCACCTGAATATTTCCCCATCGTTGACATATTGATCATTGATCATAAATGTGCTATCCAATGCTTGAACTCTTTAATCTTTATTTTCTAACATGTTAGACCTTATGTCTAACAAGTTAACTATCTATATGAGTTTCAAGTGTATTTCCTAGAAAATAATTCAATATGTGAAGGCCTTGTGCCTAATGCTCAAATCCTTATTGGTTATGTTATTCCAAGCATTATGAATATTCATTAGTGCATTAACTATTATAGTGGAATAACTTTCTGGGATCATATTCTAGTTCTCTAGTTATTTGGACTAATGAGTATGTGCTTCATCATCCATAAATCCTTATACTCATCTTGTTGCTCAAATGCATTAACATTTGTCTTCATCCATTTTCAAGTAACTAGAGCCTTCTATTCAAATTCTTGCCTTGAAATTTCATATATTTCAAGACACAACTATAAGAAGCAAGATTATCTTTTAGCAAAGTCATTGTGCTTATATATATCTGTCAAGTTAAGCCATTTTGGCTAATTCATTTTCAATATGACTTTTGCACTTGGGAGAATTCTCCAACATGTTAACTCTAATGATTAACATGTTATCTTAGTTGAACTTCAAACTGAAGCTTTCTAATATATTTTATAGCTACTAACTTTCACCATTTTTAACATGAACATTGATTATAAACATGTTTCAAAAATGATTTTAGCATATATTCAAAATCTCAATTTTACAATGCATTGTCATGATTTGAAATAACATTTGAGATTTAAATTTGCATATTTCATTCTTGAAAAACTTGGTTTCATTCATGATTTATCCTTTCATAAAAGTTAGTTATTATGGATAGATTTTCTACTCTCTTTGATTCAACTTACAAAATATTGCATGAAAATATTTTCAATGACATATTTTTATATATAAAGTATATTTACAAATTGTCACTAAAAACATCATTCTTGATATCAATTGTTTGTTATCGTTTATGACTTGAATTAATTAGATAACATTATAATTCTAGTCTTTGGTGATTTAATACACTCTTTGCTCAATAATCATGTAGTCTAATTATATAAGAGCATAAGAGTGATTATGTCTAACATTGTATGGACCCAAGAGAAGTTGGGTACCAAAGAGCATGTATTTATACTTCTACAGGAGTTGATCAAGATACTCTGCTCTCAAAGAACAGATGCTACCAAAGTAGGTGTGACTAGCAGCATTGCAATGTGAGCAAAAGCAGAATCTACGGTATCATTCAAGTAATACTCCTACCGAGTGACTAGCTAGTGATATAATCAGAAAAGGAGAAAGAATGTCTCTTAGTGGCCACACAAAATTCAATTCAAAGAAGCTCAAACCAAGGGCAAGGCTAGGAATGATAGTGATTATACCAAGAGATTTTTTTGTCCAGCTATCCATCTTGACTTTAAAACATTGAAGGATACTCATGAGTTGGATTCACACTTCCAACACTATAAGCCTTCGCTATCCAGTCATTGTTCATACTGCCAAAGATAGTTAGACATCTCTACTACATCATGGAGCCTGCTGAGTTATGTTTTGAGGAAGGCACAATAATTGAGGAGAGATTGGAGACAATAATCAGTGATTAGAGGGTCAATATTTCAGCCTCAAAAATCAATAAGTGGTTGGGCCTCAACAACCCTCTGACTAGACCCTTCAAGGAGTACAATGCGTCTGAGATGTATAGAATCATGAACTTAGTAAGTCTATGAGGATTCTGAACTACCATCCTAGTTCTATTTCTAATCTTCACAAATTTATATGGTACATCTAAACTAGATTTATGGTGAACAAGGCTAATAACTTCATTCACTTCACCGAGAAGAACTATAAAGATGGAGAGGAACACTAAAGAGATAATGTGTTTAAGAAAACAAGAGATACATATATACTTTTACAAGGCATACTCCAAAGACATAGCCTCATTTAGTATCTCTATTCCCCAAGGCCAACAAGATATGATACCTAAGGCCAAATAAGCCCCTTGATAGGGCTCCTATGGTTGAGAAGCTGCACATCTAAGAGGTGAATATACACTTATTACTAGTGAGTGGTACTAGCAAAAGACAGAGAGTAGAACCTAAGGTATCAAGAGGTTATGAAGCATAATCCTCAAATAAAGCTAGATCACATGGAGCCTCGTTCATTGGATCTACCATTCAAACAAACTATGCTTGACTTGATGTTACCAATGAAAAGCTCTTTAAAGTTGTGAAGTTAGGAAGTTATGTACTGTATCAAAACTTTCAAATGTTGGTTACTTAATGCTAGATCTCCAAGTGATTCTGATAATCACTCTAAGTGTTCTACAATTACTCCAAGTAATTCGCAATCACTCCAAGTGATCTGTAATTACTCCAAGTGATTCACAACCACTTTATTTAAATTATTGAACCTTAGTCCTAGTTAACACAAGAGACACAGAGGAAGGGAACTGAGACTTCAAGGATAGATAAGATACAATACTTTGCCAGAGCTGGTCTCCCTAGTCCTTTATTCTTTGTTCCATCTATCTAGGGGCATCTAAGAGAGGAGCTTCAACGATTACACACTAAACTTGCTACAAATAAACCTAAATTCCTGAATTTTGTGATTGGCAAGTTTAAACAACTCTGTGACTTATCAACCACAACTCTAAGGCCTTATTCTGAGATCATTTTGGTACCCTAAAGTTGTAGTACCCCAAATTTTGAGATTTGAGGCTAAAGAATAAGCCTGAAATAAGTGGAATGCTAATCCCCAGTTTAGCAGGAGCCCAAGTTTATTCCTTTATGATTCTTATATCTTTAGGGTATTAAAGAAAGTAAAATGGTGGATTTTGGAGAATACGATGTGAATTGGGATTTGTATGTGTTGTGATCAACTCTAAAACCTTGTATTTAAGTTCAATTATGAATTAATATCTAAATTGACTTAAATTAGAGGGAGGGTGCATATTATGGTGAAATGGGATTATATGTTGTATTTTGTGGTGATTCAGTGAGAATTACCGTAATCAGGGGCAAAACGGGAAAATTACCGGTCAGTTGGTCAGTTGCCAAAAAGGAAGCTCATTGGTAACTCGAAGATCAATGGTTGAGATTGATTGTTATGACTCATGAGAGTATAAGGGTGGAATCCCATGGGCGTATGATCTTGCATTGTGAGCTCATGGAGATATTCTAAGATCTTGACAAGTGTCACAATGTGGACCCTTTAATCAAGTCAAATGTTCAAAGTTGCTTTTTCCTCTTCCCTCTCTCTATTAGGTCGGTTATTATGCTTGTGGGAGGCCAAAATGCTGATCTCTTCTTCATCATCTTCATCTCTCTTCTCATCTCTATTTTTGTGCAGCTCAAGGAGGAAAGAAAAAGAAAGAAGCTTAAGGTTAGTGCTCTATGTGACCTTTAATGCTCAAACACTCTTTATTAATGTTGATCATGGTGATGAGAGCTCCATTACTATGGTTTTAGATTTTTGAAAGGTGGTGTTTGAATACTTGAAGAAATTTGAAAAAAGAGGAATCAAGGAACTAGCTTTGGGAAGAGAAAGAGGTGAGTATTTAAAGCATTTTGACCTAAGTATTGTGGTTATTGGTTGAGTTTTGTGAATTGTGAATTTTGCCTTGATTTTAGTGTAATTTCTAAAGGGAGGAATTGCATTGTTTATTGTGGTGCAATTGGTGTTTTGTTATGTGATATGGTCATTGGAATTGGTTGTGAATTGGAAATGGAAAGAGTTTGCAATTTTGAGTTGAATTGTGAATTGTGTTGAAATGTTGAGATTGTTGTGAAAATATGTCAATGTGATGTGAATTTGATTGATTTGGTGTTTCCAATGGATTTCTTGTGAAAATGGTGTTTGTTGTGAATTTGGGACCATTGGGGACATATGACCAAAATCTGGAAATTCTGTCAATTGAAACTTTATGCTGGGCAGTCAGTTTGCATGAAAGTTTTGAATACCCAAATGGTATCTACATATACGTGTGCAGAAGATCAATTAAATAGTGCAAGTGTACACTGTCGTAATCAAGTAATATAGAAGTGAGTAGAGTATCGTTCCCATGAGGATTGTTCACTAAGTACCAAAATGAGCAATTTTAACTCTATTTAGTCGATCGATTAGTTGGTGATTGAGAGTACAAATTAAAAGAAAGACAATTAAATATGAATGCAGATGATATGAAAGCAAATATGAGAAAAAGCCCTAAGGATTAGATTTCACTTAACAAATTCTGGATTGAATCACTTATCTATTCTAGCCCAATTTATTCCATATGATTGATAATCGAGTTTCCCTAATTTAATTACTAGCCTCTTCCAAGGTCAAGCAATTCTATAATCAATTGCTAATCCAATATATTCCTATATGAATTTAAGCAATTAATTATGCATTAAGATTTATGGAACTCAGTAAGACTACACAACTTATATGAATATATTTCTATTTCATATGCAAGTCATGGTTTTAATTATAGGATCAATACACATGCATCTCCTTCCGGTCTCAGCATGTATATTGAAATCATTCAAAAGATGGCCAGTCAATCAAAAGCATTAAGAATAATAATTAAAACTCAATCATGAAGGGGAAATTCAAACTAGATTTAATAAGTTAAGATTCAATCCGTCATTAGTAAGCTACGTCATCAACCTAGGAAAATGAAAGTTTAGCACATGATGAAATTAAACAAAACCAAAATAAATTATATAAAGCTAGAATGAAATCCTCAGAAATACTGCATAAACTTGAATATTAAATTCTCAAACATAAATATACAACCAAAAGATGCATGAAAAATGAAGAAATCTAGCCGTTCATTTAGGAGGTAAAACCTTCCATGTAGGCGGTATGCAAAATGTAATAAAATTCTAAGCCTTCCAATATGGAGGTATGCAAAAAGTAATACAATCCTAAGCCTTCCAAGATGGAGGCATACAATACATGAAATTAAATAAAAAAAACAACACAAAGAACTCAGAAATGTTAGAGAAAGATCTCTCCCGGTCAGAGAAGGGCCTCTCCCGGTCGGAGAAGGAAACCTCTGCTTCTCTTCCTCTACTCCTTCTTTGAGCTTGGCATTGATCTCTATTTATAGGGGAAAAACGTGTGCTACAGTATTGCTACAGTGATCTGGCGGGTGCAACAGTGCCCGTTGACCTACTACAGTGCCCTGGCAGCTGCTACAGTGCCCGTTGACCTGCTGCTGTGCTGGCGGCTACTATAGTCCTTTTATTTTTTTTTATTATTTTTTTAATTGTTGTTTATTCCAAAAACAATATTTATTTATCAATCACACCTAAATGTATTATATTAAACGCAAATATCGTCCATAAAATCATCATATAAGGGAAAATAAATATGTAAATATTTTACTTATCAAATTCCCCTACACTTAACTCTTGGACGTCCTCGGACAAGAAGTAAATAATAAGTGCTTCCAACAAAATCAGAAGTGTCAGGTCATAAGTAAGAACACAATTGAAAAATAAAGATATCATAGTATTAATGAATCAACGAAGATATAAACTGGTAACTTTAATTGAAAATGAATAAACCGAGTTCGTACTTGTAGCTCATTCTCTTAATCTCTCAAGTGTTCAAGGGTAAGTGTTTCGCTCAAATTCAACCGAAAAAATTGCACTACTATAGGCTTGCTAAAAATCTCAATCTCCACTACCTAATTCACATGCATAATTCAAATCAAAAGGACTTATTAAGGGTTGTAATGGGGTTAAGGTAAAGGAATGTAAAACATGATATGAAAGGCTAAAGAAATAGAGCAATTGAAAAATGGGCTACTTGTAAATTTATCTTATCACAACAACCCGCAATTCAAACACTTAACTTTTTTTTTTATTTATAATTTTTTCCTTCTTCTTTTTTTTTCTTTTTTTTTCTTTTTCTTTTTTTCTATTTTTCTCTTTTTTTCTTATTGAATTGCAACTGTAAAGTTGATGATAGATACACCCCCACACTTTGTCAAAAGCCCATTTCACAAAAATTTCAAATGCTCCACTAATCTTCCGAATAAGGTATAAAAGCACTTGATATATCATTAAAACACATGTTAATGGATTGAAAACAAAGAAACAATCGATTAGGCTCAAAGGGGCTTAGCAACAGTATAATTGCAAGGTTGGTATTTGGCTCTGGCTAAAAAAACTGAATGCCTTTATTATTTTTGAATGTGCATGTGAGATGTAATTTCAACCAGATTTAAAGCAAGTTATTGAGTGACAACTTAATAGTTGAATATCACACACAAGAGAAATAATCATTATAGGCTCAGAAGCTCACGGCTAGGAATTTTTAAACTCAGTTCGTTCAATCTCAAAATTCATCACCAATTGCAACAATCAGTTGTTCATTTATGCTATAAAATCTCTAAATTCAGTTGATCCATACTTAAAACTTATATACTTCTTAAGATCATTACAAAGCACTTGAACAAGATGATTTTTTTTACTTGTTTTGTTTTTTGAAAAAGATAAAAAAATGCAACTAATGAAATGCGTCTCAGGAGTTAAGAATAACTCCTTACTCTGCCATTTTTTTCCACACCCCATGCATCTAATAGCTTTACTAACTAACAAAAGAAAAACAAAAAAAATTGTTTTTCTCCTCCCCTAACCTAAATCAGACATTGTCCCCAATGTCTTCTAGAGCTCAGAGGAGGTTTTTTTTAACATGAACACACAATAAAGTAAAACCAAGAGATTGCCATGGAGGAATATCTTGCAAAGCTTAAGAACAGGTTCCCCACTCTTCCTAAAGATGTGGTCAGGAAGATCTATAACAGTTGACTTGAAAGGATGATGATATTCAATCGTTTGCGCCTTCCTGTGGATGTACGTTGGATCATTGAAGCTAAGGTACGTTTAGCAGGTGAGATTCATAATTCATTTGTTAAACCTTTGCCAGGAATGGGAAGAAGTTCTTACTCCAAAAAGAGAAGAGCTAAAAGAATGAATGTCTGCTATAAATATGCAAGGTGGACATGTGATCTGCGCTGTAGGAGTAAAGGTATAGTTTCTATAAATCGAGAAGATAAAATCAAATTTATAAAGGATGGACTGAGTAAGGAGTCACTGGATGATATCATTCAAACTCATGAAATGCATCCGAGTGCGTCTCAAGAGTTTGAATGATATCATCCAGTGACTCCTTACTCAGTCCATCCTTTATAAATTTGATTTTATCTTCTCGATTTATAGAAACCATACCTTTACTCTTACAGTGCTGATCACAAGTCCACCTTGCACATTTATGGCAGACCTTCATTCTTTTAGCTCTTCTCTTTTTGGAGTAAGAACTTCTTCCTATTCCTGGCAAAGGGTTAACAAATGAATTATGAATCTCACCTGCTAAACGTACCTTAGCTTCAATGATCCAACGTACATCCACAGGAAGGCCCAAACGATTGAATATCATCATCCTTTCAAGTCGACTGTTATAGATCTTCCTGAGCACATCTTTGGGAAGAGTGGGGAACCTGTTCTTAAGCTTTGCAAGAGATTCCTCCATGGTAACTTAAAATGAAAATGATGAAAACTAAAATCTCAATGCAGTGCAATGTGTTTCTATGAGTAGGAAAGAAAAATGAGAGAGTAGGAAAGAAGTTTTGAGAGAGTAGGAAAGAAAATTGAGAGAGTGGGAAAGAAGTTTTGAAAGAGTAGGAACGAAGTTTTGGGTTGCTTCCTAAATAGCCGCTCTTCTTTAGCGTCTTTAGCTAGAAAAAAAATAAAAAAAATATTTTTTCTGGTTTTTCTTTTTTTTTCTTTAAAAAAAAACTATCAAAGTAGAATACATCATCAGGAGCTACCAGAAGTCCTGCAAAATCACAACAAAGCCTCAAACCAAACCTTGGTTTGCCTCCCAAGCAGCGCTAAATTTATAGTCTTCAGCCAAACTTCTCAAACACAAACTACTAATCAAAAGTATCAAACACCAGGATCACCTTGTCTTCATTTCTTTTCAAGCAACAATATTTCAGAAACCAACAATGATCATTCAAAGTAATTAATTGTACTTCTTCAATCATAGACAATTTTAGAGTACAATTATTTACTGAATTCAAATAAAGCACAACATGCATGTATTTGCAAACAGATTTAGGAAATTCCAACATTTTACAACATCCCATAAAATCCACTTGACTCGAATCAGTAAGAGTCAATACTTCAACAGGAGAGACATGAACAACATCTTTTGGAATATCCACATTAGTTTCAATATCAAAATCACAAAGATTAGGCTCTATAGGCGGAACCTCAATTGGACATCCATTATTTTCTCTAGAAGTGATTTCAAGTTCCTTATCACATGCCACAAGAGGCAAAGTTTCATTCAATTCCACATCCTCAACTTCCTCACAATAATCATCATCAACACAAGGAGTGGAAATCATGCTCAAAGAATTATCTTGCCTCATAGTTTCAAGTGATGCAATAATTTGATTCACATATATTCCAATATTTTGGACACTTGACTTGACTCTAGTGTCACTTTCCTTTTGCTTTCTATAAAATCTCTCTGTTGATTCCGCAAACTCCTCAATTAATCTTTTTAATCAGCTTTTTCCTTATACTCAAGAGTTTGTTCTTCAATATATGGATAAGAGTCGAAAGGAGGATTAGGAGAATACCTGACATATGGATCCAAAGACTCTTGTTGCCCCAAAATTCTACCAGGATAAAAGAAATTATCAAAACAAGTTTGGTTCATATTGAAATAATCTCTCACATAATGACTGGTTTTGCTATATGGACAATACTCATAAGAATGACACTCTCCACAATAAGCACAAGAAAAACAATTATAAGGAGAAGAATTTTCAATCCAACCAGTATTTATATTTTCTTGTCTCATTCCATCACATCCATTCCAGAAAAAGAACCAAGATATGACAAGTCATCACTGATTAAACCGAATGAATACTGTGAATAATCCTTTTTTTTGTTGAAATTTTTACATGAAGACTAAATTAGTATTAAAATTACTTGGTATTGATATTAATGACAACAATCACTGGCAACGGTGCCAAAAACTTGATACGTGTGCAGATGATCAATTAAATAGTTCAAGTGTACACTGTCATAATCAAGTAATATAGAAGTGAATAGAGTATCGTTCCCACGAGGATTGTTCACTAAGTACCAAAATGAGCAATTTTAACTCTATTTAGTCAATCGATTAGTTGGTGATTGAGAGTACAACATAAAAGAAAGACAATTAAATATGAATGCAGATGATATGAAAGCAAATATGAGAAAAAGCCCTAAGGATTAGATTTCACTTAACAAATTCTGGATTGAATCACTTATCTATTCTAGCCCAATTTATTCCACATGATTGATAATCGAGTTTCCCTAATTTAATTACTAGCCTCTTCCAAGGTCAAGCAATTCTATAATCAATTGCTAATCCAATATATTCCTATATGAATTTAAGCAATTAATTATGCATTAAGATTTATGGAACTCAGTAAAACTACACAACTCATATGAATATATTCCTATTTCATATGCAAGTCATGGTTTTAATTATAGGATCAATACACATGCATCTCCTTCCGGTCTCAGCATGTATATTGAAATCATTCAAAAGATGGCCAGTCAATCAAAAGCATTAAGAATAATAATTAAAACTCAATCATGAAGGAGAAATTCAAACTAGATTTAATAAGTTAAGATTCAATCCGTCATTAGTAAGCTACGTCATCAACCTAGGAAAATGAAAGTTTAGCACATGATGAAATTAAACAAAACCAAAATAAATTATATAAAGCTAGAATGAAATCCTCAGAAATACTGCATAAACTTGAATATTAAATTCTCAAACATAAATATACAACCAAAAGATGCATGAAAAATGAAGAAATCTAGCCGTCCATTTAGGAGGTAAAATCTTCCATGTAGGCGGTATGCAAAATGTAATAAAATCCTAAGCCTTCCAAGATGGAGGCATGCAAAAAGTAATACAATCCTAAGCCTTCCAAGATGGAGGCATGCAATACATGAAATTAAATCTAAAAAACAACACAAAGAACTCATAAATGTTGGAGAAAGATCTCTCCCGGTCAGAGAAGGGCCTCTCCCGGTCGGAGAAGGAAACCTCTGCTTCTCTTCCTCTCCTCCTTCTTTGAGCTGGGCATTGATCTCTATTTATAGGGGAAAAAAATGTGTGCTATAGTACTGCTACAGTGATCTAGCAGGTGCTACAGTGCCCGTTGACCTGCTACAGTGCTGGTGGCTGCTACAGTACTTTATTTTTTTATTTTATATTTTTTTTATTATTTTTTATTCCAAAAACAATATTTATTTATCAGTCACACCTAAATTTATTTTATTAAACGCAAATATCGTCCATAAAATCATCATATAAGGAAAAATAAATATGCAAATATTTTACTTATCATCTACAAATTCTGAAAATTTCCAGTCCTAAATTTCACATTCTGAGCTTCAAAATGGATAAATAATTTATGTCATTTCGAGTTTTGATTGTCCAAAGTTTGGAATTAAAACTAGAATCTATTTTGGAGCAATGTTGAATTTTCTGCAATTCTATATTTGTGTTGTGATTTTTGGTAATATTCCATATTTTTCCAGTAAAGAGGACTTAAATAACTTTCATTTGGCTTTGGAATCACCTCATTTTGATTTTTTTGAAATTAGTTATGATTTTTAAAAGTTCAGCCAAGAAACATGATTTTCTTGGCCGCGGCCCAAATGTTTCTGACCTATTTTTGGCCGCGACCAGTGAATTTGTGGGCCATGGTCAACCACCAAAAATCAGTAGTTTGCACTTTTAAAATATGATATTTAGTCAAGTATTTCCCAACCCTTTAGCCGTATGTTTAATTAGGCTTTGAGTAGCCACCTAAAGGTTGTGGGTGATAACCAACTTTAAGTGTTATGGAAGAAAGAATTTGGGGATAGAGAATAACCCTATATACTTGATTTGGTTATAGGGTTTGATGTTCGCCCTGATCGTGAGTAGCCGGTGCTGGAGCATACGTGGAAAGAGCAAGTATAGGGAACTTACCTCTCTTGTATGTATTTGATATTTGTGTTGGTGTATTGATGCATGTGATTGCTTTGCTTGATTATGTGAATCATATATGATTGATTGAAGCTCTGTTTCTATTCATGGTATGGTTATAAATATGTTGTTTGAAACATTGAGCATGCAGATATGTCATTATGTGAGCATGAGTTTTGTAATGCAAGTATGTCATACATTAAATGCTGATCTTGCATGCATATTGGTATTTGTTTCCTACTAAGATTCTCTCGAATCTTACCCTCCCCTACCAACATTTTAGACAAGGTAGGTAGAATCAAGGATGGAGCAAGCAACCATGGGTGGCGAAGACTCCTTCAGGATGTAGATTTGGTAGTTGGTTATAAATGTTGGTTGGGATTATTGTATATATTTTGGATATGTATTTGGGATGTATATTTGGATGTGCATTTGAAAGGGTATTGTGTAATCACCTTAATGGGAATTTGTATACCATTAGTAACGATATAAACCCGGGATTGTTGAGATTATGTTGAGCACTCTGATATGTTATGAATGTGATTTATCTTCGCGAGGTAATTGTATTTGAAATATGAATATGAGACCAAGTGTATTAGATTTCGAAAGATATTTGTGAAAACCCTATCATGTAGATGGGTTTGAAAATGAGTTTTGTTTATCCGACGGTTTCTAATTCATTTTAATCACATATTTTGAATAATAATTACGGAGGGGGTTACAAAAGTGCTAAAAAAAACTACACTTTAGAATCTTAGTACTGATCACATCATCAGACAATATCAATGGTCTTCATAGGATTATGGCTCGAGTAATTACAACATTACCCGAGTGAGGTATTGTATTCTTACTTAATTAAAATTCTCTGAGTTGCATCACTCAAGTAAGTATTTGAGTGATGGTTGAGTATGATCACTGAAGTGACCACTCAGGTGATACAAGGTTACAAAAGTGCTCACAAAAGACTACACTTTAGAATCTCTTAGTACTTATCACATCTTCAAACAATATCAATGGTCTTCATAGGATTATGGCTTGAGTAATTACAACATTATTCGAGTGGGGTATTGTATTCTTACTTAATTAAAATTCTCTAAGTTGCATCACTCGAGTAAGTATTTGAGTGATGGTTGAGTATGATCACTGAAGTGACCACTCAGGTGATACAAGGTTATAACCTTAAAACCCTGAATAACATCATCATTTTCAAAAATTGATTTCTCTCCTTGTCTTCAGATTTTCATACTCATTATCTCTACAAAATTTCTAATAGTTTTACAAATCTAGGAGAGTTATTAACTATATTCCTCATAATGATTTTTCTTTAAGACATGCATTCATCAAGGGGGAGCTCCACATTCACATGTGTTTTATATCCTAAGAAGCTCATATCCTTTATTTGAAGAAAATCATTCTAGCATATTCATCTACATTCCTTATCTCTTGATTAGTTTTGATGACAGCTACTTTTATATATTTTTTTAATGATCTTAATTTTAACATATCATATAGAAAGGATAACTTTGATTTGTGCAATAAATTTGATAACTTGATAGCACCAATCATTCTTTATGGAAGAAATCTTTATACTTGTGGTAGGAGAATTTGTTTTGTGTAATAACATTCTTCAACATACTACAAGAAGAGGAATGATATTTTAACACTTAAACAAGGGAAATATATTGGCTACAACATTCAAAGCAACAAATACCTAAGCCAATACAAAGGAGTGTTAAGCATATTGTGTTAAAAATATGGAATAGAAGCTCAACTCGGTAAGAGCATGCTGGAGACACCATGAATATACATCCAAGTTGCACAGTGAAAGCAGGGTGGACTGGACTTCATGGATCTATCATCAGTTTGCTAAATCCAAATGAGCATTTCCAAACCCTCTCTTTATAGTTTGGGAATACTTTGTAAATCCAAAATTATGATAGTTTTCTTGAAAACATCTTCAAGTTGTTTCAAGTTTGAAAAGTGAAAACCATTTTTCATTTGCATCAAATTACCTTCAAATCAGGGGGAGAGAAAATTGTTTTATTGACACATTTATTTTGATTAATAGGGAGTATGACATTTCTAATTTGTTTTCATATTTACTTCTCTACAAGCATTTCTTCCTTATACTTCAAACATTTTTTTGATGTAAAATAGGGGGAGAGAAAGGCAAGAAAAATATGTTGCTCTTACTTTGCTTTTATAACTCATACATATTTTTCTTAAAGGATTTGCCATCATCAAAAAGGGGGAGAATGTTAGATATGATTTGTTTTGATGATGTCAAATGTAGATGTCAAATATTAAGAGCAAAAAGTTTTGATAATATACTTATCTTCTACATTGACTAACTACTATATTTAATATGAAAAACCTTCTAGATTAGTCATGCAAAGAAAGAGGAAGATTAAAGATTGAAGTAAAGAAAGATTAGTCAAGTAAAGAAAGAAGAAGATTGAAGATATTCAAGAAGATATCCAGTTGGATTATGAAGAATGATCATCAAGAGGAAAAAAAAGAAGAAATCTTGTACATTAGTCAATCAAAGAAAGAAGAGGATTGAAGATAGTGAAGAAGTAGATTGAAGGAAGAAGAACTTGCAAGAACTAATGGGAATATCAAGATCCAAACTATTAGAAGTGATACCAGAGGTTTCTATGGTCAAATGAAAGTTGGAATGAGTCAATATGAAGCTAAAATGACTTATACGGAAGTTATACTACCTCCAGAGGTGATCACTCAAGTGACATGCCACTGCCTCATTTTGGAGGTGATCACTCGAGAATCACTCCAGTGACCATTGGAGTGATGAGAATTCTGATATGCTATGTTTTTGTTCATTATAACAGAGGTTTGGTATTTTTGCCATGTCTCTCAAACCACACGTTAGATTAAACTAAAACTTGTGGCATATGAAACTAGACTCCTAACATGAAAAGTACACATCAAGATCACATTAAAAGGAGATCATATGAGTGAGATATGATCTGTTTGGCACATAAATAACCATTATTTTCTAGGACAGCTTTGGTATTTTGGACATAACTCCCAAATTACACATCAGATTGTGACAAAACCAGTGCCATATGAAAGTAAACTTAAAGAGCTTTCCATAGATATGTAATTTGTCTTATTTGAAGCTACATACTAAGATGTATGCTATCTAGAATTTGATGCTCATGATTTCAGACATTGTCTAGTGCAATAGATACTCTTTGGATGATAACTTTATGAACACAATGAGTTTGGAGCTGATTCTTGTTCCATTGGAATGTACATGACAAGAGCTTTCCATTGATATATTATTTACCATGTTTTGAATCAAAATAAAGAGATCACTCGAGTGATGCCCCAAGATCACTTGAGCAACCACTTGAGTGATGCAGTTGGAAAATGGCTCTGATGCTCTCTACCACATTTTAAAGGGGATCACTCGAGTAATAACCCAGGATGACTCAATTTACCACTCGAGTGATGCGACAGACAATGTTCTGAAGTTTCTGAAAATCAAAGGAATGATCATGCAATTCACTCTTCTTACTTGCAATCACTCTAACACTTTATTGTATTAGTGTTTAATGTATTTCTCCAGAAAAAAACAATAAAGAGATTATGAGAAGAGATAAAAGGTGACTTTACAGAAGCGGAGCATCAACATTTATAATGGCTAGTTTTCAAATTTAGGAAAATGGTCAAACGAAGCAACGGGACTCAACGGATAGGTTGAAATACTCACAACGGTCATATCCTACTCAACTATAAATGCAGAAGTTTCAAATAGAACACAATAATGAAAACATGTTTATGTAATCCCTTGCCTTGATAACCATAATTAAGATTCGAAAATGAGTAATTTAAATGAATTAGAGACCGACGGATACATTTTTCTCAAATTTTTTTTCTAAATTTTGTTCAACATGGTCTCAGATTCATCTTCCAAATCTAATTACCCTGCGCAGTTCAATCGCATTCATACATATCATATTGCATAGCCAAATTCCCGGCAACTCCCAGGTTTTATACATGTATAAACTAAGGGTTATAAGTTCCAACTAGGGGATTACATAACCAACATCAATGTAATATCTACATTTCAAAAATAAACAGTAACCCCAAGTCCAAAATAGATAACCAACAACCTAACAACACATCTCTACAAGATCTTAGCTGCTCCTGGTGGTTCGTTTCTCCTTGGAGCCACTTGCCTTGTCTGAAATGTTAGTCAACGGAAAGAATGCGATTCAAAAGAATCTCAATAGTAACAAATCACTCATACCACATGTAATCGCAAAGCATGCAAGAAAATCATCAAGTAGCATTATAGCATAAAGCACAGCACGCAGGCTGCCACATATGCACATAATCACATAATCCCATCCCCCGTATTCCACCGCCCCAAAGGCACGGTCCTCCCACCGTCAACACTGATGGGCCGCGGGTGAAGGTTTCACAAATAGCTTTTCGGCTTTCACATATAGCCTTACGGCTTTCTCATAGGGTGTGTTTGTTTTGGTGATTGGATAAGTAACTTATTTTTACTTAAACTTATGGAATCTTAAGATTGGAAAAAAGTTAGACTGGGTAAAATGATAAGTGTTTGGATTAGCGATTGGATAAGTAACTTAAAGTAACTTATGTAAAAGTGAATGATGTTTGGTTTAACTTTTGTACAAGTGACTTTTGTATTAATTAAGAGAAAAAATTGAAAAAATTATGAAAAATGAAAAAATGAAGGACTAATTGTGGAAAAAGAACTCATTGGTAACTTAATTGCCAAATAGGACTTGGGAAAATATCTATACATGGAGGGATTTTTTCACAATTTTCTAAAAAAATTAACTTTGAAAATTTGGTAATGGTACAATTTTAATAAAATTATATCAAACTTTAATTTAAATTGGTATACTCCAAAAGTCTTTTCTACTGTGCACCTCAAGCTTAAATCTTATAAATTATATCAAACTCTAATTTAAATATTAAATCCTAATTCATATTTTCACATAGCTCAAAATCTAACAAAATAAACCGATTAAAATCTTAATAATAACTCCAATAATCCAAATAAATTATTTAAACTAAATTTAATGGGTAAAAACACTATATATACACTAATTTATGACATGTTTATAAAAAATTGATTATAAAATCATAAAACAACTAAATAATAAATATAAAGTAATTAAAATTAATTATTAATTATTCTCTACATTTCTACAGTCATATATTAACAAAACTCAAAACTTGCCTAAACTCTTATCCCAAAGTATTCTCTAATTAGTAGAAGATTACTATCTAAAGAAAGAGAAAATTATTTAGAACATTTTTCATAAATAAGTTTTGTGATTAGAAGTGATTTTGAGTAACTCATTGATCCTAAAAATATGAAATTACTCCTATCAATATTTTTTTATACAGACATAGGCACATAAGCTCCAACAAACTTCCCAACTTATGACTTTTTCACCTTAAATCCAATCGCTGAAACAAACACCCATAAATATAATTTTTACTATTTAAGTCCGTTTCGCCACTGTTGAAGTCCGATTGATGGGATGAATTTGCAAAACAAACACGCTAATAGTCTTATCCCCTAGATTCCACCTCCTCGAAGGTACAATCCTCCCACCTCAACACCGATGGGCCGCAAGTGATAGACTCACAAACAATGATCAAACAAACATACCATGTATCACATATAGTATAAGGGAAAAGAGTCACTACATCGTTCTTTCCTTACTGGTACTGGCACAGGCTGCTCACGATCAGGGCAAATGTCGAATTCTATAATTCCAAATGCATCATTTAGAAACTTCCATAGTGTTTCTAGTGGTTATACGAGTCTATAAAAAAATTTACAAAAATGCCCCCAGGGAGCCGGCCCGGGCTCGCTTTACCAAGTCCAGCTGCATCTTTCCTGAAATTCTAACCTGGGCTATTCTAGCATATTTTCATCCAAGGAATCCATTTTTGGTCTCAGAATTATCAAATTCAATGTTAAATTACAAATTTACCATTGGCAGTCCCACTTTAAGGGTTTTAGGGGCGTTTTCATAATTATGTTTTTTCAACCTTTTTCCGAAAAAGTAACCAACTGTAACCCCACCTAATTTTTGTCCTTGAACTCAATGGAACCATAAAATCATTGAAAATCCAACTCTAAGACCCATTTCTAGAGCTGGCCAAAATTTAGGAGTTCTCCGGGGAAAATCGGAGTTTTACGATTTCGGCTCTGTAAACGCGTTCCTTTCTACTCCTCGCTACTTAATTAACTATTACATTAGGTTATAACTACCATTTGAACAAAAATTTGGCAGCATAACCCTTAGGCAACTCAATTCCCAAAATTTAAAACCAACGGCAATCCGGCGAAATTTCACCGATTAAATTGCCCACAGTAGCCAGAATAGTTAATATACGAAGGTTTTGAAGTTACCTCAAGCTCCCACAAGTTTTTCCCAAATATGGCTAAAAACCCTAGGTCTTCCACAACAGATTTTGAGCTTCCAAACCTTAAAGAACAAAGAGGAGTAGCTTAGGATCGGAGTTATACGCATTAGGAGCTAAATCATCGGAGAAATCGGCTTACCTTGTAGGATTTCTTCTCCTTTCTCTCTCTAAAAATCTGAATGTTCTCTCTCACCTGCAGCTGCTGTTTTGTGCGTGAAATGCTGAATGAAGAAGATGAGAATGATATATTATAATATCTTATATCATTTTAATGATTTATGAAATTTTCCAACAATTCCAAAACTAATATTTATTACATAACTTCCTACATTCATGTAACCAAGCCATCATGTCCAACCAATATTTCCTTACTTATGCCACATGTAGGAGACACCTAGGGGTCCCTTCCTATGGCCTCAATTGGCTTCACAACTTGTTTCGGTTACGTATACATGTAAAGTCTCAATTTTGGTTAAAATTGCATTTTTGCTCAAATTTTTAATAAATTCATATTAAATTGACCAAAATATTATAAATATATTTTTTCCTTTTATTTTTTTTAATTAATTGAAATTATCTTCAATTAATCGGAAAATAATTAATTTTGTTATAATTTGGTAAAATTATGATTTTGCCATTACCTTTCTAATCCAATTTCTTCTCTTATTTTTCTTTGGCCAATTTCTATCTATTTTTGGACCAAATATTTTCTCCAATATTTCTTCATTTTTGGACCTTAATATTGGGCTTTTTAGATCACCCAAATTAATTCCATATTCATTTTTGCCCAATTTCCCGTGAAATTGAACATTTATAAAATTCATAAATTCCAAATTCATGAATATTCACCATTTTATTGAGTTTCCCCAAATAATCACAATATATTTGGTGAATATAAAATTTGGGGTGTTACAGTTTATATCATGAATCATCCACTCTGATCTAACTACTCTCTATTCTTATCTATTCCTATATCATGTATATTTGAGAGAGATAGTATTTGTATTGTACTTCAGTGTTCATCTTATTCACTTCTAAGAGAGAAGATTAATTGTAATCTTTCATCATCAAGGTTGTATCCTTACGGTGTGTAAGGGGGAGTAACTCTATGAGAGATTTGTAAAAGACTTCGCAAGTGTCTGGCTAAACTTGTGGGTTGTAAAGGCTTTTCTTGTGCTAGGATTAAACAAGAAGATAGTGGATTGGAAATCTCAGTAGGAGCTTGGGTTTGGACGTAGGACATCATGGATTGGAATGAACCAGAATAAATCTCAGTTTGCATGCTCTCTTCCTTAAGCTCTTATATTTCCAGCATATATTAACTATTGATTTATGATTCATTACTTTTAGACTTATTGCTCTCATTAAGATGTGAAAAGATTTGCAAAGTTCTTAAGTAATTATCCAACACCCAATTCACCTGCCTCTTGGTTGTTGGCCAGTTCTAACAATATTAAGGAAATAGTATGAAATGTTATTATGGAGAGTTAGAGAAATTATAAAGAGGCTTAGTTCTACAAAAATGACCCAAATAATTTTAAAGCTAATATCTAGGAATTTAAGAGCCTATTTTCCCAAGAATTTTAGGAAAAATAGTTAGAAGTCATAATTTGGATTGAAATTTTGGAGAAATTATTGTATGGCTTAAATAGACTAATTGAGGAAGAAAATCCATAAAAAGCTTTAAGGATTAATTTATATAAATTATATGGTCAGCCAATACCGATTTAGAAAAATGGGAAAAATTAGTAACTTTATTGTTCTGACCCGAAAATTGGAATCGGGCTTGTCACAGAGCAAATCACAAAGAAGATTTAGGAAACGTAGATTTTGGAAACATAGTCAAATAAGAACGACAAGAAACATATAACCATTTTCAAACGTTTCTCTTCTTTGTAATTATAAATACATGTACATAACATATGAATCAATGAGAAACTTGTTTACAATCTTATATGATATCAGAGCACGCCTCGATGTTTCTCCTCTATTTTTTCATTTCTGTTTTCTGGTGAAGCTCTATTGTTTCCGGGGAGAAGAAACTCACTTCAGTTCAAGTTTCCGATCTCCTTCACCAATATAACTCCTGACCACACGCGCCTCCTCCATATCTAGTTTAGCTGACCACCGGGATTTTAGCTGCATCTGACGGTGTATGATATCTCACACGCCACCACAGCTCCCCCTCTTTGAGACATGTGCAACATATGAGACATCCTCCAGTGTCCTTTTCTGATGGTGTTTTGGCATCCTGATTATCTCCCATCCTCTACCAACCTCTGAAGTCTCGTGACCATCCGACCAAGTTTGAATTTTGACCTATGTTCTTCACTTCTGTCTCTATGTTATGAGTAGCACTTTGTTGCTAATCTCTTTGCTCTAAGTTCATACATCTATTTCTATGGGTCCCTTGTCCCCCTTGTGATATTATAATCTCTTTGGATTCTTCTGGCTTCTTTCATTTATGGCAAATTGTGTGTTATTGGTTGATTTTGATATTTCTGTGTGACCTATTGGTGTAGTGCTCTACTGCCCAAAATTTCATCTTGGTCAACTGTCTCCTTAAGTATTCCATTTGGTTGCAGACATGACATTTGTTACTTGGATTTACGTATGCTTTGGCCTTTTATGCCTTATTTCTGATACTATTGCAATCCTTGATTTTCCAGAATCTCAGAATATTAAGAAATTTTGCTCATATTTGGTAAGCCATTTTGTGCTTCTGTTTGATTTAATCTGATTGCTATCGTGGTTTTTTTATTCAAAATGGCTTACTCTAAGAATTCTGATATGTTGCCTATGTCCACTAAGATTACTGCTTTACGGTTGAGTGGACAAATTATAGTGATTGGAATAAAACTATTGGAGTTTATATTCTGGGCATTGAGAAAGAAAACCATTTAACTAAAGATCCTCCTTCTGGTGATAAAACAAAAATTTTGGTTTAGACTAGAGCTGATGCTCAAATTTTGTTTCAAATTCAGAACTCCATTTGAACCACAAATTCAGTCTTCTCTAGAAAAGGGAATATTACTCAAGTTCATGAAGTATGTAAAGGCTTTTATTGCTCCCAACAGTAGGGACGTCCATTGAAAGACTTTCTTAAACTTCAAACATATGTATGAGGAAATGAAAGTGCTTATGTCTCTGCAAGCAGATCTTGCAACCCATATTAAAAATCTAGAACTTCAAGCTATTATAAGTCTCCTTGAAGCTCTTGACCCATCTTATAAGACTATTAAGTCTCAAATTCTATCACATCTAGAGCTTCCCTCTCTTGATGATGTTTTCTCATGGGTTCTCCGAGCTGATAGTTTTATTCATTCTTCTGATCTGAATGTGAGTGCTCTAGCTGGGCGTGGCCCCTTTGAACATAGGAATTATAGGTACAAACAAAGCACTAGTTCTCCGCCAATGAATTTTGGCAGTATTATTTGTAATTATTGCAAAGAACCTTGTCACATTAAGGAAAATTGTCAAAACTTGCAAAATAAACAGCAACGTGATCAACAACATGGTGTTGCTCATATTGCTTAGACACCTGGCCTATTTGATTCCGGTTCTTCATCTACAGGAGCCCTAACTACAAGTACTTCATCTTTTGGCCTTACTACTACTTCTACAAAGTGGGTTATCCATTCTGGTGTCACCGACCACATGATAGGTAATCATCATTTATTTTCATCATATGCCTCCTATACAAACTTGTCATCCATATTTATCGCCAATGGTTCTCTCGTCCGTGTTCTTGGCTCAGGCACTGTTAAACTAATTGCAACCCTTTTGCTATCTTTTAGTCTTAATATTCCCGATCTCACATTTAATCTTTTGTCTCCAAGTAAAATGACTAATAGTAAGATAAAATAGTTTAAATGACTTGTCATTTAAACTATTTTATCTCACTATTCCCTGGCTATTATTTAATTCAGGATCTTTTGATGAAGCAGATTATTGGTAGAGGTTATAACTCTGGTGGGCATTACATCATTGATGATCAGGTGCCACGTTTTGTTGCATGTTCTAGTAGCTCATCTCCATTTGAGGTTCATTGTCGTCTACGTCATATGTCTCTTTCATTTCTCTAAAAATTGTATCCTCAGTTCTCATCTGTGTCTGTTTTAGACTGTGAGTCCTGTTAGTTTGGTAAATACCATCTTGTTTATTTGGCACCTCACATTAATAAATGGGCTGTGTCCCCCTTTGAGTTAGTACATTCTAATGTTTGGGGTCCTTGTTCAGTTATGTCTTATACTGGTTATTGTTACTTTTTCACTTTTATTGATGATTTTTCCTGAACCACTTGGCTTTACTTAATAAAATAGCGTTTTGAATTAATTACTCACCTTTGTAATTTCTGTATTGAAATTCAAACCCAGTTTAACACTCCTGTAAAAATCTTACGAAGTGATAATGAAAAAGAATATTTTTCCGCCCTATTCACCGATTACATGCAAAGTCATGGTATTCTTCACCAATCTTCTTGTATTGATACCCCTGCTCAAAACAGTGTTGCTGAAAGAGAGAACCAACATCTCTTAGAAATCGCCCAAACTCTCATGTTTCATTCCTTTGTCCCTACAATTTTTTGGGCCGATGCCATGTCTACAGCCTGTTTGCTTATGAATCGCATGCCTGCGGTTGTCCTTGGTGGATATTCTATATTCCATTTTGTTTCCCACCACTAAACTGTTTCTTATTGATCCTAAAATCTTTGGTTGTGTCTATTTTATTCATGATGTTAGTCCAAGTGTTAGTAAACTCGATCCCAAGTCCTTAAGATGTGTTTTTCTTGGTTATTCTGGTGTTCAAAAAGGTTATTGATGTTATTCTCCTAATCTCCGTCGTTACCTTGTGTCCACTAATGTGACTTTTCATGAGTTTTCTCCTTTCTTCATGACTTTGACCTCCTCTGAGTCTCCCTCTGTCATAGATGACCCTAATGATGTCTTGGTTTATCATGTCCCTCTCTCACCAATACAAATTGCTATTCCAGAACCTGATACCCTCAACGATGCTAATGTTGCTAATGTTTCACCTTCATCAGTTACTGCTTTGCTGATTTATTCCATTAATGCCTCCCTAGTTCTTTATCCTATTTCTACCGATCCTCCTCTTGCTGTTACTAAACCACTCATTCCTGATTTTCCTGTTGATACCTCTGCTGACCTCCCATTGGCCTCTAAAAAGGTACCCGTCCTTATTATCCTCCCAAAAGATATGCTGATTGTGCCTATCCTATCTCAGTATCCTATAAGTCTTTATCCTTGTTTCCTCTTCTTTTGTGGTCACCCTTGATTCCATCCCCATACTTACTACCCTTCACCAAGCCTGACTTACCCTGGTTGGTATGCCGTAATGGAAGAGGAACTTTTGGCACTAGAAATAGTTGGTCCTTGGACTTTTGTTGATCTCTTTCCTGGAAAGAAGACCATTGGATATAAATGGGTGTTTGTTGTGATGACTAAGGTTGATGGTTCCTTGGAATGGCTAAAAGCTCGACTTGTTGTAAAAGGGTATGCCCAAACTTATGGGATTGATTATTCTGAGACCTTCTCTCTCGTGGCTAAGCTCACCTCTATTCATCTTCTTATATCTTTGGTTGCCATATCTCATTGGGATTTACATCAGTTGGATGTTAAGAATGCTTTTTTGAATTGTGACCTCCTTGAAGAAGTTTATATGGAGCAACCACCAGGGTTTGTTGCTCAAAGGGAGAATAGGAAAGTATGCTACCTTTGGAAATCATTGTACAGTCTAAAGTAAAGTCCTCATGCCTGGTTTAATATATTCTATGATGTAGTAAAGAAATTTGGATTAAGTTAAAGCAAGTGTGATCACTCTGTGTTCTATTAGAAAACTGAAGCAGACATGATTCTTCTAGAAGTATATGTTGATGATATTATGATTATAGGGAGTAACTATTTTAAAAGTTTAGAACTTAAAGTATTTCTTAATTATCATTTATAGACAAAATACTTAGGGTCATTAACATACTTTCTTGTTGATGATATTGTGATTATAGGGAGTAACTATTTCCATTTCCTGAGAGATATAGAAGACTCATTGGGAAGCTGAATTATCTAATAGTAACTCATCCTGATATAACCTTCTCAGTTAGTACGCTCAATCAATTCATGGCATCACCAATGGTGGCACAATGGGAAGCTTTAGAACATATCTTGCATTATTTGAAAGGTTCTCCAGGTCTTGGTATTCTTTATACATATTATAGGCACACTAAAGTCATATGTTTCTATGATGCGGATCATGCAGGATCTAAGACCACAAGAAGATCCACTACGGGTTACTGTGTATTTGTTGGTGGAAATTTGATATCCTGGAGAAGTAAGAAGCAAGGGGTTGTGTCAAAATCAAGTGCAGATGTGGAATATAGAGCCATATCACAATCAGTACAAGAAATTGTGTGGGTATGTCAACTCTTGAAGGAAATTAGCATCTCCGTGACATTGCCTGTAAAACTATGGTGTGACAATAAAGCAGCACTTCATATAGCATCAAACTCTGTGTTTCATGAACATACCAAACATATTAAGATCGATTGTCATTTTATTCGTGACAAGATTAAAGAAAATGTTGTATCTAAAGAGCTTGTGCAATCAAGTGACCAACTGGCAGATCTTTTGAAAAAAGCTTTACATAGGACACGGTTCGAGTATCTTTGTAACAAGTTGGGCATGATAAACATATATGCTCCAACTTGAGGGGGAGTGTGGAAACATAGATTTAGGAAACGTAGTCAAATAAGAACGACAAGAAATGTATTATTGTTTCAAAGTGCTTCTCTTCTCTGTAATTATAAATACATGTACATAACATATCAATCAATGAGAAACTTGTTTACAATCTTATAGGGCTAATGTTAAGCCAAATGATGGAACTGAAAGGGAATTAAGAGATTTTAAATGAGACAAATTAGGAAAAGAAAAGCTTTGTACCTAGGCCTAATAGGATAAAAACACTTATATATCTCTCCCACCCAACACACACACAGGGCCCACTTACATATCCGACACACGTGCACACACACACTTGTACTCAAATAAATCACTCCATCACCTCTCTCTCATCCCCATTTAGACATTTCGGACAGAAAACATAAAGGTAAAAGAGAGAGGGAGAGAAGGATAGGTGAGAGAGAAAAAGAAGAGAGAGCCCGAGATTTGAGGCATCGGAGAAAGAGAAGGAAGACTTCAAAGCCATATGCAAGCTTGGCTTTGGGCTTAGGTAAACCTCTTCTAACTTTTCCAACTTTCTTTTAGTCAATTTGGTGGTGTTTTGAAGACTTATGGGTTGCTGAAGTTGAGTGTTGTTGGAAAAAAGTTTCTGTCATCAAGAAAGTGTGAAAAGAGTATTTCCATGTCGAATTTGAGGTGAGTGTTGGGGTCTTTTGGCTCTGTAATTTGAGCTTCAAAATAGAATATGCATGTTGAGGTTTGTAGGGTCGAAATTCTTGAGGATTTAGGCCATGATTTGAGGTTGCATGCACTCTTCTTCTTGATTTTTCAAACTGAAACCAAAGTGCTGCATGCATGTAATTACAGAACCTAAAACTTGAGTATTTTTAGTGGTTTTGATTCGGTTCTTTTGAGGATTAGATAGCTGAATATGTATATTAGAAGATAGAACCAAGAAGATATCAATTTAGGAAGAGAAAGATGGAGTTTTTGAGGTTTTGGTAGTAGGGGTCATTTCTGTAGGTTTAGTGAGGCAAATGGATTTGAGCACCATTTTTATCAGGCAAAATGTGTCCCCTGTTTGTGAAATTTGGTGAGGCAATAGTACACATCCTAAACTTTAAAAGAAGTCCTAGAACGTGTTAATTGGATATCTAGAACAAAAATTATGATTCTTGGAAGTTTGGTTAGAAAAATGGGAACACTCTGTGTTCCAGATTTCTAACAGTGGGTAAATTTGCAAATTACATAAGGTTATTTTTGGAATTTGTTAGTGTGATTATTTTTCCCTTAAATTACTTATATAGATTTCAAACAAGTACTTGAAAATAGAAATTAGATGTGTAAATTGTAAGTTCTGAATTTTCAAACTTTAGGTAAAAAATTGGGAAAATTCTGACTCTTAAAATGGACATTCAGCTTGCATATGGGATTTGGGAACTTAGGTCCATGAATTATTACTAAAAATTAATTTTCCTTTGCAAAGGATGGAAAGAGCTTTAAGTAGGAACTTGAACCACCTCATTTGGAGTTCCCTAGCTTAAGTTATGATTTTTTAAATTTCCTTTAAAGTTTAGAAGTAGATTTTCAATTAATTCTGAAAACGACACATTTTGAAGAAGATGTAATTAATGATGGTTTGAGAGTTTTGGGACACTTAATTTAATTAAATGTTGATCAATTTGAACCTTCCCTTGAGCCTAGAATGGAAAATGATGTAGGGAGATGTGAAGAGTACATGTTTAAAAGCATGATTTACAAAAATGGAGCTTTATCCATCTACATACACATGCTTTGGTCAATAAGAGTTGAGGTCATAGGGAGAGATTTATTATGCAAGCGTTATGCACTAAGGTTTAAGTATTAATAAGCTCCACATCAATGATTAACAGGATTTCGCAACTACTATCAATCAAAAAGGTGGAAGCAAAACCAAAGAAGTTCAAGCAAACGGAGGTAACTTGGGAAGAAGGAAAATGTAATAAAACTTACTTTTATTTAGTTTGTGCTTGATTGATTGTATGTTTATTTGTCATGTATGCCTTTGAACATGTAATATCCTTGCTTAAGTTTGTACCATGGCCATGTGTATATGCTTATAAGGTGTTATTCTTACTTGGCTATTTACATGCACTGTTTATTACCATTGCACATTATATATTGAGATAACGTTTTGCTATTAAGATTCTCCCGAATCTCACCCCTTTCTTCCATGACATACAGCAAGCAGCTCAAAGAGCAAGGGAGTGTTTTTGCAGATAACTAAGAAGGTGGAAAAGCAAGATTAGTTAGTTTGTTGCTTATCTGTATAATAATTTTATTAAGACTTAGGATTTTTGATAGCCTTGTGCAACTACAAATGTTGTATATATGTGTCTCTATAAAAACATAGAGATCTACATAGTAAACATGGTACATATAGTAGTAGTAGTGAAAGTAGTATACCTAGTACTAGTACAAGCATACATAGTAGAGATAACGGCAATAATACTACGCTCAATAATAGAATCAAAGATGGGCAATTGCATGATATGAGCTCATAGTTAACTGATGATAGACTGGGATAACAGCAGAGTAATACTCTGATAATACTAAATGATTGATGAGCCATAATGAAGAGTTTGAACCAATGATTAAGTGTTTTATAAAATATTTTTAATTTTTTTTAGAAAAGTCCATTCATCATTTACAGGTTTGAACTCTATGTTTGGGTTGGGGTCCCAACTATTTTCAAAAGTGTTTTGTTCCTAGGATCAAACATGGCTTAGTGGTTCGAATTCATTATGTTTATAACTCATCTTACTAATAGGAGAGTAAGGTGTCACATTCAGTATTCTAAAATATTATATAGTTTACCTAGCATCCTGAAGTATTTTCTCAAGTGCATCTAGCACCCTAAATTAGTTTTTGTTGCATCAAACACCCTAAGTTACCTAAATTGTTAAATTCAAGATTGTAAAAAAGAAAAAAAAATCACTATAAGGTGATGATAGAGACATCTAAAAAACTACTTCAGAGTACTACGCATCACAAAATAATTTAGGTCTCTATATGCACTTAAAAAAATATTTTAAGATACTGGATGCACCTTAACTTTATTTTTATATCATATTGTTATTGTATCAATAGAGTGTTTGATTGAAAAAAAAAATGAGACATGAGAAAATAGGAACCCTTGGGAGGAATTTATATAAGGATTTTATTGAGTACTAATAAAAAATAATTTGTTAATTTATGCAAGCAAGACGGTGGAAGAATATTTGTTGCAAGTTTTAAAATGTATATAAGGCGTGAAGGACCATGGAACTATAACATACTTGCTCCTTGTTTCGATTTAATTTTCACTTTCCTTGCAGTGTAAATGGTTTTACTACTTTGTAAAATTAAAAATTATAGTAATTATAGTAAATTTTTTACCACTATACATATATGTTCCCCCCCCCCCCACAAATCGCATCCAATCAAATAACATGAAAAATAATTAATTTTTTGTCACTATACATACTCCGTAGCTTTATTTTAGAACATTAGTTTTTTTAGGGAAAATCCCAGAAAAATACCTCCGAAATAGGGAAATGCTGATTCAGTACTCCGAATTCCAAAATCCGTGTCAGTACAGATGAACAGTGTAGGGGGCGCCAAAAGACAATTTTGCCCTTCATCCCTCATTCTCGCCACTTCAGAATAACAACACAGGGCTCTTAATTAACAACTCTAAATTCTTGATTAACAACTTCAGCTTCATCTATTTACTTTCACGATAACAACATCAGTAATGTTATTAACAACACTATATTCTACATTAACAACTCACATTTCTTATTTCACAACTTCGTAATTTAAGTTTCAAGACCAATAACAACACCTCTTTCTTTATTAACAACACCGTATTTTACATTAACAACACTATATTTTTGAGAAGCGAATATGTGAAAGAATAAAGCGGAGTTGTTAATTAAGAGCTTCACGTTGTTATTCTGAAGTTGTGACAATGAGGGCTGAAGGGCAAAATCGTCTTTTGGCGCCCCCGCACTGTTCATCCGTATTGACATGGTACTGATCCGGGATTTTGGAATTTGGAGTACTAAATCAGCATTTCCCTATTTCAGAGGTATTTTTCTGATATTTTCCCTTTTTTTTACCTACTGATTTTTGAGCACATAACTCCAATTTGACTTGTAAGCAATTTAGCGTGTAAAATAATTAATCAAGCACAGATACGTTTTTTCAAACAATTAGGCAATAAAAAATTCAAAACAATTGAATTGCACATCTCCAAAATTTGGCCCATTATCACCAGTTCAGTCTCATTCAGCCTCCATTAAATTTAATGGAAACAAAAAAAAAATTAAGCCTCCAAAATTTGGCCCATTATCACGAGAGTTGGGTCTAACTGAAGGGGCTAGTCCTTCATAACATGGCGAGCTAAGTTCGAATCCTCACTAGAAGAGTTGTCCTTATTTAGTGTCTTGAATCGAATTGCTTTCCATAGGAGGATACTTGTGCTTAGTAAATTAATAATAATAATAATGCAAACAAAAAAAAGGTCATGCAAATATATCATATAGAGATACAAAATAAGTAAACGAATGTAATGAAATGATGTAAATTTAGCTCCCCACAAAAAAATCCGTCTCTCTCTTTTCAATAAAATAATTCATTTTTATAAAAATTTTAAATGTTTAAGTTATTTAATCTCATAGTTAATATTTTTCTAAAAAGAACACTAGATCGTATTAAACATCAAAATTAATCAGACAGTGGAATTTCTAGCTAGGTTGTTTAAACTGTCCACACACCCCTATATAGATCACATACATCTGATTCCTCATGAGCATTATAAAATGTAAATATTCACACCTCATCACAAGGTTATGCAAAAGAATGTCACACACACATCTTTCTAATAAAATCATTGTTCAAGAAGAAAATTTAAAATTTACTTACGCAAAACAAAAAAAGTTCAAATTTATTCTTTAAACTCATCACTCCAAACATGACAAACAAGATACTTTGTCACACGCAAGTGCTTTAGATTTATTGTTATTCCATCACAACATAACACATGATCATACAGAACACTATGGAATCTGTTGTTCCATTTATTTATTTTTATTTCGCTTATTTTCTTTAATATGTTGAAGAACATGCACTAACGATATATGATTACAAGCAAGATCGAACTTATAACATCTGATTTACAAGGAAACTTTTATACCATTAGGCTACAAGGCCCTTTAGCTATTTCCCTTATTCGAACAATTATTACTTAAAGCAAATTATTTAGAACATAAGACAATCATCATCATCATCACTTTCCTTCCATCGATTGATCAGTAAGGTCTTTGACCAACATAGTTACCAGGAGGATCATAGTTGCAGCCAATGAAAGTTCCTCCATTGTTACACCTCACTTTAGCACAACCAACACGAATCGAATTTCTCCACACCACCTGAGTATAGTGCCCGCACACTTTCCCAGCGGCGCATGAGTTGCTATTGTAGTCATAATCTGCCTTCTCGTCCACCCACAGCTTCACGGCGGCTGCGCCACTTAGGTCACCGGTGCTGCCAGCAAGGTTCTCACCGTACTTGCCACCACCACCAGAGTGGATCAGTTGGCAGTCAGCCTTGCGTTGGTCAGCATAGCTCTGTGCAAAAGCGGCCACAGTATCATCCCAAGCTATGTTAGGAACACCCACTTGTGATCTTGCTGCGTTGTGGGCATCCACATAGTCTTGTGGTGAATCTTGAGCATTGGCTATGAGGGCAAATAGAAAGATGAAGAAAGAAACTGAAAGATTGGAATATGACAACTCCATTATTGTTGGATGAGGTGAGTGATGAAGAAATGGGAGGCCGCGGGGAGGAATTTATAGGGATTTGGGTGTGGGAAAAATTGTCTAAGCGTGCAGTACAAGGAACTGGTGATAAATAACCAGAAGACCCTATTTAATTAATTAATGGATTAATAGATTGCCCACTATTATGACTATCTCTTTCTAATTGGGTAGACTCTGTGGTTTGAAGGGATCAAAACTAGTAAAACAATTGTAAATTGTGAGATATGACTAATTGGATAAGAAAGGGGGCAATTTCAAAATTATTATAATGGGCGGCGGGCTAAGAAACTAAATCTTTTTTTTTTGCCCCCTCTCCGTTGAATCATATTAATATTTGGTGAAAAAATATTTTTATGTCTAAATTATATATTACCCCTAGAATTTTGGATCATGCACATATAATTTCCCTAATCTTTGAAATTTTATAATGAATCACCTAAACATTTTATCTTCCCATATAATTAGTTTTGTAGGTTACACAACTTAACAGTCTATGGGGTTATCAATATATCAATAAAAGTTTGAGGGGTTTTATGAACACAAAAATAAAGTTCAAGGGATATATAATTGATAATTAAAGGTTATCTGCATGCACTTGGAAACTTGTTGAGGCTTATTTAGTTTTAAAGGAAAAGGGTTTTTTACACACGCATGGATTTTCATGAGTAAATAAGCATGTGTGTCTGCTTGCGGGGCTGCAAATGCATAAACTGCTCGGTTAGAAAAGATGTTAATTAAATGTATAACAAATTTTGATAAAAAAAATGTATAACAAATTATTAGTAAACTATAACTTAATGGGGTAGATGTTTCAAAACAATCATAACGCGTGAATGACTAGAAAACTATACAGTCTTCTTGCTACTTGTTTATGTTTCTAAGAGGTTGCCGTGTTCCAATTGATTTTCCACAAAATAGGTTAAAAAAAAAAAAGCAATTAAGTGCACATTTTCAAGTTGACAATAAAATAATTTTAAAACTACTTCATATTTTCTTGCTTTAGTACCTCAGACTTATTTTAGTGAGTTTTTTCTCTTTTAACTAATAAGATACAAGAATAGTATTATGCCAGTGAGAATAAAAGATAGATTTTTTTCCCAACTAATGTGTTGTATACACAAAGATTGAGTATTAAATTCCCTACCAATTTATTTAGGAAACCTCCAGGCTAACCTTTGATATTTCTTTTGGTGAATTATTTATATATTACAGTTTATATTGTATAGATTTTGAGAATATAAAGGTTAAATTGTTTGAATTTTCTTGTTTCGTATAGGCTTTGAGCCATTCGGATTAGCTGGAAGAAGTGTAGAAAATAAAAAAAGGTCTTATAAATTGAAATCTCTCCAAAGCGTTAATTGTGATTAATTCCAAAATATCCCTTAGCAAACTTAAATGACCAAAGTTATAGTTTTTATATAGCTATTTGACTAGTAAGTCATATTTAAGCATTGTCAGACAAGGTTGTTGAATTTATGAGTTTAAGCGAACTCATGACCATGACCTAAACTCATATGGTAAGTTTGGATAGTGATTGCATCTGTAAGATTTTACCTATATCAACAAATTATAGCTATTAAAAATAGATGACTAAATAATTAAAATACACAAAATGGCAATAACTTGATTAAAATATATTCCAAATCTAAATCTGTGAACTTAAATTTATCAAAATCCATATTTTGTTATACTCAATGCAGAAATTTCTAAAGTTCGAATACAAAATTCACTAAACAAGATTAAATCTAAAAAAAATTATAAATTTTACAAAGATCATCAAATATTGGATTATCATTAAAATTGTCAAACTGATAATAGAAATATAAAATTAAAGGATAAACTTTTAAAATTATATTTTTATTATACAATTACTAAAATATATAATTATGTAATTAAAATAGTATGTATAACAAAAATTGGGTAAATATAACATTAATAATTTTTATAAATATTAATGAATATCATTCTACGTAAGTAAATAGAAAAAATGCAAGTTTTCATGTACGTGACCCAGCCTCAATCCATTTATAATGTATATTTTTAGTTCTATATCTCTAACACCGTTAATGTTGCTAACAAAAAATGTTGACATAACAAACTCAAGTAATAACTGTGTAGCTGACAAAACATATTTAAGTTTTAATTTTTAATATAATATATTTAGATTATTAAACTAAAATAAATAGACAAATCGTTGTAAATGAAATCGAGGTTTTGATATTGACAGCTTCATTAGGTTTTAGATATTTTTTAATTTATACATATATTAAATTTAAGATTAATAGTATTTAATTACACAATGATCACTTAAATTTGTATAGCCATCATTTGGGTTTACTGTGTTAACATTTTCTGTTAGCAACATTAACGATATTAGAATTATAGGACTAAAAATATACTTTAGCTATTAGATATTATACAATTTCTGCAATTTGCCAATCATCCACAAACTCGCGGTGTTATCATAGAAAACCAAACAAGTTCACGCGGATTAAAATCATTTTCTTGCCGTCACTATTTGGGCATCTAGCTAGTTAGATGAAATATAATTTTTTTTTTTAGTTTTTCAATATATAAAATTATAATATGAAGTTCAGTTATGTTTTAAACTATACAAAATAATAAGTAACGTTTTTCAAACAACGGATTAACGTAAAAAACTAATTTAAAACAATTGAACTGCATCTCCAAAATATGGCACATTGTCACACAAACTCCCAGAGTAAATGCTTATAAAAATTTCAATAGACACTTCTTAACATAATCATGGCACATACAAAAGAATCTCATATATAACTTTCCAATGAAAACACTGTTCAGAAAGAAAATAAACATACTTACTCTAAACATTAAAAACTTCAAATATATTATTTAAATAGAAATTTACTCTTCAAACTTCCTCAAAACAAGACAAACAAGACACTTTCAAATTAAATTAAATATTTCTAATTTATTCTTTTATTTCAACACACCATAACACTAACGTGTAATCTTCACTTTCCTTTCGTCGATATCAGTAAGGTCTTTGTCCAACGATGTTGCCACGAGGATAGTAGTTACAAACAATGAAAGTTCCTCCATTGTAACACCTCACTTTTCCACAACCAAGATGAGTTGATCTCTTCCAAAATGGACTTCCCACCAACGCATGAGTTGCTGTCATAGTCATATTTCAGCTTCTCGGTCACCCATAGCTTCACAGCATCAGTACCACTCATGTCGCCGGAGCTCCATGCGATGTTCTCACCATAGTTGCCGCCAGATCGTGGACAAGCCGGCAATCACCCTTGTGTTGGTTAGCATAGTTCTGGGCATAAGCAGCAACTGTGTTATCCCAATTTATGTTTGGAACACCCACTTGTTATCTTTTTGCGTTGTGAGCTTTCACATAGTCTTGTGGTGAATTTTCAGCATAGGCTGCGATGGCAAATAGAAAGAACAAGAGAGAAAGGAAGAGATCTCCATTGTTTGTAATTGTGTGATGTGTTTTGATGATGAGGGAAATGTAGGGCCTAGGGCAAGGAACTTACAGGGATTTTCATGTGTACTATTATATTCTTTCATGTTTATAATATAAGTCGCTTCAATTAATTCATCAAAATCAAAAAAATGATAGCTGACTTATTAAATTCGTCTTAAGTTGAAACTTTTTTTCAACTTTACTCATATTAAATGAGGATTTGAATAATAGAAAGAAATGGGGAGCCACATTTACGCATTAATTATAGTGGTAAATTTGACAAATAATCTTTAGTTGCTCTCTATTTGACTTATATTATGGACTAATGAATTATTCTAGAAGTGGCTTATATTATAAACCAGAGAGAGTTTGTTCAATTTGTTCAAATAGAGAGAAAGAGATGGGCAGATCAAGTATTTAGTTAATTAAAATATACCAAACTCAATGAAAACCCACTTAGTGTTTGCAACCAATAGCAATAGTTTGTGGAAAAAATATTATTTCCAGAGACAAAGCGGATTATTGAGGTCTTACATTTATGACCAAAATAAACCCTCTATCTTTTACCAAAAAGAAAAATTAAGGCCTCTAACTGTTGGCTCGTACATTTAAACTAAAACAAGTAGTCTTATCTCATCTCTCTCTCTCTCTCTCTCTCTCTCTCTCTCTCTGAGGTACAAGGTGTACACTCAACTAACAGGAGTTAGGATTCGAACTATGGAGAGATATTTACATACTCCAGAAGTACCACATCATCTGTACTCTATCCAATAAAAACACCACAAATCATATTATTTTAATCCTAGTCGATAGATTACTCATTTGAATAAATTCACATTTTTATTTGTTTTCAAGAAAAATACACATATTAATTTGAAGAAAAAAATAAAAAAAATGATAAACTCATATTTTTCTTAAAAACAAATAAAAGTGAATTTTTCATGAGTCACCTACCAACTAAGACTAAAATGATCTAAGTTGTTATATTTTTATTGGATAGAGTTTAGATGATGTTGTACTTCTGAAGTATACAAGTATTTCTCTGAACTATGTCTACCTCTTTCTAATTTTATAGACTATGCGGTGTGAAAATATATTAAAAAAAGTAGTTAAGTTGTTAAAAAAATACTAATTAGGGTGGAATAAGACGAGGTGGCAATTTCAAAACAATCATGATTCGTGGACGACTAAGAAACGAATACAAATTTTTTTTGGTCTTAATCAAGTTACAATTGAGTGAAGAATTTATATAGGAAAAATTAATTATTTGATCCTTATAGTTTCATGAAATTTGTAACTCAATTCTTATAGTTTGACTTGCAGCAAGTCAGTTCCTGAAGTTTTCACTTTTAACATTTTAGTCCTTACTGTTTGCGAGTCAAAGTAGACGTGCTTATGTGTCTGCATATGTGGCATCTTGGTCAGCCTACCCTTTCTTTTCTTCTTTTCTTTCCCTCCTCGTCTTCTCTCTCTCTCTCTCTCTCTCTCTCTCTTCCCTCCCATTGGAGATCTGAACAAAGCTCAAGCCTGGATTAAATCAACCATACTTACCTACCGGACACTAAGATCACCTACATCTTCGCCGGGAATGAGGTCTTAACATTCAACGATACTTCCCTAAGCGACAACCTGCTTCCAGCGATGCAGAGTGTTCATGCTCATCAACCTCTAACTTGAAAAGCAGATATTGGTGACCACCACACACTCTCTAGCAGTTCTGAAAGCTTCTTAACCACCCTCCGCCAAAGTATTTTGTTCCAATCGCTTCATGACTCACTCCCATCTTGAACTTCCATGCCAAAGCTGGATCTCCTTTTCTCATAAATGCATACCCTTACTTCACCCACAAGGCAAATCCCAACCAAGTGTGGCTTGATTTTTACTGTTTCAGCCTAACCAAGGGGTTGTGAATTCTTCATCGAATCTGCAGTACGATGACATGTTTGCTCAGATTGATGTAGTTTACTCAGTCTTGGCTTCTTTGGAAAGGCCAGAAAATCATGAGGAATCGTGGCCGATGCGAACCGAGACCCGAGCGAGGAATCCGAGCGCACCGTTCTGTTTCTTTCTTGGAGGCTCAACGTTACAGACAGACCAAGCCGTGTTCATGATTCTACAAGATGAAACGTTGGGAAAATGATGCTTTGACAATATAATATATGGCCCTGTTTGGTACGTGGTATTGAATTTTGATGAATTGGGATTGGGATTAGGATTGAGATTGATGCTTTAAAAATATGTTTGGTATGAGGTGTTAATTGGAGGGAATGATTTTACCAATCTTATTTAATAAACAAGTACTAAACCTAAAAAGACTCAAATACCTTGTCCTAATCCCAAACTTGATCGATCAACCAAATCCTCAGGGAAATCAATGTTGAACTCATCGTCGCGATCGTCATAATTGGAAAGGTTCACCTAGTAAACTTCAAATATATTTCTGAAGAACCAAGTAAACAAGGTATATTTATTGCCGTGAAATCAGCAAAACAGGAAAATCAGAAGGCTATGGATTCAAAGTGACCAAACAAATAAATAAAAACCCATTTACGAAGCTAACGAACATTAAAGAGCTCTCGTCTAATAGGTTCGTGGCTTTGACTTCTGATATAGAGATGAGAGACATCTCGATATCACAATCAAATTGCTAATTAATAGCCAACAATGCACATCTTCAATGGAGAGAAAGGGGAAAAGTGATTGGTGTTGAGGTGACGGAGTGGGCGACGGAGTGAGCGGCAGTGAGGGAAACCGTGTGAAGTTGAGACGTCGATGGTGAGGGGAAAAAAAGAGGTAGTGCATATTTGAGAGGGATTTTAGGTTATGATTGGGGTGATTTTTGTCTAGAAATATTTTATTTAAAGGTATTTTTGTCTTCACAATTTTGCAATCCCGGGATTCAAAACACAATACCAGGGGGGAGGTGGCTTTGCAGCAATCCCACTTTCATGGTTTCCCAATCCCTGATTGCCCATAGTCCCTCATACCAAACGACACATTCTGACTCAATCCCTGATCCAATCCCACTCCCTGTCCTCAAATACCACGTACCAAACAGGGCCTAAGTGTTGAGAAGAAGCCCCACCCTCAGAAGTAGAAGTCATCTCATGAAAGGGCTGGGTCTGATGGCGTTGAAGGCATGAGGAGATGGAGAAGCCATGGTTGAGTGGGAGAGAAGAGAGAGAGGACGAGGAAGGAAAGACAAGAAGAAAAGGAGGGGTAGGTTGACGAGGATGCCACATATGCAAACACATCAGCATGTCTTCTTAGACTCATAAACAATACGGACGAAATCATTAAAGGTCCAAACTTCAAGGACTAAGTTATAAACTCGGTGAAACCATAAGGATCAAATAATTAATTTTCTCATTATATATATGTGTGGGTGTGTGTGTATATGGTATGTCATGAGTAAATAGACCTAGTTGTTGACCTTATTTACCAGGCCGCCCCATATTGCGTCTTTCTTTCTTCAATTGTATAAACTATCCTGTTAGAAAATTCTTTAAGAGGAAAAATTCTTAGCGAAGAAAATTGGTGCTATTATAAAAGGTGTGGAAATTTGAAAATTATCATGATGCGTGAAAGACTAGGAAAAATTGCTTCTGAAGTTGCCGTATTCCAATTGTTTATTTAGTTATATGTTTTTATTTATTTATATGTATTTATATTTTATTATGCTGAAATAAACATTTTGATTGTGGTAGTTTCAGTGATGCATTAAATTTTGGCTGATTAGGACAAAAAGCTGGTGGGTAATAATTTGAAGCAAGTAGTGGCTAATTACTTTATGGAATTAATGTCCATTATTTATTTATTGAAAGATAATAATAATATTCTGAATTATTTTACTTGTTAAAAAATTAGTTTTGTAATTGCATAATGAAGGTACCTTGCAGGTATTTTCGCTGAAATTAAATTTCTTTCAAACAAAAATATTTCTATAAACTCTTCATAAACATAATTAGTTAATTGGCGTTTATTTGCACTTACCTCCTCACTTTTCAGTTTCACAGCCTACCTAAAACAATCTTCTAGTACTTCTTTTTTTTATACATTTATAGCAATTATTTTGTTAAAAAAAATAAATGAGTGAAACGTTTTGAATCTGAATTCTCACCAGTGATTAGAAGATCAAGTTAAAAAAATAGAGAATAATAGATAGGAGAGAGATTTACATGTCAGCTGAGTTTATTCACTTTATCATTTCTCTTCTTAATCGATTTTTCAACCACTAAAAAGAATGCATAGAAAAAATATTTCACCTTATTAGTTGGTGTTTAAAACGTTATATAAACTGAGTATGAAAAGAATTTCACAAGCTATATATATTCATTATACAAAGACATTCAATTTTTCTTCTGCATTAATTAGCAGCCCTATAAACCCAAAGAACGTTCTCTAATCTATATTTTAGGTATATGTGATTGACTAAATAAAAATTTTATAAAAAATAACAAACAGATCTTAAATAAGAAAACTAGCCATCTTCTCAGTCTCATTATGTGTCCAACTTCAATATTTACTTGTCAAACTTTTGTATTAATAAGTTGTCAGGAATGTGGATAATTTTTTTTTTTTGGATTTGTATGTAATTCTTCTAATTTTATTTGATTTAAATAATTTTTCCACCGTAAATCACGCCCAAAAAAGAAGTTCTTAATAAATATAAATTTGTTGAATTTTCAATATCCCTTTAAGTCTTCCATTGGAATTTTTTAAATAAAAAAGTACAACAAAAATAATTTAAGGATTGACACACGTATATTTAAAATAGTCAATAATATTGGATGGCCACATCAGCCATCAACGTGTGATTTAAGGTAATTTAAACCAATGAAATTATTGAATGGATCAAGCATTGAATGTTTCCAGTTAAAGTTTACAATTTAAAACTTTGCTAAAAAAAAAATTTTACAATTTAAAATTTAAAACCAAATAAATTAGAGCTTAATTATTGTTTAATATGGTTTTTTTATATTTTAATTTCCTTTCCTAAGGTTATATAATTTAATTTCAAATTTTCTAACTTTAACATAAATTTGACACTCTTGTTTAACTTATTAATTTTTATCTGAAGTCTCATTTTTGTCTTCTAATTTCATCTTTTATTGTTTTTCTAATATAAATAATACAATTTTATTTTATGGATGTGTCATGTAAAATATTTTGGTAAATAAACTTAATTAAATAATGTTAGTTAAGGAAACCCATTTGATTATATTTTCTTTAAAAAATGATTGAGAAACATAAGTAAAAACGAGGTAAAATTACGAAACTGTATTAGAAAAAAAATGAAATTGATGAGAATTAGCATGTGCACTCAGGAACATCGTTAAACAACTAAATAAAAAACAATAATCATGGGGCGGTTTTTGTGCTATGCATGTGATGAGGGGAGAAACCATTCCGATATTTTTAACTTTCAATATAATAATTTAATTTGAAGAGGCCTAAAAAAATTTGAAGCCCCATCTTTTTTTTTTTCTTTCATGATTTTCATTCCCACTGGTGGATTGCAAAATGAACAGTTAAGGTTCAGAATTTTATAAAATCATTTATTTTTATTTTCAGGTAGTTTACAATTGTGAATTTTTAGGTAACATTTTTATGTTTTATTTTTATGTATTAATACCAAAGAATTTTCTAAGATACTAGTATTAAATCTCAATGATTCAATTTTAATTTAAAGGCTGCGATGGAACGAGCAGGAAAAAACTGAGAAAAATTGATGGGAAAAACAACCAAATTCAGAGAATGAATATTGAGATGAACAAGAGTGGTTTGATTGAACAAGTAAATGAAAGAAAATATTTTGAAATTTAATACTCAAAGAATTAGAAGGTCCAATAAAAGATTCAGAGACAGAGAGAGAAACATTTTAGCTTCATCCTCCTCTCTTTCTTTCTTTCTTTCTTTTTTTCCTTTTCATTTTTAATATGAAGTATTCTCTATTAATAATAGAAATTAATTTCTCTTATAATGAATTAACGAATAATAGACTCCTTTCGACTAGGTTTGATCTACAAATAAAAGCTGAAAATCAAAATCACGGCCACTTGTTCAAGAAATGAGAATTTCTATCACTCACGTAATCAATCTATAATTATTTCCTATCTCTTGCATTAGTTGACTCTAAAATTACTAGAGGTGATTCATATTAAGAAAAATTCATATCTTATTAAGTTTTGTTCTCTTTGACATGTTACATAAGATAGTTTGAACGGAAACTCCACAAGTTATTCATTGTACAAATGGTTTTAAATAATAAAATTCTTCATTTACATACAAACGACAAAATCTTCATCACTTTCTAGCTACGAATTCAAATACGCGTTACACAAAGAACTTTCTATTATTTCTCATATGACTATTCTTCTTTCTTAGCAGCCAAATAACCAAAATATTTTTCACTTTTATTTATTACTATTATTTTAAAGAAGTATTTTTATTTTTGCTTTGAAATAACCATTTTTTGGGAAACTGTATGTTTTAAATAACTTTATGGGAAAATTACAAAATAGAAGCATATATTGAAATTAATTACAAATAGGGAAAGACCTCAAATTTCTAAAATTACTCCCAAAGGGGAATTAGAGAGTGGCACTTATAAATATTTTGTGTGAATTATAAATATTTTTTAAAAATAATTTTTAACATGATGTAAGGAAATTTGAAATTAACTATTGAATTTTAGTGTGGAATTTGCAATTTATTTTGTAACTTTTTTTTAAAAAAAAATGTTAAACAATAAAAGGCATCCCGGAAAGTGATTATTATATTGCTAAATTTGGCAGCGACATTTATGAAGTTTTTCTTTCGTGAGAAACAACTAGCAAATTTTCAGCATGTCAATTGATGGCAGTTGAATTTAGGAGTGGCACTTGCAAATTTCTTTTGTATATATGACTTTTTAATTTAAAAGAAAAAAATTTGAAGATTATCAACTGTACACCTTTAAAATTAAGTAATTAACTACTAAATTTGGGAGTGGCATTTATGAATCCAATTTGTATGAGCTGTATATGCACACCTTTTTTAAAAAAAATTTATTAATCTTTTTCCACAAAGAAAAAGGTTTAAGGGATTTAAGAGCAATATCAGAAATTTGATATCCTTATGTATAATTAATTTCTTTACATATTCCCAATTTGTAATTTACCCTGACCTTTCCCCTTACATTAATGCCCGAAGTTAAAGGGCAAAGTTCATTTCTTATGATGACTAACAAGACAAGGAGGTATTATTCAATGTATGGTTAGGGACCACATATGAGTGAATGGTTATAAGTCAATATTGACGGAGAAGTCAATGGTTCAGTCCACATCAGCTACGTGTTGTTGGATCCACAGAAGTTGTTGCTCCACATATATATATTCATTCAGGTCCGTATAAAAGGAAAAATAAAAAAATGGTCCCCTGAATTTATCAATAATGCCCCTGAATTTGTCAATTGAAGCCCCTAGACTTGTCAATAGACCATTTCTTCATTTTTTTTCTCTTATACAAGACCTGAATGTAATTCTCTCTATATATTTCCTTAGAAAACTTATATAAGCTTTATATACGTACGCAAGGTGCTTATTTAAAACTAAATTATGTGAGTTTTTTTATATATTATGTATTCTATAAAAAGTTCTTTTGCTGATATCCTAAACATTTCAAAATTTACTTATTTTGATTTAATTGGATAAAAGTATACTAAGTACTCCCTCTGTCTCTAAATATAGTACATAGCTTTTGCTTCTTCTTCTTGTTTTTTTTTTTGCCTTTGTCCCTTCCTATATATTTTTTTAAGAAAAGTTGACCATTATAAATTCTGATTTTTTCACTAGATAAATATTATCCCATTAAAAAAAATGGATTCATAAATTTATTGAGTTATTACAATGTCACAAAGTTAGTAAGAATTGCATAAATATTAAGCGCGAACAAATTTTTTACACATAAATTTTCAGCAGTGAAATTATTAAAGTTAATATGATAAGAAACACTGTTAACACTTCTCATATAAGTTTTAATATATTTCTAAATTCTTTTTTGTTACAATATACTTCTAAATTCTGATGAAATAAAAAATATAGTTCACAAGACCATTAAGAAAGGCCTCTCATAGCTACCCAAAAGCCGAAAGTCCAATTTAGGGAAACAGATACAAAGCCCACATTGTGATTGAGTTGAGAATTGAAGGAGCTTTACCCACAAAGTTCATGTACGAATTTTGATGGCAAAAATAATAAAATATTATAAAAGTGGTCCTATAGATCCTTTTTTATATATGGTTTGGGGTTTTATCATTGTTTTTATTATGTTTTATACTCCTACATGTTGCTGAGACTCCCAGTTAGGGATAAAAAGTAACCTAACTGGAATTAATATAGGTCTCTTGGGTACTTTTTGTCAACACTTGTTTCCATTTCGATATTCGAAGAGTAATAAAAACAGTTCTGTGGGCATAAAGAAAAGTTCATATATACTGATAACAGTATTCGTTTACAATCTAGAGTCATCTATAGACAAAATACAGAGGGCACAAAAATTCCAATATTTACAGGATTCCCTCAAAATATATTAGGCATAAACTAACTATAACCACGATCTTTAACCTTGCCTCGAGACACATGCCAATCACTTCTCGGCTTCTACGCCTTTGCCTTTCAACCCGTTGGCACCCGTTGAGATGTTTGTTTAGAAAAAGGGGTGAGATTCCAAGGAATCCCAGTAGAAACATGTTATCATTTATAGAAAATACAAAAGTAAATATGATATGCGCCATGTATACACCAGTTAATGAACAATATAAACACATCATCATCATGTATACATGAGTAGGGCTCAGCCTCACTAATCACACAATGGTTGGATTCTCACCAACTCCCAGTGCAAGTGCACCTCTGGCACTAAATGCCGCTCTCTAAGGAAAGCATGTTGTTTAATAAAGCACATTTATAAACAATGGCATCCACACAATCATATAACTATAGCATGATGTATGAAGGATAATGTCCCTACCTTAAAGTTCTTTCAACCCCTTTTGGATGTACCTTGTAAAACATGTCGCTTTCGGCTTCCGACTCGGTCCTAAAATATTAAATGTACAAGAAATAGGTCATAACCTATCTAAGTATCATTTTAGACACTTCCAAAGTGTTTCGTGTGGTTATATTAGTCTATGGTGAAAATTTACCAAAATGCCCCCAGGACCCTAACCCGACAGCACGTTTTCCCAAAATTTTGACTAGGGCTATCTTAACATATTTTCACCAAAGGAATCCATTGCATGGCTCAAAATTGCCAAATTCAGTGTCAAATTACAAAATTGCTCTTGACAGCTCTACTTAAGGGATTTTAGGGGCGTTTTCGTAATTATGTTTTTTCGGGCTTTTCCAAAAAAGTGACCAACTGTAACCCCACCTAATTTTACCTCCTGAATCTAATGGAACCATCAATTTCATGAAAATCCAACTCCTTTCCCCCAGAACAGTGCTGGCCGAAACATGCTCAAGAAAAAGAGAAAATGCAACTTTGTGTTTTAACCTCTAAAGCTTACTCCTTTCCACTTCTAATCCCTTATTAAGTCATTTAAACACATTCTAACTATGATTCAAAGAAATTTGGGCAGCATAACCCCTTAGGGTTAGGACTTTCCAAATTTACAAACTCAACAAAAATCACCAAATCCAACCATACACTTCAACAACTACAATATACTAGTATAGATTTGAGTTTTGTGAAGTTACCTCTTGAGTTCTTTAGCTTTCTCTCTCTTGGCATCCTCCTCTCTCTCTCCTTGAGCTCAAGATGTGTCTTCTAAACCATTGATTCCATAGAGAAGAAGAGTGTAGAGAAGGTTTTCATGCAAGACTACAAGAAACTCTTCAGAAATCAACACTTACCTTAAGCTTCTCTTGTTCCTTCTCTCTAGATCTCAAAATCTCCAAAGCTCTCTCTCTCCCCCCCCCCTCCTGTCTCTCTTCTTGGCTGAAAATGAGGAAGGGAAAGAAGATGGAAGTGTTTTATAAAATATCTCTCATTTCCTTTAATCACTTTATTTCCAACAACTCATCTTATGGTGACATTTGGCATTAGTCTTATCTCCCGATTGGTGTCATAAGGTTTCAATTAGCCTTGAACTAATTTTCCTCCTCTTTTTGGTTAGCTCAAAAACCATCCTCCCTTATTCCTTACTAACCAAATGGTTTCTTCCAACTGATCTAACTAGATACTCAAGTGTTGTACCATAATCATAATTACCATGTAAAAGAAGCAATATTTTAACACAATTAGACATGTGCTCATCTTTATCAATTATAAACTAATCCCTTTACCATAGGATAATGACACTTCACATATTTAATCCCATTAATAATTTTTCCCTCCCATTTTTCTTGTGTTGGGAGAAATTTATAAGAAAAAGGGAAATAAAAATTGTTTCAACATTTCCATAATGCAATTAAAGGAAGTATGCACAAGTCCTTCCAATTTCACAACTCTTGATTTATTCCACCAAAAATATTCCAAATATACATTCTCCTTTATTTTCCTTAATTAATTGAAATTAACTTCAATTAATTGGAAAATAATTAATCTTGTGCTAAATTGGCAAAATTATGATTTTTCTATTACCATTGTAATTTAATTGCCTTTCTCATGAATATGAATATTTCTAAAATTCATAAGTTTCAAATTTCATAAATATTCACCATTTTATTGAATTTCCCGGATAATTACAATATATTTGGGGAATATAAATTTTGGGGTGTTACAGTTCTCCTCCACTTAACTAAATTTCATCCCTGAAATTTGCTATACTTACACAACCATAAATTATGGGTAATGTTTCTTCATACTTTCCTCTGTTTCCCATGTAACCTCTCTGGGCGATAACCCTTTCCAAAAGATCTTGATGAACATAATGCTCTTGTTTCTAAGTTGCTTTTCCTGTCGATCGATGATTTGGTCAGGTGTGACTTCGTAAGTCAAATCTTCGCGCATTTCCACATCTTCGTACTCTATTATGTGTTCTAGATTAAGTTGATACTTTTTCATCTAGGAAACATGGAAAACATCATATAGCCTGCTCATATTTGGTGGCAAAGCGATGAGGTATGCTACAGGCCCAATTTTCTCTAAGATATTGGACAGACCAATGTACCTTGGTTGCAGCTTCTTTACTTTCAATGCTATACTAATACCCGTAATTGGTGATACTTTTATGAACACGTGGTCACTAACTTCAAATTCCAGAGGTTTTCACCTCTTATCTGGATAACTTTTTTATCGACTCTGAGCAGCTAGCAACCTTTGCTTAATCAATTTTATCTACTCCGTTGTCTGATCAACAAGATCTGGCCCCAATAATTCCCTCTCAAACAACTCAGTCTAGCATAAGGGCGATTGACACTTCCTCCCCTAGAATGCCTCATATGGAACCATCTGGATGCTCGAACGATAACTATTGTTGCAGGCAAACTCTACTGATGGAAGGAATTTGTCCCAACTACCTTTATAATCAAGCACACACGCCCTTAGCATATCTTTAAGGGTTTGTGTTGTTCGTTCTGTCTGCCCATCAATTTGAGGATGATATGTTGCGCCGAATCGGAGCTTGGTATCTAAAGCTTTATGTACCACCTTCCAAAACTTGGAAGTGAACCGTGGATCTTGATCGGAGATAATGTTCTTTGGAGAACCATATAATCTCACAATCTCCTTAATGTAGATTTTCGCTAATTTGTCAGGAGAATAGTTAATACTAATTAGTAGGAAATGAGCTATCTTTGTGAATCTGTCAACTATCACCCATATAGCATCATGGTTTTTGACCTCAGGCAACCCTGTTACGAAATCCATAGTAACGCTTTCCTACTTCCACCCAGGAATCTCAGGATTTGTCAAAAGCCTCGATGGTCCCTAATGTTCAACTTTCACTTTCTGACATGTCAAACAACGAGTAACAAACTCAGTCACCTCTCTTTTTACCCCTGGCCAATAGTATTGAGCCTTCATGTCATGATACATCTTTGTAGCCCTTGGATGTAGAGTATACTCTCATGTGCTTCCTCCAGGATTTTCTGTTTCAGTTCCGGTTGTGGTGAAACATAAATATGCTTTTTATACCTGACTAATCCACTAGGTGACAAGTCGTATTCCTGGGTTTTGCCCCTATTAATCATACCTCTGATAGATAGTGCTTCATCACGATGCTGTTGAGCTTCTTCAATTGCCACCCTTAGATCATTGTACATTTGGCTAACACCACTGCCTAACAAAATCTGACTAGACAGATTTAAATCTCTAACAATGGTTGTTGTATGCAATGGAGAAGTTTCTGCAATAGGTAGATTCACAGCATAAATTGATTAAGCTGTGGAAAATAGACATCTAACTGATAAGCAATCTCCAAAACCCACACAGAGCAATTGTAATCGACTACTAAATAGTCCCCGATCATTATGGCTACCAGCTTAACTTATGTTGTGTATTGTGATGCGAGTAAGCAGGGATTAAGGTGTGTCCTTATGCAACAGGGACGTGTGGTGGCCTATACCTCCCGACAGCTGCAACCGCATGAAATGAATTATCCCACTACTGATCTGGAGCTTATGGCAATTGTGTTTGCATTAAAGATATGGCGACATCATTTGTATGGTGTGACGGTAGAACTGTACTACGACCACAAGAGTTTCAAGTATCTATAAAATCAAAAAGAATTGAACATGAGACAGTGCCGCTAGATGGAGTTATTGAAAAAGTACAACCTGGAGATCAAATAGCATCTGAGTAAAGCCAATATAGTTGCGAATGCTCTTAGTCAAAAAATGGTTCTTATGGCAGTAATGATGATTCAGGAAGTGAAGTTGTAGAAGATTTTTAGGATTTGAATTTGTTAAACCAGATCATCTATGCTAATTTCATTATTTCCCAAGGGAAAGTGATCTAAGGGCTAAAATAGAAGAAGCTTAGAAGTAAAATGACCGAGTGCAATTTATTCAGGCTATAATTGAGCGAGGAGAAGCTCGGAATTATGATTTGTCTTCTAGTAGATTGGTTTGCTTCAAAGAGAGAATATGTGTTCCACGGAAGGCAGACCTGAGGCAGAGAATCTTGGATGAGGCATACAAGAGCCGGTATACCCTTTACTCTGAAATGACCAAAATGTACCATGGTTTAAAGTCTATGTATTGGTGGCTGGGATTAAAGAGCGATGTGACCAAGTATGTGGCACGATGTCCTACTTGATAGAAGGTGAAGATCAAACACCAAAGGCCAAAAGGATTACTGCAGAGTCCTAAGATCTCGGAATGGAAATGGGAAAATGTGACTATGGACCTTGTTGTGGGATTACCCACGATCAGGAACTATAATGCGATCTAGGTAATTGTTGATCGGTTAACGAAGTCAGAGCATTTCATATCGATTAATGTTAGTTACTCTCCAGACAGATTGGCAAAAATTTATATAGGAGAGATTGTGTGACTTTATGGCACACTAAAGAACATCATTTCTGACAGAGATCCCCGGTTTACTTTGAGATTCTAAGGGGTTTTAAATTAATCTCTGGATACGTAGTTTAGATTTAGTATGGTATATCATCCTCAAAATGATGGATAATCAAAAAGGACCATTCAGACGTTATAAGATATGTTACGAGCATGTGTTTTTTATTTTAAAGGGAATGGGACTACTTTCTTCCATTAGCAGAGTTCATCTACAACAACAACTATCATACAAGCATTAAGATGGCTCCGTGTGAAGCATTATATGGAAGGAAGCGCCAATTACCTTTATGCTGGATAGAGTTGTCTGACAGAAGGTTGTTTGGGCCAGATATTATTAATCAAACCATAGAGCATATCAAAATCATTCGAAAGAGTCTCCTTACAGCATCGAGTTGACAGAAGAGCTACGCTGATAAGAGGATAAGGCCTCTAGAGTTTGGGACAGGAGATCATATCTTTTGAGAGTATCTCTGATCACTGGCATTAGGCAAGCAATCAAAAGGAAAAAGCTAAGCCAGAGGTATATAAGTCCTTTTCAGATTCTTGTGAGAATTTGGTCTGTTGCTTATTGAGTAGCCCTACCCCCAAACTTGAGCAGACTCCATGATGTGTTTCATGTTTCCCAACTAAAGAAGTACCAACTAGATCGAGCACATATTGTTGAATATGAAGAAGTGAAGTTGCAAGCAACTTCACATATACAGTAGAGCCAGAGCGAATTATTGATAGGGAAGAATGATGGCTCAAACACCAGAGTACACCATATGTGAAGGTAATCTGGAAGGGAATGACTCAAAGAGAAACAACTTAGGAAGCGGAAGCGGACATACAGAGGCATTATCTGAAGTTTATGGCTCAAGTAGTGTGACAAATTTTGAGGGAAAAATTGATTGTATGGGGACAGAATTGTAATGCCCCAAAATGTGATTAAGGGTTAATGACTCCAAAAGTGAATGTAATTAATATTAATCAAACACTTTCATAGATTTTCATGTGAGTACTGGTTTGAATGAGCAGTAGACAGTGCCCAAATGCTATATTTAAGCTCAATTGTGGATTAACAGCCAAATTGAATTAAAATACAGGGGAAGGTGCAATATATGATGTGATGGAATGATAAAATGTGTACAATGGTGATCTTAAAGAAATTGCCATAGTCAGGGGCAAAATGGGAAAAATAAAGTTACCAATCAATTAGTCAGCAACTGCAGAGGGAATTCACTAATCACTCGAGGATTAAGTGGAGAGATTAATTGCAAAGAGAACAAGTGAGAATAATCATGTGATTACAAGCTCATGGAAGAAGAAGCAAGATCATGACACATGGCACTAATTGGACCAATGGATGAAAGTCAACATTTCAACTCTCTTTCCTCCTTCTCTCTTCTATAGGTTAGCCAAAGCATGGGAGGCCAAAAATTATGCATCATCATCTTCATCTCATTTTTCTCTCTCTCTCAACAGCCAATATCGTCCAACCAAGGAGGAAAGAGAAAGGAAATGGTGACGTTTTAACCTTAAAGATGACCTTGAATGCTCAAATTCTCTTCTTTAATTTTGTTCATGTTGATGAGACCTTCATCTCTATGGTTTTAGATTTTTCAAAGAAGGTGTTTGAGTGCTTGAGAAAACTTGAAGGTTAAAGAATCAAGAAATAAGTTTGAGGAAGTGAAATAGGTAAGAAATAGCTACCTTTTGATATATATGTTGTGGCTATTATTGAGACTTTAAGTTTTTGGAATTTTTCCTTGATTTTTGTATGACATGTGATTGCATGAATTGCATGGTGTTTTATGGTGGAATTGGTGTCTTGTTGTCTTATATGAACAATGGAATTGGTTTAGGAACATTAAGTGGGAAGTTTGGCAATGTGGGGATTTTAGTGTTGTAACATTGTGTTATGTTACACTAAGGTCAAAACAAAACAAATTGATGGAGTGGGAATTTGGTTGTTTTAGTGTTTCCATTGGAGTCCTTATGGAAAAATTATGTTAAGATAGGGTTGGTTGTGAATTTTGGAAGCCATTAGACACTTTTGTGAAAAACTATAATTCTAGAAAAATGGCTAAGTGTAAAATGTTGTGCAGGGGACCAACTTTGCATAGGGTTTTGAAAAAGCAAATGGTGTCAAACTGTTGTGAAATTTTCTAGTTTTGTTTAGGCTTCTAGCAGCCACCTAAAGGTCTTAAATGATAACCAATATTAAGTGTTTTGGAATTAAGAACTCAAAATAGAGATTAAGACGTCATCCTTGATTATGGTTTTTAGGATTTGATATTTGCTCTGCACGTGATCAACCAGTGCCAGAGCACACTTGAAAAGATCAAGGTATTGACACTTTCTCTTATACTATATGTAATGCATTGTATGTATGTCTTATCATTGAATTGTGTTGATTGCAAGTGCTGCGAAGTTTGTTGTTGTGAAAGCTGTGTGCATGCTGTGAAAGTTGTGTGTATGCTTAGAAAGCTATATATATACAACTGTGAGTGCTATCAATTGTGACGCTGGTCACGCATCATGTATATACAGCTATGAGTGATGTTGATTGTGACGAAAGTCACGCACCACTGTGATTGTTGCTGCTATTGTTGTTTGGTGTTTTGCTTTCATGCTATATGATTATATATTGTACGAGTGATTTATTACTAATGAGATTCTTTTGAATCTCATTCTTTCCATTGACTAACATACAATTAGGGCAAGTGGCTCGAAGGAGAAACAAACAACTAAGGGCAGCTAGTGCTCCTTTAGGGATGTAATTTTGGTAGTTGGTTGTCATATTTTGGATGGGATTATTGTAGACATTATAAATGTAAATTCTGGGTAGTTTTTTGTAATCCCCTGAATGGGAATTTGATAGGGCAAAATGCCCTGTAAACCCTTTAGTTAATTTATGGAACCCAGGTGTTGTCGGAAATTTTCTTTACACTCTTATATGAATGAATACAACTAAATTGTATAGGTTAATTATATTCAGAATGTTCATATGAGACCGGATTAAACAGATTTTGCAATGTCCATTGGTCTCTAATTTATCTTAATGATGTATTATCGTATTATAATTATGACTATTAAGGTAGGGGTTACATTTGTTCAACTCCCCATTTGTCTTATGCTTTTTCTTATAAAGCCACTTTAACTCAATGATGTTTTTGTTTCGTGGAGGAGCTTTTAGTATCCACGTTCCATTCCACTTTAAGGTTTCAATTTCTCTTTCCATTACTTTTCAGCAACCCTCATGTCACACTACCTCTTTAAGGTTCTTAAGGTTTTTCATGCAATCTATTGCAGCTATGAAAGCTTTATGACTTGTTAAAAATCTTTTGTTACTAACATAGCTCGCTATAAGATGTTTTGTGGTACTCACAATTGCAGTTGCACCATCATGCTGTGATAGTAAGGGTGGCAAGTCAACTACATAATCTCTTAGGTGCTTAGAAGCTATCCTAGCATGTTGCCCTCATCTTGGCTCACTACGACTTTCTTTAGGTTCATTCATCTTGGTCCCTTGATAGACTTGAAATTCATCTCTTTCTCTTAGATCTTGAGTAAGCATTCTCAATTCCTCTTCCTCATTGACTTCAATCTAATTCATAAAGTTAATATCATTGCCATCATTGTTGGCTAAGTCCCTGCTTGAGGATGCAATAGTGCCTATAACATCTCTAAAAGGGAAGCATTGATCAAAGAATGTCACATATCATGATACAAAAACCTCTCGCATATGTCCTAAACTTTATAGCCCTTTTGTCTAAGTGGGTACTTAATGAAAACACAATTCCTCCCCTTCACCTCAAACTTTTCAGAGTTGGTCAAGTCATGTTGCATATGGGAGACACCCTAACACCCTTAGATAATCATATATAACCTTCTTTCCTTGAGAATTTCGTAAGGTATTCGATTCCCAATAGTGGCAGTGGATAATCTATTTATTATGTGTATGACGACTAAAATACAATCTCCTCAAAATTCCTTTGGCATGTTTACATGAATTTGTAGAGCTCATACTATCTCAACGATATACCTATGCTATGCTCATCCACACCATTTTATTGTTGTGTGTACGTGCAAGATGTTTGAGCTAGAATGCCCTTTTCATTACAACATTTCTGTAGCTCAGGAGATTTAAATTATGTACCATTGTCTATTCTCAAACACTTAACTTGCTTGTTATATTGTGTTTCTGCCATGTTTATGAATTTCATCAAAACGTTACTCACATCTTATTTGTGTTCCATTAAATAGACCCAAGTAGCTCTACTAAAATCATCAATAATAGCGAGAAAGTATTAAGCCCCTGTTAATAAAGGCACCTTATATGGTCCACACACGTCATAATGGATTAAATCAAAACAAGAAATACTCTTAATTGAACTATCTCCGAATGGCAATCTAGTGTGCTTTACCTTATTACAAGAATCACACACTTCATTATCATCTAAACTAAAAATTAAAGAGCCTTATCTTCTCTTTTAAAGCTTTCCCGAGCCTCCAATGCCACAGTCGTGAATCCCTAGGTCTTACTACCATTAGTGCAACTCTTCTCCCTAGTGTTAATTCTAGAATACAGAGCCCATCATGGTATTTCCCCATCCCAGTCGTACTAGTTATGCATAAGTTCAGTGTTACGTACAAATAAGCTATGTTCACTACAGCTTGGTTTGATGACCCTATAGCAAAACCCTTTTGTTTGCCCATCTCACCATTCAATGTTCGCATAAGTTGTTGATATTGTGGAAGTGTGAGACTAGGGACCAAACTCTCAGATGTGTTGCATATACTGCCTTTGGTCCATTACGCCTATCATTCCATGAGCTTGATCTGTCTCGTCACTCTATATTTGGTTTACTCTAGTTAGAAGGATAACTTATGACTTCATAGCAGTTATCCTTGGTATGTCTAAGCTTCTGGTAGTGCGTACATCAGGGTTTTTCTTTCCTCACATCCCTGTCATTCTTCATGTTTTAAACCTGAAAGGCCATGGTTAGGGTTAGTTCGACATAACATAGATATGTGTCTTTTCTTCTCATCTTTCAAGGCTAAATGACACGCTGCCCCTGTACTCATAAGGGGTTTTATGGTATGGATATGGGATTTAATTGCAGTAAATTCATCATCTAACCCCATGAGAAACTCATACAATTGTTTTCTATCCTTAGCCTCAATTATTTACTTCTCAATGTCACATTTGCAACTCCTACAAGTACACCTTGGTGGGGGTATCAAAGACGCTGACTCATCCCAAAGTACCTTCAACTTAGTGCTTGTTTGGAATAGCGATTGAAGTATTCAAAAGTAGCTTCCTAATCGTGATTTATAGTATATAAGGTAAGTATGTGAAAGGAGTTTTGTCTTGATTTATGTGAAAAGCACTTATAAGCTTTTTAAAAGCCATCCCAAACATGCTTTTAGTGTGGTGGGACGCCACAGATTGTTAAACCCTCTACTTTATGAAATTGAACTTCTAGCCTAATATTTTTTGAAATCATACTTTTGCCCCTAAACTTTCTCAATTTTCTTTTCTTCTTCTGGGCTTCCCCAAATTTTGATTTTGGCATAGGACTTTCTGTCTCAAGACGGCCTATAACAAAAATCCCCGAGATTTGTCTAAAATTTTGCAAAATATATCTCATTGCAGTAACTAAATTTTCCAAAATTTTGGCCATAAAAAATTTGCAATTTGAAATTTCATTTTAGATTTTCTTTTGCAATTGTAAAATTTATTAAATTTGATTTGCATCCCCTAACTTTTACTAAATTGCAATGAAGGTCCTAAACTTTTGAAATTACAAATCTGGCAAAAACTTTTGTGAGATTTCAATGTGACCCCTAAACTTTCTTTGATTACTTTTTTACCTAAAATGTTGTCAAATTTGATTCTCGCCTTTAACTTTAACTCAATTATATTGTTGGCCCTTTACTTTGTGAAATTGAACTTTTCACCAAATATTTTTTGAAATAACACTTTTATCCCTTAACTTTCTCAATTTTCTTTTATTCCCCTGGCATAACAGAGGCACTAAATTTTGAAATTTTTTGACTTTTGAAATTCACTTTGCCATATAAGTTTCTTAAATTTCTATTATGAACCAAGACGACCAACAACCAATGTTATTAAAACTGGACTAGACCGATCGATTTGAGCTGGAAACCAGCGAACCAGTGGTCCACACTACTACAAAAAAGTAAAGCTGTGGCGCTTATAATTGCATTAACTGTGGCGCTAGAGAAGTGCCACATATCTAGATGCCACTAAAAAAAGTTGTGGCGCTTGGAAGCGCCACAACATTTAAAAATTTTTTTTTTAAAAAAATACCCTCCTGTGGCACTTGTTTGAGGAAGTGCCACAGGAGGGGGCCCTCCTGTGGCGCTTGCTCAAGCAAGCGCCACAGTAGGGGGGCCCTACTGTGGCGCTTGCTTGAGCATGCGCCACAGGAGGCCCCCCTCCTGTGGCATAGGGTCCCTTTTTTTTTTCTTCTTCTTCTTCTTTTTCCTGTGGCTCTTTTTTATGCTTCCTGATTGTGAAATTTTATATAAAATGAGTGGATTTCGTGTTTATCATCTCCACAAATTGTCAATCTTTCTATTTTATATTTCAACCTATTATATATATATATATATAATTTTCATATTTAAAATTCAAGTTCCCCAACAATAATGTTCTTACATTAATACTCTCCAAAGCTAACATAAAAAATATCACAATACAAGAACTTGATATGTGAACACAGTACATCAACAACTAATTAAGTAAATTAAAAGATTACTAAAAAACGCAAGCTTGTCGGCAAAAAAATTTAAACAAAGCAAAAAGGCAAACGAAATAAGCTAGGTTTTCATTCTTTCCTATTAAATTAGGAACAAAAAGGCAAACATTATATTACAGTTTATCTTGACTAAAAAAAATTTAAACAAAGCAAGCTAGGATGAAATAGTCTTCTTCTTACAAATCTATTAATTGACCAGCGCAGGGAGTGGGAGACCACATTGGTGATGCTAGCTTGAGTGACGAGTGAGCATGTGGGTGTGTTTTTTAGTGTGAAGATGATAGGAAATGGAGTGAGGGGGCCGACGAATCCACTAAGAAGATGAGAAAGGGAAAATAGTTTAATGGAGGAGAGAGTAGTTAAATAATTAAAGTGGAGTAGTAGTCAAAAAGAGAAGGAATGGGAGACGGACACAGGACCACTACGCGGGAAATGAAATAATTAAGAGATACGTACACTATCAATTTGAATTTTTTTTTTTTTTAAAAGTAGGCAAGTGTGGCGCCTAAATAAATAGGCGCCACACATTGCCACAATTCAGCTGTGGCGCCTAATGCATTAGGCGCCACAGCTGAATTGTGGCAATGTGTGGCGCCTATTTATTTAGGCGCCACACATGCACACTTTTTAAAAAAATAAAATAAAATAAAATAATGCTGCAGCTGTGGCGCTTGGTGGGTTAGGCGCCACAGCTGCTTTAGTGTGGCCCCTGCGTAAACAAGCGCCACACTAGGCCTCCTCAATTGTGGCCCTTAATCTATTAGGCGCCACAGCTAGTACCCAAAATTAAAAAAAAAATTATAAAAGTAAAAAAGAAAAAAAGAGAAGCTGTGGCACTTGTTTAAAGAAGTGCCACAAAATGTGCGCCACCTTTTATCCTTTTTGTAGTAGTGCCAACCGGTCCTTTCCATCAGGCTTGACCAATTTGATTGGTTCAACATTTTTAAATTTAAAAAATAATTTAATTCATTTGTTTAAAAAATTTATTCAGAATTTCACATAAATAACCCTGAAATCTTCACTTCCTCCCTGGGTTAGCTCTAATTTGATTTTGATCTGACTCACTAACCCTTCCAGTACCTCAACCAGTTTAGTGGCTAGTCTAGGTTTAACAACCTTGCCAATAACAGAAATCCCTGAGACTTTCTAAAATTTAAAATTTCTCAAATTTTGCAAAATATCATTGCATCCCCTCAATTTAATTTCCTAAAATTTTGCCCATCAAAATTTGCAATTTGAAATTTCATTTTCACCCCACAAAGTTGATCCTCATTTGCCAAATAAAATTTCTCAAAATTATGTTTACTTGAAGAAACTTCAATTAAGCCCCGTCTTTTGAACATTCTCAGCAAGTTGGGAATTTATGGCTGAATCTTGTGGGGGGAATTGCTAAGAAGATTGACATTCAATGAAGTTCGTGGCCGAATCTTGCTTGCCAAAGAACCCTAAAATTGATGGATATGATCAAGAAAGAAGAAAGGAGATGGTGGATGATCTCACGGATTTTTGATGGAATGGATGGTTTTATCCAAATTTCTCTTTTGAATATTATATCTTGTACAGTAATGCCTATCCTGCTTACTATTAATTTGTTTGGCAAGTTGTATTTTTTGGCTTTAATATTATCTGTACTTATATCACTACTTACTAAACTCGAGGACAATATTGGTTCAAGCTCATTTGGCGTCAATTGTATCAGGATGTGAGATGAGTAGGCATGTTGTGTCAATATGTATCTCCTAGAAGTTGATTTAGCTCTCATTTTGTTAGAGGATTCTTCTTTTTCATAAGTCATTATGGCACACGGGAAGATCTTGTGTAGCTATAGCAAGATTTTATGGAATGCAATGTTTGTTTGAAGGGTATGTCCATTCCTCTGAATGGTTTATAAGCATTGGATTTTTGTGTATTTTTTATGCTTGAGCTAAAAGAATTGGATCATGTTAAACTTGTCTGCCGAATAGTGCCAGAATTTGATTGTTTGAGTTATTGGCATGACATGGTTTCTTGGAATGCTAGGCTTTGACCAGGTATGCTCATACCATCCATGCTAAGCTTAACAATGTATACTTTTAGAGATGTAGTGGAGACAAAACCAACAAATAAAATTGTAGATTTCTTTCTCTTGAGTAATGCTTTTTGAGGTTCTAAACGGGATTTTAGATATGCGGTCCTTTAGCAATTGCATAATATTTGGGTTTTGTCACAACTATGGAGGAGGAAGGCACCCCAACCAAACCACTTGACGATTCAGGTACACATTTCATTGTAAATTCAAATGTGGCGGAACACATACAATATTAAATGCAACCAAATAAATGATCATGTAACAGTATGACTGCTATAATATTAATTATATGGATCATGCCATTTTAAATCCATGTCACCGGCGCATCAAGAAAATGACTTTGATTTACAATTTAAACATGAGTTTTGATTTGTACTTTCCTGATTCCTCTTCTCACTTCTACTATGATATAATAGTCTACCCACAAGGACAACAACTTTAAAGGTTATAATACATTATGGAAACTATAATTATGATATAACGTATGAAGGAATGGTTAATGGATTAATTTTACTTTTGTAACTCATGTAATAAGTCACTAATGATTAAAATAAGTCCTAATGAATTAACTTTGTTAGACAATAGGTTGAGGAACATGCTTTAATTTTTGGTGTGCTTTTTATGTTAATGATGTTGGTGGAAAATCCTAAATTGTCATACAATTCAATGGATCTTCCAAGTCCTCTTTGGCGACGTGCAGAACCTATTGGTGGCATCACCTAAAAATAAGAGAGTTGATTCAAGTCATGCCCAAGGATAATGTCTTTAAAAGCTATTATGCAACTACGAGCAGATAAGAAGTAGCACTTGGCAGGATTAAATGAATAGTTCCTACAAAGATAGGAAGAGCATAACTATAAAAGATAATAGAACTCAGCAAGGTAAAACTCAAGAGGAGGAAAGAGAAGTTGCTTGAAAGCTTAGAGTCGGATCCTCAAAACTTTGACCTCATGCCCTATTATAGGCCACCGATTATCATCATATTGGGTACACTTAAATCTTTTAATGACAATTAACTCATCAATTAATGCAACAAAATAAAATGAAATGAGCGGTTACATAGTCATTAACACGCTTAATGATGATTAAAGATGTCGGTTACAAATTGACAAATCCCTAATTTTATTATATATTTTCTTACTTTATTTATGGATTTTTGTCATAATAACTGAGTTTAAAATGCTTTATTTGTGCTTAATTGAGATTAAGAGTAAATACATTAAATTAGGCTAAAGGGTAAAATTGCCAAAATAATCACAATTACTCTTAATTATTGATTCTTGGGAGGATTTGACATTGGTTTAATTGTTTTCAATTGAAAGTCCTTGAAATTTTGGATCAAATCTTAAAATGGCAATTTGGGGCTTGAATTTTAGAAATGATAGTCTGGTACCATGAAATTTGAAAATGTCAAGTTAGTCTAGCCAAAACTTATGTTTTGATAGCAGCAGTACGTTAGATCCTGAATGAAATTAAGAATTCAATTGCAGAGCTGACGGGAGGCGGTGAACAATAGACTAGGGAGCAGGGAGTTGCGAGGAGCTGCCGAAGAACTCACCTTCACATTCCTTTCTTGCCGGCGGTACTATCAACCACCATGGCCACTGGCGAGCTGTATCATCCCAAGAAGAGAAGCCGCAAGTAAGAAAAGATTAGAGGGAGCTGCGAATGGAGGATTAGAGGGAGTTAGCCGCTAGCTTCATCACCTTCACCTATCATCCCACTTCTATCATCTATTGGTAGCATCTCATTGCAATAAAGCTATGTGTGTGAGTTGCAAGAAAGGTAGCCATGAGGACATCCCACCATCATCTAACCATCACTACTGCCCTTTTACAGCGGTCAGCCTCCCCCAACAACCACCATCCTCACCTCAGCTTCTATTACTTCGGTCGGTCTCCCTTCTGCCTGAAATCATCCCAGACCAAAGCTTCCCCTGTTTTTGATGTTTATAACCAGCCATGAATTGTTCTTAATTAAATGTTAATTTGTCAGTTTAATTGGTTGTCTTCAATGTCTGGAACTCTGGAAGTGTGTGCTGAGGCTATTATGATGGTTGGAAGTAGATGATTTCTCAATCCCTTGTAGCAAGAGGCAATGGCATGGACTCGAAGCTTTAATAGGGCAGTTTTTGTTCCTTCAATTATCTATTTATACATTATATTTGTGATTCCTAGGTCTTAGGATGAATTTTATAATGTTGAATTGATTTATTTTGATGTATTTGGAGGTTGAATATGACTTAAACCTTTGTTAGACACTTGACATTGTGTTTAATTGGCTTAATTATCATTTCTTTATGCTGGTTAGTCATTGGATTGATGATTTTGTGAACATTTTGTGCTAATTTCAAGGTGGCTTGGTTAATGGATCAATGGTGTCTTGTGTTTATATTGGTTAATTGAATGTGAATTTATTAATTGTATTTAGCATTGGATTTTAGCATCATTAATCTTTATTTTTCATAAGGGTAGCCATTGTTAAATTAAGATTAATGAGAAAATTGAGTGTTAATGTAAGGTGGCTCGGTTATTAGATCAAAAGCTAAATATGATTTTTAAGTTCATTTAAATGCTATAATGCTTAATCAACCTAATTTAAAAAAATTAATATGCAAGGTGGCTTGATGTTAATCAATCTAAGTTAGGCCTAGTCTAAGGGGTGGCCCTTAGAGTCATTTTGGAACTAGCATGATTAATACTCCCATAATCATTTTAAGTGAGGATTGCTTACGCCATTGCTATGAGTTTGCTTATTCCATTGTTGATCTTCTTGTTTCTTTCATTTCATTAAATCCATCATCATTCCATTTCATATTTTGAAGAAAAAATCCCAAAAAGAATTAGTTTAGAACAATTTAATTCTTAATTGCAAAAAGTAGTCGATAGTTAAAAAGACCAAATTTTCCCATTTTTAGTCATTTCATGTCAATCATTGCACTTAGTTCCAAGGTAATTAATAAAAGGCTCTTCGAAAGACGATTCGGGATTGCGCTCTATATTGCAATCTTTGATTAAATCTTTGAAGAGGTTGCCAAGGCATAAAAGCCGACAACGCCTATTCTTCAAGTGGCACTATTGCCGGGGAGCCAAGTAATTGATTCCCTAGTAACTAAGTGTCAATCTTTGATTGATTGGTACCTTAAGCCTTTAGGTTGCATTTTAATTAGTTTAAGTAGTTTTGCATGTTTTTCATAGCATTTTGCATTTTTTCATAGAAAGTTTTGAAAAAATACCAACAAATATCTTAATTTTCTTTCATTTTTGCATTTGATTCTTTCATTTTTCTTTTATTTTTGCATTTGCATTTTTAGGACTTAGGATTCCTTGGAATTTATTTTATTGCAATTTGAATGGCTTGGTTAAATGAGGATCATAAGCTTCGGTTTTACACTAATCCTCATATGCATTCCATTTTAGGGAATGATAGAACTTCAAGCTCTCAATTCTTGGATGAATCTTATGGCACTTAGAGACAAGAAGCATCTTCTAATCTCACATATTCTCAAAAGCTTGATTTGCTTCACCATGAATTGGATTCACTCCGAACAGACATAAATTACCAAGGAGGAGCCTCTGAATCTCAACATCCTCAATATCTCCATCAATATTGTGAAACCATCTTGTCCACAAACCCCCTATTTTGACCATGAACCCACTTTCTAACCACATCAATCCCACTTCAACCATACTTCTTCACCCTACCCATTCTATTAAGAATCACCCACTCCACTTTATCAAGAACCATTATCTCTATTTCATCTTCCCCTATTCCCCCTACTTCCATGCCATGCAGAACTCCCTATGAACCACCTTCTCCATCATTCTATGAACCTCCACCAGAATCCCCATTCTATTCAGTACGTTTTCAACTTCTAGAGGAGTCACTTCCAAGCAATGGTAATTTCCTCCTTTTCTTGGAGAGGTTGACCCTCCTCTTTCTACTATTATTGTTGTTGTGAGTGATGATGAGGTGGATAAAGAAATTGTGGTTGAATCCCCTCAAATGGATAATGCTCACTGTGATATCTCTAATAGTAGTTGTGTAGTTGATGATGTTACTTGCACAGTCTATGCTTCTATGTGTGATGAGCATGTTCTTTTCCCTAGTTTTAAGAGTGATGAACACATTAAGCATGACATTATGGAGAATGATGAATTATGCTTTGATGCACAAATTATGGTAAGGTGTGAACCTGATGATAGCTTAAAGAATTGTCTAACTGATGATTGCTTATATGATTCTTCCTCTATTTCAAGTGTTGACAAGTATGATTTGGAATTTTTTAATGTTACTGAACAAGATGAAGAACTTATTTTTCCTTCTTCCCTACATTCTACTTTAGTTTGTTCATGTGCGGGTGAATTGACATGTACTATGTATGCTGAAATTGATAATTGGCTTTCTTCTTCACATCACCTTGACTCTTCATCTAGTTCAATTGAAAACATTAAAGTGCATGCTACACTTGATAAAGGCCTTGACAGTTGTGCATCTTTTGATCCCTTTGAATCACATGTTTTTGGTAGTTTAATAAGGAAAGATTCAATGATTTTGAATGATAAAATTGTAAATGCAATTGAATATTTCCATTTAGTTCTTTCTTGTGATTTGCCACCTGGAATAGCAAATGAAAATACATGTTTTGAATTTTTAGGTGGTAATAGCTTGATCTATTCTCTTTCTTCTTCCACTCTTTTACCTCCCAACACTTCTGATTGCGAAAGTGATGTAAAGCACTCCAACACTAAGTTGGATTCCTCATTTTCCCCATTGCAAGCTCAAGAGAATCTTGAAACTATGACTACTTGTTTGGTTCCAACTGAAGGGAACCAAATTGATTTTCTTGGGTATGATTCCTACTTGGAGAGTATTGTTCTTAATATGTTTGCACAATACTTTAAGTCTCTCTATGTTTATATCTTTGGATTCGATACTGCTTCTGGCTTGTCTTCTTTGCAAGCATATACTTCGAAGGGTCCTCTGCGGTACCAACCTCCACCCTACATTCTCATACCTCTTCCGATTGATCCTGAACCTCCTTCACCTAAGAAAATCAAACAAAGAGAAGTATTCACTATGAAGACAATCATGTTTCTCATATTGGATGAGAACTTCTCTTTCAAGTGCCTTAATAGATTCTAACAAGGTTGTCTCTTTCCTCACTTGTTTTCTTCCTAATCTTTATGATTCTTTGAGCTTAGTTGTCATATGAGGAAGATAAGTGTGGGGGAGAGACATAATCCAGTAGTAAAAGGTAGAATTCTTTTGTTGTTCACCCCCTTAGGCTTTGAGCTCTTGTCATTCCTTTGCCCTTAGGTTTTGCATTGAGGACAATGCAAGATTTAAGTGTGGGGGAGGGATTAGGATTTAGGTCTTGTGTGCTTTATTGTGCCTAGTTACAAAAATGTGTCATTTTCAAACAAAAAAAAAATTAGAAAGTTCTTGGTCCAAACCACTCTCTTAAATTTTTGCCACTCCTTGATTTGGAAATTTGTCTAAATACTTTTGGGAATTGCTTATGGTCTTGATTGATTTTTAATGAATTTATTGATTATTGCTTAGAGTGAGCATTAGCATTAGTTGAGTTAATGTAATTTGATTAGGCTAACGTTCAATTAATCTTTGTGAATGTGTATTTGAGAAGAAAACCTTTGTTGGAATGATTTTGAGCCTAATTTCCATTCATTAATGTGTGTTTGCCACATATTATAGTGTACCTTTAGAACTTGTTTAAAGTCTTTTTCAAAATCACATTTGCATTTAGATTAATGAATATGATAGGGGCACTCATTTCATCACCCTTTATCCCAAACACAAACCATATACACTAATCCATGTTAACCCCCTTTGAGCCCTTCACATTCCAAAATCTATCATTTATTAACAAGCACTATGTATACATCCCATTTGCATTAGATTGACATCCAAACATCATTGAATTGCCATTAATATTGTAGGTATCAAGAAATATTATTTACATACATTATATATATATATAAAGAATTTGTAGAAAAAATCATTGAAAAAGAAAAGAAAGAAAGAAAGAAACTATAGAAAAAGAAGAAGGAAAGAGAGAGAAAAAAAAGGAAAAAAAAGACAGAAATGAAAAAAAAAATAAGGCATTTGTTTTGATTAGAAAAGAGATATGGTTATTTGAGCCTAAAGTTAAAAAATGGCCACCATCGTACACATTTGTGTATACATAGTACTTATTGTTTTATTATCCTTTTCATGAGACCATTTCCATCATTAAAACCCTTTCAAAAAGTTCCCTTGATTCATGAGTCTAGGTGCTACATAGTGGTGGAGAGAGTAGAATTTCAACAAGCATATGGTAGGACCTAGTCTAAGTGGTGTTTAGCTAAATTTCCTATACTCGCGAAAGGCGTTAAACACTTGAATCCTTAAGTGTTCTCTTGTGTACATTTCTTTGATTAATTGTGCATTAATCTAGTTTATTTGCATTACCTCATGCTAAGACATGTGTTAGCTTGACTAGTAATAATTAATTAATCCATTGACTCCAATCTTGAGCACTTGAAGTTTTCATTTGTGTTTAGTTTTGAATTGATTAATGTTTTGCCCAGGTGTGCAAAGTTAAAGTGTAGGGGAATAGAAAAATCCCTAATTTTATTATATATTTTCATATTTTATTTATGGATTTTGTCATTATAACTGAGTTTAAAATGCCTTATTTGTGCTTAATTGAGATTAAGAGTAAATACATTAATTAGGCTAAAAAGGGCAAAATTGTCAAAATAATTACAATTACTCTTAATCATTGATTCTTGGGAGGATTTGACATTGGTTTAATTATTTTCAATTGAAAGCCTTGAAATTTTGGATTAAATCTGAAAATGGCAATTTGGGGCTTGAATTTTGGAAATGACAGTCTGGTACCATGAAATTTGAAAATGTCAAGTTAGTCTAGCCAAAACTCATCATTTTGACAGCAGTAGTAGGTCAGATCCTGAATGAATTTAAGAATTGAATTGCAGAGCTAACGGGAGGCAGCGAACGATAGACTCAGGAGCAGGGAGTTGCGAGGAGCTACCAAAGAACTCACCTTCACATTCCTTTCTTGCCGATGGCACCATAAACCACCACCGCCACTGGTGAGCTGCTTCATCCCGAGAAGAGAAGCCGCATGTGAGGAAAGGTCAAAGGGAGTTGCAATTGGAGGATTGGAGGGAGCTAGCCGTAGTTTCATCACCTTCACCTTCCCTTTCCACTCCGTCTACCACCCTACTACATTACAAAAAAGCACAAAATTTCCGACGGAATTTGTCACGGAAAAATTTTCCATGGCAAATTCTAGCAAAAATCCATCAGAAAAGTTTCCAACAGAAATTTTTGCCACGGAATTAGCCATGGAAAATATTCCATTGCAAATTTTGTCTTTTGCAACGGAAATTCCACCGGAATAATTCCATCACAATTTTCGACGAAATTGAATTCAATTCCGTCGGAAAAATTAAAAATTATTATTTTTTAATTAAATTAATTTTAAAAAAATTATTTTTAAAAAATTTATTATTTATTAATTAATATTTTTAGTTTAATTTTAAATTTATTTTTTAATTATTATTTTCTAATTTCTAAAATATTTCTAATTTCCAATCATAGGTTTTGGTCCCTATAGGGGCAAAATGGTCATATAAAAATTTATTTATAAAAAATAAAACTTATTAGTTATTAATTAATATTAGAAAAAAAATATTAGGTAATAATTATTTATTAGCTATTAATTAATGTTAATGAAAAAATTAATTATGTATAATAAGATTATATATATAACTTGTAATAATAGAACGCCAAAGCAGTCAAGCCCATCTAGTAAGGCATCACACGTGTACAAACGAGGTCATAAGTTCGAACCAAAGAAGGGGCAAGTTGAGTTGTATTTCCAAGAATAAAGAGGTTGCGACACGTGATGGAGGGAGGTTGCAACATGTGGCGGATCTGGGCGACGACGAACAGGTAGACGCCACTAGAGCTGCCACGCGCCACCACCGGCAATTAGGGGGGGTATCCGGAGTTGCCCCATAGCTTTTTAAATTTAAAAAATAAAAAACAAAGTTTATGACAAATTTTCCAACAGAATTGAATTCCTTCGGAAGTTGCGAGGGAATTTCTGACGAAATATTCCGTCGGAAATTGCATGGGAATTTTAAATTCCAATGGAAATTTTTTTGTCACGCTATTATTACCGACGGAATTCATTCTATCGGAAATTCCTTTGGAAATCCATTTCCGTCAGAAATTCTGTCAGAAATTCAGTGTTTTTTTAGTGCTACTGCTTATCCACCACCGTCCCACTTCCGTCATCCATCAATAGCATCTCATTGCAAGAGAGTCGTGTGTGTGAGTTGGAAGAGAGGCAGCCGTGAGGACATCCCATCGTCATCTAACCATCACTACCACCCTTCTACCGTCGGCAACTTCCCACAGCAACCACCATCCTCGCCTTAGCTTCTATTACTTCCGTGGGTCTCCCCTCTGCCTGAACTCACCCTAGACTGAAGCTTCCCTTGGTTTTTATGTTTATATCCAGCCACCAATCGTTCTTAATTAAATGTTAATTTGACAGTTTAATTGGTTGTCTTCAATGTCTGGAACTCTGGAAGTGAGTGGTGAGGCTATTATGATGGTTGGCAGTGGCTGATTTCTCAATCCCTTATAGCAAGAGGCAATGGCATAAACTTGGAGCTTTAATAGAGGAGTTTTTGCTCTTCTATTCTCTATATCTACATTATGTTTTTTATTCCTAGGTCTTAGGATGAATTTTATAATGTTGAATTGATTTATTTTGATGTATTTGGAGATTGGATGTGGCTTGAACTTTTGTTAGATGCTTGACATTGTGTTTAATTTGCTTAATTATCATTTCTTTATTCTGGTTAGTCATTGGATTGATGATTTTATGAACTTGTTGTGCTAATTTTAAGGTGGCTTGGTTAGTGGATCAATGGTGTCTTGTGTTTCTATTGGGTAATTGAAGGTGAATTTATTAATTGTATTTAGCATTGGGTTTTAGCATAATTAATCTTTATTTTTCATATGGATGGCCATTGTTAAATTAAGATTAATGAGAAAATCGAGTGACAATGCGAGGCGGCTCGGTTATTGGATCAAAAGCTAAATATGATTTTTAAGTTCATTTAAATGTTAGAATGCTTAATCAACCTAATAGAAAGATTAATATGCAAGGTGGCTTGGTGTTAATCAATCTAAGTTAGGCCTAGTCTAAAGAGTGGCCCATAGAATCATTTTAGAACAAGCATTATTAATACTACCATAATCATTTTAAGTAAGAATTGCTTGCACCATTGCTATGAGGGATTGCTTATTCCATTGTTGATCTTGTTTCTTTCATTTCATTAAATCCATCATCATTCCATTTCATATTTTCAAGAAAAAAATCCCAAAAAGAATTAGTTTAAAACTTTAATTCTTATTTGCAAAAAGTAGCAAAATAGTTTAAAAGATCAAATTTTCCCATTGTTAACCATATTATGTCAATCATTACACTTAGTTCCTAGGTAATTAGTAAAAGGCTCTTCGAGAGAAGATCCAGGATTGCACTCTATATTGCAATCCTTGGTTAAATATTTGAAGAGGTTACCAAGGTATAAAAGCCAACAACACCTATTCTTCACAAACACTAAAAACTCATAATAATTATCAAAGTGATGGATTAATTCGATGGATATTTCCTATAAAGAGTGCCCAGCACTGCGTTTAACAGCACACAAGGGAGGGGGAAATTGCTGGATTTCAACTATGTTTCTGATGGCCCGTTGCTGTGCGAGTGAGCCTGTTCCTCCTCTTGGCCTATTTATTAGCCCAAGATCACTTATTATCACTTGGACTCCACAATCCTATACAATTAATTTAGGACTCTTCTTTTGACACACCCACACACGTTACTTACAACAAATGGTATCCGACATGCTCACCAACCTCGCAACGTGCGGGTTACTAAGTCTTGTTTCAAATGATAATAATATCCATATTTTTACTATTCCTTACGATAATATTTCTACTATGCCTTGAATTTTAGTCTTTGGCACCATTTTATAAGACGTTTTGATGGCGGAATTACGAATACCATTATACCAATAAAGCTATTAAATACAACTTGAAATCTTAATTTCTCAAAAATAAAAAAGTAGATAAGGGAGAGAGAAAATATATATATTTAAGAAGTGTAAATATTGACGGATAATTTTGGAATAAGATTTATTAATGAATCATTCTTTTCTGTAAAAAACATCTTATATTATAAAACAACAAACACACGAGAAAAATATCCTATAAATTGGGGCAAAACCAGAAGTATTTCTTTTTCAAAAGAAGAAAGAATATTTAAAAAAAACTGTTAAAAAAGATAATAAAAGCCTGATGTTATTTGAATAAAAAAAATTGATTAATAAACAAAGAAAGAGTATTTGAGATTATCTGAATTATAATTAATGTTATTAATAGTGTAAATTATACAAAAATAATTAAAAGTAAAAGTTTATAAGGTAATAAAACCTAGGGAAACAAGCCGCAAGAGACCACTCTGCACTCTAGAAACTTGGAGCACAAAAGAAGAGAGCTTGGGAAGGAGTTCTTGGTGAGTTTGGAGCCTTGAGTGGTGATCTCTTACAGTTTTTACTCTAGTTTTATCACTCTTCCTCTCTTTTCTTGTTATTTAGCTATGGATTCAGTTTTATTGCATGGATTTTCTGTACCTAAGACTATGAGTGGCAAAGTATTTCTTATTCTATGATTCTTTTGAACTTTTGTATGGCTTAAGACTTGAATATGTTTGCGGCAGCTCCTAAATTGTCATACAATTACATGGATCTTCCACGTCCTCTATGTAACATCCCAAATTTTGGACCTGGAAGTTGAAAAATAAGTTTAAATTTAAGTAGATTATTAAGCCCAGTTGAGTCGAATATCTTAAGTATATCATGAGGAAAATACTTAAGATAATTATGAAAATTATTTATGGTCTTACAAAATTGAGAAAACATGATGGAATATTATTTTGGGAATTTATAAAAATTATGAAGAGGCTTAGTTCCCCAAAAATGGCCCAAATAATTTTAAAGAGTTGATTTATGGGAATTAAAAGCCTATTTTCCAGAAAATTCAAGGAAAAATAGTTAGAAGTTATCGTTTGGATTGAAAATTTAGGGAAATTATTTTATGGCTTAAAGAAACTACTTAAGAAAGAAAATCCTCATAAAGTATTAAGCATTAATTTATAGAATTTATATGGTAAGTCACCATCAACAAAGAAAGGGGATAATTAGTGAATTTATTACACAGACTCAAAAATCGGAATTGGGCTAATGTTTAAGCCAAATTATGGCACTTGAACATGCTACTCGTGATCAAGAAAATTGGAGTTAGATTTAATTGATTTTTGTTTAGACAAATTAGGATAATTAAAGTTTTGTGAGTGAGTCCAGTGAGATAAAAACACACACATATACACACACACATGGCACAGACACACTCTCACACACAAAAACACTTCAACCAGCCTCCCACTCCTCATTTTGCATCCAAAAAGAGAGAAAAAGAGAGAAAGAGGGAGAGAGAAACAGAGAGGGAGTGATCGGAGAAAAGGAAGAGATAACCGGAGCTCGCATGCAATCATGGACTCTTGCTTAGGTGAGTATACTACACCCTTTTCCAACTTCATTCAACTCAATTGGTGGTATTTTTCGGTTAAAATGGTTGCTTGAAGTTGGGTATCTTTGGGAAAGAGTTGTTGTCCCCATGAAAGGTTGAAATGATCACATGCATGTCGGTTTTGAGGTTTGTTTTTGGGTTCTTTGTTTTGTAATTTGAGCACCGAAAATAGAGCATGCACTTTGGGTTTGTAGGGGTCAAAATCCCAAAGGTTTTAGCCATGAATTTGAGATTTCATGTACTCTTTTCCTTCTTGTTCTTCCAAAGTGAAAACAGAGTGCTACATGCGTGAGGTTTCAGAAGTTAAAGCTTGAGTTTTTAGTTGAGTTTGGTTCGGTTTCTTCGAGGTTTAGAGAGTTAAACATGTGTTTTGGAAAAAAGAACTAAGAAGAACTCATACTAGGAATAGATATGTGGTGTTCTTAAGGTTATATGCAAGAGTGTCAATTATGGAGAGTCTACGAGACAGTCGTATTTGAGTGAAGTTTTGATAGGGAAAACGGTGTCCTCTATCTATGATATTTGGTAAGGAGCTAGTACACATTCTAAGATTTAGAATGAGTCTTAGAAGACATTAATCGGAGGTCTAGAATGAAAGTTATGATTTTTTTCAAATTTAGACAGAAAACTGGGAAACTTTTGTTTTTCAGATTTTAGGCAATGAGCAATTATGCAAGGTTATTTTCATAATCTGTTATTGTGCTTATTTTTCCTTTAAAATATACTTATAGAGGTTTAAACTAAGTACTAGAACACAAAAATTGGATGTGTATATTGTAAGTTATAAATTTTCAATGTTTGGGCAGGAAAACTGGAATATCCTGTCTCATCAAAGGAACAGTTAGTATGTTTAGGAAATTGAAATTTAATAATGGGTTTATGAGAGTTTTGAAATAAGTTTGGAGAGCTAGTGTATTAAATTGGATGTCTGAATTACAAAGGCAAGTAGATATTCAATGTGTTTTAGTAGGTGGAATTGTATGCAAAGGTGATTAAAGTATAAGTTTGGAAGCATTGATTAGGATAGTAGAATTATGTAATTTCCACGCCCACGTTTGGCCTTGAGTGGTCACAAATTTATGGCTAGAACTTTACAATGTTGAGATTGAGAATGAATTCCCCTTGCAAAATTGTGCAAACCACAATAGGCAAAAGAGGAAAAATAAAAAGAATCATTAGACAAAGAACAATAAGTAGGAAAATCAAGGTAAAATGAACAAGTTATGGAGCTAAATGAATGGTTTACAAGTTGGGGCTTTGAGAGAGATTAATTATGCTATGAAAGCATGCTAAGATGAGTATTAATTTTTCCCTACATGAATAATCAATAGGGATTGATATTTTCCATCAAGACCAAAGAGGAGCCAAAGTAAAGGAAACACAAGCAAGAGGAGCTAGCTATGGAAGTAAGTTTGGAAGAAAGCTTCAAAGAGGTAGTAGAACTTACTCTTATATAGCTTATGCTTGGTTGATTGCATGTTTATTTGTCATGTATGCCTTTGAACATGTAATATCCTTGCTTTTGTTTGTGCTATGGCCATGTGTATATGCTTGTAAGGTGTTGTTCTTATATTGGCAATTTATATGCCTTGTTTATTACTATTCCATATTATATATTGAATTCATGTTTTGCTACTGAGATTTTACCTAATCTCATCCCTTTCTCTTATGTACTAACAGTAGGTGAAAGTTCATATATTGGGAAGGAGAAGCTAGTGAAGGATTAGAAGAAGTGGAGGCTTGTGGAAGCATAGTTGTGTTATGTGGCTGTTATGATTTATACATGGTTATGTAAATTTAATACATATTAAGGATTTTATCTAACGGTCATAAGGAGGAGTATGTGAGCTGACCACCAGCCCAAGGTAAGTGACATGGAAGGATCATGGCCAAGATGCATGAGAATTTAGTTTGATAATTACCTAGTATGCATACTTAAGCCACGTTTTTTTGACTTCTTAGAAATAGGGCAATTGATTGAGTTGGGACATGCAATTTTACAGTGTCATAGTGCACATTTAGAGCTTTAACATGAGTGTTAGTTTATAGCTTTTGGATGTAAATCAACAAAGATATGAATTTTTAAAGATGACACAGAAATCAAGTAAAAGTTGTAAAGATATGCCCTATCCAGATTTGAGAGCTGAGTGTTTATGGACCAAATGGAACAAAAAGGAACCCTGGTCTTATTTTTATGTTGAAGACCTTTCCATGACCTAAAAATAGAGCTTTGAACAACTAAGTTTGGAGATATATTGAATTGATTATGAATTTCCAAAGTTTCAAGAAAATTAAATATTTCCCAATACCCAATCTTAGAGAAAAAATTTGAAGTTTCTAGCTTAATTGAGGGTACTTTTGGGTCACATGTGATTCTAAAATGACTAAAATGCTCTGATAAGTGACCCTAGAGAGTGGTGTTACAATTTGTAGTGACATACAGATCTTGTTAGCAGCATCACCTGCAAATAAGAGAGTTTATTCGAGTCGTGCCCAAGGACATTGTCCTTAAGAGCTATTCGCAACTATTGACAGATAAGAAGTGCCACTCCCTAGGATTAAAATAAGCCTTCCTACAAAGATAGGGTGATCAGAACTACAAAAGAAAATAGAACTTAGCAAGGTAAAACACAAGAGGAGGAAAGAGAAGTTGCTTGAAAGCTTAGAGCAAGATCCTCAAAACTTTGGTCTCATGCCCTTTTATAGGCCGCAGATTATCATAACATTGGGCACACTTAAACCTTTTAATGACAATTAATTCATAAGTTAATGCACCTGAATACAATTAAATGAGTAGCTACATAGCCATTAAAACACTTAATGATGATTAAAGATGTTGGTTACAAACATTGAAAACTCATAATGATTATCAGAGTGACGGATTAATTAGATGGATATTTCCTATAAAGAGTGCCCAGTACAACGTTTAACTCGCACATAAGGGAGGGAAAATTGCCGGATTTCAATTGTGTTTTTGGTGGCCCGTTGCCGTGAGAGTAAGGCTATTCCTCCTCTTGGCCCATTTACTTGCCCAATATCACTTGTTATTACTTAGACCCCACAATCCCATACAATGTAGGACTCTTCCTTTGACACACCCATACACATTACTTACAATAGAATATTCCTCTCTTTTGGTAGATAATGATATATATGTGTTGATTTTATCCTTTGCTTAATGCTTCTAAGTGATTGGCCACAATTTAGATTGATTTGTTCACTTGGGTTTGTCTTGAGAGAGCTAATCTAGGTGTAGAACTTAGTCAAAATCATGCTTGACTTGAAGTTTAATTTGTTTGATGAATGGATGGTTTGTTGGTAAACTAGAGATATATTTACTAAGCTTGCATTGTTATATTAAGGTTGTTGCTTAAAGTTGATTTTTATTAGTTGTAGCAAGAGATTGTATATTTTAATGAGAAGAGAAACTTGAATTTGACTTGAGTTCCTATCAAGTGCTTTTGAACCTTAGACTAACACATATATGCATCGAGATATTAGTAGGGAAGTTAATCAAGTTTTATGAAGTACAAAGGAGAAGAATCCTAAGCTCCATTTAATCTTTGACGTTAAAGAATCATTTTCTTTTATCATTTTCTAGTCTTAAAAGTAATTTTCAAATATTCTCTTTCCACACCAAAACTTGTTTTGGCTCCACTTCATTAAATTCACTAAGCCTCTTGCTTGATTATTTTGTTAATCAAATCTTCGTAGGAATGATATCTACTTATCACTTTATTATATGGAGCGGCCTGTGCACTTTCAATGCGAACACTAATCTTTTGTCCTTTTATTATGAACCCTTTATTGTTAACTTACCGTTATTTTTTTAATAGAAATTGCCACATCATATTAGTAGAAGACACCTCGCATCTTATGTAGTAACCCACGTGGTATCCTATGTAAGTTAATAAATTTATAGTAATTATAATATTTTTATGTAAGAGTTAAAAATGTAATTTATTCAGTAAACGGACCCTCATTCTCATTGCCTACGCACCCTTTCAGGTTCCAGCCTTCAATACCTAGAAACACCCTCGTGCAAAGCTTCCACGCCCTTGTGTTTTTTTATATGCTATGAAGATCGCTGCTACTTCATGATCAAGGCTGTGGCCATAGCAATGGCCAAGGCCAAAGCCAATAGGACCATTGGATTGTACAAAATTCCATAAGGCACTTGCCATAGAATATATCGTCTATAGGAACAGAAAAATTTGAAGCAATCCGACAACTATGGGGATGATGAGTAGTCTAAAAATGATGGCAAGTTAGGGAACAATGAGAGTCTAAAGAGTAGCCATTGCACAATGGTAATTAGAGAACTTCGTTTGTTGGCTGATGAAGTTTCTTCACTTTGACCACGAAACAAAGAAGATTGGAGGCTTTATACACTTTGATCATCTGCGCCGCAATGGTATTTCTGGGAATTGAAGGCTGAAAGGGAGAGGAGACAATGAGAATAAGGGTTTTTTTTTTAATTGATAAAATTACATTTTGACCCTTGTGGAAAAATGTTATAATTACTAGAAATTTATTATCTTGCATATGATGCCATGTGGAATGCTACATAAGATGCAATGTGTCTTCTATTAATATGATGTGGCGATCTCAAAAGATCAGGGAGGTTATGCAACTGCCCCAAAATTCAAGGGAGTTTTGTATAATTTAGATTTTAGACTAAGAAAAAAATAATAATATAAAGTTGAGCTATAAATCAACAAGTTATTATCCTCGTCAAGGTTGTCAAACTCATAAGTTTAAGTAAACTCATAATAGTGACATAAAATTGTATTATGGACTCGAATTGTAAGTTCGTAAGAGTTTATCTTTTTCAATAAATAATTATTGATAGTGTATAATTAAATAATGTAAATATAAAAAATCAAAACAATTTGATTTAAGTATAATTTAAATCAAAATAATTGACATTCAATCCATCAACATTCATAATTTATCATAATTAACAAAAAATTTATATAAAATTCATATATAAAATCATTGAGCATAATCAGTTAAAAAAAATTGTATGATTTTAAAAGTGAGTTAACAGGGTTTTGTGAGTTAGAAACATAGAAACGGTAAACTTAGTATGTGATCCCATAAGTTTCTAGTACAAGTTTAAAAGTGACTCAACATAATTTTGTAAGCTAGAAACGTAAAAATGATAAATTTGGAAAGTCAATATGCAAATTTGACAACAATGATCCTAGTGGAAGGGGTTTTGGCCACTAAAGCACGATGTTTACACCTTTAGGGGAGCTAACAATGTTCAGATCTAACCCAACTAGATAGCTATATAAAAAAGAACTATGAATTATTTCAAATTCAATTATAATGATTTGTAATTGGAGATATGTATCCACACTTGGAACATATATAAGATGAATAGAATTCTTACCAAATTTGTCAACGTTGATTGTTTTCTTTTGTGCAGGACCAAAATTATTTTGGAACTATTATTTAAGTACCTGATCAATGAGAATCATTCAATGAAAAGGGGATCAATCAAACAATAATTAATCCATATTTTGAGAACCAAGACAATGCATTAATATAATCCAGTTTAAGTAATGATCCGTGAACTCGAAAAACAATTAAAATAAAATAAATAAACTCTAATTTAGGAACCTGCAGCCTTAGCTTCTAATAAAAAACCATCATTTTCTATCAAAAGCAAAATTAATGGAAGAAAATTAGAAATCAACTTTAACAACCAATGACATTAGGTTTCACTTCGTTTTAAAAGGACAAAGTATACATAACCCCCGAATGGAACTGTTTACCATATACAAATAACCTTCTAACCATTGAAACTTTATAATGAACATCCTAAGCATTCACATACGATTAATTTTGTATGTCATTTATCTGCACACAGTTCAAAGTTTAGGAAGTAATCTCCATAGCAATCAAAAGTTTGAGGGGTTTACAGACACAGACACAAATGTAGTTTAAGGTGGTATATAATTGATGTTTAGGGGTTATCCGCACAAACTTGAAAGCTTTGAGAGGTTTATTATTAAGTTTTAAAGATTAAGAGAATTATTTGTACATGATCCAAAGTTCATGCGAGTTTTTTTGTAATTTAGTATTTTTGAAATTAATATATATAAAAAAATAATCTTCGCTTGCAAAATCTGTAGGCTGATCACTCGTGAAGTCTGATTCCTAATTCCTAAGGACGCATGTGAAGGACTGGGTCCCTCAGTTTATTTTGTCAATATCAAGTTATATATTATATATTCACATGCACTTAATTAAAAGTATGATAACACTTGAGAACGACATTTGAAACCTCTTACACTACAAAAAAAAAATGGTATTCTGTAGCGGTGACATTGTAGCGGTTATACAAAACCGATACAAATATTAACATTTGTAGCGGTTTTAACCTAAACCACTATAAATTTGTAGCGGCAAGCTGCGTACCAAGTGGCGCTACAAATTAGCAGCGTTTTTTGTAGTGGTTAGGTAAAAAAATCGCTACAAATTTGGCGTGAAATTCCCGCTAAAACTTGTAGCGGTTATTTGTAGTGGTTATAGCAACTAAACCGCTACAAAATCCCAAACGTCGCGTATTTGTAGCGGTTATAAGGGTATAACTGCTACAGAATTTCAGGAGTCTCCATGTTTGTAGCGGTTATGGACCATAACCGCTACAGAATTTCAAAGGTTTTTATACTTGTAGCGGTTATTATAAAACCGCTACAAATTTAAGTCGCCCTTGGTGATTTGTAGCGGTTTACGTAGCAGTTATTGGGATAACCACTACAAATTGCTTGCCTGTTTAAGGGCTGCCTCTCTCCATTTTTCTGTTTGCTCATTTTGTTTCCTGAAGTTTTTCTGAGTGGTTTCTTTTAGATTTTAGCGTTCAGACGTCTGTGAAGGAGTTTTTGCTGCAGTATTTCTCAGTATTTGCACTTGAGGTACGGAGATAAGACATATTTTATTTGTATTTGTATTTGTATTATATTTTTGCATAATAATGTGACTAAAATATTTTTTTTTGAAATTTTACAGTTGATATAGCTTTAAGAGAGGATAGGGGGAAGGCCCCTGAGGTCCCCAGACCAATTTTGCGGGGTGGCAGCAGCCGAGCAGGGGGCAGAGGGAGGGGGCAACGCGGAGGCAGGGCGACCGCGGCATTTCAGCCCATCCCCCCACAGGAGTCGGCCCTACCACAGGCACCGCAGACGATCCCACAGGAGACGACCGCACCAGAGGTGCCTAAGTTTGGGGGGGTAGATATCAGTGTCGAGGACTATGACAAGGAGGACTTTGAGATCCCGATTGGGATCAGGGAGATGGAGCAGTTCCTCGATGAGGAGGAGGCTCGGGAGCAGAACAACCCATGAGGGTCGTCTTCACGGTCCACTGGGTTTGAGATGCAAGTCCAAGGTAAATAAATTTTTTTATTTAAATTTGAAATGTTAAATTTGAATTACAATTTATCTAACATGCGGTAAACTATGCAGATGAGCAGGGGAACGTGTCGACGAGGAGGCTGGACGTGGCCGGTCTGAACAGCATGGACCGGATCCTACGAGTTATAGTGCCGTGGAATGAGAGCACTGACCAGCCCATTGATAATGCGGGGGTCACCTGTTCAACCGCTTCCTGAACGAGCTGGGCGCGAATTGGATGCGGTTCCCCCTTCACTTCAAGACGTGGAGGCACGTTTCGAAGGGGCCGAAGGACCAGGCTTGAGAGGTGGTTCAGGTAATTAATAATATTTAATTAATATTTTTTGTAATTAATTCTATTTAATTAATATTTTTTAATAGGATTTTTGTAATTATTGATATTTAAATAAGTTTTTTTACAGCTGTGGTTTGCCATCCAGGCTAACCGGAAGAGGTACACCCTCATGAAGATGGGTGACGGTTGGAGGAACAAGAGGAACCGTCTCTTCCACAGGGTGGATAAGGACGGGACGATGCCTCTGGAGTAGCTGATCGAGAGCGTCCAGGACGGCGTGCCGTCGAACGATTGGGCGAGTTTCGTCCAGTTTAGGAGAAACCCTGAGGGGTAGGTAATGTATTTATTAGATTCTTTATATATAATTTTGTAATTGTTAATTATTAAATTATAATTTCAATTTAATTATTTTTAATTTGAAATTTATTAATTTTAAATGTTTTTTATTGTTTTAATACATTTAATATTATTTTTTTTCTAGGAACTTTCTCAGAGGAACACCAGGATCCGTAGGCAGCAGACGATCTACCACACAGCAGGATCGAAGACCTTTGCTATCACCTACAGCGAGTTGGTAACTTTTCAAAATATCACTGAATTTTAGCTGGTTATTTCATAATACTAATTGAATTTTGTAATTGTTTTAGGAGAAGAAGGCACAGCAAGAGAACCGTCAGACGGACTATGGGGAGTTGTACACCATCACACACAGACACCATGACAGGACTGCAACCTCTCAGCAGGCAGAGGCAGCCATTGTAAGTAATTTTATTATTATAATTTTTATAAAACCAACTTAATAATGAAAAATGCTAATTAGTAATTGTTTCATAAAATGGCAGGAGCGGATGCAGCAGTCGCAGGCTGAGCTGCGAGAGAGCCAGGCCGAGGAGTCACAAGGGTCAGTGGACCCGACGGCTCCTTTGAAGGCGGGTTTGGGTCAGGCAGAGCACCCCGGACACATGCGGGGGATGGGGATAGGCGCCAGACCTAGCACGGTCTATGGCAGGAGCGCCGCCTTTGAGGTTGGCAGCTCTAAAGGTATCAGACGTCTGAGGGACGAGTCTATTGAGCAGCTGCGGTCAGATTTGGAGCAGCAGTAGCAACAGATGCACCAATAGTAGATGCAGCAGATGCAGCTGTAGGCTGATTTGATCTACGCTCAGTAGACGCAGTGGCGTGATATCGCGAACAACATGCTCGAGCGGTCATGGAGTCGCCTGTTCCCGGACGAGCAGCATCCACAAGTTCCCTCTGTCCCTCGGTACGTCGTCCAGAATACTCCTCCTCCTCCTCCTCCTGATGATGATGGTGCGATTCACTTTACCCAGCGGCCTGATCCAGCAGCACCTGATGGAGCCCCACCTGAGGGAGCACCAGATGATCAACCCCCAGCTACTTAGTTTATGACGTCTTTTTTTTTATTGTTGAAACATTTGTAAATAAATATCTATAATTCTGTATTTCAGAACTTAAATTCTTATTCCATAATTATATTTATATTATTAGACCGCGTTGTTGAATTTATGAATTAATTGCAACAATATTATTTATATTTCTAAAATAAAAAAAATAAAGCATATATGTATTTGTAGCGGTTTTATAATAAAAATAGCTACATATATATATGGTTGTAGCGGTTTTACAATAAAAACCGCTATAAACATATATGGTTGTAGCAGTTCTACAATAAAAACCGCTACAAATATATATAATATTTGTAGCGGTTATACAATAAGAACGGCTATAAATATACAAAAGATTTGTAGCGGTTTAATAATACAAACCGCTACAAATACTCAACATTTGAATTTTGGAATTTGCTGCCTTTGTGCAAATTTGTAGCGGTTATTTTATGTATAACCGCCACTAATTAAAAATAATTTTTCCATTTGATGTCAAACGGCTTAAATATTAGTAGTGGTTGTATATATATAACCGCTACAAATACTCAACTTTTAAATTTTGAATTTCCCACAACTGTGTGCAAAATTCCAACGGTTTGAAAATTAGTAGCGGTTTAATACATATAACCGCTGCTACTTTTTTAGAATTGTAGTGGTTTTTGAACTGCTATAAAATTTTAAACATTGGAATTTCATAATATAAGGTTCTTGGCATTCGTCATTCTCTATCCACTCATCTTCTTCTCTATACTTTCTTCTCTCTCACCAGTAGCTATGGATAAATCATGGATCAGGTTGCCGCGCAATTCTCCAGAATATTTGTACGGATTAAACAATTTCTTGGATTTCGCATTCGCTCAAGCCAGCTGTAATGGCAAGATCGTCTATCCGTGTCGGAGATGCGAGTTCAAGAAGTGGAATGCACGAAATGTTGTGAAGGAACATTTGCTTCTGAAGCCTTTCCCTGAGGACTATACGTTCTGGGCAGTTTATGGTGAGAAGGCCGGCATTAGATATGATGATGCTCTTCCTCGAAGTTCTCAAGTAGGCGTTCAAGTAGATGAAGATGATCCTGTGAATGATGCGTTTGGATTTCAAGGTGACAACTTCAATGAAGAAGTGCACGGTTCTGAGCCGGTTTTTATGAGGAATGAAGTAGCTCAGGATTTTTTCAGCTTAATGGATGAAGCAGATTGTCCTTTATATCAAGGTTGTCGCAAATATTCTAAATTATTTTTTTTGATCAAATTGTATTATATCAAGTGCTTGTGTGGAATCACAGAGAAGGGAATGTCGATGTTGCTCGAATTATTACAAGATGCATTCCCCGACGCTGAGATTCCCACAACATTCTCTGAGGCCAAGAAGATTATCAGCAGGTTGGGGTTGAACTATCAAAAGATTGATGCATGCCCAAACTATTGTATGCTGTATTGGGGAGACGATTTCAGTAGGGAGACTTCTAAGAGATGTCACACATCGAGGTACAAGACAATTCGGAAGGGGAAAAAGCAGAAGAAGAAACCTGTAAAGAATCTCAGGTACTTCCCTTTGAAACTTTGCCTACAAAGATTATTTATGTCGTCTAAAACTGCGGAACACATGAGGTGGCATGCTGTTGATAACAATGAAGACGGTAAATTAAGACATCCCCGGGATGCAGATGCTTGGAAACCGTTTGACAACGACTTTCCAGATTTCGCGACTGACCCCAAAAATGTTCGGCTTGCGTTGGCGACTGACGGTTTCAATCCTTTCAGGAATCTTAACACAAGTTACCGTATTTTGCTAGTAGTCTTAGTTCCCTACAACTTACTCCCTGGATGTGTATGAAACAAAGCTCTTTCATTATGTCTATGATCATTCCAGGCAAAAAGGCACCGGGCAATGACATCGATGTGTATCTCCAACCGCTTATTGCGGAATTGCTTAACCTGTGGAATGTCGGCTTGGAGACATACGATGCTTACGGCAAGACTTTGTTCAACTTGCGTGCAGCCTTGATATGGACGATTAGTGACTTTCCTGGCCTTGGCACATTATCTGGTTGGAATGTGCATACTGGGTCGGCGTGTCCAGCTTACAATTTTGACTCTGACGCAGTGCGCCTTCCCCACAGCCGAAAGTGGTGCTTTATGGGGTATAGAAGGTTTCTCGATGGAAAGCATAAGTTCATATTGCAACGGAATCACTTCAATGGGAAACCAGAAAAAAGAGGACCACCTCAGACTTTGTCCGATATAGATATCTTACAGTAGCTTGAGAATGTTGACTTTGAGTTTGGAAAAAGCGACGATTCAACACAAACTTGCCAAAAGATGTGCAGAACTTCGGCGCCTCAGCAGTGGAAGAAGATAAATATTTTATTCACTCTTCCATATTAGAGATCTAATTTACTTCACCACAGTCTTGTTGTAATGCACATTGAAAAGAATGTTTTCGACAATGTGCTGTATACGCTGCTTAACGAACCCAGTAAGACAAAAGATCACTTTCAAGTAAGGAAAGATTTACGCGACATGGGAGTTCGTGAAGACGCTTGGTCAGATGAGCATGACAAATTTCAGCTGGCAAAGTTTACTCTCACAAAACCGAACAAGGAAGTCTTCCTCGCAACGTTGAAGAAATTAAAAGTTCCTGATGGGTATTCAAGCAACATTTATCGATGTGTTGACTTGCAGGCTCGAAAGGTTGCTGGTCTGAAAAGTCATGACTCACATGTTCTTATGTAGCAGTTACTCCCTCTGGCTATAAAGAATGTACTTCCTCCTGATGTTTCTATCGTTTTGGTGGAACTTTGTTCTTTTTTTTGGATGTTGTGTTCTAAGGTTTTAATCGTTGAGGAGCTCGATCAGCTGCAGTCCAAAATTATTCTTACGCTTTGTCATTTGGAGATGATCTTTCCTCTGTCCTTTTTAACTATGATGGTTCACCTTACAGTCCACCTCGTTCATGAAACAAAGCTCGCTGGACCAGTACAATATCGTTGGATGTATCCGATTGAGAGGTACTCATTTTAAATATGTTCTTTATTCTCTGTATTTAATGTTTGCTAGTCGTCCTTTTCAACATTTTATATCAATTTTCTCTTCTGTACTTCGTAGGTTCTTTGGGAAATTAAAATCTTACGTAAGGAATAAGACATGGCCAGAAGGTTCTATAGCTGAAGGCTATATAGGGGATGAGGTGCTATATTTTTGCTCAAGGTACTTTGATGATCTTGAGACGGCTTTCCACTGCCTACCTCGTGTTGACGATTGTCCTGACCCTGCGACGACATCAGGAGAATTTATCCCTCGTGTTGGTAAACCAATTGGAGTAACTGAGAACTTCAAACTAACGACAACTGAGAAGTTGCAAGCACATAGACATGTCTTGATTAATTGCACTAAAGTTGAACCTTTCATACGGTAAGAATTGTACACTCACATGTTATTCGATATATATATTTCATAACATTTCTCACTTTCATTTCATTATCGCGTTTCCATTATTAATTGCAGGGAATTCAGAAGTCATGTTAAGCGTCAACTCATGATCCGTACACAGACATCCTTGGAAGTTGATAGGGGGTTCACAGAGAATTCCCGAGTTAGTTTGTGCGCAGAATACTAAATGACCACAACCCACACTCACCAGATTTCAGAGCTCTCGCAATCAGCCCTCTTGATCATGTAAAAAGGTTTACAGCATAGAATGTCAATGGTTTTAAGTTTTGCACAGTTTCAAGGGACCAAGGATTGCAAACTCAAAATTCGGGTGTCTATGGCACATTTGGGACAAGGAGTTATGCGAGCAGCAGTGACGCCAACATGCAGTTCGGAGGCGTCCCTTACTATGGCAAGCTTCGTGATGTGGTCGAACTTAATTATCAAGGCCATTTCACCGTGACACTGTTCAAGTGTTTGTGGGCAAATACCACTACTTCTCGGGGACTGACAACTGACGACTTAGGGATCACATCAGTCAATTTCTCACGGTCGATTCATACTGGTATTTCTCAAGATGATGAGCCGTATATTCTAGCTTCAGAGGCACATCAGGTTTATTATGTCGAGGATGAGAGGCACAGGGATTGGCACATGGTCATTCATTTAAAGCCACGAGACCTTTACGACATAGGTAAAGGCGATAACATCGCCTACGAGAGTGAGCCATTTAAGCTAGCCGATTTTGAAAACTACTTCCCTAAAGGCGATGACAATTTACCTCTACTACGGTGAGTTTTTTTAAGTTCACGTCATTTAAATTAAATTTTTTAAATTTAATAATACATCCCTAACAATAATTTTTCTACACAATTTCTGTAGGGATGGCGACGATGAATGATCAAATTCAAATTATGCTTTTGTCTTTAAAAAAAACTGGAAAAAAAATTAAAAAATAAAATTTTAAAAAAAAATAATAATATTTGTAGCGGTTATTAAATGGCTACAAAAATAAAAATAACTGTTACTAACTAAAAACCACTACAAAATGGATACATTAACCGCTACAAATAGTACGTAGATCCCTATAAATTCCCTTACCACAACTCATTTCAAACACTCCTCAATTTCTTTTCACCTTACCTTTCTTTCATTTTCTCTCACTTACAACTTCTTTTATATGAGTAGAGGAGCTGAATAATACGATCAAATATGGTAACAAGTTTTTTAATTTTTTTACAATACTTCTTTCCTTTATATAAAATTTATTCTCACCATTTTTTTTCCAGATATTTTAGAGCTGTATCTCATTTTTATCTATTTTTCATACATAATTACATTATATTAGACAACATAATAATTCCTTATTACCTACGTATCCTTAATAATATTATTAATATAATTTTATACTAATCCAATTAAATTAAAATTTTCCTTTTAATTGATTAATAAGTTAAAATATTGACTAATAAGCTAATTAAATTAGATAAACTAATAAAAAATAAACTATTTAATTTAATATTAAAAAAACAGAAACAAATGATCGTATATTTTTAAAAAAAATTATAAATATTTGTAGCGGTTATTAAACCGCTACTAACAAACAGTTTATTAACCGGTACAAAATTGAAAAAAAATGTCATTTTTCTTTTGCCGCCTTCAAATTTTCAATTTTTTATATTTGTAGCGGTTAGATAACCGCTACAAATATCTTTGAAAAAAATTTCGTTCATGGGGATGTTGTAGCGGTTGGGTGGAACCGCTATAAAGGATGTAGCGGTTATTTTCCTTGAGTAGCGGTTTTATATAACCGCTACAAAACCGCTTGCAACATATGATTTAGTAGCGGTTTTTCTAACCGCTACTAATACCCATTTTTAACCGCTACTAAATCACTTTTTTTTTTTGTAGTGTTACTGGCCAATTCCGTGAATAATCAATCAAGAGTCAAAACTAAGTAAATACCATTATTCTTTTTTAAAAAAAATACCAACCAGTTTTCAGAAATCACATTTAGCTTAGACTCATCTAAATCGAATCAAGTTATTAATTATAAAATATAATATCGACTACCATTCAAAAATAAAATTTCAATGTGATCCCACTATTATTGTCAAACCCATGAGCAATTTACTGTTGTTATGATTCTAGCTTATAAAATTGTGTCAACTTATTTTTAAACTCGTGCTAGCTATAAATTCAATTAATCTTGCGAGTTCATTCACTAAGTGTATTGTTTATACATTTCTTGCTTACCAAATCATACTAAATTTTTCTATTTGATCATATTGACCGGTTTTATATATGAATTTCATAGAGATTTTCTTTGCTAAGTGTGATAAATTATGAATGTTGATAGATTTAATTTCAATTATTTGAATTGAAAATATATTTAAATCAATTTATTGTATTTTTATATTCTAATTATTTAATTATACACTTTTAATTCCTTGTTATTCATAAAACTAAACTCTCATCGGTTTACGTCTTTGTTACAAACTCCTCTTTCTTTCTTTTTTCTTTTTTTGGCTAATACCACTTCACTCCATATTAGTTAATAAGACATCTTTGAAAAGGTTTCTATGGTCCTAAATATAAGTTTCTGTACGAACAGTCAAGAACATTAAATTCTCTTCCACAAATTCCCTTATTAATTGTATTGTATCAGGAGATTATGTTTAAAAGAAATTAAAAGTAATTAAGATACATTTATTTTTTTGGTGAACTAATACATTTATTTTTAATTAAAGGGTAATATGAGAAACTAGCAATAACAATTTCTTACTTGTGAAAATAAAAGAGATATGGGTGATTTAACACAACCTTAGCCGCCTCAGGGTTAAATCATAAATTATCACAAATTAAATACAATATAGTGCCAAAAATTCGAGATCCTTCTCTAAACACAATTGCTCAAGCCACAATTCCTCAGCACCAAGAAGCAACAAAATCAACTGCTCATGTCTCCAACAGTAATTACAGCATGTTCAAAACTCACAAAACCCATCGGAAATTGAAAGACCAAACCAACAAGCAAGAATGAATGGGGTCTGACGGTTTGGAGAATGACTAAGGAAATAGGAGCTATTAAATCAAATGTTGAATGAGAAGGGATAAGGCAATGATTATGGTGGGCTGTCGGTGTGGAGGAAATAATGGAAGACTGGTGAAATTCAGAGCAGAGGAAGGAGGAATTGTGGTTCTCGCCGGTGATGATTCTCGGCAGTGGAGGAATCTAGGAGGTGCGGTGATGGTGCTTGGAGGTGATGCCTGACGGTGGTGGTCTAAGTCTGAAATAAGAAGGGTCTCCTGATTGTGAAGACAGAGGTTGTTGGACGGTGGTCTTTTTCCAAAACGAAACTGTGTGGAGTAAACCGACGTTGAAAGCCGTCGGCGGTGGTGGGTGAAGACGGTTGAACCTCTTCCTCTTCAAGTTCAAAATCAAACTCCTCTGGCCCAGCTCTGGTTCAGTCCGCCGTTCGACGGTAAGGGAGAAGGAAGTCGGCGTGGTGAGGGACAGAGGAGGGGCCGTCGGCGGTGATGCTGCCGACGGTGATGGTTAATGGAGAAGGTGGTTTGACGCCCCTCAAGAACCTCTCAGCTCACCGACTCCCAGCTGCTCACAATCGATCGGGTCTCTGCTCACAATCGGGTCTCTGTTCTCTCCCAGCTTACCATTATAATCATACAAACTATTTTAACTATTTCTTTTAATAATTGTCGTGTGAAGGTGTTAAAAGTGCCTTATAAAGAACGAAGTGGAGTGGTATACATTTATTTGGAAACAAAGGATGGCTAAGATTTTGCAGCTCTTTTTTTTTTTTTTGGGTTGATTTCCAATCATTAATTCATTCTCGATCTCACTAACAGACGCACCCCTTCATAGCTATCTTTCATCGTTTTTCTGCTGAATTTTGATTTTTTGTGGTCGTAGAATCTTGTGATTTGGAAACAGAACAAGAGGCTTTCCCTAACCGACAGAAGCTGTCCACTCAAAAGATCTATGTATATTTTTATAAATAAAACTCTTTGTTCTACATCCTCTTCCTATTTAATAAATACTCCAAAATTAACCCATGTTCATGATTCCCATGACATGAAATACAAAAACAAAAACAAAAACAAAAATGAGGTCCTCAAATCTCCATCTCCTAAAGAGTGAAATACTGAGGGATAATTTTGCAATAAGTTTTATTAATGAATCATTATTTTTGTCAAAACATCTTATATCATGGAACATCAAACACTCGGGAAAAAAACATCTTATAAAATGGGACAAAGGAGGGAGTACTTCTTTTTCACAAGAAGAAAGAATATTAGAAAAAATTAAAAGGATAATTAAATTTTGGTGTTATATGATTAAAATACCCTTAATTATTAAGGAATGAAAGAGTATATGATATTATTTGAATTATAGTTAATATTATTAACAGAGCAAAATTATACAAAAGTAACTAATTAATGCTTCTTAAAATTTTGGGTGACAAATATTTTTTTGAAAAAAAAAAACTTTAATGTCACGTATACACTCCCTTTGGTCGTCCTTATTAAAATGCATCTTCTATAAGAGATGAATTATCCTTGTTATTATAAGTCAATTGACCGGGTATTAATTAATTTTTTTCCAATACTAATGCCCTTCACTTCAATTTATAATGATTTGATTGCCTCTTCTATATTCAGGTGTTGTAATTATATAGAGACACGTTGTACTACTTCCAGTCATTAATGGAAAATTTCACCAATATTATAAATTGCAATACAAACGAAATCTTATATTAAAGATGGGATAAAATCACGGAACAGATCATTTTGCAGCCGAATTTTTTTTTTTATTTCCAATCTTGTATGGCAATCGATTGGTCAACCATGATTGCATCCTTTTTTGTTTTTTGTTTGTATTAGTTTGCCAAGAATGCATCGAATCTTAAGACGACAATATTTATATTGGCATATTGCTACTTATATTCATTCTCGACCTCACATTTGACATATATTGTTCAGCCTTCTCTATCCTCTTCCTCTATATATATCTTTCATTGCCATCCCTCCCATCACATAAAATACCAAAAAAATAAGGTCTTCAAATCTCAATATCTTAGCCATTTTCTTCATCTCCTCAACCTTGTCTTTAACTTGCCGTGCTCAGAACAGTCCTGAAGACTTCCTTCAAGTTCACAATGAAGCTCGTGACCAAGTTGGAATGGGTCCTCTCTGTTGGAACGAGACCCTCGAGTCGTACGCTCTGAACTACGCCGATGAGAGAAGCTACGACTGCAATCTTGAGCACTCTGGTGGGCCCTTCGGCGAGAACATCGCCGAGGGCTATGTCGACATGAAGGGCTCCGACGCGGTCAAGTTCTGGCTCACTGAGAAGCCAAACTACGACTACGACTTGAACTCTTGCATCAAGGATGGGTGCCTTCATTATGCTCAGATCATTTGGCAAGATTCTCATCATCTTGGGTGTGCTAGGGCTAAGTGTACCAATGGCTGGATGTTCGTTATTTACAGCTATGATCCACCTGGCGACATTATTGGCCAAAAACAATATTGATTCGAATATTCAACACGAAAATGTCATTTATATATTTAATTTTAATTTACTTATATATACACATAATCACACACACACACGTGTGTGTGTCTATGTATATATTGCCCTCAGTTATGTTATTTGTCTAGTAAGTCATGCTATTATAGGTGTGATTCAACCATGAGAGGTGTATTGATGATTGATAATTGGTGAAGAGAAGTGTTGAGTTTTGTTAAATCACTGAAATTAAACCGTAGACACAACCTCTGGAACACTGTGTAATTACATTAATGAACATAATATTGTTTTTACATAGAATGGAGTCAGGTCATCACAACACATGACCATATATTTATATACCTATCTAGTACGCAGTCCTTCCTAATTCTGTAATACAATAACTACAAACATTAACTGCAAATATTATACAATTACATTTTACCAAAATACCCTTCCTAACTCTAATACTCCCCGTCAAGTTGAGAACTAAACAGATCCCTAGTTCCCAACTTGCGTAGAAACTTTTTTTGTACATTTCCTCTCACAGCTTTTGTAAACATATCAACTTGCTGGTCTTATTATGATCGTATGTGTTTCAAATTGATCACGTTCTATTGTCACTTTTCCCTAATAAAGTGACAATCCAGTTCAATGTGTTTTGTATGTTCGTGAAATATAGGGTTGGTAGCAATATGAATGGCTGCACTACTATCACAAAATACATCTCCCGGACCATCATGTTCAACCCCTAGGTCTTTCAAAAGTCCATAAGTCCACACTATCTCAGATACAACTAGTCTAAGGGCCCGATATTCAGCTTCAAAGGAAGACTTTGGTACAGTGCTATGCTTCTTACTCTTCCACATGATTGATGATCCCCCCAAGCTTGAGAAGATATCCGGTTACCGGTCGTCGAGTTATAGCACAAGATGCCCAATCGGAATCACAGAGGCATTCTAACCAAAGTGAACCTTCAGAACTTATCAGTATCCCCAAACTAGGGCTTCCTTTAAGATATCGTACCACCTTGAGTGCCGTTGCCATATGCGCTTTTGTTGATAGTTGCATAAACTGAGTCAAATTCTGCACAACAAAACATATATCAGCCCTTGTCATTATTAAATATAACAACTTATCTAGACTCCTTTGATATCTATCAAGGTTTGAAAGCAAAACATCAAGCTTGTCTTTCCCTTCTTGAAAAGGCAACAACTTCAAATTTTGTGCCATAGGCACACTCATGGGTTTACACCCACTTAGCCCTATTTCAGATAAAAGATCAAGAGTGTATTTTCTTTGAGACAAAATAATGCCTTTACTAGACCTTGCAACTTCTATTCCTAAGAAATATTTCATTGTACCAGGATCCTTAAATTTAAAATGACTATGCAGGAATTGTTTTGCTTTTGCAATCCCTTGTTCTGAACTTCCTGTCACAAGCAAATCATTAACATATACTAAAATAAGCACAACACCATCAGTCTTATCAGAAATGAATAACGAATAGTAATGTTTACTTTGTTTAAAACCTCCTTTCAACAATGCCTCAGTCAATTTTTGATTCCATTGCCTTGAGGCATGTTTGAGGCCATGGAGAGACTTATTTAGTTTGCACACTAAGTGCTCCCCCTTACCAGGAAATCCTTGAGGGAGTTGCATATAAACTTCCTCATTGAGGTCACCCTACAAGAAGGTATTATATACATCCATTTGATATAAAGGCCAATCACTCAAGGCTGCTAACTTTAAAACAATCCTTACGGTAATCATTTTCACCACAGGAGAAAAAGTTTCATGATAATCTATCCCCTCTTGTTGGCTATATTCTTTAGCAACCAACCGTGCTTTGTATTTATCTACACTACCATCATATTTGAATTTTACCTCATAAACCCATTTGCACCCTATGGGTTTCTTACCTTTAGGCAAAGGAACTATTCTCATTTCTTATTAGTCTCTAAGGCATGTATTTCAGCCTGCATAGCTTCACTCCATTTCAGGTTCTTTGCTGCATCTTCATAAGATGATGGTTCTGCAATGTTATCTATAGAACAAAGAAAACACAAATGTTGTGCAGAGACATGTGTATAATCTAAATAGTTAGTAATTGGATACAAGAACTTCTAATTTTTACTTTGTTTGTGTTTAGACAATAGCAAAGAGCACACATAATCATTTGCCCATATTGGGGGTCTTTTCTCGCTTGTAGGCATCTCCATTGGATGTTCATGTTTATGTTCTGATTGTTGTTCTGTTTCATTATGATGTATATCATCGCTAGAATTAGTAATGCTACTCGCAGGCTGTTTACTAGTGAAACTTACTATAGGATCAATTAGATCATACCAAAACATGTCCATGAATTGCTTATTTACTCCCTTTGGACTAGAAGGTACAACATTTCTAAAAGGATAATTATCTTCTACAAAACGTAGATGCCTACTAACAAACATCATTTTATCCCTAGAATCAAGCAATAAATGCCCCTTTTGATTATCAAGGTAGCCTAAGAAAATATTAAGGATAGATCTATTGAAATTTGTCAGTTATCCTCAAATTTGTGGCGTATGCATGCATCCACACTTTCGCAGATTGGTTATATCAGGGGCAGCACCATAAACAATCTCATAAGGACTCTTGCAACATAATATCTTAGAGGGAAGTCTATTCACTAGATAAACTGCCATCTTAACACCCTGCACCCAAAAATCAATAGGCATACAAGAATCCAACATTAAACTACGAGTGATTTGAATAACTGTTTGGTGCTTATGTTCAAAAACTTCATTTTGTTCCGGAGTGTAGGGGCAAGATCGAGGTCTCATGAACTATGCCTCCTTGATGGAAAAAATCCTTAGAATCATTATTCACAAATTCGGTCCCATTACCCATTAGAACTCTTTTAATAGCAACTGAAAATTGACTAAGAACATAGGCAGTGAAACTTTTAAGATGCATTAGGATGTCATATTTATGTCGCATAAGGAAAATCCAAGTGGCTCTGGAATAGTCATCAACCAAGGTAAGAAAACACTGAAAACCATGATGCGTAGGGGTTTTGTACGGCCCCCAAACATTAGCATGTATTAATTCAAAGCAACGACGGGTTTTAATGCAACTAGAATTAAAAGGAAACTTTGTTTGCTTTGCTTGAACACAAATGTCTCATGGTTTATTCATAATTGTGTCATCAACAGTTACACCATTTATATGTCTTATAACAGATACAGGTGCATGGCCTAATCTCCTATGCCACAGAGAAGCAGTTGTAACTAATAAACAATCAAAATGATCACTAACAATACAAGCATAATTACAATCAGGAAAAATTTTCAACATGTATAGCCTTCTAGTTAGTTTACCAGTCAGCAGTATCCTCCTGCAGTGAGCAAAAGTTAGGAAAAAATGATGCCAAACAATGATGTTCTTTTGTCAACCTAGCCATAGAAATCAAATTAAATTGTAACACAGGCGCATATAAAACATTAGTAATGGTTAGAGCCTTAGATAACTTAACATTGCCTACATGTGTGACTGGAATGCTTTGTCCATTGGGAATCCTAATTGATTTTATGGGACCATCATATTTGTGACAATTGCTAAGTAATTTCAAATTGCCAACCATATGAGTAGCGGCTCCAGATCCAAAATCCAATGGGCAAAAATATTAGAATAGGAATTAGGAACAGCCAAACCTATACCGGTAATAGCATGGACTCTAAGTTTTGTTTCCCTTTTGAGCAATTTCAAAAGTTTCTTGTACTGTGAGTGAGTGAAGTTAGGTGCAGCAGCAGTCACATTTGGAGTGAAACCCTCAGTATCATGTGAGGAATTGCTAGTTTCCTGGTTGGTTTCCCTATGCTGTCTTGTTCGATTGCCTCTGAAATTAGGTGGAAATCCTATAAGTTGATAGCAAGAATCTCGGGTATGACCCTTTTTATGGTAGTGGGTACATTCTGGGGTGGTCTCTTCACATCCCTTGCCCCTGCCCCTGCCTCGGCCTTGACTCTTAACAACCATGGCGATTCCATCATAACTAAGGCCCCGATCATTTAGAGCTATGGATTTTTGGGTTTCATCTTGAATAATCACCCCATAGGCCTCATTTACTGAAGGAAGAGGCACCGTGAACAAAATCTGACTTCAAGCCTAAGCATAAGAATCATTCAAGCCCATTAAAATTTGGAAGAGATTTTTCTGTTCAGAATTCTCAGTATACGCCTTAGAAGAATCACAACTACTGGTTGGAATGGCTATTAGAGCAGATTACTCTTCCCAAAACTCCTTAAGCTTAGAACAATAACCAGTGACAGAGGAAGAACCATGTCTAAACTAAAAAAACATTAAATTTCTAACGAAATTTGCCACAAAACTTGTTTTCGTAGCAAATTCGTAGGAAAATTTTCCGACGGAATATTTTCCGTGGCAAAATTTGCCACCAAAAATATTCCATCATAAATTTCGTGGAAAAAAAATTTGCCATGAAATTTCTAACGGAATAATTTTGTGGCTAATTTTGCCACAAAATTTCGGACAGAATTGTCCGTGGCTAATTGTGCCGCAGAGTTTCAGATAGAATTTCCATGGAAATTTGAACTTAAAATTTAATTAAATTAAATTATAAAAAATATCTTTATAAAAATTAAAATTATGATATTATTAGCCATATAAATATTTAAAAATTAAAATCATTTTGATTTCGGCTCCTCAAATTTCCAATCATAGGTTTTGGTCCCTATAGAGCCAAAATAATCATATAAAAATTTATTTATAAAAAATAAAATTTATTAGTTATTAATTAATATTAATAAAAAATTATTAGTTAGTAATTATTTATTAGTTATTAATTACTATTAATAAGAAAATTAATTTTAGAAATTAGACAAAAATATAATCATATGAAATTTGTTTAAGATGTAAAATTTTTTAATCTGAAATTAATTTATATTAAAAATTAGGGTTAATATAATTTTTGGTCATTGAAGTTTGATCTAATTTTGGTTTTAGTCCCTTAAGTTTGAAATCTGTGGTTTTGGTCCCTGAAGTTTCACCCAATTTTGGTTTTGGTCCCTGAAGTTTGAAATCGGTGGTTTTGATCCCTGAAGTTTCACCTGATTTTGGTTTTGGTCCCTCAAGTTTGAAAAGAACTTGGTGACCCAATTAAAAAACCCGACCCGACCCAGGAAAAAAACCAAGTCCTTTTCAAACTTGAGGGACCAAAACCACCGATTTCAAACTTCAGGGACCAAAACCAAAATCAGGTGAAACTTCAGGGACTAAAACCACAGATTTCAAACTTGAGGGACCAAAACCAAAATTGGATCAAACTTCAGGGACCAAAAGTTATATTAACCCTAAAAATTATAAGAATATATACAATTATTTTATATTATTATTACATTTATGTATAAGAAACAAATATATATTTCTAAATAATTGATTATATATATAATTGTGTAATAATAAAAAGCTAAAGTAGTCCAGCCCATCCGATAAGGCATCGCGTACGTACGGATGGGGTCGTGGGTTCAAACCAAAGGAGCCAGGCTGCACTACGTGGCCGATTTATGCTCCAGCGATAAGGTGGAGGCTGCCACAACTGCCACGCGCCGCCGAAGTTGCCATGTGGCTTTCAAAAATTTTAAAAATAAAAAATAAGTTTGCGACGGAAATCCGTCAGAACTTGGTTTGTCATGCTATTATCAGTGACGGAATCAATTCCATTGGAAATTCCGTCAAACACCGCAAATTCCATAACAAATTCCTTCAGAAATTCAATGTATTTTTGTAGTGCTATATGAACAAATCTCATGATAAAGGGCAAATATTCTTGAACCTATCTTCTTATCGAACCTCTCCTTATGGAGGCTGCCACAACTGCCACGCGCCGCTGAAGTTTTTGTAGTGCTATGTGAACAAATCTCATGATAAAGGGAAAATATTCTTGAACCTGTCTTCTTATCGAACCTCTCCTTAAGGTTGTTCTAGGCATGATGAGCATGGTGAACGAATATAATTCTAGTGGCTAACACTTTCGAAAGAGAATTGATAATCCAAGAAATAACCTCCACATTACACTTCTCCCACTATTCTTGCAACCCAGTATCCTGGGACTCCTTACCATAGGTTCCATCAACAAACCAAGCTATGCTTACCCCTGAGAGCGATCTTCATAGCACGGCGCTGCACCGTGTAATTACACCGGTAAGTGTAATACCCCAAATTCTGAGACTTGAGGCTGGAGAATAAGCCTGAGATTAGTGGATTGCTAAGCCCCGGTTTAGCAAGATCCCAAATTGTGATTAAGAGATAATGACTCCAAAAGTGGATGTGGTTAGTGATAAATAACCCTTTTGGAGAATCCAATGTGATTTGGGTTTCGAATGTGATTCATATGTGTTGTGAGCAGCGCCGAAACCCTGTATTTAAGTTCAATTATGGATTAACCTCTAAATTGCCTTAAAATAGAGGGGAGGGCGCATTGTGAAAGAAAATGAATGAGAAAATGTATTTGATGGTGATTCAAGAGAGATTACCATAATCAGGGGCAAAACGGTAAAGTCACCGACCGATTGATCGGTTACCGAAGAGGAAACTCATTGGTAACTTCAAGATCAATGGTTGAGATTGATTTGTGTGGAGATCAAAGGGTGGAATCATGTGTGCAAGTGCCTATGTGAGCTCATGGAGGATGTGTCATGATCTTGACAAGTGGCAAATTGTAGACCCTTGGATCTTAGTCAAAGGTTCAACACTCTTTCCTCTCTCTTTTCTCTATTAGGTCGGCCAAATATGCATTGAAAGGCCAAAATCTGATTCTATTCTTCATCAACTCATCTCTCTCTCTCTCTTATGCCTCCATGGACGCCAAGCACAAAGGGAAGGAAGAGAAACGAGAAAGGTGATGTTTTGGGCCTTGTTCCTGTCCTCTAATGTTCAAACACTCTTCATTAATATTGTTCATAGTGATGAGAGCTTCATCTCTATGGTTTTAGATTCTTGATTGGTGGTGTTTGATGGCTTGAGGAAATTTGGAAAGATGGAGAATCAAAGAATTGGTTTGGGAAAGAGGAAGAGGTGAGCATTTGAAGCCTTTTGATCTAAGTTTTGTGACTTTTGGTTAAGTATTGTGATTTGTGAATTTTGCCCTGATTTTATGGTATTTTCGTGTGGAATGTGAATGGTGGAATTGGATGTTGTTTTGTGTTGAAAATGGTGTCATGTTGTGGTATTTAATCATTGGAATTGGTTTGAATTGGATTGGACACAATGGTTGCAAAACTGGAAATTCTGTCCAGTGAGAATTCTGTCTGGGCAGTCTGTTTGTGTTGCCGTTTTGAATGGGCAAATGATGTTAGAAAATTATGAAACTTTCCAGTCTTGAAGGTCACATCCCAAGCTTCAAATTGGACATATAATTTGTGCCATTTCGTTTTGGGAACTGGGAGTTATAGCTGTCCAAACTTTGAGGTCGAAAATGGAACCTGTTTTGGGACAGTCTTGAGTTTTGGGGAATTCTGTATTTTTGTGGTGATTTCTAGTAAAGGACAATATTTTTCCTGTGTAGAGGACATGAATAGCTTTCATTTGGCTTTGGGATCACCTCATTCTGATTTTTGTGGAATTAGTTATGATTTTTGGAAGTTCAGCCAGAAACTGGATTTTCTTGGGCCGCAGCCCAAATGTTTATGGGCAGTTTTGGGCCGCAACCTGTGGATTTTGGGCCGCGGCCCACCCCCAAAAATCAGCATTTTGGACTTTTAAAAGGTGATATTTGGTCAAGTGTTTCCCAAGCCTTTAGGCATATGTTTAGGCTTTGATTAGCCACCTAAAGGTGTTAAATGATAACCAACATTAAGTGTTTGTATGTTGAGGAATTGAGAAAGGGATTAACCCTATGTCCTTTCTTTGGTTATAGGGTTGATATTCGCCCTGATCGTGGTTTGGTATTCATTATGATCGCAAGTAAGCGGAGCTAGAGCATACGTGGAAAGAGTGTAGGGAACTTACCTCCTTGCCTGTATATGATATTGTGTTAATGTGTTGATGCATGTTATTGCTTTGCTTGATTATGTAGAACATATATGATGTTTGAAGCTCTGTTTCTATTTATGCTATGGCCATGAGTGTGTTGTTGAAACATTGAGCATGCAGTTGTGTCATGGTATGGGCATATGATATGTATTGCAAGCATGTCATGCATTATACACTTATCATACATGCATTTTTGGTATTTGTTTCCTACTGAGATTCTCTCGAATCTCACCCTCCCCTATCAACATTGTAGACAGGGAAGGAAGAGCGAGGATGGGGCAGGCATTCAAGGACGGTGAAGACTCCTTAGAGTATTTGAGTTTGATAGTTGGTTATCATAGATGTTGGGATAATTATATATGGTATGGATGTATATTTGAGTATGTAATCGGATATGTATTTGAGAAAGGTTTGTGTAATCCCCATATAAGGGCTTGTAGGGGCGAATATGCCCTGTAAGGCTTTGAGTTAATAAATGGAACCTGGGAGTTGCCGGGATGATATTGTTATATACTCTGATATTTGTATAAATGTGATATTCCGCGTAATGTAATTGTATTCGAAATTTGAATATGAGACCAGGTGTAAATTATATTTCAAAAGTCATCTGTGAAAACCCTATCGTGAAGATGGGATTTCGAAATGGTTTTGTTTCTTATTGGTCTCTATTTCATCTTAATCGCGTATTTCGGATATAATTACGGCAGGGGGTTACAGTAAGCACATGGTGGACTATAATGGAACCCTGCGTGTCCAAGAGATGCAGATAAAGGGGATGAGTGAATGGCAAAGATTCTGCCGTCATCTTCTCTGAAGCCTTGAGCTATGGTCCTAATGGGAGAAGGGAGAAGACGGACCAACCAGAAAAATAACATGAAAGTACGATGGAAATATTGTTGATCCAATGTTACGAAAGTAACTGAATACTAAAAGAATTGTATCTTTTCTATTCACAAGAAGGTACTATATATATATATATAAAAGTGAGGAGTCTAAATATTAATTGCTCCTAAATGAGGGAATCGTAACGGTCAATCAATCCCGCTAATTATGTTAATTGATCTAATAATAATGATAGAATAATTCTAATAATTATAAAATATTTCCTTAACATCCAAGAATCAAAATATCACAGGAAACCAAAATGCAGTCCGTAGCCAAAATGAAGGGACTCAAACAATAAGTGTGATGACATGGCGGTGTTGAAACAGTTCGCCGGAACGAATGAACTCCAAGAATCGGAGAACGTTGTGGTGGCATCGCGACATAGGATCTCACCAAAATTAAAAGGAGGAGAACAGTACTTGGGAGAAATCAAGGAGAGTGTTCGGTTGAACGGTGTTCTTGACTAGTACCAGGGGCAATAGACAAATTTAGAAATGAATCTTTCCATTAACATTAAGGCTTGAAGATCTAGGCCCCTCCAATAGCATAAAAAAGGTAAGCCTTTGGAGTGTAAGTGTCAATTCCCAACCATCTAGTTCTAATGGAAGTTGTAGTTGCAAAGCCAGTTTAAGAAAGTTCATTTTCAAGCTGGTAAGTAAGGGCCTGGTACGTGTGACTGCAAGAAAATGTTTCCCTACAGTTGCATTGACCCTTACCTTTTTTATCCTAGCGTGTTTAACGGGCCCCCTGCTCCCCCCGATCCAAACAAGCCAAATGGTCTATAGATGCTCAAAAGCAGATCGGGTTTGCCGGCTGCAATTTTCCTCTGAACCTGAAAAAATCTTGAAAACGCGTGAAGACGAAATTCCAGATTTGGGCCTATTTGGAAGAAGGAAGCGAACATGGTGTTACTAGGCCAGGATTCTTGAAATGCCGGACAACACCCATGGCTCTGATGCCATGTTAAATCACTAAAATTAAACCGTAGACGCAGCCTCTGGAACACTCTGTAATTACATTAATGAACAAAATATTGCTTTTACATAGAATAGAGTCAGATCATCACAACACATGACCATATATTTATATACCTATCTAGTACACAGTCCTTCCTAATTCTGTAATACAATAACTACAAACATTAACTTCAAATATCATACAATTATATTTTACCAAAATACCCTTCCTAACTCTAATAAGTTTAAATTTTGTCTTTGCAAAATTCGTTGGGTAGTAAAAAGATTGGCAGAGGTTTCACTATAACGCATGATTGCAACAATGGTCTCATGAGAGAGATGTGGGTCCTACCTAACAAACAATGTGCCTATCTTTGTCGTATTGATGTGATAAACAAGTACTCACTTTCTGTACTAGTTGTAGGAATTAGTTGAATGTCGTTTTTATATCCTAAATATAAAATTTCAATCAACTCTTTTATTTTTTTTTTCATATTTATCATTTCCCCAAAATTACCCCTATTAATAGTTCCCTAACAATCTTAAAAATCAAATTCAAATAGTTACAAAATATTTTTTATATAGTAATGTATTTTAGTGAGATCAAATCACAATTAATTAATTAATTAATATAACTTTTTAATCTACACAAATTATTTTAAATGACTCTCACATCAAGTACAATGTGATTTTTTTCATGGGATATTAGTGTAGGAATTCACTTTGTACAGTTTGAACTTTAATTTTTCCTCTAAGGTTTTGTAATTACTTTGTCTAATATAAATTTCAAGCAAAAATTATGCGACGGTCATTTATATTATTATCTAATGCATTTAAAATATTAGTCCAGAATATTCCTTAAAAAGGTTCAACTAAATTTGCTATTTTCTCGTGGTGTCCATTACCTACATCCTATCTATATTAACAAGAATTGGTGCCTGTGTGTTGCATGAAGAAGTTCTTATCTATGTAATGCCTCAGCTAAGCTATATGAAGTCGGTTATATATGTGGACACTTGTATGTGCCTTTTTTTTTTCTTTTGCTCACTCATATTTTTCTAAGAGCATAAAGCATTATTAGAGAAAGTGTTGGCAAACAAAAGTTAACAGAGAAAGTGAATTTTATAAAGACTTTGAAATTCTTTGAATTTAAATTAATATTTTTGTACTCAAATTCAAATGCCTATAATGAATCACAATGCAAAATGTAATCCAAACAAATTAGAATCAAATTAGGAATATAAAAAAATAAATTATATTTATTGATTATGGATCCAAATTGAATCTCCCTAGTACTTATTACCAAGTTGAATCTCCTAGTATTTATTAAGTTTTTTGGCAAAAAAAAAATTAGAAAATAATTATCAAAAAATATTATTGATTAATATGGGGATAAAAAAATTTAATTATAAAGGAACCATTACCTACAGCCTATATATATACATTAATGTGATGGAATCTTTAACTGCTTGATCCGAACACCCTCACCTTCGATATTCTCTTGGTTTAGAAATGTGAGCATATTAGTTTATCAAATAAAACAAGAATTTTTTCCTTCAAAATAAAACAAGAATTTTTATTACTACTCCTTGGCAAAGGGCAAAGCAATTTTTGTTAAAAGAATACATATTTCTTGACATATTAAGAATAAATTAACGTTTTATGATGAACGCAAGAAAACTTCAAACTAGATATTGATCCCCTGTTCTTAAAAAATTAAATAAAATCACGAGCTATTCACCATCAATCTTAATATTAATATCAAATGTAAATAATATTTAAAAACTTCTTGATACATATAACTAATAATAACAATAAAAATTATATAAGTAAACAATATTGTTTTCCAAAGTATGCGTCAAGAAATTAAAATCATGAACGCACTATAAACTCGCATGAGAAAATAAACTTTTTTATAGTTATATTAATTTAAGACAATTCAGGTAAAAAATTAATTTAAAACAAAATTGAAGACATTTTTCGAAATAAAAATTAAAGACCCTCGCAGCCTTTCAATGAGCATTAAAAATATTAAAATTTGATTATACGAATTATATAATACATGTTTGATAAAAAAAATTATATAGTAAATGTCTCACAAAACATGCCAAACAAACACTTACGACATATATTATTAAAATATACATTGGAATAAAATCTATTGACGAAATCAAACAGGTTCACGGGTCACTAGTGCCAAGTAAGTGATAATCATACAAGGATGTGCATGTGATATCTTGCCGGCTTCATATTAAATATAGACACAACATGTCACAATTTCGTTGTTTCTGTCCTTATCATTACATAATATTCTTTTTAATTGATCAAGGGTGTTCTGAAGCTACTTTAAACTTGAGACTAGTCCTTTTTGATACTTAGAATGCAAAAGACTTTCACCTCTCAACAAGTATACTTTCTAGAATTCAAACTACTTGTGTTCTTCTTACAGGGGTGAGGCCGCTTACCATCTTAACTAATAACTTATTAGTTACATAGTACTAACTCCAAAACCTAAACCCTAAACCACTTTACATAAAATTAAAAATTAATTATATTATATTCCAACTAGTTTAAATCAAGTCAGGTAAAATTATAAGGCTATGATAATATTGTCCAATGAAATTTTAACATAATTACATATTTAGAACTGGAATATAAATTATTCGTTAAGCTAACACAACCCTTCCACGAATATATAATGATTATTTAATATTTATATACGTTTTTTTGTGTATGGGGCAAAAAGAATAATATGAGAAAGTAATTATTTTTTTTAATACATATACAAACACACACACATACATGTACTTTTCAAATGATGACAAGAAGATCATGTCAGGGATGTGTACATGTTCGTTTTATGTTTTCATTCTGATAGTTAGAAATGGATTCCACTATATATTAATGAAGATGAGAAGTCAATAGTTTTTAAGATTAGTCGTTAATTATTAATAGGTTTGATAAGAGACAGCTAGAGACGGACATACATGACTAAACATGACAAACTATTATTTTAATTTTTAGAGGTTAAATCACGCCAAATTTTCCTAAATTTTGGATCATATACAAATAACTCATTAACATTTAAAACTTAATAATAAACATGTTTTAGCTTTCAAGTATGTGCGTACATAACTCCAACTATCAATTATATATTCTCGTATGTTTATTTTTATGTACATATAAACTTTATTAAGCTGTGTGAATAAGTGTAGAAAAGTATGAAAATTATTTGTATAAATTAAATGTAAGAGTTTAGAAGTTCATTGTAAAGTTTTTTTCTATTATTATCCGGTGTCCAATTTAAGGTTCATGGCTGCCTCTTTCAATACAAGTGTCTCCTCTGAGAGTCTAACTCAAGACACAGAGGGATCTAGTGGGGCCTTATACAGTTAAACCAACTCTATGTTGGTAGCTCATTGTAAAGTTTTAAAGGTTTAGGAGCTGAGGTTTTCTACACATGATTCAAAAATGGCACTTTTTACACGTTGGTTTTGTCACTAAACAAGTATTGGTGCCCGTCCATTGAACAAAAAAGCTCATATATATGTAATGTCTCAATTAGGTTATATGAAGTCGCCTATACATTTGAGCACTTGTGTAAACCTATTTTAATTTTGCTCACTTATATTTATCGATTAATGGATCCAAATTGAACCCCTAGTATTTATTATGATCACTACAAAAAAATTCACTTTTAGCGGCGACATTTGGCGGCGACTTTTAATGTCGCCGCTGAAAGTGAGACTTTCAGCGGCGACATTGTGTTGTCGCCGCGCCGCCGAAAGTGTGTTTCAGCGGCGACTTTAGTGTCGCCGCTGAAAGTGTTATTTAAAATTTTAAAAAACAAATTTTTAAAACACTTTCAGCGGCGACTATTAAAAGTCACCGCTGAAAGTGAGTTTCAACGGCGACTTTAGTGTCGCCGCTGAAAGTTTTATTTGAAATTTAAAAAAAAATATTTTAAAACACTTTCAGCGGCGACTATTAAAAGTCGCGGCTGAAAGTGAGTTTCAGCGGCGACTTTAGTGTCGTCGCTGAAAGTCTTATTTGAAATTTTAAACAAAATAATTTTTTAAAACACTGTCAGCGGCGACTATTAAAAGTCGCCGCTGAAAGTCTAATTTGAAATTTTAAAAAAAAAAATTTTAAAACACTTTCAGCGGCGACTTTTGATAATCGCCGCTGAAAGTCAATTTTATATTTTTTTATTAATATTTTTTAAAAATAATATTTATAAAATTAAAATAATATTTATAAAATTTAACTATTAATTATTAAATAATTCTATTTAACCTTAATTATTAAAATTATATTATTATTTATTAATATTATATTTATAATTTTGTATTAAAAATAATATTTATGATATTAAATTATTATTTATTAAGTAATTTTAGTTAAATTTTTTTTAATTTAAATATATAAATATTTTTTTCGTTTTATTTAATTTTTTATTATTTTTAATAATGTTATATTTAATTAATAATTAATTATATGTATATAATTAATTAATTATATGTATGTATGTTTATATATATGATAATATTATATATATAATAATATGTAATAATATGACATAGGTTCATTTCGGCGAACTGGCAGAGACTCGCGCGCAAAGGCATCGATTCACTGAGGTCGTGGGTTCGAACTGGAGGAGAATCACTTTGAGAAATTATGAGGAGATGACACGTGGCATCACGATGAGGTGACATGTGGCATCACGAGGAGGTGACACGTGGCATCATGGGGAGGCGACACGTGGTAGCACGGGGAGGAGACACGTGGCAATTGTAAATTAAATTTTTAAAAAAATTTGAATTTTTTTAATAAAAAATTTAATTTTTTGTGTCTTTTTTTTTGTAGTGGATATTTGCCACAAAAAAAAAATAATTTTAAATTATGGCAACTCCTTAATTTATGGAGTTAAAACAAAATTCAATTATGAAAGAATATAAAAAAGAAATTAGAAAATAATCATCAATAAATTTTTTATTGAAAACAAAATGGCATTACTTAACTAGATTAATAGTGTTACTTAAAAGTAAAATGAAATTTAACAGTGTTACTACGAGTATTAGAGAAGATGATAAATAATAAATTGATGATTTTTTCGTAGCTGAATTAATTTTCTTATCAGGCTTTGATGAAGTTTTTATTTTCTTATAATATAACAGCATTTCAAATATTATAATACAAAAATTTAATTTTCTTATTATTTTTATATAACATCGATTCAAAATTAAATGTCTTTTTTCCCCTTTTCTGGAATAAGAAATTCTTGGAATAGAGGGGCACTCCCTAGTCCCAACCCTTTCGGATAAGGTGCCAAACTGCCCTTGTGTTCAGGAAATACCATGATTTTTATAAATCTCACATTCTCGACATATTTAATTATATTTATCTCAAAAAATTGAGTTTATCAAAACAATAGTAAATAAAAAATTTAAATAAAAATGAAATTTTAATCCATTGAGATTTGTTTTAATTTCAATTTTTTGGCTAATTTAAAAATTAAAAATTTATTTAAATGATCTGTATTTTTTTTTTTCATATTAGTGATTGTCATTTTTCATCCCAACCATCTCAAATCTTCCTTATCCTTTTCAATGAAGGAATCTCGTGCATGTGACGCCCCAATATATAAATGTCCACTTCTAGCACATGGCTGTGGTTTGAATTCGGATCATATAATTCAGGCCCAAAAAAAAAAAATCCTGGTTTACTTTCATATCTTTTTCTTCATTATTATTAAATAGATTATTGTTTTTAACCAAAATTTCCACATAAGTATATTAATCAATATACCCATAAATAATTAAATATTTATAATAAACTTCTCTATATATATAAACTGTACAAGTTATTTTTTAGACTCCGTGTAATATATAAAACAACATGTTTAGCTTTAATTAACAAAATTGATAACAATCAGTAACTAATAATAAAACAGGAAACAATTTAGTTTCAAAATGTTGATTTTTTTTTAGTTTAGTCAATTTAAATAATTTCACCCCTGGGACCTCATTCTCAAGCATGGCGCATAGCGCTGCTATTGGGACAGCCTGCCATTGACTTCGAAATTTTGATTCAATGCCTTGTAATTTATATTTGTTGGGTCTTCATATATATTGTCATTTTCTTTTTGTATTTTGTCTTTGTCATCGCTCTTGCACGTAATGTGAAGAATTAGGCGTTGTCGGCTTTTATGCTTTGGTAACCTCTTCAAAAATTAAACCAAGGATTGCAATATAGGATGCAATCCCGGATTGTTTATCAAAGAGTCTTTTATTAATTACCTAGAAACTAAGTTTAATAATTGACATGAAATGATATAAAAGGGAAAATTTGATCTTTTGAAACTACAACTATATGAAAATAATAAAAGTCCTAAATTAGAATGTTTTTGGTATTTTTGCATATAAAATGATAGGTGTAATGAAATGGATGAAGTGAATCTCTTGAAAATGGCTTGCAAGGGCAACCATAGTTCATCTAATGATAATGGGAGTTCAATTTACTAGCTTAGTCAAAAATTCCCAAAAACCCTTTGAGCTAGCTTGAGTTAGATTTATTAAACACTTCAACACCGGGCAATGTCTAACCCCTCTAACTGAAACTCAATACAAAACACTAGCAATTGCAACCAAAGTCCCTCAAAATACCAAACCTCAAGCATCATTGAGTCTAGTGCATTAATCAATGATTATTCCTAAACCTATAAAATAATCACTTCTTAAAACACTATTAAAAACCACTTTTTATGCAATTTATGAAATCACTAAGTTCTCTAAAATACCAAACCCCATCAACCGATGAGTCTAGCACCAAAAGAGAGGAACCCCTACTCTAGAGGTGCTATTAAGCACTCTTAGTGTGTGATTTATATTATTTAATGTAATTGGTTCAATGCAACTCCAAAATCAACTCTATCTCAACAATACCATGCAAGATAATGGAGAAGCAAAAGAATTACATTTAAACATATATGTAACCACATATATTGATGAGCACAAAGTTCAACATCAACTAATTTAATTCACAAATTAATCCAAACTAAGTACTTAACCAAGTAGTAAAGGTCTAGCAATATAAATACAATCTCCAAGACAAAAAATCATAATTATAAAGCTAAATAAATGGATTAAAACTCAAGCCCTTAGCTTCCATCTTTAGTTTTACTCCAATTTTTCAAACAATTTAACCAACATCAATTATTTCCAAAAAAATCAATGATTAAGAGTAATTATAATTATTTTGACAATTTTTCCCTTTTTAGTTACAATTTAATATATTTACTCTTAATCTCAATTAAGCACAAATAAGGCATTTTAGGCTCAGTTATTGTGACAAAATCCATAAATAAAATATGAAAATATGTAATGAAATTAGGATTTGTCATAATGTTTGTCTAATTTCCATTCATGTATTTCCATGACTCTCATTTTCTTAATTACCTGTGCTTTCTCTATTTCTCTCCCCCTCCTCTTGACTTCTTGGGTGGTGGGAGCTCTTCTCTTGTCCTTGGGCAACCTTTTTGCAAGGCCTCTCCCTCCTCGGTTTCGGCCAGGGTGGAGACATCCATATTTTGTGTTGATCTCCATTTGTTGTCATATTTTTTTTGGGCTTCTTATGGTGATGTTGATTTTCTTTGCAGCAATAAATTGAGTTGGGAGTTTCAATGGCAACAAATCTCATCTAGTGGCTATGTTTTGCGGTTTTGGGGGTTGAGATTTGGTAAGTGTAGTCTTATATATTGTTGGATCTATCCTTCAAAAACTATTATGGGTTATTAGCAATGGCGAATCCAAGGCATATGTCATGGTCGAGACCATGCAGTTTGTTTAATTTACAGTTGGCGGCTTCTCTGTTTTCATCCTTTTTTACTAGTGTTTGTGGGGGCTTTTCCTTCTATGATATATTCTCATGGAGTTTCTTTAACAACCAATTTGATTGTTTTATTGGCGATAAAGGCAGTGGGTCCTTTGGGATGGTTCTTCGAACAACCACTTTTTATAATGCCTTTGTTGCCGGTGATGGTGTTTTTCTGCCCATAGATTCCAGTGTATGGATTATGCAAGCGGTAGGGTTCTTGGCTGTGGTGGCAGCTCCCTCTCACCTATTTAAGGGTTATGTTATTTTTAGGTTTTCTTTGCATTGTAATGTATTTTAGCTTTCTTTTTGCAAACCTTTTATTTTGGGCTTGTATCTCTCATTGGGTTAGTTTTAATGAAATACTATTTTCTAGCCCCAAAAACAAAATTTACTTGCGCTTTCAATAAGTAATGAGAAATGACTAAATCAAAACAGATCATATCTGGCATATATACATTTTATAAAGGTTTGCTTTTGGCAGAGTAATGAAATAGGAAAATTACTCATAATCCTTCATAATAAATTAAATGCAGATAGGTTGTACAAATTTCATAGTTACAAGTTGAACTTGTATATTTATAAGTCGAGTAAGTCAAATTTAACAATTTATTTTTACAAGTCAAATATTTACATATCAAGTTACATTATTTACAACTGAAACATATAAAAAATTGAATTCCTTGGGAACTATCAATAATTAATTTATATGGGATCTATATGTGGGTAACTTTTCCCAATGAAATTGTTATGCAAATGTTATTTTCTACTTAAACCTGATTAACTTGGAGATTTAAGAATGACCAATATTATTTGTCTTGTGACTTGTTTATTAAACTTTATCATCATAACAAGTATTGGTCTTATTGGAATGAGCTATGATTGCTTTACCATGAGGCCTCAAGCTGAGAGCGTAGAAAACATATTTGAAAAGGCCAATACTTTGACAAAAAAAAAAAATACTATAAAATTATTCATATTATCACACCATGACACTAAACGTATTATCATGATACAAAATACATACATAATTATTCTTTTCCATACACACAAAAACATATAATTAATGCAAATTAAATTACGAGATCATAATCTCTTTGGTTTACTCGATCAGTAAGGTTTTTGTCCAACTATGTTACCGGCAGGATCATAGTTGCATCCATTTGTCACACTTCACTTTCGCAGAACCTAGGCGAACCGAGGTATTCCAAACAACTTGAGTATAGTGCCCACACTGTTGCCCAAAAGTGCATGAGTTGCTGTTGCAGCCATAGTTCGCCTTCTCGTTCACCCACAGCTTCACAGCATCCGTCCCGCTCAGGTCCCCAGTGATGCTGGCAAGGTTCTCGCCGTATTTTCCACCTGAGTGGCAAGCTGGCGATCAGCCTTGCGCTGGTTAGCATAGTTCTGTGCATAAAGCCACAGTATCATCCCAAGCTATGTTTGGAACACCCACTTGTGATCTTGCTGCGTTGTGGGTATCCACATAGTCTTGTGGTGCATCTTGAGCATAAGCTAAGAAAGCAAAGAGAAATAAAAACAAGAAAATGGAAGCTTGAATGATCACTCCATTATTGCATGGTATTGTATCAATAGAGTGTTTGATGAAGAAAAATGAGAGATGAGAAAATGGGAAGCCTTGGGGAGGAATTTATATAAGGATTTTGTTGAGAATTTAAGAAGACGTTTGTTCGTTATTGTTCCTATATATCTTTCTCCAACTAGAAACTACTCGGTTAGAAAAAGATGTTTATCAATAAACAAATTTGTTTGCCATAATTTACAAGAGATGTATAAGCAAGGTGGTGGAAGACTATTTGTTGCAAGTTTTTTAAAATATTCATAATGCGTGAAGGACCAAGAAACTGTAACAGACTTGCTCTTTGTTTATTTTTCAGATGTTGCCGCGTGTTTCATTTGATTTTCCGGTATATATAAATGTATATAAGAAAGGAGAAATAACCAACAAGTTGTTGGTTGAGATGGTAAGGGGCCTCCCTCCATAAGAAAGAGAACACAAGTTTGAATATTTGAAAGCATACTTATTCGAAGAGGTGAAAACTGTTTGTGCTCCAAGCATTGGAAGAGAAAACCCTTAATCAAATGAAAAATAATACAAGAAAGGAATAATAGATTTCAAGGTCGTCCGAATAATCTCAAAAGGGAGAGAGAATGGTAATGTGGTCCTAACAAATTTTGTTGGGATATACCATTCCAAGCTCAATTATAAATCACTTGTAAATCATTCTCACATACCAAAGAATGATAATATATAATTAAGTCATTAAATATGTCTTAAAATGATAAAATTTTGCTAAACTTGCCTTTATTAAAATTTCTCTCTCTCTACAATTACAAATTATTCCCACCTATCCTCTTTATCTTTTTCCAACAGGAGTTAAACAGCAATAAAATTGAAAAATGGTAATTAATAACTCATATTTATTGAAATACTATTTGTCAAGTAATATGACTGGAGAGAGTTTTGTCAAATGCTTTTGAACCTTAGACTAACACATATATTCATTGAAATACTATTTGAGAGGAAATTAATCTAGTTTTATGAAGTATAAGGGGGAGAAATAATTCTAGACTCCATTTAATCCTTGAAGTTAAATAATCAATTGCCTTTATCACTTCTAGTCTTAAAAATAGCTTTTAAAAGTTCTCGTTCCATATCAAAATTTGTTTTAGCTCAACTTAATTGAACTCATTAAGCCTCTTGCTTGACCATTTTGTTGACCAAATCTCCATGGGAGCAATATTTACTTATCACTTTAATTTATTGCTTGGCGTGACCCGTGCAATTATAGTGTGTACAACCATCCTTGGATATAGACTCCTTAATGTGTACACTCAATAAAGATATTTTAAAAAATAATTATAAATTTAGGAGACAAATCAATTGGGGTTTTATATTTAAGACGAAATTGAATCTCTAACTAGTGTTTATATTGAGTATGATATGTATTGAACTCTAGTCTTTTCTGTCGATTCATGACCACAAAATATTCCAATTTGACATGTAAGCAATTGAGCGTGTAAAATAATTAATCAAGTACAGTTACGTTTTTCAAACAATTAGGCATAACAAATTCAAAACAATTGAATTGCATATCCAAAATTTGGCCCATTGTCACTGGTCCAGTCTCACTTAGCCTTCATTAAAATTAGTGATACTCCCTTTTGTTTTTACTATAAGGCACCTTTAGAAAATGTGGATAATCTTTATTGTAAGTAAGAAAGTCACCAAATAAAGTACTTTTTAAGTATTAATTATATTTAAAACCGGAGGTAATATTAATTATATTATTTACGAATTATCCCTATTTAAAATATCATTAATTGTACTTTTAATTTTATGGTTCTTTGGATGCAATTGTGACGGATCCAAAAAGATTGGGCCTGAAATATGGCTTAAAAGAAAGAAGGCCCAAGTCAAGATAGATCAAGACATGAGAGAATAAGAAAACAAAAGTTGTGATGGCGGACCAATGGGAGTTGATTCTAACAGAAGGATCTAATCCCTCACAATATAACAAATCAATATTTGAATTCACGCTAGGAGAGGTACCCACATGTAGTACCCAATAGTATCTTGATTAGAATAGCCTTTAGTAGGAGGATACTTATGTTTGGCGCAAAAAAAAAAAAAAAAAAAAAACCCATGATTGAAGAGGTGTGGATTTTTCCCTCAAATATAAAACTTACTTTAAATATCTTATTTTTTTTAGATATCTTATTTTTATCATTTTTCTTTAAACTAATTTACCTTTCTTATAAAGTAATATATAATCTAATGAAACACACAAATATTTTAGAGAGATTGTTTAACATGTGCTATAATTGTTTTTTAAAAAATATTTAGCTTCTTTATCTCCCTTAATTAGTCAATTGAATCTTATATTAACGACCGGAGGTAGTAATAAGGAGTGAATGGGGTAGATAATAGTAAACGAGCATAATGAAATGATGTAAATTCAGCTCCCTCAAAAAAAAAAACACTCACCCTAAAACATGCCAAAAAAGATACTCCCTCCAGTCCTAATTATAAGACAAAATTGACTTTTTGGAGAAATTAAGGGAGCTAATTAAATTATTTTAGAATATTTTTATTTTTATTTTTTTCTTCAAACTAATTAGTTTGACTAATAAATTAATATATAATCTAAGGATACATAACATATGATATGATTAAGTAACTTATTTAGCTTTCTTAATTTCTCCAAAAAAAAAATCAACTATGTCTTATAATTAGGACCGGAGGTAGTACTTTGATTTGAATTTTGAAACACGCAAATACTTTTATTTTCATTTCATCACAACATGACACTAACACATGATCTTAATACAAAGTATATGGAATTCTGGTGTTCCATTTAGTTATTATCTTTATTTCCCTTATTCTAACAATTCTTGCTTAAAGCAAGTTATTCAAAACACCAGATCATCATCACTTTCCTTTCATGGATCGGTCAATAAGGTCTTTGTCCAACGTAGTTGCCAGGAGGATAATAGTTACAGGAAATGAAAGTACCTCCTTTATTACACCTCACTTTAGCACAACCAACACGAGTTGTATTCTTCCACACCACCTGAGTATAGTGCCCACACTGTTTCCCGGCAGCACACGAGTTGCTATTGTAGTCATAATACGCCTTCTCATCCACCCACATCTTCACAGCAGCGGCTCCGCTCATGTTACCAGAGCTCCATGCGAGGTTCTCACCATACTTGCCACCACCACCGGAGTGGACCAGCTGGCAGTCAGCCTTTCGTTGGTTAGTGTAGTTCTGTGCAAAAGCAGCGACTGTATCATCCCAAACTAGGTTGGGAACACGCACTTGCGATCTTGCAGCGTTGTGGGTACTCACATAGTCTTGTGGTGAATCCTGAGCATAGGTTGTGAGGGATAAAAGGAAGACCGAGAAGAAGAAGAAGAAAGAAAATGGAAGCTTGGATGATAACTCCATTGTGTGTTGTTGTGTAATGTTGTGTTTGATGAACAAATAGGAAGCCTTGAGGAGGAATTTATAGGGATCTTGGCGTGGGACATTAATGTGGATCCTGTAAGTTTAATTAAGCGTGTACTTCATGGAACTGGGGATAAAGAGCTAGTAGATCCTATTTAATCAATTAACAGATTAATAGATAGCCCACTATTATGACTATCTCTTTCTGATTGGGTAGACTGTGTAGTTTGAAGGAATCTTAATTAGTTAAAAAGTCGTTAAATTGTTATGACTAATTAGGTTTGGATAAGAAGGGGTGGAAATTTCAAAATAATCATAATGATTCGCAAGCCTGATTACAACTTATCCATACACTTATTTATAGGCCAAAGGACTTGTTAACTAATTTTAGCTAACTTCCATCTTTTTATTATATTTATATAGGGTTAAGAAACATCGGCATTCTAAAGTATTTTTTTCATTCACATTTAGTGTTCTAAAGTATTCTATGGTTTACCTAACACCCTCAAGTATTTTCTCAAGTGTGTCCAGCACCCTAAATTAGTTTTTGTTGCTTACAACACCCTAAGTTACCTAAATTGTTAAATGCAAAATTGTAAAAAAAAAAAAAAAAAAAGGGAAAAAAAATCAATAGAGGGTGATGATGAACACATTTAAAAAAATATTTCAGGGTATTGGACGTATCACAAAATAATTTAGGTCATTGGATGCACCGAGAAAAATATTTTATGATATTAGATGCACCTTAACTTTATTTGTATATCATATTGTTATTGTATCAATCGAGTGTTTGATTGAAAAAAAAATATGAGAGATGAGGAGATAGGAACTCTTGGGGAGGAATTTATATAAGGATTTTATTGAGTATCAATAAAAAAAATTGTTAATTTATGTAAGCAAGACGGCGGAAGATTATTTGTTGCATGTTTTAAAATGTTGATAATGCGTGAAGGACCAAGGAACTATAACATACTTGCTCCTTGTTTATATTTAATTTTCACTTTTCTTGCAGTATAAATGGTTTTACTACTTTGTAAAATTAAAAATTATAGTAATTATAGTAAATTTTTTACCACTATACAAATATGTTTTTTTTTTCCACAAATCGTTTCCAACCAAATAACATGAAAAATCATTAATTTTTTGTCACTATACATACTCGGTAGCGTTATTTTTGAACAATAGTTTTTGTGCGTATTGATTTTTGACCACATAATTCCAATTTGACTTGTGAGCAATTTAGCGTGTAAAATAATTAATCAAGCACAGTTACGTTTTTCAAACAATTAGGCAATAATAAATTCAAAACAATTGAATTGCATCTCCAAAATTTGGCCCATTATCACCAGTTCAGTCTCATTCAGCCTCCACTAAATTTAATGCAAACCAAAAAAAAAAATTCAGCCTCCAAAATTTGGCCCACTATCATAGTAGTTGGGTCTAACGGAATGGGCTAGTTCTTCATAACATAACGAACCAAGGTTCGAATTCTCTCTAGAAGAGGTTCCTATATTTAGTGCTTGATAGTGCCTCAAATAAAATTGTCACCAATAGGAGAATACTTGTGCCTAGCAAAAAAAAGTTAATGCAAAAAAAAAAAATCATGCAAATATATCATAGACAGATAGAAAAAAATAAACGAGTGTAATGAAATTATGTAAATTTAGCTCCCACTAAAAAATCTATGTCTCTCTCTTTTCAATAAAATAATTCATTTTTATAAAAATTTTAAATGTTTAAGTTATTTAGTCGCATGGTTAATATTTTTTTAAAAAGAATAATAGATCGTATTAAACATCAAAATCAATTAGACAGTGGAATTTCTAGCTAGGTTGTTTAAACTGTCCACACACCCCTATATAGATCACATACATCTGATTCCTCATGAGCATATAAAAAGTAAATATTCACACCTCTTCGCAAGGTTATGCAAAAGAATGTCACACACGCACATCTTTCTAATAAAATCATTGTTTAAGACGAAAATTAAAAATGTACGTGCGCTAAACATAAAAAGTTCACATTTATTCTTTAAACTCATCACTCTAAACATGAAAAACAAGATACTTTGTCACACGCAAGTGCTTTATATTTATTGTTAGTCCATCACGACATAACACATGATCGTACAGAACACTATGGAATCTGTTGTTTCATTTATTTATTTTTATTCGTTTATTCTTTTTTTTTTTAAATATTTTGAAGAACATGCACTAATGATATGAGATTACAAGCAAGAGACCTATGACCTCTGATTTACAAGGAAACTTTCATAGCATTAGTCTATAGAGCCCTTTGGCTATTTCCCTTATTCTAACAATTCTTACTTAAAGCAAATTATTTAGAACATAAGACCACCACCATCATCATCATCATCACTTTCCTTCCATCGATTGATCAGTAAGGTTTTTGTCCAACATATTTACCAGGAGGATCATAGTTGCAGCCAATGAAAGTTCCTCCATTGTTACACCTCACTTTAGCACAACCAAGACGAATCGAATTTCTCCACACCACGTTAGTATAGTGCCCACACTGTTTCCTGGTGGCGCATGAGTTGCTATTGTAGTCATAATCCGCCTTCTCGTCTACCCACAGCTTCACGGCAGCTGCACCACTCAGTTCACCGGTGCTGCCAGCAAAGTTCTCACTTTACTTGCCACCACCACCAGAGTGGATCAGCTGGCAGTCAGCCTTGCGTTGGTCAACATAGCTCTGTGCAAAAGTGGTCACAGTATCATCCCAAGCTATGTTAGGAACACCAACTTGTGATCTTGCTGCGTTGTGGGCAACCACTTAATCTTGTGGTGAATCTTGAGCATTGGCTATGGGGGCAAATAGAAAGATGAAGAAAAAAACTGAAAGCTTGGAATATGACAACCCCATTATTGTTGGATGAGGTGAGTGATGAAGAAATGGGACGCCGCGGGGAGGAATTTATAGGGATTTGGGTATGGGAAAAATTGTCTAAGCGTGTAGTTAATGGAACTGATGATAAACTAGTAGACCTTATTTAATTAATTAATACATTGCCCACTATTATGACTATCTCTTTCTGATTGGGTAGACTCTGGTTTGAAGGGATCAAAATTAGTAAAACAGTTGTAAATTGTGAAATATGACTAATTGGATAAGAAGGGGGACAATTTCAAAATTATCATAATGGGTGGCGGGCTAAGAAACTAAATCTTTCTTTTTATTCCCGCTGTTGAATCATATTAATATTTGGTGAAAAAATATTTTTATGGCTAAATTATATGAGCCCTCTAATTTTGGATCATGCACATATAATCTCCCTAATCTTTGAAATCCTATAATGAATCACCTAAACATTTTATCCTCCCATAGAATTAGTTTTGTACAGTCTATTTTCAAGGAAAAATATCACCCACAACCAGTTGGATACACGGCATTCCCAGAATTTTCATTTATTGGATACTATTAGAATTCAACCAAGTTTTCATGACATAAATTCAAAAATTCATAACTCCCAGTAGTGTACAAATCAAAATGACACAAATGACTTATCAAATTAAAGCTTAATATGTCTACTACTTAATTGGAAAGTTTCAGAATTTTTAGAGATCATTTGTTTATCCAAAAACACCACAAAATCAGGGTACATCGCAGGAATCCTATTCAACAGAAAATCCAGTTTTCCATTTTGAGTTTCAATAACCCAAAATTCACAACCCGGGGCTATTCCCACACTGTTTTTCATATAAAACACAATGGTAACATCAAAATGAACAACCTCCCACTCATTCCCCATTTCCTGTTTTGGCATAAAAATTCAAAATAAATTCCAACAATTACCAACTTCCAATTTCAGCATCAAACTTGTGTCATATGATTTCTAATCATCATAAAACACCAAACACATAACCAAAATGCCATGACTTCTCTAAGCCCTAACTTGAATAAAATTAGGGCAGATATATACTTGCCAAAATACTCATTCAGCCAACACAACCAATAGCTCAAATTGAAGCCAATACTCACCTCTTGCTTCTCCTTAGCTCCTTTCTTTGGTTTTCTAGCTTTTGTTCTTGGATGACGGCTCAAAACACCTCCTCTTGAAATTATAAAACCATAGAAATGAAACTCTCATCAAGAGGAACAATATTTATGAAGGGTATTTGAGCCATAGATGAGGTTAAGGAGGTGAAAATCACAAAAAATCACCGTACCTTACTCTTTGTTCTTCCAAAACTCACTTTCTCTTTCCTTGCTTCCTTTGGCCGACTTTGTGGCTATATGAGGATGTGAGAGAGTGTTTTAATTAAATATCTACTCCCACTCTCTTGCTCTTAGATGCATGGCCGACCTTCCTATTAGAAAAGTGAGGAAATATTTTAATTTCATATTCTCTCTCACACTCTTTCTCTTTGGCCGTCCAAATAAACCAAAAAGGTGAGAAAATATTATAATCCAATTCTCTTTCTTTGATTTGGTGTCTTGACCGACTTTTTAGATGAATAAGACGGTGAGAGAATTCCATTAATCAAACCTCCTCTCTTTTCTTATAACATAGCCGAAATAATTGACTTGAGGGGAGGGAGTTGTGTTAACAAGGATCTCTTCCTTTCTCTTGATATGCTTTTGACCCTTTTGACCCACCTTTCTTAGGAAAAGATGAACAATGGTATTAATTAAACTTTCCCTCCCTCTTTCCCTTATGATTTGGACGAAAAGCATTATGAAATGGAAAGGGGAAAGCTCTTGAAATATCCTCTTTACTTTAGTTGCAATTGTTGACCAAGTCTTCATCTTTTGCTAACTTGGTCAAATTGCCTCCATATGTCATATTTAGTAGCCAATATGTAGTTTCTCTTATTTTTCCTCTTGTCATACGTAAATCATGGCCCTTTGAAGAAGAAGATGATCTTATAAAATATCATCTTGCAATATAATATTTAATTGCCAATTTAGCATGTGAAAATTGACTTTTCTTCTTTTTCCATATGGCACCTAAAGCTTCCACATGGCATGATTTATGGCCAAGTGAATATTTTCCATTAATATAAGGAATTTTGGTGACTGAAATTTGGGATATTACACTTATTTAGTTTTAAAGGATAAGGGTCTTTTATACACACATGGATTTTCATGAGTAAATAAGCATATGTGTGTCTGCTTGCAGGGCTGCAACTGCATAAACTACTTGGTTAGAATAGATCTTAATTAAATATATAACAAATTATTAGTTAGCTAAAACTTAATGGGATGGAAGTTTCAAACTAATCATAACGCGTGAATGACTAGAAAACTATACAGTCTTCTTGCTACTTGTTTATGTTTCTAAAAGGTTGCCGTGTTCCAATTGAGTTTTCAAAAAATAGATTTAAAAAAAAAAAGCAATTAAGTGTACATTTTGATGTTGACAATAAAATAATTAAAAAATTACTTCATATTTTCTTGCTTTAGTACCTCAGACTTATTTTTAGTGAGTTTTTTCCCTTTTAATTAATTAGATACGAGATTTATATTATGCCAATGAGAATAAAAGATAGATTTTTTCCCAACTAATATACTGTATACACAAAGATTGAGTATTAAATTCCCTACCAATTTATTTAACCTCCACGCTAACCTATGATATTTCTTTTGGTGAATTATTATATATTACAGTTTATATTGTATAGATTTTTAGAATATAAAGGTTCAATGTTTGAATTTTCTTGTTTCGTATTGGCTTTGAGCCATTCGGTTTAGCTGGGATAAGTGTGGAAAATAACAAAAGGTCTTATAAATTGAAATCTCTCCGAAGAGTTAATTGTGATTAATTCCAAAATATCCCTTAGCCAACTTAAATGACTAAAATTATAGTTTTTTATATAGCTAGTTGACTAATAAGTCATATTTAAGCATTATCAAATAAGGTTGTCAAATTTACGAGTTTGAGCAAACTCAAGACCATGACACCTAAACTCATCGTAAGTTTGGATAGTGATTGAATCTGTAAGAGTTTGCCTATATCAAAAAATTATAGCTATTAAATATAGAGGACTAAATAATTAAAATACACAAAAGGGCAATAACTTGATTAAAATATATTTCTAATCTAAATCTGTGAAAATATATTTATCAAAATCCATAGATTTTATTATACTCAATGCAGAAATTTCTGAAGTTCAAATACAAAAATCACTAAACATGATTAAATCTAAAAAATGATTATAAATTTTACAAAGATCATCAAATATTGGATTATCATTAATTATCATTAAAGTTGTCAAACTGATAATAGAAATATAAAATTATAGATAAACTTTTAAAATTATATTTTTATTATACAATTACTAAAATATATAATTATGTAATTAAAATATTATCTATAACAAAAATTGTGTAAATATAACATTAATAATTTTTTTATAATTATTAATGAATATCATTCTACGTAAGTAAATATAAAAAATACAAGTTTTCATATACACGATCCAACCTCAATCCACAATCTAGTTCAGTATTGACTAAAGTATACGTTTAGTCCCTTAAATGTATAAAGTATATTTTTGGTTCTATATTTCTAACACCGTTAATGCTTCTAACAAAAAATGTTGACACAAAAAATTTAAGTGATGACTGTGCAGCTGACAAAACATATTTAAGTTTTAATTGTTAATATAATCACTACTACAAAATATGGATTTAGCGGCGCCATTCTTATGGCACTTCTTCAAATAAACGCCAGAGGAGACTTTTTATTTTTTTAAAAAAAAAATATATGTGACAGCTATGGCGCTTGAGCAGGAAAGCGCCATAGTTGCTTAATACATAGGGGTTATTTTTTTAAAAAAAAATTAATCCCTTTACTACTATTAAAAAAAACAAGCGTATGACAACTATGGAATAATAAAAATTCCGTAAGTGTCAAAGCTCCATTACTATGATAAGATGCTTTCTTCTTGAGAAAGTTTGTCTATACTAAAAAAAAAAATTTAAATTTAAGAATCGGTTTAGAGGTCAAAACCAAGAAATAAATCATCTTTATTAAAAAAGATTTTAATTTTTTTAATAAAATCCTTGGATGGCGCTTCACTATGAAGGGCCGGCCTAGATGTGGCCTTAGATGGTGCTTGGAGATCGAGCACCAGCCAAGGTTTAGCCTTGGACGGCGCTTGATTTCCAAGCACCGTCTAAGGCACTCAAAGTAATTCAAGGCACCTGATGGTGCCTTGAATATAGCCTTGGACATTTCGACAAAAAAAAAGACCCTTGGACAGCGCTTGGTGCTTTCAAAGTAATTGATATTCAAGGCACCTGATGGTCATAGAAAGCACCACAATCAAATGGCATACTCATGCAGCAGCCTGTTCGGTCCTTCAACTGGAACAGACTTTTAATCAACTTTACATGTTAAACTTAAGCACATGCAGTAACGTTGCCAAGCAAACAAGAATCTTAAATTTTACACACCACATCACAAATTCTTCGAAATATAATCCGTAGCCAAGCAATATAGTACAATTTGCATACCGAAATTTTCAGAAATTAGGGAAAGTTTGCTCTTTATTTCATGGATCAAGGGTCAAGTCAACATACAAGGAAAGAAGGTGCACATAATGATTCTGAAACTATCAATTCCTAGGGACCAAGTTCAAGTATTTAACACTCATTCTATTCAAGAAAGGTAAAGTTTTTTAATTTAGTCTGAATAATTTTCCCAAACAAATGTCCTGAGGTATTCATGCTAGACAACGATAGAAGCATATACTTCCATTTATTAGGGCCAAAAAGTGCTAAATAAGAAATTCCACCACTGTTTATTCACTAAGGGTCATCCATTGAAAGCTGACCGATGAATCCCAGAACTCATATACTCCCGTTAAATGGTGAAAAAAAGCCCCGTCACTCAACAACCTGACTTAGGGAGCTAAAGACAGGGAACTCATCTGATCCTTTTATTTATTTATTTATTTAAATTTTTGAAAGATCAACTCAGGATACTTAATTGTTGTCTTCTGTAGTATAAGTTTTAACCTTCTACGAGATAGACACATTTTCCTTAAAGTTTGTCACCAATCTTGCCTCCACTAATCTCTCTATTTTCCAGTCATTTTCTAATTGAGATACTCACTCCACCCTAGCCATGTGACTTCTTGTTGAATTGTTTCCTTGAATTCTTTCTACTTTCAAGTTTATACTCGTGTTTGTTTGTTATTACCACTGCTTTGATTCCCTATAAGATGGTGACACTACTATAAAAAGGGGTTTTAATGTCCCTATTTTAGCACTTTTAACATCCAAAAACTGGGGGACGTCTATGTGGGGGGCGTAGTATGTTTTAAGAAAAGGCGTCCCAAAAAAATGGGACATCTAAGGTGAGACGTTAGACGTCCCAAATATCAATTTGGGACATCTAAAGTCCTCCACAGGGGGACGTTAGACGTCCCAATTCTGTATCTAGGACGTTAAAAGGTTTGATTTTTTTTAAGATGATTAATTTCATTCTACATTACCCAGCGATTTCAAACTACAGAAACAAAATAGAAAATGGATTTATAAACGACAACTCCCGTTACAAAATGGTAAGGATATCCAGCACTACAATCTTTACTACATTTACATACAATATCAACTCATACAACCTACTACTATATACATGTACAATAACAACCAGAAAGTGTCAAAACACTGTCATCACATAACTACAAACTGATATAAATAAAAGTTTACTGCTCTATATTTTGAAGAAGATGCCCAGCCAAAAGGTTTCTAATCAAATTAAGGTCTTCACGTAGGTAGGCATCTTCATTATCAAAAATCTGAAAATTAGAAAATAAGCTTTGATGAAATGAATCAAGCAAATGAATTAATTAGCATTTCAATTAGAACACCAAAAATATTATCATTTGAGAATGAAGAAGTGATTACCTTTTCAAAATCGCTAGTAATTCCACTTTGAGTGGTGTTATACATATAAAGTATAACATAATATCCGCATTCAGTGTTGCCAAGTTGTTGAGGGCACTTTAAATCAAAGGCATGCAATTGGTTGTTAAAATCAATAAAGGTAGTCTAAAACGACCCTCAATGAAACAATTAGAATCAAAACTACTTACTATTAGATAAAACCACTTTGGCTTTTTAACAATTGTACCCTCACGTGACCCGCCTAGGACTCTATATGTTTGACAAACACTATCATGAAAATCAAAATCAACAGAAATTAGAACAATTCATTTTTTTAAGAGTTAATAAAATACAAACAAAATAACTTAGTGTAGAAGACAGATTTTGTATCTTTGTCTAGCCTTTTACGCAAGGGATCAAACCAATAGACTAGGTTGCGGCGAGGACATATAACACAAACTCCAGTGGTAACTATAACATGTACAGATTAAAATGAAGTTAAATGACAAGGCAATTATTTATTAAACATCTTAAATTGACAAAATAAAAATACGAACTGTTGAACAATGGGTGCTAGATAACAATGAAGTTTGGTCTCTCTCATTGCGTAGCCCACATAGTGAGTCCTATGCGCCACAGTATTGGTATCCCCTGTCGTATTCACAGGGCATAAGAATCCATACCAATCACGTCTTTCCATGCTTGTGCAGAGGCCATGGAAGATGCTATAATAGAATTAAAATAAGGAATGAATTATTGAATGTATGAAATCAAAAACCACTAAACGAATTCTATGGGAAAATTGAAAAAAAACTTACCAGATTGTAAATTTCACCCAGCCTGCATCTATCTCCTCCAACCTAATAAACTGCTTGAGATTTGGATTGTCAATCGTGTAGGAATACTCCAATGTAAGGCCCACAATCCCTTCAGGCATCTTCAAGTCAACTTGTTTAATGCCCTTGTAGATCTGTTGCAGCCGTGCTAAGTAGGGCCATTTCCTCGCATCTTCGTCATCCTTTTAGAACATCAAAAAACAAATTGTTATTAGGATTGCAACAAAATTTCAGTAATAGTAAGGTAATGCCTACCATTGGAGGTGTTGCCTTTGAACCAATAAGATTTTGAGGCCAAAGGATGAAAGATCCTATCCCCTGACCTAACGTGCTAACCTCTGGATCAGAAATAGGGATGGTTGTACCTTCTTCCCCCTTTCTAACACTCATCACATTCACCTTACGAAAATCCTCCGAATATGTTAATGATAGTAGGTGGTAGCACGTGTGTGAACGAGAGCATCGGCAACAACACGCAATAGTGGATCCTCCAAATAGAGGGTGGAAGGCTCTCCCGACGCTGGAGTAGGAGAAGGGTTGCTAAGTGGTTCCTCTAGAGGGTTGTAACTTCCTTTGGTGCTATTGAAGGCCAGGGATTATTGAGTTCTATGCTTGTCCCTTGCCCTTTGCGATTCGAACATCTTTGCCATTTCAAGTTGAAGGTCTAGCAATAGCTCTTGTCGGAGCTTGTCACGAAGGTTGGCCTCGAGCTCTCGTTAGAGGTCCTCTCGAATCTTGGCCACAAGGTCCTTACTAAGTCCAGCTTGTGACAAATAACGTAAGTCTCGTCTAAAACACCTCGCGGCACTAACTCCCCGTGTCTCTCCTCGAACACGACCAAGGTCATCTGCCTTCCCAATAGCCATTGACAAGATGTCCATCCATCTACTTGGATTGAATGAACCTTGGCTACTTTGATCTTCCGGTTCATCCTGTAGCATACAGTTTATCGTAAATGTATCGAAACCACTCTCGATATGCAAAAAATTAGGTACTTATGGTATAACTACTTATAATCCTCGCAGCAACCTCAACAACAACCGGATTTATGTACTTCCCAGCCTCAATCCTCCCTACTTTCCATTGTTTGTGACGTGGAAGAGGTGTCGGGGCCTGGATAACAACGCTAGGATCAGATTCCGCTGCTTCCTTCATTTTCTCTAACTCTTCTTGTATCATTTGCCGCTCAAGCTTCCGATATCCACCACGAGACATGTAATGTTGATATTTATTTTCTGATTGCCTCTATGCATTTGCTGCACTTAATTTCTATTAATGAAAAACAACAAAAAATAAATCAACGATATCAAGTATATGAAAATTAAAAGCTCTATATCATGATGACAGAAATCTTACAAAAAACTCAGGATCTGCCCGTGATGCAGCAAACAACCTCCAGTCCTCTGTAGACAAATATGAATAATGTGTATAAATATGAATGTACCTTGCTGTTAGCTTGTTCTTGAAACCTTTCCATCGTATACGAACCTCATCCATCCAGTGCCTGTACATCTCCTTGGTGTCTGGGATATCGTATGTTTGCTGCAAGGTAAAACATAAGATTATTATATTTGAAACAATAGAAATAAAGCTACAATTACCATAGATGCATCAAAACTTATATGCCAAAAGTTGCTGCCAAATCATGTCTTTCATTTTTAGGGGAACCAATCTCCAATTATCGTTGTTAATGCGCACTTTGCTTCGACCCAAAAACCCTACGTAGCTAATGAAGTGGTCTTCGTCAGGACCAACTGGATTCAGATTGTCATCGAAGTCTATATGCAACTCTCTTGTTGATGTTCATGATGTGCAATTAATGCTCCCATCTTTGTACAACCTCTAATCCTCCTTCTTGCACGGGTTCATCTCTAGGCCTTTTATCATTGCTAGGGCTTTCATCATCTCTACGCCTTTCGTCAGTACTAGAGTTGTCCATATTCCTATTAACACAAAAAGCATCGTCTGAAACGTAAATAAATTGCAATAAAAATAAAATAAACTAAGCAGGAGTAAAACAAATAAAACACATAGTTCTCGTTTATAAATTAAGGTCTTACTCTATATTATTTCCCATATTCCTTCACCATGGTCATTTCTTACAGCATATTTGTCATCATCTACCAATTCTACTTCATTTGTTTGAGGTGGAGTTGTTGTGAAAGGTGGTGTGTCGTCAAGGTTGAAGGTCAGATCACCATACTTCTATTTTTTACTTTTAAGGACAATGGACATGTTTTTGCTCGCAGGATTGGTGACATAAAACACTTGTTTCGCCTGGCTTGCTAGAATGAAGGGCTCATCTCTATAGCCAACTCTTCGAAGATCGACTGAGACAAATCCAAATTGTTTATCTATTACCACAGCATTATTGCTAACCCACTTACATTTGAATAAAGCAACTTTGAACTTGTTGTATGTCATCTCCCATATTTCTTCTATAACTCCATAATAGACCATATATGCTAATATGGGGTTTTTGTTTCTCGAACTGGAAAAGTGCATAGCTTCAGCTTCTACCATGACCCCACTATTTTGCATGGTACTTCTATCATCTTGCTCTTTCGTATAGAAAGAATAGCCATTTATATCATAACCGGTCCAAGTAATGACCTGAAATGAAGGCCCCCAAGCTAGCCACTCTATTGTCTTAGACACACCAGTCTCGTGCAAAATCTTTTCCTCGAACCACTACATGAATGTCTTGTTTTGCTCAATGGAAATTTGCATGTCATTCTTCCTTGGATTCTTGTTCTACAAAGTCTTTCTGTGTTCATCGATGTAAGGTTGAACTTCTTCCATATTATTTAGGATATACAAGTGGGCTTGCAACACCTCTTCACGAGGAACATTCTTCACTTTCAGTCCTCGTGTTCCCTTACTTCTCCCCTCTTCATGCCGAGATTGTTCCTTCTTCCCTGGCATATAATCTTTACAAAACTTCATAGCCTCCTCAACTACATATCTTTCTACTATTGAGGCTTCTGATCGATAAGGATTTTTAGAATACCCTTTTAAGATCTTCATGTATCGCTCAAAAGGGTACATCCACCTTTGGTAAACTGGACCGTAGAGCCTTACCTCCCTTACCAAATGAACTACCAAATGCACCATTATATCAAAAAATGAAGGAGGAAAATGCATCTCTAGTTGTGACAAAATCATGTAACCCTTATTTTCCAGTTTATCTAACTTTTCAGTGTCAATGACTTTGTTACAGATAGCATTGAAGAAAATGCACAATCTTGTTACAGTAGTTCGTACTTCATCTTTCATTATGCCTCTAATAGCTATCGGTAATAGTTGTTGCATCAACACATGATAATCATAGGACTTCATTCCCACTAACTTCAAATTGTCCATTGAGACACATCTTCTCATATTCGAGGAATACCCTTGCGGCACCTTAATTTTAAGCAAACACCTACACAAACTTCTTTTCTCTACTTTTGATAGTGTATGCGCTGCTGGCTCCATGTATGCCCTCCTACCATCATCTCTTAGTTGTGGATGTAACCGTTCTCTTACTCCCATATCAATAAGGTCTAATCTCACACTAATCCCATCCTTAGTCTTCCCTGGTATGTGAAAAAGCGTAATGATAAGGCTATCACAAACATTCTTCTCTATATGCATCACATCAATACTGTGTCTTATGTCAAGCGAACGCCAATGTGGAAGATCAAAGAAAATGGATCTCTTCTTCCATATGTTCTTCTCATCTGCAGTCCTCTAATTCTTACCAAAAGTGACATTGATACGTTCCACTCGACTGTAAACTTCCTCTCCGATTAATGACTTTAGAGCCATTCCATGCTCCGGTAAGCCGTTAAAACACTTTCTTAGCTTACGATAAGGTAAGTAAGAGTTCCTTACGGATTGATGCCGTCTGTACAAAGCCCAAGCCGAAGGTTTCTCAGCTCACTGCTAAATTGAGGGAACATTTCATCTATTTTTTGTCATTGTGGAGAGTCAGCTGGGTGCCGAAGATATTTCCCATAAGATATTCTCTCATCAGAGTGCCATCTCAACTTCTTTGCTTTTGTTGTAGTCGCAAACAAATGTTTAAAACATGGTATTATTGGAAGATACCACATAACCTTTAAAGGTTGCCTTTTAGTTGTCACATCGCCACAACACCATCTCTTTTCACTTTGTATCGTGCAGTTTTACACTTAGGACACTCACTAAGACCTCCATATTCATTTATGTATAGTACGTAGTCATTAGAGCAAGCATGTATCTTTTTATACTCCATACCCATTGTAGACAGGATATTCTTGGCCTCATACATATGATTTGGAGGTACATTATCCTCTAGAAACATATCACACAATAGTTCAAGCAGCAATGTGAAACTACTATCGGTCCACCCACAAGTTGCCTTTAAGTTAACCAAATGCAATGTTCCCGTCAGTCGTGTGTACTTACTCCCAGGGTACAGTGGTGTCTCTGCATCACTCCACAGGCTGTCATACTCCTGCGACTGTGCAAAGGATTCTACCTCAACATCATGAATCATTTTCTCCATTCTATCTTCATCTATCACATCCACATCTTCCTTCTTGTGCGACGGACAATCCGTTACTTCCTCACCATGCCATATCCATCTTGTGTATCATAAATTTATTCTATCACAAAGGAGGTGATCCTTTATGACATCAACATCTCGTCGACTCTCATTCAAACAATTGACATAAGGACAAAAATACTTCCCATTTTTGGTTGGAGCATTCTTTCTAGTGAATTCAATAAATTCTTCCACCCCTTTCTCATATTCTTCACTAGTTCTCAAAGCATTCATCCAGCTGTGATCCATTTTGTTACCACTTAAGCCATTCCCAATAACACTCACACGTTTAGTACAATTGTCAACGATATATGATGGGATTTCCTTTTTTCAACAAAAACTTCTATAGCATTTCCCGTTAAAAGTAAAACATCCTAAAATTTCAAGCAACCCCATCTCTCCACTACACGAATAATAATCATACTACTTACTATATTATATTAAGGAAACTACATTAATAATCTTACTAATATAATCTAAAAAAAATAAAATCAATCATATTAAAGAAACAAAAATTACTCTGTTTAATTGTTGTTAATTTCATCAAAATCATTCAAAAGCTCTATTTATTTATAATAATATATATACATATTTTCCCTCTCAATTCCCAACCTCCAAACATATAAAACAAACATTTCCAAGCTCCAAACATATCAAACAAACAATATATTAACGTGATATTTCCTGTTGGCTAGGTTTTCAATTATTTTCACTAAAAAAAGTAAACATCATGTTTAGCCAATATATATAAGCTCAATTAACAAATTCATTTCTATGTGAGCTACAATTTATATTTCAACAAGAAATTTAACATCCTGTTTCACATTGCAAGTTTTAATTTAATTTCTTCAACAAAATTTATATTTCAAAAAGAAAATAAACTATACTGTTAAAAACAAGAATGAAAATAAACTAACCTGATGAAGGCACGGTGGAGGAGGTACACCGATGTTGTGCACGGTGGAGAAGGAACGCCGGAGGGTGGAGAAAGCAAAGAAGACCACGGTGTGTGGAGGAGGTGTGGATGACAATGGAAGGAAGGAGGTGGAGGAGAGAAAAAACCAAGACACTGTGGATGAGGGGGTGGTGCGTGCGTCGTCTTCAATGGAAAGGAGGTGGAGAAAAAACCAAGAAGGTGTAGAAGAGGTGGGTCAATGGCCTACAATGTAAGAAGAAGGAAGAGTAAAGTTGAAAGAAGGGAGGAGGTCGATGGTGATGAAAGAGGGAGTTGTTTGGTTAAAAAGGAGGGAGGGTGGCTGGAGAATGGAGAAGATGCATGTCAGACAAGTGTCTGACATGCGTAGGGACACCTTTAGGCATCCCAAAAATATTTAGGACGCCTAAAGTTTGACTTTAGGCATCTCAAATGCCATTTGGGATGCCAAAGTATGGGTTTAGATGTCCCAAAATAATTTTGGGACATCTAAACCCATCTTCTGGTGCTAAAAATTTTTTCCAACATTTATATTGGATGCAGGAAGAACTTTAGGCATCCCAAATTCAAATTTGGGACGTCTAAAGGTTTCCCTACATACATATAATTACGAAATTGCCACCGCCTGCCTTTTTAATCACCCAATTTAAATTTGGGACATCCTTTGGGGTGGTTATATCCTAATTCTGTAGTAGTCTGAATAACAAAGATGGTGATATTTGGGATCATTGTAAATTTTTCACTCTACCCCTGATTGTATGGCATGATATGGTTCATCATTTATGATTTAGAAATTAGCCTCACAATTTGCCAATTCTTCTTCTTCTTCTTCATCCCAACTCTATGCATAACCTTGTTGTATAACCTTGCTTTTCTTACATTTGCACCCAGGGAACTTACCTTTTTCCTAACTCTATATATTGTCTGTGGCCCTTTATAACCTTGCTTTTCTTACATTTGCATCCAAGGCACTTATCTCACCAACTAGGACATGTCTTAAATATCTTTGCAATGTATTTGTGTTACTTTTGGTTTCAAATAAATCAGTTTATCATGTTACTTCAAAGGTTTTCTTCATTCCACCATTAAGTAGTCTTGTGCAAGAAAATTGATGCACCAATTTTCTTCTACAATCCGTGGTGCTTGCTATTGGTTTTTGAAATACTTTCTGTTCAACAATCAGACACTTTTTTATGTGTTTCTTTCCAATTACAGATGATATGGGAATTATACAGTTGATACCACTGAGTTTTAAACCTGTGTATAGATCACAGTTGGGTCGAATCATGTTTGGGTTTTTTGGTGGGGAGGAGGGAAGTGGGAGCAAGGATGTGTTTTCCCTTTGCTAAGAAAGTAGAATTCTGGCTCTTTTTAACGTATATTGTCGTGTTCTTTGTTGGCTATTTTTATATGATCTAGTCATAGCAGCCTTCTGATAAAAAAGGGGGCTGAATTTCATGAAAATGTTCTAACAATGGTATTAGATCCTATTCATATTTTTAAGTTCTTTGTGTTTCTACTGCTATTGTAGGCTCTCCATTTTTAGTGTATGTTTCCAAATTAGGAAGCTGCCTTGCATAGCGATGCTGATCACCAGATTTGATACTCATTTGTTTTGATCATGAATCAATAGAGGTATTACTGTATTCTTGCAATTTTAAATAATTTGTCCATTCACAAAGTCTATTACTTTTACCAGGAGCAAACTCGGAAAGAGAAAGAAGAGCTTGGTGAAGGATGCATGAGGAGAACCGGAGGAAGGTTGAAGAAGCTCACTGAAGGAAAGCTTTAGACCAGCAGAGGAGAGAGGAGGAACAATATAGAGAGTTAGAAGAGATAAATGAGACATATTTACATTAAAAGATATTTGAATAGGAAGATTGTTGGTATTAAATTTCATTTTCAAACTTTTAAATTGTTATTTGAAAATATTGAGTTGTAGGAATAAGAATGTTGAAATTATAGATTGAATTATACTCTTAAAAATGTTGGGTCTCTTCTCAAGTACTAGATAGTGGGTTAGAAGAAGAAATAATGTAGATGTTTGAAAAAAAAATACTTTTTAGACCGGTTATGTCTACAACTGGTCTAAAAACTTTTACTTTTTAGACGTGTTGTAGACACAACCGGTCTTTTAGTTCGATTGTGTCTACAACACGTCTAAAAAGTAAGAGTTTTTAGACTCTACAACCGGTTTAAAAAGTCATACTTTTAGACACAAACCGGTCTAAAAAGTCATTTTTCCACTGGTGGGTATTCGATTCCCAATGACTACGGTAGGCAATATGTTAATTATGTGTACTGCGACTAAAATACAGTCTCCTCAAAATTCCTTTGGCATGTTTGCATGAATTTGTAGAGCATGTACTATCTCAACAATATACTTATGCTTGTGCTCAACCACACCATTTTGTTGTTGTAGGATGTTTGAGCTAGAATGCCCTTTTCATTACAATATTTCTGCAGCTCAAGAGATTTAAATTATGTACCATTGTCTATTCTCAAACACTTAACTCGCTTGTTATATTGTGTTTCTGCCATGTTCATGAATTTCATCAAAAGGTTACTCACATCTGATTTGTGTTTCATTAAATAGACCCAAGTAACTATACTAAAATCATTAATAATAGTGAGAAAGTATTGAGCTTCTGTTAACGAAGGCACCTTATATGGTCCCCACATGTCATAATGGATTAAATCAAAAGAAGAAATACTCTTAATTGAACTATCTCCAAATGTCAATCTAGTATGCTTTACCTTATTACAAGAATCACATACTTCATTATCTTCTAAACCAAAAATTAATGAGCCTCATCTTCTCTTTTAAAGCATGCCTGAGCCTCCAATGCCACAGTCATGAATCCCTAGGTCTTACTACCATAAGTGCAACTCTTCTCCCTAGTGTTAATTCTAGAATGTAGAGCCCCTCATGGTATCTCCCCATCCCAATCACACTATTTATGCATAAGTCTAGTGTTATGTATAAGTAAGCTATGTTTATTGTAGCTTAGTTTGATAACCCTGTAATGAGACCCTTTTGTCCACCTATCTCACTATTCAATGTTTGCATAAGTTGTTGATACTATGCAAGTGTGAGACAAGGCACTGGACTCTCAGATGTGTTCGCATGCGCTGCCTTTGGTCCATTACGCCTATCATTCTATGAGCTTGATCTGTCTCGTCGCTCTCTATTTGGCTTCCTCTAATTGGAAGGATAACTTATGATTTCATAGTGGTTATCCTTGGTATGTCCAAGCTTTTGGTAGTGCCTACATTGAGGTTTTTCTTTCCTCTCATCCCTGGCGTTCTTCATTTTTTGAACTTGAAAGGCCATGGTATTAGGGTTAGTTTGACATAACACAAATATGTGTCTTTGCTTCTCGTCTTTCAAGGCCAAATGATGCGCTGCCCTTATACTCATCAGGGGTTTTATGCTAAGGATATGGGTTTTAACTGCAATAAATTCCTCATTTAATCATATAAGAAACTCATACAATTGTTCCCTATCCTTGGCCTCCATTATCTGCTTCTTAATGTTACATTTGCAACTCCTGCAAGTACACCTTGGTGGGGGTATCAAAGACGCTACCTCATCTCAAAGTGCCTTCAACTTAGTACTTGTTTGGAATAGCGATTGGAGCATTCAAAAGCTGTAATATCCTGATTTCTGGGATTATAGGCTTGAGAATAAGCCTAAATTAAGTGAAGAGTTATGCCCTGGTTTAGTAAGAGTCCCAGGAATGAGGAATTGCTACAAGGGTATTTTTCCAGCATGACAGTTTTATTGTAGCATATTTTTAAATAGGAAAATGATGTCCAAAAATTTTGAAATTTTATAGGATAAAAGTAGACATCCTAAGCTTTAATTTGATATGTGATGGGTAGTTTGTGTACTTATATACTAAGATATATGATTTTTCAAAGTTAGACCCTGTTTCTAAAACCAAATATGGAACAAGTAAGACTTAACGGATTTCTAGGAATTATGAACTTCCATTTAGTTGAAGAATATATTTTTCCTTAAAACTAGACTTAATATGGGTTTCATAGCCTTTAAAATCACTCTAAATGAATTTCTACAAATAAATTTATGATTTTTTTAAAGTTTGGTTTGAAATTCTGCCAACTTTTAGCCAAGGTGTGAAAATGGCAAGAATGTATGGGCAAAATAGTCATTTGGCTAGATAAAATTCAAAGCCTATATTTTCCCTTTTGTTGGTGGATGTTTACTACCAAAATATTAAAGGAGAAGGAAAATAATTACTTGGTAGCTAAATGTGCCATATGGCATCATTTTGAGCCAAGTAAAAGGGGAAGCAAAAACACATGTCATAAACTTATAAAAACTAATATCCTAAAAAGAGACGAAGAGATATTTTAACACTTTTGGTCATCTATTTCCTTCTCATTTTCATTCAGCATAGAAAAATAGAGAGAGAGAGAGGGAGGTTGGAGAAAACAAGAGCAAGAGAGAACTCGAGATTGAAGGGGCACAATCAAGGTAAGTTGCAAGCAATTCTCACTTGTTCTTGCCTTGAAATTCATGGAAACACCTCCTAATCTCTATTTCTTCTTGAAATCCTCATGTAGCAAGGCAAAATCAAGAGCGAGAAAGAGAAGAGAGGGATTGTTTTAGAGAGAGAATCAAGAGGTAAGCCATAAAACCTTGCCATCTTGGTTGATTCAAGGTGATTATTGTTGTTGTGGTTGTTTTGTGGCTTACTTTGCTTGAGTTATGATTTTTGGATGACCAAGCCCTAAGGGGAGGTGCTGACCAATTCTCAATTAATCATGTTCAAAAGATGTTTAAGTGGTTAAACAAGTGATTAGGCATGAAAGGAAGGTGATTAATGGAATGGAATCAAGAAACTCCAATTTTCCTAATTTATTGCTATTTTCGTCCAAAAGCTGTTTTGGTTGTGTTTGGATTGGATTTTTCTGGTTTTGATGATTCCATGAGGTATAGAATGGAAAATTGTGTAGGGTTCATGTTGGATGCAAAGTGACAAAAGCCCTAGAATGTAAAGTGTCAAAATACCCTTGAAAACCCTAAGTTAGGGTCTACCAATGGCATTTTCATCTTTTGGCAGTTAATTTGATAATTCCGAGGTCAAAAATGGACTCCTTGGGCAAAAATATGTAGCATTAGCATGGGTCAAAATTTCTGAAAAAGTACAGTCAGACAGGGTAAAAAGGGACTTAGACCCGGTCCCTAGGGGCATTTTGGTAATTTTACAGTCTTAGACTAATATAACCAACACAAGTGATTTGGAAGAGTCTAAAGTGATACATGAATGGATATTAACCTAATTCTTGTAAACTTAAAATTTTAGGATCGGATAGTTGTGGCCGAGCCGGAACAAGACAATTAGGCGGGAAAGGGCTATTTCAGGTAGTAAATCTATCCTTCATACACTATGCCTATATTTTATATGTTTGTGTATGCCATCTTTTGTGATATAATTAATGAACATGGGTTTTTCAGAGGAGGGCAATTAGTGCGATGAGGCACTTTTACCTGGTTGTTGAGTGAGAACTCAATCGAGGTTTACAGGTGGTGGGGGAGTGAGCCCCTAACTTATGTATACATGCCATGATGTGATATTGTTATTAATATGTTGCATAACATAGAGTATGACACATTTAAATTTTACATTTTATATGATTGATTGCCTTTTACTACTGAGATTCTCTCAAATCTCACCCTTTCCATAAATGTAGAAAGTCTGCAGCAATAGTAAACGCCTCCGAGGGCAAAATGGTATTTATCGATAATTGAAGGTTCTAGTTAAGATCAAGTGAAGATGTTGGTTATCTGAAGACCCTATAAGATTTCAAGGTTTGTAAGTATTATGTACAAACCCTGGTGAAGAAAACCTATAATGTAACCAAGCCTAATGATCATTATGATTTGACATAACCTTAGCCGTTGTAATACCCTAAATTCTGAGACTTGAGGCTAGAGAATAAGCTTGAGATTAGTGGACTGCTAAGCCCTGGTTTAGCAGGATCCCAAATTGCGATTAAGGGATAATGACTCCAAAAGTGGAAGCGGTTAGTGATAAATAACCCTTTTGGAGATTATGGTGTGATTTGGCACCCAATGTGATTCGTGTGTGCTGTGAGCAGCGCCGAAACCCTGTATTTAAGCTCAATTATGGATTAACATCTAAATTGACTTAAAATAGAGGGAAGGCGCATATTGTGGCTAAATGAAAAGATGTGAAGTGTTGGTGGTGATTAAATGAGAATTACCGTAATCAGGGGCAAAACGGTAAAGTTACCGACCGATTGGTCAGTTACCGAAGAGGAAACTCATTGGTAACTTCAAGATCAATGGTTAGGATTGATTTGTGTATTAGATCAAGGGGCGGAATCATGTGTATGTGTGTGCATGTGAGCTCATGAAGATGAAGCAAGATCTTGACAAGTGTCAAGACATGAGCCCTTGGATGAGGTCAATTTGTCAACACTCATCCTCTCTCCTCTCTTCCTTTTTGGTCAGCCTAATGAGGCTTTTAGTGGCCAAAAACTGACCTCCCTTCTTCATCATCTTCATTTCATCATCTTATCTCTCTCTCTTGTTCTCCATGGCGCCATGCTTGAGAGGAAGAAAGAGAAAACTAGAGGTGAGATTTTGCTTGGCTTGTAGTCCTCTAATGCTCTAATGTCCTTCTATAAAGTTGTTCATAGTGATGAGAGCTTCATCTCTATGGTTTTAGATTCTTGATTGGAGGTGTTTGATGGCTTGAGGAAATTTGGAAAGATGAAGAATCAAAGAAGTGGTTTGGGAAAGAGGAAGAGGTGAGTATTTGAAGACTTTTGATCTAAGTTTTGTGATTTATGGTTGAGTATTGTGAATTTCGAATTTTTCTCTGAATTTGTGTGATTTTTGAAATGCATGAATTGCCTTGTGTTTGAGTGGCAATTGGTGTCTTGATGTGTTATAGAGCTATTGGAATTGGTTTGAGAATTTGGAATGGAAAGAATGACAATGTGTGATTATGTTGTGGTTTGAAAGGTGGTATTGTATGACATGTTGCCATTTTTTGTGAAACATGTCAATATAATGTGAATTTTGTTGATTTGGTAATTCCAATGGATTCCTTGTGAAATTTTGTGTGGGAATGATGCTTGATATGAAAATTGGACCATTGGGAGCCAATTGTACAAATTTGGAATTCTGTCCAGTGGAAAGTCTGTTTGGGCAGTTCTGTTTGTGTTGCCGTTTTGAATGGGCAGATGATGTTAGAAAATTCTGAAACTTTCCAGTCTTAAAGTTCACCTCCCAAAGTTCAAAATGGACATATAACTTGTGCCATTTCGTTTTGGGAACTGGGAGTTATAGCTGTCCAAAGTTTGAGGTCGAAAATGGATTCTGTTTTGGGACAGTCTTGAATGTTTGGGAATTCTGTATTTGTGTGGTGATTTCCAGTATTGGCCAATATTTTTCCTGTGTAGAAGACTTGAATAGCTTTCATTTGGCTTTGGGATCACCTCATTTCGATTTTTGTGGAATTAGTTATGATTTTTGGAAGTTCAGCCAAGAAACTGGATTTCTTGGGCCGCGGCCCGTGGATTCTGGGCCGCAGCCCAAATGTTTCTGGGCAGTTTTGGGCCGCAGCCCATGGATTTTGGGCCCCGGCCCACCCCCAAAAATCAGTGTTTTGTAGTTTTAAAAGGTGATCTTTGGTCAAGTGTTTCCCAAGCCTTTAGGCATATGTTTGGGCTTTAATTAGCCTCCTAAAGGTCATGAATGGTAACCAACTTTAAGTGATATGAAAGTAAGGTTTTGGAATAGAGAATAACCCTATGTCCTTGCTTTGATTATAGGGTTGATGTTCGCCCTGGACGTGGTTTGGTATTCGTTCTGATCGTGAGTAAGCTGTGCTGGAGCTTACGTGGAAAGAGGGTAGGGAACATATCTCTTCTGCTTGTATTTGATATATGTGTTAGTGTGTTGGTGCATGTCTTAGCTTTGCATGGTTATGTGCTATTTGAAGCTATGTTTCAATTTATGCTATGGCCATTAGTATATTGTTGGAAGCATTGAGCTTACAGATTTGTCATTGTGATAGTTATGTGATGCAAGCATGTCATGCATTAAACATTTATCATACATGCATATTGATATTGTTTTCCTACTGAGATTCTCTAGAATCTCACCCTCCCCTGCTAACCTTTTAGACAGGGTAGTGGATCAAGGATGGAGCATGCAGCTAAGGGCGATGAGGACTTCCTTCGGGTTGTCATTCTGGTAGTTGGTTATCATCCTGGATAGGATATTTGAATTTGGATGTGTACATATGGATGAGTATATTTGGTTATGTATTTGAAATGAGTTATTCGATATTTGTATATGAATGAGAAAGATTTGTGTAATCCCCATATGAGGGCTTGTACGGGCAAATGTGCCCTATAAAGCTTGAGTTAATATATGGAAACCGGGATTGCCGAGATTATTATTTTTGTGTACTCTGATTTATTATGAATGTGATATTCCGCGTAGTAATTGTATTCGGAAATATGATTCTGAGACCAAGTTTATAAATGATTTCGAAAGGCATTTGTGAAAACCCCGTCTGGTAGATGGGTTTATAATATTAAATTTTGTTCTTATTGGTCTCTATTTCACTTTATTGAGTAATCCGAATATTAATTACGGCAGGGGGTTACAGCCGTCTCAGGGTCAAATCACAATTTACTACAAATTAAATGCAATATAGTGCAAACAACTCATGATCATTCTCTTATCAAAGAGCCATTTATTTTGACTTCCCTAAATAAAACTAAGTGCTATAAACATGGTTAGGAAAAAAGGGTTTTCAAATTGGTTTTCTTTAAATCAAAATTCATGAAAATAAAGCTATTTCTATTTTTTTTTTGTATTTTTAAAATAAAGAGAAATGTCAAATTAAAAGTGAAGATATGTATAATGGATGCTTTTGGTAATGAAGAAAATGCCTATCCTTGCTCAAAGAGATTATGGGAATTAAAAATTTGTTAAGTCTTGAGAACAACCTCAAAATAACACTTGAGTCCAATAATCCCAATTAATAGTAGCTTCTGCAAACATAGCTAACTACTACCTCTTGAGATATTGTTTAAAACCACTTAATGTGCAATTGAAATTGGAATAATACAACATGAGTCTTCTTGAATTTGAGTGCTAAATAGCCCCTCAAGGATACAAATCAACCACATTAATTAACTAGACAATAACACACTAATTAACATCATATCATTGCAACCATAAAGAAATTCAAACATATATAATTTTCATACTACAAAATCCAATCTCAATTACAAAGATCAAACCAACAGAGACAATTAACATCAATCTAAGTTCCAAAATCATATATATAAAAATTCCTAAAACTAGACAATCCAAATATATAATTCTAGACAAATAGAATGATAGAAAAACTCCCTTATGTAGTCTAATAAGCTCAAGCACAAATCATCATCACCGAGAAGCAAAGGAATCAGCCTCTCATTGTCACGGTTTGAGCACAAGTCAGTTCAATCACTCAGACAAACTTGGATCCCATTGAAGAGGTTTTACATTCTTCTTCCCAGAGACACGTCGGCATTATGGTCTGAAACTGGAATGACAAAGTGAATGGTGATGAAGTTCTTATGACGGTGAAGAGAAATAAAGAAGTAGCCGGAGAAATTGGTAGGTTTTCCAGCGAGCCAAGCTGTGATCTCCAGCGAAGGTGATGGTGTGAGAGAGTGATGCTGGACTCTGCAACTCCGCAGCATTGGTTCAACTTTTGTTCTTTCTTTGTGCTACGAAGATCATCGGTGCTATTAAAACATAAGAGGATTCGACGGAAGTGGTGCTGGTGGTATTCCGACGGAGGTGAAACAGTCAAGAAACAGAGGAAGGTCGGTGGTGGTGGTGATGTTTCAGTGGTACTAAAATGTTGAGGAGCTGGCCGGTGGTGATGCTGTCGATGGTGGTGGTTAATGGACAAGGTGAAACCGCCAAAACTCGCGCTCACACCCTCTCTCTCGCTCTGTGCTCTGCTTCTCAGCTCTCCGGTCCTCTCTGTTTCGAATCTCTCTCTTTCAGCTTATGCACAGTGATAGTGGTTGAGGGTCACCAGCGGCTATGGTGAAGAAGATGAAGGCCGCCGGCGACAATGGAAGAGGAAGGCAGGAAGAAGATGATATGCGATAATCCGATCAAGCTCGCGCGGCGCCCACTATGTATATATTCCCTCAGCTGCATCTCTCGCATCTCCAATGCATCAAGGCAATGAACAGTAACCTAATCCCTGGTCAAAACGCAAGTTTTGACCAGGGACCTAAATGAAAGCTTTAAAACATTTTTTGGGGGGACTTTACTGGAATCTTTGAAACTCTTATAGGCTTGAAATGTAGTCATCAAACATTCTGGGAAGTGTTCTATGATTTTTGCTAGGATCTTTTCTTCATTATTTTGTAATTTACAAAAAATTTAGGGACTGTTTCTGTAATTTTTCCCAGACCTCAAAATATTAATTCGACCGTCCAAAATTTCCAATTACCTTCTTAAGCACCTACAATGCAAGATTAAAAGCATGTTTGTTTGAGCTTAAATTTGCTTATAAGTTGCTTTTTACGTAAATCGAGACACAACTCCTCTCACATACTTACTTCGTATACCGTAAATCACTATTAAAAAGCAATTTATAAGCAATCGAATCGCTCAAACAAACATACCTTAAGTAAAATATAGCATCAAAAGTCCAAGAAACAATTGCACACAATAAGTAATAAATTATGACCATTTTACCCCTAATTGCAATTAATTCAAAACAATTGTTCCCAACTAAAATTAATGCTTAATCATGCAATAATGCTCCAAAAAATGCATTAAAAATCACAAATTAATCATGAAAAATCATATAAAAATATGATTCAATCACATTATATCAGTATATTTCCGCTATTCCTATGTTGCTCACTGAACTTTGCTCAAGTACTCTAATTAATATCAATGATAATTGGTATGTAAGGCCAGGTCTTATAAAAGCAGCTTTTTAATCATAATTTACAGTATATGGGGTAAGTATATGAAAAGAGTTTTATCTTGATTTATGTGAAAAACACTTAAAAGCTTTTTGAAAGCCATCCCAAACATGCTTTTAGTGTGGTGGGATGCCACAGATTGTTTGTCTTGCCGGAGATATTCTATATCACGTTGAAGTTGTCGCCCTAGGAGCACTACGTACACTTCCCAAAGCATTCCTCAAGGTATGACCATATTTTTGTTGCCGCTTGAGCATACCTGGCGGTCTTCTGAAGCTCCATGTCCATTGTACACTTGAGCTACCCTTTCACCATGGCATTGCATATAATTCAATTAGAATGATTGGTTGAATCGACCATATGCTTCTTGATTGAACCATTAACCAACCAAAACTTGTTTTTGACTGGGAACGCGTTTGTCTTGTCCACCACCCATTTGGAATAGTTAGTCTCTCTTAGCAACTCACTGATGAAAACTTGCCTTGGGTTGTTTGAGGCATGCAGAAAGAAAGGAGAACTCATATCCTGACTCGAAGTCATCTCTCTTAGTGTTTACACTCTCTCTTTAAGCGTTTATCTCATATTTGAGAACCTCGTGCTTTGATACCATAATAAATCTGATGAAAACTCTCAAATATCATATCTTTAATAATGGCCAAAACTTTGGTGAAACTGGATTTTCTCCCCTACACTTTCTCAATTTTCTTTTGTTCCCCTAGATTTCCCCAAATTTTGATTATTTTTATCCCTCAACTTTTACGGAATTACAGTTGAGCCCTAAACTTCATGAAATTGTGAATCTGGTAAAATCTTTTGTGAAATTTCACCTTTACCCTTAAACTTTCACAATTTATTTTTTTACCTAAATCATTTCTGAAATTTTAGTTTTGCCCCTAACCTTTCATGTAATTATATGTTAGACCCTCTACTTTATGAAATTGAACTTCTAGCCTAATATTTTTTAGAATCGTTCTTTTACCCCCAAACTTTCTCAATTTTCTTTTCTTCTCCTGGGCTTCCCCAAATTTTGATTTTGGCGCAAGACTTTCTGAATCAAGACAGCCTATAACAAAAATCCTCGAGATTTGTCTCAAAATTTTGCAAAATATATATCATTGTAGTAACTAAACTTTCCAAAAATTTTGGCCAGAAAATATTTGCAATTTGAAATTTCAGTTTAGATTTTCTTTTGCAATTGCAAAACTTCATAAATTTGATTTTCATCCCCCAACTTTTACGAAATTGCAATTGAGGTCCTAAACTTTTGAAATTACAAATCTGGCAAAAACTTTAGTAAGATTTCAATTTGACCCCTAAACTTTCTTTGTTTACTTTTTTACCTAAAAGGTTTTTAAATTTGATTCTCGCCTTCAACTTTAACTTAATCATATTGTTGGCCCTTTACTTTGTAAAATTGAACTTTTAACAAAATATTTCTTGAAATCACACTTTTATCCCTTAACTTTCTCAATTTTCTTTTTTCCCCTACCATAACAGAGGTACTAAACTTTGAAATTTTTGGACTTTTGTAATTCACTTTGCCATATATACATTTCTTAAATTTCTGTTATGAACCAAGACGGCCAACAACCAATGTTATTAAAACCAAACCAGACCAGTTGGTTTGAGCTGGAAACTAGTGAATCAGTGGTCCAAACGGTCCTGTCAGTCAGGTTTGACTAGTTTGATTAGTTCAACATTTTTAAATTTTTAAAAAATAATTGAATTCATTTTTTTAAATGTTATTCAGAATTTCATAGTAATAACCCTGAAATCTTCACTTCCTCCCCGAGTTAGCTCTAGTTTGATTCCAATCTGACTTACTAACCCTTAAACTAGTACCTCGACCAGTTTAGTGGCTGGTCTGGGTTTAATAACCTTGCCAATAACAGCACTCCCTAAGACTTTATAAAATTTAATGTTTCTCAAATTTTGCAAAATATCATTGCAGCTCCTTAATTAAGTTTCCAAAATTTTGCCCATCAAATTTGTAATTTGAAATTTCATTTTCATCCCACAAAGTTCATCCTCGTTTGCTAAATAAAGTTTCTCAAAATTCTGTTTACTTGAAGAAACTTCAATTAAGCCCTGTCTTTTGAACATTCTCAGCAAGTTGGGAACTTGTGGCTAAATCTTGTGGGAGGAATTGCTAAGAAGATTGACATCCAATGAAGTTCGTGGCCGAATCTTGCATGCCAAAGAACCCTAAAATTGATGGATATGACGAGAAAGAAGAAAGGCGATGGTGGATGATCTCGCCGATTTCTGATGGAAGGGATGGTGTTATCCAAATTTATCTTTTAAATGTTATATCTTGTACAGTAATGCCTATCCTGCTCACTGTTAATTTGTTTAGCAAGTTATATTTTTTGACTTTAATATTATCTGCACTTATATCACTACTTACTAAACTCGAGGACAATATTGGTTCAAGCTCATTTGGCATCAATTGTATCAAGATGTGTGATGAGTGGGCATGATGTGTCAATATGTATCTCCTAGAAGTTGCTTTAAATCTCATTTTGCTAGAGGAATCTTCTTTTTCGTAGGTCATTATGGCACACGAGAGGATCTCGCGCAGCTGTAGCAAGATTTCATGGAATGCAATATTTGTTTGCAGGGTATGTCTATTCCTCTGAATGGTTTAGAAGCATTGGATTTTTGTGTATTTTTTTTATGTTTGAGCTAAAAGAATTGGATCATGTTAAACTTGTTTGCCGAATAGTGCCAGAATTTGATCGTTTGAGTTACTGGCGTGACATGGTTTCTTGGAATGCTAGGTTTTGACCAGGTATGCTCATACCATCCATGCTAAGCTTAATAATGTATACTTTTAGAGATGTACTGGAGACAAAACCAACGAAATAAAATTGTAGATTTCTTTCTCTTGAGTAAGCTTTTTGAGGTTTTAAAGGGGATTTTAGATATGCGGTCCTTTGGCAATTGCATTATATTTGGGTGTTGTCACAACTTTGGAGGAGGAAGGCACCCCAACCAGACCACTTGACGATTCAGGTACACATTTCATTGTAAATTCAATGTGGCAGAACACATAAAATATTAAATGCAACCAAATAAATGATCATGTAACAATATGGCTGCTATAATATTAATTATGTGGTTCATGCCATTTCAAATCCATGTCACCAGCGCATCAAGAAAATGGCTTTGATTTACAGTTTAAACATAAGTTCTGATTTGTACTTTCCTGATTCCTCTTCTTACTTCTACACTGATATAATAGTCTACCCACAAGGACAACGACTTTAAAGGTTAGAATACATTATGGAAACTATAAATATGATATAATGTATGAAGGAATGGTGAATGGATTAATTTTTTTTGTAACTCATGTAATAAGTCACTAATGATTAAACAAGTCCTAATGAATTAACTTTGCTATAAAATAGGTTGAGGAACATGCTTTAAATTTGGTGTGCTTTTTATGTTAATGATGTTGGTGGCAAATCCTAAATTGTCATACAATTCAGTGGATCTTCCAAGTCCTCTCTGGTGACATGCAGAACCTGTTGGTGGCATCACCTGGAAATAAGAGAGTTGATTCGAGTCGTACCTAAGAATACTTTCTTTAAAAGCTATTCTGGAACTACTAGTAGATAAGAAGCGGCACTTTCCAAGTTTAAACGAACAGTTCTTACAAAGATAGGATGAGCAAAACTACAAAAGATAATAGAACTTAGCAAGGTAAAACACAAGAAGAGGAAAGAGAAGTTGCCTGAAAGCTTAGAGTTGGATCCTCAAAACTTCAGTCTCATGCCCTTTTATAGGCGACAGATTATCATAATATTGGGTACACTTAAATCTTTTAATGACAATTCACTTGTCAGTTAATGCACATAAATACAATTAAATGAGCGGTTACATATCCATTAACACACTTAATGATGGTTAAACATGTCAGTTACAGATACTGAAAAATCATAATAATTATCAGAGTGATGGATTAATTAGATGGTATTTCCTATAAAGAGTGCCTAGCATTGTGTTTAACTGCACACAAAGGAGGAGGATATTGCCAGATTCCAACTGTGTTTCCGGTGGCTCGTTGCTATACGACTAAGCATATTCATCCTCTTCGCCCATTTACTAGCCCAATATCACTTTTTATCACTTGGACTCCACACACTACAAAAAAAACGTGATTTAGTAGCCGTTAAAAATGGGTATTCATAGCGATTTTAACCGCTACAAACAACATTAGTAGCGGTTAATGAAACCGCTATTAAATCGTATGTTGCAAGCTGTTTTGTAGCGGTTATATACAACCGCTACTTAGTTTGTAGCGGTTGAACCCAACCGCTACAACTTCCACATAAGTCGTTAATTTTTTCAGAGATATTTGTAGCGGTTATATAACCGCTATAAATATAAAAAATTGAAAATTTCAAGGCGGGAAAAGAAAAATGAATTTTTTTCCTATTTTGTAGTGGTTAATAAACCGCTACTAATTTGAAATTTTTATGAAATTAGTAGCGGTTATATAACCACTACTAATTTCACGAAAATTCAAAAATGGCGCCAAAAAAATTAATTTCAGTTTAAAAATGAACTTTAATTAGTAGCGGTTTAATAACCGCTACAAAAAATAAGAAAATTAAAAATAAAATATGATATTTTGTTTCTATTTTTTTAATATTAAATTAAATAGTTTATTTTTTAGTAGTTTATCTAATTTAATTAACTTATTATTCAATAGTTTAACTCATTTATAAATTAAAAGGAATAATTTAATTTAGTTGGATAAGGATAAAAATTGTATTGATAATATTATTAAGGATACGTAGGTAATAAGGAACTATTATGTTGTTTACTACAATGTAATTGTGTATGAAGTTGGCAAAAAAAATTGTGTATGAAAAATAGATAAAAATGAGATAAAGCTCTGAAATATCTGGAAAAAAAATGGTGAGAACAAATTTTATGCGAAGGAAAGAAGTATTGAAATAAAAAATAAAAAATTTGTTACCATATTTGATTGTATTGTTCAGCTCCTCAACTCATACAGAAAAAATTATAAATGAGAGAAAATGAAAGAAGAGTAAGGTGAAAAGAAATGGGAGAGTGTTTGAAATGAGTTGTGGTAAGGGTATTTATAGGGATCCATATACCATTTTGTAGCAGTTAATGTATCCATTTTGTAGCATTTTTTAATTACTAGCGCTTATATTTATATTTGTAGCGGTTTTAATTAGGAGCGGTTATTTTCATTTAACCGCTACAAATATTTTTTTTTAAATTTTTTTCCAATGTTTTTTTAAAGACAAAAACATAATTTGAATTTGATCACTCATCCTCGCCATCCCTACAGAAATTATGTAGGAAAAATATTGTTAGGGATGTATTATTAAATTTTAAAAATTTAATTTAAATGATGTGGACGTAAAAAAACTCACCGCAGTATAGGTAAATTGTCATCGCCTTAAGGGAAGTAGTTTTCAAATCGGCTGGCTGAAATGGCTCACTCTCGTAGGTGATGTTATCGCCTTCACCCATGTCATAAAGGTCTCGTGGCTTTAAATGAATGACCATGTTCCAATCCCTGTGCCTCTCATCCTTAATATAATAAACCTAATGTGCCTCTGAAGCTAGAATATACGGTTCATCATCTTGAGAAATACTAGTATGACTTGCCCATGAGAAATTGACTGAAGTGATCCCTAAGTCGTCAGTTGTCAGTCCCCGAGAAGTAGTGGTATTTTCCCACATACACTTGAACAGCGTCACAATGAAACGGCCTTGATAATTAAGTTTGAACACATCAAGAAGCTTGCCATAGTAAGGGACGCCTCCAAACTTCATGTTGGCGTCACTGCTGCTTGCATAACTTCTTGTCCCAAATGTGCCATAAACACCCGAATTTTGGGTTTGCAATCCTTGATCCTGTGAAACCGTGCAAAACTTAAAACCATTGACATTGTATGCTGTAAACCTTTTTGCATGATCAAGAGGGTCGATTGCGAGAGCTCTGAAATTTGGTGAGTGTGAGTTGTGGTCATTTAGTATTCTGCGAGCAAACCAACTTGGGAATTCTCTGTGGACCCTTTTGTCAACTTCCGAGGATGTTTATGTACGGATCCTGAGTTGACGCTTAACATGACTTCTGAATTCCCTGCAATTGATAATACAAAGGCGATAGTGAAATTAAAGCGAAAAATGTTACGAAAGATATAGAATAACATGTGAGTATGCAATTCTTACTGTATGAAAGGTTCAACTTGAGTGCAATTAATCAAGACATGTCTATGTGCTTGCAACTTCTCAGTTGCCGTTAGTTTGAAGTTCTCAGTTCCTCCAACTGGTTTAGCAACACGAGGGATAAATTCTCCTGATGTTGGCGTAGGTTCAGGATAATCGTCAACATGAGGTGGGCAGTTGAAAGCCATCTCAAGGTCATCAAAGTACCTTGAAAAAAAGTACAGCACCTCATCCCCTATAGCCTTCACCTATAGAACCTTCTGGCCATGCTTTATTCCTTACATAAGATTTTAATTTCCCAAGGAACGTACGAAGTAAAGAAGAGAAACATTAAATACTAAATGCTGAAAAGGATGACTAGCAAGCATTAAATACGGAGAATAAAGCACATATTTAAAATGAGTACCTCTCAATCGGATACATCCATCGATATTGTACTGGTCTAGTGAGCTTTGTTTCATGAACAAGGTGGACTGTAAGGTGAACCATCACAGTAATAAAAGACGGAGGAAAGATCATCTCCAAATGACAAAGCATAAGAATGACTTTGAACTGCAGCTGATCGAGCTCCTTAACGATCAAAACCTTAGAACACAACTTCCGAAAGAAAGAACAAAGTTCCACCAAAATGATGGAAACATCGGGAGGAAGTATATTCTTTATAGCCAGAGGGAGTAACTGCTACATAAGAACATGTGAGTCATGACTCTTTAGGCCAGCAATCTTTCGAGCCTGCAAGTCAACACATCAAGAAATGTTGCTTGAATATCCATAAGGAACTTTTAATTTCTTCAACGTCGCGAGGAAGACTTCCTTGTTCGGTTTTGTGAGGGTAAACTTTGCCAACTGAAATCTGTCGTGCTCATCTGGCCAAGCGTCTTCACGAACTCCCATATCGCGTAAATCTTTCCTCGCTGGAAGGTGCTCTTTTGTCTTGCCGGGTTCGTTAAGCAGCGTATATAGCACATTATCGCAAACATTCTTTTCAATGTGCATGACATCAAGACTGTGGCGAAGTAAATTAGATCTCCAATATGGAAGAGTGAATAAAATACTTATCTTTTTCCACTGCTGAGGCATCGAAGTCCTGCGCATCTTTTGGTGAGTTTATACTGAATCATCACTTTTTCCAAACTCGAGGTCAACATGCTCAAGCTACTATAAGATATCTGTATTGGACAAAGTCTTAAGTGGTCCTCTTTTTTTTGGTTTCCCATTGAAGCGATTTCGTTGTAATATGAACTTATGCCTTCTATCGAGAAACCTCCGATGCCCCATAAAGCATCACTTTCGGCTGTGGGGAAGGCACACTACGTCAGAGTCAAAATTGCAAGCTGGACACGCCGACCCAGTATTCATATTCCAACTAGATAATGTGCCAAGGCTAGGAAAAACACTAATAATCCACATCAAGGCTGGACGCAAGTTGAACAATGTCTTCCCGTAAGCGTTGTACGTCTCCACACCGACATTCCACAGGTCAACCAATTCCTCAATAAGCGGTTGGAGATACACATCGATATCATTGCCCGGTGCCTTTTTTCCTGGAATGATCATAGACATAATGAAAGAGCTTTGTTTCATACACATCCAGGGGGTAAGTTGTACGGAACTAAGACTACCGGCCAAATACTGTAACTTGTGCTAAGATTCCTAAAAGGATTGAAATCGTCAGTCGCCAACGTAAGCCAAACATTTATGGGATCAGTCGAGAAATCTGGAAAGTTGTTGTCAAACATTTTCCAAGTGTCTGCATCCTGGGGATGTCTTAATTTACCGTCTTCATTCTTATCAACGGCATGCTACCTCATGTACTCCGCAGTTTTAGACGACATAAATAACCTTTGTAGGTGAGGTTTCAAACGGAAGTACCTGAGAATCTTTGTAGGTTTCTTCTTCTACTTTTTCCCCTTCCAAATTGTCTTGTACCTCGATGTGTGGCATCTCTTACAAGTCTCCTTGCAGGAATCTTCACCCCAGTACAGCATACAATCATTGGGGCATGCATCAATCTTTTGATAGTTCAACACCAACTTGTTGATAATCTTCTTGGCCTCGTAGAACGTTGGGGGAATCTCAGCGTCGGGGAATGCATCTTGTAATAATTCGAGCAACATCGACATTCCCTTATCTGTGATTCCACACAAGCACTTGATATGATACAATTTGATCAAGAAAGATAATTTATAATATTTTAGACAACCTTGATATAAATGACGATCTGCTTCATTCATCAAGCTAAAAAAATCCCGAGCTGCTTCATTTCTCATGAACACCGGCTCAGAACCGTGCACTTCTTCGTTGAAGTTGTCCCCTTGAAATCCAAATGCATTACACACAACATCATTCACAGGATCATCTTCATCTAGTTGAACGCCTACTAGAGAACTTTGAGGAAGAGCATCATCATATCTAATGCCAGCCTTCTCACCATAAACTGCCCAGAACGTATAGTCCTCAGGGAAAGGCTTCAAAAGCAAATGTTCTTTAACAACATTTCGTGCATGCCACTTCTTGAACTTGCATCTCCGACAGGGACAGACGATCTTGCCTTTACAGCCGGCATGAGTGAATGCAAAATCTAAGAAAGTTTTTAATCCGTACAAATATTCTGGAGAATTGTGTGGCAACCTGATCCATGACTTATCCATAGCTACTAGTGAGAGAGAAGAAAGAATAGTGAAGAAGATGAGTGAATAGAGAATGACAAATGCCTAGAAACTTATATTATGAAATTCCAATGTTTAATATTTTGTAGCGGTTCAAAAACCGCTACACTAACCACTATAATCTAGACATTTGTAGCAGTTATATATATAAAACCGCTACTAATTTTAAAGCCGTTGAGTATTTGTAGCTGTTATAAGTATAAAATTGCTACTAATATTAAAGCCATTGGAAATCAAATTGAAGAATTGGTTTTAAACTTGTAGTAGTTATACCTAACTTACCGCTACAAATTTGCACAAAGGCGGGCAATTGAAAATTCAAATGATTTGTATTTGTACCGGTTATTTATCTATAACCGCTACAAGTTTAAGACTAATTCTTCAATTATATTTCCAACTGCTTTAATATTAGTAGCGGTTTTATACATATAACCGCTACAAGTACTCAATTGTTCAATTTTGTAGCGGTTATAAAACAAAACCGCTACAAATAATCATATTTGTAGCAGTTTTTTTGTAAAACCGCTACAAATATATATAATTGATTTTTTTTAAGTTTTAGAAATATATAAATAATATTTAACAACACGGTCTCTAAGAATATAAATATAACTATGGTAAACACAATAAGAATTTAAGTTCTGAAATAAAAAATTATATATATTTATTTACAAATGTTTCAACAACAAATAAAAAAAAGGTGTCATAAACTAAGTAGCCGGCGGCTGATCATTTGGTGCTCCCTCAGATGGGCCTCCCTTAGGTGCTACTGGATTGGGCCACTGGGCAGAGTTAACCGCATCATCATCATCAGCAGGAGGAGGAATAGTCTGGATGACGAACTGAGGGACAGGCGGAACTTGCGGATACTGCTCGTCTGGGAATAGGCGACTCCATCCATGCTCGAGCATGCTGTTCGTGATATCATGCCACTGCGACTGCTGAGCGTAGATCAAATCAGCATGCTGCTGCAGATCCAACTGCTACATCTGCTGCTGCTGCTGCTGAGCCACGGTAGCCTGTGTCCGCTCCAAATCTAACCGCAGCTGCTCAACAGACTCGTCCCTCGAACGTCTGACCTCTCTAGAGCTGCCAGCCTCAGAGGCGGTGCTCCTGCCATAGACCATGCTTGGTTTGGCGCCTATCCCCATCCCCCGCACGCGTCTGAGGTGCTCAGCCTGACCCAGACCCGCCTTCAAGGAGCCGTCGGGTCCACTGACCCCTGTGACTCCTCGGCCTAGGTCTCTCACCGCTCAGCCTGTGACTGCTGCATCCGCTCCTGCCATTTTATGAAACAATTACTTATTAGAATTTTTAATTATTAAGTTGGTTTTATAAAAGTTATAATAATGAAATTACTTACAATGGTCGCCTCTGCCTGCTGAGAGGTCGAAGTCCCGTCACGGTCTCTGTGTGTGATCGCGTACAACTCCCCATAGTCCTTCTGACGGTTATCCTACTGTGCCTTCCTCTCCTAAAACAATTACAAAATTCAATTAGTATTATAAAATAACCATTTAAAAGTCAGTGATATTATGAAATAACCATTTAAAAATTCAATTACCAGTTCGCTGTACGTTACAGCAAAGGTCTTCGACCCTGCTGTGTGGTGGATCGTCTGCTGCCTATGGCACTGGTGTTCCTTTGAGAAAGAGCCTGGAAAAAAAACAATATTAAATGTATTAAAACAATATAAAACATTTAAAATTAATAAAGTTCAAATTAAAATTAATTAAATTTAAATTATAATTTAATAATTAAAATTTAAAAAATTATATATAAATAATCTAATAAATACATTACCTGCCCCTCAGGGCTCCTCCTGAACTAGACGAAACTCACCCAGTCGTTCGGCGGGACGCCGTCTGGGACCGTCTTGATCAGCTGCTTCAAAGGCATCATCTCGTCCTTATTCACACTGTTGAAGAGATGGTTCCTCCTGTTTGTCCAGCCGTCACCCATCTTCATCAGGGTGTACCTCTTCCGGTTGGCCTGGACGACAAACTGCAGCTGTAAAAAAATTATTTAAATATCAATAATTACAAAAATCCTATTAAAAAATATTAATTAAATATAATTAATTAAAAAATATTAATTAAATACTATTAATTACCTGCACCACCTCCTCCCAAGCCAGGTCCTTCGGCCCCTTCGGAACGTGCCTCCACGTCCTGAAGTGAAGGGGGAACCAAATCCAATTCAAGCCCAACTCGTTCAGGAAGCGATTGAATAGGTGACCCCTATTGTCAATGGGCTGGTCCGTGCCCTCATTCCACGGCACTATAACTCGCAGTGTCCGGTCCACGCTGTTCAGACCGGCCACGTCTAGTCTCCTCGTTGACACGTTCCCCTGCTCATCTGCACAATTTACCGCACATTAGATAAATTGTAACTCAAATTTAACATTTCAAATTTAAATAAATAATTTATTAAATAAAAAAATTTATTTACCTTGGACCTACACCTCAAACCCAGTGGGCCGTGAAGATGACCCTTGTGGGTTGTTCTGCTCATAAGCCTCCTCCTCATTGAGGAACTGCTCCATCTCCCTGAGCCCAATCGGGATGTCGAAGTCCTACGCCTCATAGTCCTCGACACTGATATCTGCCTCCCCCAAATCAGGCACCTCTTGTGCGGTCGTCTCCTATGGGATCGTCTGTGGTGCCTGTGGTAGGGGCGACTCCTGTGGGGGTATGGACTGCAATGGCGCGATCGCCCTCCCACCACGCTACCCCCTCCCTCTGCCCCTTGCTCTGCTGTTGCCTCCCCGTAAAATCAGTTTGGGGACCTTAGGCGCCTTCCCCCTATCCTCTCTTGAAGCCATATCAACTATAAAAATTTTAAAAAAATATTTTAGTCACATTATTATGCAAAAATATAATAAAAATACAAATACAAATAAAATACATCTTATCTCTATACCTCAAGTACAATACTGAGAAGTACTGCAGCAAAAACTCTTTCACAGATGTCTGAACGCTCAATCTAAAAAAAACACTCAGAGAAACTTCAGGAAGCAAAATGAGCAAACGTAAGAATGGAGAACGCGGGGGGTATATAAAGGCCACAAATTTGTAGCGGTAATTGTAATAACCGCTACATTGACCACTACAAATCACCTTGGACGGCTAAAATTTGTAGCGGTTTTATAGTAACAACCACAAAGTACAAAAACCTTTGAAGTTCTGTAGCAGTTATGGTACAAAACCGCTACAAATTTGGAGACCTTCGAAGTTCTGTAGTGTTATGGTACAGAACCACTACAAATTTGGAGACCTCTGAAATTCTGTAGCGGTTCTAACCTTATAACCGCTACAAATACGCAACGTTTGTTATTTTGTAGCGATCTTGTTGGTCAAACCGCTACAAATAACCGCTACATTGTTGGCACGTCTCGGTCGCGCCATGTGGCGGGAATATTCTAGCAGTTTTTATTTATTAACCGATACGAATGAACCGCTACAATTTTTGGTGGGAAATTCGCACCATATTTGTAGCGGTTTTTTCTACCTAACCGCTACAAAAAATGCTACCAATCATTCATGCCACTTGGCGCGTAGCTTGCCGCTACAAATTTGTAGCGGTTTTGGTTAAAACTGCTATAATTCCACTGCTATAAAATACCTTTTTTTTTAAGTGACAATCCCATACAATTAATGTAGGACTCTTCTTTTGACACACCCACACACATTACTTACAACAAATGGTACCACATGCTCACCAACCTCGCAACGCGCAGGTTACCAAGTCTTGTTTCAAACGATAAAAATATCCATATTTCTACTATTCCTTACGATAATATTTCTTCTATGCCTTGAATTTTAGTCTTTGGCACCATTTTATAAGAAGTTTTGATGGCGGAATTATGAATACCATTATACCAATACAGCTATTAAATACAACCTGAAATCTTAATTTCTCAAAAATAAAAAAGTAGATAAGGGAGTGAGAGAATATATATTTAAGGAGTGTAAATATTGACGGATAATTTTGGAATAAGATTTATTGATGAATCATTCTTTTCTGTAAAAAAACATCTTATATTATAAAACACCAAACACCCGAGAAAAATATCCTATAAATTGGGGCAAAACCAGAAGTACTTCTTTTTCAAAAGAAGAAAGAGTATTTAAAAAAACTGTTTAAAAAGATAATAAAAGTCTGATGTTATTTGAATAAAAAACCATTGATTAACAAACAAAGAAAGAGTATTTGAGATTATCTGAATTATAATTAATGTTATTAATAGTGTAAATTATGCAAAAATAATTAAAAGTTACAAATTTAAGTGATTTTTTAAAAAAAATAAATCATCAATATCATTTATATATATATATACGCTTGCTCTCACACTCCCTTTGGTATTTATTATAAGGCACTTCTAAAACTGATGAATACTTCTTATTATAAGTTACAATATGCGTGTGAGTCGTGTGTGATTTCCAGCTTTCCATCCTATCAAAAATAGTCATTAACTATGAGGGAGTTATAATAAAGATATGAAGTTTTTTTTTTTAAAGTTTAAATACGAATAAAATTGCAACATTAATTCTATTTTCGCACAAAGTTAATGATTTGACCCCATCTTCTTAATTTGGGTTTAGTAGTTACATGAAGATACCTTATAAGAGGGACAGGTAGAAGTAATTTGAGACAGGCTGAATTTTGCAGCTGGATGTTGTTTTTATTTCTGACCTTGTATTGCGATCGATCGGTGAATCATCATTGCATCGTTTTTTGTTTTTTGTTTGTTTTGCAACGAATTCATCAAATCTTACGTTTAGACGCATCTCTTCACTGTTGACGTATATTGTTAATCGTTTTTCAGCTTTCTGTTTCGTCTTCCTCTATATATATATGATTCATTCCCATCCCTCCCATAACATAAAATACAACAAAAAAAATGAGGTCCTCAAATCTCAATCTCTTAGCCATTTTCCTCATCATCTCAACCTTGTATTGCATTTGCCTTGCCCGAACCACTCCTCAAGACTTCCTTCGAGTTCACAATGAAGCTCGAGCCCAGGTTGGTGTTGGACCTCTCTCCTGGAATTACACCCTCGCCTCCTATGCCAAGAAGTACGCCATGAGGAACCATGACTACAAACTCGAGCATTCGGATCGCCCATTTGGCGAGAAAATTGCCAAGGACTTCAAAGACATGAAGGGCTCTGATGCCGTCAAGTTATGGCTCACCGAGAAGCCAAACTACAATTATGATTCCAATACTTGCGTCAATGATGTGTGCCTTCACTATACTCAGATCGTCTGGCGAGATTCTCATCATCTTGGGTGTGCTAGGGCTAACTGTCCCAATGACGGGTTGTTCGTTATTTGCAGCTATGATCCACCAGGCAACGTTATTAGCCAAAGACCATGTTGATTCGAATACACACACACACTGAAAGAACATGGTCATTGTCTGTAATTTGGAGAACTTCTATATTTATATTTTATAGTATATTTCATACTTCCCCCTCAGCTTTATTGTTGGAGAATTAAATTTAAATCATGCCATATTAGGTGTGATTATTCAATGATGAGGTGTACTGACAAATGGTAATTTATAATTAGCAAAAATATTCTGAAGTTTCGTTTTGCTCTTGACAATTTATGATAAAAATCCAATCTGATGATTACTCATACACCCATAGCTTAATATTAAAACTAGTTAACCTATTTGCAGATAATAAGAAAACCGTTATGTTAATTATGTATTTGAAAAAAAAAATATGTGCTGATTTTTCTAAAATACTATTTTTCACCATTATCATACGATGTAACATTTCCGTTATGGAAATCCCTTTACTATATATGTGCAATTATAAGGATAGTTTGGGGGGAAAATTTAAATTTGAGAAACAATGTGGATTATATTAAAGTCTTGCATTTTGGAATTAGGATCAAAGTAAATCCTTAACTAGCTCCTATATATATATATATATATTTAGGACTAGAGAGTACTATTACCCTGTACTTCAGATGATTATAATATCCCTAACATGAAAATATCTTAAACTATTCATTATCAATTTTCAATTTTTGCTTTTTTGTATTTATTAAACAAAAATAACAAATGTTCAATTTTAATTTATTTAATTTTTTTAAAATATGTAAATTTATTTAAAAGATTTTGTGAGTATATGGGAATGGGGAGAAAGGAAGATCCCCTTAAGTTATTGGATATGTAGAGGTGAAAATTAGGTGTGTTATTTATTCATTCAATTAATTAATCACACGTTTGACATTAGGGGTTAATTTTATTGGCAATTCATGTGTTACGAAATGAGTTCATCAACAAATCCACAATTATTAAGGGAGCACTTTTTAAAATAAGAAAAAGGCTAAATTACACAAAACTCTCCTGAATTATGAAGCAATTGCATATAACCTCCCTGATATTTCAAAGTTTAAATGTAACGTCCCTAATTGTTACCTCTTAGAAATTGATAATATTCTAGCACATTTTCTCATCTTTTTAAGCATTTTGGATCCAAATTGTGCATAGAAAGAGTTTATAGAAGAAAATGTGCAATTCAAAGTATCAAGCTAAAGTTAAACAAATTCTTGCATATAAATCATATGATTTGTGGCTCATCAAAAGAAATGAAGAACTTATAAATTCTCTTTATCTTGTAGGAGGATGCAGAGACAGTACTGGAGCTAGGAAAAGGCCATTGAACTCAAGGAGATGACAAAGAACCACCTAAATTGGAAAGAGAATAACTGTGTAGGATGCTTCGGCAACTAACATGGTTGTCAAGGCAAACAAGGAACCTAAAGGAAGTTAGAGTTTATGTGACATTTGCCTCAGCATCTAACATGGTCACCGAGGCAACTGAGGAAAATCAAAGTTTATGTGGCACATGCCTTGGCGACTAACATGGTTGCAGAGGTGACTAGGCTAAAAAATAGAGTTATTGTGCCATTTGCCTCAGTGACTAACATGGTCGCCGAGACAAACGTGGAAAAAGTACAGTTGTACGTTTTGAAAACTGACACATTAGAAGGTAATAAAACTTGGGGAAACAAGCCACAAGAGACCATTCTGCACTCTGGAAACTTGGAGCACAAAAGAAGAGAGCTTGGGAAGGGGTTCTTGGCAGGTTTGGAGCCTTGAGTGGTGATCTCTTGAAGTTGTTACTTTGGTTTTATCACTCTTCCTCTCTTTTCTTGTTATTTAGCTATGGATTCAGTTTTATTGCATGGATTTTCTGTACCTAAGACTATGAGTGGCTAAGTATTTCTTATTCTATGATTCATTTGAACTTTTGTATGGCTTAAGACTTGAATATGTTGGCTAAGTACATTTCATACTTCGCCCTAAGCTTTATTGTTGGAGAATTAAATTTAAATCATGACATATTAGGTGTGATTATTCAATGATGAGGTGTACTGATAAATGGTAATTTATAAGTAGCAAAAATATTTGCAGTTTCGTTTTGCTCTTGACAATTTATGAAAAAAATGGAATCTGATGATTGCTCAGACGCCCATAGCTTAAGATAAAAACTAGTTAACCTATTTGCAGAGATAATCGGAAATTTGTTATGTTAATTATGTATTTGAAAAAAAAATATTTGTTGATTTTTATAAAATACTATTTTCCATCATTATCATACGACATAACTTTCCGTTTATGGAAACCCCTTTACTGTATATGTGCAATCATAAGGATAGTTTGGGGGGGGGAATTTAAATTTGAGAAACAATGTGGATTATATTAAAGTCTTGTATTATGAAATTAGTATCAAAGTAAATCCTTAACTAGCTCCTATATATATATATATATATTTAGGACTAGGGAGTACTCTTACCCTATACTTCAGGTGATTATAATATCCATAACATGAAAATATCTTAAACTATTCATTATCAATTTTCAATTGTTACTTTTTTGTATTTATTAAACAAAAATAACAATGTTCAAATTTAATTTATTTAATGTTTTTAAAAAATATTTAAATTTATTTAAGATATTTTGTGTGTATATGGGGATGGGGAGGAAGGAAGATCCCCTTAATTTATTGGGTATGTAGAGATGTAAAAATTAAATTAGGTGTGATCTTTATTCATTCAATTAATTAATCACACGTTCGACAGTAGGGGTTAATTTTATTGGCAATTCATGTGTTATGAAATGAGTTCATTAAAAAATCCATAATTATTAAGGGAGCACTTTTTAAAATTAGAAAAAACCTAAATTATACAAAACTCCTTTAAACTTTGAAGCAGTTGCATATGACCTCCATGATGTTTCAAAGTTTAAATTTAACCTCCCTAATTGTTAACTCTTAGAAATTGATAATATTCCAGCACATTTTCTTCTCTTTTTAAACATTTTTGGATCCAAATTGTGCATAGAAAGAGTTTATACAAGAAAATGAGCAATTCAAAGTATAAAGCCAAAGTTAAAGAAATTCTTTGATATAAATCATATGATTTGTGCCTCATCAAAAGAAATGAAGAACTTCTAATTCTCTTTCTCTTGTAGGGTGATATAGAGACAGTACTGGAGCTAGGAAAGGGCCATTGAAATCAAGGAGATGACAAAGAACCACCTAAATTGGAAAGAGAACAATTGTGCAGGATGCTTCAGCAACTAACATGGTTGCCGAGGCGAACAAGGAACCTAAAGGAAGTAAGAGTTTATGTGACATTTGCCTTAGCATCTAACATGGTCGCCAAGGCAACTGAGGAAAATCAAAGTTTCTGTGGCACATGCATCAGTGACTAACATGGTTGATGAGGCAACTAGGCAAAAACATAGCTACTATGTCAATTGCCTCGGTGACTAACATGGTCGCCGAGACAAACACAAAAAAAGTATAGTTATGCGTTTTGAAAACTGACACATTAGAAGATAATAAAACCTAGGGGAAAATGTCGCAACAGACTACTTTGCACTCTGAAAACTTGAAGCATGAAAGGAGAGAGCTTGGGAAGGAGTTTTGGGCAAGTTTGGAGCCTAAAATAGTGATTCTAAGAGACTTCTTGGAGTTTTTACTTTGGTTTTATCACTCTTCCTCTCTTTTCTTGTTATTAAGCTATGGATTCAGTTTTATTGTATGGATTTTCTATACCTAGGACTATGAGTGTCTAAGTATTCCTTCTTCTAGGGTTCTTTTGAACTTTTGTATGGATTAAGATTTGAATATTCCTCTCTTATGGTAGATAATGATATATGTGTGTTGATTTTATCCTTTGCTTAGCGCTTCTTAGTGATTGACCACCATTTAGATTGATTTGTTTACTTGGGTTTGACTCGTCAAAACTAATCTAGGTGTAGAATTTGATTAAAATCATGCTTGGCTTGAAGTTTAATTTAATTGATGAATGGATGATTTGTTGGTAAAATGGAGATATATTTACTAACCTTGCATTGTTACATTAAGGTTGTTGCTTAAAGTTGATTTTTATTAGTTGTAACAAGAGATTGTGCATTTTAATGAGAAGAGAAACTTGATTTTGACTTGAGAGAGCTTGTCAAGTGCATTTGAACCTTAGACTAACACATGTATTGAGATACTAGTAGATAGGAAGTTAATCAAGTTTTATGAAGTACAAAGAGGAGAAAGAATTCTAGGCTTCATTTAATCTTTGATATTAAACAATCATTTCCCTTTATCATTTTCTAGTCTTAAAAGTAGCTTTCAAAAATTCTCTTTCCACACCAAAAATTGTTTTGGCTCAACTTACATTACAAAAAATAAAAGACTTTCAACGGCGACAAAAGTTGCCGCTGAAAGTCTAAAAGTCGCTACTGTTGCGACCGTCATTGAAAGTTTTAGTGGCTATAACTTTTTGTTGCCGTTGAAACTATACTTTTTAGTCTCCGCTGAAAATATAGTTTTAGCTACAACTGACTTTAATTGGCGACTTTTGTATCGCCGTTGAAAGTATAGTTTCAGAAGCAACTTTTTGTGGCCGCTGAATATGACTTTTAATGGCGACTCAATATTTTAAGTGGCAACTTTTGTCGCCACTAAAAGTGTCAATTTTTTTTTAAAAAAAATTACTCCAGCGGTCAACAGCCACCCATCGCCGACCATCCATGTCATAACAGGCCAGCCGCCATCCATGTCATCACTAAGGCCCACATGTTGACTTGTCCCTCACCACCTCACCTTGTGCCACATGTTTCCGCCTCGTTGCACCTCATTTGTGTGAAGCTCAACTCATTTATGGTCCCTCCAAGATTTGAACCCATGACCACCTGTGACATGCCTTTATCACTGAGTTAGAAAGAACCTGTTGATTATTATTGCAAAATAATATATATATATTAAACAACACACATAAATAAATATATATTATGAAATATTACTTATATTGTTAAATATTATATCTATATATTATTTATAATATATTAATATATGTAACAAACGTATATATACATATGTGTGTGTATTAACTTGTGTGTGTATACTAATATAATACTTTAAAATTATTTTTGAACAAGTCAAAATAAAAATTTAATTAATATCCTATTATTAATTAAAATGTATTAATTTTTTATATTTACTTAACTTATTAAGTGTGTTGATATATAAATGAAGTAATTAAAAAAGAAAATCAAATATAGGTCATATGTATAAATTGATACATTTATGAAATAATTTATTTTAGATAAAAGTGTCATTACATGTTATTAATCTATAAATATATATTGATGGGAGTGTGGGGAATAATAAATCTTGAAGAACTTAATAGACGATAGGTTTGCTCATACGTTTGAAAGTGTCACACACATGCATGCAAATGTACAATTATCTTATTTTTCTTTATAATAAATAGCATATTTAGTGTCCTCAAATGTTAAATATCAAATTTAAACAAAATATATATATAAATAACATTTGTTGGTGATAAAAATAATTCATAAAAACAAAGCTGAAATTGACTTTCACAATGTCGCTACTGAAAATGGTACTTTTAATGGTGACTTAATTGTCACCACTGAAAGTATGAGTTTTAGCAGTAACTTTTGATAGTCGCCACTGAAAATGGAACTTTCAGCGGTGAATTAATTGCCGCCGGTGAAAGTGGCACTTTCACCGGCAAAATGTAGCCGTTGAAACTCACACTTTCAGCGGCGACAATTAAGTCGCCGCTGAAAGTTCCATTTTCAGCAGCGAAAAAAAATGTAGCCGTTAAAATTCATTTTTTTTGTAGTGCTGATGTAATTCTCTAAGCCTCTTGCTTGACCATTTTGTTAATCAAATCTCTATGGGAACGATATCCACTTATCATTTTATTACATGCATGTCGCGACCCGTACACTTGTAGTGCAAACACTAATCTTTTGTCCTTTTATTATGAACCCTTTATTGTTAACTTACCGTTATCTTTTTAATAGAAATTGCCACATCATAATTAGTAGAAGACACCTCGCATCTTATGTTACATCCCATGTGGTATCCTATGCAAGGTAATAAATTTATAATAATTATAATATTTTTACGTAAGAGTTAAAAATGTAATTTTATCAATAACCAAACCATCATTCTCATTGCCTACGCACCCGTTCAGGTTCCAGCCTTCAATTCCTAGAAACACCCTGGTGCAAAGCTTCCACTCCCTTGTGTGTGTGTGTGTGTTTTTTTTTTTTTTTTTTTTATGTGCTGCCAAGATCGCGTCTACTTCATGATCAAGGCTGTGGCCAGGGCCAAAGCCTGTAGGACCATTGGATTGTTCAAAATTCCGTAAGGCGCTTGCTGTGGAATGTATAGTCTACAAGATCAGAAAAATTTGAAGCAATCCGACAACTATGGGGATGATGATTAGTCTAAAAATGATGGCAAATTGAGGAATAATGAGAGTAAAGAGTAGCCATTGCACAGTGGTAATTAGAGAACTTCGTTTGTTGGCTGATGAAGTCTCTTCACTTCAACCGCGAAACAAAGAAGAAGATTGGATGTTTTATTCACTTTGATAATCTGCGCCGCAATGGTGTTTCTGGGAATTGAAGGCTGAAAGGGAGAGCGGACAACGAGAATAAGGGGTATTTTTTATTGATAAAATTACATTTTAACCCTTGTGTAAAAATGTCATAATTACTATAAATTTATTAGCTTGCTTATGATGCCATGTGGGATGTTACATAAGATGTGATGTGTCTTCTATTAATATGATGTGGCGATCTCCATTAAAAAAATAACAGTTCGTTAACGGTAAGAGGTTCATAATAAAATAATAAAAGATCGGGGAGGTTATATGCAATTGCCCCAAAGTTCAAAGGAGTTTTGTATAATTTAGCCTAAGAAAAAATAATAATATAAAGTTGAGTTATTAATCACTAAACTATGATCCTCGTGGAGGTTATCAAACTCATGAGTTTAAGCAAACTCATAATAGTAACATAAAATTATATTATAGACTCAAATTGTAAGCTCGTAAGAGTTTACTTGTTTCAATAAATAATTATTGAAAGTGTATAATTAAATAATTTAAATCTAAAAAATAAAAAAATTGATTTAAATATATTTTAAATTTGAATAATTGAAATTCAATCCATTAACGTTCATAATTTATCATAATCAACAAAAAATTTATATAAAATTCATATATAAAGTCACTGAGCATGATCAAATTCAAAAGGTTTGTATGATTTTAAAAGTGAGTTAACACAATTTTGTAAGTTAGAAACATAGAAACGGTACACTCGTTATGTGAACCCGTGAGTTTGACTGAGTTTATAACTAGCACGAGTTTAAGTGTGGCTTAACACAATTTTGTAAGCTAAAAAAAAAAAGGATAAACTTGGAGAGCCAACTAGCAAGTTTGAAAACAATGATCCTAATGGAAAGGTTTTGGCCACTAAAGCACGATGTTTACAGCTTTAGGAGAGCTAACAATCCTCAAATCTAGCTCAACTATATAGCTATATAAAAAAGAAATGTGAATTATTTCAAATTCAATTATAATGATTTGTAATTGGAAATATGTATCCACACTTGGAACATCTATAAGATGAATAGAATCCTTACCAAATTTGTCAACGTTGTTTGTTTTCCTTTGTAAAGAATCAAAATTATTTTGTAACTATTATTTAATTACCTGATCAATGAGAATCATTCAATAGAAAGGGGATCAATCTAACAATAATTAATCCATATTTTGCGAACCAAGACAATGCATTAATATAATCCAGTTTAAGTAATGATCTGGGAACTTCAAAAACAAACAAAGTAAAATAAATAAACTGTAATTAAGGAACTTGCACGCCTTATCTTCAAAGAATAAGCCATCATTTTCAATCAAAAGCAAATTAACGGAAGAAAATTAGAAATCAACTTTAAACAATCCATGACATTACGCTTCACTTTTTTTTTTAAAGGACAAATTATACATAAGCCCCGAATGGAACTGGTTGAAACTTTATAATGAGCATCCTAAGCATTCTCATACGATTAATTTTGTATGTCACTTATCTGCACACAGTTTAAAGTTTAGGGAGTAATCTACATGGCAATCAAAAATTTGGCGCGTTTACACACACAAATACACACACACACAAGTGAAGTTTAAGGCGGTATATAATTGATATTTAGGCGGTATATAATTAAGAGAATTTTTTGTACACGATCCAAAGTTCATGCGAGTTTTTGTAATTTAGTCCTTTTGAAATTAATATATATAAAAAAATAATCTTCGGTTGCAAATTCTGTAGGTTGGTCACTCGTGAAATCTCATAATTCATAAGGAGGCATGTGAAGGACTGGGTCCCACAGTTTATTTTGTCACTATCAAGAAATATATTATATATTCACATGCACTTAATTAAATGTATGATAATACTTGAGAACGACATTTGAAACCTCTTAGTGACCAATTCCGTGAATCAATCAAGAGTCAAGACTAAGTAAATACCATTATTCTTTTTAAAAAAAATATAAACCAGTTTTCAGAAATCACATTTAGCTTAGGTTAATCTAAATATAATCAAGTTATTAATTATACAATATACTATCAACTACCATTCAAAAATAAAACTTAAAGAGGTACGGCCTGTCTTTAAATAGAACAAGCACCAAAATATACTGAATAACTACCATTCAAAAATAAAACTTCAATGTGATACCACTATTGTTGTCAAACTTGTGAGTTAAATCTTCAAACTTACCATTTTTATGATTCTAGTTTATAAAATTGTGTCAACTTACTTTTAAACTCATGCTAACTATAAACTCGATTAAACCTGTGAGGTTATTCACCAAATTAAATGAATTGTTTATACATTTCAAACTTACAAAATCATGCTAACTTTTTCTATTTGATCATACTGAGTAGCTTTATATATGAATTTCATATAGATTTTCTTTGTTAAGTGTGATAAATTATGAATGTGGGTAGATTTAACTTTAATTATTAGAATTTAAAATATATTTAAATCAATTTTTTTATATTTTAATTATTTAATGTTACACTTTTAATTCCTTGTTATTCATAAAACTAAACTCTTATCAGTTAACGTCTTTGGTACAAGTTAGCTTAAATTTGTGCCGTTAACTACCTTAATTACTACTCCACTCCTTTTTTTTTTTTTTGGGCTAACGATACCACTCCACTCTATATTTCTTAATAAGACATCTTTGAAAATGTTTCTATGGTCCTAAATGTAAGTCTCTTTACAAAAAGTCAACAACATTAAATTCTCTTCCACAAATGCCCCTATTGATTGTATTGTATAAGGAGATTATGTTAAAAATAAATTAAAAGTAATTAAGATACATTTAAATTTTTTTTTTGTGAACTGATACATTTAGTTTTAATTAGAAGGTAATATGAGAAATTAGCAGTAACAATTTCTTACCATTATAATCATACAAACTACTTTTAATTATTTATTTTAATGATTGTCGTGTGAAGTTGTTAAAAGTGCCTTATAAATAACAAAGTGGAGTGCTATATATTTATTTCGAAACAAAGCCTGGCTAAGATTTTGCAGCGGAATTTTTTTTATTTACAATCATTAATTCATTCTCGATCTCACTAACAGACGCACCCCTTCATAGCTATCTTGTTCGTCATTTTTTTGCTGAATTTTGATATTTTGGTCGTAGAATATTGTGATTTGGAAACAGAACAACAGGCTTTCCCTAATTGACAGAAGCTGTCCACTCAAAAGATCTATGTATATTTATATAAATAAAACTCTTGTTCTCTATCCTCTTCCTATTTAATAAATGCTCCAAAATTAACCCATGTCCATCATTCCCATGACATAAAATTTTTTAAAAAAAAACAATGAGGTCCTCAAATCTCCATCTCTTAAGAGTGAAATATTGAGGGATAATTTTGGAATAAGTTTTATTAATGAATCATTATTTTTGTCAATATATCATGAAACATCAAACACTCGGGAAAAAACATCTTATAAAATGGGACAAAGGAGGGAGTACTTCTTTTTCACAAGAAGAAAGAATATTAAAAAAAAGTTAAAAGGATAATAAAATTTTGGTGTTATATGATTAAAATACCCTTAATTAATAAGGAATGAAGGAGTATATGATATTATTTGAATTATATTTAATGTTATTAACAGAGTAAAATTATACAAAAGTAATTAATTAATGCTTCTTAAAATTTTAGGTGACAAATATATTTTTTTTTAAAAAAAACACTTCAATGTCACTTATACATTCCCTTTGGTCGTCCTTATTAAAATGCACCTTCAATAAGAGATGAATTATCCTTATTATTATTTCCGACCAAAAAAAAATTATCCTTATTATTATAAGTCAATTGACTGAGTATTAATTAATTTTTTTCTAATATTACAGCTATTTAAAATCATTAACTATGAGAGAGAATATAATACAAATATGAATATTGATTATTTAATTAATTGGAAATTAACTATGAGAGAGCAATAGCCTAAGTGGACAAATTGCACAATGAAATGAAACAAATAGGCCCAAAATACCTTCCAACTAGGCTTTTTGTTTCCTACCAAACGCATCAAAAGTAAACAATGCATCATTTCTAAAACTTTGAACATATGGCAACTCACTTTATTTAGACAAGTTTCAACATCAATATCTAACACATGCAATTGAGATACTTGATCATGCATAAACATCTCACCATTTTTCAAAAATTAGGCTCAAAATGGATGAAGCAGCAACTAGCACAACACATGATGGCATATTAGAGTCCCTAAAAGCAAAACAAAAAACACACAATCCATCTCTCCTCCACACTTAATCCTTGCATTGTCCTCATTACACATATAGACTAAGGATATAACAATGGTGCTCAATAATGCAGTGAAGAATCAATGTGAGAAAGAGTAGATGAACACATAAAGAAAAGGCAAAAATAACACAAGACACAAGCTACCTTTTCTATTAGAGTATCCCTCCCCCATACTTGTTCAACATCATGAAATTGCTCAATAAACAGTCCAAAATAGTAGAACAAGGTAAAGGAAGAAAGCAACCTTCTTATGGAGGCTTGTAGCTAGTGTGGTACAAACGGAGATGATTGGCTTAAGTATGAAAGTGTCTGCCATATCCATCCTTCACTTTATAAGTCCTCTTATCACACTTGGCAACCACTTCTAAAGGACAAATCCATGTCTCCTTGAATTCTTCATATGGAGTAGAATAATGAGGCACATAAGTCATGATATAGTCACCAACTTCAAACGTGGTATTTTGTGCTTGAAGCTCTGCATGAATGAGTTGACTTGGATCAATGGACAAGGCATGGAGTGGAAGTAGTGAAGAGCTTCCAAATCTATCCTTAGGCCTCTAAGGCTTCTCTTTGCTAGGTAGTGGATTAGTATGGATTTGGCACACCACCTTGACTAGTTTGGAAACTTGTCTTAAGGCTTTAAAAATGTTCAAAAGCCACTTTGAATGAGTCTTGGCAGCTCCATTATATCATGTACTATCATCTCAAACAACACCTTTCTCAAGATAATTTGGGTTAGTGGAAGACTCAACAAGCATGGCATCATTTAGTAAAATAGCAGATGGTGTGGAACAAGTGTAGTCTAGTGAACTAGCACCAGAATACTTGACATCACTACCATAGGAGGGGGAAATGAAGAGTAGGGGATAGAAGGGATAGAATTAATCACATGTGCATCAATATGAGTTAAATGTCCACTAGAAACTAACCCATGCTCAATATGATCATTATCATGCAATTCATCAATAAAATGCACATCAAGAAGGAATAGTCTTCATGTGGGTGTTTCATTGTTTCATATATATTAAAATGCATAAAATGATCACCAACAGACATAATTATAGAACCTTCCTTCATTTTAATCTCAGTGTTAGTAGTTCTCATAAAAGGCCTACCCAAAATCAATGCACCTTCACTCATACTCTCCTTAGACATGTCTAAAACATAGAAATTTTAGGGAATGAGCAAGTTATTAATTTTAACTAACACATCGTCAAGCACCCCAAGTAGATATCTAATTATTTGATAAGCTAATTGCAAAATAACACTTGTGGGTTTGAGTATAGTGACTCCTATGGACTCATAAACAGATTTGGGCATCATATTTATTGTAGCACCTAGGTCAAGCAATCTGTTAGGAATTGTAAAATTCCCAATTGTACAAGGTATGGTGAAACTCCTTTAATCTTGACACTTAATAGGAAATTGGGGCTTAAAAAATGCATTCACATTAATTAGAAGGAAGTTGGACCATCTCATTAGGCTTGAATCTTCTCTTGTATTTGCATAGGTCCCTTAAGATCTTAGCATATTTGGGTTGTTTAACAAGCTCAAGCAAAGGTATATTGACTTCAATCTTGCTAAAAATTCATACAAATAATTATGATGCTTTTCACTAGCCTTTTTCATGTCTTGAAGATAAGCGTGAGGGAAAGGAAGGTTTTTCAAATTTACCTCTACCTTTGTAGACAATGGTTCCATAATGCTCATGTTGGCTTCCTTGTGCAGCTCCTTCATTCTCTTGGCTTGTAGAACTTGTAGAGGAAGTTTTCTTCAAGATGCTTGTCTCCTTTTGGCTCTCAGATGAAGGAATGACTTGGAATGTGGAGGCTTGTTCTTGTATACTTTCATCAGAAACAACTACCTCTTCATCCTCTTTTGGATCATCAAGTCCAACTTGCTTGCCACTCCTTAGGTGGATCGCATTTAAACTCTTAGGATTTACTACAACATTAGAAGGCAAGGTTCCCTTTTTGGCATCATTCTCACTCTTTGCATTAGCCAATTGAGAAATAAATGTTTGGAGATTGTCATGCTTCACTTCCATTTGTTAAATCTTGTCACAAAGCTTGCTCATCATCTTCATCAGGGCCTCATTAGTGTTAGGTTCTTGAATAGGCACCTCCCTTGATGTTGATGGACCTTGATAAGAAGTCATAGAGGGATTCCCAAATTGTCTTTTAGAATTTTCAGCACCTCTATAAAAGCTCTCCTTCCCTTGATAGCCTCTATTATCATTGCCTCCCCATCTTGAATTGGAATTGTCCTTCCACTGTCCATTGAAATTGTTTTGATTATAATGGGGTGGCCTTTGATAATTCATAGCAGCTATATCACATTCTCTAGCTTGAGAAGGACAAGTCAAAGTGGTGTGCATAGGGCTACCACAAGTTGTACAAGAAGTAGGCACCAAGGCTTGAGACATAAGAGGAGAATATGAACCACCAACATTATGGACTTGTTGAGCTTGAATGGTCTTTTGCATGCAACCCATTTGATCACTTAAAATGGCCAACGTTTTCAAAATCTCATCATTGGACCAAGCTCTAACTCCACATGCTTGAACTCTTTCTCTTGTACCAAATTGTTGGTTATTGGCAGCCATCTGTTCAAGGAGACCCCAAGCTTCTTGAGAGGTTAAATCAATTAGAGAACTACCAGCTATAGCATTAATGGTGTCTTTGTTGTGATCAAGCAACCCATCATAAAAGTATTCCACCAAGTGTGGTTGGGAAATTTGATGGTGTGGACATTTGGCAAGGAGTGCCAAAAATCGAGTCCAATATTCATACAAGTTCTCACCCATTGCTTGTTGAATACTATAAATTTCTTTTCTCATCTTAGCAGTTCTTGTTGCTGGAAAGAATTTCTCTAACAAGACTTTCTTCATTTGCTCCCAAGTCAAGGTTGCAAAGTGGCGAGGAAGCATATAAAGCCACTCCTTAGCTTTTCCCTCCATAGAAAAGAAGAAAGCACGGCTCATGACTTCATCCAAGTCAGCTTCGGGAGGCTTCATGGATGAGCAAACCACATGGAGAGTCTCCAAATGCCTATGTGGATCTTCACCTTTATTACCATGAAATTTAGGTAAAAAATGACCTTTCAATTCAAAATTAGCATTGAAATTATAGAAGCCATAAGGATTATAATCAACATTGGAAGAAATTATATCTCTTATGGTCGTATTTCCTACATCATCATGCATATGATTATTATTGTGAGGTACTTCATTATGACCATTATTAGGAACCTCATTATCTTGATGTTCAATGTGTCCATCCATGTTTTGATCTAGCACAAGATGATTATCAATGAGAGGGCAATCAATAAAATCAACAAACAAATCACCTCTATCATTAACAATTTCCAGCTTTGGTTTTCACAAGTGCACTAGTGCAAAATAGTTCAAATTCACCCAAACATTCAGGAATACTGCAGATTCAAGTACACCTCAAGAAAATTCAGAATTACAGTAGCAAGTATGTAATCTAGTTCCCAGAATTCAGCAGCAAGCCATACCAGTCTAATTAGATATCAAAGGATTCAATAAGTTCAGATTCCAGTAAAAATCAACATCAACATCAAAGAGCCAGAGATATGCACCCAAGTTAGACGAAACAGCTTCAAACAATGATTGATTTCCAATGACAGCTCTCAATCCAACTAATTCAAATATATGATAATAAAGTGAAGCTTATGACACAAGTAAAAGCATCAACACTTGACTCCATCATTAGCTAACTCAAATCTCAACAAATTTACACTTGTGATAGCAAACACAGTAGCCTATAGACAACAATTGGCAGCAACACAAATAGAAAACCTTGCCAATGATCCCAATCTAAGTGTAACAACTTGCACTGGTGCAGGATGTACAATAACGTATAGAAAATTCAAGTAAATGAATGTCAGGGCAATTCTGATTTAGATCTTATAATGAATGTAAACAGGAAACTGCTACAAAGTTAAGTGATATCATTTCACATAACAGCAGTGGACTTACCAATTTGAGAAAGGTGTAGAAGCCAAAATTCTAATCCAACAAAATTAGAATCAAGGGTATATTAGCTTTGAGATTCAACAACAAATGGCTACTACAAGATGCCAACAAACACAGATTTTCAATTCAAATTCCTCATTATAAATAGAATCCAAATGTCAAACATCAATCCACATCAAACTTTGAAGTACACTCTTTACATCAACAAGTTCCCATAAATGTAGAGCAAAATTATGCCAAAATTTCAATTCCAGTGCTAAGCACAAACCAGCAGCTAATAGAAACAGATGTAAACCAAGCTTGAGCAAGAAATCATTGTGAAATAGCACAATTCAATGAAAAATTGATTACCCAACAAGATAGATTTGTTGTCACATGGTTATGTCTTTCAAAGATCAGAGCTAGCAAGTTGCTACAGCAAGAATACAGTCCAATTTGCAGCAGATGAAATTGCCCAATTCTTGACAACTTGATTATCACAATATTGAAATTTTTTATCACAAAATTCACCAGCAACTTTAGAATTTCAATTCCCAAAAAGACAACAAGTTCAGTGAAGTCATAGTGTAAGAATGACAGTGTACTAGTGAGAAACTTCCAACAAGTCAAGAGGTAAGAATTTCAGCAATTTTGTATTAGATGCATATTACAAAATCTGATCCAATCAGCAAATGAGAGCTCACGGGTGAGAGCAAGTATTTATCAAAATTATCAACAAGTAGTTTCCCAAAACTTCACAATATCTTTCCCTTTCTCAATGCAACTGCCAGATACAAATAGAACAGAATTCAGATTTGTAAGATTTAGCTAATGTGAAACCATATTTGTCACAATAAAATGCAATCAGTCAGTGACAATGTCCACAATGCAAATCCAAGTAAGAATACTCAAGAATTGGCCTAGAACAACAACATTTCAGCACCAATAACAAAGATAGACTCCCCAAAATTCACAAGAATGAGCCTAACACATCAGTTAGTTAAATTTGGCTATGAAAATTTGAAATTCCAGCAATCTTAAACCAGATTCAGATCAGTACACCCTGGAAAATCAAATGACATTCAAGTGTTTTCAAATACAAATTCCTCAATCAGCAAAATTTCTTCATGCAAAATAGCATCAATAATTTCAGCAGTGAAAAACAAATTCTGACGTAGAATGGTCAACCCAATCCCTCAAAAATCAGCAGCAACTAGTTCCAATGCATGCACATATGAGCATGAACCTCAGCAATTTAAAATAGCACAGCACTAAGTGTTTGTGACAGCAAATATCAGTGTTTGTGACAACAGAATTGAGAGTTTGATGGCAACAATACTGAAGCATCCAGAACATTCATTTAATCCACTCAATGTCTCAAAGTTAATGACAACACCAGCAAATATTCCTAAAGCAAATTCAAAGTTTGTGACAAAAACCCCACTTCAATTAAGTGAGAATTTATGTGACTTAGCTCAATGCCAAATTCAAAGAATAGTCATAATGACAGCAATGAAGTTATGCAAGACAAAATTCAAGATAATGAATTTTTTACAGCAAAAATCCTCAAGTGATAGCATATAAATCAATGACAACACTCAACTTCTTCCAGCAACAACCAACCAGAATTTCAGCCAACAACTGCATAATAAGGTCTGTGAAGTCACAGTTCAGCAGGCACAACATCCGTTTGAGATTCCGAACAGAAACTCTCAAATTCAGAGTGAAATGTGATAGTTCGAATCAGAAATGATACCCAATTTCAGCAAAACTGGTTTTCACAGTAAAAACACTTGAAATACTAAGTGTAGATTCAATGTCACTTGAAACATTGTACAACTCGATCTAACCCTTTTAGGAAAACAAGGTATGATCAACTTGCAATACTCTATAGTTTTTCAGCAAGAAAGTTCAGCTTCAGCAGGGAAAAATCACTAACAACAGAACCAATAATTGAATTACAGCAGCAGTGATTTGTAAGTCAGAAGAAACCAGTCAAATGAGCAAGGATTCAATGTTATACAGCCCCCTTTGGTAAAACTTAAGTCGCTAAAAAGAAAACAATAACAGCACCAACACCCTTACATAAAAAAAAAAAGAAAACTTAAGACAGCAAGTTCACAGTGATGACAGTACCAAAGGTTCACTCATGATAGCAATTGTCCAATTCAAATCCCCCAAGTTTCAGCAATTTGACTTCAGACCAAATATGTCTGAAACACAAACCAAAGAACACATCTCTTTATTTTTTTTTCCAACAACTTTTTATAAAAAGAAGAAAGAAAAGAAGAAGAAAAAATGAAGAAACAAGTATTCCTAACCTACACAAGCCATTCCCCAGTCAAATTTTGCAATTGACACCCAATTACCTAGGAACTAGGCTCCCCGGCAACGGCGCCAAATTTGAAGAGCCATATCTGGGGCTATCAAATAAAACTAAGCTAAATGCATTATAGGCCAACTAACCTAGGTCGATCTCTATGTGGAGCCTATATTTAGTTCCTAAGTAATCTAGTGTAAATAACAAATTAATCAAAGAGTATGGGATGTAAGTTCATCTATCTAATTAAACTAATGAGCTACTTGTTTATAAATTTTTCAATGTATAAAGTGAGTGAGGGAGTGTAAATGCAAGAAATGAATGTCCTAGGTGATTGAATCCACTAACTATCATTGTCCAATTTTAATTCTATGTTCTTCTCTTAACTAAGCACAAGGACTAGCAACAACCCTTACTAAACAATACTCCTAACTTCTCAATTATATCTAAACTTAGACTCAATTATCAATTAAGAGTATCTTAAGTACTTAGCTCATGCTAAATTCATAAGAGATCCTCTCTTCCACCAATTAATTCCTAGAAACCTAGTAAACAATTGATTCAAGAGAATAGAGGAAAGCAATTGAATAACAAAAGAGTGCTATAGTCTAATTACAATCCATGAGTACAAATCTAGCACAAGTTTCATCATTAAGATTACATCAACTGATCATAATCCTCAGACATACGAACAAATTATAACCTCTAGCAACCTAGAATTATAATCTTCACGTTTAGAGAGTAGAAGATGAAACTAAGATACAAAGAACTCCCCTAGTTGCTCAAGAACTCAGGTTAGCTTCATCATCACCATCGGACAAAAGAATTAGCCACTCCTGATTCGAAAATCAACTCCTCTGGACCTCTAGGCTGTCATGTTCGATGCAGATCTGAGAAAATAGAGAAGAGAGGGATTTTGCGGTTGAAGTAGAAGGAGGAGCAGAAGTGGTGGTCAGTGGTAGAGTGGATAGAAGAATGGAATAGAGAAAATGAGAGTGAACCCCAAAAAAACCAGCATCCGTGTGAGATGAGGCACCCTCAAAACGTGAACTCCTCCCTCTGTTTTTCTGTCCGATATGATTTCTGGAGAATATAAAATATAAGGCCTTGTTTGGAGATGGGCAAAAACTTGAGGGATCTTAAGGCCAAGAGACTCAAGCCACCAAACAATACCTAATTCCTTTCTCAAGCATATTAAAATTAGAAAACTAGGAGATAAAATAAGCACATGTGCTCTCCTTTAATTCCATCTTTGTCCTCCATTAAGCTCTAATGTACCATGTCATCACCTCTATTAATGAGATACACAAAGGTAATATCATATGTTCACAATTAATTAATAATGAGAATAACAAATATTATTTAAAATATATCAATTTAGCCAATTTAATTCTCAAATCACCTTTGCACTCAAATCTCACATTAATACCTAATTATGCCCAAAATAGTTAATCAAATCCCATAAAAGTCTAAGGTTAATCACAAAAAGATATGTAAATATTTAGCTCTATCAATCACATTCTCTAGCTTGATAAGGACAAGTCAAAGGGGTGTGCATAGGGCTACCACAAGTTGTACAAGAAGTAGGCACCAAGGCTTGAGACATAGGAGGAGGATACGAAGCACCAACATTGTGGACTTGTTGAGCTTGAATGGTCTTTTGCATGCAACCCATTTGATCACTTAAAATGACCTACTTGTTCAAAATCTCATCGTTGAACCAAGCTCCAACTCCACATGCTTGAGCTCTTTCTCTTGTACCAAATTGTTGGTTATTGGCAGCCATCTTCTCAAGGAGACCCCAAGCTTCTTGAGAGGTTAAATCAATTAGAGAACCACCAACGGCAGCATCAATAGTGTCTTTGTTGTGATCAAGCAGCCCATCATAAAAGTATTCCACCAAGTGTGGTTGGGAAATTTGATGGTGTGGACATTTGGCAAGGAGTGCCAAAAATCGAGTCCAATATTCATACAAGTTCTCACCCATTGCTTGTTGAACGCTATAAATTTCTTTCCTCATCTTAGCCGTTATTGTAGCTAGAAAGAATTTCTCTGAGAAGACTTTCTTCATTTGCTCCCAAGTCAAGGTTGTAAAGTGGCGAGGAAGCATATAAAGCCACTCTTTAGCTTTTCCCTCCATAGAAAAGAAGAAAGCACGGCTCATGACTTCATCCAAGTCAGCACCTGAAGGCTTCATGGATGAGCAAACCACATGGAGAGTGTCCAAATGCTGATGTAGATCTTCACCTTCATTACCATGAAATTTAGGTAAAGCACTTATCAAATGACCTTTCAATTCAAAATTAGCATTGAAATTATAGAAGCCATAAGGATTATAATCAACATTGGAAGAAATTATATCTCTTATGCTTCTATTCCCTACATTATCATGCATATGATTATTATTGTGAGGTACTTCATTATAGCCATTATTAGGAATCTCATTATCTTGATGTTCAATGTATCCATCCATGTTTTATTATTGTGAGGTACTTCATTATGGCCATTATTAGGAATCTCATTATCTTGATGTTCAATGTGTCCATCCATGTTTTGATCTAGCACAATATGATTATCAATGAAAGGGAAATCAGTGAAATCAACAAACAAATCACCACTATCAGTAACAATTTCCAGCTTGTCACACAGCACAATGACAACAAAACTGATTCAAAAAAACAGAGCAATTTCACACACAAACTTCCTTTTAGATAACAACAAGAAAAATGCAGCAAGGTGTTCAATCTTAATGTAGACACAAGCAATGGCCTATCACAGCAAGCAATATTCAGACTTATTACCGCAGCAAACTTAGATCAAATCAACAAAGTCCCACAAGTTCAAGTAGAAGATCAAATATGCAATCTTCACAAAATCAATAACCAACTTTCTCAATGACAGGAAAAAGGATTTCCAATAGTTTCAGTAGCAGATTTGATCCTTTCCTAGCTACAATCAGTCATACAATCAGCAAACAATCCACTTTAATTTATATCAATCAAATCAAATGGTGCAGAATGGTCAACCCAATCCCTCAAAAATCAACAGCAACTAGTTCCAATGCATGCACATATGAGCATGAAACCTCAGCAAGTTAAAATAGCACAACGCCAAGTATTTGTGACAGCAGAATATCAGTGTTTGTGACAGGAGAATTGAGAGTTTGATGGCAACAATATTGAAGCATCCAGAACATTCAGCATGGTTCAGTAATTCAGCAAGATCTTTTTTCTCAGCAGCAATTCTTGACAGAAAGTTAATGCTCAAACTCTAAAACTTAGCACAGTTTAGCAAGAATTCAGTTTCAGTCAAGTTCCTTCCTCAATAAAATATCAAAGTGCAATGAATTCAGCAAAATATCTGAATTATGTATGGAGCAAAAGCAAATGACCCATTCAACTGCACAAAAGTTATACGAGTTCAATCCAAAAACTTGAAATGAAGGACTCTAATTAGATTTTCAAAAATTGGAGACTAAATACCAAATCTATGTCACATGCAAGAACTTGATCAAAATCACGAAAATTCAACACTCATAATAGAGGTAACACACAGTAACTTTATCCACACAAGTGTTATGTGGCCACAGTAAAAGGCACAAGTAATAAACTCTCAAGTGCATAACAAGACATCAATTGATTTTGTTTTAGCACAAGTCCTTTTCATAGTTGGACAATTTTAGTTCCAAACTTCCAAGGGTAAGCACAGCGAACAAGACACAACAAAGACCAAGCTAAAATGTGAGATACTCAATCAGATTTCAAGTATTCAATCCAAATGGCAATTTGAAATGCAAGATCAAAACATATTAGCTTCTCATATTCAGCCAAAGACGGTTCTTCCAGCAGAAATTTATTGAGAACCAATGACAGTCACTCAAGCACTCAGCTTGATAGCAATTTTCTCCACAACAATCAGATTCACAAAATAGCCAGTGAAAATTCACTGAAGAAGCTTGATTTTAGAACAACTCAACTTAAGAAATTCAGAGTTGATTTTTACAATATCAAAAGCTCAATTACAGCAACATCAATGTAGAACAAGTTAAGTGCAACAGCAATAGCATTCAGCAATAACCAAATTGGTACTTAGCAAGGCCAAAAGTCCTAATGTGGGTCAGCTTTGAGTTATAAAATCTATGGTTGCTCATAATACACCCTCAAAATCATATTTGGTTCAGCTACATGAATGCAAGTCTGAAATTCTAGCAAGACAGCTTCAACAATTTATCAACTTTCAACATCAACAAGCATAAGTGCAGGAAATCATCCAAGTTCAATAGCTTTAATAGGACAGCAGCAGAATTTTCATGGGAAAGATTTTGCAGAAATCAAATTTTCTTTCGAATCTGGATAAAGCACTCTCACTTCCAATAAAAAAAATTTTCACTCACAATTCAAACACTGCAGAAAATTTCATACAGTATAAGCTAGATCAAAACACACCAAAAGCACTCTGAAAACACAACAAAATTTCGAATCTGGATTGACACCTTTCCAAGCTAGGTCCTACGCAAATGGGAACAAAGTTTTTTTTTTAGTATTTCTAGAAAATTTTCTTCTTCTTTTTTCTTTTATAAATTGAAAACAAGAACTCCTTACTTACATAAACTATACCCCGGTCAAATTTTTGCAATTGACACCCAATTACCTAGGAGCTAGGCACCCAGGCAACGATGCCAAATTTGAAGAGCCATATCGTGGGGCTATCAAATAAAACTAAGTTAAATGTAATATAGAGCAACTAACCTAGGTCGATCTCTATGTGGAGCCTATATTTAGTTTCTAAGTAATATAGTGTAAATAACAAATTAACCAAAGAGTATGGGATGTGAGTTTCATCTATCTAATTAAACTAAAGAGCTACTTGTTTATGAATTTTTCAATGTATAAAGTGAGTGAGTGGGTGTGAATACAAGAGATGAATGTCCTAGGTGAATGAGCCCACTAACCATCCTTGTCCAATTTAATTTTTAAGTTCTTCTCTTAACTAAACACAAGGACTAGCAAGAACCCTTACTAATCAATGCTCCTAACTTCTCAATTATATCTGTAATAAGAATATATCAAGTTATCTTTCATTCATGTATACATTAGGTATTTATATACAAAGTAGGAGCTTCAGCATTAATGGCTCATTATAACACATTATGGTGAGAGATACTAATCACAATCCCTAATTATGTGGGATACTAACAATCCCTAATTAAGTGGGATATTGTTTCCTAACACTCCCCCTCAAGTTGGAGCATAGATGTTAATCAAGCCCAACTTGTTACAAAGATAGTCAACCCGTGTGCCATCTAAGGCCTTAGTCAAAAAATCACCCAACTGATCACTAGACGGTACATGTCCTGTAGAGATAAAGTTCTCTTTGATCTTGTCACGCACAAAATGGCAATTAATCTCAATGTGTTTCGTATGTTCATGGAACATGGAGTTGGAGGCTATATGCAAGGCAGCTTTATTATCACACCACAACTTCGCAGGTAATGACGTGGCAAGGCCAACCTCTTTCATTAACTGGTGAATCCACACAATCTCCTGTACGGATTGAGACATGGCTCGATACTCGGCCTCTGCACTAGACTTGGCCACTACGTCCTGCTTCTTGCTCCTCCAAGATACCAAGTTTCCACCAACAAGAACGTAATAGCCTGTAGTGGACCTCCTAGTCGTCTTTGACCCAGCATGATCTGCATCACAGAAACACTCAATCTTTGTATGACCATGATTCGTATAGAGTATACCACGACCAGGGGACCCCTTCAAATAATGCAGGACATGTTCCAAAGCTTCCCACTGAGCAACGGTCGGTGCTACCATGAATTGACTAAGTCAACAAACAGGAAAGGTTACATCAGGGCGGAGATAGTTTAATTTTCCAATCAGCCTTCGGTACCGCTCAGGGTAGGCAAACGGTTTAATCTTCTCATGATCAATCCTTTTTCTCACATCCTCGGGTAGTTCATCAAACGGTACACTATCATCAATGTCCAAAAAGGGATTAGAAATCATAGGACAGCTACTGGGTGTTGCCCCAATTTTCCCAGTTTCTTTCAGTAGATCAAGGACATACTTCCGTTGGGTTAGGAGAATGCCTTTCTTGTTTCTCATAACTTCGATGCCAAGAAAGTACTTTAACGGACCCAAATCCTTTGTTTGGAAATGAGAATTAAGAAGGGCCTTGAGTGATGAGATCCCTGATGTATCACTACCTGTAATAACAATGTCATCGACATAGACCACTAGGAGAATCATGCCAGCATCCGTTTGTTGATAAAACACAGAATGATCACATTTACTTTGGTTCAGACCAAACTTCTTAACCACAGAACTGAATCAGTCAAACCAAGCACGAGGGCTCTGTTTCAAACCATATAAAGATTTCTGAAGGTGGCATACCTTGCCATGCTCCCCCTGAGCAACAAAGCCAGGCGGTTGCTCCATGTAGACTTCCTCAAGAAGATCACCATTTAAAAAAGCATTCTTAACATCCAGTTGATGAAGATCCCAACCATGGGTAGCTGCCATAGAGATAAACAGATGAACAGAGGACAACTTGGCCATAGGGTAGAAAGTTTTGGAGTAGTCAACACCATACGTTTGAGCACAACCCTTAGCAACCAATCGAGCTTTCAATCATTCTAAGGTGCCATCAGCTTTCGTCTTAATGGCAAATACCCATTTACACCCAATAGCCTTCTTTCCAGGAGGTAAATCAACAAGAGACCAGGTACCAGCCTTATCAAGGGCCATCATTTCCTCTTCCATCGCAGCACGACAACTAAGATGGTTCAAGGCTTGGGAAAGGTTGGTGGGAATGGCAAGAGAGTCTAAGGAGGCTATGAAGGAACAAGATGTGGGCGTCAGGTGATTATAGGAAACAAACAAGGAAATCAGGTATGTACAAGCGCGTTTACCTTTACGGAGGGCAATGGGTAGGTCAGCAGAAGGGGCAATAGGATCTAGAGTATCAGGCATTGTTACAGAGTTAGAAACAGGAGAAGGCGAAGGGGCTGAGTACGGATCAGGCGCCGAGGTGGGTATTGGTAGGTCAGAAAGACGAGCAGCGGCATTACTTTCCTTAGGACGTCTCTGATAAACATGGTGGATCGGAGGTGGAGCAGGTGCCGGCACAGACTCTTGCACTGGTGGGGAATGAACCTTATACACTAAGAGGTGATCAAGATCGGGGTCAAGATTAGAAGATGGAGGTAGGGCAGGGACAGGGAAGAACGAAGTGGACTCATGGAAAGTAACATCTGTGGACACAAGATAGCGTCGAAGATCGGTAGAATAGCACCGATAACCCTTCTGAACCCTAGAATAGCCAAGGAAGACACACTTGAGAGATTTTTGATTAAGCTTAGTGACACAGGGACAAATATCACGGACAAAACAGACACAACCAAAGATTTTGGGATCAATAGGAAACAAGGGTTTGGAAGGACACAAAGTTGTGTATGGAATGTCACCACTGAGAACAGGAGAGGGCATACGATTAATAAGGAAGCAAGCTGTGGACACAGCATCAGCCCAAAAGGTTTTAGGAACATGCATTTGAAATATTAGAGCGTGGGTGACTTCTAATAAGTGCCAGTTTTTCCTTTCAGCTACACCATTTTGAGCAGGTGTATCTGCACAGGAAGACTGATGAAGCATGCCATGTGTAAGCATATAGTCATGAAATTGGGTAGAGAAATACTCTTTAGCATTATCACTTCGTAAGGTTTTCACAGAGACACCAAACTAAGTTTTGATCTCGACACAAAAAATGCAAAAGTGAGAAAATAACTTAGAACGATTTTTCATTAAATAAAGCTAGGTTGTTCGAGAAAAATCATCAACAAAAGTAACAAAGTACTTAAAACTAGACATGGAAACAATAGGACAAGGGCCCTAAACATCATAATGAACCAAGTCAAAGGGGGACGCAAGGTGCCAGGTGAACACGGTGGTGTTTGGCAAAATGACATGACTCACACTCTAAGGACGACAAATGATGAAACTGAGGAAATAACCTCTTCAAGGATGACAATGACACATGACCTAAACGACAATGAATGTCAAATGGAGAGGAACCACCAGAGCAAGCAACTGAACGCGGCACCCGATCGTCAAGAAAGTAATGACTGCCAGATTCATATCCCCTACCAATAATCCGCTTTGTCGTAAGATCCTGAATCACATAATGGTCAGGAAAAAGTGAGATAAAACAGTTTAACTGACAAGTAAGCTTGCTAGGAGTCAAAAGGTTAAAAGCATGGCCAGGAACATTAAGGACAGACGATAAAGAAACAGAGGATATAGGTGTAACAGTACCAGATCCAAGGACATGAGAAACAGAACCATTGGCAATAGTGATGGAGGAAGGGTTGGCATAAGGTGCATACGTAGAGAACAAATGATGGTTACCTGTCATGTGGTCAGTGGCACCGGAATCGATGATCCACTTCGAGGAAGAAGTAGCAAGGCATGAGTCACCGTTACCTGTAGCAAGTGCACTTGGAGTGGATGGAACATTGGCCGACTGATCTGAGGATTATGCCATATGATCAGCTCCAGTACGTTGCAGCTTGTTCTGCAACTTGCGACAGTAACGTTTGGTATGTCCAGGTTCTTTACAATAGAAGCAAACAATAAGACCAAGGGTCGGGGGATGGTTGCCTGAGCAAGGAGGACCTTGGTTCCGTGAATCAGCAGAGGTCGAGGATGATGTACTATTTCCAGACGGCAAGAAGCCCTGGTTGCGGTTATCAGTGGGACTATGGCCAGTTAATGCACTAGCATTAGGAGTAGAAGCTAGATGTAAGAGACTATCTGCATGGAGCACACGAGAGTACACATCCTGAAGCGAAGGAAGTTCAGAACTAGACGGAACCTGGGAACGAACTGTCTCATAGACCGGATCAAGGGCAGTAAGAAAACTAAGAATCGCCAGTTTCTCTATATTATCAGCCTGGATCCGAAGGTCAGGGGTCGGTGGCATTAACATCTTCAACTCTTCATACATTTTCTTAAACTCCACATAAAAGGTTTTCAAAGAACGGCCCTGCTGTTCAGCATGATAGAATCCCTTGCAGATATCATGAATACGAGTAATATTTCCTTTTCCAGAGTACAAAAATTCCAAGCAACCCATAAGTTCCTTAACAGTATTATAGTGACTAACCGAGGGAAGGATTTCGCTGTCAATAGAATTTTGGATTTGCAAGAACAAACGGGCATCAGCTCGGGCCCAAGCCATTTTAGGATCATCCGTAAGAGGCGTATCAGTCAAATGGCCTTCGTTCTCAATACTAAGCAAGTACATGCGTACAGTCTTGCTCCAATCCATATAGTTTGTCCAAGTCAAATTGTGCTCAATGATTTTGTTGGTCACAGGGACTATTTCAGTAGTAACACTAGCCTTGGAATCAGCCATTAAAGCAAGTAGAGAGTACCAACCCAAAAAATATGAGCCCCAACCATGTACACACACCAAAGAAGCAATCAACCAAAATGGTCTCACCACCACAACCACCAAACAACCCCAAAAGAGTGAGTGAAGCCAAGCAACACAAAGGAAAAACCAAATAGGCTTCTAAGCAAAACAGGGGCAAAAAAAATGCACAGCAAACAATACCAAATACCGAAATCAACCACAACGATCCCAATCGGAGAGACCCACAACACGAAACCACCATAGGAAGGACGACGGCAGTGAGTCGACATCAGTACAGCAAACGGGGGCAGAAAAGTCGCTAGAGATCGCACTCACGCGTCGGCGCGTGGAGTTTCGGCGAGACTGAGGGTGGCGCGTGACGGCCATGCGCAGGTCCGATGACGATGGCACTCCAGGGACAGGCCGATCGGGGGACGGCGGAGCTGCCTGTGGGGCACGTGTTCACAAACTCCCCCGGCCACCGGAGCCCCTTGCGCGTGAACAGTGCCGGACAGAGGATAACCCAGAAATCAGAACAGCGCCGGAATGGAAAAACGAAATTCAGAGAGCTCCTAGGTTCTGATACCATGTAATCAGAATATATCAAGTTATCTTTCATTCATGTATACATTAGGTATTTATATACAAAGTAGGAGCCTCAGCATTAATGGCTCATTATAACACATTATGGTGAGAGATACTAATCACAATCCCTAATTATGTGGGACACTAACAATCCCTAATTAAGTGGGATATTGTTTCCTAACAATATCTAAACTTAGACTCAATTATCAATTAGGAGTATCTTAAGTACTTAGCTCATCTAAATTCATAAGAGATCCTCTCTACCACCAATTAATTCCTAGAAATCTAGCAAACAATTGATTTCAAGAGAATAGAGGAAAACAATTGAATAACAAAAGAGTGCTATAATCTAATGACAATCCATGAGTACAAATCTAGCACAAATATAATCATCCAGATTATATCAACCGATTAAATCCTCAGCATATACACAAATCATAAACTCTAGAAACCTAGAATCATAATCTACATACACATAGAGTGGAAGATGAAATTAAGATACAAAGAACTCCCCTAGTTGCTCAAGAACTCAGGTTAGCTTCATCTTCACCATAGGACGAACTCCTGATTTGAAAATCAGCTCCTCTGGACCTCACCCTGTCATGTTGCATTCAGATATGAGAAAACAAAGAAAATATGGAATTAATCGATGGAAAGTGGAAGGAGAAGGAGAGGCGTTGGTTGGTGGGAGTGGAGAAAAAAACCGAATGGAGACAGTGATAGTCCCTCCCCAAAACCCAGCCTCCACGTGAGGTGAAGCACTCTCCAAATGTGAACTCCTCCCCTCTATTGAAAGCTATCGCAAATTTTAGATCTCAATCTCTAGTCCAAGGGTGTGTTTGGAAACTGATAATAATGTGAGAGATCTTAAGGCCAAGAATAGGTCATTAATTCAAGCCACCAAACAATGCCTAACTCCTTTCTTATGCCTATTAAAATAAGGAAATTAGGAATTAAAAATCTGCACATATGCTTCCATATTTACCCTCCATTAAGCTTCAATGTACCATGTCATCACCTACATTTATGACATGCACAAAGGTAATATCATATGTTCACAATTAAGTAATAATGGGAATAACAAACATTACTTAAATATATCAATTTAGCCAATTTAATTCCCAAATTACCTTTGCACTCAAATATCACATTAATACCTAATTATGCCCAAAAATAGTTAATCAAATTCCACAAAAGCCTAAGGTTAATCACTAAAAGATATATGAATATTTAGCTCCATCAAATTTATTGATTTGACACAACCTTAGCCGCCTCGGGGTCAAATCACAATTTACCATGAATTAAATGCAATATAGTGCAAACAACTCGGGATCGTTCTCTTATAAAGGAGTCATTTATTTTGACTTCCCTAGTAAAACTAAGCGCTATAAACATGGTTAGAAAAAAGGGTTTTGAAATTGGTTTTCTTTAAATCAAAATTCATGAAAATAAAGCTATTTCTAATTTTTTTGGTATTTTTGAAAATAATGAAAAATGTCAAATTAAAAGTGAAGATATGTATAATGGATGAAGATATGTATAATGGATGCTCTTGGTGATGAAGAAAATGCCTATCCTTGCTTAAAGAGATTATGGGAGTTGAAAATTCATTAAGTCTTAAGAACAACCTCAAAATAACATTTGAGTCCAATAATCCCAATTAATAGTAGATCCTACAAATATAGCTTACTACTACTTCTTGAGATATTGTTAAAAACCACTTAATCTGCGATTGAAATGGATAACTATAACTTGTTTCCACTTAACATGAATGCGATAAAATGACACTCAATTGATCCAATTCAATTATACAATATAACACAATATCTTTGAATCAACAAGGAAATGCATATATATAAATCCCACAAGATATAAAAGTCCAATCCAATCATAAATATCAAACCAACAGAGACAATTAACATCAATCTCAGTTCCAGAATCATATACAATAATTCCTAAAACTATGTAATTTAAATATATAATTCTAGACCAATGGAATGATGGAAAAACTCCCCTATGTATGCCATTGAGCTTAAGCAACTCTTCAGCCCCAAGAAGCAATGAAAATCAGCCACACATAGCCACTGCCATCTCCAGAATCAATTGCCCAACCAAAATTGCCATGGAAGCTAATGGAACTGCTGACTTAATGGAAAAGAGGAAGAAGGCTGTGGTTTCTGGGTGGAATGAAAGAGAGCTGAATTGGAATGGTGGAAGGATGAAGCTGGTCTGGAGGTGATGAATAGAGGAGGTAGTGAAATGGTGGAGAGGGAAAGTGGTTGATGGTGTTTGAAGGTGAGAGAGTAGTATGGTTCCCCCGGAGGTCCGAAACAGAGAGACGGTGGTTATGGTGAGCAACAGATAGCGGCAATGGTGGTTTTCGATGAAAGAGGTGGTGGTATAGCAAGGAGGAGGAGCGACAGTGGTGAACTGTGATTCCGTGGATGGTGGGAAGTCTTCGACGGTGGTGGTGTTGTCCTTCTCTTTCCCTCTCCTCTCAAGCTTTTTCCGGTCTCTGCCTCCCAGCTTTTCCAATGCCCCCAACTGATTCTCCCAGCTCTACAACAATGGTGGACGGTAGAGGTGATGAAGGGTCGTCGGCGATGATGGAGGTGATGGGATCGCCGACGACCAAAGAGGAAGAAAGGAAAAGTGATTTCGGTGATCCCCTCAACTACACGGTGCAACTCTGTATATGAAACTCTCAGCTCCTCTCTTCCATGTCGGGTCTCGAGTCTGTAACGTTTCTTTAGTTTCAGATGCAGCAAGCCCACAGTAATAGCCCTAGTCAAAACGTAAGTGTTGACCAGGGACTAAAGTGAAATTTGTAAATGTTATCATGGAGGGACTATACTAAACATTTGAAATATTTTGGGGAATGACTATAATTTTCAACTCTTGTGGGTACTTTTCTATGATTTTTCACTGACCCCTTTCCTCTTCACAACCATGTAATTTTCAGAATTTCTAGGGCATTTTTGTAGTTTGCCCCAATCCTCAAAATAATTAATTTGGACCTCCAAAATCTCCAATTCCTTCCAAAATACCTACAATGCAAGATTAAGCACAAAGTAGCATTAAATGTCCAAGAAACAATTGCACCAAATAATTAACAAATTATGACAATTTTGCCCCTAATTGTAATTAATTCAATACAATTGTCCGTAACTAAAATTAATGCTTAATCATGCAATAATGTCCCATAAAATCCATTAAAAATCCCAATTTAATTCTGAAATATTATATAAAAATATGGTTCAATTAACCTGTCTCAACAAGTGCACTTTCCATAATTCAAACTACTTGTGTTCTCCTTATAGAGGTGAAGCCACTTACTTTCTTAACCAATAGTTTAGTGATTAAATAGTATTAACCCTAAAACTTAAACCCTAAACCACTTTACATAAAATTTAAAATTAAGTATATTATATTCTAACTAGTTTAAATCAAGTCAGGTAAAATTATAAGGTTATGATAATCTTGTCCAATGAAAGTTTAACATAATTACATATTTAGAACTGGAATATAAAATTATTCGTTAAGCTAACACAACCCTTCCACGAATATATAATGATTATTAAATATTTATAAACGTTTGTTTGTGTATGGGGAAAAAAGAATAATATGAGAAAGTTTTTTTTAATACATATAAATATACATATACATATACACACACATACATATACTTTTCAAATCATGACAAGAAGATCATATCAGGGATGTGTACGTGTTCGTTTTATGTTTTGATTCTGACCGTTAGAAATGGACTCCACTGTATATTAATGAAGATGAGAAGTCAATAGTTTTTAAGATTAGTCATTAATTATTAATAGGTTTCATAAGAGACAACTAGTGACGGACATACATGACTAAACATGACAAACTATTATTTTAATTTTTAGAGGTTAAATCACGCCAAATTTTCCTAAATTTTGGATCATATACAAATAACTCATTAACCTTTAAAACTTAATAATAAACATTTTTTAGCTTTCAAGTATGTGCGTACATAACTCCAACTTTCAAATCTATATTCTCGTATATTTATTTTTATGTACATATAAACTTTATTAAGCTGTGTGGATAAGTGGTGTAGAAAAGTATGAAAATGATTTGTATAAATGTAAGAGCTTAGAAGTTCATTGTAAAGTTTTTTTCTATTATTATCCAGTGTTTGGTTAAAGGTTCATGGCTGCCTTTTTCAACACAAGTGTCTCCTCTGAGAGTCTAACTCAAGACCCAAAGGGATCTAGCGGAGCCTTATACAGTTAGACCAACTCTATGTTGGTAGTTCATGGTAAAGTTTTAAAAGTTTAGGAAAGCTGAGGTTTTCTATACATGATTCAAGAATGGCACTTTTTAAACGTTGGTTTTATCACTAGACAAGTATTGGTGCCCGTCCATTGCACCAAAAAGCTCATATTCATGTGATATCTCAATTAAGATATATGAAGTCAGTTATAGGTTTGAGCACTTTTGTAAACCTATTTTTATTTTTCTCAATCATATTTATTGATTATTGGATCCAAATTGAATCCCCTAGTTTTTATTATGATATTTGGCAAAAAAAAAAAAAGTATATAATTTTAAATTATGACAACTCCTTAATTTATAGAGAAAAAACAACATTCAATTATATATGAAAGAATATAAAAAAGAAATTAGAAAATAATCATCAATAAATTATTTATTGAAAACAAAACAGCGCTACTTAACTGGATTAACAGTGTTACTTAAAAATAAAATGAAATTTAACTTTGTTACTATGAGTATTAGAGAAGATAATAAATAATAAATTGATGATTTTTTCGTAGCTGAATTAATTTTCTTATTAGGCTTTGATGGATTTTTTATTTTCTTATAATATAACAGCGTTTCAAATATTAGAATACAAAAATTTAATTTTCATATTAATTTTATAGAACAACGTTTATAAATTAAATGTCTCTTTACCCCTTTGCTGGAACAAGATAATTCGTGGAACAGAGTGCCCTATTCCCTACCCTCTCGGATAAGATGCCACTGTGTTCAGGAAATATCATGACTTTAATAAATCTCACATTCTCGACATATTTAAAAACATTTATCTCAAAAATTGAGTTTATCAAAACAATAGTAAATATTAAATTTAAATAAAAATAAAATTTTAATCCATTGAGATTTGTTTTAATTTCAATTTTTTTGGCTAATTTAAAATTTTAAAATTTATTTAAATGATCTGCATTTTTCATCCCCAACCATCTCAAATCTTCCTCATCCTTTTCAGTGAAGGAATCTCGCGCATGTAACACCCCAATATATATATGTCCACTTCCAGCACATGGCTGTGGTTTGAATTCGGATCATATAATTCAGGCCCAAAAAAAAAAAAAAGAATTTGGATCATATAATAAATCCTGGTTTACTTTCATCTCTTTTTCTTCATTATTATTAAAATGGATTATTGTTTTTAACCAAAATTTCCACATAAGTATATTAATCAACATACACATAAATAATTAAAAATGTATAATAAACTTCTATATATATATATAAAAACTGTATAAGTTATTTCTTAGACTCCGTCTAATATATAAAACAACACGTTTATCTTTAATTGCAAAAATTGAAACAATAAGTAACTAATAATAAAACAGTAAACAATTTATTTTCAAGATTTTTTTTTTTTTTAGTCAATTTAAATAAGTTCACCTCTGGGACCTCATTCTCAAGCATGGCACCTAGCGCTGCTATTGGGACGGCCTGCCATTGACTTCGAAATTTTGATTCAACTCTTCGTAATTCAATTCAGTTTCTATAATTTTAATCATTTAAAACTTTAGTAACAAGATTTCATGAATTATACAATTTTTTTTATAAAATATAGAAACTAATATTTTAAATGGTTAAATCATATAAGAATATTTTTTGTTTTGAACCAAAAATCATATAAGAATTGAGTTACATTGAGGAAACTGAGTTATAACTAAATCAAAATGATAGAGATTGCGTTATACTGAGTTAAAGTTTCAGAACTAGATTACAAATGATGAAAAACTTTAAATACAAAAATATCAATTTTCCCAAAATCTTATAATATATGGATAAATGGACAATCCCTGATTTCCCCCCACACAGACTTCACCTTAACAAGTGGTCATTCCTACTTTAATTTCCTAGTGATAAGCCTACAATGTAGCTCGTGTCCATTATATTTAAAGTTTGGGATAATATTTCTGGCCTCAATAGTGTAATTCTCGTTAACTATAGATGGCTAAACAACGTGTTAATCATTAATTAATATGAGCTTAATTAGAATCGTTTAGTCAATAAGATTCTAGATCAGCTCAAACCTACTCTAGCTTTATTTCATAAGCCCTAAATGACTCACAATTACTCTTTATTAGGCATGTTGATCAATAAATTAATAATGAAAATTATTCAAATTTTAATTAATTATATTAGAATACCTGGAAGTCTGGAAGTTTTTTAATTTTATATATGATCAACAAGATAGGATTATTCTTTCTATTCAACTGATTAGAATTTTAAAGGCTTATTCAAGGCTATTGAAATTTATCAAAAAAAATCTAGTCAATTTTTCTAGCTTTAAGAGCAAAAGACAAAAGCCATTAATCTCTCGATTTTTTGAAATGACGTTCTTGACCATAAATTCATAATTCCATCTTTTCGAATCTTAACTTCAGCAAATCATTAATTAATGTATACTCTATTTACATGTTCAAGATAAAATTCATAATTATACTTATAATGAGAAATTAAACAAGGGCAGTGGAAAACTGGAAAAACAAAACCTGGGAAAAAAAATTAAAAGATAGTCACCAATTTTTAATCCTTATATTAGATGAGATGACTCGTCATGGATGATGGATTTACAAGTTGTGAACAATTCGGGTTGCATTTAATTTGAAATTTATATTGACATTGATTATATGGATCAATAATTAACATTGTATATATACCTTTCCGTATATAAATTTCCAAACTATTTTTATATTTTTTGGGTCTTGATATATACTGTCATTTTCTTTTTGTTTCTTGTCTTTGTCATCGCGCTTGCACGTAATATTTGTCTAATTTCCATTCACGTATTTCCATTACTCTCATTTTCTTAATTACTTGTGCTTTCTCTCTTTTCTCTCCCCCTCCTCTTGACTTCTTGGGTGGTGGGAACTCTTCTCTTGTCCTTGGGCGAGCTTTTTTCGTGGTGTCTCTCTCTTCTAACAATCACTTCTTATAATGACTTTATTGCCCGTAATGGTGTTTTTCTACCCATAGATTTCAGTGTATAGATTATGAAGGTGGTAGGGTTCTTAGCTATGGCGGCGGCTCCCTCTCATCTATTTTCAGTTTAGGTTATTTTTAGGGTTTATTTGCATTGTTATGTATTTGAGCTTTCTTTATGCAAACATTTTATTTTGGGCTTGTATCTCTCATTGGGTTAGTTTTAATGAAATACTATTTTCTACCCAAAAAAAATTTACTAGCACTTTCAATAAGTAATGCGAAATGACTAAATGAAAACGGATCATATCTGGCATATACACATTTTATTGGAGGTCTGCTTTTGGAAGAGTAATGAAATAGGAAAATTATTCATAATTCTACATAATAAAACTTAAATGCAGATAGGTTGTACAAATTTCATAGTTACAAGTTAAACTTTTATATTTGTAAGTCGAGTAAGTCAAATTTAACAATTTATTTTTACAAGTCAAAATTTACATATCAAGTTACATTATTTACAACTGAAACTTATAAAAAAAATTGAATTATTTGGGAACTATCAATAATTAATTTATATGGGATCTATATTTGGGTAACTTTTCCCAATGAAATTGTTATGCAAATGTTATTTTCTACTTAAACCTGATTAATCTTTGGAGATTTAAAATGACCAATATTATTTGTCTTGTGACTTGTTTATTATAATATTTATCACCATAATAAGTATTCGTCTTATTGGAATGAGCTGTGATTGCTTAACCATGAGGCCTCAATCTGAGAGTGTAGAAAACATATTCGAAAAGGCCAATACTTTGACAAAATTTTATACTATAAAATTATTCATATTATCACACCATGACACTAAACGTATGACCATGATACAAAATACATACCTAATTATTCTTTTCCATACACACACAAACATATAATTAATGCAAATTAAATTACGAGATCATAATCTTTTTGCTTTACTCGATCAGTAAGGTTTTTGTCCAACTATGTTACCGGCAGGATCATAGTTGCATCCAATGAAAGTTCTTCCATTGTCACACTTCACTTTAGCACAACCTAGGCGAACCAAGGTATTCCAAACCACTTGAGTATAGTGGCCACACTGTTGCCCACCACCAGTGCATGAGTTGATGTTGTAGTCATAGTTCGCATTCTTGTTCACCCACAGCTTCACGGCATCCGTCCCACTCAGGTCTCCCGTACTACAGGCAAGGTTCTTGCCATATTTACCATCGGGGTGGACCAACTGGCAGTCAGCCTTGCGTTGGTTAGCATAGTTCTGTGCATAAGCTGCCACAGTATCATCCCAAGCTATGTTTGGAACACCCACTTGTGGTCTTGCTGCGTTGTGGGCATCCACACAGTTTTGTGGTGCATCTTGAGCATAAGCTAAGAAAGCAAAGAGAAATAAAAACAAGAAAGAAAATGGAAGCTTGAATGATAACTCCATTATTGTATGTTATTGTATCATTAGAGTGTTTGACGAAGAAAAATGAGATGAAAAAATGGGAAGCCTTGGGGAGGAATTTATATAAGGATTTTGTTGAGTATTTATGAAGACGTTTGTTCGTTATTGTTCCTATATATCTTTCTCCAACTATAAACTACTCGGTTAGAAAAAGATATTTATCAATAAACAAATTTGTTTGCCATAACTTACAAAAGATGCATAAGCAAAGTGGTGGAAGACTATTTGTTGCAAGTTTTAAACTATTCATAATGCGTGAAGGACCAGGAAACTGTAACAGATTTGCATTTTGTTTATCTTTCAGAGGTTGTCGCGTATTTCATTTGATTTTCCGGTATATATATATATAAGAAAGGAGAAATAACCAACAAGTTGCTGGTTGAGATGATAAGGGGCCTCACCTCTACAAGGAAGAGAACACAAGTTTCAATATTGGAAAGTATACTTATTCAGAGAAGTGAAAACCGTTTGTGCGCATAGTCTCAAAAGAGAGAACCCTTAATTAAATGAAAAATAATATAAAAAAGGAATAATAGATTTCAAGGTCATCAGTATAATCTCAAAAGGGAGAGTCATTGGTAATGTGGTCCTAACAAATTTTGTTGGGATATACCATTCGGGGCTCTGTTATAAATCACTTGTAAATCATTCTCACATACCAAAGAATGACAATATATAATCAAGTCATTAAATATGTCTTAAAATGATAAAATGTTTCTAAATTTTCCTTTATTAAAATTTGTCTCTCTACAATTACAAATCATTCTCACCTATCCTCTTTTTCTTTTTCCAACAGAAATTAAATAGGAATAAAATTGGAAAATGGTCATTAATAACTCATATATTCATTGAAATACTATTTGTCAAGCAATATGACTTGAGAGAGCTTTATTAAGTGCTTTTGAACCTTAGACTAATGCATATATTCATTGAAATACTATTTGAAAGGAAATTAAGATAGTTTTATGAAGTGCAAACGGGAGAAATAATCCTAGGCTCTATTCAATCCTTAAATTTAAAGAATCATTTATCTTTATTACTTTCTAGTCTTAAAAATGGTTTTTAAAAATTCTCTTTCCATATCAAAACTTGTTTTAACTCAACTTAATTGAACTCACTAAGCCTCTTGCTTGACCATTTTTTTGACCAAATCTCCATAGGAACAATCTTTACTTGTCACTTTATTACTTAGCGCGACCTGTGCACTTATAGTGAGATCAACCACCCTTAGATATAAACTCCTTGATGTGTACAATCAATAGAGATACTTTAAGAAAAAAATATAAATTTTGGAGATAAATCAATTGGGGTTTTATATTTAAGACCAAATCGAATCTCTAACTAGTTTTTCTATTAAGCGCATGAGGTAGTATGATATGTGTTGAACACTAGCCTTTTCTGTCGATTTATGACCACAAAATATTCCAATTTGACATGTAAGCAATTGAGCGTGTAAAATAATTAATCAAGTAAGTTACGTTTTTCAAACAATTAGGCATAACAAATTCAAAACAAGTGAATTGCATGTCCAAAATTTGGCCCATTGTCACTGGTCCAGTCTCACTTAGCCTCCATTAAAATTAGTGCAAAATAGATTATAGCTAGAGAGATACTCCCTTTAGTTTTTACTACCAGGCGCTTTTCGAAAATGTGGATAATTTATAAATAAGTTGGTAAGTCACCAAATCAAGTACTTTTTCAGTCCTTAAATTTAGGGCCTAATTTATAGTGCAGCCCTTCATTTAAAGCCCGGAGGTAATATTAATTATATTACTTACAATTCTCCCTATTTAAAATCTCATTAATTGTACTTTCTATGGTTTGTTGGATACAATTGTGACGGATCCAAGAAGATTGGGCTTGAAATATGGCCTAACATGAGTTGATCCTAGCAGAAGGATCTAGTCCCTCATAATGTGGCAAACTAATATTTGAATCCTTGCTAGGAGAGGTGCCTACATGTAGTACCCGATAGTACCTCGATTAGGATTGACTCTAGTAAGAGGATACCTATGCTTAGCACAAAATAAAAAACCCCCCATGATGGAAGATGTGTGGATTTAGGTCCACAAATAAAAGACTTAGTTTAAAAGTGAATTTTGATCCTAAATATAAAATTTTTTTATCTCTTATATTTATCATTTTTATCCAAACTAATTTACCTTACTTATGAAGTAATATAGAATCTAATGATATATACAAATATTTTAGAGAGTTCATTTAACATATGTTATAATTAAAAAAATTTATTGAGCTTCTTTACCTCCCTAAATCAGTCAGCTGAATCTTATATTAACGACCAGAGGCAATAATAAGGAGTGAATGTGGTAGATAATAGTAAATGAACGTAATGAAATGATGTAAATTTATCTCCCAAAAAAAACAACCTCTCTCTTCAATAAAATAATTCAGTATACAAATTTTTAATGCTCATGTGATTTAGAAGAACGATTAATTATTTTTACAAAAAATTTATTATATCTTATTAATAATCAAAATCAATCAGACTATGAAATTTCATTACTGAAAATAATACTTACATTTTTTATCATTAAAAAAGTGAAAGAATCCAAATTCTGTGGAAGCTTTTTGAGAGTATGTGATCACAACTCATTTGTTTAAACAGTCCACTACCCCACACACCCCTATACCATGCACATGTATCTAATTTCTCAAATTAAGTATGCGAATGAGTGTCATATATCTTTCCAATAAACTCATTGCTCAGGAAGAAAATAACAAACTTACTCTAAACATGAAAAACTTAAATTTTATTATTTAAATTAAAATATATTCTTTAACCTCACCCTAAAACAGGGCAAACAAGATACTTTGATTTGAATTCTGAAACACACAAATACTTTTATTTTCATTTCATCACAACATGACACTAACACATGATCTTAATACAAAGTAAATGGAATTATGCTGTTCCATTTTGTTATTGTCTTTATTTCCCTTATTATAACAATGCTTGCTTAAAGCAAGTTATTTAAAACACCAGATCATCATCATCACTTTCCTTTCATGGATTGGTCAGTAAGGTCTTTGTCCAACGTAGTTGCCAAGAGGATCATAGTTACGGGAAATGAAAGTGCCTCCATTATTACACCTCACTTTAGCACAACCAACACGAGTTGTATTCTTCCACACCACTTGAGTATAGTGCCCACACTGTTTCCCGGCAATGCACGAGTTGCTATTGTAGTCATAATATGCCTTCTCATCTACCCACAACTTCACGGCAGCAGCTCCGCTCATGTTGCCAGAGCTCCGGTCGAGGTTCGCACCATACTTGCCACCACCACCGGAGTGAACCAGCTGGCAGTCAGCCTTTCGTTGGTTAGCGTAGTTCTGTGCAAAAGCGGCGACTGTATCATTCCAAACTAGGTTTGCAACACTCACTTGCGATCTTGCAGCGTTGTGGGTACTTACATAGTCTTGTGGTGAATCCTGAGCATAGATTGTGAGGGCAAAAGGGAAGACCAAGAAGAAAGAAAATGGAAGCTTGGATGATAACTCCATTGTGTGTTGTTGTGTAAGCTTCCATTGTGTTTATTTTTATTTTTTTTATTTTTTAATAGGAAGCTTTGGCATTTCCTAAAGAAGAGCCAAACCTTCCTCTTTATTTATTTATTTTTTATTTTTTTACTTATTTCTTTTAATAGGAAGCTTTGGCGTTTCCTGAAGAAGTGTCAAAGCTTCCAAATATTTTTATGTTTAAAAAAAGAAATAAGTATCTTTGGCGCTTTTTTAAAAAAATGTCATAAGAGATACGCCACTAATCCCCTTTTTGTAGTAGTGGGAATTACGGTGATATCTAATCCTTACTCTATACTGTGATTATATGAATTATTTATTTTGAGTAATGAATATTTGTCCATTATTGCATTCCTTTAGCAATCAATCCTTGATGATCATTAAATTGTTTACAAATTGCTAAATGAACCAAAAGTGAAATTGTGCATAGTTTTTCTATTGGTTTATGTTTTAAAGTGCACAATCCAAAAATATGTTTTGGTTTCAATCCATCGTGTGTTATAAAAATGCATACACATGTTTTTGAAAAATATTCATGTTTTAAATGCATTAAACTTGGTTTGGAAAACTGGAAGTTAATATCTTGTGAATTGAAAATCAGAAACGCTTCAAATTTATCCACATGAATATTTCCCCATCATTGACATATTGACCATTGATCATAAATGTGCTATCCAATGCTTGAACTCTTTAGTCTTTATTTTCTAACAATTTAGACCTTATGTCTAACAAGTTAACTATCTATATGAGTTTCAAGTATATTTCCTAAGAAAGAATTCAATATGTGAAGGCCTTGTGCCTAATGCACAAATCCTTATTGGTCATGTTATTCCAAGCATTATGAATGTTCATTAGTGTATTGAATCTTAATGCATTAACTATTATAGTAGAATAACTTACTAGGATAATATTCTAGTACTCTAGTTATTTGGACTAATGAGTATGTGCTTTATCATCCATAAATCCTTATACTCATATTGTTGCTCAAATGCATTAACATTTGTCTTCATCCATTTTGGAGGAACTAGAGCCTTCTATTCAAATTCTTGCTTTGAAATTTCATATATTTCAAGACACAATTGTAAGAAGCAAGATTATCTTTTAGCAAAGTCATTGTGCTTATATATATCTATCAAGTTAAGCCATTTTGGCTAATTCATTTTCCATATGACTTTTGCACTTGGGAAAATTCTCCAACATGTTAACTCTGATGATTAATATGTTATCTTAGTTGAACTTCAAAGTGAAGCTTTCTAATATATATTTTATAGCTATTGACTTTCACAATTTTTAACATGAACATTGATTATATACATGTTTAAAAAATGATTTTTGCATATATTCAAAATCTCAATTTTACAATGCATTGTCATGATTTGAAATAAAATTTGAGATTCAAATTTGCATATTTCATTCTTGAAAACTTGGTTTCTTTCATGATTTATCCTTTCATAAAAGTTGGTCATTATGGATAGATTTTCTACTCTCTTTGATTCAACTTACATAGATTGCATGAAAATATTTTCAATGACATATTTTTCTATATAAAGTCTATTTATAAATTGCCACTGAAAACATCATTCTTGATATCAATTGTTTGTTATCATTTATGACTTGAATTAATTAGATAACATTATAATTCTAGTCTTTGGTGATTTAATACACTCTTTGCTCAAAATCATGTAGTCTAATTATATAAGAGCATAAGAGTGATTATGTCTAACATTGTATGAACCCAAGAGAAGTTGGGTACCAAAGAGCACGTATTTATACTTCTATAGGAGTTGATCAAGATGCTCTGCTCTCAAAGAACAGATGCTACCAAAGAAGGTGTGACTAGCAGCATTGCAATGTGAGCAGAAGCAGAATCTGTGGTATCATTCAAGTGACGCCCCTACCGAGTGACTAGCTAGTGATGTAATCAGAAAAGGAGAAAGAATGTCTCTTAGTGGCCACACAAAATTCAATTCAAAGAAGCTCAAGCTAAGAGCAAGGCAAGGAATGACAGTAATTATACCAAGAGATTTTTTTGTCCAACTATCCATCTTGACTTGAAAACATTGAAGGATACTCATGAGTTGGATTCACACTTCCAACACTCTAAGCCTTCGCTATCCAGTCATCTTTCCTATTGCCAAAGACAGTTAGACATCTCTATTGCAACATGGAGCTTGTTGAGTTATGTTTTGAGGAAGGCACAATAATTGAGGAGACATTGGAGACAATAATCGGAGATTAGAGGGTTACTATCTCAGCCTCAAAACTCAATAAGTGGTTGGGCCTCAACAACCCTCCCACTAGACCTTTCAAGGAGTACAACGAGTCTGAGATGTACATAATCATCAGCTTAGTGTGCCTATGAGGATTCTCAACTACCATCCTTGTTCTATTTCTAATCTTCACAAATTTATATGGTACATCTAAACTAGAGTTATGGTGAACAAGGCTAATAACTTCACTCACTTTATAAGAACTATATAGAAGGAGAGGAACACTAAAGAGTGTTAGTGCAAGCGTTTCACCCAATAGGGGGTGAATTGGGTGATTCCAGAAATTTCGTTGTGTATAAGGAAATTGACAGAATATTAAAAGCAGTTAAGAGCAAGGAGAAATATCACCGTAGTGTACACCGGGAGTTATACTGGTTCAGCCACAACCACTTTGACCTACGTCCAGTCCTCAGAGTGTCTCTGAGAGTTTCATTATATTCTCCAAGATTCAGTGGGTTCTTGGCACCTCAGTACACAGCAAGTTCCTTCACCTGGACACTCACTCTCCCTTACACGTTGTAATCAAATCCCTAACTCAAGGTTCCACTACCTTAAGTTGTCTCAATAACAAATATTGAGTTTGTAATGAAAAACTCTCTCACAGAGAAAATATATAATATCTGAAGTACAAATGAATGACTATATGAAAACATTAGCCTTGTCGGGATGGTATTTAATTTCTAGATTATAATCCTTCAGCAACTCCATCTATCCGTGTTGTCTCATGTTGAGCTCTTTCTGATCATATAGTTACTTCAAGCTCTTGTGGTCGCAGTACAACTCTACAGTCTCACCATAAAGATAATATCTCAAGATCTTCAAAGCAAACACAATTAGCACCAACTAAAGAGCATGAGTGGGATAATTTGATTCATGAGGTTTCAGCTGTCGAGATGCATATGCCACCACCTAGCCATGCTGCATCAATACGCATCCCAATGCATACCTACTGGCATATGTATAAACAACATATGAAAACTGCGGATCTGGAATCTTTAATATTGGTGCTTTAGCTAACCTCTGCTTCAACTCCAAGAAGCTCTTTTCACAATTCTCATCCCACGCAAAATGTTGAGCTTTTCGAGTCAATTTTGTTAATGGTAATGTGATTCTGGAGAAATTCTGTATAAACCTTCGATAATAACCAGCTAGACCAAGAAAATTGCGTACTTCAAATATAGTCTCTGGTCTTTTCCAGTTCAGTACTGCTTCCACCTTACTCGGATCAACAAAGACCCCTTGCTGTGAGACAACGTGTAATATCCCAAAATGTACTCAAGGACTAAATGTACAGAATAGATGATGGGATTAAAGACAGAATTACCTCTGGAAATTTTGTTATAAATTTAGTTAAATTTCACATGCAAAATTGGCAACTAAATATTATATTGCAAGATAATATTTTACAAGATCATCTTCTTCTTCAAAAGGCCATGATTCATGTATGACAAGGGGGAAAACCAAGAGGAAAATAAATGTTGAGATAATTATGTTAAAAGAAGCAGCAATTTCTTACCAAGTAAATGTGGTGGAAAGTCAAAAGTTAGTATGTGCTTAATTGCAATTGGATATTGATATGAAAGCAAGTGGAATGGCTGATTCAAGAAGCCAATTAATTCCTTCACAAGGCCACATTCACGTCACTTGAAGAGTGGAAGGAGGGAACTCAATTGTGACCAAGTATTACAAGAGGAAGAAAAGTCAAAAATATCATTCTAAAAGTAATATGTGAGAAGGAGGAAAATATGATTAATTAAGTAGCCATTTTTCTCTTCCTCTTGTCCCATTTTCGGTCAACAATTGTTGGCTACATAAAAGGTGATGACTTGCATTAAAAAGACTCACCTTACGTATGGAATAAAGATGGAAAGAGAAAGATGATGATATCAATTTGTTGGCACATGTTAAGGCCATTAGAATATATTATTTTGAGGAGGTGGAAGTGTGATATTTTTGATAAATCATTTATCCCTTTCAAGTCCCATATTTCGGCTGGACTTTAAGTGATAAGGTAAAGGAAAAAAACTGATCATTTATCACTCTCTCTCTCCATGTTTAAGTCGGTTGTGCAGCTGCAACACGAAAGGCAAGAAGAGGCCATTGAAGGTGAGACTTTCTACCTTGATTTTCACCTCCTTAACCTCATCTATGGCTCAAGTGTCCTTCATGAAACTTGTTCCTCTCTTCCTTAGCTTCATTTCTATGGTTTTTGTTTTTGAAGAAGAGGAGTTTTCAGCCACCTTGCAAGAACAAAAGCTGAAGAATCAAAGAAAGAACTTAAGGAGAAGCAAGAGGTGAGTATTAGCATCAATTTGAGCTATTGGTTGTGTTGGTTGGATGAGTATTTTGGCATGTGTAAATCTGCCCTGATTTGGCTAAACAAGGGTTTGGGTAATTCATGATGTTTTAGTTATGTTATTGGTGGTTTATGATGATTGGAAACCATTTGACATAAGTTTGATGCTGAAATTAGAAGTTGGTAATTGTTGGAATTTATTCTGAATTTTCTGCCAAAACAGGACATGGAGAATGAGTGGGAATTTGTTAATTTTGATGTTACCATTGTGTTCTACACGAAAAATTATGTAGGAATAGCCCTAGGTTGTGAATTTTGGGTCATTGGAACTCAAAGTGTAAATTTGGGTTTTCAGCCTGAACAGGATTCCAGCGAGGTACTCTACTTGTGTGGTGTTTTTGGATAACCAAATGATCTCTAAAAATTATGAAACTTTCCAGTCTTAAAGTTCACATTCCAAGATTCAAAATGGACATATATTTTGTGTCATTTCGTTTTTTGAGCTGTGAGTTCTGGTTGCCCAAAGTTTGATGTCGAAACTGGACTTAATTCTGGAGCAGTGTGGGATTTTGTGTAATTCTGGAATTTTGTGGTGATTTCCAGTAATGATTCATATTTTTCCTATGAAGAGGACTTCAATAGCTTTCCATAGGACTTGGGATCACCTCATTTCAATTTTTGTAGAATTAGTTATGATTTTTCAAAGTCTGGAGAAAATTCTGGCAGATTTGGTCTCTTATGCGAAAATTGAAGATGTAATGGCATAATATAGTATTGTTGAACTTTGGGGTTAGGAATTGGTCTTTTAGGTTAATTGACCACTTTAACTCCTTAGTTGATTTGATTAAATGTCCCTAATGATAACCAACTTAAGTGTTTGAATTAAAGAATTGGATTAAGTAATAACATGTCGCCCGTAATTCTAATTATAGGATTTGACATTTGCCCTGCACGTGATAAACCAGTGCCAGTGCACGAGCGGAAAGAACAAGGTAGTGACTCTTTCTCTTATTCTATGTATGATGCCTTGCATGTATGTCTTTTCATTGAATATGCCGTGATGTAACATTGCCGTTGTGAAATGTTGTTGTTGTGCTGTTGTGAAACATGCTGTTGTGAAATATGCTGTTGTGAATGCAGCGAAAGCTGTTGCCGAAATGCCGTTGTGATGTTGTTGTTGTGATTTGCTTACATGCTTTGTGATTGTACATGTTATAAGTGAATTGTTACTACTGAGATTCTTTTGAATCTCATTCTTTCCAATGACTAACCTACAGCAAGGGCAAGCGGTTCAAAGGAAAAGCAAGTAATGAAGGGCGGTTAGAGCTTCTAGCTAGGAGTTTTAATTTTGGTAGTTGGTTGTCATATTTTGTTGGGGATAAGTTGCACATGTTGTATATATTGAATAGTGTTGTGTAATCCCCTGTATGGGAAACTAAGCGTTGTAAACCCTTTATTAAGTAACGAAACCTGAGCGTTGTCGGGAATTTTTGGTTGCACTCTGATATGTATGAATGAAACCGAACTGGTCAGACCAATTATATTCGAGATGTGAACGTGAGACCGCACTAAACAAGTTTTGGAAAAATTTTAGGTTAACCACTGGTCTCTATTTCAACTTAATGACGCATTCTCGAACTATAAATATGGTTATTAAGGTAGGGGGTTACACAACGTGATCCAGAAACTTTACTTCTAAAAGCTAGAATTCACACTTGCTCAGCTTGGCATAGAGTTGCCTATCCTGTAATACGTTTATAGTTCTCAGATACTATTCGTGTTCATCTTTACTCCAAGAATACACCAGTATATCATTTATAAAGACTACTACGAATTGGTCCAATTACGAACGGAAGATTCAATTCATATAGTCCATGAATATAGCAGGTGCATTGGTCAGCCCAAATGGCATCACTAGAAACTTGTAATACACATATCTGGTTCTAAAAGCAGTCTTCGATACATCTTCTGCTTTTACCCTCAATTGGTGGTATCCCGATTGCAAATCGATCTTTGAGAATACACAAGAACCAGATAACTGATCGAGCAAATCGTCAATTCTAGGGAGTGGATACTTATTCTTGACGGTCACCTTGTTCAACTCTTGACAATCGATATAGAGATGCAGGCTTCCATCTTTCTTCTTTACGAAGAGCACTGGAGCACCTCAGGCTAATACGTTGGGTCGTATGAACCCTTTCTCAAATAGTTCCTCGATCTGCTTCTTTAGCTCCGCCATTTCACTTAGAGCCATACGGTATAGGGTTTTGGAAATTGGACCCGCTCTAGGCCTCAAATTTTCTCTTTTCCTTAATTTATTTTTATTACAAAATTGACTTTATGACCAACTTTGTACTAAGCCTTATCTCATGACACTCACTCTTTCTCTTTTCCTTAATGTCCATCGTAAATATGAGAAGAAGAAAAAAATATGACGATGCCAATTTAAAACATCTCATCATTTTTTCTTTTTGATTTATTTTTAAATCGGATTTATGACAAGGGTTGTACATGTGCTTATCCTTTGTTAATTGAGTCCTAACCTTCCATTATCATAGAACTAATTTCCATCTCTCTTCCCCTTGGCCCATGATGTGATTTAAGTCCTTCCCAAACCCAAATTTGGTTCCTCCAATTAGCACAACTAACTTGCACAAGTTTATATTATTTTAATCTTAAATAAACATGTGCCCAAACTTTAATCAATATTATTTAATCCTTCGCTTGGTTTGATTACACTTGACATACTTATGGTGAGCCAAATAATTATTTTGTCTTCCTATTTCTTTATTCCACACTTTACACACTTGCCATTACATCTTTTTTTTTTCCAAATTCGCAACAATTGGTAATTTTGGCAGATTTTCTGACCAAAATTTGAAAAATCATAACTTCATTTGTAGAACTTCAATTGGAGTGATTCCAAAGATTATAGAACCCTTATTGAGTCTAGTTTAAAAAAAATATATAGTTTTTAGCCAACTGAAAGCTCATAATTCCCAAAAATTCTATTTTTGGAAGCTGCCACAGAAATTCTATAGTTTTATTGGGTTAACTTCAAAAATTCATTACTCTCAATCCGCTGGTCCAAATTTCTTATACTACCTATCAACCTAAAACTTAGGATGTCTACTTTTAGCTTGTAAAATTTTACAATTTTTAAACATCATTGGATCATCCACAACCATACAGCAATATCACTGCCTCACAGGAAATTGTCACTGGCAGCAAATCCTCATTCCTGGGACTCTTGCTAAACTGGGGCTTAGATGTCCACTTGATTGAGGCTTATTCTCAAGCCTCTAATCCCAAAATTTGGGATATTATATTTCTCCTCCCGTTCAATAAATTTCGTCCTCGAAATTTGAACATCTACAACTTGAGGATCACTTCTTATCACTCAATCCATCTCTTTATCATGTGCAGGCTCACAAGCCATGCAACATAATGATCATATTCAATCCATCTTTTTCATATGCAAGCTCATCGAGCAAGCAACACAATCATCATATTCTCATCCAAGATCTTAGATAGTATTCAGCATTCATCATTCATTCTGTACACGGTATGTAGCATGTGTGTGTGTGATTCTACAATTCAGGTTTGTAAATAATCTCTTGACTTAAATCACCATAAATTGAGAACATATAATTTTTAATGCTAAAGGGAAGGATCTTGAATCTATCTCCTGCTATCCAACCTCATGCTTCAAATACAAATTGACACAGTAGACTTAATTCTTGGATCTAATCTTTTTGAGCATGAATTTTCTGAACCCTCTTAAGGGGTAGATTTGCTTTTGTCAATAAAGGTGCTCCCACAAGGGCACAAGAGGCAAAAGCACAGAGAAGTATGCAGCTTTTTATTTCCTCAGTGGGTTAAATAAAAACAAGAGACTATAAATAAAATATAGATGGCAACCTTAGCCTCAAGCCATAAACATGGAATAATTCAATGAATAACACTTCTCCTTATGGGGAAGATTAGCAGCTGTCCAATTTGGACCTCTCCAAGATCAGTTAAGTTTCTTTACTTCTCTTTTAACTCCTTCCTATCTCTGTCTAGGAGTCATACCAAATTAAGGCCAATCTTACATAAAAACAATGCCCGTATTATATCAACCAACCTTCCAATTCCTTTAAAACCTTCCTAAATTTAATAAATAATTGACTAATTTAACTTAGAATTGTGACATTGTACAAGCCAAAAGCAGAGAATAACAAATTTATATGCTGAAACAAGTGATTTGTACTAATGAATCCTATATCATTCTGCCATGATCATTACATATCTTGTTAAATCCTCATCTTTAACAAAATATTTACTAGATAAAACATACAAAAAAAAAACACGTGCCACTGAAGTCTATTAATTCGTTTGTAAACTCCATTTCAAAGCTGATTTTGCTAAATTTTATTTGATCACTTGGCAGGTGAGCAAGTGTTGATGTTAGGGGTGTACGTGGACTTGGAGGTAACACTTGCACCATTTTTTTTTGTGTTATTGAAATTCAAGCTTCAGTAGCAATTTCATATAACTCAAGCACTTGTCATTTAGCAAAAGTAGTGGAGTGCTAAATTAATTATATTTCCTGTTTTCTCCAATTTTTTTCTAGTATTATGTTTATCATGATGCATTTTTTGAAGTTAATTTGGTATTCACCCTCTCATAAGGATGTACTTAGCTTTTAGAAAATGTGATATCACCTGATATCTTGTCACAAAATGTGAATGCTATGTTTCGTAACATGAAAATGGTTATCTTCTTGATTTATTTTCCATATAGATAGCATTATGTAAAATTTCAATTTGGATTGATCTTATTGAAGCCTTATGTACTCTTTTTTGGAGTGGCTTGTTTCAGTCTCTACTCTTACTTGTAAGGAATAACTCCTGATTTTCTTAACTTTGTTTGGTGAGTTGGCTGTGTTAAGTTGAAAACCAAGTTATGAAGAAATAATATCATCGTGTCCAAAACTCAAATTTTTGTTTTCAACAAAATGAAAGAAATGCATAATTGTATTCTCTGATGGTTCTATTATTTGTAGCAAGCATGAAACGTCATTTCTTGTCCTGATCTGTGGTTGTAGTATATGGAACCTGGCGAGTCTTAATGTGTGTGATGGATTTTGATAATGCTGTCTTGTTAATATATGTAGGAGCAGTTTCATCTTAATTTGTAAAATAAACATTAATAATGCTGTCCCTAGTTACTATAAGCAGGCACTCTTTAGTCAGCTTTTAAAGTAAAACTGTAGATTACCGTGCTTGGAGATTCAGTTCAATAATCTTTGGTGTATATGCAGGTGGTGCTTCATGCACATTAGAACTTCTGCAAGCATTGCCTGTATTGAAGAAGGCATATGGAAACAGCTCGCGTAAGGTTTTGCATGTTGGTCCTGGCACTTGTTCTGTGGTATCTGGTTTGTTGAAAGAAGAGGAAACAGAGGCCTGGGGAATTGAGCCGTATGAGTTATATGATGTTAGTGTGCAAGACTCTTGTACGTGAGGGCATTGCGCGTGCAGCTGACATAAAGTTTCCTTTACCGTATCGTGCAAAATCATTTTCTCTTGTCATTGTCTCAGATGCACTGGATTACTTATCTCCAAAATATCTGAATAAAACTCTGCCAGATTTGGCAAGGGTTGCTGCTGATGGCATTATCATCTTTTCTGGTACATCCTCATGAATTTCCATTATTCAAGATTATTCCAGATTACATATTTTTTTAGAATTTGGTTTATGTGAACTACATTTATTTGACCAATGAGCGTTTCATCCCCCTAAATGACTTGACACCACATTTGCTATGGGAAATTTAGTCATTAAATATTAGCAGTGATGCATTTTGTTATAGCATGGTGCAATGTTTTCGTGCCTTGTGGTTCTTGTTCTATCCTGAATCAATCTTCCGTATTGAAACAATCCATTTTCAAGTAATTGACTTGAATTTTGGCCGATAATAATCATCGGTTGTCTATGAATTTCCTTATATTTGATCTTCATCCTTTTTGGACGTATGTTTAGCAGTTCATGTTGGGTGTGATAGCAAATGATGATCAGATGTACGTCTACATTTCTTGGCCTGATTTATCATCTTTATGCATAGGTTTTCCAGGTCAGCAAAGAGCTAAAGATGGAGAAGTAGCGAAATTTGGCCGTCCAGTAAGTGACTCTTTATTAAATGTTAAATTATGTTTTTCAGTGTAGGCATTTAATGTGGCTACTTGCAGCTGTTAGTAGTTAAAAATTGGACAGAGTATGCACTGGAAAATGAGACTACAGAGGGATTGCAAGGACAATATAATTTATTTTAGCATACCAGAATCCGGATAGATTTATTGTGGATTGAAACCTTTTTGGAAGAATAGAATTTCCTTGACATTTCTTTCTTAAAAGATATATATTACCTTTGTTAATAATTAGGACCAACCAATTTGATGTTAAAAAGGGACTTTATTTTAGTTCAAATTGTAAAATAACCTGTTAGTATTAAATATTTAACAAATATTGACAATGTTGAAGTAAGCCACAGAGAATAACTACCATCAACAATTGGAAGTCTCTGGAGACAATAAATAGCGTTGTTCAATTCCATACTCTATATCACTAAAGTTTCCCTCATTGTGTATCTGTTGGTAGTATTCCTTGCCCCATAAATCTTCCCTTTTTCTTATTCATAATTTTCTGTCAGTCTTTTTTAACTAATTAGCATCTGCCTAAAGAATAATCTCTGTGGATTTGATCATTGAATAATAATGTGTTAATGGGATTTTCCATCTGTGAAGGCCAAATTACGTAGCTCGTCATGGTGGATAAGGTTTTTTGTTCACAGTAGTTTAGAAGAGAATGAAGCTTCAGGAAAGAAGTTTGAGCAAGCTGCAGCTAAGAGATCATACAAGCCATCTTGCCAAGTATTTCATCTCAAAGCATACCCCTGAGATTTTTAGTGGTTATTATTTTTCACTCAATTAAGAGCCCAAAGGGTAAGTTAAGTTCAATAGATTATATGGAAAACTATAGTTTTCACATTCCAAGTTTGGATTATAGTGAGACAATATATATGTATTTCATTGTGATGATGGTTTCAAGTTCAATGGTTAATTGTTAATTAATGGCATTGTATCACTATTGATTTCGATTAGTGTTTAGACGAAATAATTATGAAACCCCTATTTATTTATAGGTAGCTATATCTTTTGATTTTATGTTTACAAATATGTCAACCTCTATGCACAACCAAAAACTGAAGGAAACAATTTTGTCTCTTGAGGCTTTGCTTATACTGTCACCAAGCCAATGGAGATTGTCAAAAAAAAAAACATTAGTGTGTCTCTCTGTATAGTATCAAATTTGAGGAATGAATCACACTGGTTATGACTTCTGAATGTTGCTATATGTTTGATGTTATGTTTACAAGTATGTTAACCCCTATACATGACGAAACACACTGAAGTTTCTTGTAAACTCGGTGGGTTGTGCACATTGTATGGAATTTGGGAAGTGAATTCATACTCGCTCTGATCCTAATTATAAGACAAAGTTGACTTTTTTGGAGAAATTAAGGAAGCCAATTAAATTACTTTAGAGTATTTATATTTATATTTTTTTCTCCAAACTAATTAATTTGACTAATAAACTAATATATAATCTAAGGATACTGAAAATATAAACACTCTAAAGTAATTTAATTAGCTTCCTTAATTTCTCCAAAAAAGTCAACTTTGTCTTATAATAATTAGGACCAGAGGGAGTACTATTTATGATATGTGAATATCATGATTTCTTATCAAATTTAGTTTCTTTTTTTGTTTACTCTTATTTTGGTTTTGGTCTTCGTAGTGTCAAATCATGATTTCTGGTCCCTTACATTTATTTCATTTGAACGTCAGTCCCTGTATTTTTATAAGGATATAGACCTAGAGAAGGAGAGTTCTAGGGGTCGGGGAGGTTATTCTTAACACCAACCCCATGGCCTCCCCAACGTCGCTCTGATAACCTCAAAACTTTGGATCTACTTCCTGGACAAATATGCTGAAGTGGCAGAACTGGAAGACGAATTCAAGTGGCTTCATGGTCTGAGGAGTGACACTAGGCAGTAGGCAGTGAAGGTGCCGCAGTCCTTGGCTCAGGTGAAGAGGTCATAAGCACATACAACAATTATATTAGTCTTCTTGCCCAGTCAGCAGTCCACATCAACAAATTTAGTGGTGGCATTGCCACATCATCAAATCTAATATCATTAATAATACATGGACTAATGTTTTAGACGGAATAAATTTAAGGGACCAAAAACCATGTTTTAATATTATAGAGATAGTGACTAAAATCAAAATACAAACAAGCTATAAGGATCAATAATGGTATTGCCGGACAAGAAAATTTCTATTTTTCCATCTATGCACAGATACTTATACATATATTTGCTTTGTTTTGTTTTTAATTACATATTGATGTAACATATCAATCATAACTATAAGTAGGTAAATTTCAACATTCTCTCTCTCTCTCTCTCTCTCTCTGTTTTTTTTTTTTTTTTTTGCTTTCTTTTTTCAGCAACTGGATATGATTTGTTATCCAATGTTAGCGTAATAATACCGATTCAAGCTGAGCAGAGTCTGAACTAAGCGAAAATTCTCCCAAGATGATTTTCTTTTCTTTTCTTTCAATTACAAAATTTTAAATTCTAAAAATCTTAAAAGATACCAATGCCCTATTTAATGCTCCCTCTGGATCTTTGTTCTAAATATAAGCCATATGTATTTTATATTTATCAATATTTTCTTAATTTACTCTTATTAAAGCTGTTTCAATAATAATCAAGAAGGAAATGGAATTAGGGAATTAAAGAAGATGACTAAGAAATTTTAGAAAATATATATAATATAAATTAATTTTTTTTAATTAAATTAAATTAAATAAACATATCTTATAATAGAGGCCGTAAAAAAATAGTACCCGTAAATATTTGGGTATTTCACTAGAAAAGTGTTTAGCACAAGGAATTAATTGCCAGCTACTTGGGATTGGGAAACCAATGGGATTCTGGAATTCGATTGGAGTTCGGAGGAGGTGATATTGAAAATTTTATTCCGGGCTTGGCTTTTTTAGACCAAAATGCCCTCCCATCACTCTCCAACTCCATTTGCAATTTGGCATCATCCTTCACTACGTCTCTCTCTTCCTTCTCCGTATGGTTGGCCCTCAGTAGAGAGGCAATTATATGGGTTGGGCCTACCGGTTATGGCGTGTTCGGGCATGCCAGCCAGATAAAATGCCGGTCATCCCGACCCACATGCAACAAACTGTGGACCTATATATTGCATTGCCTGCTTTCTTTATTTTTAATTTTTTTTAAAATAGTTTTCCAAACCCTCATTTCACGTCAAAAATTTGTTGTAGATCAACTTAATTGAATTTACTAAGTCTTTTGTTTGATCATTTTGTTACTTATGTGGCATTGGTATAAAATCATAAAACATAACATATCATATTGATTTAATTGTGATTTAGTTAAAAACGTAGGCCTGAATTGATATTTTAGTAAAATTGCATCCAAATAGTACTTCTACTTATTAAAATTGTTTAGCCATTTAAGAATTCAATCTTACATGACATTTGACTAAAAATTAGTTAAAACTGTAGGCGTGAATGTAAACTTTAGTATTTCAATTGGATATAATCAGAATTTTCCCTAGATTAAATCATATGAGAAGAGTTACTTCAAATAAGTTCCACAATATGCTTAAATTTGATTCCATGACATCAAATGTAATTATATAATAGTAAAAGTGTACGTTTAGTTTTTTAATTTTATATATACGATTTTAGTTTGGTCATTTAATTTTATAAAGTATCTTTTTTTTTGCCCTTTAACGCTAACATTGTTAATTGGTCTTAAATGATAATTTTCTTTTTTGCCAATCATTGTTATTTTCACCACTACAAAAATTGCGATACATGAAGGTTATTAATTGCCATACATTACGGTTTCGAGCTGACATATATGCAGGCACTATAAAAGCTCGGCAAAGATATATTGCGGTTCCGAACTGTTATATATTCTGGACATATTATAACATTTATAATATGAGGTTTGGGGAGACCATGATCGGCCCATTGCTGTGATAATAATTAATGGACACATGTAAACAATTGTCATAATATATGGTAATACAAGCATAATACATGACGGTCTCATTTTACAATCCTTATTTATTCAGTAATATATATAATGGTATGTATATAAGAACCGTGACTTTTAATAAGTACATAAATAACATTTTCTAATAAAGAACCGTGTACATTTATAATACATGACGGTTTTTATAATAACCATGATGTATGGATATAAGACTCTTCAAGTGATAGTTTCTAAGCTAGTTGACCTCCTCTATATAAATAATAGAATAGAATAGTAATACCTTTCACATCAAGTAGCTATGCAATTCGGATTAGATCAAGACATTTTGGGCTTTGAGGGGGAGAATCAATGGCAACTATTGATGTATATAAGTGATAATGTAAATATTGACCTATACATAATTGTGTATCTTCACAGAAATTAACCATGAAAAGCAAAAGACTATGGGGAAAAAATATGTACTCGTATCAAAAAGGGTGGATGGGGTATGCAAACATGTGAGTTCAAAGTTTTGCATAACCCCTGGGCCCTTTCTGATAGGGGTATTTGTTTTTTACCATATGTTCCTTTGATTTTCAGGCTTAATTTATTAAGAGACACAATGTATAGATGAACACTTATATATATATATATATACATATATTGAGACTAAGTAGCTCAGAAACTCTCACATTGAAGAGTTTAGGATTGATTACAATGTTAAATTTCATAGCATTTAATTTGGTGCCACCTGCTTAATAGAAAAACAGGAGACGAACCTTCAGTCAGAGCAATATGAGATTTCAAAAAAAAAAAAAAACATAACTTCACAACAATAAATTCAATATGTCACCTAAACTAGTTTATTCTCAGAGCTTGTTCATGTATGACTCTCGGTATACTTGAACTAGTTTATTTATAGAGCTTGTTCATGTATGACTCTCATTGGTACATACATGAACTAGTTGATTGATTGAACCATATTTTTATGTGAATTTTCCATAATTAGTTTGGGATTTTAATGTATTTCCTGAGACATTATTGCATTATTAAGAACTAATTTTAGTTAAGGACAATTATTTTGAATTAATGGGAATTAGGGGCAAATTGGTCAAAATTCATTAATTATTATTATTTTATATTGTCCCTTGAACTTTTGATACCACCTTGTGCTTAATTTTGCATTGTAGGTATTAAAGAAAGAAATTAAGGATTTTTGGAGATTCAAATTATTGGGCCAAGTGGAAAGAAAAAAAAAAGGAAACAGAAGCAAGGTGGGCCACAAGAAAAGCACAGGCCCAAGAAGAGAAGAGAAGGGAGCTGCGGACTTGGAGCAGCTGAGAGAGCCCAAAAGTCAAGGAAAAGAGACAGAAAAGCGGCTGGGCCGAAGCAAAAAAACCACAGAGAGAACAAGCCCACGGAGCTAAAGCCAAGCCCATAATAGATATCAGGAAAAAAAATACAAAAAACAGAAAGAAAGCATAGGCCCAATGAAACAGATCAGACCTGAGAGTGATCTGGGAACAGAAACGGGTGACCCAGTGGACATGCAATCTGGATATTCACATACCCGACTGAGGAGCGGAACACAGAGGCGAGCTGGAGAAGAATAAAAGTGAAGGGGAGCAACGCCGCAACAGACCGGTGATCATCTTCTTCTTCCTCCCTTGCCCTTCTTGTGTCGCACTCGGTGCAGCTCCTCCTCTCCACCATTGCCGCCGGCGACCCTCCTCAACACACCAATACCTCCATTGCTGATGAGGGAGCTCGGATCTGAAACAGAGACGGGAGGGAGATTGGGGAAGAAAAGGAGAGACCATCGATCCTTCACCGTCAGCTCTCTGTTCTCTTTCACCACGAGCGTCGTCCATACCACCTCCGATGGAACCACCATCACTTTGGTTCTCATGATTCCCACTGGAGGAAGAACTTGCGATTAGTGTTGGATGCTGCAATTTCAGGACACTACTGAGAAGCTCGAGGGAGAGGTGACCTTCACTTTGTTTTCATATCATCGTCAGAATCGCTATCAGCCACCACTCCGTTTCTACTGTTCCATTCCCTTCTTCATCTGCTCTGTTTCTCCTTTACACTTCACTTTCACCGTCACTGCCCTTCCTCCTCCTCCATACCAGCGTTTGTCTTTGCCATTTCCTTCAATTTTCTCAGCAAAACCGATAGCCCCATTCCCTCTTTTATGTGATTTGGTCACTCAATTTCCATGAGATTCTGGTAGTACTTTGAAGATGCTATAGGAGTAATTGAGATCATGAGAGGCAAATAATTGCTTTGCTTCTTGGTGATGAGGATTTTGTGCTTGAGGTTATTGGACTATAAAGGGGAGTTTTGCTATCATGTTGTTAATCTAGAATTATTTATATTTAGATTGTCTAGTTTTAGGAATTTTCATATATGTGATTCTGGAATTTGGATTAATGTTAATTATCTCTTTTGGTTTGATAATTATAGTTGAGATTGAATTTCGGAATGTAAAGATTATATATGTTTGAATTTCTTTGTGGTTGCAATGAGATTATGTTAATTAGCGTGTTATTGTCTAGTTAATATGGTTGATTTGTATCCTTGAGGGGCTGTTTAGCACTCAAATCCAAGAAGATTCATGTTGTATTATTCCAATTTCAATTGCACATTAAGTGGTTTTAAACAATATCTCAAGAGGTAGTAGTTAGCTATGTTTGTATGAGTTACTATTAATTGGGAATATTGGACTCAAGTGTTATCTTGAGATTGTTCTTGAGACTTGATGAGTTTTAATTCCCATAATCTTTTTGAGCAAGGATTGTCACTTCTTCATTACCAAGAGCATTCTTTATTGATATTTTCCACTCCATATCATTCCATTCAATCTTATTCATCCCATTTTTATAAGAAAAATGCCAAAAACAATAGTTTAACATTTAATTAATTTGCATCTTTCTTTTAATTATTAATTTCAAAAACCAAAACCCATTTTCCATTGCTTTTATTGCATATTGCATGATAATTAGATTTCTTAGTGATATATCCCGATTTTATCATAATATTTAATATCATATTTAGGGATTTTATCATTAATTTTTGGGCTAAATAACATTTATTATGATTAAATTAAATAAAAGATAAATGTGTGAAAATAAATCTTAAAAAAAGATATTTGTTATAATCTTGTGATTGCTCTTTAAAATTTGAATTTTGAATGAAGATATTACAGGATATTGATTTGAATTGTAGGTCACATTGGAAAAGTAGAAGCTGAGGGACTAAAATGTACAGATTTTCAAGGACTGTAACAGAAAATAAAATTCTTCATGTGGCTACAAGGCAATTTTGAAAGGAAAATAGTGTACTTTTCTGTAATATTAGCTCTCACTTTCAGGTGGGAAAATATCAGAAATAATTACATAAAAGGGCTCCAAATTAACAAAACGCCACTTGGGTCCCAAAATACAGAGACACCGCTGGAACTGATTCACTTGGCTATCAGAGAGTATTACAGAACAGGACCCCAAATTTATAAAATGTCATTTTGGTCTAAAAATCCGAAACTGACGCCTATCGCCTCTGGAACTGATTTCTTTCGAATTCTCATACAGAATATTGGGAAAAATCAGATCTAAATATAATCTTGGAAGATTATATCCCAAATTTAAAGGGGTTTGACCTAGATTTCAAATAGCAAAAGGAATTAATAAAAAGATCTGAATCATCAGCATGGGAGGAGACACAGAGTGGCAGATCTGAACAAGAACCGGAGGAGACGCACACAGCCGCAGAGGAGATTTAGGGATCGAGCAGTTGCAGCCGTAGAGAGAACTTTCATGAGAAACACAGACGGACGAGCGGCAGAGGAGACCGAGAGGAGCAACCACAGACGAGATTCAGAGGCAGTGATTTCAAACAGGAGGAGATCATCAATCGGTACCTACTACCAAGAACTGGAAAAAAAAAAAAAAACTCAACAAGCAGCACCTCCCTCCTTCTCTAATCGGATCTTTCCACCTCAATTCTATGGGTTCTTGGTGCCTTTAAAATGTTGCAGTAATGATAAATTTCATAAGAAGAGGCTAAATCCCTTTTTCCTTCTTAGAGATGGAAGATTGGTTTGAGCTCCAGAGATACATTCAGGGGAGTTATTCATTTTAATCTTTTTATTTAATTATGTAACGGTTTTCCTGAGTTAGAATTTTATATTATATGATTAATTTATTGAGATTGCGAGTTGTTTATCTTAGTATTGGTAGAACAATTGTGATTTAGATTGGTTTATGTGGTTTGAGATTTAAATTTCTATATTTTCTTTTCGTTTAATGTGGTTGTCTATTCTTTCATAGTTTGAATGAATATTATGACTGCTTAGATTTTGTTTGAATATCTCAGTTAAGTGTTCATTGTATAGAGGAACAAGTTGCATGAATCCAATCCTAAATTGTACACTAAGTGGTATTTAATAGTGTATTAAGAGGTAATTATCTAGCTAGAGTTTTAGGGGTAATCACTAATTAATATAACTAGACTTAGCGAGTTGTTAAGGTTTAATTTTTGACTTAGTGAGTGGTTTAACTCTCAATTCAATTTGAGCAAGGATAACCTATATTCCATTTTTCCAAGAAGCATTCATCATCAATTTGTTTAAATCACAATTTCATTAATTATTTCAACAATTTCTCAAAAATCCAAAAAAATAGTAGCCTAGGTTATTTTCCATTATTAAAAAGAAAAAAAAATCAATTTAAAACCCATCTTAATATTTTTTGTCACTTAGTTTAGATTAGGAAATAAATAAAAGGCTCCTCAAGAGAATACGACCCGAGTTGTGCCCTTCACTGCATAATTTTGTTTATTTTGATTTAACCTGAGGCGACTAAAGGCTTTAAATCACTTAGGTAGTTTAATAAAGACACCTCAAGTGAGACGACCCGAGTGTTACATTGTACTGTAATTCTTAGATTAAAAATATCTTGCATTCATAATCCCTATTGAAACTTTTCCAATGATATGGATACTTTAAAAAAAGGAGATGTTTTTTCCTTAGGGATCATATGTCTAGAGCAGTTTGAAGTAACTTCCTATAACAGAATGAGAACCTTCATTAGAGCAATAATAGGTTTTTCAAAAAAAACATAACATCTTTGAACAAAAAAAAACATAACATCACAAAAACAAGTTAATGTCATTTTGAATGCTTTGTTGAATAAGGAGAATAGAGCACCAAAGGAAAGCACTTAACTAGGGCTCAAGAATGATAAGTGTGAAGGTATTGACTATCATGGCTATCACTGAGAAGTAAGAGGAAGGCTTTTTATGGTGGGAATAGATTGAAAATGACTCTTGATGGCCAGAAAAGACAACAGGAGCACTAGGGTTACGATGTTAGAGGGTTTTATTTGAACAGACTAAGTGTCAAGTGTGTTCTATTTTAGATGCTTAAATAGAAGAGGAAGGGTAGGGTTTTTTGGGTTGTCATGCTGAAGACTTTGCATAATGGTTGTATCAATAAAACTGTTATCATTTGTCGTAATTTATGTTGTTACATATATAAAGGTTATTAGTTAATAACCGCGAGGTATGTTTTTTTTTTAAAAAAAATTTGGGCATGGATTTTCTAGCAAGTCTTCATAGCTTTTCATCTTGGTGATTGAAAGAATAGAGAAGGATAAAGAAGAAATAGTATGATAAATATAAGGAAATTGGGAGTTTATCTAGATTTGAACTATCATTACACATACTGGAAGTTGAAGAGGAGCCTTCGCACGCAGTGGTGATTAATGAAAGGGTACTTGGGTCTCGTGCGGATCAACGATGAATGAAGAAACATAGAGTATTTTCATCATGAGAATGGAGAAGGGGAATGGCTTTGACCGTTTAGTTGAGGGTTATGTTGTTTTTTTGGTATGAAGTTGGAAAGCAAATCGTTTGTATGTCATCTAACGTTTCATGATGATTTTACTGTAAGAACCATCATTCTCATGAGACTATTTATTATGGTTACAAAGTACAATAGTTAGGTATTTGCATGTCTAATAAGTGACAGTCTTTACTTAATAATCATAATGTATATACCCTTTTTTTTTAAAAAAAAATTTAGTGGTTGATTATGCAACCACCATTTTACAAACAAAAAAAGAAAAAGAAAAAGAGAGAGAGAGAGAGACCACGTAAATAAACAAATAAAAAATAAAAAGTTATGGAGATGTTTTAAGAATTTGATGCATTATCTGATTCTTCATTCTCCAGTAACTTGCCCACCTTCTTGTTCAAAAACAAGGGAGGTAAGTTCCTTTAAGTACTGATCCATGCGTCCTTGCTCTCGTAAGTAAACCTAAACCATATGATGGAGCTCGTAGGTTGTGTGGACGAGACCTTCAATGGTTGTTGGCAGAGGGAGTTCATCTTTCGGGTTTTTGCTAGATGATGAATCAGAAGTACTCATGCATCTAATTATAATGTTTTGTTGAATTAGAAGTTGGCAGAGAAGTTGAAATGGAAGTACATTAGAGAAGTGGAGTTTAGTTTTTGGGGATGTTTATATAGAGAATATTATATGGATTATCAGGCTTTTGCGTCTTTTAGAATTAAAGATGATATTTTATAAATAGCGACGGTTAATTTTTAATAATCGTTATGTATTTGACAATTTTTTTTTAATTTATTGGTGTCTATCCTTAATTAAGGTTCTTAATTAGTAAATGTGAACTATCTCTGATGATGATGAGGAGGAGGAGGAGGAGGAGGAGGAATTTAATTATAATCTTCATCTTCCTGTTTCACGTCCTCTTCCATGTACGTTCTCACCCTCATCCTCATTCTCATCATCGGAGGAGGCAGATGAAGGCTAGGTTAGATTGTTATCATCAGAGTGGGGGATGGGAAAGATTTCTAACCATCACAACGTTATTGTTTCATGACAAGTTTTTTCAACAACCGTCATTCTTGTGAGACAAAATATGACCATTACTGATTACCACAATTATTTATTTCCTTGAACTTCTATTAAGTGATGTGTTTTACTTACTAACTGTTATGTACTAACCATGTCTCCCCCTCAGCCGGTGCCTCCGCCCCCTCCACCAATCCATCTTTGAGCCAAATGACGAGATGGCATAAGAGAAAAGAACACTGAAGAAGGGTCTTGTTGTGATATAGGAGGTTCAAAAAGCAAATTGCGAGAGAGGGATGAAACTTATTGTGAGATGGAACAAGAAAGGTCAAATTGTGAACTTGTTAGATTTCAAAATTTGACCTTTCTTATTCTGTCGATAGTAAATTTCCTCCCCTCTCTCTTAATTTGCTTTCTAGATCTCCTTCATGACAATATCCTTCCCTAGTGCTTTTTTCTCTTGTGCCATGCATCTTGTAATTTGGCGCAATAGATGGAATGGCAGAGGGGGCGGCGGCACTAGCTACGGTTGGGGGGCGAGTAGTTAGGATCCTCAATACTTGAGCCATTTGTGGAGGAGTAGGGGGTGGCGGTGGTGGAGGAGTTCCCTAGGATCCTAAGAGATGATGAAGTAGAGAAGAAAGAGGTCGATAAAGAAAAGTAGTAAGAATCACAAGGAATAGTTGATTTCAAATAGAGGTCCATCAGATTGCAAAAAGTTATGTTGAGTTATGACTTATAAAGGTCTAACTGGATTACGAAGGGTTACGGTGAATTATGACTTTGAAGAGTTAGATGACGGTTGTTTTTGAAGACTTTTATGTTTTGTCTTTGCTGATATAAGAGGTTAGAAGTCAAATAATTTGTAAGTGTTACATGACGGTTGTTTCGAAAGAATCATCATTTTTGTTACTAAATAAATGGCGATTATTAACTTCAACCGTTATATTTGTGTTTTCACGAATTTTGCCTCTTAATACATGTTGGTGCACATAATTAACCATTACTTTTAAGTATTATATATCTTTACGCGAGCTCTACCTTGACATGTGAGCTCTACCTCGATATACATGACTTTTATTAGCTATAACCATTATGTATTATGCATTATAAAAGCCTAAACTGTAGTAGTGTTTATTAAAATTAAACTCAATATATCAGCATTTTTGTTAATTAGGGTTAAATGACTAAAAACGCTTTGTAAAATTAAGGGACCAAAATAAAATTTATGTATGGGGAGTTAGAGGATTAAAGTGTAATTTTGCGTTATATAATTGTATGGATGAGTTGTGCAAAAAAAAAAAATGTATGGATGAGATGAAATAGGACTGTAGTGAACGTGATTCACAAGACGCGCAGCTCTTTTCAGGTTTTTCTGTTTCCGTGGTTTGTGGTCAGTCTTTGCGGCACAAAATCATCCGTTAATATCGTTGATCTTTTCTAATTTAGTCCACTTTTTGAACTCACTATTGGACAAAACTTCTTTGCGTTTGTTCATTCGTTTGAATAATATAATATATAACCTTTTAAATATGTTACCGACCAAAATTCCCTGTTCTTTCCGTCTGCATTTGTCATTTACCTTTTTGGGTTAAACTATTATATGATCTAATTAATTATTTTAAGAAAATAATTAATTAGATCATATATTTTACTCCTTCTGTCTTTAACGTAGGAGCTAATTAATTAGGGATTGTCTTTTATCCTTAATGTAAGACCTTAAAACACTTTATCTCCTACAATTTTTATTCTTTTTGATAAATTACCCTTATTAATTACACATGTTAAGAAAGAATATTCATAAAGAGAATAGTTATAATGAAAATGATTAAATCGGTGTTTTAGATAAACCAGCATATACTTTATATAAATAACCAACTTAACTATTCCTGACAAAAAAACTAACTTAACAAGCTTTTTAATTTGTAAATTAGTTATTTAGGTATTACATTAGTTTTTTGGGCAACAATTTCTCTTGCAAACCTTAAATGCATGAATTCAAGATTCATGATTATTTTTATTTTTATTTTTAGGCTATAAAATATATATATTTAAAAAAACATAAAATTATATTTATGTCTTATCAGTATGAGTGTATGACATATTCAAAATTTTTAATATTATTTAAACATTGAACTTTTTTAATATTTTTTAGTTATAAATGAGCCATTAACACTGCAGCCCAAAACATGGTTTGTTTAAATAAAAGGACTAGATTGATGATGATAAAAACTGATTATATATTGATGATTAATAATAATAAAGTAAAGCCACTGTTGAGACTTGAGGGAGTTAAAAACATGGAAGATCAAACCAAAAGCGCTAAATTCTTTAGAACTGAAACACTACATAATATTACTCTATTTTTAGTTATGGTCATTTTGTGATGTTAGAAAAGCATACTTCATTGAATTGTATGTGATGATCTCAAAATAAATAAATAAATAAATAAACTCGAATCAAGAAACTTATACATCTCATCTTCATATGAATCCTTATTTTTGATCGTGAGCTTAATTTAAGGGGAGAAATTGAAGAAATCAACTTTAAATACATCTTGTGGCTTTTGGATTAACATTATTTTATACTAGAAATTATGTTATTGACGCGAAATTATTAGGCTCGTGAAATTTGAACCCAAAAGTCATGAGGATGCATGTGATGTATTGGGTCCATCACAAGTATTTAATTGTCAACGGCAAATTATATAATTTAAACAAAACAAAAAGTACATGTCTTCATCTTCAGCTTTACATAAGGTTTCATTATAATCTTTGGATATTATAGAGTATCTTTTTAGTCCTATAACTCTAACACAGTTAGTTTTATTAACAATAAATATCAACATAAAAAATTTTAAATGTTGACACAATATTCATAAATGTTTGCATATTAAGTTTAATTTTATAAAATAAAAATAATTGGTAAAAAATCATCATTTGAGATTAAACGTGTTGACGTTAAAGGATTGAAAAGATAATTTATTAAATAAAGGACTAAACTTAAATTTTGTATAAAGTTAGAGGATCAAATGAGTACTTTTACCTTATGGAACTGTTTAACTTAATTGACACTTAACAACCTCTTAACTCTCACTTTAGCAGAGGCCTGGGGAATTTTGTGGGGTATGAAATTAGCTTGGGAAGGAGGATTTAGGCATATTATTGTTGAGAGTGATCGCGGCGAAGTACTAGATCTTATTCAAGGAATGATTCCTAATGAATATCATGATGCTACTTTAATCTTGGAAATTCAATCGATGCTGGCACGTGACTGGGATGTGGAGATATTACATTGTTGTAGGGAGGCGAATAGGGTGGCGGGTTACTTGGCAAAAAGAGCATGGAATATGACGGTGGATTTTCTTATGCTTGACAGAGAACCTGATGAAGTCAAAAGTTTGATCATGGAAGATGCTGCGAACCAATATATTTGTACTGAGTTGTAGAATAGAGCCGGTAGGGCTATGTTTTCTCTTTTTCTATCCAAAAAAAAAAAAAAACTCTCACTTTAGCATGGGATTGTGTGTCCTACCTTGATTTAATTTCTATCCAATCCTTCAATGTTATTTTTATTTCATTTCCATCTTTTCATTTTTTCCCTGATCGAAATCATCTATTCATTTTATTGACTTCAATTTGATCCCTTACATATGTTACTTTAAATTTAAATTCTAATGTTGCCCCTTAATTTTATTTGGTTTCAATTAATCGCTTATTGTACCTCCTTTTAATTTTAATTTTATTTTTTATAATTTTATCATGATTTTTTTAAAAAAAATACCTCCTTATAATAAGATTAAAAAGCTTCTGGGAAAAATAATATTAAAAAAGAATACTTAATTAACGCAACATTCTATGTGGCCATTGATAAAATTAAATGAAATCATTCTTTTGATTAGACGATAAAGTGAAAAAAAATAAAATTAAAGGAGGTAAAAAGATTTTGAAACATAAAAAAAAAAAAAACATTAATAACACCTAGCAGTCTTGAAATTTTAAAATTTAAACAAAACATTGTTCTTGATAGGAATTAAAAAATTTTAAGGTTCATTTTCAGTACTTATTTTTTATATTTTTAGTATTTTTATTTAACATTTTTAATTAACAATAAGTTTTTTACCTTTTTTAAATAGTCATCTCATGTGTTTCCAATACTTACCTTCCAAATATTAAGTTAAAAGTTTTATATATATAGTCTAGAGACTAAGATAAAACAAAAAAGTGTGGGATGAAGAAGGGGAGTCGAGAAAAATTATGGAAGTAAATTAAAAATAAATAAACTTAGAGAATGTAAAATCAAATAATCTAGCTCAATTGAAGATAAAATTAAACGAAGAAAATTATATTTTAGCCATGTTATTTACATGATATACTAGGAGGTCGCCGTCAAGATAGTCATCAAGTCAAGATAGTCATCACGGCTATATATATGTATATGTAGCCAGAGTCTTTTCTTAATTTTATTTTTTTAAACCAACTAATTTTTGAAAATTATATTAAACCTCAGCTAATCTTGGTATAGCAGAAAATATTGTTTGGAGTTTGGAGCTAAAGGCTAAAATAAATATAATCTAACCGATTAGTCATAGGTCATTTGAATAGTGGGTTCCAGACAAGAAAGTTAAGTTGGATAACGGTAAATATTAAAATAAGTAGTTTAATAGTTAATTATTGTTCCACTTCTATTTGCCCATACAGAATCATATTCAGGCTCTGTTTGTGCTCTATAAATTTAATCAATTACTTCTTTGTTTCAACTATCATGCGCCTCAATTAAATAATCTATCAACTTTATTCACAATTTTTTTAGTTCACCATACTTGACGTTAAATAAATTATTATCAGCCTTTGTTTAATTTGGGTTCTACTTCATCCACACATTTTGAAAGATATACTAATTCAATTCTCGCTTTAGCTGAGTGATGAATTTAAAATTTCAAATTCAATCTTCAGAGATCATCCATTAGTTACTTTTAACAACTTGATATTGATAATAATTATTTTACCAGTTAACCTACTTAATTCACTTGTTTCTTACATGAAAACTATTTTCCAGTTGAGATTATCTAGGATAATTAAAATATTACATAGTATAATACACTGAACTGCTCTAGCTAGTTGTGTTAAAATATCATTGATACACCAACAGGCGCAGCCGCGCGGGTAGTAAATATGAGGTCTCGGTAATGAATAAAACTAATTAATAGTACAAGACTTGTATGTATAATTGTAAAAGTTCAGGGAGGTTTATGGTAAGGTTTTAAAAGTAGGGGAAGTTATTGTGACATAAAGTTCATCGTGTACTATATAATTTAGTTATTTATTTATTTATATAAAGAATCATTGATCCAAAGGCGGTTTGTCTCCACTCTCAACACTTTACTCTATTTTTATACGAGATCTCAACAGATTAGTTTATCCTCTCCTTCTATAAATACCTTAACACTAAACCCTTCATTCCCAGCCCTCTTATCTAACAAGAAAAGCCCAAAAACACAAAATGAGATCCTCAAATCTCAACATCTTGGCCAATTTCTTCATCTTCTCAACCTTGTCTTGCATTGGCGTTGCCCAGAACAGTCCTTAAGACTTCCTTGAAGTGCACAATGAAGCTCGGGCACATGTCGGTGTGGGTCCTCTCTACTGGAACCGCACTCTTGCCACCTACGCTCAGAACTATGCCAATAGGAGGAGTCATGACTGCAACCTCGAGCACTCGGGCTGCCCCTTTGGTGAGAACATCGCTGAGGGCTACGGTGACATGAAGGGCTGGGACGCTGTCAAGTTCTGGCTCACCGAGAAGCCCAACTACGACCATTACTCCAACACTTGTGTCAATGACGAGTGCCTTCACTATACTCAGATCGTTTGGCGAGATTCTCATCATCTTGGCTGTGCTAGGGCTAAGTGTACCAATGGCTGGATGTTTGTGATTTGTAGTTATGATCCACCTGGTAACGTTGAAGGCGAAAGACCATATTGATTCGAATATATATATATACACTCTGAGAAGTTGAACGGACATGTTCATTGTCTGTATTGTAGAATGTAGACAACTTCTGTTTTATAGCATATTACATACCTCACCGCTCAGCTTTATTGTTGGGAGAATTAAATTTAAATCATGCCACATTAGGTGTGATTCAATGATGAGGTGTACTGATAGCGATAAATTACAATTAGTAAAAAAAAACAAAAATTCTTAAGTCTCGTTTTGCTCGTCTGCTAGTGACAAATTATTTGGACAATATGGAACCTGAAATTGAAATTCGCAGTTTGTTTGTGATGTTCTAGGATAACTCATAGATATGCATGCCTTCGGCTTGGTGGTGTTTAACTAGTTTGATAGCTTTAATTAATTCAATGTGTAGTGTCATGTTGTATAGTTAAATTTAATCATAAGTGAAGTTAATCCTCAGAACAAAAGGACTCAAGGCAATTACTAATTTTATTAAAGAAATAGTTTTATATATTAAATTTTGTGTAGACATTAACACAGCTGAATATTACTTTTTAAAATAAATTATAATTTGTTGCACTATTTTATATCTTAATTCATAATTATATTCTCTCAATTATTCAATAAGCGTATTTTAGTATCTTTGATTATCTCATGTCTTATGTGTGTGTGTGTGTGTGTGTGTGTGTGTGTGTTTTGATTTGGAGCCTTTACATCTTTTTTGGAGTTTTCTATTTCTAAATAAAAAATTATTTAGCAGAAAAATAAATAAGGTTTATTATTAGATAAACCATGTACAATTTTCCTTTTGTTTTTTGATAGCACAATTCTATGTATTAAACTTAACCATACATTGTGTTATATTTTGTCATGCTTTGATGCCAAACATCCTATATATGGCTCCACATTAAAGCCTCAAGAGTGTTTTTCTAATTACCTCCCATGAATTTTATGTCATGTACCAATTACCTCCCTCGGTATTTAAACCTTACAATAAACCCTCACAAACTCTTGCATATATAGATAGCTCCCTTATTGTTAGTTTTGTTCATTACTCCCTCCTATCTTTTTTATAAGGAATAACTATTAAAACCATGCAGTTCAAAATGTTAGATAAAAGTAATAAATATGTAACGTATGTAGTTTTTTCCCCCAATTATAACCTTATTTATAAGTAAAACATATAAGAGATCATGAGTGAAATTTTATAATGGAAAAACCAGCTTAAAATTTCATATAAAAATGATTTTTCCTTATATTAAGGACAACCCTGGTGAAAAAAAAGACAAGAGGAAATACTTATTTACTATAGCTTAAAGTTTAAGAGGTTTACATGCATATAGCTCAAATTTTGTAAGGGTTATATGATGTACACAAAATATAAAAGTTTATGGTTGCGCAATTTACTTTTTAAATCTTCCTTTTTAGCCTTATTTTCTGCTTTAAACTTCAATCACCACGCAATGTGGTCAATCTTTGCGGCTTAAAATCGTCCGTTAATATCGTTAGTTAAATTTGTTTTTCAAATACGATGTCACATCCTTCAATCTTACGACAACCTTTTTTCTGCTTTCAACTCAGTAATTGACAAAAGTTTCTCGAGGTTTGTTCATTCGTTTGAATATTGTAACACTTCTCTGTCTACTTTCTGCGCACTCATTTAATCAAATCGAGGCCTAGCTAATAATTCTTGTTCTTTAATTTCTTTGTGTACTTTTTTTTTTTGACATTTTGTTCCTTAATTATCATGCGCTCTCCTTTAACTTTTTTCTATGTATAGGTTGGAATATGCTTCCCCACAATGCACACATAATTAAGTTATTTAGTTCTCTCATGCTTTGTCTGGACGAGAAGTTAAAATGGAGGGACATCCGAAGGAAGAAAAAATAAAAGTGAAGAAAATAAGGACCGATTAGATTTCTTTGGTTTGGAAACAATTTTATGTTTTCAAAAAAATATTAAAAAATATTTAATAATTTTTTTTTTCAAAATAAAAAACTCAACACGTTTTATATGTTTTCAAGTTTTTATTTGTTTTCTTATTTTTCTTGATTCACTGCTGCAGAAATCGCAATATATGATGGTTATTATCACCCATAAATCACGGTTCTAAACTATCATATATGTGGGCGCTATATATCTCGGCACAGATAAATTACGGATCCAAACCATTATTTATTATGGACCTATTATAACGGTTATAATATAACACCCGTTGCCTATTGAGGCTTGGTGAAGCCATGATATGCACATTGCTGTAATAATAATTAACAAGCACACGTAAACAACTATTATAATTGTGGTAATATTTGCATGATACATAACTATCTCATTTGGAACCTTTTACCAGAGTAAGAATTGGTTTTCCAAAAAAAAACATAACTTGACAAAAGAAATTGAATGTCACCTTTGATACTTTATCGCATCTTGGTAAAGCTGAACCAGTTTATTCATCACATCTACATTGATCTTATGGGTCTACATATATATATATATATAGATACTTCCAAAAATGGAGTGATTTTTGCTTAGGGATCCATATCTTCAAAAGTTACTACCAAGAGAACAATGGGGGTAGGAATCGTGAATTAAAGCAGTGGGTTGACAACTTCTTGTAACAGGAAAGTAACCTTCGATCAAAGCAATACTAGGTTTTCTAAAAAAACATAACTTCAGAAGCAATTTAACATCACCTTGGATACTTTATTGCATCGTGACTTCACATAGGCAGCCCAACCGGCCAGGTTGAACACTGTAAATAACATACGAGGAACCTTTGAAGTGAATGTAGGAAGGATACAGCAAAATGGATGAAGGAAATAATAACTACTATACCTAGCTAGGGCTTACAAAAGAAAATGAGAGTTAAGGCAAGCGAAAACAACTCGTGCGGTAGTCAATTAGACAAAGGTCAAGTGTATTTACCAGTGTGGCTGTCGATAAGAAGTGGATGAATTTTTTTATGGTGGGGTTTGACTGAAAATGTCTCTTGATGGGCGGAAAAACAACAGGAGTTGTATGGTTACAATGTTGGTGGGTTTCGTCGTTCGAACAGATGAATTGTCAAGTGTATATTGTTTTAGACGTTTAAATAGAAGAGAAATGATAGGGTTTTTTGGTTTATTATACCTAAGACTTTACATCACGGTTTGTTCGTAAGGACTGCTATCTGTTGTTTTATATTTATCATGGTTCTCTGATAATAACTGTGAGGCAAGTTATTTTTTTTAAAATTTTTTCAGCTAATCGGATAATTACATTTTTATATCTTACAAAAATAAAACCAAAAAAATATCACCCTTTGATAGATGATTTAATGTCTAATGCAAATTTTGGAACTTTTATTTCCTTCAATTTGAAGGAATCAAAAGTTCCGAAAACTCATAGCATACCTCACATCAACACGCTATTCGTCACTAGGGGAGTGACCTAACAAGTTTTATGTTTTGTAATGTAATTTTTTAGAACAATCTCCCGTACATATTTTTGTTTTTGTTTTCTTCTTAAAACTTTTTTTAAAGAACAATTTTATAAAACTATTCTAAAAATGTAAAAACAAAACAAAATCAAACCTCATAAGTTTTCACTTCTTATATTTGAATGGATAGGAAAGACATATAGAAAAGAAAGTGATTAATTTCACAACCTAATCGTGTTGCAATGATGAATTAGTAAGGTGGTTAATCTGTTTTTCAATTTTTTGTTTGCCGACGTAGTTCTTGAATCAATCATCTAGTTAGTTAGTTACTCTAAATATCTATGTTTTTTTGGCCAAACTCTAAATATCTATATATTGGACCAAAGTTGTCAAATGCACAAGGTTAAGCAAACTCGTGGTAGTGATGCAAAATCATATCGCAAACTTAAGTTGTAAACTCATAAGAGTTTATTTTTATCAATAAACAGGTATTAATAGTGTATAATTAAATAATTAAATATAAAAAATGACAACAATTTGATTTAAATAAATTTTAAATCAAAATAATTGAAATTGATTCGATTAACATTTATAATTTATCATACTCAACAATTTGTTTTTTATAAATTCATATATAAAGCCACTGAGTATGATTAAATCAAAAAAATTCGTATGAGTTTAAGACTGAGTTAACACGATTTTATAAGCTAGAAACATAAAAGTGGTAAACTTGGTGTGTGAATTTGTGAGTTTGACTAAGCTTATAACTATCATGAGTTTGAAGGTGACTCGACATGATTTTGAATAGTAGAAATATGAAAACGGTAAATTTGGAAAGTCAACTCGTGAGTTTAATAACAATGTATAAGACTTTAGAATGTGATTTATGTGTGTAGGGAGATTATTAGAGAGTTACTCCCTGGTATTGTTTCCCATTAATTTTGGATTTGTTCATCACCCTTGAATAATAATGATAAATTAGTTTTAAACACAAGAGTTTAGAATGTCATTTGTTGTATGAACTTATTTCTCTGTTATAATGAATGAATATATTTTCTCCATTCTTTGTTCAGAATTATCTGCATTTATTGATCTTCCTAATAAAGCTTAATCATAATTGTAGATAGTGAATTATTCGTTTACTTACAAGGCTGGATGGAATAATGTAATTAATTGATAATAATAGAATTAATTCTTGAAACATAGAAGACCCAGATTGGTGATTAGAATAAAAATTATTTTTTTGCTATAGGGTGAAAAGTAAGGAATATTCAATTTCTATTTTCCCCTTTTTATTTGGTTTGATGAAAACAATATACGAATGGAAAGATAAAATGAAAATATCTTTAACTAATATTATTCATTATATTATTAATTTCCAATTGTTACTTTTATGTAATTTTTAAATAAAAATAATAACTATTTAGATTAAATTAGAATGATTTATAACTAGAGATATCCACACTTGCCACATCTTTTTTTTTTTCATTTGATCAAAAGTATCCCCAAGTCACTTTGAACTTAAAACTAATCTTTGTTGAGGCTTAAAGTTCAAATGATTTTCACATCTCCCAACTAGTGTACTTCTTGAGAATCAAATTTATATTCTTCTCTTAATAGGGTTGAGGTTGCTCACCACCTCAACTAGCAGCTTGTTTGTCACTTGAGGACAATCATTCAATAAATTCAGATCAATCAAGCAATAAATTAATTCTATTACTATTTTTTGAACCAAGACATTGTATTAGTCTAGATTAATAAGTTATAATCATCTTTGTGATGAAGAACATCAGCAAATTTGTAAGTGGAATGATCCTATTTTTTTTAAAAAAAAAGTTATATAGATAAACTCTAAATAAAGAACTTGCACGCCTTATCTTCTAAACATAGACCATTATTTTCCATGGAAAGCATAATTAACGGAAGAAAATTATAAATCAACTTTAAACAAACTCAAGAGATTAGACTTCACATTTTTTTGAAGTTAAATTATCATAACTCTGAACTTTTGACTGTGTACAAATAATCTCCTTAACCTTTAAAACTTTATAATAAACCCCTAAACTCTTAAATCAGATAGGGAAAAAGACAAAAAAATACCATTTGAATTTCAAAATCTCAAATGATTTTATACTAAAATGAGTTGTCAATCGCTATAATCTTGTAGTCAATACCTATACTCTTATAGGCAACAAGACTAATTTGGGATTTTGAAGTTCAAGTGCTATGTTTCTGTCTTTTTTCGAATTAGATAACTCTTATATGATTAATTTTGTATGTCATTGATCAGCACACACCTTAAAATTTATGGGTTATTTACATACTCATAAAAGTTTGATGGGTTATATGCACACAAAAATAAATTTTAAGGGTGTATATAGTAAATATTTGGTGACTGTCTGCACAAAATTAAGAACTTGGAGTGGTTTATTTTTAAGTTTTAAAAGTTAAGGGGTTATTTATATGTGGTTCAAAGTTTAAAGGAGTTGGTATAATTTTGCCTTTTCCAAAAAAGTATATTTTAAAAAGTTAATCTTAGCTTGCAATAACGGACGTCACTTGTGAAATCTGATTCCTAATTCATAAGGAGCCATGTGAAGTCCCTCAGTTTATTTTGTCACTATTATATATTATATACTCCCCTGTACTTAATTAAATGTATGAGCGCCCCTGAAAACGACTTTTGAAACCTCTTAGTGTCCAATTCCATGAATCAGTCAATATAGTTGGCAAAAAAACAAAAAAAAAAAAAAAGGAAGAAAAGAAAAGAATCAATCAATATAAGACTAAGTAAATGCCCTTATTATTTTAAAATACCAACCAGTTTTCAGAAATTAAATTTTATTCTTTGACAATTCCCAATTGAAATAAGTTTATATCATGTTAGAAGTCAGAGACAACATCTTCCAAGTCAAAGACGATATCTCCCATTGTCAGGAATATCGTCCACCGCCAAGAAGATTGTGATGAAACCTAGAAAATGTATAAACGATTTCATATTGATCTAATTGTATATAAATATGCTCTTGTACACAACATAAATGAGAACTTCTGAGTTTACATGAGTACATGGTATCAGAGCCACGAGCTTCGTTTTGCATATGCCTTCATCTCTTTTCCGGTTAAAACTCCATTTTTTCCGGTAAGCAAGCTCCCTTCCCTTTCAAATCTGCTACTGTCAGCGTTCCCATTGGCCAAACGCGCCATATCATCGTGTTCTACACCCCAAGATCAGCCAGAACACCAATTCCAGTAGCCTTCCGACCGCGCGTGACCACTCACGAGCCGCCCCCATCTCCGTCGCTCCAGTACACGAGCCGTGTGTGTGGCCAGATCTGACCTCTGTTCACAATGGTGTTTGCGCTGCACTGATCAACTTGGCTTGCTCTACCCAATCCTAAAGTTTCATGGCCATCCGATACTTTTGAATTTTTGAGCTTGGTTCTTCACTTCCGGTTTCAACGTTCGTGGATTGCAATTTGTTACTAACTTCAGTGTTCTGAGTTAGTATTTCTGTCTGTGGGTCCCTTGCCTTGATTAAGGTGATATATATATTGGTTTAATATATCTCTGCGGGTCCCGTGGGTTGCAGCTTGTTTAAAGTTACTCTACTGGTTTGGTCGTGAAACATTGTGAGTCCTTCTGTTTATTTGTAGATATTTTGTGAGAATCGTTTGTACACCGCTATTCAATTCACATCATGACTGATTCTAAAAATTACGATATGTTACCTATGTCTGCAAAGATTACTGCTTCACAGTTAAGTTGGACAAATTATAGTGATTGGAACAAAACAGTTAGAGTTTATATTCTGGGGATTGAGATGGAAACCCATTTAACTGAGGATCCTCCTTCTAGTGATGAAACAAAACTTTTGACTTGGCACAGAGCAGATGCTCGACTTTTGTTCCAAATTCGAAATTCAATTGAACCACGGATTCTATCTTATGTTAGCCATTGTAACATTGTTAAAGAAATCATGAGTTATCTTGAATTTATGTTTTCTGGAAAAGGAAATATTACTCAGGTTCATGAAATCTATAAAGGTTTTTATTATTCTCAACAGCAAGATCGTCCATTGAAAGATTTCTTTTTGGACTTCAAGAGGATGTATGAGGAAATGAAAGTACTTATGTCTCTGCAAGCAGATCTCTCAACTCGAATCAGGAACTTGGAACTTTAGGCTATCATAAGTTTCCATGAAGCTCTCAACCCGTCTTATGAGACTATTCATTCTCAGATTCTGTCTAGTCAAGAGCTTCCTTCTCTTGAAGATGTTTTCTCTCTGGTTCTTTATGCTGATAACTTGATTCACTCTTCTGTAGATCCAACTGCAAGTGCTCTAGCTGGGCGTGGTCCCTTTGAGAACAGGAATTATGGGTACAAACAAAATAACCATTCTCCTACAATGACTTCTGGTAGTATTATCTGCAATTATTGCAAGGAACCTGGACACATTAAGAAAAATTGTCGAAAATTACAAAATAAACAGTAACGTGATCAACAGCGTGGCCTTGCTCATATTGCCCAGACACCTGGTCTCTATGATTCTGGATATGGATCTTCTTCTACATGGGCTCTAGCCATAGGTACTCTGTCCTCTGGTCTTACTACTGCTTCAACTAAGTGGATCATTGATTCTGGTGCCACCGATCACATGATAGGTAATCATCACTTATTCTCTTCATATGCCCCCTATACCAACCCATCATCCATATTTGTCACCAATGGTTCTCCCGTCCGTGTTACTGGCTCAGGCACTGTTCAACCAACTACCTCCCTCTCATTATCCTCTGTTCTTAACATTCTAGATCTCACCTTTAACCTTTTATCTCCGAGTAAACTCACTAGTAAGTTAAACTGCTTTATCTCACTCTTCCCTGACCATTGTTTAATTCAGGATCTATCGACGAAGCAGATTATTGGTAGAGGCTATGAATCTGGTAGATATTACATCCTTGATGATTAGGTGCCATGTTCTGTTGCTTGTTCTGGTGGGTCGTCTCTCTTTGAAGTTCATTGTAGTGTAGGTCATATGTTGCTTTCGTCTCTCCAAAAATTGTATCCTCAATTTTCTTCTGTGTCTACTTTAGAATGTAAGTCCTGTCAGTTTGCCAAACATCATCGTATTCATTTGGCACCTTGCGTCAATAAACGGTCTGCGTCCCCCTTTGAGTTAGTACATTCTGATGTTTGGGGTCCTTGTTCAGTTATGTCTCAGACTGATTATCATTATTTTGTCACTTTTGTTGATGATTTTTCCCGAACCACCTGACTTTACTTAATGAAATTGCATTCTGAATTCTTTACTCATTTTCATAATTTTTGTGCTGAAATTCAAACCCAGTTTAACACCCCTATGAAAATCTTACGGAGTGATAATGGCAAAGAATATTTTTTCACCCCATTCACCGATTACATGCAAATTCATGGTATTCTTCACCAATCCTCTTGTGCTTATACCACTGCTCAAAATGGTGTTGCTAAAAGAAAGAACCGACATCTCTTAGAAATTGCCCGAGCTCTCATGTTTCATTCCTCAGTGCCTAAAAGTTTTTGGGCTGATGCTATCTCTATGCCTATTTTCTCATTAATCGCATGCCTTCGACTGTTGTTGGTGGGGATATTCCGTATTCCCTTCTGTTTCCCACCTCTAAGTTGTTTCCTATTGATCCTAAAATCTTTGGTTGTCTGTTTTGTTCGGGATATTCGTCCTAGTGTTAGCAAGCTTGATCCCAAGTCCCTAAGATGTGTTTTTCTTGGCTATTCTAGAATTCATAAAGGTTATCGTTGTTTCTCTCTTGATCTCCATCATTACCTTATGTCCACCGATGTTATGTTTCATGAGTCCTCTTCTTTCTTCAAGACTTTATCTATCTCTGAGTCTGCCTCTGTCATGGATAATTCTGATGATATCCTGGTTTATCCTATCCTTCTCTCACCAGTACATTCTGCTATTTTGGAACCTGATATCCTTAAAGATGCTGATGTTACCTTGATTCACCTTCGCAAGCTCTTGCTTCGCCAATTGATTTTGTTGACGTCTCCCTCGTTCCTGCCTCTGTTTCCGCCGATCCTCCTCTTGCTGTTAGTAAACCACTTGTTCCTGTTTCTCTTGGTGATACTTCTGATGACCTACCCATTGCACTTCGTAAGGTTACCTGTCCTCATTGTCCTCCCAAACGATATGCTGACTGTATCTATCCTATCTCATCTTTTGTCTCTTATCGGTCTTTATCTACTGTTTCATCTTCTCTTGTGGCTACCCTTGATTCCATTTCCACACTTACTACCCTTCACCAAGGTCTAGCTCACCCTGGTTGGCATGCCGCAATGGAAGAAGAACTCTTGGCATTGGAAACAACTGGTACCTAGACTCTTGTTGATCTCCCTTATGGCAAGAAAGCCATTGGATGTAAATGGGTATTTGTTGTTAAGACTAAGGCTGATGGTTCCTTAGAATGACTAAAAGCTCACCTTGTTGCCAAAGGATATGCCCAAACTTATGGTCTTGATTATTCTGAGACTTTCTCTCCTGTAGCCAAACTCACTTCAGTTTGTCTTCTTGTTTCTTTAACGGCCACATATCATTGGGATCTGCATCAATCAGATGTTGATGATTCTTCTCGTAGTATATGTTGATGATATTGTGATTATAGGAAGTAATTGTTCTAGAATCTCAGAACTTAAAATCTTCCTAAACTCTCACTTCCAGACAAAAGATTTGGGATCATTAAAGTACTTCCTTGGTATTGAGGTTTTGTGAATCAAGAAAGGTATTCTTTTGACTCAAAGAAAGTATGTTCTCAATCTCTTAAAGGAGACTGGAAAACTTGGAGCTGCACCAAACAGTATTCCCATGATTCCAAATCCCTTTCTAGATCTTGATGCTAGTATGTTTGATGAGCTTCCTGATGATTTGAAGAAGAAGATTGATCCAGAGAAATTAAAGTCATTTCCATTTTCTGAGAGATATAGAAGACTTATTGGGAAATTGCATTATCTAACAGTAACTCATCCTGATATAACCTTCTTAGTCAATAGGCTCAGCCAATTCATGGCATCGCCAACAGTGGCACAATGGGAAGCTTTAGAACATATCTTGCATTATTTGAAAGGCTCTCTAGGTCTTGGTATTCTTTATACAAATTATGGGCTCACTAAAGTTGAGTGCTTTTGTGATGTGGATCATGCAGGATCAAAGGCCACAAGAAGATCTACTACAGGTTACTGTGTGTTTGTTGGTGGAAATTTGATATCTTGGAGAAGTAAGAAGCAAGGGGTTGTGTCAAAGTCAAGTGCAGAAGCGGAATACAGAGCCATGTCACAGTCAGTACAAGAAATTGTGTGGGTACTTCAGCTTTTGAAGGAAATTGGCATCATCACAACATTACCTACAAAACTATGGTGTGACAATAAAGCAGCACTTCATATAGTATCGAACTCTGTGTTCCATGAACGTACCAAACATATTGCAATTGACTATCATTTTATTCATGACAAGATCAAAGAAAATATTATATCTACAGGGCACGTACGATCCGACGACCAACTGGCAGATCTTCTGACAAAAGCCTTAAATGGGACACGGGTTGAATATCTTTGTAACAAGTTGGGCATGATGAATATATATATATGCTCCAACTTGAGGAGGAGTGTTAGAAGTCAGAGACAACATCTTCCAAGTCAAAGACGATATCTCCCATTGTCAGGAATATTGTCCACCGCCAAGAAGATTGTGATGAAACGTAGAAAATGTATAAACGATTTCATATTGATCTAATTGTATATAAATATGCTCCTGTACACAACATAAATGAGAACTTTTGATTTTACATGAGTACATATCACATGAGTGTAAAGCTCTCTCATGATAAATTTTTAATCTTAGGACAAGTCTTTAAAGACAACAAGCACCAAAATATACTGAACCAACCACCATTGTTTTAAATATTATTAGTTTAATTTTTATTAATATTAACATAAAAACTTATTTTGTTTATTCTATTTTGTATAGTTGATTTATTTCCTTGAAATTTGTTTGTTATTTTAAAAAAAATCGAATCCCCTGTAAACATGAGACTAAAGCTAATCATTGAGAAAATATAAAAGTACCGTTAGAGATTATTGATCCAATCCAGGATGTACTTTTGGGTTTCCGAATGGAGAAATGTTTGAGAATGTCATTGTTGAGTAATAACAAAGGCATACATGCAAGTATTAAGTATGTGAGAAACATATTTTCCCCAAATGTACCCTTATTCGTCATTTATGGAGAATGAGTGGGAGAGAATTAGTCGGACAATCTGTTATAATTAACGTAGAGACATAATCAATCAATTAGGGATAAAAATGAAAAAAAGTAGACATGTTAATGCACTTTTTATTATGATAACCCAAATTTCGATTATTTTTATCCCTCAACTTTGCGGAATTATAATTGAGGTCCTAAAGTTTATGAAATTGTGAATCTGGCAAAATCTTTTGTGAAATTCACTTTTACACCTAAGCTTTCACAATTTACTTTTTTGCCTAAAAAGTTTTTGAAATTTGATTTTTGCCCTTGACCTTTCACGTTATTATATGTTAGACCCTCTACTTTGTGAAATTGAACTTTTGGCCTAATATTTTTTGAAATCGTACTTTACCCCTAAACTTTCTCAATTTTCTTTTCTTCTCTTGGACTTTCCTAAATTTTGATTTTGGTGCAAGACTTTCTAAACCAAGATGGCCTAGCCTATAACAGAAATCCCCGAGACTTGTCTAAAATTTGAAATTTCTCAAATTTTTGCAAAATACAATTGCAGCCCCTCAACTAAATTGTCCAAAATTTTGCCAATAAAAATTTGCAATTTGAAATTTCATTTTAGATTTTCATTTGCAATTGCAAAATTTCTGAAATTAGATTTTCATCCCTCAACTTTTATGGAATTGCAATTGAGATCCTAAACTTTTGAAATTGCAAATCCGGTGAAAACTTTTGTGAAATTTCACTTTGACCCCTACACTTTCTCAATTTACTTTTTTACCTAAACAGTTTTAAAATTTGATTCTTGCCCTAAACTTTAGCTTAATTATTTTTTTGGCCCTTTACATTGTGAAATTGAACTTCTGGCCAAATAGTTTTTTAAATTGCACTTTTATCCCTTAACTTTCTCAATTTTCTTTGTCCCCTTGGCATAACTAAGGAAATAAATTTTTAAATTTTTGGAATTTTAAAATTCACTTTGCCATAAGCGTTTCATAAATTTCTGTTATGAAGACGGCCAACAACCAATGTTATTAAAATTGGACTGGATGGGTCGGTTTGAGTAAGAAACAGGAAAACTAGTGGTCTTACTGGTCCGGCCTGTTAGGTTTGACCGATTCAACATTTTTAAATTATAAAAAAATAATTTAATTCGGTTTTATTTTTATTCAGAATTTCATATATATAACCTTGAAATCTTCACTTCTTCCCTTGATTAGCTTTGATTTTATTTCGATATGACCCATAAACCTTTGACCGAGTATCTAAACTAGTTTAGTGGTTGGTCCATGTTTAATAACTGTGCCAATAATAGAAATCCCCAAGACTTTCTAAAATTTGAAATTTCTCAAATCTTGCAAAATATCATTGCAGCCCCTCAATTAAATTTTCCAAAATTTGGACAATAAAAAATTTGCAATTTGAAATTTCATTTTTGCCCTACAAGGTTGATCCTAGTTTGCCCAATAAAATTTCTCAAATTTCTGTTTACTTGAAGAAACTTCAATTAAGCCCCATCTTTTGAACATTCTTAGCAAGTTGGGAACTTGTGGCCGAATGTTGTGGGGGGAATTGCTAAGAAGATTGACATTGAATGAAGGTCGGAGTCAAATCTTGCGTGCCCAAGAACCCTAAAATTGATGGATATAATCGAGAAAGAAGAAAGGTGATGGTGGATGATCTCATGGATTTCCAATAGAATGGACGGTGTGATCTAAATTTCTCTTTTAAATGTTATATCTTCTGCAGTAATGCTTGATCTGCTTACTGTTAATTTGTTTGGCAAGTTGTATATTTTGACTTTAATATTATCTGCACTTATATCACTACTTACTAAACTCGAGGACAATATTGGTTCAAGCTCACTTGGAGTCAATTGTATCAGGATGTGGGATGAATGGGAATGCTGTATCAATATGTATCTCCTAGAAGTCGATTTACCTCTCATTTTGTTAGAGGATTCTTCTTTTTCGTAGGTCATTATGGCACCTGGGAAGATCTCGTGCAGCTATAGCAAGATTTCATGGAATGCAATGTTTGTTTGTAGGGTATATCCGTTCCTCAATGGTTTAGAAGCACTGGATTTGTGTGTATTTTTTTTATGGTTGAGCTAAAAGAATTGGATCATGTTAAACTTGTCTCCTTAATAGCAGCAGAATTTGATCGTTTGAGTTACTGGCGTGACATGGTTTCTTGGAATGCTAAGTTTTGACCAACTATGCTCATACCATCCATGCTAAGCTTAACAATGTATACTTTTAGAGATGTAGTGGAGACAAAACCAACTACATAAAATTGTAGATTTCATTCTCTTGGGTCATGCTTTTGATGTTTTAAAGGGGATTTTAGAAATGTGATCCTTTGGCATTTGCATAATATTTGGGTGTTGTCACAACTATGGTGGAGGAAGGCTAAAATAAAACCCTTTAGTCGCCTCGGGATTATCAAGAATAAAACCGAATTAATGCAATATAGCACACAACTGGGGTTGTTTCACTTTAAGGAGCTAATTATAAAACTAATTCCTAATAAAATAAGTAATTACAATGCAAATTTGACAAGGGTAAAACATGATTGATTGATTTTTAAAAATATGAATCGAATGCAATTAAGATAAATATTTTTAGGATTTTTCAAATAAGAAGGAATGGAAATGTGTGAAGAATGCAAATGATAAAGATGCTCTTGGAAATGGTTTCAATGGCTATCCTTGCTCAATTAAGATATTTGGGGAGTTAATACAGAAAGCTTCTAATATACCAAACCTCATTAACCAATGAATCTAGCATCACAAGAGAGGAACTCCTACTCATGAAATACTATTAAGCCCTCTTAGTGTAATGAGTTTCTCTAAGTTTTCTAAAATACCCAACCTCAATTACCAATGAGTCTAATGCTTAAACTCATGAACCCATTTATTTAAGCATTATTAGAACCCCTTAGAGAGAGATTATGAGATAAGTAATGCATTTAGGTTTAACTATAATTCCAATTCAATCACACTACCCAAAAATACCATGTTAAATAGATAGAAATCAATAGAATTATAGGAAACATATATATATATATATATATATATTTATACACACACACACACAGATATATAACCATATATATATTGATGACTACAAATCCTCATCACAAATCCCAAATCACAAGAACTCAATTCATAGAATCAAACATAACTAACATCATAGTCTCAATATATAAATGAATTCTTAAACCTAAGAAATCACAAATATAATGAACTATGGGTAAAACAAACTCCCCTTTAAAGCACATGTGAGCTCAAACCATCTCCAATTCATTTCCAAGAGCAAAAAATTGTCTAGCCACTAATGAGAATAATTTCAAAAAATATAGTCATACTTTGATTCAAACACCCAGCCATATAAAATCACAGATTAATATGATAAATCCACACTAAATCAATTAAGCATTTGGCTGGAGAATATAAAATCAAAATGTGCCACTGTTTGGGGAATGAGAGGCTCGCTGGAAATAAACAGAGGAGAGTGACGGTGATGGTGAGATGACGGTGGGAGCTTAGGGAAGACGACCTAGAGCTTCAGCTCTCATCCCCCTTTAGCTCTTCTGTCTTCTTTTATCATCTCCCTTCTTCTTAAGCCTGTGTAGAACAGAGGAGGATTGGCTCAACTCCAATGACAAAATGGCATGGTGGTGATGTGGATACTGTAGTGAGACGGTGGTGAGGATGGAAATAGTGACTGAGATGGTGTTGAAAGGTTGAAGACCACTGCCCCTCTAGCTCATCTACTGTGACTGTGCTAGAGATACTGCTCACCGATGGAAGACCGAAGTGGGATGGTCACAAATAGGCCGTAGTGGGGTGGTAGGCAGAGAGGAAAGGGAAGGTGAAGGTAATTAGGGGCAGCGATAAGGCCTGCAACTGCTTTTCCCTGAATCCGACTCCCAGCTCTCTATCTGATTCTCGCTCCCTCACTCTGAAGACCAAGTTAGGTCTTGTTACAATTGCAAACGGATCCCTTGGTCAAAACGTGCATTTTGGCCAAGCGATTAAAATGAAAAATCTAAAAGTTTTTAGGAGGGACTATGATGTGAATCTTGGAAACTGTTGTAGGTATATTTATAACTTTCAAAATATTTGGGCCCTTGTCCGTAATTTCCTTTGCTTTCTTCCTTCATTAGCTTGTAATTTCCAGAAACCTTGGTCCTTTTCTGCAATTCTTCCTAAACTGATCTGCAATTAAAATGAACCCAAAATATAATACGTTATATTCCAAAAATTAATCAATTAAGGTAAATAATAAAATATATGGCATTTTTGCCTTTTTTCAACCTTAATTTCATTTAAACACATTTAATCACAATTAACCACAAAAGAGACATTTTAAGCTCAATTATCATGACAAAATCCCCAAATAAAATATAAAAATATATAATAAAATAAGGATTTGTCGATTCCCCCACAGTTAGCCTTTTGCATTCCTGGGCAAATTGTAATGACCCAATTTGGGGATTAAGGGTTAATGATGCTAGAAGTGATGTTATTAATGTTGAACGCAATGTGAATGTGTTTTAATCAATGCTTAAGCCCTATATTTATGCTTATGTGTGGATTAATGTCTAAATGGGTTGAAATATAGGGGAGGGCGCATAATGATGTTAATGGAATGATATGAATGAGTTTGGAAGTGATTTGAGTATAATTGCCATAATCAGGGGCAAAATGGGCAAAAACGGAATTTACCGGCCAATTGGTTAGTTACCGAAGAGAAAACTCATAGGTAATTGAGGATCAATGGCTAGGATTGAATAAGTAAGGGGTGAAATTGTGTGTGTATGAACATATGTGAGTTCATGTAAGAGGAGATAGGATGGTGACATATGGCATCATATGGATCAGGGGATTGGGTCAACATTTCAAACTTTTCCCTCTCTCAAAGTCAGCCTAAGAGGCCCTTAGGACTCCAAATTCTGTTTCATCTTCATCCTCTCATCTATCTTCTCTCCTCTATTGTCGAGCATGCTTAGGTAAGAAAGAGAAAGAAGAAGTTCAAGATTTAGGTGAGAAATTGTCTTCAAATGCTCAACTCACCTTCTTTAATATTGTTTATGGTGACAAGAGCATTATTCCTATTGTTTCAGACTTTTGGATAGTGATGCTTGAGAGCTTGTGGATGTCTGAAAGTGGGAAAATCAAAGAGTTAGCTTTGGGAAGAAGTAGAGGTGAGTATTTGATACATTTTGATAAAATTATTGTGGTCATTGGTTTGGTTTTGAGAATTTTGAATTTTTCCCTGATTTTTAGTGAATTTTGAAATGTATGAGTTGGTTAATGCAAGGTGTTGAATTGGTGTCAAATTGTGTCTTTGTGCTATTGGGTTTGGTTTGGAAATGGGAGGTAGAAGTTTTGATCCTTGGGTGATTTGAGTGTAATGTGGCATCCCAAGACCATTGAATGGGAATTGGGTTGTTTTAAGGTTACCAATAGGTTCCTTGAGCAAAATTATGTAAGAATAAACTTTGGTATAAGTTTTGGAACCATTGGAAGAAAATTGGGCAAGTCTGGAAAATTATATCAGCTGCTGCGTTTTGGCTTCTGAAAAGCCTCACTTGAGTGAGGAAGGGTCTTACTCGAGTGCAGCGTGATATTTTCTCTTTTTCACTTGAGTTTTCATGTAGAAAGCAAGAGTGCACTTTCTTTCCTGCAAGTGGTATGGGGTATCACTCGAGTGGTCAGGGTGTAACTCGAGTGCATGAGTATTCTGCACTTGAGGGTTCCTCAGTTGCTCTCGGGTAGACACTTTCGGTGCCATACTCTTGGGAACTTGAGTGAGCCTTTGGTTATCACTCGAGTGTTGATGTTCGTGCTCGAGTACACTTGTCATCTTGGGGTGGACATTTGCTCTTAGGTAGTCACTTCCAATGTCTCACTCGAAAGGACTGGAGTGAATATGATTCTATCACTTGAGTGCTGAGCTAATCACTCAACGTGAAAGTCCCTTCCTTACTTGAGTGTGCCTTTCATCACTTGAGTGACCCTATGGAAATCAGTCTTTTTGGGTTCCTTGAGAGGATTTTGGTTAAGTTTCTTCCAACCCTTTAGGTATGTGTCTAGGCTTCTGGTAGCCACTTAAAGAGTTTAAATGATAACTAACTTTAAGTGTTATGGAATTAAGAACTTGTAAAAGAGATTGATCTGCTATCCTTGATCTTGGTTTTAGGATTTGACATTTGCCTTGGTCGTGAGCCATCGGTGCCAGAGCGCGTTAGGAAGGAACTAGGTAATGACTCTTCTCTTATGCTTTGTGTAAATGTATGGTATGTATGTGTATCATTATTTTGTGATGATATCTGATGTTGTTGCCTATACAGTGAAAGCTGTCGTTAACCAGTGCAAGCTGGAGTTATATAGTGAAAGTTGTCGTGATTATGTGTACAGCCGTGAGTGCTGTCATTGTGGTGAAAGTCTTGTATCATTGTGACGCTGTTGATACTGTTGTTAATGGTTGCGTACATGCTATGTATTTATATATTGTATGAGTGATTTGTTACTACTGGGATTCTTTTGAATCTCATTCTTTCCATTGTTAAACCTACAGACAGGGCAGGTGGTTCCACAGGGAAGCGGACAACCAAGAGCAGTTAGGACTCCTTGGAGATATTGGATTTTGATTGTTGGTTATCCATTTTGATTTTTGGATGTAAATATTATTTTGGATATAGTTGTGTAATCCCCTATATGGGAGATCGTAAACCTTTAGGAAATGATTGAAACCCTGGGGATTACCTGGATTTTTGTTGTACACTCTGATATGTATGAATGTGAATTAACTACGCAGGGTTTGAAATTTGAAATTGAGACCAGGATAAGAAAAAGTTTTGGAAGAATTTTTGAAAACCCTACTGTAAGGTAGGGACTTGAATAAGTTTAAACTATCCACCGGTCTCTAATTCATTTAAATTACGCACTTTCGAATTTTAATTACGGATTTCAAGTAAGGGAGTTACACAAAATAAAATCAATGTTTCCAAAAAATATGCCCAATATTGTAATCATTAAGTAGTAATTCAAGAATGCAATTACACAAATATTGAATAACCACAATCCCAAATCAATTAAAGGTCATGGAAATTTTTATTGCAAGGAAATAAACTTGAACACATAACAAAACCAAGAAAGATAGACATGATAGAGCTCTCAATGGAATAAGTGTTTCTCTCATCTCGTAAATCATTAGGAATTTCACTCAATTCACATATTCTAGCATCTACCACAAGCTTGTAATGGTTCTACTATCTCTACCACTAATGTGCCAAGAATCCAAAGTAAAGGGGACTTCTCAAGGTTGTAATGTCGAAAAGGCTAAAAGGATGGAAAATGTAACAAAATATTATGCTTGCACCAAATAATTTGCTAGATCACTTAGCACTATACAACTAAACTTAATTAACATATTTTACCATAGTGCCTTATTTGTTTCTTTTCTCTTTTTTTTTTATAATTTACAATTTTTTTTTCCTTTTTCACTATTCACATGGCACTTTTCTTTTCACTTATACAATAACACTCTTTTTTTAAAAAAAACCATAGTGCTAGGAAGAAATTGATAGATGATACAAACATAGCATTTATATAATGAAATAGAAATGAAAGTGAAAGTCTCAAAGGGGCAAACAATAGTAAACGATGAATAGTTTGTGTTTGGGTAAATGGATGATGAAATGAATGCCTCTATCATACTATAAATCCGAGGCATTAATGTAGCTTTGAAAAAGAACCTAGACAAGTTCTAGAGATTAACTAGAGCATAGGTGAATATTCACATATGATAAGAAAAGAGAATTAAGGCTCAAGAATCTTCCAACAAGGCTTTTATCTACCATATCAACTTCCTAAAATCAATCTAGGCATCCAAATTAATAAAATTGCATTAAAGACATTTCAATCGCTCAATTGAATCAAGCAAAGGGATTATTCAATCTTAATACAATTACACTTGGAAATGCTTGATTTTCACAATCATCATACATTTAAATTTTCAAAAAAACATGCCAAGAAGTTGCATTAGGAAAGTGAAATAGGGGTCATTTAAGCACTTCACAAAACCAATTCCCAAGTTCAAAAATTTTCAATTTTTCTCAAATTTCATGAACCAAAATATTGTGACTAGAGCAATCCCTCCCCCACACTTTATTCTTGCACTGTCCTCAATGCATAGTAAGCACAAATGAAGATATAGGCAAGAGACACATACCATAGGGATTTATTATCCTGAATTTACTATCAAAATCCTAAAAACTACCTTTTCTACTAGAATGGCCTCTTCCCCCACACTTATCCTACAAACAAACATGCCTAACAACATAACACAAGTAATCACTAGCATGGTAGGTAAGACAAGGAAAGGAAAGAAGCAATCTGAGTTTTATAAAGGCTTATAGCTCCCTTTCAAAGGATGAAGGCACTCTTTCTTTGCTTGGAAATAGTTGCCTTGAGCATCCTTCAATATGACCTTCCCATAGTGACAGAGGGAGTGAATCTTGAATGGCCCAACAAAATGTGTTTGTCATTCATCACCTGGTGTTATATATGTAGAAGATAGGCCAATGACCTTGTCACCAACTTGAAATTGGGTCTCTTTACCATCCATTAGAAAGGGATCTTTATATCTTTCATCGAAGATTTAGAGGTATGCCGAAGCAACTTGTGGTGTAGTAGTAATTGGAAGTTGACGCCTATGCATCTTCTTGAATCGGAGTTTTGGAGGAATGAGCTCCGTTATTTCCCCTTCACTTTCTACTTTCTCCATGTCTATAGTAGCAGCAACCTTTGCTTCATTAATCATCTCAGTTGGAGATTGCGATAGGACAGAGTTGATAGCACAAGGCCCCCTCAATGTTCTATGTCTAGCATTTAAGGCACATAACTCCTTGAAAAATTTGGACAACTCCTTCTTGGAAGTCTTCTCAGCTCTACTAACTCCTACAAGATTAACAGAAACAAAGCCTTTCTTGAACTCATTGAGGTTAGTAGTAGACTTCACAAGCATATAATTAGTATTTAAACAGTTTGAAGGCATATAAAGAGTGTAACCCAACTGTGAAGTGTCAGGACAGCTCACGTCAACACCATGTGAAAGAGGGAGAAAAGAAGTGTTAATGAAATCATTGGGTGAGGTGTGCATGTCATTATCACCATCATTCTCATTAACAAGGAGACCATCAATAAAATTAACATCACACATAGAATAATCTTTATGTGGCTGCTTCATTTGCTCATACATGTTAAAATTCACAGACCTATCCCCAATAGACATCATAATAGAACCCCTTTGCAAACTACTATCAGTGTTGGCAGTTCTAAGGAAGGGTCTACCTAGGATTAAAGCTCCATCCCCACAAGCATTAGGTATATCTAGCACATAAAAACCTACAGGGAAGACTATATCTTAAACTTGAAATAAAATGTCTTCTAAGATTCCATCAGGATACCTTATGGTTTGATCTGCTAGTTGTAGCATCATAGAGGTAGGTTTCAAGGTCTCCACCCCTAGGTCTCTATATAGAGATTTAGGCATCATATTAATTGTAGCTTCTAAGTCAAGCAAAGCCTTAGGGATTGTAGTCTTTCCTATGGTGTATGGAATGGTAAATGAACCAGGATCCTAGCATTTAACTGGAAGTTGTGGCTTAAACAAATCAGACACACTAGAGGACAATTGTACTCTCTTGTTTGCTTGAAACTTCCTCTTATGTTCGCACAACTCTTTAAGAAATTTGGTATACTTAGGAATTTTCTTAATCAAATCAAGTAATGGCACATTCACTTCAATCTTACTAAACATATCAAGCAAGTCATTATCTTGTTTCTCATTAGCCTTTCTTTGACTAGCTAAGTAAGAATGAGGAAAAGGAAGATCATGAATGTTTAGCTCATTATCTTTGAGTAAAAGCTCATAGTTGGATGACTTCTTGGCTCTTTCACCTTCTTGTGCAATCACTGCTCCCTTTTGCTTTTGATCTTGCGTTTGTAAAGTCTTATCTAAGAGTTTCTTCTCTTGCTCACTCTTAAAATGAGGAGCTTGCTCTTTAGAAATTTGAGAAGACTCATCATTTTCTTGAAATTGAGAGGGTTGAGGAACTGGCAAAGATTTTAACTGTGCCCTTATTTTGCGCCTTTGATAAGCCATTATTGGTTTGGGAGTCATATCAGGGACCTTATCATTTCTTTGAGGTGGGTCCACTATGATTTCCTCATCCACTTCCTCATCATCATCATCATCCTTAAACTTAACTATGTTCCTACTTCTCAAGGTCATAGCATTAAGAGATTTAGGATATATGACCATATTAGAAGGCATAGCACCACTAGACTAGCTTGCTTGTCATTAATGCCATCTGAAAGTTGAGTGACAAAGGAATTTAAGTTAGCGGACTTAGTCTCCCATTGCTCTATCTTACGTTCCAAACTTGCAAATATTTCTTCAGTTCTAGCATCTTTCTTGTTCATATCATCATACATAGATTGAACACACTTGAGAAGTTGTGAGATGCAGCCATCATTGTTTGGTATATAAGGTTGAATTTGCAAACCTTGAGAAGTAGAAGCGTTGTAGGGAGTAGTTTCATTACTACCCTATCGAAAGTTTTGATGAGTTTTCCAACCTTCATTGTAGGTGTTGGAATTAGGATCCCACTTAGAGTTTGGTCTCCCTTGATACAAAGCATTAACTTCCTTATGGCAGTTAGGACATAAACTTGTAATGTGCATCACATAACCACAACTACCATAACTAGATGACACAAGAGCTAGGAGGAGTCACTTGTTGAACACTCAGATTCTAGAGCTTAGATGTAATAAAAGGAAGTTGGGAAGTGACTATGTCCATCTTAGACTCAAGTGAGCCCATCTTCTTGTTGGAACCAAGATCATAGATTCCTCTGAACTCTCTCACATTGTATTGTTGAGTGTTTCTAGCTCTTGTTCTAATTTGAGCACATGCCTCTTCAGCAGTGCAATCTTCTAAAGAACCCCTAGCTGCAGCATCTAAAATACCCTTCTCATTAGATAGAAGGCCATCATGAAAATATTTAATCAACTTCTCATCACTGATTTTATGGTGTGGGCACTTAGCTAGAAGCTCTTGAAACCGACTCCAATAGTCGTAAAATAACTCCAAAGGATTTTTTTGATAGAATAGATCTCCTTTTTAAGTTCTGCAATCCTTGCATCAGAAAAGTATTTGTGTAAGAAGGCTTTATTCAAATTAGCCTATGAATGAAAAGCATCATTAACATGTCCTGGTAGTATCAAGTACCGCTCTTTGGCCTTCCTTTCCAGAGTGAAATAGAACACCTTTAGCAACATATAATCTAAACGAGCACCAATGGGCTTTATATTGGAACAAGCTAAGTACAAACCATTAAGAAGATTGCAAGAGTTTTCTTTTTCAAGTCCATGAAAATGAGGTAGTGAAGCAAGCAAAGGTCCCTTAAGCTCAAAATTGACTTCAAAATTAGGACATGGAACATTGGAAGGATCATAAGCCATGTCAGATCTTATGACATCCCTTATGGTTCTTCTCCTTGGTTCACCATTACCATCACCATCCATATTTGCACCTTGAAAAACACAATCACTTAGATCAATGCAAAAGTCAAGGATAGTGGAATGATCAATTTTCCAATCAAAATGGTTGGACATGCAAAGCTATTGAGCAATCAATGTAACAATGTGGTGCCAAAATTGTTTTGTACACAAATTCAAGCAAGATATATGAAATGGAATGAGTGCAAGTGTGTGTGAGTATGTATAATGTGTATGGACAAGAAGAAATGGATAAAACAAGAAAAGTGACAATTGTTTTGTCAAAACATTTACTATTCACATGGAAAACTATATCACTAATAGTTCAACTTGGAAATTGGAATCATGCACTCAAATAGCATCAAAATCAAGTTATCCACAAGCAATTCAAATGCAATGACACCACTTTACATCAACCAAGCACAAAGCAATTGAAATCAATTAAGAGCAATGTAACAATGCAAATGCACATGCAAAAACAAAAGAAAATCAAGATATTTACTAGTATTTCTTCAAAATTTTCTATGCAAGATGCAAAATGCTATGGTATGCTAAATAAAACATGCAAACTGAAAACTAAAATGCAAACTAAACTATGACTAAGTATGTAAAAATCCTAAAGGCTCACCCCGATCAAAATTACTTGACACTTAATTACTAGGAAACCAATTTCTTGGCTCCTCGGCAATGGCGCCACTTGAAATAAAACCTTTTATTCGCCTCGAGTTTATCAAGAATAAAACTGAATTAATACAATATAGCGCACAACTCAGGTCATTTCACTTTGAGAAGCTGATTATGAAACTAATTCCTAATAAACTAAGTAATTACAATACAAATTTGACAAGGGTAAAACATGATTGATTGATTAAAACTATGAATTGAATGCAATTAAAATAAATATTTTTAGGATTTTTCAAATAAGAAGGAATGGAAATGTGTGAAGAATGCAAATGATAAAGATGCTCTTGGAAATGGTTTTCAATGGCTATCCTTGCTCAATGAAGATCTTTAGGGAGTTAATACAGTAAGCTTCTAATATACCAAACCTCATTAACCAATGAGTCTAGCATCACAAGAGAGGGATCCCTACTCTTGAAATACTATTAAACTCTCTTAGTGTAACGAGTTTCTCTAAGTTTCCTAAAATACCCACCTCAATTACCATTGAATCTAATGCTTAAACTCATGAGCCCATTTATTTAAGCATTATTAGAACCCCTTAGAGAGTGATTATAAGATAAGCTATGCATTTAGGTTCAACTATAATTCCAATTCAATCACACTACCCAACAATACTATGTTAAAAAGATAGAAATCAATAGAATTACAGGAAACTTATATATAACCATATATATTGATGAGTACAAATCCTCATTACAAATCCCAAATCACAAGAACTCAATTCATAGAATCAAATATAACTAACATCATAGTCTCAATATATAAATGAATTCTTAAACCTAAGAAATCACAAATATAATGAACTATGGGTAAAATAAACTCCCCTTTAAAGCACATGTGTGTTCAAACCATCTCCAATTCATCTCCAAGAGCACAAAATTGCCTAGCCACTCATGAGAATAATTACAAGAAATATAGTCACACTTTGATTCAAGCACCCAGCCATATAAAATCACAGATTAAAATGATAAATCCATACTGAATCAATTAAGCATTTTCCTGGAGAATATAAAATAAGAATGTGCCACTGTTTGGGGAATGAGAGGCTCGTCGGAAATAAACAGAGGAGAGTGATAGTGATGGCGAGTTAACGGTGGGAGCTCAGGGAAACTGAGCTGGAACTTTAACTCTCTGCTCTTAGCTCTCATCCGCCTTTAGCTCTCTTGTCTCTTTTTATCAGTTCCCTTCTTCTCGGGCCTATGTAGAACAGAGGAGGATTGGCTCAACTCCAACAAGAAAATGGTGTGGTGGCAGTGTGGATGCTGTAGTGAGACAGTGGTGAGGATGGAAATGGTGACTGAGATGGTGTTGAAAGGTTGAAGATCACCGCCCCTCTAGCTCCTCTGCTACAACTATGCTAGAGATGCTACTCGCCAATAGAAGATGGAAGTGGGATGGTGATGAATAGGTAGTAGTGGGGCGGTAAAAGAAGTAGAAAGGGAAGGTGAAGGTAATAAGGGGTGGCGATGAATCCTGCGGCTGCTCTTCTCTGAATCTGACTCCCAGCTCTCAATCTGATTCTCTCTCCCTCACTCTGAAGACCAAGTCGGGTCTTGTTCCAATTGCAAACGGATCCCTTGGCCAAAACGCAAGGGATTAAAATGAAAAGTTTAAAAGCTTTTAGGAGGGACTATGCTATGCATGTTGGGAACTGTTGTGGGTATATTTATAACTTTTAGAATATTTGGGCCCTTGTCGTAATTTCCTCTACTTTCTTCCTTCTTTAGCTTGTAATTTCCAGAAACCTTGGGTCTTTTCTACAATTCTACCCAAACTGATATGCAATTAAAATGAACCCAAAATGTAATACCTTATATTCCAAAAATTAATCAATTAAGGTAATTAATAAAATATATGACATTTTTGCCCTTTTTGAACCTTAATTTCATTTAAACACATTTAATCCCAACTAACCATAAAAGAGACATTTTAAGCTCAATTATCATGACAAAATCACTAAATAAAATATGAAAATATATAATAAAATAGGGATTTGTCAAAGGCACCCTAACTATACCACTTGATGATTCAGGTACACACTTCATTGTAAATTCAAATGTGGCAGAACACATGAAATATTAAATGTAACCAAATAAATGATCATGTAACAGTATGACTTTATAATATTAATTATGTGGATACTGCCATTTTAAATCCATGTCACCGACGGATCAAGAAATTGACTTTGATTTAGAGTTTAAACATGGGTTTTGATTTGTACTTTCCTGATTCCTCTTCTTACTTCTACAATGATATAACAATTTACCCACGAGGACAACAACTTTTAAGGTTAGAATACATTATGGAAACTATAAATATGATATAATGTATGAAGGAATGGTGAATGGATTAATTTTTCTATAGCTCATGTAATAAGTCACGAATGATTAAAACAACTAGTCCTTATGAATTGACTTTGTTAGACAATAGGTTGAGGAACATGTTTTACATTTTTCAAGCACCTTCTACGTTAATGGTGTTGGTGGCAAATCCTAAATTGTCATACAATTCAATGGATCTTCCAAGTCATCTCTAGCGACGTGCAAAACTTGTTGATGGCATCACCTAAAAATAGGAGAGTTAATTCGAGTCGTGCCCAAGGACACTGTCCTTAAAAGCTATTCCAACTATCAGTAGATAAGAAGCGGCACTCTCCATGATTAAAGAAACCCTTCCTGTAAAGACAGGATGACTAGAACTACGGAAGATAATAAAACTCAGTAAGGTAAAACACAAGAGGAGGAAAGAGAAGTTGCTTGAAAGCTCAGAGCTGGATCCTCAAAACTTTGGTCTCATGCCCTTTTATAGCCACCGATCATCATAACATTGGGCATACTTAAATCTTTTAATGACAATTAACTCATCAGTTAATGCACCAAAATACAATTAAATGAGCGGTTACATAACCATTAATACACTTATTGATGATTAAAGATGTCGGTTACAAACATTGAAAGCTCATAAAAATTATCAGAGTGACAGATTGATTAGATAGATATTCCTATAAAGAGTACCCAATACCATGTTTAACTCGCATACGAGGGAGGGGAAAATTACTGGATTTCAACTATGTTTCTGGTGGCCTATTGGTGTGCTAGTAAGCCTATTCTTCCTCTTAGCCCATTTATTACTAGCCCAATGTCACTTGTTGTTACTTGGACTCCACAATCCCATACAATGTAGGACTCTTCTTTTGACATACCCACACACATTACTACTTAAAACAAATGGTATCCGACATGCTCACCAACCTCGCAACACACGGGTTACTATGTCTTGTTTCATACGATAATAATATCCCTATTTCCACTATTCCTTACGATAATATTTCTACTATGCCTTGAATTTTTGTCATTGGCACCATTTTATAAGACATTTTGATGGCGGAATTACGAATACCATTATACCAATAATAAAGCTATTAAGTACAGCTTGACATTTTAATTTCTGGAAAATAAAAAAAGTAGATAAGGGAGAGAGAAAACATATATTTAAGGAGTGTAAATATTGACGGATAATTTTGGAATAAGATTTATTAATCAATCATTCTTTTATGTAAAAAACATCTTATATTATAAAACACCAAAAACTCGAGAAAAATATCCTATAAATTGGGGGGAAAGTAGAAGCATAGTATAAAAAACCAGATCAGACCGGCCAGTTCGACCCGTTGAACCGGTAACCGGTCAATGTTCTAGTCTCATTCAATCATCAGATCATAAACCGGTCAGAAACCGGTTGAACCAGCCACAAACCCGTTGAACCGGTCAAACTAGTCAAAACAGGAGGTTTACTAGTTGGACCGGTTTTCTTTTTATTTTTATTTTTCCAACTAATATCTCGCACTATTTTTTAGAAAAAAATAAAAGGTTGAAAACCAAGATGAAGAGAATAATAGGTAAAGAAAGAATAAATATTAAAAAAAAAGAAGATGATGAAAAAAAATTATTTAAAAGGATATAATAATTATAGGAAAGGAGATATCATTGCATAACTGTAATATCCCAAAATATGATTAAGGGTTAAATGTAATAGATAGTGAAATAAAAGGATTTAATGGCACACTAATTAATTTTGCCATGATTAAAAGTTAATTGCTACTTGATCTTGAGGATAGATTTAGGACACAAAATGAAGGGCCAAGATTGCTCTTATAAAGTAGAAGTAATATTTGAAGAGTTGAAATTATGATAAATTGAAGAAGCCCTTTTGGCTATTCCATGGGCTACAATTCGCATGACATGAGGGAAAGAGAATTAATATCATACACTTCATCTTTTCCATATGAAAAGTCAATAAAAGTGGCTAGGATTTAATCAATATAATTTCTTGACCTTATGCATATGTTGGACGTTCAATCATAAGGGAAAGAGAAAGAAAAGTTAATCAAAGGATATTCTCACCTTTATGCTTGGAGTCGGTCAAGAAGCCAAGAAGAGAAAGAGAGTGAATTGCATCAAATAATCCCTTGCCTTTTGCTCATGTGGTACGTTGGGACAAAGAAAGAAGGTAGTTGGTCAAAAGTATATCAAGAGAAAGGAAGAAAACTTGTTAACACAACTCCCTCCCCTCAAGTCAATTATTTCGGCTAAGTTATAAGAAAGGAGAGGATGATTGATTAATTGGATTGCCTCATCCTCTTATTCATACAGAGGTTGGTCAAGACACCAAATCAAAGAAAGAGAATTAGATTATAATATTTTCTCACTTTTTGGTTTACTTGGACGACTAAAGAGGAGTGTGAGAGAGAATATGAAATTAAAATATTTTCTTACTTTTCTAATAGCAAGGTCGGCCAGCCATTTAAGTGATAAGGGAAAGGAATAAAAAAATGATCATTCATCACTCTCTCTCTCACTCTCCAAGTCGGTGCTGCAGCTCCAACGAAAGAGAAGGAAGAGCAAGGAAAAGGTGAGACTTTTTACCTTGATTTTCACCTCCTTAACCTCATCTATGGCTCAAGTATCCTTCACAAACTTTGTTCCTCTTGATGAGGGCTTCATTTCTATGGTTTTATAATTTCAAGAGGAGGTGTTTTGTGCCATCATCCAAGAACAAAAGCTGAAAAACCAAAGAAAGTAGCTAAGGAGAAGCAAGAGGTGAGTATTAGCATCAATTTGAGCTATTGGTTGTGTTGGTTGAATGAGAATTTTGGCATGTGTAAATCTGCCCTGATTTTGGCTAAACAAGGGTTTGGGTAATTCATGATGTTTTGGTTATGTTATTGGTGATTTATGATGATTGGAAACCATTTGACATAAGTTTGATGCTGAAATAAGAAGTTGGTAATTGTTGGGATTTATTTTGAATTTTCTACCAAAACAGGACATGGAGAATGAGTGGGAATTTGTTAATTTTGATGTTACCATTGTGTTCTACACAAAAAATTATGTGGGAATAGCCCTGGGTTGTGGAATTTGGGTCATTGAAACTCAAAGTGTAAATTTGGGTTTTCAGCCTGAACAGGATTCCAGCGAGGTACTCTACTGGTGTGGTGTGTTTGGATAACCAAATGATCTCTAAAATTTATCAAACCTTCCAATCTTAAAGTTCACATTTCAAGCTTTAAAATGGACATATAATTTGTGTCATTGCGGGTTTTGAGCTATGAGTTCTGGTTGCCAAAGTTTGATGTCAAAACTAGACTTAATTCTGGAGCAGTGTGGAATTTTATGTAATTCTGGAATTGTGTGGTGATTTCCAGTAATGATTCATATTTTATCCTATGAAGAGGACTTTAACAGCTTTCCATAGGACTTGGGATCACCTCATTTCATTTTTTGTAGAATTAGTTATGATTTTTCAAAGTCTGGAGAAAATTCTAGCAGATTTGGTCTCTTATGCGAAAATTGAAGATGTAATGGCATAATGTAGTATTGTTGAACTTTGAGGTTAGGAATTGGTCTTTTAGGTTAATTGACCACTTTAACTCCTTAGTTGATTTGATTAAATGTCCCTAATGATAACCAACTTGAGTATTTGAATTAAAGAATTGGATTAAGTAATAACCTGTCGCCCGTAATTCTATTTATAGGATTTGACATTTACCCTGCACGTGATAAACCAGTGCCAGCGTGATAAGCCAGTGCCAGTGCACGAGCGGAAAGAACAAGGTAGTGACTCTTTCTCTTATTCTGTGTATGATGCCTTGCATATATGTCATTTCATTGAATATGCCGTGATATAACATTGCCGTTGTGAAATGCCATTGTTGTGTTGTTGTGAAACATGCTGTTGTGAAATATGCCGTTGTGAATGCAGCGAAAGCTGTTGAATACATGCCGTTGTGTTGTTGTTGTTGTGATTTGCTTACATGCTTTGTGATTGTACATGTTATAAGTGAATTGTTACTACTGGGATTCTTTTGAATCTCATTCTTTCCAATGACTAACCTACAGCAAGGCCAAGCGGTTCAAAGGAAAAGCAAGTGATGAAGGGCGGTTAGAGCTCCTAGTTAGGAGTTTTAATTTTGGTAGTTGGTTGTCATATTTTGTTGGGAATTAGTTGCACTTGTTGTATATATTGAATAGTGTTGTGTAATCCCTTATATGGGAAACGAAAGGTTGTAAACCCTTTATTAAGTAACGAAACTTGAGCGTTGTCGGGAATTTTTGGTTGCACTCTGATATATATGAATGAAACCAAACTGGACAGACTAATTATATTCGAGATGTAAACATGAGACCGTATTAAACAAGTTTTGGAAAGTTTTAAATTAACCACTGGTCTCTATTTCAACTTAATGACCCATTCTCGAACTATAAATTTGGCTATTAAAGTAGGGGGTTACATTTTTGGTATCAGAGCTGTAGTTCCTGGTAAGGGTAGGATTTGCTAGGATAGTTACTATAGTTTGTTGCCTTAGTCATAAGAAAATGACTTATGATTTTTTTGTGGTATACGCATGAGTATTATTGCTGGTTGTCGATATATACAAGATTTAATGACTATGTGTATACATTTGTTATGATACTGACATTGTGAATCATTGTAGAATTGAAAGACACAATGGTTCACCCGAGAAATAGAAGAGTAGAACCAGAAGTGAAGGTGGTGCTTAATGACAATCCACCAGACCCTATGCGGGAGATGATGGGGTTGATTCGAGATTAAAGAGATATGATAGCTGAGCTGAGAGAAGAGCTCAAAGAAGAAAGGGCAAAACGCAATGAAGACCGCGGCCAATCCACTCACGAAGAGACCAAAGAGGACACACATCACGAAGAAACCACTGATGGCTCTATTAGACCTCCAGAGTCACCTCCTCACACCGAACCAAACCCAGAGTTACATGGAGTACCAGCCCATGATGAGAGGGATCTGCAGTATTGGGTCTCCAAATTCTACAAGTACTTGCCACCGGTGTTTAAAGGTAGATTTGATCCTCAAGTAGCTGAAGACTAGTTAAACAGACTAGAGAAGATCTTCGAGGTTCTTGAATGCCCATCAGAGGTGAAAGCACAGTTAGCGGTGTACAAGTTGGAAGGAGATGCAGACCGTTGGTGGTGGAATATCGACCTAACACTTCGAAGCCGCAATGTACCACTGACCTGGGAAGTGTTTCAACGACAGTTCAACGAGAAATATTTCCCCAAGTCAGTGAGGCTTGAGAAGGAAACTGAATTTCTAAATATCAAACAAGGAGACACAGAGACCTTTGATGAGTATCTGTCCCGTTTCGTCCGGTTGTCGCGGTATTCCTCCTATCTTCGGAGAATGGATGATGAATAATGGAGTTCAGACATGCTTATTCGTGTTCTAAGAAGAGAATTGAGAAAGAGATTAGCCACTCTCTTATTTACTGAGTTCAATAAAGCAGTTGAAGAATGCAGAATCATAGAAAACAATATGAGAGATTTGTATCCTGCCAAAGCTACCAGCAACCGCAGTGAGCCTAGTAAAGGGAATACTTCCCAAAAGTGAAAGGGATAAGGGTTCTCAGCTAAGGGTAGTGGTAAGAAGCCTTATCAATATGAGGGTCGTGATAATCAGAAACCCATAACAATATTAACATGCGCTCGTTGTGGGAGGGCACATCCTGACAGAACATGTTCGGGGCAAGTAGTTTGTTATAACTGTAAATAGCTGAGACACATTGCTACTGAATACAGACGGCTGCCACCGGATCAAAGGCCCAGGAATCAGGCCAGGGTGTTCACCATGACACACGAGGAAGCCTGGAAGTCCCCCGACCTGATTCGAGGTAAAATCTTTATCAATGGTAGTTTACTGCAAGCTTTATTTGATTCGGGTGCAAGTCATTCTTTCATTGCCTATGATTGTGTGAAGCGCCTGGGGTTACATGTTCATAAACTACCATTTGATTTGGTTGTGTCGACGCCGATGGGTGTCAAGGTTGTGACAGTTGAGGCTTGTTTGAACTGTGTAATAACTGTTGAGGGGCATGAGTCTACTATTGATTTGATTTGTCTGCTGCTTTACCAATTAGAAGTCATATTGGGTTTTGATTGGTTGACGGCGAATAATGTATTGCTGGATTGTGGAAACAAGAAAATAGTGTATCCTAATTCCCATAAGGATGATAATGCAAATTCTAGTTTGAACTTCCTCTTAACGGCTAAAGCTGAGAAATATCTAGAGAAGGGGTACTAGGGGTATATGGTATTCTTTTCTGTGTAGGGAGGGATAGAAGAAACCTTAGAAAGTATACCCGTAGTAAGAGAGTTCCCTGAGGTATTTCCGGATGATCTTAGCGGATTACCTCCGGAAAGGGAAGTGCAGTTTCCAATTGAAATTATGCCTGGAGATGGTTTTGTATCAAAAGCCCCATACCGAATGGCCCCAAATGAAATGGCAGAGCTAAAGAAACAGATCGAAGACTTACTTGAAAAAGGGTTCATTCAACCCAGTGTTTAGGCTTGGGGAGCTCCAGTATTATTTGTCAAGAAGAAAGACGGGAGTCTGAGACTATGTGTGGACTACAGAGAATTGATCAAAATAATTGTCAAAAACAAGTATCCACTCCCAAGAATCGATGACCTTCTAGATCAACTGTCTAGTTCTTGTGTATTTTCGAAGATTGATATAAGGTCGGGTTATCATCAGCTATGAGTGAAAGTAGAAGATGTACCAAAGATTGCCTTTAGAACTTGGTATGGGCACTATGAGTTTCTAGTAATGCCCTTTTGCCTAACTAATGCACCTGTTGTATTCATGGATTACATGAATCGTGTCTTTTGACTATACCTAGACCAATTTGTAGTGGTGTTTATCAATGACATTCTGATCTACTTTAAGAGTATGGAGGAGTACAAGCATCATTTGAGAATTGCGCTGGGGATATTACGTGAAAAGCAGCTCTATGCCAAGCTGAGTAAGTGCGACTTTTGGCTTCAAGAAGTAAAATTCTTGGGCCATGTTATCTCACAAGAAGGGGTCTCGATGGATCCCAGTAAAGTGAAATCAGTACTTGACTGGAAGAGGCCAGAAAATGTTGCTAAGATACGCAGTTTTCTGGGTCTTGCTGGTTACTATCGGAGGTTTATTCAAAATTTCTCCCGGATTTCCTTGCCGATAACCAAGCTCATGTGAAAAGATCAGCCGTTTAAGTGGGATGAACGTTGTGAAAACAGTTTTGTTGAGCTGAAGGAGAGATTGTGTAACCCCCTCCGTAATTATATCCAAAATATGCGATTAAAATGAAATAGAGACTAATTATAATCAAATAACATTTACTAACCCATCACATGACGGGGTTTTCACAAATACTTTTTGAAATCATTTATAAACTTGGTCTCATATTCACATTTCGAATACAATTACTACGCGAAGATAAATCACATTCATATAAATATCAGAGTGCACAACATAATCATCCCGGCAATCTCGGGTACATACCTTCGCTAAAGATACACAAGGTACAATTGCCCATTACAGTTCTTCAAATGGGGATTACACAATCTCATCTCAGAGGAGTCCTAGCCGCTCCTTCCACGAGCCACTTGCCCTGTCTAAATTGTTGGTAGGGGAGAGTGAGATTCGAGAGAATCTCAGTAGGAAACAGATACCATAATGCATGCATGATAGATGCTATATGTATGACATGTTAGCTTTATCTAGATGCATGCCCCATAATGATATTTCTGCATGCTCAATGTTTCATGTAATAAAACTATGGCCACAGCAAAACAGAAACAGAGCTTCATTTATTCAAATATACTCTACACAATCAAGTAAAGCAATAACATACATCACTACACAAGCAAAAATATCAAATACATGCAAGTAAGGTAAGTCCCCTACCTCTAGTCTTTTCTCCTCGATTTGCGTGCCAGCAACTCGGGGCTTCACATTCGATCCTACAATGTCAAATGTACCATTTAGACACTTCCATAGTGTTTCTGGGGGTTATATGAGGCTATATTGAAAATTTACTAAAATACCTGGGGACCCGGCTCGGCCCCGCCGTACCCGGTCCGGCTGTACTTTTCTTGAAATTTTGACATGGGCTATTCTAACATATTTTCGCCCAAGGAATCCATTTCCGAACTCAGAATTATCAAATTCAATGTCAATTACAAAATTACCCTTGACAGCCCCACTAAGGGTTTCAGGGGCGTTTTCGTAATTATGCTTTTTCGGCCTTTTCCGAAAAAGTGCCCAACTGTAACCCCACCTAATTTTTGCTCCTGAACTCAATGGAATCATCAAATCATTGAAAATCCAACTCTAAGACCCATTTATAGCCTTGGCCGAAATATACATGTACTCCGGGAAAAATTGGGGTTTTTCGGTTTCGGCTCCGTAAACGCGTTCATTTCTACTCCTAACCACTTTATTAACCATTCCATTAGGTTAGAACTACCATTTAGAATCAATTTGGGCATCATAACATCCCCACACACTCATTTTCCACTTTTGAAACCAATGACAATCCGGCGAAATTTCACCGATTAAATTGTCCACAGCAGCCAGAATAGTCAATACACAAGAGTTTGGAAGTTACCTCAAGCTCCCACTAGGTTTTCCTTGTCTTGGCTGAAAACCCTAACTTCAAAGCACCAAAAGAGGAGCTTCCAAACCTTAAAGAACATAAAGGAGTAGCTTAGGATCGGAGTTATACGCATTAGGAGCTAGATCATCGGAGAAATCGGCTTACCTTGCAAGTTCTCTTCCTCTTCTCTCTCTAAAACTCCCTCTCTCTCTCTTTCTCCATGGTTCTGCACGGTTTTTGGCTAATGGAGGAAGATGATGATGACTTTATAACATTTAGCTTATGTCATCTTTAATTATGATGATGTCATAATTCCAAAATTGGCATTTTCGGATTTTCTGGCAGATTTTCTGCCCAATCTTTGAAAAATCATAACTAATTCTAGAAAAATCAAAATGAGGTGGTCCCAAAGCAAAATGAAATTTATTTAAGTCCTATTCATTGGAAAAATATGATCCATTACTAGAAATCACCACACGATTCCAGAATTACACAAATTTCATCACTGCCCCAAAACAGAGTCCATTTTCGACCTCAAATTTTGGACATTCATATCTCCCAGTTCCCAAAACGAAATGGCATAAATTATATGTCCATTTTGAAGCTTGGGATGTGAACTTCAAGACTGGAAAGTTTCATAATTTTCTGACATCATTTTCCTAGTCAAAACATCCACACGAGAAGACTGCCCAGAATAGAGTTTCACTGGACAGAATTTCAGATTTTGCATCTTTGCTTCCAATGGTTCCATTTTCATACCAAACATCATTCCCACATAAATTTTCACAAGGAATCCATTGGAAATACCAAATCAATCAAATTCACATCTCATTAACATGTTTTCACAACAATCTCAACATGTCAACACAATTCACATTTCAAAACCTAACATTGCAACATTTCCATTCCAAAGTTCCAAACCAATTTCAATGACATCAAAACACACTATGACACCATTTCCAACACAATACCCCATTCAATTCTTCCCTCTATTCTAAGTCAATCTGGATGTTAATCCACAATTGAACTCAAATACAGGGTTTCGGCGTTGCTCAAACCACACACGAATCACATTCGAGTGTCAAATCACTTCATATTCTCCAAAAGGGTTATTTATCACTAACCACATCCACTTTTGGAGTCATTAACCCTTAATCACAATTTGGGATCTTGCCGAACCGGGGCTTAGCAATCCACTAATCTCAGGCTTATTCTCTAGCCTCGAGTCTCAAAATTCGGGGTATTACAGATTGACTACGGCACCGGTGTTGATTATACATGATCCTAGCTTGACTTATATTGTGTACAGTGATGCGAGTAAGCAATGGTTGGGGTGTGTCCTTATGTAGCAAGGACGAGTGGTGGCCTACGCCTCCTGAGAGCAAAAGCCTCATAAAATGAACTATCTTACTCATGATTTGGAGCTTGCGGCTATTGTGTTTGCATTGAAAATATGGCGGCGTTATCTGTATGGTGTGACGGTAGAACTGTACTGTGACCACAAGAGTCTCAAGTATTTGTACGATTAGAAAGAGTTGAATATGAGACAACGCGGGTGGATGGAGTTGCTAAAAGATTACAACCTAGAGATCAAGTATCATCCGGGTAAAGCTAACATCGTCGCTGATGCTCTTAGTCGAAAGACGGTGCTAGTTGCAGCACTGATGATTCAAGAGGTGAAATTGATAGAAGATTTTCGGGACTTGAATTTGTCAAACCAAATCATCTGTGCTAACTATAATGTTTCCCAAGGGCAAAGTGATCTGAGTGTTGAGATTAAAGAAGCTCAGAGACAAGATGGCTGGATACAGCGGAATCTGGCTAGAATTGAATGAGGAGAAGCTCAGGGCTATGATTTGTCACCTAATGGACTAGTTCGCTATCAGAAGAGAATTTGTGTTCCACTTAAGGCAGAGTTGAGACAGAAGATTCTAGATGAGGCGCACAAGAGACCATATACTCTTCATCCTGGTATGACCAGAATGTATCATAATCTGAAGTCTATGTATTGGTGGCTGGGTTTGAAGAGTGATGTGACAAAGTATGTAGCGAGGTGTCTCACTTGCCAGAAGGAAAAGATTGAGCACCAGAGACCGCTTGGTTTGCTTTAAAGTCCTGAGATTCCAGAATAGAAATGGGAAAGTGTGACCATGGACCTTGTGGTGGGATTGCCCAGGATCAGGAATTATGATACAATCTGGGTAATTGTGGACCAGTTAACGAAGTCGGCACATTGAAGAGCCATATCGTGGGGCTATCAAATAAAACTAAGCTAAATGCAATATAGGGCAACTAACCTAGGTCGATCTCTACGTGGAGCCTATATTTAGTTTCTAAGTAATCTAGTGTAAATAACAAATTAACCTAAGAGTATGGGATGTGAGTTTCATCTATCTAATTAGACTAAAGAGCTACTTGTTTATGAATTTTTCTTAATGTATAAAATGAGTGTGTGGGTGTAAATGCAAGAGATAAATGTCCTAGGTGAATGAATCCACTAACCATCCTTGTCTAATTTAATTCTAAGTTCCTCTCTTAACTAAGCACAAGGACTAGCAAGAACCCTTGCTAATCAATACTCCTAATTTCTCATTTATATCCAGACTTAGACTCAATTATCAATTGGGAGTATCTTAAGCACTTAGCTCATGCTAGATTCATAAGAGATCCTCTCTTCCACCAATTAATTCCTACAAACCTAGCAAACAATTGATTTCAAGAGAATAGAGGAAAGCAATTGAATAACAAAAGAGTGCTATAGTCCAATTACAATTGATTCATCATCCAGATTACATCAACTGATTAAATCCATAGCAATATACACAAATCATAAACTCTAGCAACCTAGAATCATAATCTGCATATACATAAGAGTGGAAGATGAAATTAAAATACAAAGAACTCCCCTGGTTGCTCAAGGACTCAGGTTAGCTTCACCATCACCATCGGACGAAAGAGTCTAGCCACTCATGATTCGAAAATCAACTCCTCTGGACCTCTGGGCTGTCATGATGCTGCAGATCTGAGAAAACAGAGAAGAGAGGGATTTAATAGGTGGAAGGAGAAGGAGATGAGAAGTGGTGGTCCATGGGAATGAAGAAAAATGCCATGGAGAAAATGAGAGTGACCCCCCAAAAAAATCAGCTGCCGCGTGAGATGAAAATGTTGAACGTCGCCCCACTTCTCTGTTGCGCGATCTCCTTTGGGTGCCTCTTGCGCTATCTGATTTGGGTGCATATATGACATAAGGCTATGTTTGGAGGCAAGCAAAAATGTAAGGGATGTTGAGGCAAACAAACTCAAGCCACCAAACAATGCCTAACTCTTTTCTCATGTCTATTAAAATTAGAAAATTAGGAAATAAAATCTGCACATGTGCTCTCTTCTAATTCCATCTTTGCCCTCCATTAAGCTCCAATGTACCATGTCATCACCTACAAAAATGAGATACAAAAAGGTAATATCATAGGTTCACAACTAAGGAATAATGGGAATAACAAATATTACTTAAAATATGTCAATTTAGCCAATTTAATTCCCAAATTACCTTTGCACTCAAATCTCACATTAATACCTAATTATGCCCAAAATGGTTAATCAAATCCCACAAAAGTCTAAGGTTAATTACCAAACGATATACAAATATTTAGCTCTTATCAAATTCCCCCACACTTAGCTTTTGATATTTCTAGGCTCTCCACTACTTGCAACAATGGCATAAATAAATCCAAAGGACTTTGTAGGGTTGTAATGTTGAATAGGCCAAATGATGGAAAATATAACGAACACTATGTTTGCACCAAATAATTTGCTAGATCACTTAGCACTATAGAACTAACTTGTTTCACATATTTACCATCGCGACTATTTTTTTTCTTTGAATTTTTCTCTTTTTTTTTCACACTTTTTCTCTTCTTTCCCCCCCTTTTTTTCTATTTTCTTTCTCTTGATTATTCACATGGCATTTTTTTTAATAGTACTAGGAAGAATTTGATAAATGATGCAAATATAGCATTTGTATAATGAAATAGAAACGAAAGTGGAAGGCTCAAAGGGGTAAACTAAGGTGAATGATGAATGATTTGTGTTTGGGTTAAAAGGTTTAGAAATGAATGCCAATGTCAACTCTATCTATACTATTGCAAAATGTAGCCTCAAGTAAGAAATAGGACAAGTTCTAGAGAGCAATAGCCTAAGTGGACAAATCGCACAATGAAATGAAATGAATAGGCCCAAAATACCTTCCAACTAGGCTTTTGTTTCTTAACAAACTCATCAAAATTAAATAATGTATCATTTCTAAGACTTAGAACATATGGAAACTCACTTCATTTAGACAAGTTTCAACATCAATATCTAATCACATGCAATTGAGATACCTGATCATGCCTAAACATCTCAAAATTTTTGAAGCACAAAACATGATGACATATTAGAGTCCCTAAAACAAAACAAAACAAAAACACACAATCCATCTCTCCCCCACACTTAATCCTTGCATTGTCCTCAATGCACATAGAGAGTAATGATATGACAATGGTGCTCAATAATGTAGCGAAGAATCAATGTGAGAAAGAGTAGATTAACACACAAAGAAAAAACAAAAACAACACACAAGACACAAGCTACGATTTCCTACTAGAGTATCCCTCCCCCACACTTGTTCAACATCATGAAATCATGCAATAAACAGCCCAAAATAGTAGAACAAGGTAAAGGAAGGAAGCAACCTTATCATAAAGGCTTGTAGCTAGTGTGGTACAAACAGAGACGATTGGCTCGAGTATAGAAGTGTCCGCCTTAGCCATTCTTCACTTTATAAGTCCTCTTATCACACTAGGCAACCACTTCTAAAGGACCAATCCATGTCTCCTTGAATTCTTCATGTGGAGCAGAATAATGAGGCACATAAGCCATGACATAGTTACCAACTTCAAAAGTGGTCTTTTGTGCTTGAAGCTCCGCATGAGTGAGTTGACTTGGATCAATGGACAAGGCATGGAGTGGAAGTAGTGAAGAGCTTCCAAATCCATCCTTAGGCCTCAAATGCTTCTCTTTGCTAGGTGGTGGATTAGTATGGATTTGGCACACCACCTTGATCGATTTGGAAACTTGCCTCAAGGCTTTAAAAATGTTCAATGGCTGCTTTGAATGAGTCTTGTCAGCTCCACTATACCCTGTATTATCATCACAAACAACACCTTTCTCAAAAGTATTTGGGTTAATGGAAGACTCAACAAGCATAACATCATTTGATAAAATAGTAGATGGTGTGGAAAAAGTGTAGTCTAGTGAACTTGCACTAGAACCCTTGACATCACTACCATGGGAGGGGGAAATAGAAGAATAGGGAATAGAAGGGGTAGAATTAATCATATGTGCATTAATATGAGTCATATGTCCACTAGAAACTAACCCATGCTTAATATGATCATTATCATGAAATTCATCAATAAAATGCACATCTAGCAAAGAATAGTCTTCATGTGGGTGTTTCATTGTTTCATACATATTAAAATGCACAAAATGATCACCAACATACATAGTTATAGAGCCTTCCTTCATTTTAATCTCAATGTTAGCAGTTCTCATGAAAGGCCTACCCAAAATCAATGCACCTTCACTCATACTCTCCTTAGACATGTCTAAAACATAGAAATATGAGGGAATGAGCAAGTCATTAACTTTAACTAACACATCCTCAAGCACCCCAAGTTGATATCTAATTGTTTGATCCGCTAATTGCAAAATAACACTAGTGGGCTTGAGTATAGTGACTCCTATGGACTCACAAACAGATTTGGGCATCATATTTATCGCAGCACCTAGGTCAAGCAATCCCTTAGGAATTCTGAAATTCCCAATTGTGCAAGGTATGGTGAAACTCCCCGGATCTTGACACTTAACTGGTAATTGGGGCTTAAACAATGCACTCACATTAGAAGGAAGTTGGACCATCTCATTTGGCTTGAATCTTTCCTTGTATTTGCATAGGTCCCTTAAGATCTTAACATGTTTGGGTTGTTTAACAAGTTCAAGCAAAGGTATATTGACTTCAATCTTGCTAAACAATTCATACAAATCATTATCGTGCTTTTCACTAGCCTTTTTCATGCCATGAAGATAAGAGTGAGGGAAAGGAAGGTCTTTCAAATTTACCTCTTTACCTTTGTGGACAATAGTTCCATAATGCTCATGTTGTTTTCCTTGTGCAGCTCCCTCATTCTCTTGGCTTGTAGAACTAGTGGAGGAAGTTTTCTTCAAGATGCTTTTCTCTGTTTGGCTCTCAGATGAAGGAGTGACTTGGAATGTGGAAGCTTGCTCTTGTATACTTTCATCATAAACAACTTCTTCTTCATCCTCTTTTGGATCATCAAGTCCAACTTGCTTGCCACTCCTTAGTTGGATTGCATTTAAACTCTTAGGATTCACTACAACATTAGAAGGCAAGGTTCCCTTCTTGGCATCATTCTCACTCTTTGCATTAGCCAATTGGGAAACAATGTTTGGAGATTGTCATGCTTCGCTTCCATTTTTTCAATCTTGTCACAAAACTTGCTCATCATCTTCATCAAGGCCTCATTAGTGTTAAGTTCTTGAATAGGTACCTCTCTTGATGTTGATGGACCTTGATAAGAAGTCATAGAGGGATTCCCAAATTGTCTTTGAGAATGTTCAGTACCTCTATAGAAGCTCTCCTTCCCTTGATAGCCTCTATTATCATTGCCTCCCCATCTAGAATTGGAATTTTCCTTCCACCCTCCATTGAAATTGTTTTGATTATATTGGGGTGGCCTTTGATAATTCATAGCAGCCACATCACATTCTCTAGCTTGAGAAGGACAAGTCAAAGTGGTGTGCATAGGGCTACCACAAGTTTTACAAGAAGTAGGCACCAAGGCTTGAGACATATGAGGAGGATATGAAGCACCAACATTGTGGACTTGTTGAGCTTGAATGGTCTTTTGCATATAACCCATTTGATCACTTAAAATGACCAACTTGTTCAAAATCTTATCGTTGGACCAAGCTCCAACTCCACATGCTTGAGCTCTTTCTCTTGTACCAAATTGTTGGTTATTGGCAGCCATCTTTTCAAGGAGACTCCAAGCTTCTTGAGAGGTTAAATCAATTAGAGAACCACCGACTGCAGCATCAATGGTGTCTTTGTTGTGATCAAGCAACCCATCATAAAAGTACTCTACCAAGTGTGGTTGGGAAATTTGATGGTGGGGACATTTGGCAAGGAGTGCCAAAAATCGAGTCCAATATTCATACAAGTTCTCACCCATTGCTTGTTGAATGCTCTAAATTTCTTTCCTCATCTTAGCCGTTCTTGTAGCTGGAAAGAATTTCTCTAAGAAGACTTTCTTCATTTGCTCCCAAGTCAAGGTTGCAAAGTGGCGAGGAAGCATATAAAGCCACTCTTTAGCTTTTCCCTCCACAGAAAAGAAGAAAGCACGGCTCATGACTTCATCCAAGTCAGCACCCGGAGGCTTCATGGTTGAGCAAACCACATGGAGAGTCTCCAAATGCCTATGAGGATCTTCATCTTCATTACCCTGAAATTTAGGTAAAGCACTTATCAAATGTCCTTTCAATTCAAAATTAGCATTGAAATTATAAAAGCCATAAGGATTATAATCAACATTGGAAGAAATTATATCTCTTATGCTCCTATTTCCAACATCATCATGCACATGATTATTATTGTGAGGTACTTCATTATGGCCATTATTAGGAACCTCATGATCTTGATGTTCAATGTGTCCATCCATGTTTTGATCTAGCACAAGATGATGATCAATGAAAGGGCAATCAGTGAAATTAACAAAACAAATCACCACTATCAGTAACAATTTCCAGCTTGCCAGACAACACAATGACAGCAAAACTGATTCAAAAACAGAACAATTTCACACACAAACTTCCTTTTAGATAACACCAAGAAAATTCAGCAAGGTGTTCAAACTTAATGCAGGCACAATATCTCAGAATGCAGTCAGATATTTCACAAATTTCCCAGTAATTAAATCCAACTAATGCACATCAGTTCAGCAAGGTTGAACAAGTCAGAAAGCAAGTGAGACCTCAAGTTAGCAGCAACAAGTGTAGCACAGCAGTGATTAATTGAAAACTAATTTTGTGACAGCAAATAACAGTGTTCGTGACCACAACAGTTCAGCCAGCCAATAATTATACTAAATCTCCAATTTCCAATGACTATAATGCAATAATCACAGCCAGCAACTAAAATTCAGATATTTAAACCAGCAGATAATAGGAACAGATTGAAACCAAGTTTGGACAAGAAATCATTGTGAATCAGCACAATTCAATGGAAAATTGATCACCCAGAAAACATTTCAAAATATATAGATTCAGATTTAATTAACAAGTGGCAAAACCAGTCATTCCATCATAGCAGCAATGATTTTCCCAAAACACATCTGATTCAGAGCAAAAAACGATGCAAAACTCCTCAGCAAATAATTGTTTCAATGAAGTGCAAATACTTGAAATCAAGTTGCAGCAATGAATCAGTTCTCAGCAAGGCAGTGAGTAGTAATCAGTCAATGCAATAGTTCTAAAAATCACAGAAACCAAGTCTGCACATGCAAGTAACAACCTCAGTAATATATATCTTTTCTCAACAAAAGAAATTCATACCAGCAACCAAGGTGCAGCAGTGCGGCATAAAGTATCAGAGTAGAATGCAAAAATGAAGAACAGAATTGGTTCTCAATTTCAGCAAGAGTGGTTCTCACAATAAAAACATAAAGTATCAGAGTAGAATGCAAAAATGAAGAACAGAATTGGTTCTCAATTTCAGCAAGAGTGGTTCTCACAATAAAAACACGTGAGATACAACGTGCAGATTTAGTGTCACTCAGCAACTGTAACAACTCAATCAAAACCTTTTAGGGAAACAAGGTATGATCAACTTGCAATACTCTATGGTTTTCCAGCAAGAATGTTCAGCCTCAGCAGGGCAAAATCAATATCAACAAAACTAGTAATTTAATTACAGCAGCAATGATTTGTAATCCAGAAGAAACCATTCAAATTAGCAAGGATTCAATGCAATACAGCCCTTCTATGGTGGAATTCAAGTTGCAACAATCACAAAATTTCTAGCAAGAAGTAAGTCAATGTGTCTATGATGGGACACACTTAACAACACCAGATCAAACTAAACAGCAACTGCACTTAAGAAATCAAAATTTCAGATATCTCAGCCACAAAAACTCAACCAGCACTTTTTTTTTTGTGTCCTTTTCATGCAATTCACAGAGATCTTTAACAGGACAAATCTCAGTAGTTAAAATCACAATGTATCAGCAAGTTTCACAAGTTCAAAGAAGCTCACAGAACAGAATCTATCTTGACTACAAGATCTTCCAATTAGAATTCAAAGTAAACATGTAGAGTTTAATCAGCAAGTCAAACAATTAAAGCTCAGCAACAAGGTGTTAAACAAGTAGGAATCCACATATGAATGCAACAGTATGCTTGAAATTCTAGGATGCACAAGGTAGCCAGGATCATGTCAAATTCTCCCAAACCAGTCAGCAACAAGTATAATTCTTTATTTAAAAACACTTATTTCAAAGGTGAGAACTTTCAGAATAACAACCTGATCAGGGCCTTTCACTTCACAAAGATCTATTCACATGTGGTTAAATTTCAGCAAGTGTATTACAGCAGAACTCAGTTAAGCATCGGTGAAGATAAGGAAAAGCTTTTGAATTTAGCACACGAGTATATTTCCACAATTCAGAATCATATTTATATTTATCTGAACCAAAAATCCAGAGTCAAGGTGGTCACAAGATGCACTGGAAATGCAGCAGCCCAACCAATTAAATGAATTTCACTTTTTAGAGCAGCAACTCTATTAGTGAAAGAACCCCGTACCACAAGTAACAGCAAGACGCAAGTTTGTGACAGCTATTATAACCATTACCTTTGACAGTAATACACCCACGATTTCAGTGCTTATAGTATAGCAAAAATGTAGCAAATCAAGGCACACTAAGATGTTCAAACCTTATGCAATAGCAATCAGTGTTCAATGACAGCAGTTAAGTTCCATGGGTCTCAAATCACAATGGAAAAAAAATTTTATGATAGCAAGGTGGAGGCACAATTGAATTCTAAAGATTCAGCAGCAAAGAAATCAAGTTTGACAGCAATTTATCTCCCAAAGGAAAGAAACCAATAACCAAATTTCCCAACTCCAAAACAGTGCAGTAACTTCACAATAATAGGTCACAATTGGGTTCCAATATTGCAACGCCCAAAGAGTACTCCTTGTTATTCCTGAATTCAAGGTTTTCAATTCAGCCTCTTTGTCACAGCAAAATTCAGAACACAGCAGCAATTATTTAGGACAGCAAATATTCCTCAGGAGACTATCAGTTTCACAATGTTTGCAGCAATTTGAAGTTTAGGAGCAAACCAATCAAATCCGTAAGGCAGTCCTTCAATAATAGGAGTCAAGATATTCCAATAACAGTAAGCACACTCATAGTTCTAAAGCAACTAATTTCAGCAACCAAAGTCTCAATAGCAACGTACATGTGAAGTATTTTTATATGAATGACATTTATGATAAAAAAAAAAAACAGAACAATACCAAAATATTTATTTGGCTTTTCACAAATTTTTTTTTCTCTATTAAAATGAAGGAAAAACAAAAAGGATCCCAAACCTACACAAACTATACCCCGGTTAAAATGATATTAGACACACGATTACTAAGGAGTTAGGCTCCCCGGCAACGGCGCCAAATTTGAAGAGCCATATCATGGGGCTATCAAATAAAACTAAGCTAAATGCAATATAGGGCAACTAACCTAGGTCGATCTCTACGTGGAGCCTATATTTAGTTTCTAAGTAATCTAGTGTAAATAACAAATTAACCTAAGAGTATAGGATGTGAGTTTCATCTATCTAATTAAACTAAAGAGCTACTTGTTTATGAATTTTTCTTAATGTATAAAATGAGTGTGTGAGTGTAAATGCAAGAGATAAATGTCCTAGGTGAATGAATCCACTAACCATCCTTGTCCAATTTAATTCTAAGTTCCTCTCTTAACTAAGCACAAGGACTAGCAAGAACCCTTGCTAATCAATACTCCTAATTTCTCATTTATATCCAGACTTAGACTCAATTATCAATTTGGAGTATCTTAAGCACTTAGCTCATGCTAGATTCATAAGAGATCCTCTCTTCCACCAATTAATTCCTACAAACCTAGCAAACAATTGATTTCAAGAGAATAGAGGAAAGCAATTGAATAACAAAAGAGTGCTATAGTCCAATTACAATTGATTCATCATCCAGATTACATCAACCGATTAAATCCTTAGCAATATACACAAATCATAAACTCTAGCAACCTAGAATCATAATCTGCATATACATAAGAGTGGAAGATGAAATTAAGATACAAAGAACTCCCCTGGTTGCTCAAGGACTCAGGTTAGCTTCACCATCACCATCGAACCAAAGAGTCTAGCCACTCATGATTCGAAAATCAACTCCTCTGGACCTCTGGGCTGTCATGATGCTGCAGATCCGAGAAAACAGAGAAGAGAGGGATTTAATCAGTGGAAGGGGAAGGAGATGAGAAGTGGTGGTCCATGGGAATGGAGAAAAATGCCATGGAGAAAATGAGAGTGACCCCCCAAAAATATCAGCTGTCGCGTGAGATGAAAATGTTGAACGTCGCCCCACCTCTCTGTTGCGCGATCTCCTTTGGGTGCCTCTTGCGCTATTTGATTTGGGTGCATATATGACATAAGGCTGTGTTTGGAGGCAAGCAAAAATGTAAGGGATGTTGAGGCAAAGAAACTCAAGCCACCAAACAATGCCTAACTCTTTTCTCATGTCTATTAAAATTAGAAAATTAGGAAATAAAATCTGCACATGTGCTCTCCTCTAATTCCATCTTTGCCCTCCATTAAGCTCCAATGTACCATGTCATCACCTGCAAAAATGAGATACAAAAAGGTAATATCATATGTTCACAACTAAGAAATAATGGGAATAACATATATTACTTAAAATATGTGAATTTAGCCAATTTAATTCTCAAATTACCTTTGCACTCAAATCTCACATTAATACCTAATTATGCCCAAAATGGTTAATCAAATCCCACAAAAGTCTAAGGTTAATTACCAAAAGATATACAAATATTTAGCTCTTATCACACACTTCATACTGATCAATGCTAGTTACTCTCTGGATAAGCTAGCAGAGATTTATATTCGAGAGATTGTGAAACTCCATGGCATACCGAAGAACATCATTTCTGACCGTGATCCCTGATCCACTTCGAGATTTTGGAAGGCGTTGCAATGAGCATTAGGAACTCAATTGAGATTCAGCACAGCCTATCATCCTCAGACAGATGGTCAATCAGAAAGGACTATCCAAACACTAGAGGATATGTTGCGAGCTTGTGTTCTTGACTTCAAAGGTAATTGGGATCACTTTCTTCCACTTGCTGAATTCGCTTACAACAATAGCTATCATGCAAACATTCAGATGGCGCCGTATGAAGCGTTGTACGGGAGAAAGTGCTAATCACCCTTGTGCTAGAATGAGTTATCTGAGAGGAAGCTTTATGGGCCGGAGCTTGTTAATCAAACCTCAGCGCAGATTCAAATCATCCGTAAGAGGCTTCTTGCAGCACAAAGTTGACAGAAAAGCTACGCTGACAAGAGGAGAAGGCCTCTAGAGTTTGAGGTTGGTGATCATATTTTTCTGAGGGTATCACCAGTTACGGGCATCGGGAGAGCTATCAAGTGGAAGAAGCTGAGCTCGAGGTATATAGGTCCTTTTGAAATTCTGGCGAGAATTGGGCCTGTTGCTTATCGAATAGCCCTACCCCCAAACTTGAGCAGGCTCCACGATGTGTTTCACATTTCACAACTGAAGAAGTACCAACCGGATCCATCCCATATAGTTGAATATAAAGAAGTTGAATTACAAGACAACTTCACTTATGTGGTAGAGCCAGAGCAGATCATTGATCGAGAAGAACGATGGCTCATACACCGAAGCATTCCATTTGTGAAGGTGGTATGGAAGGGAAAGAGAGTGAATTGCATCAAATAATCCCTTGCCTTTTGCTCATGTGGTACGTTGGGACAAATAAAGAAGGTAGTTGGTCAAAAGTATATCAAGAGAAAGGAAGAAAACTTGTTAACACAACTCCCTCTCCTCAAGTCAATTATTTCGGCTAAGTTATAAGAAAGGAGAGGAGGATTGATTAATTGGATTGCCTCATCCTCTTATTCATACAGAGGTTGGTCAAGACACCAAATCAAAGAAAGAGAATTAGATTATAATATTTTCTCACTTTTTGGTTTACTTGGACGACTAAAGAGAAGGAGTGTGAGAGAGAATATGAAATTAAAATATTTTCTAACTTTTCTAATAGCAAGGTCGGCTAGCCATTTAAGTGATAAGGGGAAGGAAAAAAAACTGATCATTCATCACTCTCTCTCTCAGTCTCCAAGTCGGTGCTGCAGCTCTAACGAAAGAGAAGGAAGAGCAAGGAAAAGGTGAGACTTTCTACCTTGATTTTCACCTCCTTAACCTCATCTATGGCTCAAGTGTCCTTCACAAAGTTTGTTCCTCTTGATGAGGGCTTCATTTCTATGGTTTTAGGATTTCAAGAGGAGGTGTTTTGTGCCATCATCCAAGAACAAATGCTGAAAAACCAAAGAAAGGAGCTAAGGAGAAGCAAGAGGTGAGTATTAGCATCAATTTGAGCTATTGGTTGTGTTGGTTGAATGAGAATTTTGGCATGTGTAAATCTGCCCTGATTTTGGCTAAACAAGGGTTTGGGTAATTCATGATGTTTTGGTTATGTTATTGGTGGTTTATGATGATTGGAAACCATTTGACATAAGTTTGATGCTGAAATTAGGAGTTGGTAATTGTTGGGATTTATTTTGAATTTTCTGCCAAAACAGGACATGGAGAATGAGTGGGAATTTGTTAATTTTGATGTTACCATTGTGTTCTACACGAAAAATTATGTGGGAATAGCCCTTGGTTGTGAATTTTGGGTCATTGAAACTCAAAGTGTAAATTTGGGTTTTCAGCCTGAACAGGATTCCAGCGAGGTACTCTACTTGTGTGGTGTTTTTGGATCACCAAATGATCTCTAAAAGTTATGAAACTTTCCAGTCTTAAAGTTCACATTCCAAGCTTCAAAATGGATATATAATTTGTGTCATCGCGGGTTTTGAGCTGTGAGTTCTGTATGCCCAAAGTTTGATGTCGAAACTGGACTTAATTCTGGAGTAGTGTGAAATTTTGTGTAATTCTGGAATTGTGTGGTGATTTCCAGTAATGATTCATATTTTATCCTATGAAGAGGACTTTAACAGCTTTCCATAGGACTTGGGATCACCTCATTTCAATTTTTGTAGAATTAGTTATGATTTTTCAAAGTCTGGAGAAAATTCTGGCAGATTTGGTCTCTTATGCGAAAATTGAAGATGTAATGGCATAATGTAGTATTGTTGAACTTTGAGGTTAGGAATTGGTCTTTTAGGTTAATTGACCACTGTAACTCCTTAGTTGATTTGATTAAATGTCCCTAATGATAACCAACTTGAGTGTTTGAATTAAAGAATTGGATTAAGTAATAACCTGTCGCCCGTAATTCTAATTATAGGATTTGACATTTACCCTGCACGTGATAAATCAGTGCCAGTGCACGAGCGGAAAGAACAAGGTAGTGACTCTTTCTCTTATTCTGTGTATGATGCCTTGCATATATGTCATTTCATTGAATATGCCGTGATATAACATTGCCGTTGTGAAATGTCGTTGTTGTGCTGTTGTGAAACATGCTGTTGTGAAATATGCCGTTGTGAATGCAGCGAAAGCTGTTGTAGAGATGCCATTGTGTTGTTGTTGTTGTGATTTGCTTACATGCTTTGTGATTGTACATGTTATAAGTGAATTGCTACTACTGGGATTCTTTTGAATCTGATTCTTTCGAATGACTAACCTACAGTAAGGGCAAGTGGTTTAAAGGAAAAGCAAGTGATGAAGGGCGGTTAGAGCTCCTAGCTAAGAGTTTTAATTTTGGTAGTTGGTTGTCATATTTTGTTGGGAATTAGTTGCACTTGTTGTATATATTGAATAGTGTTGTATAATCCCCTGTATGGGAAACTAAGCATTGTAAACCCTTTATTAAGTAACGAAATTTGAGCATTGTCGGGAATTTTTGGTTGCACTCTGATATGTATGAATGAAACCGAACTGGACAGACCAATTATATTCGAGATGTGAACGTGAGACCGTATTAAACAAGTTTTGGAAAAGTTTTAAATTAACCATTGGTCTCTATTTCAACTTAATGATGTATTCTCGAACTATAAATTTGGCTATTAAGGTAGGGGGTTACAATAAGTATAGGCATCCTAACTAATACTAATAGATTTTAAGCATTTTTTCTAAAGATCTTCATTTTTATCTATAGAAGTTTAAAAGTATATTAATATATATATATTGCCACTAATAAATTGTAATATTTTAATATGACCGGTTTGATTACCGGTTAAACCCCGGTTGACCCATTAACCCTTGAATTTGTGCCGTGACAGGTTCATTGCCCGGTTTGATTTTTTGTTCCTTGAGCAGAAGTACTTCTTTTTCGAAAGAAGAAAGAATATTTAAAAAAAACTGTTAAAAAAGATAATAAAAGTCTGATGTTATTTGAATAAAAAACCATTGCTGAATAAAGAAAGAAAGAGTATTTGAGGTTATCTGAATCATAATTAATGTTATTAATAGTGTAAATTATACAAAAATAATTAAAAGTTACAAATTTAAGTTATTTTTTTAAAAAAAATAAAACATCAATATCATTTATATATACAGACATGCTAGTGCACAAACACTCCCTTTGGAACTTATTATAAGGCACTTCTAAAAGAAATGAATACTCCTTATTATAAGTTACAAGATGCGTGTGAGCAGTGTGTGATTTCCAGCTTTCCATCCTACTAAATATAGTCATTAACTATGAGGGAGAACATAATACAGACGTGAAGTTTTTTTTATTTAAATACGAATAAAATTGCAAAATTAATTCTACTTTCGGACAAAGCTAATGATTTGACCACATCTTCTTAATTCGGGTGTACTAGTTACACGTAGATACCTTATAATAGGGACAGGTAGAAGTGATTTGAGAAAGAGGCTGAATTTTGCAGCTGAATGTTGTTTTTATTTCTAATCTTGTATAGTGATCGGTCGGTGAATCATAATAGCGTCGTTTTTTGTTTGTTTTGCAATGAATTCATCGAATCTTACGTGTAGACGCATCTCTTCACAGTTGACGTATATTGTTAATCGTTTTTCAGCTTTCTGTTTCCTCTTCCTCTATATATATTTATGATTCATTCTCATCCCTCCCATAACATAAAATACAAAAAAAAAAAAAAATGAGGTCCTCAAATCTCAATCTCTTAACCATTTTCTTCATCATCTCAACCTTGTCTTGCATTTGCCTTGCCCGAACCACTCCTCATGACTTCCTTCGAGTTCACAATGAAGCTCGAGCCCAGGTCGGTGTGGGACCTCTCTCCTGGAACAGCACCCTCGCCTCCTACGCCAAGAAGTACGCCAACATAAGGAGCCAGGACTGCAAACTCGAGCATTCGGATGGCCCATTTGGCGAGAACATTGCCGAGGGCTACAAAGACATGAAGGGCTCTGATGCCGTCAAGTTATGGCTTACGGAGAAGCCAAACTATGATTATGATTCCAATACTTGCGTCAATGATGAGTGCCTTCACTATACTCAGATCGTTTGGCGAGATTCTCGTCATCTTGGGTGTGCTAGGGCTAAGTGTCCCAATGACGGGGTGTTCGCTATTTGCAGCTATGATCCACCAGGCAACGTTATTGGCCAAAGACCATATTGATCCGAATACACACGTTGAAAGAACATGTTCATTGTTTGTAATTTGGACAACTTCTATATTTATATTTTATAGTATATTCAATACTTCCCCCTCAGCTTCATTGTTGGAAAATTAAATTGAAATCATGCCCGGCCTATTAGGTGTGATTATTCAATGATGAGGTGTTCTGATAAATGGTAGTTTATAATTAGCAAAAATATTCTGAAGTTTCGTTTTGCTCTTGACAATTTATGAAAACAATGGAATCTGATGATTACTCATACGCCCACAGCTTAATATAAAAACCAGTTAACCTATTTGCAGATAATAAGAAAATTGTACTGTTATGTTTACTATGTATTTGAAAAAAAAAAATGTCCCGATATTTATAAAATACTATTTTTCATCATTATCATGCGACGTAACTTTCCCTTTATGTAAACCCCTTTACTGTGTATGTGCAATCATAAGGGTAGTTTAGGGGAAAAAATTTAAATTTGAGAAACAATGTGGATTATATTAAACTCTTGTATTTTGGAATTAGGATCAAAGTAAATTCTTAACTAGCTCCTATATATTTAGGACTAGAGAGTACAATTACCCTATACTTCAGATGATTATAATATCCCTAACATGAAAATATCTTAAACTATTCATTCTCAATTTTCATTTGTTAAAGGATAAACATATCCCTACGAAATTTAAGGAATCTTAAATTAGATAAAGGGGAAAAATTAAGGCCTAGTGTGTAATTAATAGGATAAAAATATACCTATATATACACACATTTAAACTTACCGACACACTCACACCACACCTGTCACTTAATATATACCTCTCCCATCATTACTAGACACTTGCTTCACACACACACACACACACACACACACACACACTCACACACACACACACACACACACACACACACTCACACACACACACACATTCACGTACAAGCATTCAACACCACACACACATTCAATCAACTCATTACACACACATACACACCTATTAAATAAACCATATCAGCATCCTCCAACTCCCATTCATGTTCTGCAAGTCAGCTGGAAAACAGAAAAGAAAACAAGAGAAATAGAATTGAGAAAGAGAGAATGAAAGAGTGACTTGAGTGAGAGAGAGTGAAACTGGAGGAAGAAGGAAGCTCCAAACTTCACATGCAACACCATAAACGTGTATAGGTGAGTCTCCTACACATTTATCTTTGTTTTTACATTGGATTTGAGTGCTTTTCTTTGGTGGTTTTGGCTGGAGTTAAGAGAAAAGTCGCCATAAACCAGTGATTGTGTGACGATTTTGGGGTGAATTTTTGGGTTATTTGGTTCTAAAATTTGATCATTTACCTTAGGACATATGTGTAGGAGAGTGTAGAGTTAAAATTCATGAGGTTTAGAGTATAAATTCATGGTTGCATGTTAGTTTTCTTCATCCTGTTTTGCTGTCTGAGAAACAGAGTATCTACTGGAAAGTTGCAGAAGCTTAAATATAGGCTATAGGTGGAGTTTTTCACTGGGTCTTTTTGTATAGCAAATCTAGGATGTGTAGTTGATGATAGAATCAAGAAGAGTACAATTTGGTGTGAAAATGAATGAGTTCTTGATTTTTAAAATCAGACTGTCAAATCTGACATTTTTGCAAGACAGTCATCTTTGTGTTGAGTTTTGACCAGACAAACCTCATCCAATGACTATGAAATTTTACAGGAATATAGTAGACATCCATAGCTTTAAAATGAGTCCAAGAATGCATCAATTGGATATCTGTAGAGAGAGTTATGATTTTTAAAATTTAAGTCAGAAACAGGGGAAATTCTGGATGTATAGGTTCTGGCAGTAAGTTGTGTTATGTTTTTTAATAATATAATCTTGTCAAATGGCCATGAAACTTTCCAGAATAAAATTATACATTCTAACCTTAAATTTGATATATAATTGGTGTTATTTTGATTAGTATAGTAAGAGATGAATTTTTAAAGTTAGGCATCGAATCTGGAACATTTTCTGGACCAGTTATGTTGTTCAATGATTCTGGGAAATTTAGACCTATAATTGGAAGCTATTAATATTTTTCCCTTAAAGTAGACTTAATGAGGGTCACATAGGACTTTGAATCACTGCAATTAGATTTTTCTAGATTTAGTTATGATTTTCCAAAGTTATGCTCTGTTTCTGGAATGCAATCTGTAGGGGAAGTTTTGCGAATTTCTGGGAAAAATATGTTATTAGTGGCTAGCTTTGGGTATTTTTTCATGAACATACATTTAAAGAGCTTCATTTAGGCTTTGGAATTAATCAAATTGGGTTTTCCTAGAATTAAATAGGAATTTCCAAAGTTGGCAGAAAATCTACAAGTTTTCTAGAAATAGTGAAATTGCACTGTGCAGAATCTGTGATAACTCCATTAGATAACTAGCATAAGTTGATTTAAAGGCAGTGATAGGTCAAGTAATAATTAGTTATTTATAACTTTAGTTTATAGGAATTTGCAATAGCCCAAGCTAGAACAAAAGGTTAGGACCGACAAAGGAATTGAGAAAGGAGTCAGGTAGCAACTTTTTCTTGTATAAACTATGTGATTATTATATACTAAGTATGTCATTCTCTGTAACATGAGAATTATGTCTTGGACAAGCACATTGGCTTAGTTGTGGTTTGGGACCCAACGGAGGCACAGAGTTTAGCCAGGGTTGCAAATAGTCTTTGGCCTTGGACAGTGTACACACAACATTCTATTATGCATAACAGTCTAGCATCTTACATAATATCGTGTATTGCATATTTATTATTGCATTTTATATGTCAGGAAAACATGTTACTACTGAGATTCACTCGAATTTCACCCTTTTTCAATCTGAAAAACATTCTAAGCTAGCGGAAGTTGCTGTGCATAAAGTCCCGGTATATACCAAAGTTGTTGTGGTTTTCTATATTTATATTTTTGCTTCCTTTTGAACACTCTGGACTTTTGTGTAAATATTTTCAAACCCTATAGGGATTTCCTATAATGTAATCAAGCACTTATTATCAGTATGTTTTCGCTATTTATGTATGCCTTACAGAACTGTGTGCTTAATACTCTATGAATATCGAAATGTTAAGGGGTTTGACACATATAACCTCCCTGATATTTCTAAATTTAAATTTAACCACTTTAATTATTAACTCTTAGAAATTGATAATATTCCATCACATTTTCTTTTCTTTTTAAACATTTTTGGATCCAAATTGTGCATAGAAAGAATTTATAGAAGAAAATGAGCAATTCAAAGTATCAAGCAAAATTTAAAGACTTGGATATAAATCATATGATTTGTGCCTCATCAAAAGAAATGAAGAACTTATAAATTCTCTTTCTCTTGTAGGAGGATGTAGAGACAGTATTGGAGCTAGGAAAGGGCCATTAAAGTGAAGGAGATGACAAAGAACCATCTAAATTGGAAAGAGATGAACTGTACAAGATGCCTCGGCAACTAACATGGTTGCTTAGGCAAACAAGGAACCTAAAGGAAGTCAAATTTTATGTGACATTTGCCTTAGCATATAACATGGCCGCCGAGGCAACTAAGGAAAATCAAAGTTTTTGTGGCACATGCATCAATGACTAACATGTTTGCCAAGGTGACAAGGCAAAAAAAGTAGTTGTTGTTTCAGTTGCCTTGAAGACTAACATGGTTGCCGAGACAAACGAAGAAAAAGTATAGTTGTGTGTTTTGAAAAATGACACATTAGAAGGTAATAAAACCTAGGGAAACATGATGCAAGAGACCACTCTGCACTTTGAAAACTTGGAGCTTGAAAGGAGAGAGCTTGGGAAGGAGTTTTTGGCAAGTTTGGAGCCTTGAGTGGTGATTCTAAGAAGCATCTTGGAGTTTTTACTTTGGTTTTACCACTCTTCCTTTCTTTTCTTGTTATTTAGCTATGGATTCAGTTTTATTGTATGGATTTTTTGTACCTAGCTAAGACTATGAGTGGCTAAGTATTTCTTCTTCTAGGATTCTTTTGAACTTTTGTATTGATTAAGACTTGAATATTCCTCTTTTTTGGTAGATAATGATATATATGTGCTGATTTTATCCTTTGCTTAATGCTTCTGAGTGATTGACCACCATTTAGATTGATTTGTTCACTTGGGTTTGACTTGAGAGAGCTAATCTAGGTATAGAACCTGATTAAAATCATGCTTGATTTGAAGTTTAATTTACTTGATGAATGGATGATTTGTTGGTAAAATAGAGATATATTTACTAACATTGCATTGTTTCATTGAGGTTGTTGCTTAAAGTTGATTTTTATTAGTTGTAGCACGAGATTGTGCATTTTAATTAGAAGAGAAACTTAATTTTGACTTGAGAGGGCTTGTCAAGTTCATTTGAACATTAGACTAGCATAGATATGCATTGAGATACTAGTAGATACGAAGTTAATCAAGTTTTATGAAGTACAAAGGAGAGAAAAAATTCTAGGCTCCATTTAATCCTTGATGTTAAAAAATCATTTGCCTTTATCATTTTCTAGTCTTAAAGTAGTTTTAAAAAATTCTCTTTCCACATCAAAAATTGTTTTGGCTCAATTTAATTGAATTCACTAAGCCTCTTGCTTAATCATTTTTTTAATCAATTCTCCGTGGGGACAATATCTACTTTTCACTTTATTACATGGCGTGACCTATGCACTTGCCGTGCGAACACTATTCTTTTGTCTTTTTATTGCCACATCATATTAATAGAAGACAGCTCGCATCTTATGTAGCATCCCATGTGTTATCCTATGTAAGCTAATAAATTTATAAAATTATAACATCTTTTACGTAAGAGTTAAAAATGTAATTTTATCATTAAACAAAGCCTCATTCTCAATGCCTACACACCCTTTCAGGTTCCAGCCTTCAAAACCTAGAAACACGCTCGTGCAAAGCTTCCATGCCCTTGTGTGTGCGTGTGTGTGTGTGTGTGTTTTTTTTTTTTTCTTAATGTGCTGCGAAGATTGCTTCTACTCCATGATCAAGGCTGTGGCCATGGCTATGGCCAAACCCAATAGGTCCGTTGGATTGTACAAAATTCCATAAGGCGCTTGCCGTAGAACGTATAGTCTAAAGGATCAGAAAAATTTGAAGCAATCTGACAACTATGGGAATGATGAGTAGTCAAAAAATGATGGCAAATTAGGGAATAATGAGAGTCTAAAGAGTATGTCACCAAAAAAAAAAAAAGTCTAAAGAGTAGCCATGGCACAATGTTAATTAGAGAACTTCGTTTGTTGGCTGATGAAGTTTCTTCACTTTGATCATCTGCGCCACAATGGTGTTTCTGGGAATTGAAGGCTGAAAGGGAGAGCAGGTAATGAGAATAAGGGGGGGGGGGTTTATTAATAAAATTACATTTTAACCCACTACTACAAAAAAGTAAAGCTGTGGCGCTTATAATTACATTAACTGTGGCGCTAGAGAAGTGCCACATATCTATATGCCACTAAAAAAAGCTGTGGCGCTTGGAAGCGCCACAACATTTTAAAATTTTTTTTTTTAAAAAATACCCTCCTGTGGCGCTTGTTTGAGGAAGGCCTCCTGTGGCGCTTGTTTGAGCAAGCGCCACAGTAGGGGGGTCCTATTGTGGCGCTTGCTGACGCAAGCGCCACAGGAGGCCCCCCTCCTGTGGCGCTTGCTTGAGCAAGCGCCACAAAAGGGTCCCTTTTTTTTTTTTTTTTTTTCCTTCTTCTTCTTCTTCCTGTGGCCCTTTTTTATGCTTTCTGATTGTGAAATTTTATATAAAATGAGTGGCTTTCGTGTTTATCATCTCCACAAATTATCAATCTTTCTATTTTATATTTCAACCTATTATATATATATATATATATATAATTTTCACATTTAAAATTCAAGTTCCCCAACAATAATGTTCTTACATTAATACTCTCCAAAACTAACATAAAAAATATCACAATACAAGAACTTGATATGTGAACACAGTACATCAACAACTAATTAAGTAAATTAAAAGATTACTAAAAAACGCAAGCTTGTCGGCAAAAAAATTTAAGCAAAGCAAAAAGGCAAAAGAAACAAGGTAGGTTTTCATTCTTTTCTATTAAATTAGGAACAAAAAGGCAAACGTTATATTACGGTTTATCTTGACTAAAAAAAAATTTAAACAAAGCAAGCTAGAATGAAATAGTCTTCTTCTTACAAATCTATTAATTGACAAGCGCAGAGAGTGGGAGACCATGTTGGTGATGCTAGCTTGAGTGGCGAGTGAGCGTGTGGGTGTGTTTTTTAGTGTGAAGATGATAGAAAATGGAGGGAGGGGGCCGACGGATCCACTAAGAAGATGAGAAAGGGAAAGTAGTTTAATGGAGGAGAGAGTAGTTAAATAATTAAAGTGGAGTAGTAGTTAAAAAGAGAAGGAATGGGGGGCGGACACAGGACCACTACGCGGGAAATGAAATAATTAAGAGCTACACTATCAATTTGAATTTTTTTTTTTTTTTTTTAAAAAAGTGAGCAATTGTGGCGCCTAATGCATTAGGCGCCACAATTGCTCTTCTCAGCTGTGGCGCCTAATGCATTAGGCGCCACAGCTGAGAAGCATATTAACATGTGTGGCGCCTATTTATTTAGGCGCCACACATGCCCACTATTTAAAAAAAAAAAATCATTCTTTTCTTTTTTTTCTTCAAAATCACTTTTCCATTTTCAATTTGTTTGTTCTTTCTTATTTATTTCTCTCTTTTTTTTTTTAACTCGTATAATTGCTGGTTGGATTATTCAATATATTTACACATTCCGGTAAAAATCAATAAATTGTACGAAAATGTAACGAGCAAATATAGTTACTATACTAGTATTTATTGATTTATGGACTTGACTGCATATTTTTTTAATCATTTAATTTGTGCGTTTTATGATTACGCGCTATTATTGTAAGAAAATTTTAAATCTTACTGCAAGTATATATGTGGCATTAGACGAAAAATTTCAAATTTGCATGGACAGAGGAGGAAGTGTGTGTGTGATTAATAATAAATATGCATGTAATGAAAATATTAGCATATATTATTAAATATGTAATAAACATATTAGTATAATTATCGTAGGAGACTTATTATATACAGAGGAAGAATTGAATTTTTTTTTTTTTTTTTTTTTGTAAAAAGTGAGCAATTGTGGCGCCTAATGCATTAGGCGCCACAATTGCTCTTCTCAGCTGTGGCGCCTAATGCATTAGGCGCCACAGCTGAGAAGCATATTAACATGTGTGGCGCCTATTTATTTAGGCGCCACACATGCCCACTATTTTAAAAAAAAAAAAAAAAAAAATCAGTGCTGCAGCTGTGGCGCTTGGTGGGTTAGGCGCCACAGCTGCTTTCGTGACCCCAAGTGTGGCGCCTGCGTAGGCAGGCGCCACACTAGGCCTCCTCAATTGTAGCACTTAATCTATTAGGCGCCACAGCTGGTACCCAAAATTAAAAAAAAAAAATTATAAACGTAAAAAAAAAAAAAAGAGAGAAGTTGTGGCACTTGTTTAGAGAAGTGCCACAAAATGTGCGCCACCTTTTACCCTTTTTGTAGTAGTGACCCTTGTATAAAAATGTTATAATTACTATAAATTTATTAGCTTGCATATGATGCCATGTGGGATGTTACATAAGATGCGATGTGTCTTCTACTAAAGGTAAGGGGTTCATAATAAAAAGACAAAAGATCAGGGAGGTTATATGCAACAATCTCAAAGTTTAAGGGAGTTTTGTATATTTTAGCCTAAGAAAAAATAATAATATAAAGTTGAGTTATTAATCAACAAACTATGATCCTCATCAAGGTTGTCAAATTTACGAGTTTAAGCAAACTCATAACATGGACTTAAATTGTAAGCTCATAAGAGTTTACTTTTTTCAATAAATAATTATTGATAGTGTATAATTAAATAATTTAAATAAAAAAAATAAAAATAATTATCATAATCAACAAAAAATTTTATATAAAATTCATATATCAAGTCACTGACTCACTGAGTATGATCAAATAAAAAAGGTTTGTATGATTTTAAGAGTGAGTTGACACGTTTTCATAAGTTAGAAAAGTAGAAATGGTAAACTCGGTATGTGAATTTGTGAGTTTGACCGAATTTATAGTTAGCATGTGTTTAATTGTGACTCAACACACTTTTGTAAGCTAGAAACATAAAAAAGGTAAATTTGAAGAGTCAACTCGTAAGTTTGAAAATAATGATCCTAATGAAAGGAGTTTTAGCCGCGAAAGCACGATGTTTACACCTTTAGGAGAGTTAACAATAGTCACATCTAACCCAACTAGATAGCTACATAAAAAAAAAATGAATTATTTCAAATTCAATTATAATGATTTGTAATTGGAGATATGTATCCACACTTGGAACATCTATAAGATGAATAGAATCCTTACCAAATTTGTCAACGTTGTTTGTTTTCCTTTGTACAGAATCAAAATTATTTTGGAACTATTATTTAATTTCCTGATCAATGAGAATCATTCAATAAAAAGGGGATCAATCAAACAATAATTAATCCATATTTTGAGAACCAAGACAATGCATTAATATAATCTTGTTTAAGTAGTGATCTGGAACTTCAAAAACAATTAAAGTAAAATAAATAACTCTAACTAATGAACTTGCACGCCTTATCTTCAAATAATAAACATCATGTTCAATCAAAAGCAAAATTAAAGGAAGAAAATTAGAAATCAACTTTAAACAACCCATGACATTAGGTTTCACTTTTTTTTTAAAGGACAAATTGTCCATAACTCCCGAATGGAACTGGTTGAAACTTTATAATGAACATCCTATACTTTCTCATACGATTAATTTTGTATGCCACTTATCTGCGCACAGTTTAAAGTTTAGGGAGAAATCTACATAGCAATCAAAAATTTGAGTGGTTTACACAAACACGCGCACACACAAATGAAGTTTAAGTGGTATATAATTGACATTTAGGGGTTATCCGCACAAACTTGAAAGCTTAGAGAGGTTTATTATTAAGTTTTAAAGATTAAGAGAATTATTTGTACATGATCCAAAGTCCATGCGAGTTTTTTGTAATTTAGTCTTTTTGAAATTAATATATATAAAAAATAATCTTCGCTTGCAAAATCTGTAGGCTGATCACTCGTGAAATCTGATTCCTAATTCATAAGGAGGCATGTGACGGACTGGGTCCCACAGTTTATTTTGTCAATATCAAGTTATATATTATATATTCACATGCTCTTACTTGAATGTATGATAATACTTGAGAACGACATTTGCAACCTCTTAGTGGAAGGCAAGAAAAAAAAAGAAACCTCTTACTGATCAATTCCGTGAATCAATCAAGAGTCAAGACTAAGTAAATACCATTGTTCTTTTTTTAAGAAATACAAACAAGTTTTCAGAAATGACATTTAGCTTAGTCTAATCTAAATCAAAGTTTTTAATTATACAATATACTATCAACTACCATTCAAAAATAAAAATTTAAAGTTACGGTCTGTCTTTAAATAGAACAAGCACCAAAATATACTGAATAACTACCATTCAAAAATAAAACTTCAATGTGATACCACTATTGTTGTCAAACTCATGAGTTAATTCTTCAAATTTACTACTTTTATGATTCTAGCTTATAAAATTGGGTGAACTTACTTTCAAACTCATGCTAGCTATAAACTCGATTAAACTTGCTAGTTTATTCACCAAATGTATTATTTATACATTTCTAGCTTACAAAATCATACTAACTTTTTCTATTTGATCCTACTGAGTAGCTTTATACTTTTTCTATTTGATCATATTGAGTAGCTTTATATATAAATTTTATATACATTTTTTTGTTAAGTGTGATAAATTATGAATATTGTTAGATTTAATTTCAATTATTTGAATTTAAAATATATTTAAATCAATTTTTTGTATTTTTATATTTTAATCATTTAATTTTACACTTTTAATTCCATGTTATTCATGAAACTAAACTCTTATCAGTTAACGTCTTTGATTACCACTCCACTCCTCCGTTTTTTTTTTCTTGGCTAACGATGCCTCTCCACTCCATATTACTTAATAAGACATCTTTGAAAAGGTCTCTATGGTGCTAAATATAAGTCTCTTTACAAAAATTTAACAACATTAAATTCTCTTACACAAATGCCCTTATTGATTGTATTTTATAGAGATTACGTTAAAAAAAAGTAAAAACAATTAAGATACATTTAAATTTTTTTTGGTGAACTGATACATTTAATTTTAATTAGAGGGTAGTATGAGAAATTAGCAGTAACAATTTCTTACCATTAAATTCATACAAACTACTTTTAACTATTTATTTTAATAATTGTCATGTGAAGTTGTTAAAAGTGACTTATAAATAACGAAGTGGAGTGCTATATATTTATTTCGAAACAAAAGCTGGCTAAGATTTTGCAGCGGAATTTTTTTTTTTTGATTTCCAATCATTAATTCATTCTCGATCTCACTAACAGACGCACCCCTTCATAGCTATCTTCTTCGTCGTTTTTGTGCTGAATTTTGATTTTTTTGTGGTCATAGAATCTTGTGATTTGGAAACAGAACAAGAGGCTTTCCCTAACTGACAGAAGCTGTCCACTCAAAAGATCTATGTATATTTATATAAATAAAACTCTTATTCTCTATTCTCTTCCTATTTAATAAATACTCCAAAATTAACCCATGTGACCATGGGGAGAGGGGTGTCTCCATTGATTTCTCTCTCCATTTATTCTCCATTGAGGGTATCTACCGTTAGATTAACTTTCAATGGTTGAGATTTAATAATATGTAAATAATATCATTATAATAAAAATCTACCATGTTAAATCTCAACCATTGAAAGTTGATCTAACGGTAGATACCCTCAATGGAGAGTAAATGGAGAGAGAAATCAATGGAGATATTCATCTCCCGTGACCATGTCCATCATTCCCATGACATAAAATTTAAAAAAAAAACAAAAAACAATGAGGTACTCAAATCTCCAACTCTTAAAGAGTGAAATGGGATAATTTTGGAATAAGTTTTATTAATGTATCATTATTTTTTTCAAAACATCTTATATCATGAAACATCAAACACTCGAGAAAAACATCTTATAAAATGGGACAAAGGAGGGAGTACTTCTTCTTCACAAGAAGAAAGAATATTAAAAAAAAAGTAAAAGAATAATAAAATTAAATTTTGGTGTTATATGATTAAAATACCCTTAATTAATACGGAATGAAAGAGTATATGACATTATTTGAATTATAGTTAATGTTATTAACAGAGTAAAATTATAGAAAAGTAGTTAATTAAAACTTCTTAAAATTTTAGGTGACAAATATTTTTCTTTTAAAAAAACACTTCAATGTCACGAATACACTCCCTTTGGTCGTCCTTATTAAAATGCACCTTCTATAAAAGATGAATTATCCTTATTATTATAAGTGAACTGACCGGGTATTAATTAATTTTTTTCCCAATATTACAGCTATTTAAAATCATTAACTATGAGAGAGAATATAATACAAATATGAAAATTTATTATTTAATTAATTATATTTGGAAATTAATTCTAGTTTTGGGAGAAGTCAATGATTTGATCGCCTCTTCTATATTCAAGTGTTGTAATTATATTGAGACACCTTGTAATACTTTCTGACCTTAATATAAAATTTTATCTATATTATAAATTACACTACAAACAAAATCTTACATTAAAGATGGGATAGAATCACAGGACAGATCATTTTGCAGCCGAATTTTGTTTTAATTTCCAATCTTGTATGGTAATCGATTGGCGATTCATGATTGCATCTTTTTTTTTTTTTTTGGTATTAGTTTGTCACGAATGCATCGAATCTTAAGACGACAATATTTATATTGGCATATTGCTACTTATATTCATTCTCGACCTCACAGTGGACATATATTGTGTCGCCTTTTCTATCCTCTTCCTCTATATATATCATTCATTCCCATCCCTCCCATTACATAAAATACAAAAAACAAAATGAGGTCCTCAAATCTCAATATCTTAGCCATTTTCTTCATCTTCTCAACTTTGTCTTTCACTTGCCGTGCCCAGAACAGTCCTGAAGACTTCCTTCAAGTTCACAATGAAGCTCGTGACCAAGTTGGTGTGGGTCCTCTCTATTGGAACGAGACCCTGGAGTCGTACGCTCAGAACTACGATAATGAGAGAAGCTACGACTGCAACCTTGAGCACTCTGGCGGGCCCTTTGGCGAGAACATCGCAGAGGGCTATGAAGACATGAAGGGCTCCGACGCCGTCAAGTTCTGGCTCACTGAGAAGCCAAAGTACTACGACTACGACTTGAACTCCTGCATCAACGATGAGTGCCTTCATTATACTCAGATCATTTGGCGAGATTCTCATCATCTTGGGTGTGCTAGGGCTAAGTGTACCAATGACTGGATGTTCGTAATTTGCAGCTATGATCCACCTGGCAACATTATTGGCCAAAGACCATATTGATTCGAATATTCAACACTATATTGTCATTTATATATTTAATTATAGATACACACGCCCGTGTGTGTGTTTATATATATATATATATAGCCCTCAATTATGTTATTTGTCTCGTAACTCATAGTAATTGTAGGTGTGATTCAACCATGAGAGGTGTATTGATGATTGATAATTAGTGAAGAAAAGTGTTGAGTTTAAATTTTGTCTTTGAAAAATGCGCTGGGCAGTAAAAAGATTGGCAGAGGTTTCCCTATAACACATGATTGCAACAATGGTCTAATGAGAGAGATGTGGGTCCTACCTAACAAATAATGTGCCTATCTTTGTCGTATTGATGTGATAAACAAGGACTCACTTTTTGTCCCGTAGGAATTAGTTGAAGGTCGTTTTTATATTCTAAATATAAAAGTTCAATGAACTCTTTTATTTTTTTCATATTTATCACTTCCCTAAAATTACCCCTATTAATTCCTAACAATATTAGAAATCAAATTCAAATAGTTACAAAATATTTGTTATATAGTAATGTATTTTAGTGAGATCATATCACAATTAATTAATTTACATAACCTTTTAATATACCCAAATTATTTTAAATAACTCTCACATCAAGTTGATTAAACCATATTTTCTATATGATTTTTCATAATCAAATTGGGATTTTAATGCATTTCTCGGGATATTATTGCCTGATTAAGCACTAATTTTAGTTAGGGACAATTGTTTTGAATTAATTGTGAATAGGGGCAAAATAGTCATAATTGTTTAATTATTCATACAAATGATCCCTTGAACTTTTGATGCTACAATTGTGCTTAATCTTACATTTCAGGTGTTTTGGAAGAAAATTGTAGATTTTGGAGGTCAGAATTAATATTTAGATGATTTGAGAAAATCACAGAAATGAGCCCCAGAAATTGTGGAAATTATAAATATGGGAAGAAAAGGGGCCATACAAATTACAAGAAAATACCCAAAATCTTTGAAAATTTTAGTATAGCTCCAGAACATTTCAAATGTTTTTAGTGTAGTTCCTCCAGAGAAGTTTTTGTTCTTGTTGCTAAAGTCCCTGGTCAAAACGCACGTTTTGACCAGGGTTATTCCCTATTCTTCAGAGACCCGAGATCGGGATGGGGAGAGAAGAAAAAGACGCAAGCTGAGGTTTGAGAGGGGGCGGAGGACATGAGAGAGAACTGAGAACTCAGAGGGAGCTTGAGGGAGATGGAGAAGAGGTAGAAAACCACACCTCAACCATCGGTCCTCCACTTCCGGCGAACTTGAGATCCGATTGCAGTACCCAGAGCTGAGAGCTTGAACATGGAGATCTGGGCAGGACCGAGAGCTGAAGGAGGGAGTTGAGCTGGGATTCTGAGGCACCTTAACCACTGTTAGCAGCACCACCACCGTCATACCAGCACCGCATCTCCTAGTTTCCTTCACTACCTCCGTCAAGCTTCGCCTACTACCACCGACACCACCATCTTCCTCTTCAACATTGCAGATTCAATCTAAAACCGTCATTCCTCTTCCTTCCTCTATTCTGAATTCCACCACTCTTCCAATCTTTCCTCCACACCGATAGACCCTTCTTGATCCCTGTCCAGCACCATCATCATCATTCCTTCCATATACTCTCTAGCTTTGGTTTATTCTCATTCTCCAAGAGACCTACAGTTTCAGTTTCTTTTGCTATTCAATTCCACTTTGTCTTCATTCATACATTTTGTGCAGTAGCTTCTCCATGGTTTTCAAGGTTGTTTGTGAGATAATTTTGAATTGGGCTGTGACAGTAGCTATTAGAGGCTGATCCTTTTGCTTCTTGGTGATGGAGATTTGTGGCTTGAGCACTTGTGCTTACATAGGGGATAGTTCTTTGATTCAATCTTATGCTTAGACTATATATTTGATTTCCTTGTTTAGGTTAATCATTTTGTGGTTTTAAGACTTGGATTGCTGTTATGTATCCATGTGAGTTGATCATTGTAGTTTCAATTGGATGATGTATCTTGATGTTCATTTTGATATATATCTTTTGATGTGCTTGATGAAATTATGCTTGCTATCATATTATTGATTGGTAATCATAGTTGATTTCAGCTCTTGAAAGGTTCGTTAGAACATTCAATTTGAGAAGAACAATTTGCATCACTCCAATTTTAATTACACATTAAGTGGGTTTAAACAATATCTCAAGAGGTAGTAGTTAGTTATGTTTGTAGGAGCTACAATTAATTGGGAATATTGGACTTAAGTGTTATCTTGAGGTTGTTCTTAAGACTTAATGAAATTTGGACTCCTATGATTTGTTTAGCAAGGATTGCCACTTTCTTCATCACCAAGAGCATCCATTATACATATCTTCACTTTCAATTTAACATTTCTCATTATTTTCAAAAATATCAAAAAGATTAGAAATAGTTTTATTTTCATGAATATTGATTTAGAGAAAACCAATTTCAAAAACCCCTTTTCTAACCATATTTATAGCACTTAGTTTACCTAGGGAATCAAAATAAAAGGCTCCTTGATAAGAAACGATCCCGAGTTGTTTGCACTATATTGCATTTAATTCATGGTAAATTGTGATTTGACCCTGAGGCGGCTATGAATGTGTTGAATCAATGGTGCCGTTGCTTCCCCTTCTTGTGTCGCCGGTGGTGCAAGCTTCTTCTTTTCACCATTGCCGCCGGCAACGTCCTTGAACCAGAGTTGAGACGTGAGTTGACAGGGGGAGTGCCGCAAGCATCATCGGAGCACCTGCATTTTCATCTCCCACTTCCACGGTCATTGGTAACCCTCATTCATTCCCACCTTCACTTTATCTCCCTCACCATCACAGACAGCCACCGCTAGAACATATTCGAAAATAGAGAGCTGAGGAAGTTGCACCACGAGAGAGGCAGGCTGAGGGCGAGAAGAGAGATTTGTGAAGGAGATCGCAGACCACCACCGTCATCCTCGTTTTCTCTGTCTTTCACCACCATCCCTCTTCATCATTTCATTACCTCCTCTGTTCACCACCACCCAAGTGCCTTTTGGCCAAGAAGAGCACACCATCAATCACCTCCGTATCTCTTTCTCTTCCAGCCTGAGTCTCCCTTCAAGAACTCACGGCCTTCTTTCTCTATTCTATTAAGTCAACACTTCTATTAGCTTCCATGGCAATTTTGGTTGGGCAATTAATTTGGACTGTGGCAGTGGCTATATGTGGCTAAAATTCTTGCTTCTTGGTGACGAGGATATATGCTCAAGCTTAATGGACTACATAGGGGAGTTTTTCTATCATTCCATTTGTTTAAAATTATATATTTAAATTGTCTAGTTTTAGGAATTAGTGTATATGATTATGGAACTGAGATTGATGTTAATTGTTTCTGTTGGTTTGATATTTGTGATTGGATTGGATTTTTATAGCTTGTGGGATTTATATATATGCATTTCCTTATTGATTCAAAGATATTGTGTTTTCTACATGTTATTGTTAGATTGTATAATTGAATTGGATCAATTGAGTGTCGTGTTATTGCATTCATATTAAGAGGAAACAAGTTATAGTTATTCATTTTAATTGCACATGAAGTGGTTTTTAACAATATCTCAAGAGGTAGTAGTTAGCTATGTTTGTAGGAGCTACTATTAATTGGGATTATTGGACTCAAGTGTTATTTTGAGGTTGTTCTTAAGACTTAATGAATGTTTAACTCCCATAATCTTTTTGAGCAAGGATGGTCACTTCCTCATTACCAAGAGAATTCTTTATTCATATTTTCCACTTCATACCATTCCATTCACTCATTCTCCATTTTTATTAAAAATACCAAAAAAATATTAGTCTAGGGTTCAAAAGCATATAATGAATCACAATGCAAAAACATAATTCAAACATATTAGAATCAAATTAGGAATATAAAAAAATAAATTAGAAAATAATCATCAATAAATTATATTTATTGATTAATGAATCCAAATTGAATCCCTCTGGTATTTATTACCAAAATGAATCCCTTAGTATTTAATATGCTTCTTATAAAAAAAATTAGAAAATAACCATCAATAAGTTATTTTTATTGATTAATATGGGGATAAAAAATGTAATTATAAAGGAACCATTACCTACAGCCTATGTATATTAATGTGATGTAATCTTTAACTACTTGATCCTAACATTCTCACCTTCGATATTCTCTTGGTTACGAAATGTGAGCTTATTAATTTATCAAATAAAACAACATTTTTTTCCTTCAAATTTAAACAAGAATTTTCATTACTACTCCTTGGCAAAGGGCAAAGCATTTTTTGTAAACACCACATATTTCTTGACATTTTAAAAATAAAGTAACGTTTTATGAAGAACGTAAGAAAATTTCATACTGGATATTGATCCCGTGTTCTTAAAAAATTAAATAAAATCACGAGGTATTCAACATCAATCTTACTATTAATATAAAATTTAAATGATATTAAAAAAAATTCTTGATACATATAACTAATAATAACAATAAAATTATATAAGTTAATAATATTGTTTTCAAAAGTATGCGTCATGAAAGTAAAATCATGAACGCACTATAAACTCACATGAGAAAATAAACTATTTCATAGTTATATTAATGTAAAACAATTCAGGTAAAAAATTAATTTAAAAAAAATTGAAGATATTTTCGGAATAAAGATCATAGTCCCTCACAGCCTTTCAATGAGCATTAAAAATAGTGAATTTTGATTATACGAATTATATAATACATGCTTGATAAAAAAATTATATTGAAATAAAATCTATTGACGAAATCAAACAGGTTCACGGGTCACTAGTGCCAAGTAAGTGATAAGCATACAAGGATGTGCATGTGATATCTTGCCGGCTTCATATTAAATACAGACACTGTCCAAAATAAAAAATTAAATTAAATACTGACACAACATGTCACAATTTTGTTGTTTCTGTCCTTGTCATTACATAATATTCTTTTTATTTGATGAATGGTGTTCCTAAGCCCCTTTGAACTTGAGAGTTGAGACTAGTCCCTTATGATACAAAAGGTTTTTACTTATCTCGACAAACGCACTTTCCATACTTCAAACTACTTGTGTTCTTCTAACAAGGGTGAGGTTTCTTACCATTTTAACTAATAGTTTACTGATTAAATAGTATTAACCCTAAAACCTAAACCCTAAACCATTTTACATAAAATTAAAAATTAATTATATTATATTCTAACTATTTTAAATCAAGTCAGGTAAAATTATAAGGCTATGATAATCTTGCCCAATAAAATTTTAACATAATTACATATTTTGAACTGGAATATAAAATTATTCGTTAAGCTAACACAACCCTTCCACGAATATTTAATGATTATTTAATATTTATATACGTTTGTTTGTGTATGGGGCAAAAAGAATAATATGAGAAAGTAATTATTTTTTTAATACATATACATACACACACTCATACATATACTTTTCAAATCATGACACCAATATCATATCAAGGATGTGTACGTGTTCGTTTTATTTTTTGATTCTGATCGTTAGAAATGGACTCCACTATATATTAATGAAGATCAGAAGTCAATAGTTTTTAAGATTAGTCATTACTTATTAACAGGTTTGATAAGAGACAACTAGTGACGGACATACATGACTAAATATGACAAACTATTATTTTAAATTTTTAGAGGTTAAATCACGCCAAATTTTCCTAAATTTTGGATCATGTACAAATAACTCATTAACCTTTAAAACTTAATAATAAACATGTTTTAGCTTTCAAGTATGTGCGTACATAACTCCAACTAGCAATTATATATTCTCGTATATTTATTTTTATGCACATATAAACTTTATTAAGCTGTGTGAATAAGTGGTGTAGAAAAGTATGAAAATTATTTATATAAATTTAAGAGCTTAGAAGTTCATTGTAAATTTATTTTTTCTATTATTATCTAGTGTCCAGTTCAAGGTTCATGGCTTCCTCTTTAAACACAAGTGTCTCATCTGAGAGTTTAACTCAAGGCCCAGAGGGATCTAGTAGGACCATATAGAGCTAGACCAACTCTATGTTGGTAGTTTATTGTAAAGTTTTAAAAGTTTAGGAGCTGAGGTTTTCTATACATGATTCAAGAATGGCATTTTTTACACGTTGGTTTTATCACTAAATAAGTATTGGTGACCGTCCATTGTACAGAAAAGCTCATATTTATGGGATGTCTCAATTAGGTTATATAAAGTTGGCTATAGGTTTGAGCACTTATGTAAACCTATTTTTATTTTGCTCACTCATATTTATCAATCAATGGATCCAAATTGAATCCCCTAGTATTTATTATGATATTTGGAAAAAAGAGAATATAATTTTAAATTATGACAACTCATTAATTTATGGAGATAAAACAAAATTCAATTATCAAAGAATATAAAAAGAAAGTAGAAAATAGTCATAAATAAATTATTTATTGAAAACAAAACGGCATTACTGAACTGGATTAACAGTGTTACTTAAAAATAAAATGAAATTTAACAGTATTACTACTAGTATTAGAGAAGATAATAAATAATAAATTGATGATTTTTTCGTAGCTGAATTAATTTTCGTATTAGGCTTTGATGGATTTTTTATTTTCTTATAATATAACAGCGTTTCAAATATTATAATACAAAAATTTAATTTTCTTATTCTTTTTACAACGTTTCAAAATTAATGTCTTTTTGCCCCTTTTCTGGAACAAAAAATTTGTGGAACACAGGGGCACTCCCTATTCCCTGCCCTTTCGGATAAGGTGCCATTGTGTTCAGGAAAGATCGTGACTTTAATAAATCTCACATTCTCGACATATTTAATTATATTTATCTTAAAAATTGAGTTTATCAAAACAATAGTAAATATTAAATTTAATAAAAAATTTAAATAAAAATAAAATTTTGATCCATTGAGATTTGTTTTAATTTCAATTTTTTTGGCTAATTTAAAAATTAAAATTTATTTAAATGATCTGTATTTTTCATTCCAATAATCTCTAATCTTCCTTATCCTTTTAAATGAAGGAATCTCGTGCATGTGACGCCCCAATATATAAATGCCCTCTTCTAGCACATGGCTGTGGTTTGAATTTGGATCATATAATTCAGGCCCAAAAAAAAAAAAAGATTGGATCATATAATAAATCCTGGTTTACTTTCACCTCTTTTTCTTCGTTATTATTAAATGGATTATTGTTTTTAACCAAAATTTCTACAAAAGGATATTAATGAATATACACATAAATAATTAAATATTTATAATAAACTTCTATATATATAAACTGTATAAGTTATTTTGTAGACTCCGTGTAATATATAAAACAACATGTTGAGCTTTAACTACAAAAATTTATAACAATATGTAACTAATAATAAAACAGTAAACCATTTATTTTCAAAATTTTGATTTTTTTATTATAGTCAATTTAAATAAGTTCACCTCTAGGACCTCATTCTCAAGCGTGGTGTGTAGTGCTGCTATTGGGACAGCCTGCCATTGACTTTGAAATTTTGATTCAACTCTTCGTGATTCAGTTTCTACAGTTTTAACCATTTAAAACTTTAGTATCAAAATTTCATGAAATATATAATTTTATTTTATAAAATATAGAAACTAATATTTTAAATGGTTAAATCATATAAGAACTGAGTTACATCGAAGAAATTGAATTATGATTGAATCAAAATGATAGACATTGAGTCGTATTGAGTTAAAGATTAAGATCTATATTACAAATGATGAAAAACTTTAAATACAAAAATATCAATTTTTCCAAAATCTTATAATAAATGGATAAATGGAGTAATGGACAATCCCTGATTGTCCCCCACATACACTTCACCTTAACAAGTGGTCATTCCTACTTTAATGTCATAGTGATAAGCCTACAATGTAGCTCGTACGTGTCCATTATATTTAAAGTTTGGAATAATATTGCTGGCCTCGATACTGTAATTCTCGTTTACTCAATAAGTTTCTAGATCAGCTCAATCCTACTCTAGCTTTATTTCATAAGCCCTAAATGACCCACAATTACTCTTTATTAGGCATGTTGATCAATAAATTAATAATGAAAATTATTCAAATCTTTGTTAATTATATTAGAATATCTGGAAGGCTGGAAGTTTCATATTTTATATACGATCAACAAGATAGGATTATTCTTTCTATTCAACTGATTAGAATTTTAAAGGATAATTCAAGGCTAGTGAAATTTATCAAAAAAATTCTAATCAATTTCTCTACCTTTCAGAGCAAAAGACACAAGCCATTAATCTCTCGAATTTTTTAAGTGACGTTCTTGACCATAAATTCATAATTTCTTCTTTTCGAACCTTAACTTCAGCAAATCATTAATTAATTTATACGTTATTTACATGTTCAATATAAAATTAATAATTATACTTATAATGAGAAATTAAAGAAGGGCAGTGGAAAACTGCAAAAATAAAACCTGGGAAAAAAATTAAAAGATAGTCACCAATTTTTAATCCTTATATTAGCTGAGATGACTCCTCATGGATGATGGATTCACAAGTTGTGAACAATTCGGGTCGCATTTAATTTTAATTTTATATTGACATTGATTATATGGATCAACAATTAACAATGTATATATAACTTTCTGTATATATATTTCTTAACTATTTTTATATTTTTTTGGTCTTCATATATATTGTCATTTTCTTTTCTTTTTTTGTTTTTTGTCTTTGTCATCGCTCTTGCACGTAATGTTTGTCTAATTTCCATTCATGTATTTCCATGACTCTCATTTTCTTAATTACTTGTGCTTTCTCTCTTTTCTCTCCCCCTCCTCTTGCTTTCTTAACTGGGTGGTAGGAGCTCTTCTCTTATCCTTGGGCGAACTTTTTGCACCACGTCTCTCTCTTCTAACAACCACTTCTTATAATGACTTTGTTGCCAGTGACGGTGTTTTTCTGTCCATAGATTCCTGTGTATGGGTTATGAAGGAGGTAGGGTTCTTGGCTGTGGCGGCGGCTCCCTCTCACCTATTTTTGGTTTAAGTTATGTTTAGGGTTTATTTACATTGTTATGTATTTGAGCTTTTTTTTTTTTGCAAACATTTTATTTTGGACTTGTATCTCTCATTGGGTTAGTTTTAATGAAATACTATTTTCTAGCCCAAAAAAAATTTACTTGGGCTTTCAATAAGTAATGAGAAATGACTAAATCATATACGATAGAATTATTCATATTATCACACCATGACACTAAACGTATGATCATGATACAAAATACAAACAAAATTATTCTTTTCCATACACACACAAACATATAATTAATGCAAATTAAATTACGGGATCATAATCTCTTTGCTTTACTCGATCAGTAAGGTTTTCGTCCAACTATGTTACCGGCAGGATCATAGTTGCATCCAATGAAAGTTCCGCCATTGTCACACTTCACTTTAGCACAACCTAGGCGAACCGAGGTATTCCAAACCACTTGAGTATAGTGCCCAAACTGTTGACCACCACCAGTGCATGAGTTGATGTTGTAGTCATAGTTCGCTTTCTCGTTCACCCACAACTTCACGACATCCATCCCGCTCAAGTCCCCAGTGCTGCTGGCAAGGTTCTCACCGTATTTGCCATCGGAGTGGACCAACTGGCAGTCAGCCTTGCGTTGGTTAGCATAGTTCTGTGCATAAGCAGCCACAGTATCATCCCAAGCTATGTTTGGAACACCCACTTGTGATTTTGCTGCGTTGTGGGCATCCACATAGTCTTGTGGTGCATCTTGAGCATAAGCTAAGAAAGCAAAGAGAAATAAAAACAAGAAAGAAAATGGAAGCTTGAATGATAACTCCATTATTGTATGTTATTGTATCAATAGAGTGTTTAACGAAGAAAAATGAGAGATGAGAAAATGGGAAGCCTTGGGGAGGAATTTATATAAGGATTTTGTTGAGTACTTATGAAGACATTTGTTCGTTATTGTTCCTATATATCTTTCTCCAACTATAAACTACTCGGTTAGAAAAAGATGTTTATCAATAAACAAATTTGTTTGCCATAACTTACAAGAGATGTATAAGCAAGGTGGTGGAAGACTATTTGTTGCAAGTTTTAAAGTATTCATGATGAGTGAAGGACCAGGAAACTGTAACAGACTTGCTCTTTGTTTATCTTCCAGATGTTGCCGCGTGTTTCATTTGATTTTCCGGTATATATATATATATATAAGAACGGAGAAATAACCAACAAGTTGTTGGTTGAGATGATAAGGGGCCTCACCTCTATAAGGAAAAGAACCCAAGTTTGAATATTGGAAAGCATACTTATTCAGAGAAGTGAAAACCGTTTGTGCACATAGTCTCAAAAGAGAAAACCCTTGATTAAATGAAAAATAATATAAGAAAGGAATAATAGTTTTCAAGGTCGTCAGTATAATCTCAAAAGCGAGAGACAATGGTAATGTGGTCCTAACAAATTTTTATTGGGATATACCATTCCGGGCTCTATTATAAATCACTTGATTCTCACATACCAAAGAATGACAATATATAATCAAGTCATCATTAAATATGTCTTAAAATGATAAAATGTTTCTAAATTTGCCTTTATTAAAATTTGTCTCTCTACAATTACAAATCATTCTCACCTATCCTCTTTTCCTTTTTCCAACAGAAATTAAATAGGAATAAAGTTGGAAAATGGTCATTAACAACTCATATATTCATTGAAATACTATTTGTCAAGTAATATGATTTGAGAGAGCTTTGTCAAGTGCTTTTGAACCTTAGACTAACATATATATTCATTGAAATAGTATTTGAGAGGAAATTAATATAGTCTTATGAAGTGCAAATGGGAGAAATAATCCTAGGCTCCATTTAATCCTTAAAGTTAAAGAATCATTTGTCTTTATTACTTTCTAGTCTTAAAAATAGTTTTTAAAAATTCTCTTTTCATATCAAAACTTGTTTTAGCTCAACTTAATTGAACTCACTAAGCCTCTTGTTTGACCATTTTGTTGACCAAACCACCCTTAGATACAAACTCCTTAATGTGTACAATCAATAGAGATACTTTAAGAAAAAATTATAAATTTAGGAGATAAATCAATTGGGGTTTTATATTTAAGACGAAATCAAATCTCTAACTAGTTTTTATATTAAGCACATGAGGTAGTATGATATGTCTTGAACACTAGTCTTTTCTGTCGATTTATGACCACAAAATATTCCAATTTGACATGTAAGCAATTGAGCGTGTAAAATAATTAATCAAGTAAGTTACGTTTTCAAACAAATAGGCATAACAAATTCAAAACAAGTGAATTGCGTGTCCAAAATTTGGCCCATTGTCACTGGTCCAGTATCACTTAGCCTCCATTGAAATTAGTGCAAAATAGATTATAGCTAGAGAGATACTCCCTTTAGTTTTTACTATAAGGCACTTTTCGAAAATGTGGATAATTTTTATTTTAAATAAGTTGGTAAGTCACCAAATCAAGTACTCTTTCAGTCCTAAATTTTGGGCCTAATTTATAGTGCAACCCTACATTTAAGACTGGAGGTAATATTAATTATATTACTTACGAATTCTCCCTATTTAAAATCTCATTAATTGTACTTTCTATGGTTTGTTGGATGCAATTGTGACGGATCCAAGAAGATTGGGCTTGAAATATGGCTTAACATGAGTTGACTTTAGTAGAAGGATCTAGTCCCTCATAATGTAACAAACCAATATTTGAATCCTTACTAGGAGAGGTGCCTACATGTACTACCTAATAGTGCCTCGATTAGGATTGCCTCTAGTAAGAGGATGCCAATGCTTAGCGAACAAAAAAAAAAAAACCCCATGATGGAAGATGTTTGGATTTAGATCCACAAATAAAAGACTTAGTTTAAAAGTGAATTTTGATCGTAAATATCAAATCTTTTTTTTATGTATCTCTTATATTTATCAGTTTTCTCCAAACTAATTTACCTTACTTATAAAGTAATATAGAATCTAATGATATATACAAATATTTTAGAGAGATCATTTAACATATGCTATAATTAAAAAAATTTATTTAGCTTCTTTATCTCCCTAAATTAGTCAGCTGAATCTTATATTAATGACTAAAGGTAGTAATAAGGAGTGAATGTGGTAGATAATAGTAAATGAACGTAATGAAATGATGTAAATTTATCTCCCAAAAAAAAAAACCTCTCTCTTCAATAAAATAATTCAGTATACAAATTTTTAAAGCTCATGTGATTTATAAGAGTGATTAATTATGTTTTACAAAAAATTATTATATCTTATTAATAATCAAAATCAATCAGACTATGAAATTTCATTATTGAAAATATTACTTACATTTTTTATCATTAAAAAAGTGAAAGAATCCAAATTCTGAGGAAGCTTTTCGAGAGTATGTGATCAAAACTCATTTGTTTAAACAGTCCACTACCCCACATACCCCTATACCATGCACATGTATCTAATTTCTCATATTAAGTATGCGAACGAGTGTCATATATCTTTCCAATAAATTCATTGCTCAGGAAGAAAATAAGAAACTTACTCTAAAGATGAAAAGCTTAAAATTTATTATTTAAATTAAAATGTATTCTTTAACCTCACCCTAAAACATGCCAAAAAAGATACTTTGATTTGAATTCTGAAACACGCAAATACTTTTATTTTCATTTCATCATAACATGACACTAACACATGATCTTAATGCAAAGTATGTGGAATTCTGCTGTTCCATTTAGTTATTGTCTTTATTTCCCTTATTATAACAATTCTTGCTTAAGGCAAGTTATTTAAAACACCAGATCATCATCATCGTCATCACTTTCCTTTCATGGATCGGTCAGTAAGGTCTTTCTCCAACGTAGTTGCCAGGAGGATCTTAGTTACAGGAAATGAATGTGCCTCCATTATTACACCTCACTTTAGCACAACCAACACGAGTTGTATTCTTCCTCACCACTTGAGTATAGTGCCCACACTGTTTCTCGGCAGCACATGAGTTGCTATTGTAGTCATAATATGCCTTCTCATCCACCCACAACTTCACGGCAGCGGCTCTGCTCATGTTGCCTAAGCTCCAAGCGAGTTTCTCATCATACTTGCCACCACCACCAGAGTGAACCAGCTGGCAGTCAGCCTTTCATTGGTTAGCATAGTTCTGTGCAAAAGCGGCGATTGTATCATTCCAAACTAGGTTTTCAACACTCACTTGCGATCTTGCAGCGTTGTGGGTACTCACATAGTCTTGTGGTGTATCCTGATCATAGATTGTGAGGGTAAAAAGGAAGACCAAGAAGAAGAAAAAGAAAGAAATAGGAAGCTTGGATGATACCTCCATTGTGTGTTGTTGTGTAAGGTAGTGTTTGATGAACAAATAAGAAGCCTTGAGGAGGAATTTATAGGGATTTTGGAGTGGGAAATTAATGTGGATCCTGTAAGTCTAATTAAGCGTGTAGTTCATGGAACTGGGGATAAAGAGCTAGTAGATCCTATTTAATCAATTAATAGATAGCCCATTATTATGACTATCTCTTTTGGATTGGGTAGACTGTGTTAGATCCCTTATGTTTTGATGATAACAAAGATTGGATCAATGATATAAAAGAATTTGATAACAAACAAATGAATTTTTAAGCAAAGTAGCAAAGTATTACTTGGATTAAGCACTGGAGTGATGAACCAATTTTATAAAGGCTTACTCGAGTAGCCACTCGGGTAAGAGAAGCAATTACTCGAGTAACAAAGGAAAATTTCATCCAGTGGAGCACTGCCAAATTTTGGACAAAGTTACTCGATGGAGTACTCAAGTAATCTGCAGAGTTATATAGATCATTACTCAAGTAGCCGCTCGAGTAACATGATTTTCAAAGGCATCACTCGAGTAACTAGGTCAAAAATCTTCCAGTAGCTCTCGCCCAAGAAATGCAACTCTTTGCTCGAGTAGCCACTTGAGTAACCAGGTGAGAAAAAGGATTTACTCGAGGGACCACCCGAGTAATTGGCGGAGTTATTTGAGGCATTACTCGAGTAGCCACTCGTGTAATCAAAAAGAAAACTCTGAGCCAAGAATTTGATCCAATTACTCGAGGGAATAATCGAGTAATATGCCATGTTATTTGAAATCCACTCGAGTAACCACTCGAGTAAGATGTGAGGAAAATTGAAGGCCACTCGAGTAACCATATTACCACAGTCGGCACCCGAGTAACTTGTGAAGTTAAAGACAAGGCCACTTGAGTAATCAGGTATTTCCAAGGTTTGTGATATATCACACTCAATGTATTACCCGAGTAATATCTCATGTAAAATGTTAAATTACTCATTGCCAAATTTTTGAGAGATTTACTAGAGGCACCACTCGAGTAAGAAACTTGATCACTCAAGTAGCCACTCGAGTAAGGCAGTCCAGAAATTATGTTTTTGATTGAATGTCTATTAAATTGTTATCTATATGATTAACTCTTCATTGCATTAGTATCCTAAGTACATTTGCAAATAAATGTTGAAGAGATCATGCAAGAAGAGCAAAGTCAAATAAAGTGTTCGAACGTTCACCTACCGCTACCTACAGGAAAAGGATAGTTTTCAAATTCAAAGAACAGTCAACCGTTGCTGTGCTACTCTAACGGACATGTTTTAATTGCATCCAACAGATATTACAAATCATCTATATATATGGAGCATTCAAAGAAAAGAGAAGACAAAAGAACTGAGAATACACTTATCAACAAACTCTTAGTGCTTTGTTTTCTTATACTCATTCATTGTACTTCAGTGATTATATATTTGCTCTGTGAGAGAGTTTTTCATTACAAACTCAATATTTGTTATTGAGATAACTTAAGGGTGTGGAACCTTGAGTTGGGGATTTGATTACAACATGTAAGGGGGAGCGAGTGTCCAAGTTAAAGAACTTGTTGTGTACTGAGGTGCCAAGAACCCACTGAATCTTGGAGAATATAGTGAAACTCTCAGAGATACTCTGAGGATTGGACGTAGGTCAAAGTGGTTTTAACCGAACCAGTATAACTCCCGGTGTATACTTCGGTGATATTTCTGTTAACTCTCAACTGCTTTAAATATTTAGTCAATTTTCTTATATGCAACAAAATTTCTGGTATCACCCAATCACCCCCCTTTTGGGTGAAATGTTTGCACTAACAGATTGTATAGTTTCAAGAAACCTTAATTAGTTAAAAAAGTTGTTAAATTGTTAAAAGTGACTAATTAGGTTTGGATAAGAACGGGTTGAAATTTTAAAATAATCATAATGATTCGCAAGCCTGATTACAACTTATCCAAACACTTATTTGCAGGCTTAAGGACTTGTTAACTAAGTTTAGCTAACTTCCATCTTTTTCTTATATTGGGTTAAGGTGCAAAAATACACGTGATTTTCCTCAAAGTGCACCCAACACCAAATGCTTTTTTTAGGTGAAACAGTGACTATGTTGCTACAAAATAGGTGCAAAATTACCCTCTGACCGTTATTTTGACTTTTTAACCCCGAAAGTGATGACGTGTACGATGACATGGATGCTAGAGTGACATTCTGAAAGAAAAAACTTATTGACTAGTGAAGCTTTGCAATTAATATTACCCACATTTCAGTATTTCAATACCACATTTGTTGAAGTAGATTCAAATCTGAATGTAGAGTGCTTAACTCACTTAGCAGAGCTGCTGCCCTAAAAAACATGCTGATGCTCAATTTTTTCCCAACCCTTGATTCCCAATATTATTAAATTAAAATCATTATAATACATAGACTATATTACTAATTTTTATTAAATTATATGATTTATTAGGTAAATTTGATTTTCAGTAAGTTTTTTTTGGAATGTCACTCTAGCGTCCATGTCATCGTACACGTCATCACTTTCAAGATAAAAAAGTCAAACTATGGTCAAAGGGTAGTTTTGCACCTATTTTGTAACCACATAGTCATTGTTGCACCTAAAAAAAGCATTTAGTGTTGGGTACACTTTGAGGAAAATCGCATGTGTATTTTTGCACCTTAACCCTATTATATTTATATAGGGTTAAGAAATCTCAGCATTCTAAAGTATTTTTTTCATGTGCATTCAGTGCAACATCCCAAATTGTGGGCTTAGAATATAAAGAATTAGTTTAAATTAAGTAAACTACTATGCCCAATTGAGCCAAATGTCTTAAGCATATCATGAGGAAAATGCTTAAGATAATTGAAAAAGGGCCAATATATATTTGTTAGATATGATTAGTTTTGATGATGTCAAATCAAAAAGTTTGGATAATATACTTATCTTCTACATTGACTAACTACTATATTTAATGTGAAATATCGTGTAGATTAGTCAAGCAAAGAAAGAGGAAGATTAAAGATTGAAGCAAAGAAAGATTAGTCAAGCAAAGAAAGGAGAAGATTGAATATATTCAAGAAGATATCCAGTTGGATTATGAAGAATGATCAAGAGGAAAAACAAGAAGATATTTTGTACATTAGTTAATTAAAGAAAGAAGAAGATTGAAGATAGTGAAGAAAGAGATTGAAGAAAGAAGAACTTGCAAGAATTAATGGGAATATCAAGATCCAAACTATTAGAAGTGATACCGGAGGTTTCTATGGTCAAATGGAAGTTGGAAGGGGTCAATATAAAGCTAAAATGACTTATACGAATGGTATACTACCTCCAGAGGTGATCACTCGAGTGCTTACTCAAGTGATATGCCACTGCCTCATTTTGGAGGTGATCACTCGAAATCACTCGAGTGACCACTGGAGTGATGAGAATTCTAATGTGCTATGTTTTTGTGCAGTATAAAAGAGGTTTGGTGTTTTGGCCATATCTCCCAAACCAAATGTCGGATTGAACTAAAACTGGTGGCATATGAAACTAGACTCCCAACACAAAACATACACAGAGAGATCACATTAAAAGGAGATTAGATGAGAGAGATATGATCTGTTGAATTTGAAACATAAATAACTATCATATTCCATGATAGCTTTGGTATATTTGACATAACTCCCAAATAACACATTGGATTTTGCCAAAACTGGTGCCATATGAAAGTAGACTTAAAGAGCTTTCCATAGATAGGTAATTTGTCATATTTGAAGCTATATACTAAGTTGTATAATGTTTTGAATTTGATGCTCATGATTTTACACATTATCTAGTGCAGTAGATACTCTTTTAGATCATAACTTTCTGAATATAATGAGTTTGGAGTTGATTCTTGTTGCATTGGAATGTACACAGAAAGTGCTTTCCGATGATATATCATTTACCATGTTTTGAATCAAAATAAAGAGATCACTCGAGTGATATTGGGATATCACTTGAGTGATGCAGTTGGAAAATGGCTCCGATGCTCTCTACCACATTTTGAAAGGGATCACTCATGTGATGACCCAGGATCACTTGAGTGACCACTCAAGTTATACGATAGACAACATTCTGAAGTTTCTGAAAATCAATGGAATGATCATGCAATTCACTCTTCTTGCTTCCAATCATTCTAACATTTTATTGTATTAGTGTTTAATGTATTTCTCCAGGAAAACAATGAAGAGATGATGAGGAGAGATAAAAGGTGACTTTATGGAAGTGGAGCATCAATGTTCATAACAGTTAGTTTTCAAATTCAGGAAAATGGTCAAACAAAGCAATGAGACTCAACGGATATGTTGAAATACTCATTATGGTCATAATCTACTCAACTATAAATGCAGAAGATTCAAATAGAACACAATAACGAAAACATGCGTATATCATGAATCATCCACTCCGACCCAACAACTCTATATTCTTATCTATTTTCTATATCATTTATATTTGAAAGAGAGATTATTTGTATTGTACTTCAGCGCTTATCTTATTCACTTCTGAGAGAGAAAATTGATTGTAATCTTTCATCATCAAGGTTGTATCTTTATGGTGTGTAAGGGGAAGTAACTCCGTGAGAGATTTGTAAAAGGCTTCGCAAGTGCCCGGCTTAACTTGTGGGTTGTAAAGGCTTTTATTGTTCCCGGATTAAATAAGAAGATAGTGGATTGAAAATATTAGGAGCCTCGGGACTAGATGTAGGTCATCATGGATTGGACCGAACTAAGATAAATCACAGTTTGCATATTTCCAGTATATATTAACTATTGATTAATGGTTCATTGTTTAAATACTTATTGCTCTCATTAAGATGCGAAAAGATTTTCAAATTTCTTAAGTAACTATCCAACACCCAATTCACTCCCTCTTGGGTGTTGGCCAGTTCTGACATTTGGTATCATAGCTGGACTCTTGTTTAAAGGACTTAACCATCTCAAGAGTTTATATTGGCTGATTTTGTATGTTATATGCTTTCTTAAGGTTTTGAGTATACAATTCCACCTATTTTAAAAGATATTGATTTTTGGTTTTGGAATGCTAGAATGACATCTTTTATAAATTGCTTTCATTATGATATGTGAGATGTTTTTATAAATGTCTTTGATTTCAAACCAAGAAAGGATTGAACAGAAAGAGAAAAGAAAATATTTTCATTGGACATTAGAGCAATACAAATTTTGTATAGTGCTTTAACCAAAAATGATTTTGAGAAAATTAGATTTTGCTCTATTGCTAGAGATATTTGAGATACTTTGGATTCTATTTATACTTCTAACATTTGTGTTGAAGTTGAAAGTGTCGATAATTCATGTGAAACTATAAGCTACTTATCTACGGTTCAGGAACAAGTGGAAGTTGATAATGAAGAAGGAGAAATCATAGAACACTTCCATAATCCAATCAACACAGAAGAACAAGAGGAAGATGATTCCTAAAAAGAGCTCATTACAGAAGAATTTGATGGATCATCCTTTGGAGCTCAAGATGCACATATGGTAAAGAATTCCAATTCTTCTGGAGTTATTTTGAAAACTAATTTTCAAAGTTTGCATAAAATTATTTTTCAACCAATTATAGATTTGGTTTTAAAAAGCAAAAATATTTTAAATCATGAGGGAAAAGTTATTGGGAAGAAAGAATGTTCAAATAGAAATTATTTGGGTTTTTACTCTCATGATCGACACAATACTTGCATAAAATCTCATAGCATATCATCATACAATTTGCAATTAATGTGGTAAATCCGGCCATGTTTCTCACACATGCTATATTAGAAGAAATTCTAATGTGAGAATAAATATATTGGGGCCGGGTTTCATGTGTGCAGATTGATTCTAGAAAGAATGGACATAAGAGTATAGAGAAAATGAAGAAGATTCCAAGAGTTCCTAATGCACCTAAAAGGATATTCACATCTATTAGAAGAACTCTCGAATCACCCATTGCTAGAACAACAAAGTCTAACCACAAAGAAAGGCAATGGAGAAAAGGAGTATGTTACACTTCAAGAATAGACTACCATAGAGTACCGTTCAACTATCCTGAGAAAAATATAGAAAGGGGGATCTCTCAAGCATCAAGTAAAAGACTCCTGTAGTTTATATATTTTGAGAGAAGGTTGCCAGCACCCAAAGCAAGATATTCAAAGCATCAACATCATAGAAAGATATAGTGGGTAAGCAAAAGCAATCCTCCAAGTATCTAAGGTAAATATACACAATGATAAAACCTTTTATGCTATTGTCTATAATATTTATTGAGGTTTTATATTTCGGAACCTTAGGAATGAGCATGACAAACTATTTTCACATCCCTTAAAAAGCCACTTAATATATTTATTTATAAAGGGATTGCAATGCTCAACAGGTTGATTCTTTATGCTTATATAATGATTTGAAAAGAAAATATTTCTTTTATGCATAAAGACATGTTTAATTCAATATGCTTAAGATCCTCGAATTAATTATATTCTTAGAGCATGTGAATTTTATCTTGATTCCTACAACCTAACAAGAAATGGATCCAAGCAAGGTTGGATACCATGAGGAAAAAGAAATTTATAAAGTTATGTAGGATAAGAAAAAACTTCTTAAGACTATGGCCACATGAAAACATATTCATATCTTGATGATGCTGAATTGTGGAGTTTGGATTTTGGTGCTGAGTGAACAAAGTAGGAAAATAAATATTATTCCACCAAGCACGCTATTACAAGGACAAGAGGACACTACTACAAAAAGGGGTCTAATGGCGCTTATTTTAAAGAATACTTTGGCACTTAAGAAACGTCAAAGCATTCAATGCCATTAAAAATACCTATGGCACTTTTGAATTTATAGAAACGTCATATGTTAATTTTTGGAATTAAATATGTTAATTAAATACATATGGCTTTTGATTATTAAGACCCTCCTTTCGCGCTTTAAGCTCAAGTGCTAAAGGAGGTCTCCTCCTTTGGTGCGTGTTTAACAATGCCAAAGGAGGGTGATGACTAGAGCTAGGAATATGGTCCAGCCCGCGGGTTGCGGGCCAGCCCGTGGGTTGCGGGCCAGCCCGTGGGCACGTATATTTCTTTTGAAAAAAAATTTCTATTTTTTAAAGAGGGTAAAAAATACGAGATACATATATATGAGTTATTAAATTTACCTTCCTAGCATCAATCACCCCTCTTATAAAAATTTAAAAATATAATTCAAAATTCAAGAGGTAAAGTTATCAAATTTGTCAAAGTTTATAAACAAAATATAACTCAACCTCAAACAACCAAAATATAATAATTTTGTTTAAAAAAGAAGAAAAGATGCTAAGATTTTTTCTCTTTGCATTGGAAGGTACTAAGATAGGAGAGGAAACCTTATAAATCATTTAAAATTATTATATGTAAAAAAATCATTTGCAGGTCAACTAGCCAACCCGCAGGCTGGCTCGCATCAGCCCGCTACTATGACGTGCAGGCCACACTTTTACGGGTTGGGATTTCCCCCACCCCAACCCTGTCCCAACCCGCAGGCCACCGGGTTGGGCCCGTATTACCGGCTCTAGTGATGACCCTCCTTTGGCACTTATTAAACAAGTGCCAAAGGAGGGGCAACCCCTTATTTGGCGCTTGTTAAACAAACACCAAAAGAGGACTTCCTCTTTTAGCACCAAAGGACGTTTTTAATTTTTTTTTAAATAATTTTGCTAATTATTTATTTTCCTATACGATAGTGTAATGTAAAAATTGCCTGACCATATATTTCTAGTAGGCAAATGACAATACGATGGTGTAATGCTAAACAAAGAACTACAGTGAATAATTATAATCTTTAGCAATTGTATTCTAATTTTAAAATCACTATAAAATAATTAATTCATATAATCACTATAAAATGTATTCTATTACAATAATTATAATGTACAACTAATTTTAAAGTAAATAAACAAAACTAGAATAGGCAAGAAAGAACCTACATACTAAATATTAGCTACTTATCTGACCATATATTCATGCCATTCTTCAATAGATAGGAGGAGTAGGTAGACAGAGTTAAAATTTCAAATAAATACCTGAAAAATAAAAATTACGTGCAAATATATAAGAGTCATGACAGATTTTAACTGAAAGACAACGTGAATCAAATGTTAAAAAGAACAATTACAAGCTAGGGAGCTTCTGTAAGAGGTTGAGACAAGAAGGAAAAAATATATATGGGAGAGGAAGCCTTGTACTACAACAAGACAAGAAGAAATAAAAGTAGGAGAGGAAGCTTTGTACTGTAAAGAAAGTGATTACCAAATGTTGAAAAAATGTGCGCGAGGAAGGAGTAGAGACAATAGATAAGGAAAGCTGATAAACCAATGGAATGAGGGAGTTATGGATTGGAGTTTTGGAAAATAGGAAGCAGAAGGGTGATAATGGCGGGTTGTTTAAATTTTGTAAACATAATGGGAAGTTTTGGTGCTTCCTAAAAAAACTTCATTGCTTCCCATTTTCAAAAATAAAAAATAAAAGAAAGATTGTATTGTTTTTTGTTTTTTTATAATATTTTTAATAGGAAGCTTTGGCGCTTCCTAAAGAAGCACCAAAGCTTCCGTTGTGTTTTTTTTTGGCTTCACTCTATAAATATGCCCAAAAAATTTCTTTTCTCTCTACCCTATTAATAAGTTCAAATGAGTACTAGTTGCTACTACCATACGTATCAAATCTCATCACTATTACAAGCTATCATTAGTTTCCTACAAAAATTTATAATGATTAATAAATTAGTGTGGATAAAAGAAAATACACTTCAAGTCTCGTGGAGCATTCTTGATAATATGTTCAAGAAGCAAAGTCTCATCATCTCCAGCACTAACTACCACCATTACTGGTCTTCAAAATCCAAGCTTGAAAATATTGTCAACCAATGACTCCATGAACTGCAATATACCAAATATTAATAAAATCATGTAAGTTTATATATTGAGTTTAATTTGTTTAAATCATAGAAGCATATTAATAAAAAAAAGAAAGATTGCATTCTTTTTTATTTCTTTTAATAGAAAGTTTTGGTCTTCCTAAAGAAGCGCCAAAGCTTCCCCCTTTTTATTTATTTTTATTTTTTTAATAGGAAGCTTTGGCGTTTCCTAAAGAAGCGCCAAAACTTCCTCTTTATTTATTTATTTTTTATTTTTTTACTTATTTCTTTTAATAGGAAGCTTTGGCATTTCCTAAAGAAGTGCCAAAGCTTCCAAATATTTTTATTTTTAAAAAAAGAAATAAGTATCTTTGGCACTTTTTTAAAACAAATGCCACAAGAGATACGCCACTAAATCACATTTTTTGTAGTAGTGGAAATTACAGTGATATCTAATTCTTATTCTATACTGTGATTATATGAATTATTTATTTTGAGTAATGAATATTTGTCCATTACTGCATTCATTTAGCAATCAATCCTTGATGATCGTTAAATTGTTTACAAATTGCTAAATGAACCAAAAGTGAAACTGTGCTTAGTTTTTCTATCGGTTTATGTTTTGAAGTGCACAATCCAAAAATATGTTTTGGTTTCAAACTTTCAATTCATCGAGTGTTATAAAAAAGCATACACATGTTCGTGAAAAATATTCATGTTTTAAATGCATTAAAATTGGTTTGGAAAACTGGAAGTTAATATCTTGTGAATTGAAAATCAGAAATGCTTCAAATTTATCCACCTGAAAATTTCCCCATCATTGACATATTGATCATTGATCATAAATGTGCTATCCAATGCTTGAACTCCTTAATCTTTATTTTCGAACAAGTTAGACCTTATGTCTAACAAGTTAACTATCTAAATGAGTTTCAAGGGTATTCCTAGAAAAGAATTCAATATCTGAAGGCCTTGTGCATAATGCACAAATCCTTATTGGTCATGTTATTCCAAGTATTATGAATGTTCATTATTGCATTGAATCTTAATGCATTAACTATCATAGTTTAATAACTTACTAGGATAATATTTGATAAGTAAAATAATTGCATATTTATTTTCCCTTATATGATGATTTTGTGGATGATATTTGAGCTCAATTTGATGAATTTGGGTGTAACTAATAAATAAATAATGATTTTGGCATGAAATAGAATTTCTTGAAAAAATACTAAATTAGACCCTCTTTCAGTTTTTAGGCAATATCTGGAGCTCTAGATGTTGAATTGGGACGTTCTTTATATGAATAAAAAGCTAAGAAAGAGCTTTACAACTTTTATGTTGAGACGAAAACCTAGTTCTATCTCCAAGGGTTTCAAATTTTGCTTGGAAGTTGAGAGTGAAATCATCTACTATTCCACCAACCATTTCATCTACCACTTCATCTTCCTTTTCACCTACTACTTCATCTACCCTACCACATTCTATCTAGCACTTCATCTACCCTACTCCATTCTTCCCTATACATAGCCACCCTCTCCCCCACATTTGACACAACCATTTTTTAATATCCATTACTTTCTTCTCCTCTCCAGATACACCATCTTAGAGTTAATTTTATGCATTGTATTTAATTCTTGCATGCCTCCTATATGGAAGGCTTTTGTAGTCCTCCTTTATGGATGGTATAGGTTGCCACCTACATAGAAGGTTTTACCTCCTAAAGTGACGGCTAGATTTTCTTCATTTTCATGCATCTTTTGGTTGTATATTTATGTTTTAGAATTTAATAGTCAAGTTTTATGCAATATTTATGAAGTTTTCAATTTATTTTGTTTTTGTTTTTAATTTCATATTGTGCTAAACTTTCATTTTCCTGGGGTGATGACCTAGCTTACTAATGATGGATTAAATATTGACTTACTAAATCTAGTTTGAATTTCTCCTTTATGATTGAGTTTTAATTATTGTTCTTAATGCTTTCAATTGATTGGCTCCCTTTTGAATGATTCCAATATGTATGTTGAGACCGGAAGGAGATGCATGTGTATAGATCCTAGAATTAAAATCATGACTTGCATATGAAATAGGAATATATTCATATGAGTTGTATAGTTTTACTAAGTTCCATAAATCTTAATGCATAATTAATTGCTTAAATTCATATAGGAATATATTGGATTCGCAATTAATTATAGAATTGTTTGACCTTGAAAGAGGCTAGTAATTAAATTAGAGAAACTCGACTATCAATCATGTGGAATAAATTGGCTTAGAATAGATAAGTGATTCGATTCAAAATTTGTTAAGTGAAATATGACCCATAGGGCTTTTTCTCGTAGTTGCTTTCATGTCATTTACACTCATATTTAATCATCTTTTATTTTGTACTCTCAATCACCAACTAATCGATTGACTAAATAAAATTAAAATTACTCATTTTGGTACTTAATGATCAATCATCGTGGGAATGATACTCTACTCACTTCTGCATTACTTGATTACGACAATGTACACTTGCACTATTTAATAGACCATTAACACTCGTAACAAGTTTTTGGCGCCGTTGCCGGGGATTGTAGTCATTAATATCAATACAAAGTAATTTTAATACTAATTTTGTCTTTATATTATATTTGTTTTTCTTTTTTGGTATTTTGTGTTCTTTTCAGGCTTTTGCTTAGTGTATGACAAGATCAAAGGAGTTTGAAGTACAACATCTTGATTTTGAGATCGAAAGGACTTGCCAAAGAAATCAAAAAGTTTGAAAGCAGTCTACTTCAATCCTAATCAATCTGATGGAAAATCCGGAGGGAGAAACAACAGGTACCAAAGCACTCTATGACTATGCAAGACCAATAGTCATGGGGACCAATTCTGGAATCAGAAGACCACCAGTAGCAGCTAAGAACTTTGAAATTAAGCCTGCAATTATTCAGATGATGTAAGCAAATCAGTTTGGTGGTTTACCAACAGAAGATCCTAATGCACATTAGCCAACTTCGTAGAAATCTGTGACCCATTCAAGCATAATTGTGTTACTGATGATGCCATTAAACTTAGACTTTCCCTTTCTTACTCAGGGATAAGGCTAAGAGCAGGTTACAATCGCTACCAGTGGGAAGCATAACTACATGGGATCTCATGGCATATAAATTTTTGGAGAAATACTTTCCTTCAGCAAAAAATGCTAAATTGAGGAATGAAATTGCCTCATTTACCTAGCATGAACAAGAAAGCCTCTATGAAGCATGGGAAAGATACAAGGAGTTGTTAAGGAGATGTCCTCATTATGGGTTACCAAATTGGTGGCAACTGCAAACTTTCTATAGTGGGATGACGCAAATCTCTAGAATTCTTGTAGATGCTGCAACTAGAGGATTTTTAATGGGAAAAAAATATAGATGATGCTTACAATTTGCTTGAGGAGATGGCAACCAATGCATATCAATGGCCTTCTGAACGTAGCAATTCAAAGAAAGCACTTAAGGACATGCTGGCTTTTATAGAAGATTCATCAAGGACTTCTCAAAAATCATAAAGTCACTGTGCATACTGTTAGAGAAAAACACTCCCTTTTTGTTTAATGAGAAGTGCTTATCAGCCTTCCAAACTTTGAAAAGTGCCTTGACTTCTGTAGCAGTCATCATAGCTCCAGATTGGAACCTTTCATTTGAAATGATGCGATGCAAGTGATTAGGCAGTTGGAGTTGTTTTAGGCCAAAGAAAAGACAAGGCTTTTATGCCATATACTATGCTGCAAGACATTCTTAGATGCATAGCTGAATTATGCAACAATAGAAAAGGAGCTATTAGCAGTTGTGTTTCCATTCGACAAATTCAAAGCCTACTTGTTCGGGTTAAAGGTCATTATCTGGACGGACCACTTAGTAATCAAATGCTAGATTGAGAAGAAAAATGCTAAGCGTTGACTAATAAGATGGGTACTTCTGCTACAAGAATTTAACTTGGAGATTAAAGACAAAAAGGGGACCGAGAATCTCATTGTAGATCCTCTCTCTTGGTTAGAACCAACTGAATGAAAGAGAGAACCACCAATCCAGGAGAATTTTCTTGATGAGCAAATTTTTATCATGCAATCACAACCTACCCCATGGTATGCTGATTTTGTGAATTATTTAGCAAGCGGAGTAATGCCTTATGAACTTTTTAAAGTACAAAAAGAAGAAGTTTTTGGCTGATAAAAGGCATTACTTTTGGGAGGATCCATTCTTATACAAACAATGCCTATATTGAATTATTAGGTAAAGTGTTCCTAAAGAAGAAATAGGAACATCTTAAATCATTACCATTCATCTCCATATGGTGGTCATTTTGGAGCAAATAGAACAGCTACTAAAGTCCTTCAATCAGGATTTTACTAGCTTGCACTCTTCAAGGACACCCACAGAATTGTGGCAACTTATGACAGATGTCAAAGAATGGGAAATATCTCAAGGAGACACGAAGCCCTTTTAACTAACATCTTAGAAGTTGAGCTCTTTGATGTATGGGGGATTGATTTTATGGGGCCTTTTCCATCCTCATTTAGCAACCAGTTCATTTTAGTAGCTGTTGACTATGTCTTCAAGTGGGATGAAGCAGCTGCCTTTCCTACAAATGATTCTCAAGTGGTTGTGAAGTTCTTGAGGAAGAATTTTTTTACAAGATTTGGAGTACCTAGAGCTATTATCAGTGATAGAGGAAGACATTTTTGCAATCAGCAGCTTCAGTCGGTATTGGCTAAATATAGAGTAACTCATAAGGTTGCAACTCTATATCTTCCACAAACTAGCGGGCAAGTGGAAATCTCAAACAAGAAACTGAAGTGGATCTTAGAGAAGATGGTGAATTCCAATCGGCAGGACTAGGCACAAAAATTAGATGATGCACTTTGGGCTTATAGAACTTCCTTTAAGACACCAATTGGTACATCCCCATATCAATTGGTCTACGAAAAAGCATGCCATCTTCTACTAGAAATGGAGCATAAAGTATATTGGGCAATAAAAGCCTTACATTTTGACTTAAAGGCGGTTGGTGAAAAGAGGCTTCTCCAACTCAATGAGCTTGAGGAATTTAGACAACAAGCTTATGAAAATGCCAAGTTATACAAGGAGAAGACAAAAATGTGGCATGACAGAAGAATTTTGAGGGGAGAGTTCACATCGGGATAAAAAGTGTTTCTATTTAACTCAAGGTTAAAGCTCTTTCCAGGAAATTTGAGATCCAGGTGGTCAGGACCTTTTACTATGACTCAAGTATGCCCATATGGAATTATGGAAATAGAAGATGGTGATCGAAAATTCAAAGTGAATAGGCAAAGGCTAAAGGAGTATAATTACGGTGCATTCAATACTTTGAAAACTATCATCACGTTTGAGGAACCAGCAGGTAAGTCCTCTTTCTCATAAAAAAAATAATATTAAAAAAAATATATATATGTAAAATAAATAAAAAAAAGGAAAAAAAAAGTTGATTTGGTTTTTGTCTAGCCAAAGACGTTAAAGAAGAGCGGCTATTTAGGAGGCAACTCAAAACTCCTTTCCTATTCTCTCATTTTTCCTTCCTACTCTATCTTTTTTCTTTCTTACTCACCAAAATACACTGCACTGCATTGAGTATTTTAGTTGTCATTAGTTTTATTTTAAGTTACCATGGAGGAATCTCTTGTAAAGCTTAAGAATAGGTTCCCCACTCTTCCCAAAGATGTGCTCATGAAGCTCTATAGCTGTCGACTTGAAAGGATGAAGATATTCAAGCATTTGGGCCTTCCTGAGGACATACGCTGGATCATTGAAGCTAAGGTATGTTTATCAGGTGAGTTTAATAATTCAGTTGTTAAACCATTACTAGGAATGGTAAGAAGTTCTTACTCTAAAAAGAGAAGAGCTAAAAGAATGAATGTCTGCTATAAATGTGCAAGGTGGACATGTGATCAAAACTGTAGGAGCAAAGGTATGTTTTCTATAAATCAAGAAGATAAAATTAAATTTATAAAGGATGGACTGAGTAAGGGGTCCTTGGATGATATCATTCAAACTCATGAGATGCATCCAAGTGGTGATGTTCATCGTATTCTTGATTTAGTGGATGTATTCAACCAAGAAAAATGGTGCTACTGTCTTGGGATATGACGTTAAAAGACTATGTTTGCCAATTTAAAAGAAAACTGGTTGGGAAGCAAATCCTTGATTCATATAAATCATTTGAGCCATTACTGGATGTAAAACTAGAGGAAGATGTGAGCCAAAATCACAACTACTGTACATAATCATGCTTTTATCTAATTTGTCCTATCTTTTTAGTAACTTTTGTCTAATCTGTTTTATCTTTTCAATAACTTTTGACTTTCTTTCCTCTTTTTGTTAATTTCTTCATGCAAATTATGCTGGTCATTCGTGTCAGAAATTCTTCAAACTTCTTTGAAAAATGCCTAATTTGCATGATATTGTTGTTGTTGTTTTAGTATTATATATGTGCGCTCTTTCACTTGTAAATATGCACACTTCCACTTGTAAGCACAAATGGTCCGAGAAAAAAGAAGAGAAAAAGGGTATCACACTAAAATGTAGGTTTAAATCTATCTACATTTTTGGTGAAACCGATGAGGGAAAGAATGGAGAGTTTCTAACTGCAACATAAGAACTAGGAAATGCATTAGCTTCTTGAAAGATCAATTTTGTATATGGGGGAGGCATCCAGGGCTTAAGGGGAAGTATGGCCATTACTGCAACCATTAAAGGAAGCAAGAGTTTGAGTGTAAAGGTAAAGGAGTTAGATGGTCACATCTTTTCCTTAGGACAAGAGTTACAGGTTTCCAACTTGTCGGAACATATGGGACGTATGTTCTACAAAGCTGAAGCTTTTATCTTTCTACTCGATGGTTTGGAAATGTTGGATGGGATTTCCAGCATCATATATTGGGCTAAGTTAAACTTTCATAGAAAGCCATTAGGATTGTTAAATGTTAATTGTTTTTATGATGATATGTTGTCTTTTTTTGATCATGCTGTGGAAACAGGATTCATACGCCAAGCGACTAACCATTCCTTAATTTCTGCCCCAACTGCTGATCAGCTGCTCGATCAACTGCAAACCTATGAACCTAAACCAGATATACTAGTCAAGCACATAGGTAGGAAATCTTTAGGTAGAAGTCAGAAGTAGGATCGAGATACCACTCTTCGATTGTAACTTTCCTTAATATCTTGGTTTTACTCTTAGCATTTTGGTTTCACTTTATTGTGTGTTTATGTTTTTAAAAAAATCTCTCTCTAAGCTCTATAAGACATTGGGGACAATGTCTGATTTTGGTTGGGAGAGGAGAAAACAATTATGTAGTTAGTTAGTAAAACCATTAGATGTATGGGGTGTGGAAAAAAATGGTAGAGTAAGGAGTTATTCTTAACTCCTAAGACGCATTTTATTAGTTCCATGTTTTTATTTAAAAGAAAAGAGTAAAACTAAAAAAAAACATCCTGTTTAAGTTCTTTGTAATGATCTTAAGAAGTATATAAGTTTTGAGTTTGGATCAATTGAATTCAAAGATTTTATAGCATGAATGAACAACTGATTGTTGCAATCGGTAATGAATTTTGAGATTGAATGAGTTGAGTTTGAAAGCCCTTAACCGTGAGCTTTTGAGCCTATAATGATTATTTCTCTTGTGTGTGATATTCATCTATTAAGTTGTCATTCTAGAACTTGCTTTAAATCTAGTTGAAATTACATCTTACATGCACATTCAAAAATGATAAAGGCATTCATTTTGTTTAGCCATAACCAAATAGCCAACCTTGTAATTATACCGTTGATAAGCCCCTTTGAGCCTAATTGACTCTTTCTTTTTTCTCAATCCATTAACATATGCTTTAATGATATATCAAATGCTTTTACCTAATTTGGAAGATTAGCAGAGTATCCAAAATCATTTTCAAATAAAGTTACTAGTTTATATTTTCGTTGATTCATGAATGTTATGATCTCTTTATTTTTCAATTATATTCTTACTTATGACTTGACACTTCTGATTTTGTTGGAAGCACTTAATGGTCACTCTTTGTCCGAGGACATCCAAGAGCTAAGTGTGGGGAATTTGAGAAGTAAAATATTTGCATATTTATTTTCCCTTATATGATGATTTTGTGGATGATATTTGAGCTCAATTTAATGAATTTGGGTGTAACTAATAAATAAATAATGATTTTGGCATGAAATAGAATTTCTTGAAAAAATACTAAATTAGACCCTCTTTCAATTTTCAGGCAATAATCGGAGCTTTAGATGTTAGATTAGGACATTCTTTATATGGATAAAAAGATAAGAAAAAGCTCTACAACTTTTATGTTGAGACCAAAACCTAGTTCTATCTTCAAGAGTTTCAAATTTTGCTTGGAAGTTGAGAGCGGGAATCATCTATCATTCTACCTACCATTCCATCTACCACTTCATCTTCCTTTTCACCTACTACTTTATCTACCACATGCTATCTACAACTTCATCTTCTTTTTTATCTACCATATTTCATCTACCACTTCATCTATCCTACTCCATTCTACCCTATATATAGCCACCCTCTCCTTCACATTTGACACAACCATTTTTTCATATCCATTACTTTCCTCTCTTCTCTACTTACACACCATTTCATATCCGTTTCTTTCCTCTCCTATCCACATACACCATCTTAGAGTTAATTTTATGCATTGTATTTAATTCTTGCATGCCTCCTATATGGAAGGCTCAGGTTGTCCTCCTTTATGGATGGTATAGATTGCCACCTACATGAAAGGTTTTACCTCTTAAAGGGATGTCTAGATTTTCTTCATTTTCATATATCTTTTGGTTGTATATTTATGTTTTAGAATTTAATAGTCAAGTTTTATGCAATATTTATGAATTTTTCAATTTATTTTGTTTTTGTTTTTAATTTCATATTGTGCTAAACTTTCATTTTCCTAGGGTTATGACGTAGCTTACTAATGACGGATTGAATCTTGACTTATTAAATCTAGTTTGAATTTCTCCTTCATGATTGAGTTTTAATTATTGTTCTTAATGCTTTCAATTGATTGGCCACCTTTTGAATGATTCCAATATGCATGTTGAGACCGAAAGGAGATGCAGGTGTATAGATCCTATAATTAAAACCATGACTTGCATATGAAAATAGGAATATATTCGTATGAGTTGTATAGTCTTACTGAGTTCCATAAACCTTAATACATAATTAATTGCTTAAATTTATATAGGAATATATTGGATTAGCAATTAATTATAGAATTGCTTGACCTTAAAAGAGGCTAGTAATTAAATTAGGGAAACTCGATTATCAATCATGTGGAATAAATTGGGTTAGAATAGATAAGTGATTCAATCCGAAATTTGTTAAGTGAAATCTGACCCCTAGGGCTTTTTCTCATAGTTGCTTTCATATCATTTGCACTCATATTTAATCATCTTTTATTTTGTACTATCAATCACAAACTAATCGATTGACTAAATAGAATTAAAATTACTCATTTTGGTACTTAATAATCAATCCTTGTGGGAACGATACTCTACTCACTTCTGCATTACTTGATTACGATAGTGTATACTTGGACTATTTAATAGACCATTTACACTCGTAACAATATTCTAGTACACTAGTTATTTGGACTAATGAGTATGTGATTCATCATCCATAGATCCTTATACTCATCTTGTTACTAAAATGCATTAACATTTGTCTTCATCCATTTTCGGGTAACTAGAGCCTTCTATTCAAATTCTTGCCTTGAAATTTCATATATTTCAAGACACAACTGTAATAAGCAAGATTATCTTTTAGCAAAGTCATTGTGCTTATATATATCTGTCAAGTTAAGCCATTTTGGGTAATTCATTTTCCATATGAATTTTGCACTTGGGAAAATTCTCCAACATGTTAACTCTGATGATTAACATGTTATCTTAGTTGAACTTCAAAGTGAAGCTTTCTAATATATATTTTATAGCTACTGACTTTCACCATTTTTAAAATGAACATTGATTATAAACATGTTTCAAAAATGATTTTTTGCATATATTCAAAATCTCAATTTTACAATGCATTGTCATGATTTGAAATAACATTTGAGATTTAAATTTGCATATTTCATTCTTGAAAAACTTGGTTTCATTCATGATTTATCCTTTCATAAAAGTAGGTCATTATGGATAGATTTTCTACTCTCTTTGATTCAACTTTCAAGGAGTACAACGAGTCTAAGATGTACAGAATCATCAGCTTAGTGAGCCTATAAGGATTCTTAACTACCATCCTAGTTCTATTTCTAATCTTCCCAAATTTATATGGTACATCTAAACTAGAGTTATAGTGAACAAGTTTAATAACTTCACTCACTTCATCGAGAAGAACTATATAGAAGGAGAGGAACACTGAAGAGATCATTGAAAACAAGAGGTACATATATACTTTTACAAGGCATACTCCAAAGACATACCCTCATTTATTATCTCTATTCCACAAGGCCAACAAGATATGATACCTAGGGCCAAATTAGCCCCTTGATAGGACTCCTATGGTTGAGAAGCTGCACATCCAAAAGGTAAATATACACTTGTTACTAGTAAGTGGTACTAGCAAAAGACAGAGAGTAGAACCTAAGGTATCAAGAGGTTATAAAGAACAATCGTTAGTTAAAGCTAGATCACCTAGAGCCACATTCATTGGATCCACCATTTAAACAAACTACGCTTCACTTGATGTTGCCAATCAAAAGCTTATTAAGGTTGTGAAGTTAGGAAGTTATGTACTATATCAAAATTTTAAATGTTGTTTACTTAACACTAGACCTCCAAGTGATTCTAATAATCACTCTAAGTGATTCGCAATCACTCCAAGTAATTCGCAATCATTCCAAGTGATTCACAGCCACTTTATTTAAATAACTAAATTTGAAAAGACATATTGTAGGGCTGTCAAATAAAACTAAGCTAAATGCATTATAGGGCAACTAACATAGGTCAATCTCTACGTGGAGCCTATATTTAGTTCCTAAGTAATCAAGTGTAAATAACAAATTAACCAAAGAGTATGGAATGTGAATTTCATCTATCTAAGTAAACTAAAGAACTACTTGTTTATGAGTTTTCCAATGTATAAAGTGAGTGTATGAGTGTAAATGCAAGAGATAAATGTCCTAAGTCATTGAGTCCACTAACCATCCTTGTCCAATTTTAATTCTAAGTTCTTCTCTTAACTAAGCACAAGGACTAGTACTTAGACTCAACCTTACTAATCATATGTCCCTAACTTCTCAATTTAATCTAAACATAGACTCAATCGATCAATTAGGAACACCTTGAAGTACTTAGCTTATGATAAATTCAAAAAAGATGCTCTCTACCACCAATTAATTCTTAGAAACCTAGCAAACAATTAATTTCAAGTGAATAGAGGAAAGCAATTGAATACCAAAAGAGTGCTATAGCTCAATCACAATCCATGAGTACAAATCTAACACAAGTATCATCATCTAGATTACATCAACCGATTAAATCCTCAGCCATATACACAAATAATAAACTCTAGCAACCTAGAATCATAATCTGCATATACATAGAGTAGAAGATGAAATTAAGATACAAAGAACTCCCCTAGTTGCTCAAGGACTCAGGTAAGCTTCTTAATTACCGTCAGTCAAAAATGTTTAGCCACTCAAAGCAGAAATTCTGACCAAAATGTAGCTGGAACTTCCTTGGATCATGGAGATGATTCCGGATGAAAAAATGGATGAAATAACCAATGAAAAATGAAGATGAATAGAACGATCGGTTATGGAGGAAGGAGTGAGTGCGAGATGGAGAAAACAAGTTGGAGAAGAAAGAACAAGCATCTCATCCCGGCAACATCAAACTCCTCCAAAGAACACTCTTTCCCTTTGAGTTCCACCTCCTTTTGGAGCAGCCCACCTTGCCAGACGCTCTTGCAAGCTAAGGTTTTCATAGAAAAAGAAGAAAGTGAGAGCTTGGCATCTGCTTTGATCATCATCACCAAATGCCTTTTAAAAACTAGAGAAACCTATACAGATTGAGTTGGGCTGAAACAATAGAGATTGATTTACAAACTCGGTTAAAATACAATGACAAAATAATTAATTTTCCCTAACTCATAAGTTTACTTCTACTAAGTTTTTTCTTAATTAAGTTTCTAGTTATATAGTATCAATTTGGCTGTTTTAATAACTAAAGGATATTGAGGTAATTTAACCAAAATTTTAAATTCCTAATTATGACACGTAACCTAATATATAATATATTTGGTTTAGTAACTCAAATTAGAATTTTGGTAATTCAACCGTTTTTATATAGGATTCTTCCTTAAAAAATGAAGCTTATAAATATGATAGGAGGGAGTATAAGTTAATTTCAACTAATTCTCATGTATTAAAAAAATGAAAATTAATTCATTATATGTATATTAAATTGATAAAATTTTGTAAGGACAGCCTTATGAAATTTATCTTCTCGAAATAAAAAAAATCTCTCCCCATTTATAAACCATTTTCACTTCTCTCTTTATTCTTTCTCTCCAACTAGAATTAAATAATGGTAAAATTAAAAAATAATCATTAATAAATTCTTTAAGTGAATATATATTCAGGTTAAAATAAATTATTCTACAAGGAACATACAATAACCACGAGATTGGTGGTACAGTGAAGGGGATGGGTATGGGCAGGGGTCCCAATGTCATGCCTAAAAGATGAATAATGTCTAATATAAGCCCAAACAATTTTGTATAGGACAAGAATAAGTTTGGTAGGGCGAGTTTTATTGTTTAAGTGATAATTTTCTAATTAATATTATATATACAAAAATTTTAATTATACTTAATAAGTATTATTAAAAACTTTAAATACATTCTATAATTTTACATATTGAGATATCTCAAAATAGATCTATAATTTCAGTCTCGAAATTATAAAAAAACAACTACCATATATCTTAATAATTACATGATAAATTATGAAGTAATATGTGTTTGTGTAAGAATATTGATTGATATAAATATGTGTAATTGTGATAAATACTTCAAAGAAATGAATTTTTTTTGCCTTTAATCTTAACTTTTTAATGCTTTATATCATCCATTCAAATCAAAAAACCATATCCAATGAGTTCAGATTCATGAATCATGCCACTATAATGATGTGAAATATATGAATTAATTCAATGAGTTCAAAACATTCACCCTTCATAGGATACCATATCTGTTCTGATGGAAATTAAAGACTTTTTGTGTCTTCCCCTAATACCTACAGCACTTTCTCCAATACTATCTCCTTTCAAAGACCTACTATAATAGTACAGACGTATGGAACAAAGACCTTACCATCCAGGAACTTCAGCGAAAATTTTAAATTTCATTTTCCCCGCCTACATTTTCAATTCCTCTATTTAATCAGTTTGATGGTCTTCTTCATTTGCATCTGCGGTCATGGCCCTCACCATATAAGCTGTCCTCTTCCACTATTATATTGATAAGGACCAGATTTATGCAATTCAACAACACCATTGTCTTCTAACATCTTAGGTAAGTGAACCCAACCTTACATATACACTTGATGTGACTTAGAATGACTGCTGTAATTAGCCCTTTACGTTAACATGCCATTGTTAAAATCTCTTTCCAGTCATTTATTCTTTATATGAAAACAATGACGTGGTGTACTAAAAGAATATTATTATTATTGACTGCAATAATGGTTGTCTATTATTTCGTTTTGACCTACACAGAAGAAACATATTACACTTATATGGATTTTAAGCCATGTTCATCAATGGAGAAAATGAACCACCTCACCATACTCCACAACTTCATTCTCAAGTCTACTCACATTGCCAAAATGAATGTACACCACACTTTTCTTCTACCTATAAGTATGCACAGGCAGCTGAATCTCAATTGGATCCTTCACCCAGTAGTCAAACTGCAGCACGACAAAAAAGAAGGGCTCGGGCTTTAAAAAATATCACCAATGTTCAGTCAAACTTATCCACATTTTTCCAAGGTACATTTATTCCTTACTTTGCCATTTATATCCCACATGACTGCTTGAAGTTGTTGTCAAACAGCTAATGCCAAATTGCATATTGGTCAGACCTAAATGCTAATAATGACTGCCTTGTGAATCATTTGCCAAAACGTAAAAGTGCTAGGCGCAGAGGGTTAGATAGGGCAGAGGCTATTGGGGCAGCACTGCAGACAAACAAAACTCCTTTATGTGAACAAGGTAAAAAAGTGTTTAGATGGAATTACTTTTTCTTCCAACCTACTGCTATAATATCACATTTTGTTAAAGTTTCCACACTTGAACTTGCATCTTACATAATATATAAAGTAAATGTGATTTACTAAGGTACACCATATTGAAATGAATGTAAAAATTACATAAGGAATAGTATGACGTCTGATATAATTTTTATGACATAGCCTTTTTCATTAAGTGTATTGCATATGATTTCTTATATGTCGAATTATTAGTACAAGATTGTTATGTAATACCTTTATCATTCTATGGTCCACCCTGCATGGCTTTTTTGTTGAAAAATATGATATCATGCTCGGGTACAATTTTAATTACATTTCTTATGTAACCCCAACTTTTTACTTTACCTATCATCTTCATCTGTGAACAAGTGTTACCACTGACACCATTGATTTGTAAAAATGGTTTTTAACAACATTGGCGTATTGGCAAATTTATTTCCAACTTCACCTCACCTATTCGATCTCCTTTTAAAATCTTTCACTATTGCAATGTCTTATTTAGTGCAGCCAGTAATTGTGTATAAACATTAGTATAGGTCACTAAATATAGCCTCATAGTACCTTACACTTTCTAATTTCTGTACCTCATTATTAAACTCTCATTGGTGCGCTTAATGGAATCAACTTGAGGGATCCCACAAGAAGTACATACAGGAACATTGTATTCAATTTTGAGTCGGAACAATCACAACATATACAATTTGATAGCAATGACGATTCTGCAAGTGGAGGTATGTACATCTTCCTATTGCACTATCACTAACATTATCAATGCCCTGGAAAAATAAGTACAGAATTATCAAATGACTCAAGTGAGTGTGTCATTCATTTCATCTATTCTTACTATACATAACCTTTAACAGATGAGTATGCATACCACATACTCCAGGAGCACCACCCACCTATAGTCAATAACATTCAAAACAAATCAATCCCAATTACGTATCTAGGTCCCCACACGAAATGACCATTGTCATTGTCAATTCTATTTATTTACATTGCTAACATCATAATGGGGAATAATTCAAAATGTGCCTTCATTTTATTTTAAACGAAGGGAACCAAATATACAGATGCAAGTATTGCAATGCAAAGCTTTGGTTTAATGAAAGAGTGAAAAAGGACACGAAGGGAAAAAATGTAGACATATTCTCATTATCTTGCTTGAAAGGGAAGGTTGTCCTACCTCCTCTCAAAATGCCACCACCGTTGCTACATACCTTATATTTCAATAAGGAATCCACCTTCTCCCATAATTTTCTCGCAAACATTAGGCAATACAACAATATGTTCTCTTTCACATCCATGGGAGGGAAAATTGAACATGCAATTAACTCTGGTGCCGAACCTTACACATTTGTATTATTAGGCATGAATTATCACACCATTGGCTCTTTAATGCCACCAGAAGGTGCCCGACCAGTTTACTGTCAACTCTACATCCATGACACTACTAATGAAATCTCCAACCGTATTGCAGCGGTTAGGTAGTGGCTATGACATTAAAAATATTTACTATTTAAAGCTTACTTTGCCCTCATTTCCTTTCATAATTCCATTTTACTTGTACTAACTACTTGTCTCTATTACATAGTACTCACAATTCTTCTTCGTCCTATTTAGCAAACACCAAAACGAAGATTCAATTGATGCAATCATTGTTCAGCAGATCAAGAATCAATTGGATCAAACTAATCCATATGTTCAACAATTCCGTATGGCCTCAACAGTTGTATCCAATTCTACCCCAACTCCATTGAAAATGTGCTTGATTGGAAGTAGATAGCATGATGGCCGGACATACAACTTACCATCTACATCAGAAGTGGCTGCATTAATAGTTGGTGACATTGATTTGGACTTTACTGTTCGTGATATTGTGTTGGAAACACATATAGGCAACCTCTAAAGAATTAATGAATTGCATCCTTCGTATTTGCCTTTGCAATACCCGCTACTTTTCCCTTATGGTGAGGATGGCTATAGAGATGATGTTCCATATAGAGAAGACACATTGATTGAAAACAAACCATATAAGAGAGTAAGCATTCGGGAGTTCCTTAGTTATAGATTAATGGTGAGGGAAAATGAATTGTCAACACTACAACAAGCGACGAGGTTGCTCCAACAATTAATCGTTGATGGGTATACTATGATGGAGTCTCAAAGATTGTTATGGAATAGGACTCACCAAAAAGACCTTCGAGCAGATCTATACCAAGGCTTATCAGATGCAGTTATAAGTAGTGAGAGAGATGCTTCTTTGACTGGGAAACGGATCGTTCTCCCTGCATCTTTCACTGGAGGTGTAAGGTATATGATCAGAAGTTACCAAGATGCAATGGCTATATGCAAAAAAATTGGTTATCCAGATCTTTTCATTACATTCACTTGTAATCCAGCTTGGCCTGAAATAACTAGATATTGTGAACAACTTCATTTACATCCCTCAGATTGCCCGCATCAAGTATCTAGAATTTTTGACATGAAGTTGAAGTCATTGATGAAAACTTTAAAGAATGGGAATATATCTGGAAGAGTTCGTGCAGGTATAGTCTCTACTAATGTTTTTTTTAATGCAAAATTTCAAGTTTTTTTCCCACGTATGCAACATTCTCCATATTCATTTCTCTTAACTAACTTATGCTAACCGTAGTAGTTTGTTCCATGTAACAGATATATACACCATTGAATTCCAAAAAAGAGGTTTGCCCCATGCACATATCCTCTTATTTCTAGATGCAAAAGATAAGATGACAGATCCTGAGTCAATTGACAAGATAATTTCAGCAGAGATTCCAGATCCAGACTTTTCACCAATGCTTCATGAGTTAGTAAAAAAATTCATGATCCACGGACCTTGTGGAACAAATAGACCAAATGCTCCTTATATGAAGGATAGAAAATGTAGTAAGTATTTCCCTAAGCGTTTCAATCAACATACGACCATAGATGAAAATGGCTTTCCCATATATAGGCGAGCCGATGATGGAAGAATAATTCAGTTAAAGGGTATCCCGCTAGACAATCGATATATCGTTTCCTACAATGCCATTATACTCTAACTCTTTCATGCACATATCAATGTTGAGAAGTGCAACTACTCAACTGCTATTAAATACTTATTCAAGTATATTAGCAAAGGGAATGATAGGGTTGTCGTCAGAATATTTGATAACAACAATGACAAGACTGTCAAGAAAGTAATAGATGAGATACAACAATATTACAATTGTAGCTATGTGTATGCTTGCGAAGCTTCTTGGCGGATTTTTATGTTCAACATCCATCATAGGTACCCTGCAGTTGAAAGACTTAGCTTCCATCTTCCGAATCAACAATTTGTTATTTATATGAGTACAGATGATGTTTCTGAGTTGGTTGACAAACCATGAGTTTGTGAATCACAATTCTTGTCATGGATAACAATAAATGCTATTGACACTTTTGCATCAACTCTTACATACTCTGAATTCCCAAACGATTATGTATATAAGACGGATAAACGCCAATGGAAGAGAAGAAAAAGAGGATTTGCTGTGGGAAGGATGGCTCACATGTCACCCGCAGCTGGCAAGCTATATTTCCTGTGAATGCTTTTGACACAAGTTCGTGGCCCATGTTCCTTTGATCATATAAAAATAGTTGCAGGTATTACTTACAAAACCTTCAAGGAGGCATGCTTTACACGGGGCTTATTAGATAATGATACTGAATATGTTGCTGCAATTAAAGAAGCATCTTGCTGGGCTTCAGGACATTCGTTACGGCAACTATTTGTCATAATGTTGCTATGTGCCTCTTTACAGTGCCCAGATTATGTGTGGAAAGAAACATCACAGTTGCTTTCTGAAGATATGCTATACATTTCACATAGGGATCAATGTTATTCAGGTACTCATAATTCGTACATATTAATCTGACCTATTTTTCATGTACTCTATACAACTTGTATCATTTTATATATGTTGTTACACCTAATTAGTAAAGCAATTTATAGGTGTACACATACCTGCCTATGCAAAAGAAGATGCTGCCCTCAAAGAGATTGATACCTTATTGCGTTCAAATGGGAAGTCATTGCATGACTTCAACAGTCTTCTAATCCCATCTAAAGTACCTACCATTGATGTCAACAACCACTTGATCGTTCAAGAGTTGTCTTATGACAGACATACATTATCATTACAAGCACACTCATTGGTGTCATCTCTTAATTCAGATTAAGAGTATGCGTATGATAAAGTCATGGCATCATTAGACTCCCCTTACGGTGGCTTTCTTTTTGTTTATGGGTTTGGTGGCACTGGAAAAACATTCTTGTGGAATGCATTGGCCTATACTCTTCACTCAATGGGACATATTGTGCTAACAGTTGCATCAAGTGGTATAGCAGCAACCTTACTACTATCGAGACGGACAGGACATTCACGATTCGCAATACCCATACATATAAAAGAATTTTCAGTTTGTTCCATATGGCAGAATTCACCATTAGCAAATTTGATAAAGCGTACAAAGTTAATAATCTCGGATGAAGCACCTATGGTCCAGCGGTATTGTGTAGAAGCATTTGATAGGACTTTAAAGGATATAATACATTGCAATCTTCCCTTTGGTGGCAAATGCATTGTTATGGGTGGTGATTTCAGGCAAATACTTCCTGTCATTCCTAAAGGTTCATGAGCAGCTGTTGTTAATGCTTGTATTACCTCCTCCAGGTTATGGCAACATTGCACTCTTCTTCGATTATCAACAAACATGCGCTTGAACCAATCTAATGACACGATTGAGAACAAAAAAATTGAATGGTTCACATGATGGTTACTAGATGTTGGCATTGGTAATGTAGGAGACCCTGTTGGTGGTGTTGCTGAGGTACAAATCCCCAATGAAGTGTTGCTTCCATTTTGTAATGACCCACTTAATGCAATTGTTAATGCAACATATGAAAACCTTCAGGACAATCTAACTTGCAATGATTACTTTAATGACAGAGCAATCCTTGCACTGACCATCGACATGGTTGGAAAGATAAATGATCACATGTGTTCTTTGCTACCAAGTGAGGAATATGAGTTCTTAAGTTGTGACTCAGTTTGCAAGTCAACAGAAGACTCTGACTCTTTCGACAACTTATACACAACTGAATTTCTGAACACCATAACTTCTTCTGGTTTGCCACCACATAAGCTCGTATTGAAAGTTTGAGCTCCTATAATGCTTTTGAGAAATATTGATTAAGCATCAGGATTGTGCAATGGCACACGTCTTCGCATTACGATGTTAGGACAGAAGGTTATTGAGGCAGTTACTCTTAATGGTTCAAAACCAAATGAGAAGGTTCTCATCCATAGAATGAATATGAATCCTTCCGAGTCTCGATGGCCATTTCGCATGCAACGGAGACAGTTCCCCATTACACTTTCATTTACAATGACAATCAATAAAAGTCAAGGACAATCATTGCGTCATGTTGGCTTGTATTTGACCAAACCAGTTTTCACTCATGGTCAATTATATGTTGCACTTTCTAGAGTGAGAAGCATGAATGGTCTGAAGATTGTTGTAGGAGATGATGGTTCAGGGTCAAGCAACACCACCAAGAATGTTGTGTTTGAGGAAGTTTTTAGAAATGTTAATGTTAATGCCTAGGTATGTAAACATGATGTGATACAGTGTGCAACTCACAATTACGTTCATCAATTATTTGGAAGTTATCTTTCATGGTTTTATGTTCTTCCATTTTTCTTCTGCTATGCGTACATGCTCTTAATGGTAATGCCAACAATACATGTCACAATATTTAATATCTTTGTTGTTAAACAAACTTCTTCCCATGCAACACACGGGAAAACCTGGCTCGTTATATATTATATACTCCTATGTACTTAATTAAATGTATGAGCATACTTGAAAATGACATTTGAAACCTCTTAGTGTCCCATTCCATGAATCAATATAGTTGGCAAAATAAAAAAGGAAAGAAAAGAAAATAATCAATCAATTAAAGACTAAGTAAATGCCCTTATTATATTAAAATACCAACCAGTTTTCTGAAATTACATTTTATTCTTTGACAACTCCCAATTGAAATAAGTTTATATCACATGAATGTAAAGCTCTCTCATGATAAATTTATAATCTTAGGACGAGTCTTTAAAGACAACAAGCACCAAAATATACTGAACCAACCACCATTGTTTTAAATATTATTAGTTTAATTTTTATTAATATTAACGTAAAAAATTATTTTTTTATTCTATTTTGTATAGTTGATTTATTTCCTTGAAATTTGTTTGTTATTTTAAAAAACAAAATCGAATCCCCCTGTAAACATGCGACTGAAGCTAATTATTGAGAAAAGATAAAAGTACAGTTAGAGATTATTGATCCAATCCAGGATGTACTTTTGAGTTTCTGAATGGAGAAATGTTTGAGCATGTCATTGTTGAGTAATAACAAAGGCATACATGCAAGTATTAAGTCTGTGAGAAGCATATTTTCCCCAAATGTACCCTTCTTCGTCATTTATAGAGGATGAGTGAGAGAGAATTAGTCGGACAATCAGTTATAATTAACGTAGAGACATATAATCAATCAATTAGGGATAAAAATGAAAAAAAGTAGGGGACAATTACAATGAAGTCCCACACAAGAGAAAAAAATGAAAAAATGGTCCCTGAAGTTATTAATGACAAGTCGAGGAGTGTCCATTAACAAGTCGAGGAGCTTACACTGACAACTTCAGGGACCATTTCTTCATTTGTTCTCTTGTGTGGGACTTCATTGTAATTGCCCCAAAAAGTAGACATGTTAATGCACTTTTTATTGTGATAACCCAAATTTCGATTATTTTTATCCCTCAACTTTACAGAATTATAGTTGAGATCCTAAACTTTATGAAATTGTGCATCTGGCAAAATGTTTTGTGAAATTCAGTTTTACCCCTAAGCTTTCACAATTTACTTTTTTGCCTAAAAAGTTTCTGAAATTTGATTTTTGCCCCCTGACCTTTCACGTTATTATATGTTAGACCCTCTACTTTGTGAAATTGAACTTTTGGCCTAATATTTTTTGAAATCGTGCTTTACCCCTAAACTTTCTCAATTTTCTTTTCTTCTCTTGGACTTTCCCAAATTTTGATTTTGGCGCAAGACTTTCTAAACCAAGACGGCCTAGCATATAATAGAAATCCCCGAGACTTGTCTAAAATTTGAAATTTCTCAAGTTTTGCAAAATACAATTGCAGCCCCTCAACTAAATTGTCCAAAATTTTGCCAACAAAAATTTGCAATTTGAAATTTCATTTTAGATTTTCATTTGCAATTGCAAAATTTCTGAAATTCGATTTTCATCCCTCAACTTTTACGGAATTGCAATTGAGATCTTAAACTTTTGAAATTGCAAATCCGGTGAAAACTTTTGTGAAATTTCACTTTGACCCCTACACTTTCTCAATTTACTTTTTTACCTAAAAAGTTTTTAAATTTGAATCTTGCCCTAAACTTTAACTTAATTATATTTTTGGCCCTTCACTTTGTGAAATTGAACTTCTGGACAAATAGTTTTTGAAATCGCACTTTTATCCCTTAACTTTCTCAATTTTCTTTGTCCCCTTGGCATAACTGAGGCACTAAATTTTTAAATTTTTGGAATTTTAAAATTCACTTTGCCATAAGCATTTCATAAATTTCTGTTATGAATACGGCCAACAACCAATGTTATTAAAATTGGACCGGATGGGTCGGTTTGAGTAAGAAACTGGAAAACTGGTGGTCCAACCAGTCCAGCCTATTAGGTTTGACCGATTCAACATTTTTTAATTATAAGAAAATAATTTAATTCGGTTTTCTTTTTATTCAGAGTTTCATATATATAACCTTGAAATCTTCACTTCTTCCCTTGGTTAGCTTTGATTTTATTTTGATCTGACCCACAAACCTTTGACCCAGTATCTCGACTAGTTTAGTGGTTGGTCCATGTTTAATAACCGTGCCAATAATAGAAATCCCCAAGACTTTCTAAAATTTGAAATTTCTCAAATCTTGCAAAATATCATTGCAGCCCCTCAATTAAATTTTCCAAAATTTTTCCCATAAAAAATTTGCAATTTGAAATTTCATTTTCACCCCACAAGGTTGATCCTAATTTGCCAAATACAATTTCTCAAAATTCTGTTTACCTAAAGAAACTTCAATTAAGTCCCATCTGTTGAACATTCTTAGCAAGTTGGGAACTTGTGGCTGAATCTTGTGGGGGGAGTTTCTAAGAAGATTGACATTGAATGAAGGTCGGAGTCAAATCTTGCGTGCCCAAGAACCCTAAAATTGATGGATATGATCGAGAAAGAAGAAAGGTGATGGTGGATGATCTCATGGATTTCCAATGGAATGGATGGTGAGATCCAAATTTCTCTTTTAAATGTTATATCTTCTGCAGTAATGCCTGACCTGCTTACTGTTAATTTGTTTGGCAAGTTGTATATTTTGACTTTAATATTATCTGCACTTATATCACTACTTACTAAACTTGAGGACAATATTGGTTCAAGCTCACTTGGAGTCAATTGTATCAGGACGTGGGATGAGTGGGAATGCTGTGTCAACATGTATCTCCTAGAAGTCAATTTACCTCTCATTTTGTTAGAGGATTCTTCTTTTTCGTAGGTCATTATGGCACCAGGGAAGATCTCGCGCAGCTGCAGCAAGATTTCATGGAATGCAATGTTTGTTTGCAGGGTATATCCGTTCCTCAATGGTTTAGAAGCACTGGATTTTTGTGTATTTTTTATGGTTCAGCTAAAAGAATTGGATCATGTTAAACTTGTCTCCTTAATAGCGCCATAATTTGATCGTTTGAGTTACTGGCGTGACATGGTTGCTTGGAATGCTAAGTTTTGACCAGCTATGCTCATACCATCCATGCTAAGCTTAACAATGTATACTTTTAGAGATGTAGTGGAGACAAAACCAACTAAATAAAATTGTAGATTTCATTCTCTTGAGTAATGCTTTTGAGGTTTTAAAGGGGATTTAAGATACGCGATCCTTTGGCATTTGCATAATATTTGTGTGTTGTCACAACTATGGAGGAGGAAGGCACCCCAACCAGACCACCTGACGATTCAGGTACACACTTCATTGTAAATTCAAATGTGGTGGAACACATGAAATATTAAATGCAACCAAATAAATGATCATGTAACAGTATGACTGTATAATATTAATTATGTCAATAATGCCATTTTAAATCCATGTCACCGGCGGATCAGGAAAATGACTTTGATTTAGCATTTAAACATGAATTCTGATTTGTACTTTCCTGATTCCTCTTCTTACTTCTACAATGATATAACAGTTTACCCACGAGGACAACGACGTTAAAATTTAGAATACATATTATGAAAACTATAAATATGATATAATGTATGAAGGAATGGTGAATGGATTAATTTTTCTGTAGCTCATGTAATAAGTCACGAATGATTAAAACAACTAGTCCTAATGAATTGACTTTGTTAGAAAATAGGTTGAGGAACATGTTTTACATTTTTCATGTGCCTTCTACGTTAATGGTGTTGGTGGCAAATCCTAAATTGTCATACAATTCAGTGGATCTTCCATGTCATCTCTAGCGACGTGCAGAACTTGTTGAGGGTATCACCTAAAAATAAGAGAGTTGATTCGAGTCGTGCCCAAGGACATTATCCTTAAAACCTATTCTTCAACTATCAGTAGATAAGAAGTGGAACTCTCCAGGATTAAATGAACCCTTCCTGTAAAGACAGGATGACTAGAACTACAAAAGATAATATAACTCAATAAGGTAAAACACAAGAGGAGGAAAGAGAAGTTGCTTGAAAGCTTAGAGCTGGATCCTCAAAACTTTGGTCTTATGCCCTTTTATAGGCCACAGGATCATCACAACATTGGGCACACTTAAATCTTTTAATGACAATTAACTCGTCAGTTAATGCACCAAAATACAATTAAATGAGTGGTTACATAACCATTAACACACTTAATGATCATTAAAGATGTCGGTTACAAACATTGAAAACTCATAAAAATTATCAGAGTGACATATTGGTTAGATGGATGTTTCCTATAAAGAGTGCCCAATACCATGTTTAACTCGCATATGAGGGAGGGGAAAATTGCTGGATTTCAACTATGTTTTCGGTGGCCTGTTATTGTGCGAGTAAGCCTGTTCTTCCTTTTGGCCCATTTATTACTAGCCCAATATCACTTGTTATTACTGGGACTCCACAATCCCATACAATGTAGGACTCTTCTTTTGACACACCCACACACATTACTTACAACATATGGTACCCGACATGCTCACCAACCTCGCAACACGTGGGTTACTATGTCTTGTCTCAAACGATAATAATATCCCTATTTCTACTATTCCTTACGATAACATTTCTACTATGCCTTGAATTTTAGTCTTTGGCACCATTTTATATGACGTTTTGATGGCGGAATTACGAATACCATTATACCAATAATAAAGCTATTAAATACAACTTGAAATCTTAATTTCTCACAAATAAAAAGTAGATAAGGGAGAGAGAAAATATATATTTAAGGAGTGTAAATATTGACGGATAATTTTGGAATAAGATTTATTAATGAATCATTCTTTTCTGTAAAAAAAATCTTATATTATAAAACACCAAGCACTCGAGAAAAATATCCTATAAATTGGGGCAAAAGCAGAAGTACTCCTTTTTCAAAAGAAGAAAGAATATTTAAAAAAAAAACTGTTAAAAGAGATAATAAAAGTCTGTTGTTATTTGAATAAAAAACCATTGCTTAATAAAGAAAGAAAGAGTATTTGAGATTATCTGGATCATAATTAATGTTATAAATAGTGTAAATTATACAAAAATAATTAAAATTTAAAAATTTAAGTGATTTGTTTTTTAAAAAAATAAAACATCAATATCATTTATATATACAGACATGCTAATGCACACACACTCCCTTTGGAACTTATTATAAGGCACTTCTAAAAGATATGAATACTCCTTATTATAAGTTAAAAGATGCGTGTGAGCAGTGTGTGATTTCCAGCTTTCCATCCTACTAAATACAGTCATTAACTAAGTGAGAGAATATAATACAGACGTGAAGTTTTTTTTTATTTAAATACGAATAAAATTGCAAAATTAATTCTATTTTCGGACAAAGCTAATGATTTGAGCACATCTTCTTAATTCGGGTGTAGTAGTTACACGAAGATACCTTATAATAGGGACAGGTAGAAGTAATTTGAGAAAGAGGCTGAATTTTGCAGCTGAATGTTGTTTTTATTTCTAATCTTGTATAGTGATCAGTCGGTGAATCATAATAGCATCGTTTTTTGATTGTTTTCCAACGAATTCATCGAATCTTACGTGTAGACGCATCTCTTCACAGTTGACGTATATTGTTAATCGTTTTTCAGCTTTCTGTTTCCTCTTCCTCTATATATGTATGATTCATTCCCATCCCTCCCATAACATAAAATACAACAAAAAAAATAAATAAAATAAAATAAAATACAACAAAAAAATGAGGTCCTCAAATCTCAATATCTTAACCATTTTCTTCATCATCTCAACCTTGTCTTGCATTTGCCTTGCCCGAACCACTCCTCAAGACTTCCTTCGAGTTCACAATGAAGCTCGAGCCCAGGTCGGTGTGGGTCCTCTCTCCTGGAACAGCACCCTCGCCTCCTACGCCAAGAAGTATGCCAACATAAGAAGCCATGACTGCAAACTCGAGCATTCGGATGGCCCATTTGGCGAGAACATTGCCGAGGGCTACAAAGACATGAAGGGCTCTGATGCCGTCAAGTTATGGCTCACCGAGTTGCCAAACTATGATTATGATTCCAATACTTGCGTCAATGATGAGTTCCTTCACTATACTCAGATCGTTTGGCGAGATTCTCATCATCTCGGGTGTGCTAGGGCCAAGTGTCCCAATGACGGGGTGTTCGCTATTTGCAGCTATGATCCACCAGGCAACGTTATTGGCCAAAGACCATATTGATCCGAATACACACGCTGAAACAACATGTTCATTGTTTGTAATTTGGACAACTTCTATATTTATATTTTATAGTATATTCAATACATCCCCCTCAGCTTCATCGTTGGAAAATTAAATTGAAATCATGCCCGGCCTATTAGGTGTGATTATTCAATGATGAGGTGTACTGATAAATGGCAATTTATAATTAGCAAAAATATTCTGAAGTTTCGTTTTGCTCTTGACAATTTATGAAAAAAATGGAATCTGATGATTACTCATACGCCCCACTGCTTAAAAACTAGTTAACCTATTTGCAGATAATAAGAAAATTGTACTGTTATGTTAACTATGTATTTGAAAAAACAAAATATGTGCGGATTTTTATAAAATACTATTTTTCATCATTATCATGCGACGTAACTTTCCCTTTATGTAAACCCCTTTACTGTGTATGTGCAATCATAGGGTAGTTTAGGGGGAAAAATTTAAATTTGAGAAACAATGTGGATTATATTAAACTCTTGCATTTTGGAATTAGGATCAAAGTAAATCCTTAACTACCTCCTATATATTTATTTAGGACTAGAGAGTACAATTACCCTATACTTCAGATGATTATAATATCCCTAACATGAAAATATCTTAAACTGTTCATTCTCAATTTTCAATTGTTTCTTTTTTTGTATATATTAATAATAAAAAAACAAATGTTCAATTTTAATTTATTTAGTTTTTAAAAAAAATATTTAAATTTATTTAAAAGATTTTGTGTGTATATGGGGATGGGGAGGATAGAAGATCCCCTTACTTTATAGGATATGTAGGGATGCAAATTAGGTGTGATCTTTATTTATTCAATTAATTAATTAATCACACGTTTGACATTAGGGGTTAATTTTATTGTCAATTCAGTTGTCATGAAATGAATGAATTAAAAAATCCACAATTATTAAGGGAGCACTTTTTAAAATAAGAAAAAGGCTAAAGTATACAAAACTACTCTGTACTTTGTAGTAGTTGCATATTGTAATATCCCAAAATTTAGTAAAAGGCCTATTTTCCCAATAAAAATTTGAGGAACAATAATTAGATAATAAGTTAAATTATGAAACCTATGAAATTTAAGGAATCTTAAATTAGGCAAAGGGGAAAAATAAAGGCCTAGGTGTGTAATTAATAGGATAAAAATATACCTATATACACACACATTTAAACTTACCGACACACTCACACCACACCTGTCACTTAATATATACCTCTCCCATCATTGCTAGACACTTGCTTCACACACACACACACTCACACATACACAGACATTCACGTACAAGCATTCCACACCACACACACATTCAATCAACTCATTACACACACATACACCCCTATTAAATAAACCATATCAGCCTCCTCCAACTCCCATTCATGTTCTGCAAGTCAGCTGGAAAACAGAAAAGAAAACAAGATAAATCGAATTGTGAAAGAGAGAACGAAAGAGTGATACCGGAGGAAGAAGGAAGCTCCAAACTTCACATGCAACACCATAAACGTGTATAGGTGAGTCTCCTACACATTTATCTTTGTTTTCGCATTGGATTTGAGTGGTTTTCTGTGGTGGTTTTGGCTGGAGTTAAGAGAAAAGTCGCCTGAAAAATTCTGTCAACCAAAGAATTTTAAACCAGTGATTGTGTGATGATTTTGGGGTGAATTTTGAAGTTCTTTGGTTCTGAAATTTGATCATTAACCTCAGGACATATGTGTAGGAGAGTATAGAGTTAAAATTCATGAGTTTTAGAGTATAAATTCATGGTTGCATGTTAGTTTTCTTCACCCTGTTTTACTATCTGAAAAACAGAGTATCTACTGAAAAGTTGCAGAAGCTTAAACAGAGGCTATAGATGGAGTTTTTCATTGGGTCTTTTTGTATAGCAAATCTAGGATGTGTAGTTGATGATAGAATCAAGAAGAGTACAATTTGGAGTGAAAATGAATGAGTCCTTGATTTTTAAAATCAGACTATCAAAACTGACATTTTTGCAAGATAGTCAGCTTTGTGTTGAGTTTTGACCAAACAAACCTTATCCAATGACTATGAAAATTTTACAAGAATATAGTAGACATCCATAGCTTTAAAATGAGTCAAAGAATACATCAATTGGATATCTGTAGAGAGAGTTATGATTTTTGAAATTTAAGTCAGAAATACGGGAAATTTTGGATGTCTAGGTTCTGGCAGTAGGTTGTGTTATGTTTTTGAATAATATAATCTTGTCAAATGGCCATGAAAATTTTCAGAATAAAAGTATACATTCTAAGCTTTAATTTGATATATAATTGGTGTTATTTGGATTAGTATAGTAAGAGATGAATTTTTAAAGCCAGGCATTGAATGTGGAACGTTTTTTTGATCAATTATGCTGTTCAATGATTCTGGGAAATTTAGCCCTATAATTGGAAGTGGTTAATATTTTTTCCTTAAAGTAGACTTAATGAGGGTCACATAGTCACATAGGACTTTGAAGCACTGCAATTGGATTTTTCTATATTTGGTTATGATTTTTCAAAGTTATGCCCTGTTTCTAGAATGCAATTTGGAATAGGGGAAGCTTTATTAATTTCTGGGAAAAATATGTTATTAGTGGCTAGCTTTGGGTATTTTTTCATGAACATACATTTAAAGAGCTTCATTTAGGGTTTGGAATCAATCAATTTGGATTTTCCTAGAATTAATTATGAATTTCCAAATTTGATAGAAAATCTGTAAGTTTTCTGGAAATAGTGAAATTGCACTATGCATAAACTGTGATAACTGCATTAGATAACCAGCAGAAGTTGATTTAAAGGTAGTGATAGTTCAAGTAATACTTAGTTATTTGTAACTTTAATTTATAGGAATTTGCAATAGCCCAAGCCAGAAATTAGGACCGACAAAGGAATTGAGAAAGGAGTCAGGTAGTAACGTTTTCTTGTATATACTATGTGATTATTATATATTGAGTATGTCTTTCCTATAACATGAGCATCGTTTCTTGGACATGTACATTGGCTTAGTTGTGGTATGGGACTCAAAGGAGGCACAGAGTTCAGCCAAGGTTGCAAATAGTCTTTGGCCTTGGATAGTGTACACACAACATTTTATCATGCATAACAGTTGTTATTCTCTGGAAATTCTTGTATTTCATCACATTTTTCTTATATATTTGTGGTTTTAAACTAAAATTGTGCATAAACTTTATACATATGAAGGAAAATGTGATGTGTTGAAAATACTTGAAAAAGTGTTAGGTTGTTAGATATATCTCTATTATAACAATAAACCATCCATTTAATCCCTAAACTTCAAGTGAGTGCACAGCGATATACAAGCAGTTTTGATATATAGTTTGATTGAAAAAAGGGGTGAAATATATGAAATTTCACAAATTTAAGCCTTTGCTTGGAAAATTATAAGAAAAGATCTTTTGAATTGGTTAAATTGTTTGTTTAGGATTGCATAAATGGTCCTATGATTGGATAGCTATTTAGCATTATGCTTGACAGGAAATTGTGATTGATATGCCTTGTTGAATGAGTTATAATGTTGGAGTGAGTTTTTAAGGAATTCTCTTGAGCATAATCTTGCACTATTGGAGTCAAGGATGTTTTGAAGGCTTTTGTTGAAGAAACTCTTGGTAAACTAGCTTATATACCTATTTTCAAAGATACAATTTCCAAATCTACTTTAGAATTTTTCAAAGCTTATGGTGCATCTCATATGGTTTTGAAAAATGATCTAGGCATTTCGTTAAAAAGCGTTTGAGCCTTTCAAGCTATCCTGCATTGTTATTCTTCCATTTTGAACCCAATTTTGAGCCTTTATAGAAAAACCAATATAAATATTCTTATTGAAAACCAATTCACATCCCCAACCCCTAACCTGAAAAACCATGATACACCCTGCTTTTAGGGAAAAAAAAATTGGTTTGATGCGTGAAAGGGCAAGTTGTGAATATAAAATGTGTAAAGTGTTGAGGGCTGAACAAAGTGTACAGAAGCCAAGCTAGTTCAATTTTGTTGGAAAAAAAGAAGAAGAAAGGAAGTTAGTTCATTTATCTCAAAGTTTTTGTATTTATTCCGTTTCCCCCTTCCATTCAATCACCCTAAACCCATGGCCACATTACAAGCCTAAAAGTCCTTTTGATTTTGATACCATATGAGGTAACTTGTAAGTAGAGAAGGATGAAAAGAGGATAGTGAAGTGGTAGAGTTGAAAATTTGTACATGAGTTGGAGTATTATGTGTGACTGAGATAGAATCCGGAGAAATGTCGTTTGATTCCAAACACACACCCACACTCAAAGGACTCTTGAAAAACTTGCTTAAAGATTATAAGACATTCATCTTGGTATATTCTCTCAAGTTCCTGTTTCGTGTGATCTTTAGAGCAATGAATGAGGGCATGAACATATCTGCAATTTAGATAAGCAATTTATGAATTCATGTTACATGCGTGAATTTGCTTGAGGACAAGCAAAAGCTTAAGTTTGGGGGAGTGTTATTCTCTGGAAATTATTGTATTTCATCACATTTTTCTTATATATTTGTGGTTTTAAACTAAAATTGTGCATAAACTTTATACATATGAAGGAAAATGTGATGTGTTGAAAATACTTGAAAAAGTCAAATTTTGAGCTAGATGTATAGGGTTTTAGATTAAATTGAAGAAAATTTGGAAAACTCATAAAATCCTTCTCTTTGTAGGAGGATGATGACAAGAAATGGAAGCTTACATAGATCCTTGAGGTGGAGAAAAGAAGAACAAAAGCCAAAAAGAAAGATCAAAGTAGCTTGAAGGTGCCCCCAGTTGCTTTTGCTACGCCATAGCGAAGAAAAAGCGAAAACACATAATAAATAGGCCCTTCTGACCGCGTAAGCTGTGGGTTCGCTATAGCGAAGCGAAAGCAACGTTGCGATACTACAACTGTGCGTTTTTAAAAACTGATGCTTCAGCTGGCTTTTTAACCTAATGGGGGCGCCGAAATGAAGGGATTCTATAGAAGGAAGAGCTCAAGAACCACAAGGAGGCTTCTTGGAGAGCTTGAGGAGAATTTTTGTGCTTCTTGGAGGAGATTCTTGGAGAAATTCAAGATTTTCCTCTCTTTTTCTGGTTTTCCCCCCTCTTCTCTCCCCATTTGCTGATATGGTTATGAGTTTTGTGTTGAGTTTTTGGTTTGTATTGATCAAGAGTAGCTAGAACTCCTAATTGGGATTATTTTTACCCATTGTATGGATTGAAACTATTGGATTATCTTGCTTTTGTTGGTTAATGATTATATGTGCTGATTTTTCTCTATCCTTAATGCTATCTTGTGCTTGATCACCACATGATTAGAGTTGTTCAATGGGAAGATGCTTGAGAGAGCTATTTTGATTGTAGAACTTGAGAAAAATCATGCTAGACTTGAAGTTTAGGGATTAAATGGATGGTTTGTTGTTAGAATAGAGATATATCTAACAACCTAGCATAGTCAAGAGAAGGCTTGCTTTGGAAAGATGATTTACATTAATTGTAAACAAGAGATTGAATATTTTTAATGAGGATTAAAAATCAATCTTGACTTGAGAGAGCTTGATTGATGATTTTAGAACCTTTGACTAGCATATAGACTCATTTAATCAACATAAGTGGATATTTGCTTAGTTTCATGAAATACAATGGGGAAGAAGTAATCCTAAGTTAATATCTCTTGAAGTTAGACCCAATTTCCCAATTTTCACTATTTTCCTTTGTTATTTTCATCAAACTTCTTTATTTAGCTTGATTAATTTCAAATGATTCCATTCAACCTAATTAAGAACATGGTTAAATTAGTTAACTCGCTTTTGTCATAGTCCTCGTGGGAACGATCTTGACTTATCACTTTATTACTTGCGACCCGTACGCTTTCGGAAGCTAAATGGCGAACAACAGTCTATCATCTTACATAACATCATGTATTGCATATTTATTATTTCATTTTATATGTCGGAAATGCATATTACTACTGAGATTCACTCGAATCTCACCCTTTTTCAAACTGAAAAACATTCCAGCAGAAGTTAGTGGCTCAAAGGGAAAGACAGGGGTTACCGGTGCATAGAGTCCTGGTATATACCAACGCTACTGTGGTTTTCTATATTTATATTTTTGCTTTCTTTTGAACACTCTGTACTTGTGTGTAAATAATATTTTCAAACCCTATAGAGATTTCCTATAATGTAATCAAGCACTTATTATCAGTATGTTCCCACTATTTATGTATGCCTTAGGGAATTGTGCACTTCATACTCTATGAATATCAAAATGTTAAGGGGTTTGACACATATAACCTCCCTGATATTTCTAAATTTAAATTTAACCGCCTTAATTGTTAACTTTTAGAAATTGATAATATTCTAGCACATTTTCTTTTCTTTTTAAACATTTTTGGATCCAAATTGTGCATAGAAAGAGTTTATAGAAGAAAATGAGCAATTCAAAGTATCAAGCAAAAGTTAAAGACTTGAATATAAATCATATGATTTGTGCCTCATCAAAAGAAATGAAGAACTTATAAATTCTCTTTCTCTTGTAGGAGGATGTAGAGACAGTACTGGAGCTAGGAAAGGGCCATTGAAGTGAAGGAGTTGACAAAGAACCACCTAAATTGGAAAGAGATCAACTGTACAAGATGCCTTAGCAACTAACATGGTTGCTGAGGCGAACAAGGAACCTAAAGGAAGTCAAAGTTTATGTGACATTTGCCTTAGCATATAACATGGTCACCGAGGCAACTAAGGAAAATGAAAGTTTTTGTGGCACATGCATCAATGACTAACATGTTTGCCGAGGTGACAAGGCAAAAAAAATAGTTGTTGTTTCAGTTGCCTTGAAGACTGACATGGTAGCCGTGACAAACGCAGAAAAAGTATAGTTGTGTGTTTTGAAAACTGACACATTAGAAGGTAATAAAACCTAGGGAAACATGACGCAAGAGACCACTCTGCACTCTGAAAACTTGGAGCATGAAAGTAGGGAGCTTGGGAAGGAGTTCTTGGCAAGTTGGGAGCCTTGAGTGGTGATTCTAAGACGCATCTTGTTCGTCCTATATCCTCCTCTTCACCATTTCAGCTTCAATCCTGAACCATCATCATTCCACTTCTCCTCTTTTCATCACCGAAGATCATATCACTCCATTATTCTCTTGTTTGTCATAGCATCATCATTCGCATCTACTGTCACTCTCATTTTCTAACAGAACCCATGAAATTCATTTTGCTCAGACTCTCATTCAATTTCCATGGGTATTAAATGCTTTGAAGATATTGTGGCTACTGTTAACATCATGACAGGCTGATTTTCATTGATTCTTGGTGGTGAAGAGTTTCTTGAGCTTATTGGACTACAAAGGGGAGTTTTGTTATCATTCCATTAGTCTAGAATCATGTATTTAAATTGCCTAGTTTTAGGAATTATTGTGTATGATTCTGGAACTGAGATTGGTGTTAATTGTCTCTGTTGATTTGATATTTGTGATTGGATTGGATTTTCATAGCTTGTTGAATTTATATATATATTTTCTTATTGATTCAATGAAATTATGTTCTATTTTTTAATTAAAATCCCTAAGCCACTATTTTTTTTCTTTTCCATAAAAATGATGAAGGAGTGAATGGAAAGGAATTTGGAATTGGAAATATGAATGATGAAATGAATCTTGGTGACAAATTTGGTGGCTTTCCTAGCTCCTTAAAATAATTTGGGAGTTACTTTTGCATCAAGTCAAATTAAAAACTTTAAGCAATCGCATTAGGTCTAATCTACCTAATAAATGACTAGTCCTACAATTGTATTCCTAGTCACCTCTTAGGCAAATTGTTAAAAAACTCACTTGATGTGTATTGAAAATGAATTAATGCACTTGGTTCCTCTTAATTGAAAGCACAATCGTGACATTTAAATTAAATCAAATCCATCACATAATCTAGATATCATATAGAATGTATAACTTCATTAATCCAATAGGAAAATAAGTTCAATAAAATTCAAATGCACTAATACCAAATTCAACACAAGATATTAACCAACATAGACAAATAATCACTCATCTAAGTTTCAAGACATACATATCCCAATATAAAATTTAATCCACAAAGACATAATGTATAAATTGAGAAAATGGAAAATAATAAACTCCACTCGTAAAACTTTGAAGCTCTAGGCACTTCTTTTGCTGCCAAGACTCACTGGAAAATTAGCTTCTCATTCTACTAAACTCTACCAAAGCTTCTTGAAAATAATAGCAATCCATGAGACAAAGAAATGACAAATCCGAATCTAGAAATGGAGAATCTGGTTGCTGTTAATATTGAAGAATGAGGAATGACAAATCCAATTGAATGCTTGAGTTAGTGGAATGAGAAGCAGACGGAGGTCGAGCCAATGGTGGAAAACAAATCTATGATGGCGTTAGGATGATGATGAACAGAGGATGACCAATAGTGTTTCACGGGGTGCTTTGGGTTAAAAGAGATTGACGTTGTGAGCGACTTGGGAGGCTGTGGTGATGAATAAACAGAGGCTACGGACTGATGGTGACAATGGTGTTCAACGGTGGACGAAAAACAGAGGAGGTGGAGGAAGAATAGGAATGTGTTGGTGGTTCGGTAGTGGCTGGAAGGAGCCCTCCTCCGGCCACGGTGGTGGTCTAATGCTTGCGCCTCAACCCCTCTTTCTCTCTCGCCCTCAGCTCATTTTCACTCTGTATTCCGTTTCTGTTTAACCCAGAGCAGTGTGGTAAAAGGGTAAAGGAAGGACGGTGGTTGTTAGCAAAAGGTTACTCGCCGGCGACCATAGTGGGAGAGGAAGCCGCCGGCGAGGTGGATTAAGGGTGAAGGAAGAAGATCAAAGTCCGAAGCTTTTTCTCTGCGGCGCTGTTCTGTTCGTTTTATTCTCAGCTGCGTCCCTCTCCCATATATAACTAGTGACGGACATGCATGACTAAACATGACAAACTATTATTTTAATTTTTAGATGTTAAATCACGCCAAATTTTCCTAAATTTTGGATCATGTAAAAATAACTCATTAACCTTTAAAACTTAATAATAAACATGTTTTAGCTTTCAAGTATGTGCGGACATAACTCCAACTAGCAATTATATATTCTCATATATTTATTTTTATGCACATATAAACTTTATTAAGCTGTGTGAATAAGTGGTGTAGAAAAGTATGAAAATTATTTATATAAATGTAAGAGCTTAGAAGTTCATTGTAAATTTTTTTTTTCTATTATTATCCAGTGTCCAGTTCAAGGTTCATGGCTTCCTCTTTAAACACAAGTGTCTCCTCTGAGAGTTTAACTCAAGGCCCAGAGGGATCTAGTGGGACCATATACAGCTAGACCAACTCTATGTTGGTAGTTTATTGTAAAGTTTTAAAAGTTTAGGAGCTGAGGTTTTCTATACATGATTCAAGAATGGCACTTTTTACACGTTGGTTTTATCACTAAATAAGTGTTGGTGACCGTCCATTGTACAGAAAAGTTCATATTTATGGGATGTCTCAATTAGGTTATATAAAGTTGGCTATAGGTTTGAGCACTTATGTAAACCTATTTTTATTTTGCTCACTCATATTTATCAATCAATGGATCCAAATTGAATCCCCTAGTATTTATTATGATATTTAGAAAAAAGAGAATATAATTTTAAATTATGACAACTCCTTAATTTATGGAGATAAAACAAAATTCAATTATCAAAGAATATAAAAAGAAAGTAGAAAATAGTCGTAAATAAATTATTTATTGAAAACAAAACGGCATTACTGAACTGGATTAACAGTGTTACTTAAAAATAAAATGAAATTTAACAGTATTACTATGAGTATTAGAGAAGATAATAAATAATAAATTGATGATTTTTTCGTAGCTCAATTAATTTTCTTATTAGGCTTTTATGGATTTTTTATTTTCTTATAATATAACAGCGTTTCAAATATTATAATACAAAAATTTAATTTTCTTATTATTTTTACAACGTTTCAAAATTAATGTCTTTTTGCCCCTTTTCTGGAACAAAAAATTTGTGGAACACAAGGGCACTCCCTATTCCCTGCCCTTTCGGATAAGGTGCCATTGTGTTCAGGAAATATCGTGACTTTAATAAATCTCACATTCTCGACATATTTAATTATATTTATCTTAAAAATTGAGTTTATCAAAACAATAGTAAATATTAAATTTAATAAAAAATTTAAATAAAAATAAAATTTTGATCCATTGAGATTTGTTTTAATTTCAATTTTTTTTGGCTAATTTAAAAATTAAAAATTTATTTAAATGATCTGTATTTTTCATTCCAATAATCTCAAATCTTCCTTATCCTTTTAAATGAAGGAATCTCGTGCATGTGACGCCCCAATATATAAATGCCCTCTTCTAGCACATGGCTGTGGTTTGAATTTGGATCATATAATTCAGGCCCCAAAAAAAAAAAAAATTGGATCATATAATAAATCCTGGTTTACTTTCACCTCTTTTTCTTCGTTATTATTAAATAGATTATTGTTTTTAACCAAAATTTCTACAAAAGGATATTAATGAATATACACATAAATAATTAAATATTTATAATAAACTTCTATATATATAAACTGTATAAGTTATTTTTTAGACTCCGTGTAATATATAAAACAACATGTTTAGCTTTAACTACAAAAATTTATAACAATATGTAACTAATAATAAAACAGTAAACCATTTATTTTCAAAATTTTGATTTTTTTATTATAGTCAATTTAAATAAGTTCACCTCTAGGACCTCATTCTCAAGCGTGGTGTGTAGTGCTGCTATTGGGACAGCCTGCCATTGACTTTGAAATTTTGATTCAACTCTTCGTGGTTCAGTTTCTACAGTTTTAACCATTTAAAACTTTAGTATCAAAATTTCATGAAATATATAATTTTATTTTATAAAATATAGAAACTAATATTTTAAATGGTTAAATCATATAAGAACTGAGTTACATCGAAGAAATTGAATTATGATTGAATCAAAATGATAGACATTGAGTCGTATTGAGTTAAAGATTAAGATCTATATTACAAATGATGAAAAACTTTAAATACAAAAATATCAATTTTTCCAAAATCTTATAATAAATGGATAAATGGAGTAATGGACAATCCCTGATTGTCCCCCACATACACTTCACCTTAACAAGTGGTCATTCCTACTTTAATGTCATAGTGATAAGCCTACAATGTAGCTCGTACGTGTCCATTATATTTAAAGTTTGGAATAATATTTCTGGCCTCGATACTGTAATTCTCGTTTACTCAATAAGTTTCTAGATCAGCTCAATCCTACTCTAGCTTTATTTCATAAGCCCTAAATGACCCACAATTACTCTTTATTAGGCATGTTGATCAATAAATTAATAATGAAAATTATTCAAATCTTTGTTAATTATATTAGAATATCTGGAAGGCTGGAAGTTTCATATTTTATATACGATCAACAAGATAGGATTATTCTTTCTATTCAACTGATTAGAATTTTAAAGGATAATTCAAGGCTAGTGAAATTTATCAAAAAAATTATAATCAATTTCTCTACCTTTCAGAGCAAAAGACACAAGCCATTAATCTCTCGAATTTTTTAAGTGACGTTCTTGACCATAAATTCATAATTTCTTCTTTTCGAACCTTAACTTCAGCAAATCATTAATTAATTTATACGTTATTTACATGTTCAATATAAAATTAATAATTATACTTATAATGAGAAATTAAAGAAGGGCAGTGGAAAACTGCAAAAATAAAACCTGGGAAAAAAAATTAAAAGATAGTCACCAATTTTTAATCCTTATATTAGCTGAGATGACTCCTCATGGATGATGGATTCACAAGTTTTGAACAATTCGGGTCGCATTTAATTTTAATTTTATATTGACATTGATTATATGGATCAACAATTAACAATGTATATATAACTTTCTGTATATATATTTCTTAACTATTTTTATATTTTTTTGGTCTTCATATATATTGTCATTTTCTTTTTCTTTTTTTTTGTTTTTTGTCTTTGTCATCGCTCTTGCACGTAATGTTTGTCTAATTTCCATTCATGTATTTCCATGACTCTCATTTTCTTAATTACTTGTGCTTTCTCTCTTTTCTCTCCCCCTCCTCTTCCTTTCTTAATTGGGTGGTGGGAGCTCTTCTCTTATCCTTGGGCGAGCTTTTTGCACCACGTCTCTCTCTTCTAACAACCACTTCTTATAATGACTTTGTTGCCAGTGACGGTGTTTTTCTGTCCATAGATTCCTGTGTATGGGTTATGAAGGCAGTAGGGTTCTTGGCTGTGGTGGCAGCTCCCTCTCACCTATTTTCGGTTTAAGTTATGTTTAGGGTTTATTTGCATTGTTATGTATTTGAGCTTTTTTTTTGCAAACATTTTATTTTGGACTTGTATCTCTCATTGGGTTAGTTTTAATGAAATACTATTTTCTAGCCCAAAAAAAATTTACTTGGGCTTTCAATAAGTAATGAGAAATGACTAAATCATATACGATAAAATTATTCATATTATCACACCATGACACTAAACGTATGATCATGATACAAAATACAAACAAAATTATTCTTTTCCATACACACACAAACATATAATTAATGCAAATTAAATTACGAGATCATAATCTCTTTGCTTTACTCGATCAGTAAGGTTTTCGTCCAACTATGTTACCGGCAGGATCATAGTTGCATCCAATAAAAGTTCCGCCATTGTCACACTTCACTTTAGCACAACCTAGGCGAACCAAGGTATTCCAAACCCCTTGAGTATAGTGCTCACACTGTTGACCACCACCAGTGCATCAGTTGATGTTGTAGTCATAGTTCGCTTTCTCGTTCACCCACAGCTTCACGACATCCATCCCGCTCAAGTCCCCAGTGCTGCCGGCAAGGTTCTCACCGTATTTGCCATCGGAGTGGACCAACTGGCAGTCAGCCTTGCATTGGTTAGCATAGTTCTGTGCATAAGCAGCCACAGTATCATCCCAAGCTATGTTTGGAACACCCACTTGTGATCTTGCTGCGTTGTGGGCATCCACATAGTCTTGTGGTGCATCTTGAGCATAAGCTAAGAAAGCAAAGAGAAATAAAAACAAGAAAGAAAATGGAAGATTGAATGATAACTCCATTATTGTATGTTATTGTATCAATAGAGTGTTTAACGAAGAAAAATGAGAGATGAGAAAATGGGAAGCCTTGGGGAGGAATTTATATAAGGATTTTGTTGAGTATTTATGAAGACGTTTGTTCGTTATTGTTCCTATATATCTTTCTCCAACTATAAACTACTCGGTTAGAAAAAGATGTTTATCAATAAACAAATTTGTTTGCCATAACTTACAAGAGATGTATAAGCAAGGTGGTGGAAGACTATTTGTTGCAAGTTTTAAAGTATTCATGATGAGTGAAGGACCAGGAAATTGTAACAGACTTGCTCTTTGTTTATCTTCCAGATGTTGCCGCGTGTTTCATTTGATTTTCCGGTATATATATATATATAAGAAAGGAGAAATAACCAACAAGTTGTTGGTTGAGATGATAAGGGGCCTCACCTCTATAAGGAAAAGAACACAAGTTTGAATATTGGAAAGCATACTTATTCAGAGAAGTAAAAACCGTTTGTGCGCATAGTCTCAAAAGAGAAAACCCTTGATTAAATGAAAAATAATATAAGAAAGGAATAATAGTTTTCAAGGTCGTCAGTATAATCTCAAAAGGGAGAGACAATGGTAATGTGGTCCTAACAAATTTTTATTGGGATATACCATTCCGGGCTCTATTATAAATCACTTGATTCTCACATACCAAAGAATGACAATATATAATCAAGTCATCATTAAATATGTCTTAAAATGATAAAATGTTTCTAAATTTGCCTTTATTAAAATTTGTCTCTCTACAATTACAAATCATTCTCACCTATCCTCTTTTCCTTTTTCCAACAGAAATTAAATACGAATAAAATTGGAAAATGGTCATTAACAACTCATATATTCATTGAAATACTATTTGTCAAGTAATATGATTTGAGAGAGCTTTGTCAAGTGCTTTTGAACCTTAGACTAACATATATATTCATTGAAATAGTATTTGAGAGGAAATTAATATAGTCTTATGAAGTGCAAAAGGGAGAAATAATCCTAGGCTCCATTTAATCCTTAAAGTTAAAGAATCATTTGTCTTTATTACTTTCTAGTCTTAAAAATAGTTTTTAAAAATTCTCTTTTCATATCAAAACTTGTTTTAGCTCAACTTAATTGAACTCACTAAGCCTCTTGCTTGACCATTTTGTTGACCAAACCACCCTTAGATACAAACTCCTTAATGTGTACAATCAATATAGATACTTTAAGAAAAAATTATAAATTTAGGAGATAAATCAATTGGGATTTTATATTTAAGACGAAATCAAATCTCTAACTAGTTTTTATATTATGTACATGAGGTAGTATGATATGTCTTGAACACTGGTCTTTTCTGTCGATTTATGACCACAAAATATTCCAATTTGACATGTAAGCAATTGAGCGTGTAAAATAATTAATCAAGTAAGTTACGTTTTTCAAACAAATAGGCATAACAAATTCAAAACAAGTGAATTGCGTGTCCAAAATTTGGCCCATTGTCACTGGTCCAGTATCACTTGGCCTCCATTGAAATTAGTGCAAAATAGATTATAGCTAGAGAGATACTCCCTTTAGTTTTTACTATAAGGCACTTTTCGAAAATGTGGATAATTTTTATTTTAAATAAGTTGGTAAGTCACCAAATCAAGTACTCTTTCAGTCCTAAATTTTGGGCCTAATTTATAGTGCAACCCTACATTTAAGACTAGAGGTAATATTAATTATATTACTTACGAATTCTCCCTATTTAAAATCTCATTAATTGTACTTTCTATGGTTTGTTGGATGCAATTGTGACGGATCCAAGAAGATTGGGCTTGAAATATGGCTTAACATGAGTTGACTTTAGTAGAAGGATCTAGTCCCTCATAATGTAACAAACCAATATTTGAATCCTTACTAGGAGAGGTGCCTACATGTACTACCTAATAGTGCCTCGATTAGGATTGCCTCTAGTAAGAGGATGCCAATGCTTAGCGAACAAAAAAAAAAAAACCCCATGATGGAAGATGTTTGGATTTAGATCCACAAATAAAAGACTTAGTTTAAAAGTGAATTTTGATCGTAAATATAAAATCTTTTTTTTATGTATCTCTTATATTTATCATTTTTCTCCAAACTAATTTACCTTACTAATAAAGTAATATAGAATCTAATGATATATACAAATATTTTAGAGAGATCATTTAACATATGCTATAATTAAAAAAAATTATTTAGCTTCTTTATCTCCCTAAATTAGTCAGCTGAATCTTATATTAATGACTAAAGGAAGTAATAAGGAGTGAATGTGGTAGATAATAGTAAATGAACGTAATGAAATGATGTAAATTTATCTCCCAAAAAAAAAAACCTCTCTCTTCAATAAAATAATTCAGTATACAAATTTTTAAAGCTCATGTGATTTATAAGAGTGATTAATTATGTTTTACAAAAAACTATTATATCTTATTAATAATCAAAATCAATCAGACTATGAAATTTCATTATTGAAAATATTACTTACATTTTTTATCATTATAAAAGTGAAAGAATCCAAATTCTGAGGAAGCTTTTCGAGAGTATGTGATCAAGACTCATTTGTTTAAACAGTCCACTACCCCACATACCCCTATACCATGCACATGTATCTAATTTCTCATATTAAGTATGCGAACGAGTGTCATATATCTTTCCAATAAATTCATTGCTCAGGAAGAAAATAAGAAACTTACTCTAAAGATGAAACGCTTAAAATTTATTATTTAAATTAAAATGTATTCTTTAACCTCACCCTAAAACATGCCAAAAAAGATACTTTGATTTGAATTCTGAAACACGCAAATACTTTTATTTTCATTTCATCAGAACATGACACTAACACATGATCTTAATGCAAAGTATGTGGAATTCTGCTGTTCCATTTAGTTATTGTCTTTATTTCCCTTATTATAACAATTCTTGCTTAAAGCAAGTTATTTAAAACACCAGATCATCATCATCGTCATCACTTTCCTTACATGGATCGGTCAGTAAGGTCTTTCTCCAACGTAGTTGCCAGGAGGATCTTAGTTACAGGAAATGAATGTGCCTCCATTATTACACCTCACTTTAGCACAACCAATGTAACACCCCGAATTTCGAGACTTGAGGCTAGAGAATAAGCCTGAGATTAGTGGATTGCTAAGCCCCGGTTTAGCAAGAACCCAAATTGTGATTGGGGGTTAATGACTACAAAAGTGGACGTGGTTAGTGATTAATGAACCCTTTTAGAGAAAAGTGGATTGTAGTCACTTGTGTTATGAGCAACGCCAAAACCCTGTATTTGAGTTCAATTGTGGATTAATATCCAAATTGACTTAGAATAGAGGGAATAATTGAATGAGGTATTGTGATGGAAATGGTGTCATGTTGTGGTATTTAATCATTGGAATTGATTTAAATTGGATTGGACACATTGGTTGCAAAACTAGAAATGTTGTCCAGTGTGAATTCTGTCTGGGCAGTCTTCTCGTGTGGATGTTTTGACAAGGCAAATGATGTCAGAAAATTATGAAACTTTCCAGTCTTGAAGTTCACATTCCAAGCTTCAAAATGGACATATAATTTGTGACATTTCCTTTTGGGAACTGGGAGATATTACTGTCCAACGTTTGAGGTCGAAAATGGACCCTGTTTTGGGGCAGTGATGAAATTTGTGTAATTCTGGAATTGTGTGGTGATTTCTAGTAATGGATCATATTTTTCCAATGAAGAGGACTTAAATACCTTTCATTTGGCTTTGGGATCACCTCATTTCGAGTTTTCTAGAATTAGTTATGATTTTTCAAAGTTTGGGCAGAAAATCTGCCAGAAAATCCGAAAATGGGAATTATGACATCATCTCATTAAAAGATGATGTCAGCATGGATTATTAATCAAATTGCTCATCTTCTTCAGCCATTTCACGCCATTTCCAGCTGAAACTAGTGAGAGAAAGTTGAGAGCTCTTAGAGAGAGAAAGAGGAGAAATCTCGTAAGGTAAGCCGATTTCTCCGACGATCTAGCTCCTAACGCGCATAACCTTGCTTCTAAGCTTCTCTTTCATGTTCTTTAAGGTGTTGGAAGCTCAATTTTCATGGTTTAAAAGGGGCTAGGGTTCAGCCATATTGAGTAAAAGCTATTGGGAGCTTGAGGTAACTTCCAAACTCTTGTATATTGACTATTCTGGCTGCTGTGGGCAATTTAATCGGTGAAATTTCGCCGGATTGCCATTGGTTGTAAAAATGGAAAATGGGTTTCCCTAGGGGTTATGCTGCCCAAATTGATACTAAATGGTAGTTGTAACCTAATGGAATAGTCAATAAAGTGGTTAGGAGTAGAAAGGAACGTGTTTACGGAGCCGAAACCGAAAAACCCTGATTTTCCCTAGAAAACCCATATATTTCGGTCTGGGCTATAAATGGGTCTTAGAGTTGGATTTTCAATGATTTGATGATTCCATTGAGTTCAGGAGGGAAAATTAGGTGGGGTTACAGTTGGGCACTTTTTCGGAAAAGGCCGAGAAAGCATAATTACGGAAACGCCCCTAAAACCCTAAAAGTAGGGCTGCCAAGGGCAATTTCGTAATATGACATTGAATTTGATAATTCCGAGTCCGGAAATGGATTCCTTGGGCGAAAATATGTCAGAATAGCCCATGTCAAAATTTCGGGAAAAGTACAGCCGGACCGGGTACGGCGGGGCCGGGCCGGGGTCCCGGGGGCATTTTGGTAAATTTTCAAGATAGAATCATATAACCCCCAGAAACACTATGGAAGTGTCTAAATAGTACATTTGACATTGTAGGATCGAATATGGAGCCCCGAGCTGTTTGCACGTAGATCGAGGCACGCGTTTCGAGGCGGAAAAGGGTTAATGTAGGGAACATATCTCTTCTGCTTGTATTTGATATATGTGTTAGTGTGTTGGTGCATGTCTTAGCTTTGCATAATTATGTGTAATTTGAAGCTATGTTTCAATTTATGCTATGGCCATAGGTATATTGTTCGAAGCATTGAGCTTGCAAATTGTCATTGTGTTATCATGAGTTGTGTGATGCAAGCATGTCATGCATTAAACATCTATCATACATGCATTTTGATATTGTTATCCTACTGAGATTCTCTCGAATCTCACCCTCCCCTACCAACAATTTAGACAGGGTAGGTGGATCGATGATGGAGTAATCAATCAAAGGCGACGGGACTCGTTCGGGTTGTAATCTTGTGATAGGTGGTTATCAATGCATGATTGGGATTAAGTATATTTGGATATATAATTGTGTAGGTTGGAATGTATATTCGAGTATGTATTTGATATGAGAATTTGTGTAATCCCCATATGAGGGCTTGTAGGGGCGAATATGCCCTATAAGGCTTTGAGTTAATGTATGGAACCCGGGATTGCCGGGATTATATTGTGTACTCTGATTTCCTATGAATGTGATATTCCGCGTAGTAATTGTATTCGGAATGTGACTGTGAGACCAAGTTATCAATGATTTTGAAAGGCATTTATGGAAACCCCGTCTGGTAGATGGGTTTGCAATTTGTTATTTGCTTATTATTGGTCTCTATTTCACTTTAATCGTTTATTTCGGATATAATTACTGAGGGGGTTACATTTTGGTATCAGAGCTACAGTTCCTGGCAAGTATGGGAATTTGCTAGGATAGCTCTCTTGGATCTCTACCTTGGTGGTAGATGATGTTTTGGTGATGGTGATTATGTATACACATGTGTGGTTTGTCCTTGTGGACATAAGAGATTTGTGGAATATGTGTATACATTGTAGTTATTCTGGAGTGGCGAATCATTGTGTAATCGAAAGATATAGTGATTCGTCTGAGAATTTGAGGTATAAACCCGGAGGTGATTGTAGTCAGACCTATCATCTGATTTGAAAACCAAGGAAAATGGTTTCCGAGGTGTTTGATATTGAAGTTCTAGGTTAATCATGGCTCCTACCTAGATATTGGGTATGTAACCCAAAGTGGTATGATGTTACATGTAGTAATGTTATACTGAGCTTATGTGTGTAAAAGCCTTAAGACCTAGGGGGCTGGTGTGCCTTAGGCTAGCGGAGATATCTGGATTTGTATAGGAGTTGTGATGCTCCGTGGAAATGGGGGAAGTAATTTCCCAGTTCAACTGAGGTTGAAAGTTTGAAAGATGAGATGTGATCTAAGGATTAGACTCAATAGCTGGGTTGATTCTTAGGAATTAGATTTGACCATGATGGTCTGTGGTACCAGGGTATGGTACAGGAAGTGAATTGAAATGTGTATCAGTTATTCAGAGAGTGTTAGTTGTTAAGCTAGCACAGAGAGAAAGTTATCTATGGAGGATTCGGATCGGAGAACGCTACCTACGGGGACTTTTGATTGGAAAGGGCTACCTACGGTGAGATCCGATCGGAAAGGGCTACCTACGGTGAGATCCGATTGGAAAGGGCTACCTACGGAAAACTCTGACCGGAGGGGCTGACCAGTCAGTGGACTGAGTGAAGCACCGAGTGCAGTAGCGTAGAGTGGAGCCACCATGACGATGAACCCTAGAGTGGAGCCACTGTGACGATGAACCCTAGAGCGCAGCCACCTTGATAATGAACCGTGGAGAGCAGTTACCGTGGCGTTGAATCATAGAATAGAGCTCTGGGAACGTTAGGAGTATGGGATCTCAACGAAGTGTTGGTTGTGGCTTTAAATGATTAAAGTTGAATGGGGCCAAGATCTGGCATAAATTGTGAATGTTGTCAGTTGTAGTAGGAGATTCCTATGGGACTTCTGTTAAATCAGCTTGACATTGTTAAAGCACAGATGAGGAGATTGACCTCAGAGTGTGCAGCGGAAGCGTGAGAATGTGATATGTTTGGGAATTGTGTTGAGCAGAAGCTCGAGGTTACTATGAGAATGATTTGTTAATCATGGCTTCGGGAGGTAAAACTTCGAAGTCCAGATTATTTTGTGAAAAAGGGGTCTTGAAGGATCCTAGTTTGGTGAAAAGAATTTGTGGTGGGTGGAATGATTAAAATGCCTGGTTCCAGCTTGTTGCAATTGTGCATTGTGAGTCTCTCACCTGCGGCCGCATGGGGTGATTCTTATGGCGGAGGACCGTGCCTTTGGGGCGGTAGTTTACGGGGGACAGGCTATTTGTGAAGGCCGACGGGCCATTTGTGAAAACCGGATAGCTCTATGAGTTATAAGGCTATGTGTATGCACTGCCACGCCAATAGTCCCTGAGTAGCTAACAACGGTTCGGGTAAAGACTGTGTGTCTTCCCGGCGGAGAAAGGGGATGAGGGTGGAGTGTGATGTGAAAGCCAAAAGGCTATGTGTGAGCACCGCTACGCCAATAGTCCCTGAGTAGCTAACAACAGTTCGGGTAAAGACTGTGTGTCTTTCCGACGGAGAAAGGGGATGAGGGTAGGGTGTGATTGTGAATCTACTATTGTGAGCCTGAATGGCTATATGTGTACACTGACATACCAACAGTCCCTGAGTAGCTAACAACGGTTCGGGTAAAGACTGTGTGTCTTCTCGGCGGAGAAAGGGGATGAGGGTGGAGTGTGATTGTGAATCTGTGACAATTGTGAACAAGCTGGGAATGGGGTATGGTTGTCTAGTAGGGCAGAGCTAATTCAGCTGAGGGCTAATTCGACTACATGATCGGGGGTTCTCTATTCTGAGGGCACTACCCTGGCATGGCCAACCTGGCTAGCCACCATGTTGGTTGCACCGGTGTTGACCCCAGGCCGAAAGGCGGTGCGTAAAATTAGAATCTGCGATGTTTGTTGTTGCGAATGTGAACTGTGACGTGAATGCCAGAAGGGCAATGTGTATTTGTGAGACAACGGGAAGCTGTCGTATTTGTGCAAGTGGCGAAAGCCGAGGTATTCTTGTAATGTGATTGTTGTGAATACCCAAAGAATCCCGGTCACCACTAGCGGAGTTACTGGTGGGTGTACGGGTGAGGGTAAAGCTGTGAAAGTGGATAGAGCGGAAGCTGAATATTTGTGTATACAGCTGAGGCTGTCGTTTGATGTATTGAGGTTGTAGGGTTATTCTCGAAAGGGGTAACTAGATTGAGTTGAACAGAGTGGTGGCCTATGCTGCCTAACTGCCAAAATCTTATGATATGGCTCATGATTTAGAGCCTCCGGATATTGAGATGCACTAGCCACTCATGAATTGGAGGGCTTGCGACGATTGTGATTATGTGAAGATGGTTTCTGTAGCAATCGTATGTGGAAACGATTGCATTTGTTTAATAATCGTGAGGTGATTATGTTTGTGTGGCAATCGTGAAATGGGCCGATTGTAGTTTGGGGCAATTGAGTTGCATTCATTGTTTGAGATTCTTGCGAGAATCTGATTTGTGGAGTATCATTTGTGTGTGGGTGGTCTAGAGGAGACCGTCCCAATATGAAATGAATTGTGAAACGGAAGCTGTCGTGAAGAAGCATCCGTAATTTGTGGATTAAGTGGTTCGTCAAATTTCGAGGACGAAATTTATTGAACGGGGGGAGAAATGTAACACCTCGAATTTCGAGACTTGAGGCTAGAGAATAAGCCTGAGATTAGTGGATTGCTAAGCCCCGGTTTAGCAAGAACCCAAATTGTGATTGGGGGTTAATGACTACAAAAGTGGACGTGGTTAGTGATTAATGAACCCTTTTAGAGAAAAGTGGATTGTAGTCACTTGTGTTATGAGCAACGCCAAAACCCTGTATTTGAGTTCAATTGTGGATTAATATCCAAATTGACTTAGAATAGAGGGAATAATTGAATGAGGTATTGTGATGGAAATGGTGTCATGTTGTGGTATTTAATCATTGGAATTGATTTAAATTGGATTGGACACATTGGTTGCAAAACTAGAAATGTTGTCCAGTGTGAATTCTGTCTGGGCAGTCTTCTCGTGTGGATGTTTTGACAAGGCAAATGATGTCAGAAAATTATGAAACTTTCCAGTCTTGAAGTTCACATTCCAAGCTTCAAAATGGACATATAATTTGTGACATTTCCTTTTGGGAACTGGGAGATATTACTGTCCAACGTTTGAGGTCGAAAATGGACCCTGTTTTGGGGCAGTGATGAAATTTGTGTAATTCTGGAATTGTGTGGTGATTTCTAGTAATGGATCATATTTTTCCAATGAAGAGGACTTAAATACCTTTCATATGGCTTTGGGATCACCTCATTTCGAGTTTTCTAGAATTAGTTATGATTTTTCAAAGTTTGGGCAGAAAATCTGCCAGAAAATCCGAAAATGGGAATTATGACATCATCTCATTAAAAGATGATGTCAGCATGGATTATTAATCAAATTGCTCATCTTCTTCAGCCATTTCACGCCATTTCCAGCTGAAACTAGTGAGAGAAAGTTGAGAGCTCTTAGAGAGAGAAAGAGGAGAAATCTCGTAAGGTAAGCCGATTTCTCCGACGATCTAGCTCCTAACGCGCATAACCTTGCTTCTAAGCTTCTCTTTCATGTTCTTTAAGGTGTTGGAAGCTCAATTTTCATGGTTTAAAAGGGGCTAGGGTTCAGCCATATTGAGTAAAAGCTATTGGGAGCTTGAGGTAACTTCCAAACTCTTGTATATTGACTATTCTGGCTGCTGTGGGCAATTTAATCGGTGAAATTTCGCCGGATTGCCATTGGTTGTAAAAATGGAAAATGGGTTTCCCTAGGGGTTATGCTGCCCAAATTGATACTAAATGGTAGTTGTAACCTAATGGAATAGTCAATAAAGTGGTTAGGAGTAGAAAGGAACGTGTTTACGGAGCCGAAACCGAAAAACCCTGATTTTCCCTAGAAAACCCATATATTTCGGTCTGGGCTATAAATGGGTCTTAGAGTTGGATTTTCAATGATTTGATGATTCCATTGAGTTCAGGAGGGAAAATTAGGTGGGGTTACAGTTGGGCACTTTTTCGGAAAAGGCCGAGAAAGCATAATTACGGAAACGCCCCTAAAACCCTAAAAGTAGGGCTGCCAAGGGCAATTTCGTAATATGACATTGAATTTGATAATTCCGAGTCCGGAAATGGATTCCTTGGGCGAAAATATGTCAGAATAGCCCATGTCAAAATTTCGGGAAAAGTACAGCCGGACCGGGTACGGCGGGGCCGGGCCGGGGTCCCGGGGGCATTTTGGTAAATTTTCAAGATAGAATCATATAACCCCCAGAAACACTATGGAAGTGTCTAAATAGTACATTTGACATTGTAGGATCGAATATGGAGCCCCGAGCTGTTTGCACGTAGATCGAGGCACGCGTTTCGAGGCGGAAAAGGGTTAATGTAGGGAACATATCTCTTCTGCTTGTATTTGATATATGTGTTAGTGTGTTGGTGCATGTCTTAGCTTTGCATAATTATGTGTAATTTGAAGCTATGTTTCAATTTATGCTATGGCCATAGGTATATTGTTCGAAGCATTGAGCTTGCAAATTGTCATTGTGTTATCATGAGTTGTGTGATGCAAGCATGTCATGCATTAAACATCTATCATACATGCATTTTGATATTGTTATCCTACTGAGATTCTCTCGAATCTCACCCTCCCCTACCAACAATTTAGACAGGGTAGGTGGATCGATGATGGAGTAATCAATCAAAGGCGACGGGACTCGTTCGGGTTGTAATCTTGTGATAGGTGGTTATCAATGCATGATTGGGATTAAGTATATTTGGATATATAATTGTGTAGGTTGGAATGTATATTCGAGTATGTATTTGATATGAGAATTTGTGTAATCCCCATATGAGGGCTTGTAGGGGCGAATATGCCCTATAAGGCTTTGAGTTAATGTATGGAACCCAGGATTGCCGGGATTATATTGTGTACTCTGATTTCCTATGAATGTGATATTCCGCGTAGTAATTGTATTCGGACTGTGACTGTGAGACCAAGTTATCAATGATTTTGAAAGGCATTTATGGAAACCCCGTCTGGTAGATGGGTTTGCAATTTGTTATTTGCTTATTATTGGTCTCTATTTCACTTTAATCGTTTATTTCGGATATAATTACTGAGGGGGTTACAACCAACACAAGTTGTATTCTTCCTCACCACTTGAGTATAGTGCCCACACTGTTTCCCGGCAGCACACGAGTTGCTATTGTAGTCATAATATGCCTTCTCATCCACCCACAACTTCACGGCAGTGGCTCTGCTCATGTTGCCTAAGCTCCAAGCGAGTTTCTCATCATACTTGCCACCACCACCAGAGTGAACCAGCTGGCAGTCAGCCTTTCATTGGTTAGCATAGTTCCGTGCAAAAGCGGCGATTGTATCATTCCAAACTAGGTTTTCAACACTCACTTGCGATCTTGCAGCGTTGTGGGTACTCACATAGTCTTGTGGTGTATCCTGAGCATAGATTGTGAGGGTAAAAAGGAAGACCAAGAAGAAGAAAAAGAAAGAAATTGGAAGCTTGGATGATACCTCCATTGTGTGTTGTTGTGTAAGGTAGTGTTTGATAAACAAATAAGAAGCCTTGAGGAGGAATTTATAGGGATTTTGGAGTGGGAAATTAATGTGGATCCTGTAAGTCTAATTAAGCTTGGACAAAGTTACTCGATGGAGTACTCAAGTAATCTGCAGAGTTATATAGATCATTACTCGAGTAGACACTCGAGTAACATGATTTTCAAAGGCATCACTCGAGTAACTAAGTCAAAAATCTTCCAGTAGCTCTTGCCCAAGAAATGCAACACTTTGCTCGAGTAACCAGGTGAGAAAAAGGATTTACTCGAGGGACCACCCGAGTAATTGGCAGAGTTATTTGAGGCATTACACGAGTAGCCACTAGTGTAATCAGAAAGAAAACTCTCAGCCAAGAATTTGATCCAATTACTCGAGGGAATAATCGAGTAATATGCCATGTTATTTGAAATCCACTCGAGTAACCACTCGAGTAAGATGTGAGGAAAATTGAAGGCCACTCGAGTAACCATATTACCACAGTCGGCACCCGAGTAACTTGTGAAGTTAAAGACAAGGCCACTCGAGTAATCAGGTATTTCCAAGGTTTGTGATATATCACACTCAATGTATTACCCAAGTAATATCTCATGTAAAATGTTAAATTACTCATTGCCAAATTTTTGAGAGATTTACTAGAGGCACCACTCGAGTAAGAAACTTGATCACTCGAGTAGCCACTCGAGTAAGGCAGTCCAGAAATTATGTTTTTGATTGAATGTCTATTAAATTGTTATCTATATGATTAACTCTTCATTGCATTAGTATCCTAAGTACATTTGCAAATAAATGTTGAAGAGATCATGCAAGAAGAGCAAAGTCAAATAAAGTGTTCGAACGTTCACCTACCGCTACCTACTACAAAAGGATAGTTTTCAAATTCAAAGAACAGTCAACCGTTGCTGCGCTACTCTAACGGACATGTTTTAATTGCATCCAACAGATATTACAAATCATCTATATATATGGAGCATTCAAAGAAAAGAGAAGACACAAGAACTGAGAATACACTTATCAACAAACTCTTAGTGCTTTGTTTTCTTATACTCATTCATTGTACTTCAGTGATTATATATTTGCTCTGTGAGAGAGTTTTTCATTACAAACTCAATATTTGTTATTGAGATAACTTAAGGGTGTGGAACCTTGAGTTGGGGATTTGATTACAACGTGTAAGGGGGAGCGAGTGTCCAAGTGAAAGAACTTGTTGTGTACTGAGGTGCCAAGAACCCACTGAATCTTGGAGAATATAGTGAAACTCTCAGAGATACTCTGAGGATTGGACGTAGGTCAAAGTGGTTTTGACCGAACCAGTATAACTCCCGGTGTATACTTCGATGATATTTCTCTTAACTCTCAACTGCTTTAAATATTTAGTCCATTTTCTTATACGCAACAAAATTTCTGGTATCACCCAATCACCCCCCTTTTGGGTGAAACGTTTGTACTAACAGATTGTATAGTTTCAAGAAACCTTAATTAGTTAAAAAAGTTGTTAAATTGTTAAAAGTGACTAATTAGGTTTGGATAAGAACGGGTGGAAATTTTAAAATAATCATAATGATTCACCAGCCTGATTACAACTTATCCAAACACTTATTTGCAGGCTTAAGGACTTGTTAACTAAGTTTAGCTAACTTCCATCTTTTTCTTATATTGGGTTAAGGTGCAAAAATACACGTGATTTTCCTCAAAGTGCACCCAACACCAAATGCTTTTTTTAGGTGAAACAGTGACTATGTGGCTACAAAATAGGTGCAAAATTACCCTCTGACCGTTATTTTGACTTTTTAACCCCGAAAGTGATGACGTGTACGATGACATGGATGCTGGGGTGACATTCTGAAAAAAAAAACTTACTGACTAGTGAAACTTTGCAATTAATATTACCCACATTTCAGTATTTCAATACCACCTTTGTTGAAGTAGATTCAAATCTGAATGTAGAGTACTTAACTCACTTAGCAGAGCTGCTGCCCTAAAAAACATGCTGATGCTCAATTTTTTCCCAACCCTTGATTCCCAATATTATTAAATTAAAATCATTATAATACATAGACTATATTACTAATTTTTCTTAAATTATATGATTTATTAGGTAAATTTGATTTTCAGCAAGTTTTTCTCTGGAATGTCACTCTAGCATCCATGTCATCGTACACGTCATCACTTTCAAGATAAAAAGGTCAAACTATGGTCAAAGGGTAGTTTTGCACCTATTTTGTAACCACATAGTCATTGCTGCACCTAACAAAAGCATTTAGTGTTGGGTGCACTTTGAGGAAAATCGCATGTGTATTTTTGCACCTTAACCCTATTATATTTATATAGGGTTAAGAAATCTCAGCATTCTAAAGTATTTTTTTCATGTGCATTCAGTGCAACATCCCAAATTGTGGGCTTAGAATATAAAGAATTAGTTTAAATTAAGTAAACTACTATGCCCAATTGAGCCAAATGTCTTAAGCATATCATGAGGAAAATGCTTAAGATAATTGAAAAAGGGCCAATATATATTTGTTAGATATGATTAGTTTTGATGATGTCAAATCAAAAAGTTTGGATAATATACTTATCTTCTACATTGACTAACTACTATATTTAATGTGAAATATCGTGTAGATTAGTCAAGCAAAGAAAGAGGAAGATTAAAGATTGAAGCAAAGAAAGGAGAAGATTGAATATATTCAAGAAGATATCCAGTTGGATTATGAAGAATAATCAAGAGGAAAAACAAGAAGATATTTTGTACATTAGTTAATTAAAGAAAGAAGAAGATTGAAGATAGTGAAGAAAGAGATTGAAGAAAGAAGAACTTGCAAGAATTAATGGGAATATCAAGATCCAAACTATTAGAAGTGATACCGGAGGTTTCTATGGTCAAATGAAAGTTGGAAGGGGTCAATATAAAGCTAAAATGACTTATATGAACGGTATACTACCTCCAGAGGTGATGACTCGAGTGCTTACTCAAGTGATATGCCACTGCCTCATTTTGGAGGTGATTACTCGAAATCACTCGAGTGACCGCTGGAGTGATGAGAATTCTAATGTGCTATGTTTTTGTGCAGTATAGAAGAGGTTTGGTGTTTTGGCCATATCTCCCAAACCACATGTCGGATTGAACTAAAACTGGTGGCAAATGAAACTAGACTCCCAACACAAAACATACACAGAGAGATCACATTAAAAGGAGATCAGATGAGAGAGATATGATCTATTGAATTTGAAACATAAATAAATGTCATATTCCATGATAGCTTTGGTATATTTGACATAACTCCCAAATAACACATTGGATTTTGACAAAATTGGTGCCATATGAAAGTAGACTTAAAGAGCTTTCCATAGATAGGTAATTTGTCATATTTGAAGCTATATACTAAGATGTATGATGTCTGGAATTTGATGCTCATGATTTTACACATTATCTAGTGCAGTAGATACTCTTTTAGATCATAACTTTCTGAATATAATGAGTTTGGAGTTGATTCTTATTGCATTGGAATGTACACAAAAAGAGCTTTCCGATGATATATCATTTACCATCTTTTGAATCAAAATAAAGAGATCACTCGAGTGATATTGGGATATCACTTGAGTGATGCAGTTGGAAAATGGCTTCGATGCTCTCTACCACATTTTGAAAGGGATCACTCATGTGATGACCCAAGATCACTTGAGTGACCACTCAAGTTATACGACAGACAACATTCTGAAGTTTCTAAAAATCAATGGAATGATCATGTAATTCACTCTTCTTGCTTCCAATCATTCTAACATTTTATTGTATTAGTGTTTAATGTATTTCTCCAGGAAAACAATGAAGAGATGATGAGGAGAGATAAAAGGTGACTTTATGGAAGTGGAGCATCAATGTTCATAACAGCTAATTTTCAAATTCAGGAAAATGGTCAAACAAAGCAATGAGACTCAACGGATATGTTGAAATACTCATTACGGTCATAATCTACTCAACTATAAATGCAGAAGATTCAAATAGAACACAATAACGAAAACATGAGTATATCATGAATCATCCACTCCGACCCAACAACTCTATGTTCTTATCTATTTTCTATATCATGTATATTTGAGAGAGAGATTATTTGTATTGTACTTCAGTACTTATCTTATTCACGTCTGAGAGAGAAGATTGATTGTAATCTTTCATCATCAAGGTTGTATCTTTATGGTGTGTAAGGGGAAGTAACTCCGTGAGAGATTTGTAAAAGGCTTTGCAAGTGCCCGGCTTAACTTGTGGGTTGTAAAGGCTTTTATTGTGCCCGAATTAAATAAGAAGATAGTGGATTGAAAATATTAGGAGCCTCGGGACTAGATGTAGGTCATCATGGATTGGACCGAACTAGAATAAATCACAGTTTGCATATTTCCAGTATATATTAACTATTGATTAATGATTCATTGTTTAAATACTTATTGCTCTCATTAAGATGCGAAAAGATTTTCAAAGTTCTTAAGTAACTATCCAACACCCAATTCATCCCCTCTTGGGTGTCGGCTAGTTCTGACATTTGGTATCATAGCTGGACTCTTGTTTAAAGGACTTAACCATCTCAAGAGTTTATATTGGCTGATTTTGTATGTTATATGCTTTCTTAAGGTTTTGACTATACAATTCCACCTATTTTAAAAGATATTGATTTTTGGTTTTGGAATTCTAGAATGACATCTTTTATAAATTGCTTTCATTATGATATGTGAGATGTTTTTATAAATGTCTTTGATTTCAAACCAAGAAAGGATTGAACAGAAAGAGAAAAGAAAATATTTTCATTGGACATTAGAGCAATAAAAATTTTGTATAGTGCTTTAACCAAAAATGATTTTGAGAAAATTAGATTTTGCTCTACTGCTAGAGATATTTGAAATACTTTGGATTCTATTTATACTTCTAACATTTGTGTTGAAGTTGAAAGTGTCAATAATTCATGTGAAACTATAAGCTACATATCTACGGTTCAGGAACAAGTGGAAGTTGATAATGAAGAAGGAGAAATCATAGAACACTTCCATAATCCAATCAACACAGAAGAACAAGAGGAAGATGATTCCTAAAAGGAGCTCATTACAGAAGAATTTGATGGATCATCCTTTGGAGCTCAAGATGCACATATGGTAAAGAATTCCAATTCTTCTGGAGTTATTTTGAAAACTAATTTTCAAAGTTTTCATTAAATTATTTTTCAACCAATTATAGATTTGGTTTTAAAAAGCAAAAATATTTTAAATCATGAGGGAAAGGTTATTGGGAAGAAAAATGTTCAAATAGAAATTATTTGGGTTTTTACTCTCATGATCGACACAATACTTGCATAAAATCTCATAGCATATCATCATACAATTTGCAATTAATGTGGTAAATCCGGCCACGTTTCTCACACATGCTATATTAGAAGAAATTCTAATGTGAGAATAAATATATTGGGGTTTCATGTGTGCAGATTGATTCTAGAAAGAATGGACATAAGAGTATAGAGAAAATGAAGAAGATTCCAAGAGTTCCTAATGCACCTAAAAGGATATTCACATCTATTAGAAGAACTCTCGAATCACCCATTGCTAGAACAACAAAGTCTAACCACAAAGAAAGGCAATGGAGAAAAGGAGTACGTTACACTTCAAGAATAGACTACCATAGAGTACCGTTCAACTATCCTGAGAAAAATATAGAAAGGGGGATCTCTCAAGCATCAAGTAAAAGACTCCTGTAGTCTATATATTTTGAGAGAAGGTTGGCAGCACCCAAAGCAAGATATTCAAAGCATCAACATCATAGAAAGATATAGTGGGTAAGCAAAAGCAATCCTCCAAGTATCTAAGGTAAATATACACAATGATAAAACCTTTTATGCTATTGTCTATAATATTTATTGAGGTTTTATATTTCGGAACCTTAGGAATGAGCATGACAAACTATTTTCACATCCCTTAAAAAGCCACTTAATATATTTATTTATAAAGGGATTGCAATGCTCAACAGGTTGATTCTTTATGCTCATATAATGATTTGAAAAGAAAATATTTCTTTTATGCATAAAGGCATGTTTAATTCATTATGCTTAAGATCCTCGAATTAATTATATTCTTAGAGCATGTGAATTTTATCTTGATTCCTACAACCTAACAAGAAATGGATCCAAGCAAGGTTGGATACCATGAGGAAAAAGAAATTTATAAAGTTATGTAGGATAAGAAAAAACTTCTTAAGACTATGGCCACATGAAAACATATTCATATCTTGATGATGCTGAATTGTGGAGTTTGGATTTTGGTGCTGAGTGAACAAAGTAGGAAAATAAATATTATTCCACCAAGCAAGCTATTACAAGGACAAGAGGACACTACTACAAAAAGGGGTCTAATGGCGCTTATTTTAAAGAATACTTTGGTACTTAAGAAACGTCAAAGCATTCAATGCCATTAAAAATACCTATGGCACTTTTGAATTTATAGAAACGTCATATGTTAATTTTTGGAATTAAATATGTTAATTAAATACATATGGCTTTTGATTATTAAGACCCTCCTTTAGCGCTTTAAGCTCAAGTGCTAAAGGAGGTCTCCTCCTTTGGTGCGTGTTTAACAATGCCAAAGGAGGGTGATGACTAGAGCTAGGAATACGGTCCAGCCCGCAGGTTGCGGGCTGGCCCACACCAACTAGTGGGGCGCAAGGTGCTAGCCCTTGCTGCCCGCACTTCTGTAGGTTGGCATTTTGCCAACCCTAACCCATAGTGTGTGGGTTGCGGGCCAGCCCGTGGGCACGTATATTTCTTTTGAAAAAAGTTTTCTATTTTTTAAAGAGGGTTAAAAATACGAGACACATATATATGAGTTATTAAATTTACCTTCCTAGCATCAATCACCCCTCTTATAAAAATTTAAAAATATAATTCAAAATTCAAGAGATAAAGTTATCAAATTTGTCAAAGTTTATAAACAAAATATAAACTCAACCTCAAACAACCAAAATATAATAATTTTGTTTAAAAAAGAAGAAAAGATGCTAAGATTTTTTCTCTTTGCATTGGGAGGTACCAAGATAGGAGTGGAAAACTTATAAATCATTTAAAATTATTATATGTAAAAAAAACATTTGCAGGCCAACTAGCCAACCCACAGGCTGGCCCGCATCAGCCCGCTGCTATGAAGTGCAGGCCACACTTTTACGGGTTGGGATTTTCCCAACCCCAACCCTGTCCCAACCCGCAGGCCACTGCCCGTATTACTGGCTCTAGTGATGACCCTCCTTTGGCACTTATTAAACAAGTGCCAAAGGAGGGGGCAACCCCTTATTTGGCGCTTGTTAAACAAACACCAAAAGAGGACTTCCTCTTTTAGCACCAAAGGACATTTTTAATTTTTTTTAAAATAATTTTGCTAATTATTTATTTTCCTGTACGATAGTGTAATGTAAAAATTGCCTAGCCATATATTTCTAGTAGGCAAATGACAATACGATGGTGTAATGCTAAACAAATAACTACAGTGAATAATTATAATCTTTAACAATTGTATTCTAATTTTAAAATCACTATAAAATAATTAATTCATATAATCACTATAAAATGTATTCTATTACAATAATTATAATGTACAACTAATTTTAAAGTAAATACACAAAACCAGAATAGGCAAGAAAGAACCTACATACTAAATATTAGCTACTTATCTGACCATATATTCATACCATTCTTCAATGGATAGGAGGAGTAGGTAGACAGAGTTAAAATTTCAAATAAACACCTGAAAAATAAAAATTACGAGCAAATATATAAGAGTCCTGACAGATTTTAACTAAAAGAAAACGTGAATCAAATGTTAAAAAGAACAATTACAAGCTAGGGAGCTTCTGTAGGAGGTTGAGACAAGAAGGAAAAAATATATATGGGAGAGGAAGCCTTGTACTGCAACAATACAAGAAGAAATAAAAGTAGGAGAGGAAGCTTTGTACTGTAATGAAAGTGATTACCAAATGTTGAAAAAATGTGCGCGAGGAAGGAGTAGAGACAATAGATAAGGAAAGCTGATAAACCAATGGAATGAGGGAGTTATGGATTGGAGTTTTGGAAAATAGGAAGCAGAAGGGTGATAATGGCGGGGTGTTTAAATTTTGTAAACATAATGGGAAGCTTTGGTACTTCCTAAAAAAACTTCATTGCTTCCCATTTTCAAAAATAAAAAATAAAAGAAAGATTGTATTGTTTTTTGTTTTTTTATAATATTTTTAATAGGAAGCTTTGGCGCTTCCTAAAGAAGCACCAAAGCTTCCGTTGTGTTTTTTTTTGGCTTCACTCTATAAATATGCCCAAAAAATTTCTTTTCTCTCTACCCTATTAATAAGTTCAAATGAGTACTAGTTGCTACTACATACGTATCAAATCTCATCACTATTACAAGCTATCATTAGTTTCCTACAAAAATTTATAATGATTAATAAATTAGTGTGGATAAAAGAAAATACACTTCAAGTCTGGTGGAGCATTCTTGATAATATGTTCAAGAAGCAAAGTCTCATCATATCTAGCACTAACTACCACCATTACTGGTCTTCAAATCCCAAGCTTGAAAATATTGTCAACCAATGACTCCATGAACTGCAATATACCAAATATTAATAAAATCACATAAGTTTATATATTGAGTTTAATTTGTTTAAATCATAGAAGCATATTAATAAAAAAAGAATGATTGTATTCTTTTTTATTTCTTTTAATAGAAAGTTTTGGTCTTCCTAAAGAAGCGCCAAAGCTTCTCCCTTTTTATTTATTTTTATTTTTTTAATAGGAAGCTTTGGCACTTCTTTTAGAAAGCATCAAAGCTTCCATTGTGTTTTTTTTATTTATTTTTTAATAGGAAGCTTTGGCGCTTTCTAAAGAAGCGCCAAAGCTTCCAATTTTTTTTATTTTTTTAATAGGAAGCTTTGGCGTTTCCTAAAGAAGCGCCAAAACTTCCTCTTTATTTATTTATTTTTTATTTTTTTACTTATTTCTTTTAATAGGAAGCTTTGGCATTTCCTAAAGAAGTGCCAAAGCTTCCAAATATTTTTATTTTTAAAAAAAGAAATAAGTATCTTTGGCGCTTTTTTAAAAAAATGCCACAAGAGATACGCTACTAAATCCGCTTTTTTGTAGTAGTGGGAATTACAGTGATATCTAATTCTTATTCTATACTGTGATTATATGAATTATTTATTTTGAGTAATGAATATTTGTCCATTACTGCACTCCTTTAGCAATCAATCCTTGATGATCGTTAAATTGTTTACAAATTGCTAAATGAACCAAAAGTGAAACTGTGCATAGTTTTTCTATCGGTTTATGTTTTGAAGTGCACAATGCAAAAATATGTTTTCGTTTCAATTCATCGAGTGTCATAAAAAAGCATACACATGCTTGTGAAAAATATTCATGTTTTAAATGCATTAAAATTGGTTTGGAAAACTGGAAGTTAATATCTTGTGAATTGAAAATCAGAAATGCTTCAAATTTATCCACCTGAAAATTTCCCCATCGTTGACATATTGATCATTGATCATAAATGTGCTATCCAATGCTTGAACTCCTTAATCTTTATTTTGGAACAAGTTAGACCTTATGTCTAACAAGTTAACTATCTATATGAGTTTCAAGGGTATTCCTAGAAAAGAATTCAATATGTGAAGGCCTTGTGCCTAATGCACAAATCCTTATTGGTCATGTTATTCCAAGCATTATGAATGTTCATTATTGCATTGAATCTTAATGCATTAACTATCATAGTTTAATAACTTACTAGGATAATATTTGATAAGTAAAATAATTGCATATTTATTTTCCCTTATATGATGATTTTGTGGATGATATTTGAGCTCAATTTGATGAATTTGGGTATAACTAATAAATAAATAATGATTTTGGCATGAAATAGAATTTCTTGAAAAAATACTAAATTAGACCCTCTTTCAGTTTTTAGGCAATATCTGGAGTTCTAGATGTTGGATTGGGACGTTCTTTATATGAATAAAAAGCTAAGAAAGAGCTCTACAATTTTTATGTTGAGACGAAAACCTAGTTCTATCTCCAAGGGTTTCAAATTTTGCTTGGAAGTTGAGAGTGAAATCATCTACTATTCCACCAACCATTTCATCTACCACTTCATCTTCCTTTTCACCTACTACTTCATCTATCTACCACATTCTATCTAGCACTTCATCTACCCTACTCCATTCTTCCGTATACATAGCCACCCTCTCCCTCACATTTGACACAACCATTTTTTAATATCCATTACTTTCCTATCTTCTCCATTTACACACCATTTCATATCTATTTCTTTCTTCTCCTCTCTAGATACACCATCTTAGAGTTAATTTTATGCATTGTATTTAATTCTTGCATGCCTCCTATATGGAAGGCTTTTGTAATCCTCCTTTATGGATGGTATAGGTTGCCACCTACATGGAAGGTTTTACCTCCTAAAGTGACGGCTAAATTTTCTTCATTTTCATACATCTTTTGGTTGTATATTTATGTTTTAGAATTTAATAGTCAAGTTTTATGCAATATTTATGAAGTTTTCAATTTATTTTGTTTTTGTTTTTAATTTCATATTGTGCTAAAATTTCATTTTCCTAGGGTGATGACCTAGCTTACTAATGACGGATTGAATATTGACTTATTAAATCTAGTTTGAATTTCTCCTTCATGATTGAGTTTTAATTATTGTTCTTAATGCTTTCAATTGATTGGCCACCTTTTGAATGATTCCAATATGTATGTTGAGACCAGAAGGAGATGCATGTGTATAGATCCTAGAATTAAAATCATGACTTGCATATGAAATAAGAATATATTCGTATGAGTTGTATAGTCTTACTGAGTTCCATAAATCTTAATGCATAATTAATTGCTTAAATTCATATAGGAATATATTGGATTCGCAATTAATTATAGAATTGTTTGACCTTGAAAGAGGCTAGTAATTAAATTAGAGAAACTCGACTATCAATCATGTGGAATAAATTGGCTTAGAATAGATAAGTGATTCGATTCAAAATTTGTTAAGTGAAATATGACCCATAGGGCTTTTTCTCGTAGTTGCTTTCATGTCATTTACACTCATATTTAATCATCTTTTATTTTATATTCTCAATCACCAACTAATCGATTGACTAAATAGAATTAAAATTACTCATTTTGGTACTTAATGATCAATCATCGTGGGAATGATACTCTACTCACTTTTGCATTACTTGATTACGACAATGTACACTTGCACTATTTAATAGACCATTTACACTCGTAACAAGTTTTTGGCGCCGTTGCCGGGGATTGTAGTCATTAATATCAATACAAAGTAATTTTAATACTAATTTTGTCTTTAGATTATATTTTTTTTTCTTTTTTGGTATTTTGTGTTTCTTTTCAGGCTTTTGCTTAGTGTATGACAAGATCAAAGGAGATTGAACTACAACATCTTGATTTTGAGATCGAAAGGACTTGCCGAAGAAATCAAAAAGTTTGAAAGCAGTCTACTTCAATCCTAATCAATCTGATGGAAAATCAGGAGGGAGAAACAACAGGTACCAAAACACTCTATGACTATGCAAGACCAATAGTCATGGGGACCAATTCTGGAATCAGAAGACCACCAGTAGCAGCTAAGAACTTTGAAATTAAGCCTGGAATTATTCAGATGATGTAAGCAAATCAGTTTGGTGGTTTACCAACAGAAGATCCTAATGCACAATAGCCAACTTCGTAGAAATCTGTGACCCATTCAAGCATAATTGTGTTACTGATGATGCCATTAAACTTAGACTTTCCCTTTCTTACTCAGGGATAAGGCTAAGAGCAGGTTACAATCGCTACCAGTGGGAAGCATAACTACATGGGATCCCATGGCATATAAATTTTTGGAGAAATACTTTCCTTCAGAAAAAAATGCTAAATTGAGGAATGAAATTGCCTCATTTACCTAGCATGAACAAGAAAGCCTCTATGAAGCATGGGAAAGATACAAGGAGTTGTTAAGGAGATGTCCTCATCATGGGTTACCAAAATGGTGGCAACTGCAAACTTTTTATAGTGGGATGACGCACATCTCTAGAATTCTTGTAGATGCTGCAACTAGAGGATTTTTAATAGGAAAAAAATATAGATGATGCTTACAATCTACTTGAGGAGATGGCGGCCAATGCATATCAATGGCCTTCTGAACGTAGCAATTCAAAGAAAGCACTTAAGGACATGCCGGCTTTTATAGAAGATTCATCAAGGACTTCTCAAAAATCACAAAGTCATTGCGCATGCTGTTAGAGAAAAACACTCCCTTTTTGTTTAATGAGAAGTGCTTATCAGCCTTCCAAACTTTGAAAAGTGCCTTGACTTCTGTAGCAGTCATCATAGCTCCAGATTGGAACCTTTCATTTGAAATAATGCGATGCAAGTGATTAGGCAGTTGGAGCTGTTTTAGGCCAAAGAAAAGACAAGGCTTTTATGCCATATACTATGCTGCAAGACATTCTTAGATGCATAGCTGAATTATGCAACAATAGAGAAGGAGCTATTAGCAGTTGTGTTTCCATTCGACAAATTCAAAGCCTACTTGTTCGGGTTAAAGGTCTTTATCTGGACGGACCACTTAGTAATCAAATACTAGATTGAGAAGAAAAATGCTAAGCATTGACTAATAAGATGGGTACTTCTGCTACAAGAATTTGACTTGGAGATTAAAGACAAAAAGGGGACCGAGAATCTCATTGTAGATCCTCTTTCTTGGTTAGAACCACCTGAATGAAAGAGAGAACCACCAATCCAGGAGAATTTTCTTGATGAGCAAATTTTTATCATGCAATCACAACCTACCCCATGGTATGTTGATTTTGTGAATTATTTACCAAGCGGAGTAATGCCTTATGAACTTTTTAAAGTACAAAAGAAAAAGTTTCTGGCTAATATAAGGCATTACTTTTGGGAGGATCCATTCTTATACAAACAATGCCTATATTGAATTATCAGGCAATGTGTTCCTAAAGAAGAAATAGGAACATCTTAAATCATTACCATTCATCTCCATATGGTGGTCATTTTAGAGCAAATAGAACAGCTACTAAAGTCCTTCAATCAGGATTTTACTAGCCTGCACTCTTCAAGGACACCCACAGAATTGTGGCAACTTATGACAGATGTCAATGAACGGGAAATATCTCAAGGAGACAGGAAGCCCTTTTAACTAACATCTTAGAAGTTGAGCTCTTTGATGTATGGGGGATTGATTTTATGGGGCCTTTTCCATCCTCATTTAGCAACCAGTTCATTTTAGTAGCTGTTGACTATGTCTTCAAGTGGGATGAAGCAGCTGCCTTTCCTACAAATGATTCTCAAGTGGTTGTGAAGTTCTTGAGGAAGAATTTTTTTACAAGATTTGGAGTACCTAGAGCTATTATCAGTGATAGAGGAAGACATTTTTACAATTAGCAGCTTCAGTCGGTATTGGCTAAATATAGAGTAACTCATAAGGTTGCAACTCTATATCTTCCACAAACTAGCAGGCAAGTGGAAATCTCAAACAAGAAACTGAAGTGGATCTCAGAGAAGATGGTGAATTCCAATCGGCAGGACTAGGCACAAAAATTAGATGATGCACTTTGGCTTATAGAACTGCCTTTAAGACACCAATTGGTACATCCCCATATCAATTGGTCTACGGAAAAGCATGCCATCTTCCACTAGAAATGGAGCATAAAGTATATTGGGCAATAAAAGCCTTACATTTTGACTTAAAGGCGGTTGGTGAAAAGAGGCTTCTCCAACTCAATGAGCTTGAGGAATTTAGACAACAAGCTTATGAAAATGCCAAGTTATACATGGAGAAGACAAAAATGGGGCATGACAGAAGAATTTTGAGGAGAGAGTTCACATCGGGACAAAAAGTGTTTCTATTTAACTCAAGGTTAAAGCTCTTTCCAGGAAATTTGAGATCCAGGTGGTCAGAACCTTTTACTATGACTCAAGTATGGCCATATGGAATTATGGAAATAGAAGATGGTGATCAAAAATTCAAAGTGAATAGGCAAAGGCTAAAGGAGTATAATTACGGTGCATTCAATACTTTGAAAACTATCATCACGTTTGAGGAACCAGCAGGTAAGTCCTCTTTCTCATAAAAAAAATAATATTAAAAAAAATATATATATATATATATATATGTAAAATAAATAAAAAAAGGAAAAAAAAAGTTGATTTGGTTTTTGTCTAGCCAAAGACGTTAAGAAGGGCGGCTATTTGGGAGGCAACTCAAAACTCATTTCCTATTCTCTCATTTTTCCTTCCTACTCTATCTTTTTTCTTTCTTACTTACCAAAATACACTGCACTGCATTGAGTATTTTAGTTGTCATTAGTTTTATTTTAAGTTACCATGGAGGAATCTCTTGTAAAGCTTAAGAATAGGTTCCTCATTCTTCCCAAAGATGTGCTCATAAAGCTCTATAGCTGTTGACTTGAAAGGATGAAGATATTCAAGCATTTGGGCCTTCCTGAGGACATACACTGGATCATTGAAGCTAAGGTATGTTTATCAGGTGAGTTTAATAATTCAGTTGTTAAACCATTACTAGGAATGGGAAGAAGTTCTTACTCTAAAAAGAGAAGAGCTAAAAGAATGAATGTCTGCTATAAATGTGCAAGGTGGATATGTGATCAGAACTGTAGGAGCAAAGGTATGTTTTCTATAAATCAAGAAGATAAAATTAAATTTATAAAGGATGGACTGAGTAAGAGGTCCTTGGATGATATCATTCAAACTCATGAGATGCATCCGAGTGGTGATGTTCATCGTATTCTTGATTTAGTGGACGTATTCAACCAAGAAAAATGGTGCTATTGTCTTAGGATATGACGTTAAAAGACTATGTTTGCCAATTTAAAAGAAAACTGGTTGGGAAGCAAATCCCTAATTCATATAAATCATTTAAGCCATTACTGGATGTAAAACTAGAGGAAGATGTAAGCCAAAATCACAACTACTGTACATAATCATGCTTTTATCTAATCTGTCCTATCTTTTCAGTAACTTTTGTCTAATCTGTTTTATCTTTTCAATAACTTTTGACTTTCTTTCCTCTTTTTGTTAATTTCTTCAAGCAAATTATGCTGGTCATTCGTGTCAGAAATTCTTCAAACTTCTTTGAAAAATGCCTAATTTGCATGATATTGTTGTTGTTGGTTTAGTATTATATATGTGCGCTCTTTCACTTGTAAATATGCACACTTCCACTTGTAAATATGCAGTCTTCTACTTGTAAGCACAAATGGTCCGAGAAAAAGGGTATCACACTAAAATGTAGGTTTAAATCTATCTACATTTTTGGTGAAACCGATGAGGGAAAGAATGGAGAGTTTCTAACTGCAACATAAGAACTAGGAAATGCATTAGCTTCTTGAAAGATCAATTTTGTATATGGGGGAGGCATCCAGGGTTTAAGGGGAAGTATGGCCATTACTGCAACCATTAATGGAAGCAAGAGTTTGACTGTAAAGGTAAAGGAGTTAGATGTTCACATCTTTTCCTTAGGACAAGAGTTACAGGTTTCCAACTTGTCGGAACGTATGGGACGTATGTTCTACAAAGCTAAAGCTTTTATCTTTCTACTCGATGGTTTGGAAATGTTGGATGGGATTTCCAGCATCATATATTGGGCTAAGTTAAACTTTCATAGAAAGCCATTAGGATTGTTAAATGTTAATTGTTTTTATGATGATATGTTGTCTTTTTTTGATCATGCTGTGGAAACAGGATTCATACCCCAAGCGACTAACCATTCCTTCATTTCTGCCCCAACTGCTGATCAGCTGCTCGATCAACTGCAAACCTATGAACCTAAACCAGATATACTAGTCAAGCACATAGGTAGGAAATCTTTAGATAGAAGTCAGAAGTAAGATCCAGATACCACTCTTCGATTGTAACTTTCCTTAATCTCTTGGTTTTACTCTTAGCATTTTGGTTTCACTTTATTGTGTGTTTATGTTTTTTAAAAAAATCTCTCTCTAAGCTCTATAAGACATTGGGGACAATGTCTGATTTTGGTTGGGAGAGGAGAAAACAATTATGTAGTTAGTTAGTAAAACCATTAGATGTATTGGGTGTGGAAAAAAATGGTAGAGTAAGGAGTTATTCTTAACTCCTAAGATGCATTTTATTAGTTCCATGTTTTTATTTAAAAGAAAAGAGTAAAACTAAAAAAAACATCCTGTTTAAGTTCTTTGTAATGATCTTAAGAAGTATATAAGTTTTGAGTTTGGATCAATTGAATTCAAAGATTTCATAGCATGAATGAACAACTGATTGTTGCAATTGGTAATGAATTTTGAGATTGAATGAGTTGAGTTTGAAAGCCCTTAATCGTGAGCTTTTGAGCCTATAATGATTATTTCTCTTGTGTGTGATATTCATCTATTAAGTTGTCATTCTAGAACTTGCTTTAAATCTAGTTGAAATTACATCTTACATGCACATTCAAAAATGATAAAGGCATTCATTTTGTTTAGCCATAACCAAATAGCCAACCTTGTAATTATACCGTTGATAAGCCCTTTTGAGCCTAATTGACTCTTTCTTTTTTCTCAATCCATTAACATATGCTTTAATGATATATCAAATGCTTTTACCTAATTTGGAAGATTAGCAGAGTATCCAAAATTTTTGTGAGATAGGCTTTTGACAAGTGTGGGGGTGTATATATCATCAACTTTAGAGTTGAAAAAAAGATGAAAAAAAGAAAAAGAAAAAAAAGAAAAAGAAAATTGAGTATTCAAATTGTTGATTGTTGTGATGAAATAGACTTATTCAGAAGCTGGTCCATTTTTCAATTGTTCTATTAATTTATTAAATTTAGCCCTTCATATCATATTTTACATTCTGTTTACCTTAACCCCATTACAACCCTTAATAAGTCCTTTTTGATTTGAATTATGCATGTGAATTAGGTAGTGGGGATTGAGATTTTTGGAAAGCCTATGGTAATGCAATTTTTTGGTTGAATTTGAGTGAAGCACTTACCCTGAACACTTGAGAGATTGATAGAATAAGTAGTAATTACAAACTCAGTTTATTCATTTTCGAATAAAGTTACTAGTTTATATTTTCGTTGATTCATGAATATTATGATCTCTTTATTTTTCAATTATGTTCTTACTTATGACTTGACACTTCTAATTTTGTTGGAAGCACTTAATGGTCACTCTTTGTTCGAGGACATCCAAGAGCTAAGTGTGGGGAATTTGAGAAGTAAAATATTTGCATATTTATTTTCCCTTATATGATGATTTTATGGATGGTATTTGAGCTCAATTTAATGAATTTGGGTGTAACTAATAAATAAATAATGATTTTGGCATGAAATAGAATTTCTTGAAAAAATACTAAATTAGACCCTCTTTCAATTTTCAGGCAATAATCGGAGCTTTAGATGTTAGATTAGGACATTCTTTATATGGATAAAAAGATAAGAAAAAGCTCTACAACTTTTATGTTGAGACCAAAACCTAGTTCTATCTTCAAGAGTTTCAAATTTTGCTTTGAAGTTGAGAGCGGGAATCATCTATCATTCCACCTACCATTCCATCTACCACTTCATCTTCCTTTTCACCTACTACTTTATCTACCACATGCTATCTACAACTTCATCTTCTTTTTTATCTACCATATTTCATCTACCACTTCATCTATCCTACTCCATTCTTCCCTATATATAGCCACCCTCTCCTTCACATTTGACACAACCATTTTTTCATATCCATTACTTTCCTCTCTTCTCTACTTACACACCATTTCATATCCGTTTCTTTCCTCTCCTATCCACATACACCATCTTAGAGTTAATTTTATGCATTGTATTTAATTCTTGCATGCCTCCTATATGGAAGGCTCAGGTTGTCCTCCTTTATGGATGGTATAGATTGCCACCTACATGAAAGATTTTATCTCCTAAAGGGATGTCTAGATTTTCTTCATTTTCATATGTCTTTTGGTTGTATATTTATGTTTTAGAATTTAATAGTCAAGTTTTATGCAATATTTATGAATTTTTCAATTTATTTTGTTTTTGTTTTTAATTTCATATTGTGCTAAACTTTCATTTTCCTAGGGTTATGACGTAGCTTACTAATGACGGATTGAATCTTGACTTATTAAATCTAGTTTGAATTTCTCCTTCATGATTGAGTTTTAATTATTGTTCTTAATGCTTTCAATTGATTGGCCACCTTTTGAATGATTCCAATATGCATGTTGAGACCGAAAGGAAATGCAGGTGTATAGATCCTATAATTAAAACCATGACTTGCATATGAAAATAGGAATATATTCGTATGAGTTGTATAGTCTTACTGAGTTCCATAAACCTTAATACATAATTAATTGCTTAAATTTATATAGGAATATATTGGATTAGCAATTAATTATAGAATTGCTTGACCTTAAAAGAGGCTAGTAATTAAATTAGGGAAACTCGATTATCAATCATGTGGAATAAATTGGGTTAGAATAGATAAGTGATTCAATCTGACATTTGTTAAGTGAAATATGACCCCTAGGACTTTTTCTCATAGTTGCTTTCATATCATTTGCACTCATATTTAATCATCTTTTATTTTGTACTATCAATCACAAACTAATCGATCGACTAAATAGAATTAAAATTACTCATTTTGGTACTTAATAATCAATCCTTGTGGGAACGATATTCTACTCACTTCTGCATTACTTGATTACGATAGTGTATGCTTGGACTATTTAATAGACCATTTACACTCATAACAATATTCTAGTACACTAGTTATTTGGACTAATGAGTATGTGATTCATTATCCATAGATCCTTATACTCATCTTGTTGCTAAAATGCATTAACATTTGTCTTCATCCATTTTCGAGTAACTAGAGCCTTCTATTCAAATTCTTGCCTTGAAATTTCATATATTTCAAGACACAACTGTAATAAGCAAGATTATCTTTTAGCAAAGTCATTGTGCTTATATATATCTGTCAAGTTAAGCCATTTTGGCTAATTCATTTTCCATATGACTTTTGCATTTGGGAAAATTCTCCAACATGTTAACTTTGATGATTAACATGTTATTTTAGTTGAACTTTAAAGTAAAGCTTTCTAATATATATTTTATAGCTATTGACTTTCACCATTTTTAACATGAACATTGATTATAAACATGTTTCAAAAATGATTTTTTGCATATATTCAAAATCTCAATTTTACAATGCATTGTCATGATTTGAAATAACATTTGAGATTTAAATTTGTATATTTCATTCTTGAAAAACTTGGTTTCATTCATGATTTATCCTTTCATAAAAGTAGGTCATCATGGATAGATTTTCTACTCTCTTTGATTCAACTTTCAAGGAGTACAACGAGTCTAAGATGTACAGAATCATCAGCTTAGTGAGCCTATAAGGATTCTTAACTACCATCCAATTCTATTTCTAATCTTCACAAATTTATATGGTACATCTAAACTAGAGTTATAGTGAACAAGTTTAATAACTTCACTCACTTCATCGAGAAGAACTATATAGAAGGAGAGGAACACTAAAGAGATCATCGAAAACAAGAGGTACATATATACTTTTACAAGGCATACTCCAAAGACATACCCTCATTTATTATCTCTATTCCACAAGGCCAACAAGATATGATACCTAGGGCCAAATTAGCCCCTTGATAGGACTCCTATGGTTGAGAAGCTGCACATCCAAAAGGTAAATATACACTTGTTACTAGTAAGTGGTACTAGCAAAAGACAGAGAGTAGAACCTAAGGTATCAAGATGTTATAAAGAACAATCATTAGTTAAAGCTAGATCACCTAGAGCCACATTCATTGGATCCACCATTTAAACAAACTACGCTTCACTTGATGTTGCCAATCAAAAGCTTATTAAGGTTGTGAAGTTAGGAAGTTATGTACTATATCAAAATTTTAAATGTTGTTTACTTAACACTAGACCTCCAAGTGATTCTGATAATCACTCCAAGTAATTCGGAATTACTCCAAGTATTTCACAATCATTCCAAGTGATTCACAGCCACTTTATTTAAATAACTAAATTTGAAAAGACATATTGTAGGGCTGTCAAATAAAACTAAGCTAAATGCATTATAGGGCAACTAACATAGGTCAATCTCTACGTGGAGCCTATATTTAGTTCCTAAGTAATCAAGTGTAAATAACAAATTAACCAATGAGTATGGAATGTGAATTTCATCTATCTAAGTAAACTAAAGAACTACTTGTTTATGAGTTTTCCAATGTATAAAGTGAGTGTATGAGTGTAAATGCAAGAGATGAATGTCCTAAGTGATTGAGTCCACTAACCATCCTTGTCCAATTTTAATTCTAAGTTCTTCTCTTAACTAAGCACAAGGACTAGTACTTAGACTCAACCTTACTAATCATATGTCCCTAACTTCTCAATTTAATCTAAACATAGACTCAATCGATCAATTAGGAACACCTTGAAGTACTTAGCTTATGATAAATTCAAAAAAGATGCTCTCTACCACCAATTAATTCCTAGAAACCTAGTAAACAATTAATTTCAAGAGAATAGAGGAAAGCAATTGAATACCAAAAGAGTGCTATAGCTCAATCACAATCCATGAGTACAAATCTAACACAAGTATCATCATCTAAATTACATCAACCGATTAAATCCTCAGCCATATACACAAATAATAAACTCTAGCAACCTAGAATCATAATCTGCATATACATAGAGTAGAAGATGAAATTAAGATACAAAGAACTCCCCTAGTTGCTCAAGGACTCAGGTAAGCTTCTTCATCACCGTCGGTCAAAAATGTTTAGCCACTCAAAGCAGAAATTCTGACCAAAATGTAGCTAGAACTTCCTTGGATCATGGAGATGATTCCGGATGAAAAAATTGATGAAATAACCGATGAAAAATGAAGATGAATAGAACAATCGGTTATGGAGGAAGGAGTGAGTGCGAGACGGAGAAAACAAGTTGGAGAAGAAAGAACAAGCATCTCCTGCCAAAATCCGACCTGCAAAATGTAAAAGCGTCTCTCCGTTTTTTTGTGCGTTATAATTTCTAGTGAGTTTAAAACATAAGGCCTTTTTTGGAGATGGGAAAATATTTAAGGGATCTTAAGGCCTAGAAACTCAAGCCACCAAATAATTCCTAATTCCTTTCTCAAGCATATTAAAATCAGAAAACTAGGAGATAAAATCTGCACATGTGCTCTCCTTTAATTACATATTTGTCCTCCATTAATCTCTAACATACCATGTCATCACCTACATTTATGAGATGCACAAAGGTAATATCATATGTTCACAATTAATTAATAGTGGGAATAACAAATATTATTTAAAATAAATCAATTTAGCCAATTTAATTTCCAAATTACCTTTGCACTAAAATCTCACATTAATACCTAATTATGCCGAAAAAATAGTTAATCAAATCCCACAAAAGTCTAAGGTTAATCACTAAAAGATATATAAATTTTTAGCTCTATCAAATTCCTCCATACTTAGCTTTTGTACTCCTGGGCAAAAATCATTTCAAGCCAAGAACCAAGAATAGAGATGAACAAGTATGATTAATCTTCAAGAATCACATTTGGTAAACAATGAAGTATCCATCTACCCAAACTCCGCAAGCATGCCACATGTTGGAAGAAATAGCAAAGATGCAAAGCTTAGTCTAAATGAGTTCAATTAGAAACCCTTACTAGGATAAGTGTTTGCACTCTACTCTCATGTAAGGTAATTTTTCACTCGCATCCAATTTGACCACACTCTACCATAAGCTTGTAGTATTTCTAGGTTCTCCACTACTTGAAACAATGGCAAAAATAGATCTAAAGGACTTTGCAGGGTTGTATTGTTGAATAGGCCAGATGATGGAAAAATAAAATAGACTATTATGCATGCATCATATGCGATTAATAGAACCAATAGCACTAATCACAATAGTGTAACTTTCTTTTGCCAAAATTTCCCAATTTCAACTCATCTATACATATTTTTTATATGAAGTGCCTTATGTCTTCTTTCTTTTGTTTCTTTCTTTTGATCTTTTTTTTCTTTTCTTTTCTTATTTTCTTCTTCTTCTTTTTTTCAATTAATATGGCACTTACAATCTTATAGACAAGAGCAATATTTCTATTTTTCTTATCATAGTGCTAAAGGAACTTGAAGAGAAATGCAAGCATGGCATTTGTATAATGAGAATGGAAATGGAAATGAGGGGCTCAAAGGGGTAAACAAAGGTTGAATAATATTTGGTTTGTGTTTGGGTAAGAAGGTCTAAAAAGGAATGCCAATGTCATCTTTATCCATGCCATTGCAAAATGTAGCCTCAAGCAAGAAATAGGACAAGTTCTAGAGAGCAATAGCCTAAGTGGACAAATCACACAACAAAATGAACAATTAGGCCCAAAATACCTTCCAATTAGGCTTTTTGTTTCCTACCAAACTCATTAAAAGTAAACAATGCATCATTTTAAGACTTAGAACATATGGCAACTCACTTTATTTAGACAAGTTTCAACATTAATATCTAATCACATGCAATTGAGATACTTGATCATGCTTAAACATCTCAATTTTTGAAAAAATAGGCTTAAAATGGGTGAAACAGCAGCTAACACAATATATAACAACATATTAGAGTCCCTAAAAGCAAAACAAAAAACAAACACGTAATCCATCTCTCCCCCACACTTAAGCCTTGCATTGTCCTCAATGCAAACATAGACTAATGATACGATAATGGTGCTCAATAATGCCACAAAGAATCAATGTGAGGAAGAGTAGATTAACACACAAAGAAAACAAACAAAAACAACATACAAGACACAAGCTACCTTTTTCTACCAGAGTGTCCCTCCCCCACACTTGTTCAACATCATGAAATCATACAATGAACAGTCTAAAATAATAAAACAAGGTAAAGGAAGGAGGCAACCTTATCATGGAGGCTTGTAGATAGTGTGGTGTAAACGGAGATGGTTGGCTCAAGTATGGAAGTATCTGCAATAGCCATCCTTCACTTTATAAGTCCTCTTATCACACTTGGCAACCACTTCTAAAGGACCAGTCCATGTCTCCTTGAATTCCTCATGTAGAGTAGAGTAATGAGGAACATAAGCCATGACATAGTCATCAAATTCAAAAGTAGACTTTTGTACTTAAAACTCCTCATAAGTGAGTTTACTTAGATCAATGGACAAGGCACATAGTGGAAGTAGTGAAGGGCTTCCAAATCCATCCTTAGGCCTCAAAGGCTTCTCTTTGCTAGGCGGTGGATTAGTATGGGTTTGGCACACCACCTTGACCGGTTTGGAAACTTGCCTCAAGGCATGAAAAATGTTCAAAGGTTGCTTTGAATGAGTCTTGGTAGCTCCACTATACCCTACACTATTATAAAAAACAACACCTTTCTCAAAAGTATTTGGGTTAGTAGAAGACTCAACAAGCATAGCATCATTTTGTAAAATAACAGATGGTGTGGAACAAGTGTAGTCTAGTGAACTAGCATTAAAACACTTAACATCACTACCATAAGAGGGGGAATTAAAATAATAGGGGATAGAACGGGTAGATTTAATCACATGTGCATCAACATGATTCATATATTCACTAGAAACTAACCCATGCTCAATATGATCATTATCATGCAATTCATCAATAAAATGCATATCAAGCAAAGAATAGTCTTCATGTGAATGTTTCATTATTTCATACATATTAAATGCGCAAAATTATCACCAACAGACATACTTATAGAACCATCCTTCATTTTAATCTTAGTGTTAGCAGTTCTCATGAAAGGCCTACCCAAAATCAATGCACCTTCACTCATACTCTCATTAGACATGTCTAAAACATAGAAATCTGAGGGAATGAGTAAGTCACTAACTTTAACTAACACATCCTCAAGAAACCCAAGTGGATATATAATTGTTTGATCCGCTATTGCAAAATAACACTAGTGGGCTTCAGTGTAGTGACTCTTATGGACTCATAAACAGATTTGGGAATCATACTTATTGTAGCACCTAGGTCAAGCAATCCCTTAGGAATTATGAAATTCCCAATTGTGCAAGGTATGGTGAAACTACCTGGATCTTGACACTTAATTAGAAATTGGGGCTTAAACTATGCACTCACATTAGAAGGAAGTTGGACCATCTCATTAGGCTTGAATCTTCTCTTGTATTTGCATAGGTTCCTTAAGATCTTAGCATACTTTGGTTGTTTAACAAGTTCAAGTAAAGGTATATTGACTTCAATCTTACTAAAAAATTCATACAAATCATTATCATGCTTTCTACTGGCCTTTTTCATGCCTTGAAGATAAGTGTGAGGGAAAGGAAGGTCTTTCAAATTTACATCTTTACCTTTGTGGACAATGGTTCCATAATGCTCATGTTGTCTTCCTTGTTCAGCTCCTTCATTCTTTTGGCTTGTAGAACTAGTGGAGAAAGTCTTCATCAAGATGCTTTTCTCCTTTTGGCTCTTGGATGAAGGAATGACTTGGAATGTGGAAGCTTGCTCTTGTATGCTTTCATCATACACAAATTCTTTATCATCCTCTTTTGGATCATCAAGTCCAACTTGCTTGCCATTCCTTAATTGGATAGCATTTAAACTCTTAGGATTCACCACAACATTAGAAGGCAAGGTTCCCTTCTTGGCATCATTCTCACTCTTTGCATTAGCCAACTGAGAAACAAAGGCTTGAAGATTGTCATGCTTCACTTCCATTTGTTCAATCTTGTCACAAAGCTTGCTCATCAACTTCATCAAGGCCTCATTAGCATTAGGTTCTTGAATAGGTACCTCTCTTGATGTTGATGGACCTTGATAAGAATTCATAGAGGGTTTCCCAAATTGTCTTTGAAAATTTTGAGCACCTCTACAGAAGCTCTCCTTCCCTTGATAGCCTCTATTGTCATTGCCTCCCCATTTAGAATTGGAATTGTCCTTCCATCCTCCATTGAAATTGTTTTGATTATATTGGGGTGGCCTTTGATAATTCATAGCAACCACATTACATTCTCTAACTTGAGAAGAACAACTCAAAGTAGTATGTATAGGGCTACCACAAGTTTTACAAGAAGTCGGCACCAAAGGTTGAGACATAGAAGGAGGATATGAAGCACCAACATTGTGGACTTGTTGAGCTTGAATGCTTTTTTGCATGCAACCTACTTGATCACTTAAAATGGCCAACTTGTTTAAAATCTAATCGTTGGACCAAGCTCCAACTCTACATGCTTGAGTTCTTTCTCTTATACCAAATTGTTGGTTGTTGGCAGCCATCTTTTCAAGGAGATCCCAAGCTTCTTGAGAGGTTAAATCAATTAGAGACCCACCAGCTGCAGCATCAATGGTGTCTTTTTTATGATCACACAACCTATCATAAAAGTACTCTATTAAGTGTGGTTGGGAAATTTGATGGTGTGGGTATTTGGCTAGGAGAGACAAAAAATGAGTACAATACTCATACAAGTTTTCACCCATTGCTTGTTGAATGCTATAAATTTCTTACTTATCTTAGCCGTTCTTGTTGTTGGAAAGAATTTCTCCAAGAATACTTTCTTCATTTTCTCCCAAGTCAAGGTTGCAAAGTGGAGAGGAAGCATATAAAGCCACTCTTTAGCTTTTCCCTCCACAAAAAAGAAGAAAGCATGGCTCATGACTTCATCCAAGTCAGCTCCGGGAGGCTTCAAGGATGAACAAACCACGTGGAGAGTCTCCAAATGCCTATGTGGATCTTCACCTTCATTACCATTAAATTTAGGTAAAGCACTTATCAATGTCCTTTTAATTCAAAATTAGCATTGAAATTGTAGAAGCCATAAGGATTATAATCAACATTGGAAGAAATTATATCTCTTAAGCTCCTATTTCCTATATCATCATGCACATGATTATTATTGTGAGGTACTTCATTATGGCCATTATTAGGAACCTCATTATCTTAATTTTCAATGTGTCCATCAATATTTTGATCTAGCATAATATGATTATCAATGAGAGGGCAATCAGTGAAATTAACAAAGAAGTCACCACTATTAGTAGCAATTTCCAACTTTGGTTTTTATAAGAAAATGCACCTCAAACAATTTTTAACAGCAACTTTTAATTTTGACAAGAGATGTTTTTTCCAACTTGTGACAGGTTTAGTAGCTACATGAGTGCAATAAAAAAATAGTAGTGATTTGCAATAATAAGGGTGTCTCAAATGATAGCAATCTAAGTTCAACGACATCACAAAGCAATTTTTAACATAAACACAATTGATCACTGTCAAGTTCCAAATTTTAGTAGCAAATTAAATGCCCAAACTTTCAATAATCAGGTCCCAATTTTCTGTTTAAAATTCCTTTCATTGGTAAAGCTTAAATCACAACCAACAAACACAGATTAATCTCCAAGAAAGACAACAATGGAGAAATAATATGCCTGATGCAGCAAGAGATTACCAATTCCAGACACAAACAACTTCATATTTCCACTACCAAATACTTAATAGAACAAGATAGTAGCTTACAACCGGCAATGACAACAATGCTCACTAATAACAACAACATTCAATTCTCAATTATAGGTTTTTCTGCATTTATTTTTAGTATATGAACAAATTAGGTTAAGGCTAACTGAATGCATAAATTGCTATCACAAAATTTGAGAAATGAAGAATAGTTCTACATCTGAGAACTTTGACTCACACAGCAGCAAAAATTCATAATACAATTAGATTTTTGCAAAATTCACATGTTGCACAGAATTTCATAAAGTCCCAACACAAATTTGACAATAAACTTGTAAGTATGAAAGCAGGACAACAAAATGGCAGCAACTCAAATTCTTAATTTCAGCAACAACCAACCACAATGTCATACAACAATTTCATAGGAAGTTCTGAAAAGTCACAGTTCAGCAAGCACAACAATAGTTTGAGATTCCAAACAGAAACTCTTAAATTCAGAGTGAAATGTGCGATAGATCTAATTAGAATTGGTACTCAATTTCAGCAAAAATGGTTCTCACAGTAAAAACACTTGAAATACTAAGTGTAGATTCAGTGTCACTCAGCAAGTATAGCAACAAGAACTTGATCTAACCCTTTTAGGAAAAGAAGTTATGATCAACTTACAATACTCAATGATTTTGTTTAAGAATGTTTAGCTTCAACAGGGCAAAATCACTAACAACAGAACCAGTAATTGAATTACAGTAGGACTGATTTGTAATTCAAAAGAAACCAGTCAAATTAGCAAGGATTCAATGTCACACAGCCCCCCTTTGGTAGAACTTAAGTCGTTAAAAAAACAATAACAACACCAACACCTTTACATAAACAAAAAACACTTAAGACAGCAAGTTCATAGTGATGATAGTACCAAAGGTTCACTCATGATAGCAATTTTCCAATGCAAAACACCTAAGTTTTAGCAATTTAACTTCACAACAAATATACCAGAAACACACACCAAGGCACACAACTCTTTATTTTCTTTTTCCAACATTTTTTTATAAAAAGAAGAAATAACAAGAAAAGAAAAGAAAAGAAAACGGAGAAACAAGTATTCCTAACCTACACAAGCTATTCCCTGGTCAAATTTTGCAATTGATGCCCAATTAACTAGGAGTTAGGCTCCCCGGCAATGGCGCCAAATTTGAAAAGCCATATCATGGGGCTATCAAATAAAACTAAGCTAGAGCTATCAAATAAAACTAAGCTAAATGCATTATAGGGCAACTAACCTAGGTCGATCTCTACGTGGAGCCTATATTTAGTTCCTAAGTAATCAAGTGTAAATAAAAAATTAACCAAAGAGTATGGAATGTGAATTTCATCTATCTAAGTAAACTAAAGAACTACTTGTTTATGAGTTTTCCAATGTATAAAGTGAGTGAATGAGTGTAAACGCAAGAGATGAATGTCCTAAGTGATTGAGTCTAATAACCATCCTTATCCAATTTTAATTCTAAGTTCTTCTCTTAACTAAGCACAAGGACTAGTAAGAACCCTTACTAATCAATATCCCTAACTTCTCAATTTAATCTAAACATAGACTCAATCGATCAATTAGGAACACCTTGAAGTACTTAGCTTATGATAGATTCATAAAAGATGCTCTCTACCACTAATTAATTCCTATAAACCTAGCAAACAATTAATTTCAAGAGAATAGAGGAAAGCAATTGAATAACAAAAGAGTGCTATAGCTCAATCACAATCCATGAGTACAAATCTAACACAAGTATCATCATCTAGATTACATCAACCGATTAAATCCTCAGCAATATACAAAAATAATAAACTCTAGTAACCTAGAATCATAATCTGCATATACATAGAGTAGAAGATGAAATTAAGATACAAAGAACTCCCCTAGTTGCTCAAGGACTCAGGTAAGCTTCTTCATCACCGTCGGTCAAAAATGTTTAGCCACTCAAAGCAGAAATTCTGACCAAAATGTAGCTGGAACTTCCTTGGATCATGGAGATGATTCCGGATGAAAAAATGGATGAAATAACCGATGAAAAATGAAGATGAATAGAACAATCGGTTATGGAGGAAGGAGTGAGTGCGAGACGGAGAAAACAAGTTGGAGAAGAAAGAACAAAAATCTCGTGCCAAAATCTGACCTGCAAAATGTAAGAGCGTTTCTTTGTTTTTCTCTGCGTTATAATTTCTAGTGAGTATAAACATAAGGCCTTTTTTGGAGATGGGAAAAAATTTAAGAGATCTTAAGGCCTAGAAACTCAAGCCACCAAACAATGCCTAATTCCTTTCTCAAGCATATTAAAATCAGAAAACTAGGAGATAAAATCTGTACATGTGCTCTCGTTTAATTACATATTTGTCCTCCATTAAGCTCTAACGTACCATGTCATTACCTACATTTATGAGATGGACAAATGTAATATCATATGTTCACAATTAATTAATAATGGGAATAACAAATATTATTTAAAATAAATCAATTTAGCCAATTTAATTCCCAACTTACCTTTGCACTCAAATCTCACATTAAAACCTAATTATGCCCAAAAAATAGTTAATCAAATCCCACAAAATTCTAAGGTTAATCACTAAAAAATATATAAATATTTAGCTCTATCAATAACTGAACCTCAGTCCTAGTTAACGCAAGAGACATAGAGGATGGGAACTGAGACTTCAATGATAGATGAGATACAACACTTTACTAGAGCTGGTCTCCCTGGTCCTTTATTCTTTGGTCCATTTATCTTAGGGTATCTAAGAAAGGAGCTTCAACGATTTCACACTAAGCTTGCTACAAATAAAGCTAAATTCCTCACTTTTGTGAATGGCAAGTTTAAACAACTCTGTGACTTATCAACCATAACTCCAAGGCCTTATTCTGAGCTCATCTTGATATCCTAAAGTGCTTACAAAAGACTACACTTCAGAATCACTCAGTACTGATCACATCATTAGACAGTATCAATGGGCTTCATAGGATTATTTCTTGAGTAATTGCGACATTACTCGAGTGAGATAGTGTATTCTTACTTAATTAAAATTCTCTAAGTTGCATCACTCGAGTGATTATTTAAGTGATGGTTGAGTACGATCACTGAAGTGACCACTCAGGTGATACAAGGTTATAACCTTCAAACCCTGAATAACATTGTCATTTTCAAAACCTGATTTCTCTCCATGTCTTCAGATTTTCATACTCATTATCTCTATAAAATCTCTAATAGTTTTACAAATCCAGGAGACTTATTAACTATATTCCTCATAATGATTTTTCTTTAAGCCATGTATTCATTAAGGGGGAGCTCCACATTCACATGTGTTTTATATCCTATGAAGCTCACCTCCTTTATTTTGAAGAAAGTCATTCTAGCATATTCAACTGCATTCCTTATCTCTTGATTAGTTTTAATGACAAGCTACTTTTATATTTTCCTTTCATGATCTTAATTTTAACATATCATATAGAAAGGATAACTTTGATTTGTGCAATAAATTTGATAACTTGATAGCACTAATCATTCTTTATGGAAGAAAGATTTATACTTGTGGTAGGAGAATTTGTTTTGTGCAATAACATTCTTCAACATACTACAAGAAGAGGAACGATGATTTAACACTTAAACAAGAGAAATATATTGGCTACAACATTCAAAGCAACAAATACCTATACCAATATAAGGGAGTGTTAAGCATATTATGATAAAAATATGGAATAGAAGCTCAACTCAGTAAGAGCATGTTGGAGACACCATGAATATACATCAAAGTTACACAGCGAAAGCAAGGTGAAATGGACTTCATGGATCTATCATTAGCATTCTAAATCCAAATGAGCATTTCCAAACCCTCTCTTTAAAGTTTGGGAATACTTTGCATATCCAAAATTATGAAAGTTTTCTGGAAAACATCTTCAAGTTGTTTGAATTTTGAAAAGTGAAAACCATTTTTCATTTTCATCAAATTACCTTCAAATCAGGGGGAGAGAAAATTGTTTTCTTAACACATTTATTTTGATTAATGGGGAGTAGGACATTTCTAATTTGTTTTTATATTTACTTCTCTACAAGCATTTCTTCCTTCTACTTCAAACTTTTTGTTGATGTCGAATAGGGGGAGAGAAAGGCAAGAAAAATATGTTGCTCTTACTTTGCTTTTATAACTCATACATATTTTTCTTAAAGGATTTACCATAATAAAAAAAGAGCAGAATGCTAGTTATGATTAGTTTTGATGATGTCAAATGTAGATGTCAAATATTAAGAGTAAAAATTTTGGATAATATACTTATCTCCTATATTAACTAACTACTATATTTAATGTGAAATATCTTGTAGATTTGTCAAGTAAAGAAAGGAAGATTAAAGATTGAAGCAAAGAAAGATTAGTCAAGCAAAGTAAGAAGAAGATTGAAGATATTCAAGAGGATATCTAGTTGGATTATGAAGAATGATCATCAAGAGGAAAAACAAAAAGATATCTTGTATATTAATCAATCAAAGAAAGAAGAAGATTGATGATAGTGAAGAAAGAGATTGAAGAAAGAAGAACTTGCAAGTGTTAGTGCAAGCGTTTCACCCAAGAGGGGGGTGAATTGGGTGATTCCAGAAATTTTGTTGTGTATAAGGAAACTTTACGGAATATTAAAAGCAGTTAAGAACAAGGAGAAATATCACCGTAGTGTGCACTAGGAGTTATACTGGTTTAGCCACAACCACTTTGACCTATGTCCAGTCCTCTGAGCGTCTCTGAGAGTTTCACTATATTCTCCAAGATTCAGTGGGTTCTTGGCACCTCAGTACATAGCAAGTTCCTACACCTGGACACTCGCTCCCCCTTACACTTTGCAATCAAATCCCTAACTCAAGGTTCCACTACCTTAAATTGTCTCAATAACAAATATTGAGTTTGTAATGAAAAACCCTCTCATAGAGCAAATATATAATTTCTAAAGTACAAATGAGTATATGAAAACAAAGCACTAAGTGTATTGATCGATGTGTGTTTTCAGTTCGTGTCTCTCTATTTTCTTATCTTTGAATGTGCCATATATATATATAGATGATTTGTAGTGTCCGTTGGATGTAATTTCAAACTTGTCCGTTAGAGTCGTGCAGCAACGGTTGACTATTCTTCGTATTTGAAAACTATCCGTTGGTGGTAGGTAGCATTAGGTAAATGTTCAGACTTTTATTTGACTTCTCAAATCTGTCATACTCTTTCATTGTTTCTCTGTAAATGTACTTAGAATACTAATACAATAAAGAGTTAATCATATAGATAACAAATTAAGAGATATTCGATGAAAATATAATTTATAAACTGCCTTACTCGAGTGATCAAGTTTGTTACTCGAGTAGTCCCTCGAGTAAACATGTCAAAATATGGTAGTGAGCAAATCAATATTTTGCATCAGAAATTACTCGGGTAAGACATGCAGTGATATATTACAAACCTTGAAAATACCTAATTACTCGAGTGGCTACTCGAGTGGCCATATCTTTACCTTCACTGATTACTCAGGTGATCACTGTGGTAAACTCGAGTGGCTACTCGAGTGGGCTTCATTTTTCTTCAGATTACTCGGGTTGTCCCTCGAGTAATGCTATTTTCTTACTGGTTACTCGAGTGGCTACTCGAGTGATGTGCTGCATTTCTTGGCCGAGAGTCACTGGAAGATTTTTGACCTAGTTACTTGAGTGGCTTCTTGAGTGATGCCTGTGAAAATCTTGTTACTCGAGTGGCTACTAGAGTAATGGTCTATATACCTTTGCAGATTACCCGAGTGGTCCTTCGAGTAACTTTGTTCAAAATTTGGCAGTGCCTCACTGAATGAAATTCTATTTGCTTACTCAAGTGGCTACTCGAGTAAAGGCTTCTGTTACCTAAGTGGCTACTCGAGTAAGCCTTCTTAAAAATTGTTGATTACTTCCAGTGCTGACTCCAAGTAATGCTATGCTACTTTGTTCAAAACCATTTGTTTGTTGTCAAATCCTTCCATATTATTAATCCAATCTTTGTTATCATCAAAACATATGGGATCTAACAGCAAGAACTAATGGGAATATCAAGATCCAAACTATTAAAAGTGACACTGAAGGTTTCTATGGTGAAATTAAAGTTGGAATGGGTCAATATAAAGCTAAAATAACTTATACGGAAGTTATACTACCTCCAGAGGTGATCACTCGAGTGCTCACTCGAGTGATATACCACTGTCTCTTTTTGGAGGTGATCACTCGAGAATCACTCCAGTAACCACTATAGTAATGGGAATTCTAATGTTCTCTATTTTCACGCAGTATATCATTGGTTTGGTATTTTGTCTATGTCTCTTAAACCACATGTTGGATTGAACTAAAACCTATGGCATATGAAACGAGACTCCTAACATAAAAAATACACATCAAGAAGGAGATCAGATGAGAGAGATATAATCTATTGAAGTTGACATATAAATAGCTATTATATTCTAGGACAGCTTTGATATTTTGGACATAACTCCTAAATTACACATCAGATTGAGACAAAACTGGTGCCATATGAAAGTAGACTTTAAAAGCTTTCTATAGATGAGTAATTTGTCGTATTTGAATCTATATCTGGAATTTGATGCTCATGAGTTTAGACATTGTCTAGTGCAGTAGATACTCTTTGGATCATAAATTTCTGAAAACAACGAGTTTGAAGGTTATTCTTATTGCATTGAAATGTATATGGCAAGAGCTTTCTGTTGATATATCATTTACCATATTTTGAATCAAAATAAAGCGATCACTCGAGTGATGTCCTAAGATCACTCGAGTAACTACTCGAGTGATGCAGTTGGAAAATGGCTCCGATGCTCTCTGCAATATTTTGAAGGGAATCACTTAAGTGATCACTCGAGTGATGAACCAGAATCACTCAATGACCACTTGAGTGATGCGATAGACAACATTTTGAAGTTTCTGAAAATTAATAGAATGATCATGCAATTCACTCTTCTTTCTTCCAATCACTCTAACACTTTATTGTATTAGTGTTTAATGTATTTCTCTAGAAAAATAATGAAGAGATGATGAGAAGAGATAAAAGGTGACTTTATGGAAGCGGAACATCAACATTCATAACGGCTACTTTTCAAATTCAGGAAAATGGTCAAACGAAGCAATAGGACTCAACGAATAGGTTGAAATACTCATAACGGTCATATCCTACTCAACTATTAATGTAAAGGATTCAAGCAGAACACAATAAAGAAAACTTGCTTATATCATGTATCATCTACTCCGACCCAACTACTCTCTGTTCTTATCTATTTTCTATATCATTTATATTTAAGAGAGAGATTATTTGTATTGTACTTCAGTGTTCACCTTATTCACTTTTGAGAGAGAAGATTGATTGTAATCTTTCATCATCAAGGTTGTATCCTTACGGTGTGTAAAGAGGAGTAACACCGTGAGAGATTAGTAAAAGCCTTCACAAGTGCTCGACTAAACTTGTGGGTTGTAAAGGCTTTTCTTGTACTCAGATTAAACAAGAAGATAGTGGATTTGAAAACTCAGGAGTAGCCTGGGGACTGAAGGTAGGACATAGTTGATTGGATCGAATCAGGATAAATCACAATTTGCATACTCTCTTCTTTAAGCTCTTATATTTCCAGCATATAATAACTGTTGATTTATGATTCATTACTTTCTTACTTATTTCTCTCATTAAGATGCGAAAAGATTTGTAAAGTTCTTAAGTAATTATCCAACACCAATTCACCCCCTCTTGGGTGTCGACCAGTTCTAACAATATTAAGGAAATAGTATGAAATGTTATTATGGAGAGTTAGAGAAATTATAAAGAGGCTTAGTTCCACAAAAATGGCCCAAATAATTTTAAAGCTAATTTCTGGGAATTTAAGAGCCTATTTTGCCAAGAATTTGAGGAAAAATAGTTAGAAGTCATAATTTGGCTTGAAATTTTAGAGAAATTATTTTATGGCTTAAAGAGGCTAATTGAGGAAGAAAATCCATAAAAAGAGTTAAGGATTAATTTATATAAATTATATGGTGAGCCAATACCAATTTAGAAAAATGGGAAAAATTAGTAACTTTATTGTTCACACCCAAAAATTGGAATTGGGCTTGTCACAGAGCAAATCACAAAGAAGATTTAGGAAATGTAGTCAAATAAGAATGACAGGAAACATATAACCATTTTGAAGCATTTCTCTTCTCTATAATTCTAAATACATGTACATAACATATGAATCAATGAGAAACTTGTTTACTGGCTTGTTTGTTTAAGCGTTTTATACAGTAAAAACACACTTATTACGCAAGCCGAGAAAAAACTCCTCTCACATACTTACCTCGTATACCGTGAATCACGAATTATAAGCACGTTTTGGACAAAAATAAGCCATTCCAAACGCACACTAATCTTACATGGTATTAGAGCATGCCTAGGTGTTTCTCCTCTATTTTTTCATTTCTGTTTTCTGGTGACGCTCCATTATTTCTAGCAAGAAGAAACTCACTTCAGTTCAAGTTTCAGATCTCCTTTACCAGTATAACTCCTGACCACACGAGCCTCCTCCCTACCTTTGCCATATCTAGTTCAGCCGACCACTAGAATTTCAGCTGAATCCAACGGCGCATGATGTCTCACACGCCACCTGCAGCTCTACCTCTCTGAGACATGCCCGGCACATGAGCTATCCTTTGGTGTCCTTTTCTGATGGTGTTCTGGCATCTTGATCATCTTCACATCCTCTACCAACCCTTGAAGTCTCATGGCCATTCGAAAAAGTTTGAATGTTGACCTATGTTCTTCACTTTTGTCTCTACGTTGTGCGTTACACTTTGTTGCTAATCTTTTTGCTCTAAGTTAATACATCTATTTCTGTGGGTCCCTTATCCCCTTTGTGATATTATAATCTCCCTGGATTCTTCTAGCTTCATTCATTTATGGCAAATTGTGTGTTACTGGTTGATGTTGATATTTCTGTATAACCCATTGGTGTGGTGCTCTACTGCCCAAAATTGCATCTTGGTTAACTGTCTCCTTAAGTATTCCATTTGGTTATGGACATGACATTTATTACTTGGATTTACGTATGTTTTGGCCTTTTATGCCTTATTTCTGATACTATTGCAATCCTTGATTTTCTAGAATATCATAATATTAAGAAATTTTGTGCATATTTGGTAAGCCATTTTGTGCTTCCATTTGATTTAATCTGAGTCGTGGTTGTTTATTCAAAATAGCTAACTCTAAGAATTCTGATATGTTGCCTATGTCCGCTAATATTACTGCTTAACGGTTGATTGGACAAATTATAGTGATTGGAATAAAACTGTTAAAGTTTATATTTTGGTCATTGGGAAAGAAAACCATTTAACTGAAGATCCTCCTACTGGTAATGAAACAAAAATTTTGGTTTGGACTAGAGCGGATGCTTGAATTTTGTTTCAAATCTAGAACTCCATTAAACCGCGATTTCTATCTTCTCTAGAAAAGGGAATATTACTCAGGTTTAGGAAGTATGTAAAGGCTTTTATCGTTCCTAACAGTAGGGATGTCCTTTGAAAGACTTCTTCTTAGACTTCAAACAGATGTATGAGGAGATGAAAGTGCTTATGTCTCTGCAAGCAGATCTTGCAACCCGTATTAAAAATCTAGAACTTCAAGCTATCATAAGTTTCCTTAAAGCTCTTAACCTATCTTATAAGACTATTCAGTCTCAAATTCTGTCAAGTCTCGAGCTTCCCTCTCTTGATGATGTTTTCTCACGAGTTCTTCGTGGTGATAGTTTGATTCATTCTTCTTATCTGAATGTGAGTGCTCTAGTTAGTCGTGGCCCCTTTGAACACAGGAATTATAGGTACAAACAAAGCACTAGTTCTCCATCAATGAATTTTGGCAATATTATCTATAATTATTGCAAGGAACCTAGTCACATTAAGGAAAATTGTCAAAACTTGCAAAATAAATAGAATCACGATCAACACATGGTGTTGCTCATATTGCTCAGACACATGGTCCATCTGATTCGGGTTCTTCATCTGTATAAGCCCTAGCTATAGGTACTTCATCTTCTGGCTTTACTACTATTTCCATAAAGTGAGTCATTAATTATGGTGCCACCGACCACATGACAAGTAAACATCTTTGTTTTCATCATATACCTCCTATATAAACCCATCATCCATATTTATCACCAATGGTTCCCCTGTCCGTGTTCTTGGCTCAGGCACTATTAAACTAACTTCAACCCTTTCACTATCTTTTGGTCTTAATGTTCTCGATCTCACATTTAATCTTTTGTCTCCAAATAAACTAACTCGTCATTTAAATTGTTTTATCTCACTATTCCCTGACTATTGTTTAATTCAGGATCTTTCGATGAAGCAGATTATTGGTAGAGGTTATGAATCTAGTGGGCATTACATCATTGATGATCAGGTGACATGTTTTGTTGCATGTTATGGTGGGTCATCTCCATTTGAGGTTCATTGTTTTCTAGGTCTTATCTTTGTTTCATCTATTGGAAAATTGTATCCCCAGTTCTCATTTGTGTTTGCTTTAGATTGTGATTCCTGTCAGTTTGCCAAATACCATCTTATTCATTTGGCACCTTGCACCAATACATATTGAGTTAGTACATTTTGATGTTTAAGGTCCTTGTTCAGTTCTGTCTCAAACTGGTTATCATTACTTTGTCACTTTTATTGATGATTTTTCCTGAACCACTTGGCTTTACTTAATGAAATAACGTTATAAATTAATTACTCACTTTTTGTTATTTCTTTACTGAAATTGAAACCCAGTTTAACAGTTTTGTGAAAATCCTACGAAGTGATATGTAAAAGAATATTTTTCCGCCCCATTCACCGACTACATGCAAAGTCATGGTATTCTTCACTAACTTTATGTGTTGATACCCCTACTTAAAATAGTGTTGCTGAAAGAAAGAACCAACATCTCTTAGAAATTGCCTAAGCTCTCATGTTTCATTCCTCTGTCCCTAAAATATTTTGGGCCGATGCCTTGTCTATAGCCTATTTTCTTATCAATCGCATGCCTTCGGCTGCCCTTAGTGGGAATATTCCGTTTTCCATTATGTTTCCCACTGCTAAACTATTTCCTATTGATCCTAAAATCTTTGGTTGTGTCTGTTTTGTTTAGGATGTTAGTCCAAGTATTAGTAAACTAGATCCCAAGTCCTTAAGATGTGTTTTTCTTGGTTATTCTCATATTCAAAAAATTTATCAGTGTTATTCTCCTGATCTCAGTCATTACCTTGTGTCCACTGATGTGAATTTTCATGAATCTTCTCTTTTCTTCATGACTTCGACCTCCTCTGAGTCTCCCTCTATCATGGATGACCCTAATGATGTCATGGTTTATCATGTCCTTCTTTCACCAGTACAGGCTGCTGTTTCGGAACCTGATACCCTCAATGATGTTGTTGTTATCAATGTTTCACCTTCATCAGTTACTGCTTTGTCGATTGATTCCGTTGATGCCTCCCTAGTTATTGCTCCTGTTTCTACCAATCTTCCTCTTACTGTCACTGAACCACTTATTCATAATTTTCCTGTTGATACCTCTGCTAACCTACCCATTGCCCTCTGAAAAGGTACCTGGACTAGTTGGTATGCCACAATGGAAGAAGAACTTTTGCCACTAGAAATAACTAGTACTTGGACTCTTGTTGATCTCCCTCCTAGAAAGAAGGTCATTGGATATAAATGGGTATTTGTTCTTAAGACTAAAGTTGACAGTTCCTTGGAACGACTAAAAGATTACCTGTTGCAAAGGGTATGCCCAAACTTATGGTATTGATTATTCTAAGACCTTCTCTCTCGTGGCTAAGCTCACCTCTGTTCGTCTTCTTATATCTTTGGTTGCCATATCTTATTGGGATTTGCATCACTTGGATGTTAAGATTACTTTTTTAAATGGTGACCTACTTGAAGAAATGTATATGGAGCAACCACAAGGGTTCATTGCTCAGGGGGAGAATAGGAAAGTATGCTACCTTTAGAAATCGTTGTATGGTCTAAAGCAAAGTTCTTGTGGCTGGTTTGATAGATTCTATGATTTAGTAAAGAAATTTGGATAAAGTCAAAGTAAGTATGATCACTCTGAGTTCTACCAGCAATCTGATGCAGGCATGATTCTTCCAGAAGTATATGTTGATGATATTGAGATTGTAGGGAGTGACAATTTTAGAATTTCAGAACTTAAAGTCTTCTTTAATTCTCATTTTCAAACAAAAGACTTAGGGTCATTAAAATACTTTCTTGGTATTAAAGTTTTGAGGAGTAAGAAAGGTATTCTTTTGACTCAAAGGAAGTATATTCTTGATCTCTTAAAGGAGATTGGAAAGCTTGGAGCTACACCAAGTAGCATTCCCATGATTTTGAATCCCTTCCTAGATCTTGATGCTAGTATGTTTGATAAGCTTCCTAATGATTTGAAGAAGAAGGTTGATCCAGAAAAATTGAAGCTATTTCCATTTCCTGAGAGATATAGAAAACTCATTGGGAAGCTGAATTATCTAACAATAACTCATCCTGATATAACCTTCTCAATCAGTAAGCTCAATCAATTCATGGCATCACCAACAGTGGCACAATGGCAAGATTTAGAACATATCTAGCATTATTTGAAAGGTTTTCCAGGTGTTGGTATTCTTTATACAAATTACGGACACACTAAAGTCGAATGTTTCTGTGATACGGATCATGCAAGATCTAAGACCATAAGACGATCCACTACGGGTTACTATGTACTTGTTGGTGGAAATTTGATATCTTGGAGAAGTAAGAAACAAGGGGTTGTGTCAAAATCAAGTGCAGAAGCGGAATATAGAGTCATGTCACAATTAGTACAAGAAGTTGTGTGGGTATGTCAACTCTTGAAAGAAATTAGCATCTCCATGACATTGCCTGCAAAACTATGGTGTGACAATAAAGCAGCACTTCATATAGCATTAAACTTTGTGTTCCATGAACATATCAAACATATGGAGATTGATTCATTTTATTCATGACAAGATTAAAGAAAATATTGTATCTAAAGAGCATGTGCAATCAAATGACCAACTGGTAGATCTTTTGAAAAAAGCTTTACATAGGACACGGGTCAAGTATCTTTGTAACAAGTTGGGCATGATAAACATATGTGCTCCAACTTGAGGGGGAGTGTAGAAACATAGATTTAGGAAAACATGGTCAAATAAGAATTACAGGAAATGTATAACCATTTTGAAGTGTTTCTCTTTTATGTAATTATAAATACATGTACATAACATATGAATCAATGAGATACTTGTTTACAATCTTACAGGGCTAGCTAAAGTTAAGCCAAATGATGGAACCGAAAGGGATTTAAGAAATTTTAAATGAGACAAATTAGGAAAAGAAAAGCTTTGTGCCTAGGCCCAATAGGATAAAAACACTTATATATCTCTCCCACCCAACACACACACACAGCCTACTTACATATCCGACACACACACACACACTTCCACTCAAATAAATCACTCCATCACGTCCCTCTCATCCCCATTTAGACAATTCGGAAAGAAAACAAAGAGATAAAAGAAAGAGGGAGAGAAGGAGAGGTGAGAGAGATAAAGAAGAGAGAGCCCGAGAGTTGAGGCACCGGAGAAGGAGAAGGAAGAATTTAAAGCCACATGCAAGCTTGGATTTGGGCTTAGGTAAATCTCTTCTACCTTTTCCAACTTTCTTTTAGTCAATTTGGCGGTGTTTTGAAGACCTATGGGTTGTTGAAGTTGAGTGTTGCTGGAAAAACATTTCTGTCATCAAGAAAGTATGAAAAGAGTATTACCATGTCCAATTTGAGGTGAGTGTTGGTGTCTTTTGGCTCTGTAATTTGAGCTTCGAAACAGAATATGCATGTTGAGGTTTGTAGGGTCAAAATTCTTGAGGATTGAGGCCATTGTTTGAGGTTGCATGCACTTTTCTTCTTGATTTTTCAAACGGAAACCAGAGTGCTGCAAGCATGTAATTGTAGATCCTAAAACTTAAGTATTTTTAGTGGTTTTGATTTGGTTCTTTTAAGGATTAGATAGCTGAATATGTATATTAGAAGATGGAGATTTTGAGGTTTTGGTAGCAGGGGTTTATTTTGTAGGTTTAGTTAGGCAAATGGATTTGAGCACCATTTTTATTAGGCAAATTGTGCCCCCTATTTGTGAAATTTGGTGAGGCAATAGTACACATCCTAAGCTTTAAAAGAAGTCCTAGAACGTGTTAATTGGATATCTAGAACAAAAATTACGATTCTTGGAAGTTTGCTCAGAAAACTAGGAACACTCTGTGTTCCAGATTTCTGACAGTGGGTAAATTTGCAAATTACATGAGGCTATTTTTGGAATTTTTCAATGTGATTAATTTTCCCTTAAATTACTTGTATAGATTTCAAACAAGTATTTGAACACAGAAATTAGATGTGTAAATTGCTTGTAAGTTATGAATTTTCAAACTTTGGATAAAAAATCTGGAAAATTCTGACTTTCAAAATAAACAATCAGTTTGCATGTGGGATTTGGGAACTTAGGTCCATGACTTATTGTTAAAAATTAATTTTCCTTTGCAAAGGACAGAAAGAGATTTAAGTAGGAACTTGAACCACCTCATTTGGAGTTCCCTAGCTTATGTCATGATTTTTCACAGTTCCTTTAAAGTTTAGAAGCAGATTTTCAATTAAGTCTAAAAATGACACATTTTGAAGAAAATGTAATTAGTGATGGTTTGAGAGTTTTGGGACACTTAATATAATTAAATGTTGATCAATTTGAACCTTCCCTTGAGCCTAGAATGGAAAATGATGTAGGGAGATGTCAAGAGTACATGTTTAAAAGCATGATTTACAAAAATGGACCTTTATCCATCTATGTGCACATTCTTTGGCCAAGAAGAGTTGAGGTCATAGGGGGAGATTTATTATGCAAGGGTTATGCATTAAGGTTTAAGTATTAATAAGCTCCACATCAATGATTAATAGGATTTGGCAACCACTATCAAGCAAAAGGGGGAAGCAAAACCAAAGAAGTTCAAGCAAAAGGAGGTAACATGGGAAGAAGGAAAAGGTAATAAAACTTACTTTTATATAGTTTGTGCTTGGTTGATTGTATGTTTATTTGTCATGTATGCCTTTGAACATGTAATATCCTTGCTTGAGTTTGTACCATGGCCATGTGTATATGCTTGTAAGGTGTTATTCTTACTTGGCTATTTACATGCATTGTTTATTGCCATTGCACATTATATATTGAGATAACGTTTTGCTATTGAGATTATCCCAAATCCCACCCCTTTCTTCCATGACATACAGTAAGCAGCTCAAAAAGCAAGGGAGTGTTTTTGCAAATAACTAAGAAGGTGGAAAAGCAAGATTCGTTAGTTTGTTGCTTATATGTATAATAATTTTGTTAAGACTTAGGATTTTTGGTAGCCTTGTGCAACTACAAATTTTGTATATATGTGTCTCCATAAAAACATAGAGATGTACATAGTGAAGATGGTACATATAGTAGTAGTAGTACAAGCATGCATAGTAGAGATAACGATAATAATACTATGCTCAATAATTGAATCAGAGATGGGCAATTGCATGATATGCGCCCATAGTTAACTGATGATAGACTAGGATAAGAACAGAGTAATACTTTGATAATACTAAATGATGTTAAATGATTGATGAGCCATAATGAAGAGTTTGATCCAATGATTAAGTATTTTATAAAATATTTTTAATTTTTTTAGAAAAGTCCATTCATTTACAGGTTTGAACTCTATGTTTGGGTTGGGCTCTCAACTATTTTCAAAAGTGTTTTTTTTCTAGGATCAAACGTGGCTTAGTGGTTCGAATTCATTATTTTTATAGCTCATCTAACTAATAGGAGAGTAAGGTGTCACATTCAGTAGTCTGAAATATCTTATATTTTACCTAGCACCTTGAAGTATTTTCTCAAGTTCGTCTAGCACCCTAAATTACTTTTTGTTGCATCCAACACCCTAAGTTACCTAAATTGTTAAATTGATCAAGATTGTAAAAAAGAAAACAAAATCACTATAGGGTGATGAAAGACACATCTGATAAAATACTTCAAGATACCGGAGGCATCACAAAATAATTTAGGTCACTGGATGCAATTAGAAAGATATTTTAAGATACTGGATGCACCTTAACTTTATTTGTATATCATATTGTTATTGTATCAATCGAGTGTTTGATGAAAAAGAAATATGAGACATGAAAAATAGGAACCCTTGGGGAGGAATTTATATAAGGATTTTATTGAGTACTAATAAAAAATAATTTGTTAATTTATGTAAGCAAGACGGTGGAAGAATATTTGTTGCAAGTTTTAAAATCTAGATAATGCGTGAAGGACCATGTAACTATAACATACTTGCTCCTTGTTTCGATTTAATTTTCACTTTTCTTGCAGTATAACTGGTTTTACTACTTTGTAAAATTAAAAATTATAGTAATTATAGTAAATTTTTAACCACTATTAGAATATGTTTTTGTTCCCCACAAATCGCTTCCAATCAAATAACATGAAAAATAATTAATTTTTTTGTCACTGTTCATACTCCGCAGCTTTATTTTTGAACATTAGTTTTTTCACCTACTGATTTTTGAGCACATAACTCCGATTTGACTTGTAAGCAATTTAGCGTGTAAAATAATTAATCAAGCACAGTTGCGTTTTTCAAACAATTAGGCAATAACAAATTCAAAACAATTGAATTGCACATCTCCAAAATTTGGCGCATTATAACCAGTCGTCTCATTCAGCCTCCATTAAATTTAATGGAAACCAAAAAAAATTAAGCCTTAAAAATTTGGCCTATTATCATAGGGGTTGGGTCTAGCTGAAGGGGCTAGTCCTTCATAATGTGGCGAGTTAAGATTTGAATAATCGCTAGAAGAGGTGCCCTTATTTAGTGTCTCGAATAGAATTGCTTCTAATAGGAGGATACTTGTGCTTAGCAAAAAAAAAAACTTAATGCAAACAAAAAAAAAAATCATGCAAATATATCATATAGAGATACAAAAAAAGTAAACGAATGTAATGAAATGATGTAAATTTAGCTCCCCCCAAAAAAATATATGTCTCTCTCTTTTCAATAAAATAATTCATTTTTATTAAAATTTTAAATGGTTAAGTTATTTAGTCGCATGGTTAATATTTTTCTAAAAAGAACAATAGATCGTATTAAACATCAAAGTTAATCAGACAGTAGAATTTCTAGCTAGGTTGTTTAAACTGTTCACACACCCCATATAGATCACGTACATCTGATTCCTCATGGGAATATAAACAGTAAAGATTCACACATCATCACAAGGTTATGCAAAAGAATGTCACACTCATGCATCTTTTTAATAAAATCATTGTTCAAGAAAAAAATTAATAATTTACTTACGCTAGACATAAGAAGTTCAAATTTATTCTTTAAACTCATCACTCCAAACATGACAAACAAGATCTTTTGTCACACGCAAGTGCTTTAGATTTATTGTTATTCCATCACAACATAACACATGATCGTACAGAACACTATGGAATCTGTTGTTCCATTTATTTTTTTTATTCTCTTTTTTTTTAATATTTTGAAGAACATGCATTAATGATATGAGATTACAAGCAAGATCAAACCTATAACCTCTGATTTACAAGGAAACTTTTATACCATTAGGCTACAAGGCCCTTTAGCTGTTTCCCTTATTCTAACAATTCTTACTTAAAGCAAATTATTTAGAACATAAGACATCATCATCACCACTTTCCTTTCATCGATTGATTAGTAAGGTCTTTGACCAACATAGTTACCAGGAGGATCATAGTTGCAGCCAATGAAAGTTCCTCCATTCTGACACCTCACTTTAGCACAACCAACACGAATCGAATTTCTCCACACCACCTGAGTATAGTGCCCGCACACTTTCCCGTCGGCGCATGAGTTGCTATTGTAGTCATAATCCGTCTTCTCATTCACCCACAGATTCACGGCGGCTGCGCCACTCAGGTCACCGGTGCTGCCAGCAAGGTTCTCACCGTACATGCCGCCAGAGTGGATCAGCTGGCAGTCAGCCTTGCGTTTGTCAGCATAGCTCTGTGCAAAAGCGGCCACAGTATCATCCCAAGCTATGTTAGGAACACCCACTTGTGATCTTGCTGCGTTGTGGGCATCGACATAGTCTTGTGGTGAATCTTGAGCATTGGCTATGAGGGCAAATAGAAAGATGAAGAAAGAAACTGAAAGCTTGGAATATGACAACTCCATTATTGTTTGATGAGGCGAGTGATGAAGAAATGGGAGGCCGCGGGGAGGAATTTATAGGAATTTGGGTGTGGGAAAAATTGTCTAAGCGTCTAGTACATAAAACTGGTGATAAATAACCCGGAGACCCTATTTAATTAATTAATGGATTAATAGATTGCCCACTATTATGACTATCTCTTTCTAATTGGTTAGACTCTGTGGTTTGAAGGGATCAAATTAGTAAAACAATTGTAAATTGTGAAATATGACTAATTGGATAAGAAAGGGGGCAATTTCAAAATTATTATAATGGGTGGCGGGCTAAGAAACTAAATCTTTTTTTTTTCCCTCTCTCCGTTGAATCATATTAATATTTGGTGAAAAAATATTTTAAGGGCTAAATTATATATGACCCCTAGAATTTTGGATCATGCACATATAATCACCCTAATCTTTGAAATTTTATAATGAATCACCAAAAATGTACGGTACTTTTCCACACAACTTAAAAGTTTAAGGTGTTATCTACATGTCAATAAAAGTTTGAGGGGTTTTATGCACACAAAAATAAAGTTTAAGGGATATATGATTGATAATTGAAGGTTATCTGCATCCACTTGGAAACTTGTTGAGGCTTATTTAGTTTTAAAGGATAAGGGTTTTTTATACACACATGGATTTTCATGAGTAAATAAGCATATGTGTGTCTGCTTGCAGGGCTTCAACTGCATAAACTACTTGGTTAGAAAATATCTTAATTAAATATATAACAAATTATTAGTTAGCTATAACTTAATGGGGAGGAAGTTTCAAAACAATCATAAAGCGTGAATGACTAGAAAACTATACAGTCTTCTTGCTACTTGTTTATGTTTCTAAGAGGTTGCCGTGTTCCAATTGATTTTCAAAAAATAGAAAAACAAAATGCAATTAAGTGTACACTTTGAAGTTGACAATAAAATAATTTAAAATTTACTTCATATTTTCTTGCTTTAGTACCTCAGACTTATTTTTAGTGATTTTTTTCTCTTTTAATTAATAAGATACAAGAATTATATTATGAAAATGAGAATGAAAGATAATTTTTTCCCAACTAATATACTGTATACAGAAAGATTGAGTATTAAATTCCCTACTAATTTACTTAACCTCCAGGCTAAACTATGATATTTCTTTTGGTGAATTATTTATACATTACAGTTTATATTGTATAGATTTTGAGAATATAAAGGTTCAATGTTTGAATTTTCTTGTTTCGTATAGGCTTTGAGCCATTCGGATTAGCTGGGAGAAGTGTAGAAAATAACAAAAGGTCTTATAAATTGAAATCTCTCCAAAGCGTTAATTGTGATTAATTCTAAAATATCCCTTAGCAAACTTAAATCACTGAAATTATAGTGTTTTTATAGCTATTTGACTAATAAGTCATATTTAAGCATTGTCAGACAAGGTTTCCAAATTTATGAGTTTAAGCGAACTCATGACCATGACCTAAACTCATATGGTAAGTTTGGATAGTGATTGAATCTGTAAGAGTTTACCTATATCAACAAATTATAGCTATTAAATATAGATGACTAAATAATTAAAATACACGAAAGGGCAATAACTTGATTAAAATATATTTCAAATCTAAATATGTGAAATTATATTTATCAAAATCCATATTTTATTATACTCAATGCAGAAATTTCTAAAGTTCAAATACAAAAATCACTTAGCATGATTAAATCTAAAAAATGATTATAAATTTTACAAAGATCATCAAATATTGGATTATCATTAAAGTTGTCAAACTGATAATAGAAATATAAAATTAAAGGATAAACTTTTAAAATTATATTTTTATTATACAATTATTAAAATATATAATTATGTAATTAAAATATTATCTATAACAAAAATTTTGTAAATATAACATTAATAATTTTTATAATTATTAATGAATATCATTCTACGTAAGTAAATATAAAAAATGCAAGTTTTCATATACGCGATCCAGCTTGAATCCACAAACTAGTTTAATATTGGCAAAAGAATACTTTTAGACCCTTAACTTTATAAAATATATTTTTAGTCATATATTTCTAACACCGTTAAAGCTGCTAACAAAAAATGTTGACATAACAAACTCAAATGATAACTGTGCAGCTAACAAAACATATTTGAGTTTTAATTTTTAATATAATATATTTAGATTATTAAACTAAAATAAATAGATAAATAGTTGTAAATGAAATCATGGTTTTAATATTAAGATTATTAAACTAAAATTTTTTAATACAATCATGGTTTTGATGTTGATAACTTCATTTGGTTTTTAGATATTTTTCAATTTATACATATATTAAATTTAAGATTAATAGTATTTAATTACACAATGATCACTTAAATTTGTATAGTCATCATTTGGGTTTTCTATGTTAACATTTTCTGTTAGCAACATTAACGATGTTAGAATTATAGGACCAAAATTATACTTTGTTAAATTAAAGAACCAAAATTATGCCTTATTTAAACTTAAATGACTAAAAATATACTTTAGCTATTCGATATTATACAATTTCGGCAATCGCGCAATCATCCACAAACTCGCGGTGTTATCATAGAAAACCAAAGAAGTTCACGCGGATTAAAATCATTTTCTTGCCGTCACTATTTGGGCATCTAGCTAGTTAGATGAAATATAATTTTTTTTTAGTTTTCAATATATAAAATTGTAATATGAAGTTCAGTTATGTTTTAAACTATACAAACTAATAAGTAACGTTTTTCAAACAATGGATTAACGTAAAAACTAATTTAAAACAATTGAACTGCATCTCCAAAATATGGCACATTGTCACACAATCCCTCTCAAAGTAAATGCTTATAAAAATTTCAATAGACACTTCTTAACATAAATATGGCACATACAAAAGAATCTCACATATAACTTTCCAATGAAATCACTGTTCAGTAATATCTTTGTCCAACGATGTTGCCACGAGAATAGTAGTTACAAACAATGAAAGTTCCTCCATTGTAACACCTCACTTTTTGCACAACCAAGACGAGTTGATCTCTTCCAAACCACCTGAGTATAGTGGATGCACTTCCCACCAACGCATGAGTTGCTGTCATAGTCATATTTTGGCTTCTCGGCCACCTATAGCTTCACAGCATCGGTACCACTCATGTTGCTGGAGCTCCATGCGATGTTCTCACCGTAGTTGCCGCCAGATTGTGGACCAGCCGGCAATCATCCTTGTGTTGGTTAGCATAGTTCTGGGCATAAGCGGCAACTGTTTTATCCCAATTTATGTTTGGAACACCCACTTGTGATCTTTTTGCATTGTGAGCTTTCACATAGTCTTGTGGTGAATTTTCAGCATAGGCTATAATGGCGAATAGATAGAACAAGAGAGAAAATGAAAGCTTGGAAGAGATCTCCATTGTTTGTAATTGTGTGATGTGTTTTGATGATGAGGGAAATGTGGGGCCTAGGGCGAGGAACTTACAGGGATTTTCATGTCTACTATTATATTTCTTCTTATTTACAATATAAGTCGCTTCAATTAATTCATCAAAATAAAAAAAAAATGACAGTTGACTTATTAAATTCGTCGTAAGTTGAAATTTTTTTTTAAACTTTACTCATATTAAATGAGATTTTGAATAATAGAAAGAAACGGGGAGCCACATTTATGCATTAATATAGTGTTAAATTTGACAACTAATCTTAGTTGCTCTCTTTTATGACTTATATTATGGACTAAAGAATTATTCTAGAAGTGGCATATATTATAAACCAGAGAGAGTTTGTTCAATTTGTGCAAATAGAGAGAAAGAGATGGGCAGATAAAGTATTTAGCTAATTAAAATATACCAAACTCAATCAAAACCCACTTAGTGTTTGCAACCAATAGCGATAGTTTGTGAAAAACATTATTATTTTGAGAGACAAAGCAGATTATTTAGGTCTTACATTTATGATCCGAGAAAAAAAATTAAGCCCTCTAACTATTGGCTCGTACGTTTAAAACTAAAACGAGTAGTCTTATATCATCTCTCTCTCTCTCTCTCTCTCTCTCTCTCTCTCTCTCTCTCTCTCTCTCTCTCTCTCTCTCTCTCTCTCTCTCTCTCTCTCTCTCTCTCTCTCTCTCTCTCTCTCTCTCTCTCTCTCTCTGTGAGTGAGGTACAAGGTGTATACTCTATTGAGAGGAGTTAGGATTTGAACTATGGAGAGATATTTACATATTTCAGGAGTATCACATCATATGTATTCTGTCCAATAAAAATACAACAAATCATATCATTTTAATCCTAGTTGATAGATGACTCATTTGAATATATAAATTCACATTTTAATTTGTTTTCAAGAAAAATACACATTTTAATTTGAAGAAAAAAACGAAACAAAATGACAAACTCATATTTTTCTTATAAACAATTAAAAGTGAATTTTTCATGAGTAACCTACCAACTAAGACTAAAATGATCTAAGTTGTTATATTTTTATTAGATAGAGTTTAGATGATGTGGTACTCCTTAAGTATGCAAGTATTTCTCTAAACTATGTCTATCTCTTTCTAATTTTATAGACTATGCAATGTGAAAATATATTAAAAAAAGTAGTTAAATTGTTAAAAATTACTAATTAGGGTGGAATAAAAAGTGGTGGCAATTTCAAAACAATCATGATTCGTGGAGGACTAAGAAACTAAAACAAATTTTTTTGCCGTTTAATGAAGTTACTATTGAGTGAAGAATTTATATTGGGAAAATTAATTATTTGATCCTTATAGTTTCATGAAGTTTGTAACTCATAGTTTGACTTGCAGCAATTCGGTCCCTGAAGTTTGGACTTTTAACATTTTAGTCCTTACTATTTGCGAGTCAAAGTAGACGTGTTTATGTGTCTGCATATGTGGCATCTTGGTCAGCCTACTCTTTCTTTTCTTCTTCTCTTTCCCTCCTCGTCCTCTCTCTCTCTCTCTTCCCTCCCGTTAGAGATCTGAACAAAGCTCAAGCCTGGATTAAATCAACCATACTTACCGGACACTAAGATCACCTACATCTTCGCTGGAAATGAGGTCTTAACATTCAACGATACTTCCCTAAGCGACAACCTGCTTCCGGCGATGCAGAGTACGTGTTCACGGTCGCCAACCTCTAACTTGAAAAGCAGATATCGGTGACCACCACACACTCTCTAGCAGTTCTGAAAACTTCTTAACCACCCTCCGCCAGAGCATTTCGTTCCAATCGCTTCATGACTCACTCCCATCTTGAACTTCCATGCCAAAATTGGATCTCCTTTTCTCATAAATGCATACCCTTACTTCGCCCACAAGGCAAATCCCAAGCAACTGTAGCTCGATTTTGAACTGTTTCAGCCTAACCAAGGGGTAGTGAATTCTTCATAGAATCTGCAGTACGATAACATGTTTGCTCAGATTGTGTACTTTACTCAGCCTTGGCTTCTTTGGAAAGGCCAGAAAATCATGGGCACTCATGGCGGATGCCGACCGAGACCCGAGCGCAGAATTGACCGAGAGGCTGAGCGCAGCATTCTGTTTCTTTCTTGGAGGCTCAACGTTAAGGACAGACCAAGCCTTGTTCATGATTTTACAAGATGAAACGTTGGGAAAATGATGCTTTGATAATATAATAGAAGTGTTGAGAAGATGCCCCATCCTCAGAAGTAGAAGTCATCTCATGAAAGGGCTGGGTCTGATGGCGTGGAAGGTGTGAGGAGATGGAGAAGCCATGGTTGAGTGGGAGAGAGGAGAGAGAGAACGAGGAGGAAAAGAGAAGAAGAAAAGGAGGGGTAGGTTGACGAGGATGCCAGATATGCAGACACAACAGCACGTCTCCTTTGACTCATAAACAATAAGGACGAAATCATTAAAGGTCCAAATTTCAGGGATTGAGGTGTAAACTCGGTAAAACTATAATGATCAAATAATTAATTTTCCCATTATATATATATATATGGTATTTCATGAGTAAATAGACATAGTTGTTGATTTTATTTACCAGGCCGTCCCATGTTACGTCTTTCTTTCTTCAATTGTATAAACTATCCGGTTAGAAAATCTTTAAGAGGAAAAATTCTGAGCTAAGACAATTGGTGCTATTATAAAAGGTGTGGAAATTTCAAAATTATCATGATACGTGAAAGACTAGGAAAATTTGCTTCTGAAGTTGCGGAATTCCAATTGTTTATTTAGTTATATGTACTCATATTTTATTATGCTGAAATAAACATTTTGCATGGGGTGGATTAAATTTTGGCTGATTAGGACAAAACGCTGGTTGGTAATAATTTGAAGCAAGAAGTGGCTAATTACTTTATGGAATTAATGCCCATTATTTATTTATTGAAAGATAATAATAATATTCTGAATTATTTTACTTTTTAAAAAATTAGTTTTGTAATTACATAATGAAGGTACCTTGCAGGTATTTTAGCTGAAATTAAATTTCTTTCAAACAAAAATATTACTATAAACTCTTCATATACATAATTAGTTAATTGGCATTTATTTGCACTTACCTCCTCACTTTTCACAGCCGAACTAAAAAAATCTTCTAGTACTTCTTTTCTTTTTATAAATTTATAGTAATTATTTCGTTAAAAAAAATAATTGAGAGAAACGTTTTGAATCTGAATTCTCACTAGTGATTAGAAGATCAAGTTAAAAAAATAGAGAATAATAGATAGGAGAGAGATTTACATGTCAGCTGAGTTTATTCACTTTATCATTTCTCTTCTTAATCGATTTTTCAACCACTAAAAAGAATCCATCGAAAAAATATTTCACCTTATTAGTTGGTGTTTAAAACGTTATATAAACTGAGTATGAAAAGAATTTCACAAGCTATATATATTCATTATACAAAGACATTCAATTTTTCTTCTGCATTAATTAGCAGCCCTATAAACCCAAAGAACGTTCTTTATTCTATATTTTAGGTATATGTGATTGACTAAATAAAAATTTTATCAAAAATAAGAAAACCAGCCATCTTCTCATTCTCATTATGTGTCCAACTTCAATATTTACTTGTCAAACTTTTGTATTTATCAGTTGTCAGGAATGTGGATAATTTTTTTCTTTTTGGGATCTATATGTAATTCTTCTAGTTTTATTTAGTTTAAATAATATTTTCCAACGTAAATCAAGGCCCAAAAAAGAATTCTTTAATAAATATAATTTTGTTGAATGAATAGGAGGAATTTTCAATATCCCTTTAAGTCTTCCATTGGAATTTTTTAAATAAAAAAGTACAAAAAAAATAATTTAAGGATTGAAACACTTATATTTAAAACAGTCAATAATATTGGATGGCCACATCAGCCATCAACGTGTGATTTAAGGTAATTTAAACCAATGAAATTACTGAATGGATCAAGCATTGAATGTTTCCAGTTAAAGTTTACAATTTAAAATTTAAAACCAAATAAATTAGAGCTTAATTATTATTTAATATGGTTTTTTTATATTTTAATTTCCTTTCCTAAGGTTATATAATTTAAATTCAAATTTTCTAACTTTAACATAAATTTGACACTCTTGTTTAACTTATTAATTTTTATCTGAAGTCTCATTTTTGTCTTCTAATTTCATCTTTTATTGTTTTTCTAATATAAATAATACAATTTTATTTTATGGATGTGTCATGTAAAATATTTTGCTAAATAAACTTAATTAAATAATTTTAGTTAAGGAAACCCATTTGATTATATTTTCTTTAAAAAATGATTGAGAAACATAAGTAAAAACGAGGCAAAATTACGAAACTGTATTAGAAAAAAAATGAAATTGATGAGAAAAATGTGAAACTTGAAACAAAATAAGAAATTCAAATTAAAACCATATAAAATTATAGAGTGAAAGTGAAACCAAAATCAAAATTGAGATATCAATTTAAATCTGAATAAAATCAAGAGATAAAAATTAAAAAAAATTAATATCGATCAATATAAATATAAAAATAAAATATATAGTAAATTCATATAAATATTACGTATAAAATACATGTGAGGTGGTTGAAGTTGAAGAATTTTTTTTTTTTTAAATTTTAGTCATCAAGTTGAGTGTTCCATTAATAATATTAAGTTTCAAAATTTCTATTCTTCTAGAATTAGCATGTGCACTCAGGAAGATCGTTAAACAACTAAATGAAAAACAATAATCATGGGGCGGTTTTTGTGCTATGCATGTGATGAGGGGAGAAACCATTCCGATATTTTTAACTTTCAATATAATAATTTAATTTGAAGAGGCCTAAAAAAATTTGAAGCCCCATCTTTTTTTTTTTTCTTTCATGATTTTCATTCCCACTGGTGGATTGCAAAATGAACAGTTAAGGTTCAGAATTGTATAAAATCATTTATTCTTAGTGACAGGTAGTTTACAATTGTGAATTTTTAGGTAAAATTTTAAAATTTTGTTTTTTTTTATTTTTATATATTACTACCATATAATTTTCTAAGATAGTAGTATTCAATCTCAATCATTCAATTTTAATTTAAAGGCTGCGATGGACCGAGCAGGAAAAACAGAGAAAAATTGATGGGAAAAAGATCCAAATTCAGAGAATGAATATTGAGATGAACAAGAGTGGTTTGATTGAACAAGTAAATGAAAGAAAATATTTTGAAATTTAATACTCAAAGAATTAGAAGGTCCAATAAAAGATTCAGAGACAGAGAGAGAAACATTTGAGCTTCATCCTCCTCTCTTTCTTTCTTTCTTTCTTTTTTTTTTTTTTTCCTTTTCATTTTTAATATGAAGTATTCTCTATTAATAATAGAAATTAATCTCTCTTATAATGAATTAACGAATAATAGACTCCTTTCGACTAGGTTTGATCTATAAATAAAAGCTGAAAATCAAAATCACGGCCACTTGTTCAAGAAATGAGAATTTCTATCACTCACGTAATCAATCTATAATTATTTCCTATCTCTTGCATTAGTTGACTCTAAAATTACTAGAGGTGATTCATATTAAGAAAAATTCATATCTTATTAAGTTTTGTTCTCTTTGACAAGTTACATAAGATAGTTTGAACGGAAACTCCACAAGTTATTCATTGTACAAATGGTTTTAAATAATAAAATTCTTCATTTACATACAAACGACAAAATCTTCATCACTTTCTAGCTACGAATTCAAATACGCGTTACACAAATAACTTTCTATTATTTCTCATATGACTATTCTTCTTTCTTAGCAGCCAAATAACCAAAATGTTTTTCACTTTTATTTATTACTATTATTTTAATGAAGTATTTTTATTTTTTCTTTGAAATAACCATTTTTTGGGAAACTGTATGTTTTAAATAAATTTATGGGAAAATTACAAAATAGAAGCATATATTGAAATTAATTACAAATAGGGAAGGACCTCAAATTTCTAAAATTACTCCCAAAGGGGAATTCCAGAGTGGTACTTATAAATTTTTTTTTGTGTGAATTATAAATATTTTTTAAAAATAATTTTTAACATGATGTAAGGAAATTTGAAATTAACTAAAGAATTTTAGTGTGGAAATTGCAATTTATTTTGTAAATTTTTTTTAAAAAAAAAATCTTAAACAATAAAAGGCATCCCGGAAAGTGATGATTATTGCTAAATTAGGCAGCGACATTTATGAAGTTTTTATTTCGTGAGAAACAACTAGCAAATTTTCAGCATCTCAATTGATGGCAGTTGAATTTAGGAGTGGCACTTGCAAATTTCTTTTGTATATATGACTTTTTAATTTAAAAGAAAAAAATTTGAAGATTATCAACTGTACACCTTTAAAATTAACCACTAAATTTGGGAGTGGCATTTATGAATCCAAATTGTATGAGTTGTATATGCACATCTTTTAAAAAAACATTTATTAATCTTTTTCCACAAAGTAAAAGGTTTAAGGGATTTAAGAGCAATATCAGAAATTTGATATCCTTATGTATAATTAATTTCTTTACATATTCCCAATTTGTAATTTACCCTGACCTTTCCCCTTACATTAAGGCGGAGGTATTATTCAATGTATGGTTAGGGACCGCATATGAGTGAATGGTTATAAGTCAATATTGAAGGAGAAGTCAATGGTTCAGTCCACATCAGCTACGTGTTGTTGGATCCACAGAAGTTGTTGCTCCACATATATATATTCATTCAGGTCCCCTACAAAAGGAAAAATAAAAAAATGATCCCCTGAACTTGTCAATGACACCCCTGAACTTGTCAATTGGAGCCTCTAGACTTGTCAATAGACCATTTTTTCATTTTTCCTCTTATGCAAGACCTGAATGTAATTCTCCCTATATATTTCCTTAGAAAACTTATATAAGCTTTATATACGTACGCAAGGTGCTTATTTAAAACTAAATTATGTGAGTTTTTTTATATATTATGTATTCTATAAAAATTCTTTTGCTGATATCCTAAACATTTCAAAATCTACTTATTTTGATTTAATTGGATAAAAGTATACTAAGTACTCCCTCTGTCTCTAAATATAGTACATAGCTTTTGCTTCTTCTTCTTCTTCTTCTTGTTTTTTTTTTTTTTTGCCTTTGTCCCTTCCTACATATTTTTTTAAGAAAAGTCGACCATTGTAAATTTTGATTTTTTCACTAGATAAATATTATCCCATTCAAAAAAAAATGGATTCATAAATTTATTGAGTTATTACAATGTCACAAATTTAGTAAGAATTGCATAAATATTAAGCGCGAACAAATTTTTTTCACATAAACTATCAGCAGTGAAATTATTAAAGTTAATATGATAAGAAACACTTTTAACACTTCTCATATAAGTTTTAATATATTTCTAAATTCTTTTTTGTTACAATATACTTCTAAGTTCTGATGAAATAAAAAATATAGTTCACAAGACCATTAAGAAAGGCCTCTCATAGCTACCCAAAAGCCGAAAGTCCAATTTAGGGAAACAGATACAAGCCCACATTGTGATTGAGTTGATAATAGAAGGAGCTTTACCCACAAAGTTCATGTACGAATTTTGATGGCAAAAATAATAAAATATTATAAAAGTGGTCCTATAGATCCTTTTTTATATATGGTTTGGGGTTTTATCATTGTTTTTATTATGTTTTATACTCCTACTACATGTTGCTGAGACTCCCAGTTAGGGATAAAAAGTAACCTAACTGGAATTAATATAGGTCTCTTGAGTACTTTTTGTCAACACTCGTTTCCATTTCGATATTCGAAAAGTAATAAAGACAAGTTCCATAGGCATAAAGAAAAGTACATATATACTGATAACAGTATTCGTTTACACCAGAGTCGTCCATAGACAAAATACAGAGTGCATAAAAATTCCAATATTTACAGGATTCCCTCAAAATATATTAGGCATAAACTAACTATAATCACGATCTTTAACCTTGCCTCGAGGCACATGCCAATCACTTATCGGCTTCTACGCCTTTGCCTTTCAACCCATTGGCACTTGTTGAGATGTTTGTTTAGAAAAAGGGATGAGATTCCAATGAATCCCAGTAGAAACATGTTATCATTAATAGAAAATACAAAAAGTAAATATGATATGCGCCATGTATACACCAATTAATGAACAATATAAACACATCATCATCATGTATACATGAGTAGGGCCCAGCCCCACTAATCACAAACGGTTGGATTCTCACAAACTCCCAGTGCAAGTGCACCTCTGGCACTAAATGCCCCTCTCTAAGCAAAACATGTTGTTTAATAAAGCACATTTACAAACAATGGTATCCACACAATCATATAACTATAGCATGATGTATAAAAGATAATGTCCCTACCTTAATGTTCTTTCAACCACTTTTGGATGTGCCTCGTAAAATGTGTCGCTTTCGGCTTCTGACTTGGTTCTAAAATATTAAATGTACAAGAAATAAGTCATAACCTATCCAAGTATCATTTTAGACACTTCCAAAGTGTTTCGTGTGGTTATATTAGTCTATGGTGAAATTTTACCAAAATGCCCCCGGGTTCTCAGCCCGATAGCACGTTTTCTCAAAATTTTGATTAGGGCTATCTTGACATATTTTCACCTAAGGAATCCATTTATAGGCTCAAAATTGCCAAATTCAGTGTCAAATTACAAAATTGCTCTTGACAGCTCCACTTTAAGGGATTTTAGGTGCGTTTTCGTAATTATGTTTTTTCGGGCTTTTCCAAAAAAGTGACCAACTGTAACCCCTCCTGAATCTAATGGAATCATCAATTTCATGAAAATCCAACTCCTTCCCCCCAGAACAGTGCTGGCCGAAACATGCTCAAGAAAAAGAGAAAATGCAACTTTGTGTTTTAACCTCTAAAGCTTACTCCTTTCCACTTCTAATCCGTTATTAAGTCATTTAAACACATTCTAACCATGATTTAAAGAAATTTGGGCAGCATAACCCCTTAGGGTTAGGACTTTCCAAATTTACAAACTCAACAAAAATCACCAAATCCAACCATACACTTCAACAATTACAATATACTAGTATATATTTGAGTTTTGTGAAGTTTCCTCTTGAGTTCTTTAGCTTTCTCTCTCTAGGCATCCTCCTCTCTCTCTCCTTAAGCTCAAGATGTGTCTTCTAAACCATTGATTCCATAGAGAAGAAGAGTGTAGAGAAGGTTTTCATGCAAGACTACAAGAAACTCTTAAGAAATCAACACTTACCTTAAGCTTCTCTTCTTCCTTCTCTCTAGATCTCAAAATCTCCAAAGCTCTCTCTCTCTCTCTCTCTCCCCCTCCTGTCTCTCTTCTTGGCTGAAAATGAGGAAGGGAAAGAAGATGGAAGTGTTTTATAAAATATCTCTCATTACCTTTAATCACTTTATTTCCAACAACTCATCTTATGGTGACATTTGGCATTAGTCTTATCTCCTCCTGATTGGTGTCATAAGGTTTCAATTAGCCTTGAACTAATTTTCCTCCTCTTTTTGGTTAGCTCAAAAACCATCCTCCCTTATTCCTCACTAACCAAATGGCTTCTTCCAACTAATCTAACTAGATACTCAAGTGTTGTACCATAATCATAATTACCATGTAAAAGAAGCAATATTTTAACACAATTAGACATGTGCTCATCTTTATCAATTATAAACTAATCCCTTTACCATAGGATAATGACACTTGGCATATTTAATCCCATTAATAATGTTTCCCTCCCATTTTTCTTGTGTTGGGAGAAATTTATAAGAAAAAGGGAAATAAAAATTGTTTCAACATTTCCATAATGCAATTAAAGGAAGTATTCACAAGTCCTTCCAATTTCACAACTCTTGATTTATTCCACCAAAAATATTCCAAATATACATCCTCCTTTATTTTCCTTAATTAATTGAAATTAACTTCAATTAATTGGAAAATAATTAATCTTGTGCTAAATTGGCAAAATTATGATTTTTCTATTACCATTGTAATTTAATTGCCCTTCTCATGAATATGAATATTTCTAAAATTCATAAGTTCCAAATTTCATGAATATTCACCATTTTATTGAATTTCCAGGATAAATACAATATATTTGGGGAATATAAAATTTGGGGTGTTACAGTTCTCCTCCACTTAATTAAATTTCATCCCTGAAATTTGCTATACTTACACAACCATAAATTATGGGTAATGTTTCTTCATACTTTCCTCTGTTTCCCATGTAACCTCTCTGGGCGATAACCCTTTCCAGAAGATCTTGACGAACAGAATGCTCTTGTTTCTAAGTTGCTTTTCCTGTCGATCGATGATTCAGTCAGGTGTGACTTCGTAAGTCAAATCTTCATGCATTTCCACATCTTCGTACTCTATTATGTGTCCTAGATCAAGTTGATACTTTTTCATCTGGTAAACATGGAAAACATCATATAGCCTGCTCAGATTTGGTGGCAAAGCGATGTGGTATGCTACAGGCCCAATCTTCTCTAAGATCTCGGACGGACCAATGTACCTTGGTTGCAGCTTCTTTACTTTCAATGCTCTACTAATACCCATAACTGGTGATACTTTCATGAATACGTGGTCACTAACTTCAAATTCCAGAGGTTTTTACCTCTTATCTGCATAACTTTTTTATCGACTCTGAGCACCTAGCAACCTATGCTTAATCAATTTTATCTGCTACGTTGTCTGATCAATAAGATCTAGCCCCAATAATTCCCTCTCAAACAACTCAGTCTAGCATAAGGGCTATTGACACTTCCTCCCCTAGAATGCCTCATATGGAGCCATCTGGATGCTCGAACGATAACTATTGTTGTAGGCAAACTCTACTAACAGAAGGAATTTGTCCCAACTACCTTTATAATCAAGCACACACGCCCTTAGCATATCTTTAAGGGCTTGTGTTGTTTGTTCTGTCTGCCCATCAATTTGAGGATGATATGTTGTGCCGAATCGGAGCTTGGTATCTAAAGCTTTATGTACCGCCTTCCAAAACTTGGAAGTGAACTGTGGATCTTGATCGGAGATAATGTTCTTCGGAGTACCATATAATCTCACAATCTCCTTAATGTAGATTTTTGCTAATTTGTCAGGAGAATAGTTAATACTAATTGGTAGGAAATGAGCTATCTTTGTGAATCTGTCAACTATCACCCATATAGCATCATGGTTTCTAACCTTAGGCAACCCTGTTACGAAATCCATAGTAACGCTTTCCTACTTCCACCCAGGAATCTCAGGATTTGTCAAAAGCCTCGATGGTCCCTAATGTTCAACTTTCACTTTCTGACATGTCAAACAACGAGTAATGAACTCAGTCACCTCTCTTTTTACCCCTGGCCAATAGTATTGAGCCTTAATGTCATGGTACATCTTTGTAGCCCTTGGATGTAGAGTATACTTACTCTTATGTGCTTCCTCCAGGATTTGCTGTTTCAGTTCCGGTTGTGGTGGAACATAAATCTGCTTTTTATACCTAACTAATTCACTAGGTGACAAGTCGTATTCCTAGGTTTTGCCCCTATCAATCATACCTCTGATAGATAGTGCTTCATCACCATGCTGTTGAGCTTCTTCAATTGCCACCCTTAGATCATTGTATATTTAGCTAACACCACTGCCTAACAAAATCTGACTAGACAAATTTAAATCTCTAAAATCCTTGATCAGTTTCTACTCATAGATCATTATGGCTACCACCTGCAATGATTTCTAGCTTAATGCATCAGCAACAACATTAGCCTTGCTGGGATGGTATTTAATTTCTAGATTATAATCCTTCAGTGACTCCATCCATCTGTGTTGTCTCATGTTGAGCTCTTTCTGATCATACAGGTACTTCAAGCTCTTGTGGTCGCAGTACAACTCTACAGTCTCACTATAGAGATAATATCTCAACTTCTTCAAAGCAAACACAATTGCCACCAACTCAAGATCATTAGTGGGATAATTTGATTCATGAGGTTTTAGCTATCGAGATGCAATGCCACCACCTGATCATGCTACATTAATGCGCATCCCAATGCATACCTACTAGCATATGTATAAACAACATACGAAAAAACTGTGGATCTGGAACTATTAACATTGGTGCTTTAGTTAACCTCTACTTTAACTCCAAGAAGCTCATTTTATAATTCTCATCCCACACAAAATGTTGGGCTTTTCGAGTCAATTTCGTTAACGGTAATGCGATTCTGGAGAAATTCTATATAAACCTTCGATAATAACCAGCTAGACCCAGAAAATTGTGTACTTCAAATATAGTCTCTGGTCTCTTCCAGTTCAGTACTGCTTCCACCTTACTAGGATCAACAAAGACCCCTTGCTGTGAGACAACGTGGTCCAAAAACATTACCTCTAAAAGCCAGAATTCACACTTGCTCAGCTTGGCATAGAGTTTCCTATCTTGTAATACGTTCATAGTTCTTAGATACTGTTCGTGTTCATCTTTACTCCGTGAATACACTAGTATATCATTTATAAAGACTACTATGAATTGTTCCAATTACGGATGGAAGATTCAATTCATGTAGTCAATGAACACAGCAGGTGCATTGGTCAGCCCAAATGGCATCACTAGAAACTCGTAATACCCATATCTAGTTCTGAAAGCAGTCTTCGATACATCTTCTGCTTTTACCCTCAACTGGTGGTATCCCGATCACAAATCGATCTTTGAGAATACACAAGAACCAGATAACTGATCGAGCAAATCATCAATTCTGCGGAGTGGATACTTGTTCTTGATGGTCACCTTGTTCAACTCTTGACAATCGATACAGAGACGCAGGCTTCCATCTTTCTTCTTTACGAAGAGCACTGGAGCACCTCAGGGTAATACGCTAGGTCGTATGAACCCTTTCTCAAGTAGTTCCTTGATCTGCTTCTTTAGCTCCGCCATTTCACTTGGAGCCATATGGTATAGGGTTTTGGAAATTGGACCCACTCCAGGCCTCAAATTTTCTCTTTTCCTTAATTTATTTTTTATTACAAAATTGACTTTATGACCAACTTTGTACTAAGTCTTATCTCATGACACTTGCTCTTTCTCTTTTCCTTAATGTCCATCGTAAATATGAGAAGAAGAAAAAAAATATGAAGATGCCAATTTAAAACATCTCATCATTTTTTCTTTTTGATTTTTTTTTAAATTGGATTTATGACAAGGGTTGTACATGTGCTTATCCTTTGTTAATTGAGTCCTAACCTTCCATTTGCATAGAACTAATTCCCATCTCTCTTCCCCCTTGGCCCGTGATGTGATTTAAGTCCTTCCCAAACCCAAATTTGGTTCCTCCAATTAGCGCAACTAATTTGCACAAGTTTATATTATTTTAATCTTAATTAAACATGTGCCCAAACTTTAATCAATATTATTTAATCCTTCGCTTGTTTTGATGACACATGACATACTTATGAGGCAAATAATTAATTTTTCCTCCTATTTCTTTATACCACACTTTACACAATTGCCAATACATCTTTTTTTTTTTTCAAATTCGCAACAATTGGTAATTTTGGCAGATTTTCTAACCAAATTTTGAAAAATCATAACTTTATTTGTAGAACTTCAATTGGAGTGATTCCAAAGGTTATAGAACACTTATTGAGTCTAGTTTTAAAAAAAAAAATATAGTCTTTAGCCAACTAAAAGCTCATAATTCTCAGAAATTCTATTTTTGGAAGCTGCCACAGAAACTCTATAGTTTTACTGGGTTAACTTCAAAAATTCATAACTCTCGATCTGCTGGTCCAAATTTCTTACACTACCTATCAACCTAAAACTTAGGATGTCTACTTTTATCCTGTAAAATTTTACAATTTTTAGCATCATTGGATCATCCACAACCATACAGCAATATCACTGCCTTATAGGAAATTTTCACTAGCAGCAAATCCTCATTCCTGGGACTCTTGCTAAACTGGGGCTTAGCTATCCACTTGATTGAGGCTTATTCTCAAGCCTCTAATTCCAAAATTTGGGATATTATATTTCTCCCCCCGTTCAATAAATTTCGTCCTCGAAATTTGAACATCTACAACCTGAGGATCACTTCTTATCACTCAATCCATCTCTTTATCATGTGCAGTCTCACAAGCTGTGCAACATAATGATCATATTCAATCTATCTTTTTCATATGCAAGCTCATCGAGTAAGCAACACAATCATCATATTCTCATCCAAGATCTCAGATAGTATTCAGCATTCATCATTCATTCTGTACACGGTATGTAGCGTGTGTGTGTGTGATTCTGCAATTCAGGTTTGTAAATAATATGTTGACTTAAATCACCATAAATTGAGAACATATAATTTTTAATGCTAAAGGGAAGGATCTTGAATCTATCTCCTGCTATCCAACCTCATGCTTCAAATACAAATTGAAACAGTAGACTTAATTCCTGGATCTAATCTTTTTGAGCATGAATTTTCTGAACCCTCTTAAGGGGTAGATTTGCTTTTGTCAATCAAGATGCTCCCACAAGGGCATAAGAGGCAAAAGCACAGAGAAGTATGCAGCTTTTTATTTCCTCAGTGGGTTAAATAAAAACAAGAGACTATAAATAAAATATAGATGGCAACCTCAGCCTCAAGCCATAAACATGGAATAATTCAATGAATAACACTTCTCCTTATGGGGAAGATTAGCAGCTGTCCAATTTGGACCTCTCCAAGATCAGTTAAGTTTCTTTACTTCTCTTTTAACTCCCTCCTATCTCTGTCTAGGAGTCATACCAAATTAAGGCCAATCTTACATAAAAACAATGCCCGTATTATATCAATCAACCTTCCAATTCCTTTAAAACCTTCCTAAATTTAATAAATAATTGACTAATTTAACTTAGTATTGTGACATTGTACAAGCCAAAAGCAGAGAATAACAAATTTATATGCTGAAACAAGTGACTTGTACTAATGAATCCTATATCATTCTGCCATGATGATTACATATCTTGTTAAATCCTCACCTTTAACAAAATATTTACTAGATAAAACATACAAAAAAAAAAACACGTGCCACTGAAGTCTATTAATTCGTTTTTAAACTCCATTTCAAAGCTGATTTGCACACTTGGCAGGTGGAGCAAGTGTTGATGTTAGGGGTGTAAGTGGACTTGAAGGTAATACTTGCACCATTTTTTTTTTTTTGTTGTTGTTGAAATTCAAGCCTCAGTAGCAATTTCATATAAGCACTTGTCATTTAGCAAAAGTAGTGGAGTGCTAAATTAATTATATTTCCTGTTTTCTCCAATTTTTTTCTAGTATTATGTTTATCCTGATGCATTTTTTGTTGTTAATTTGGTATTCACCCTCTCATAAGGATGTACTTAGCTTTTAAAAATGTGATATCACCTGATATCTTGTCACAAAATGTGAATGCTATGTTTTGTAACATGAAAATGGTTATCTTCTTGATTTATTTTCCATATAGATAGCATTATGTAAAATTTCAATTTGGATTTATCTTATTGAAGCCTTATGTACTCTTTTTTGGAGTGGCATGTTTCAGTCTCTACTCTTACTTGTAAGGAATAACTCCTGATTTTCTTAAGTTTGCTTGGTGAGTTGGCTGTGTTAATTTGAAAACCAAGTTATGAAGAAATAATATCATCGTGTCCAAAACTCAAATTTTTGTTTTCAACAAAATGAAAGAAATGCATAATTGTATTCTCTGATGGTTCTATTATTTGTAGCAAGCATGAAACCTCATTTCTTGTCCTGATCTGTGGTTGTAGTATATGGAACCCGGCGAGTCTTAATGTGTGTGATGGATTTTGATAATGCTGTATTGTTAATATAAGTAGGAGCTGTTTCATCTTAATCTGTAAAATAAACATTAATAATGCTGTCCCTAGTTACTATAAGCAGGCACTCTTTAGTCAGCTTTTAATGTAAAACGGTAGATTACCGTGCTTGGAGATTCAGTTCAATAATCTTTGGTGTATATGCAGGTGGTGCTTCATGCACATTAGAAGTTCTGCAAGCATTGCCTGTATTGAAGAAGGCATATGGAAACAGCTCGCGTAAGGTCTTGCATGTTGGCCCTGACACTTGTTCTGTGGTATCTGGTTTGTTGAAAGAAGAGGAAACAGAGGCCTGGGAAATTGAGCCGTATGAGTTAGATGATGTTAGTGCAAACTGCAAGACTCTTGTACGTGAGGGCATTGTGCGTGCAGCTGACAGAAAGTTTCCTTTACCGTATCGTGCAAAATCATTTTCTCTTGTCATTGTCTCAGATGCACTGAATTACTTATCTCCAAAATATCTGAATAAAACTCTGCCAGATTTGGCAAGGGTTGCTGCTGATGGCGTTATCATCTTTTCTGGTACATCATCATGAATTTCCATTATTCAAGATTATTCCAGATTATATATTTTTTCTAGAATTTGGTTTATGTGAACTACATTTATTTGACCACTGAGTGTTTCATCCCCCTAAATGACTTGACACCACAGTTGCTATGGGAAATTTAGTCATTAAATATTAGCAGTGATGCATTTTGTTATAGCATGGTGCAATGTTTTCGTGCCTTGTGGTTCTTGTTCTATCCTGAATCAATCTTCCGTATTGAAACAATCCATTTTCAAGTAATTGACTTGAATTTTGTCTGATAATAATAATCGGTTGTCTATGAATTTCCTTATATTTCTGTTTTTTTAAAAGACAAAACTTCATTTGATCTTCATCCTTTTTGGACGTATGTTTAGCAGTTCATGTTGGGTGTGATAGCAAATGATGATCAGATGTACGTCTACATTTCTTGGCCTGATTTATCATCTTTATGCATAGGTTTTCCAGGTCAGCAAAGAGCTAAAGATGGAGAAGTAGCGAAATTTGGCCGTCCAGTAAGTGACTCTTTATTAAATGTTAAATTATGTTTTTCAGTGTAGGCATTGAATGTGGCTACTTGCAGCTGTGATGTTAGTAGTTAAAAATTGGACAGAGTATGCACTGGAAAAAGAGACTACAGAGAGATTGCAAGGACAATATAATTTATTTTAGCATACCAGGATCCGGATAGATTTATTGTGGATTGAAACCTTTTTGGAAGAATAAAATTTCCTTGACATTTCTTTCTTAAAAGATATTTATTACCTTTGTTAATAATTAGGACCAACCAATTTGATGTTAAAAAGGGACTTTATTTTAGTTCAAATTGTAAAATAACCTGTTAGTATTAAATATTTAACAAATATTGACAATGTTGAAGTAAGCCATAGAGAATAACTACCATCAACAATTGGAAGTCTCTGGAGACAATAAATAGCGTTGTTCAATTCCATACTCTATATCACTAAAGTTTCCCTCATTGTGTATCTGTTGGTAGTATTCCTTGCCCCATAAATCTTCACTTTTTCTTATTCATAATTTTCTGTCAGTCTTTTTTAACTAATTAGCATCTGCCTCAAGAATAATCTCTGTGGATTTTATCATTGAATAATAATGTGTTAATGGGATTTTCCATCTGTGAAGGCCAAATTACGTAGCTCGTCATGGTGGATAAGGTTTTTTGTTCAGAGTAGTTTAGAAGAGAATGAAGCTGCAGGAAAGAAGTTTGAGCAAGCTGCAGCTAAGAGATCATACAAGCCATCTTGCTAAGTATTTCATCTCAAAGCATACCCCTGAGATTTTTAGTGGTTATTATTTTTCACTCAATTAAGAGCCCAAAGGGTAAGTTAAGTTCAATAGATTATATGGAAAATTATAGTTTTCACATTCCAAGTTTGGATTATAGTGAGACAATATAGATGTGTTTCATTGTGATGATGGTTTCAAGTTCAATGGTTAATTGTTAATTAATGGCATCGTATCACTATTGATTTCGATTAGTGTTTGGACGAAGTAATTATGAAACCCCTATTTATTTATAGGTAGCTATATGTTTTGATTTTATGTTTACAAATATGTCAACCTCTATGCACAACCAAAAACTGAAGGAAACAATTTTGTCTCTTGAGGCTTTGCTTATACTGTCACCAAGCCAATGGAGATTGTCAAAAAAAAAACTTAGTGTGTCTCTCTGTATTGTATCAAATTTGAGGAATGAATCACACTGGTTATGACTTCTGAATGTTGCTATATGTTTGATGTTATGTTTACAAGTATGTTAACCCCTATACATGACGAAACACACTGAAGTTTCTTGTAAACTCGGTGGGTTGTGCACATTGTATGGAATTTGGGAAGTGAATTCATACTATTTATGATATGTGAATATCATAATTTCTTATCAAATCTAGTTGGTTTTGGTCTTCGTAGTGTCAAATCATGATTTTTGGTCCCTTACATTTATTTCATTTGAACGTCAGTCCCTGTATTTTTATAAGGATTTAGACCTAGAGAAGGAGAGTTCTGGGGTCGGGGAGGTTATTATTAACACCAACCCCATGGCCTCCCCAACGTCGCTCTGATAACCTCAAAACTTTGGATCTGCTTCCTGGACAAATATGGTGAAGTGGCAGTACTGGAAGACGAATTCAAGTGGCTTCATGGTCTGAGGAGTGACACTAGGCAGTAGGCAGTGAAGGTGCCGCAGTCCTTGGCTCAGGTGAAGAGGTCATAAGCACATACAACAATTATATTAGTCTTCTTGCCCAGTCAGCAGTCCACATCAACAAATTTAGTGGTGGCATTGCCACATCATCAAATCTAATATCATTAATAATACATGGACTAATGTTTTAGACGGAATAAATTTAAGGGACCAAAAACCATGTTTTAATATTATAGAGATAGTGACTAAAATCAAAATACAAACAAGCTATAAGGATCAATAGTGGTATTGCCGGACAAGAAAATTTCTATTTTTACATCTATGCACAGATACTTATACATATATTTGCTTTGTTTTGTTTTTAATTACATATTGATGTAACATATCAATCATAACTATAAGTAGGTAAATTTCAACATTCTCTCTCTCTCTCTCTCTCTCTGTTTTTTTTTTTTTTTTTGCTTTCTTTTTTCAGCAACTGGATATGATTTGTTAACCAATGTTACCGTAATAATACCGATTCAAGCTGAGCAGAGCCTTTTTGACCAAGAAAACAAAAGCTGAGCAGAGTCTCAACTAAGCGAAAATTCTCCCAAGATGATTTTCTTTTCTTTTCTTTCAATTACAAAATTTTAAATTCTAAAAATCTTAAAAGATACCAATGCCCTATTTAATGCTCCCTCCGGATCTTTCTTCTAAATATAAGCCATATGTATTTTATATTTATCAATATTTTCTTAATTTACTCTTATTAAAGCTGTTTCAATAATAATCAAGAAGGAAAGGGAATTAGGGAATTAAGGAAGATGACTAAGAAATTTTAGAAAATACATATAATATAAATTAATTTTTTTTAATTTAATTAAATTAAATAAACATATCTTATAATAGAGGCCGTAAAAAAATAGTACCCGTGAATATTTGGGTATTTCACTAGAAAAGTGTTTAGTACAAGGAATTACTTGCCAGCTACTTGGGATTGGGAAACCAATGGGATTCGGGAATTCGATTGGAATTCGATTGGGAACTCCATTGGCATCATCCTTCACTACGTCTCTCTCTTCCTTCTCCGTATGGTTGGCCCTCAGTAGAGAGGCAATTATATGGGTTGGGCCTACCGGTTATGGCGTGTTCGGGCATGCCAGCCAGCTAAAATGCCGGTCATCCCGACCCACATGCAACAAACTGCGGACCTATATATTGCATTGCCTGCTTTCTTTATTTTTAATTTTTTTTAAAATAGTTTTCCAAACCCTCATTTCACGTCAAAAATTTGTTGTAGATCAACTTAATTGAATTTACTAAGTCTTTTGTTTGATCATTTTGTTACTTATGTGGCATTGGTATAAAATCATAAAACATAATATATCATATTGATTTAATTGTGATTTAGTTAAAAACGTAGGCCTGAATTGATATTTTAGTAAAATTGCATCCAAATAGTACTTCTACTTATTAAAATTGTTTAGCCATTTAAGAATTCAATCTTACATGACATTTGACTAAAAATTAGTTAAAACAGTAGGCGTGAATGTAAACTTTAGTATTTCAATTGGATATAATCAGAATTTTCCCTAGATTAAATCATATGAGAAGAGTTACTTCAAATAAGTTCCACAATATGCTTAAATTTGATTCCATGACATCAAATGTAATTATATAATAGTAAAAGTGTACGTTTAGTCTTTTAATTTTATATATACGATTTTAGTTTGGTCATTTAATTTTATAAAGTATCTTTTTTTGCCCTTTAACGCTAACATTGTTAATTGGTCTTAAATGATTATTTTCTTTTTTGCCAATCATTGTTATTTTCACCACTACAAAAATTGCGATACATGAAGGTTATTAATTGCCATACATTACGGTTTCGAGCCGACATATATGCAGGCATTATAAAAACTCGGCAAAGATACATTGCGGTTCCGAACTGTTATATATTCTGGACATATTATAACATTTATAATATGAGGTTTGGGGAGACCATGATCGGCCCATTGCTGTGATAATAATTAATGGACACATGTAAACAATTGTCATAATTAGGGGTGAGCATGGTGCCCAGAAGTCCGGTATGCCCACCAGAGCCCGGTCAAAAATTGCCCTGCCCAGCCCAAAAAAACTGGCCCGATAAAAATTTGGGCATCTTTGGGCAGGGCGAACTATCGGGCAGGGGCGGGCATCAGGTAGGGGATGCTGCCCTGCCCATTTGGCCCTACCCTGAAAATTATATACAATTTATTTAAAATATATATATTATTTTATATAAAATAAATAGTATTTTATACATATTAATTTATTTAATATGTGTATATATTATTTCATATTATTATTTAATATCCATCCACCACAGTTTATATATAACTCATTGCTTTTTTGATGGACGTGGTTTTTTGATCTGGATAGATGATACAAAGCATTAAAAAGTTGAGATCTAAGACAAAAAATTTAGTTTTTTTGAAGTCTCTGTTGCAATTGCACCTATTCATATCAATCAATATTCATATACAAACACATATTACTTCATAATTTGTCATGTAATTATTAAGACGTGTTAGTTTTTTTTTTTTAATTTCAACACTTAAGTTATAGATTTATTTTGAGATATATCAATGTGTGAAATTATGGAATGTATTTGAAGTTTTTAATAATATTTTTTAAGTGTAATGGGAGGTTTTGTGCAGTGGTATTGATTAGGAAGTTACCACTTGGGCAGGGAAGCCCGCCCTACCCGGCCCACCCTTGCCCTGCCCGAAATAGTTAGGGCTTCTATCGGGCAGGGCCGGGCATCAGGCTGTAAAATGTAGCCCGTTCATCTTTTGGGCTGGGCATCGGGCAGGGGTCTCGCCCAGCCCAGGCCTGCCCATGCCCACCCCTAGTCATAATATATGGTAATACAAGCATAATACATGACGGTCTCATTTTACAATCCTTATTTATTCAGTAATATATATAATGGTATGTATATAAGAACCATGACTTTTAATAAGTACATAAATAACATTTTCTAATAAAGAACCATGTACATTTATAATACATGACGGTTTTTATAATAACCATGATGTATGGATGTAAGACTCTTCAAATGATAGTTTCTGAGCTAGTTGACCTCCTCTATATAAATAATAGAATAGAATAGTAATACCTTTCACATCAAGTAGCTATGCAATTCGGATTAGATCAAGACATTTTGGGCTTTGAGGGGGAGAATCAATGGCAACTATTGATGTATATAAGTGATAATGTAAATATTAACCTATATATAATTGTGTATCTTCACAAAAATTAACCATGAAAAGCAAAAGACTATGGGGAAAAAATATGTACTCGTATAAAAAAGGGTGGATGGGATATGCAAACATGTGAGTTCAAAGTTTTGCATAACCCCTAGGCCCTTTCTAATAGGGGTATTTGTTTTTTACCATATGTTTCTTTGATTTCCAGGCTTAATTTATTAAGAGACACAAGGTATAGATGAACACTTATATATATATATATATATACATATATTGAGACTAAGTAGCTTAGAAACTCTCACATTGAAGAGTTTAGGATTGATTACAATGTTGAATTTCATAACATTTAATTTGGTGCCACCTGCTTAATAGAAAAACAGGAGACGAACCTTCAGTCAGAGCAATATGAGATTTCAAAAATAAAAAAAACATAACTTCACAACAATAAATTCAATATGTCACCTAAACTAGTTTATTCCCAGAGCTTGTTCATGTATGACTCTCGGTATACTTGAACTAGTTTATTTATAGAGCTTGTTCATGTATGACTCTCATTGGTACATACATGAACTAGTTGATTGATTGAAATATATTTTTATGTGAATTTTCCATGATTAGTTTGGGATTTTAATGTATTTCCTGAGAAATTATTCCATTATTAAGAACTAATTTTAGTTAAGGACAATTATTTTGAATTAATGGGAATTAGGGGCAAAATGGTCAAAATTCATTAATTATTATTCTTTTATATTGTCCCTTGAACTTTTGATACCACCTTGTGTTTAATTTTACATTGTAGGTATTAAAAAAAGAAATTAAGGATTTTTGGAGATTCAAATTATTGGGCCAAATGGAAAGAAAAAAAAAGGAAACAGAAGCAAGGTGGGCCACAAGAAAAGCATAGGCCCAAGAAGAGAAGAGAAGGGAGCTGCGGACTTGGAGCAGCTGGGAGAGCCCAAAAGACAAGGAAAAGAGACAGAAACTCAGCTAGGCCGAAGAAAAAAAAACACAGAGAGAACAAGCCCATGGAGCTAAAGCCAAGCCCATAATAGATATCAGGAAAAAAAACAAAAAAAAACAGAAAGCATAGGCCCAATGAAACAGATCAGACCTGAGAGTGATCTGGGAACAGAAACGGGTGACCCAGTGGACATGCAATCTGGATATGCACATACCCGACTGAGGAGCGGAACACAGAGGCGAGCTGGAGAAGAATAAAAGTGAAGGGGAGCAACGCCGCAACAGACCGGTGATCATCTTCTTCTTCCTCCCTTCCCCTTCTTGTGTCGCACTCGGTGCAGCTCCTCCTCTCCACCATTGTCGCCGGCGACCCTCCTCAACACACCAATACCTCCATTGCTGATGAGGGAGCTCGGATCTGAAACAGAGACGGGAGGGAGATTGGGGAAGAAAAGGAGAGACAATCGATCCTTCACCGTCAGCTCTCTGTTCTCTTTCACCACGAGCGTCGTCCATACCACCTCCGATGGAACCACCATCACTTTGGTTCTCATGATTCCCACTGGAGGAAGAACTTGCGATTAGTGTTGGATGCTGCAATTTCAGGACACTACTGAGAAGCTCGAGGGAGAGGTGACCTTCACTTTGTTTTCATATCACCGTCAGAATCGCTATCAGCCACCACTCCGTTTCTACTCTTCCATTCCCTTCTTCATCTGCTCTGTTTCTCCTTTACACTTCACTCTCACCGTCACTGCCCTTCCTCCTCCTCCATACCAGCGTTTGTCTTTGCCATTTCCTTCAATTTTCTCAGCAAAACCGATAGCCCCATTCCCTCTTTTATGTGATTTGGTCACTCAATTTCCATGAGATTTTGGTAGTACTTTGAAGATGCTATAGGAGTAATTGAGACCATGAGAGGCAAATAATTGCTTTGCTTCTTGGTGATGAGGATTTTGTGTTTGAGCTTATTAGAATATAAAGGGGAGTTTTGCTATCATTTCGTTAATTTAGAATTATATATATTTTGATTGCCTAGTTTTAAGAATTTTTATATATGTGATTCTGGATTTTGGATTAATGTTAATTATCTCTTTTGGTTTGATAATTGTAGTTGATATTGAATTTTAGAATGTGAAGATTATATATGTTTGAATTTCTTTGTGGTTACAATGAGATTATGTTAATTAGCATGTTATTATCTAGTTAATGTGGTTGATTTGTATCCTTGAGGAGCTGTTTAGCACTCAAATCCAAGAAGATTCATGTTGCATTATTCCAATTTCAATTGCACATTAAGTGGTTTTAAACAATATCTCAAGATGTAGTAGTTAGCTATGTTTGTATGAGCTACTATTAATTGGGAATATTGGACTCAAGTGTTATCTTGAGGTTGTTCTTGAGACTTAATGAGTTTTAATTCCCATAATCTTTTTGAGCAAGGATTGTCACTTCTTCATTACCAAAAGCATTCTTTATTGATATTTTCCACTCCATATCATTCCATTCAATCTTATCCATCCCATTTTTATAAGAAAAATACCAAAAACAATAGTTTAGCATTTAATTAATTTGCATCTTTCTTTTAATTATTAATTTCAAAAACCAAAACCCATTTCCCATTGCTTTTATTGCATATTGCATGATAATTAGATTTCTTAGTGATATATCCCGATTTTATCATAATATTTAATATCATATTTAGGGATTTTATCATTAATTTTTGGGCTAAATAACATTTATTATGATTAAATTGAATAAAAGATAAATGTGTGAAAATAAATCTTAAAAAAAGATATTTGTTAAAATCTTGTGATTGCTCTTTAAAATTTGAATTTTGAATGAAGATATTACAGGATATTGATTTGAATTGTATGTCACATTGGAAAAGTAGGAGCTGAGGGACTAAAATGTACAGATTTTCAAGGACTGCAACAGAAAATAAAATTCTTCATGTGGCTACAAGGCAATTTTGAAAGGAAAATAGTGTACTTTTCTGTAATATTAGCTCTCACTTTCAGGTGGGAAAATATCAGAAATAATTACAGAGAAGGGCTCCGAATTAACAAAACGCCACTTGGGTCCCAAAATTACGGAGACACCGCTGGAACTGATTCACTTGGCTATCAGAGAATATTACATAACAGGACCCCAAATTTATAAAATGTCATTTTGGTCTAAAAATCCGAAACTGACGCCTACCGCCTCTGGAACTGATTTCTTTCGAATTCTCATACAGAATATTGGGAAAAATCAGATCTAAATATAATCTTGGAAGATTATATCCAAATTTAAAGGGGTTTGACCTAGATTTCAAATAGCAAAAGGAATTAATAAAAAGATCTGAATCATCAGCATGGGAGGAGACACAGAGTGGCAGATCTGAACAAGAACCGGGGGAGACGCACACAGCCGCAGAGGAGATTTAGGGATCGAGCAGTTGCAGCCGTAGAGAGAACTTTCACGAGAAACACAGACGGACGAGCGGCAGAGGAGACCGAGAGGAGCAACCACAGGCGAGATTCAGAGGCAGTGATTTCAAACAGGAGGAGATCATCAATGGGTACCTACTACCAAGAACTGGAAAAAAAAAAACTCAACAAGCAGCACCTCCCTCCTTCTCTAATCGGATCTTTCCACCTCAATTCTATGGGTTCTTGGTGCCTTCAAAACGTTGCAGTAATGATAAATTTCATGAGAAGAGGCTAAATCCCTTTTTGCTTCTTAGAGATGGAAGATTGGTTTGAGCTCCAGAGATACATTCAGGGGAGTTATTCGTTTTAATCTTTTTATTTAATTATGTAACGGATTTCTTGAGTTAGGATTTTATGCTATATGGTTAATTTATTGAGATTGCGAGCTGTTTATCTTAGTATTGGTAGAACAATTGTGATTTAGATTGGTTTATGTGGTTTGAGATTTAAATTTCTATATTTCCTTTTGGTTTAATGTGGTTGTCTATTCTTTCATAGTTTGAATGAATATTATGACTGCTTAAATTTTGTTTGAATATCTCAGTTGAGTGTTCATTGTATAGAGGAACAAGTTGCATGAATCCAATCCTAAATTGCATACTAAGTGATATTTAATAGTGTATTAAGAGGTAATTATCTAGCTAGAGTTCTAGGGGTAATCACTAATTAATATAACTAGACTTAGCGAGTTGTTAAGGTTTAATTTTTGACTTAGTGAGTGGTTTAACTCCCAATTCAATTTGAGCAAGGATAACCTATATTCCATTTTTCCAAGAAGCATTCATAATCAATTTGTTTAAATCACAATTTCTTTAATTATTTCAACAATTTCTCAAAAATCCAAAAAAATAGTAGTCTAGGTTATTTTCCATTATTAAAAAGAAAAAAAATCAATTTAAAACCCATCTTAATATTTTTTGTCACTTAGTTTAGATTAGGAAATAAATAAAAAGCTCCTCAAGAGAATACGACCCGAGTTGTGCCCTTCACTGCATAATTTGGTTTATTTTGATTTAACCTGAGGCAACTAAAGGCTTTAAATCACTTAGGTAGTTTAATAAAGACTCCTCAAGTGAGACGACCTGAGTGTTACATTGTACTGTAATTCTTGGATTAAAAATATCTTGCATTCATCATCCCTATTGAAACTTTTCCAATGATATGGATACTTCCAAAAAAGGAGATGTATTTTCCTTAGGGATCATATGTCTAGAGCAGTTTGAAGTAACTTCCTATAACAGAATGAGAACCTTCATTAGAGCAATAATAGGTTTTTCCAAAAAAAAACATAACATCTTTGAACAAAAAAAAAAACATAACATCACAAAAACAAGTTAATGTCATTTTGAATGCTTTGTTGAATAAGGAGAATAGAGCACCAAAGGAAAGCACTTAACTAGGGCTCAAGAATGATAAGTGTGAAGGTATTGACTATCATGGCTATCACTGAGAAGTAAGAGGAAGGATTTTTATGGTGGGAGTAGATTGAAAATGACTCTTGATGGCCAGAAAAGACAACAGGAGCACTAGGGTTACGATGTTAGAGGGTTTTATTTGAACAGACTAAGTGTCAAGTGTGTTTTATTTTAGATGCTTAAATAGAAGAGGAAGGGTAGGGTTTTTTGGGTTGTCATACTGAAGACTTTGCATAATGGTTGTATCAATAAAACTGTTATCATTTGTCGTAATTTATGTTGTTACATATATAAAGGTTATTAGTTAATAACCGTGAGGTATGTTTTTTTTAAAAAAAAATTTGGGCATGGATTTTCTAGCAAGTCTTCATAGCATTTCATCTTGGTGATTGAAAGAATAGAGAAGGATAAAGAAGAAATAGTATGATAAATATAAGGAAATTGGGAGTTTATCTAGATTTGAACCATCATTACACATACTGGAAGTTGAAGAGGAGCCTTCACATGCAGTGGTGATTAATGAAAGGGTACTTGGGTCTCGTGCGGATCAACGATGAATGAAGAAGCATAGAGTATTCTCATCATGAGAATGGAGAAGGGGAATGGCTTTGACCGTTTAGTTGAGGGTTATGTTTTTTTTTTGATATGAAGTTGGAAAGCAAATCGTTTGTATGTCATCTAACGTTTCATGATGATTTTACCGTAAGAACCATCACTCTCATGAGACTATTTATTATGGTTACAAAGTACAATAGTTAGGTATTTGCATGTCTAATTAGTGACAGTCTTTACTTAATAATCATAATGTATATACCCTTTTTTTAAAAAAAAAAATTTAGTGGTTGATTATGCAACCACCACTTTACAAAAAAATAAAAAAGAAAAAGAAAAAGAGAGAGAGAGAGAGACCACGTAAATAAACAAACAAAAAATAAAAAGTTATGGAGATATTTTAAGAATTTGATGCATTATCTGATTCTTCATTCTCTAGTAACTTGCCCACCTTCTCGTTCAAAGAGCGAACAAGGGAGGTAAGTTCCTTTAAGTACTGACGCATGCGTCCTTGCTCTCGTAAGTAAACCTAAACCATATGATGGAGCTCGTAGGTTGTGTGGACGAGACCTTCAATGGTTGTTGGCAGAGGGAGTTCATCTTTCGGGTTTTTGCTAGATGATGAATCAGAAGTACTCATGCATCTAATTATAATGTTTTGTTGAATTAGAAGTTGGCAGAGAAGTTGAAATGGAAGTACATTAGAGAAGTGGAGTTTAGTTTTTGGGGATGTTTATATAGAGAAGATTATATGGATTATCAAGCTTTTGCGTCTTTTAGAATTAAAGATGATATTTTATAAATAGCGACGGTTAATTTTTAATAATCGTTATGTATTTGACAATTTTTTTTTAATTTATTGGTGTCTATCCTTAATTAAGGTTCTTAATTAGTAAATGTGAACTATCTCCGATGATGAGGAGGAGGAGGAGGAATTTAATTATAATCTTCATCTTCCTGTTCCACGTCCTCTTCCATGTACGTTCTCACCCTCATCCTCATTCTCATCATCGGAGGAGGGAGATGAAGGCTAGGTTAGATTGTTATCATCAGAGTGGGGAATGGGAAAGATTTCTAACCATCACAACGTTATTGTTTCATGACAAGTTTTTTCAACAACCGTCATTCTTGTGAGACAAAATATGACCATTACTTATTACCACAATTATTTATTTCCTTGGACTTCTATTAAGTGATATGTTTTACTTACTAACTGTTATGTACTAACCATGTCTCCCCCTCAGCCGGTGCCTCCGCCCCCTCCACCAATCCATCTTTGAGCCAAATGACAAGATGACATAAGAGAAAAGAACACTGAAGAAGGGTCTTGTTGTGATATAGGAGGTTCAAAAAGCAAATTGCGAGAGAGGGATAAAACTTATTGTGAGATGGAACAAGAAAGGTCAAATTGTGAACTTGTTAGATTTCAAAATTTGACCTTTCTTATTCCATCGATAGTAAATTTCCTCCCCTCTCTCTTAATTTGCTTTCTAGATCTCCTTCATGACAAGATCCTTCCCTAGTGCTTTTTTCTCTTGTGCCATGCATCTTGTAATTTGGCGCAATAGATGGATTGGTAGAGGGGGCGGCGGCACTGGCTACGGTTGGGGGGCGAGTAGTTAGGATCCTCAGTACTTGAACCATTTTGTGGAGGAGTAGGGGGTGGCGGTGGTGGAGGAGTTCCCTAGGATCCTAAGAGATGATGAAGTAGAGAAGAAAGAGGTCGATAAAGAAAAGTAGTAAGAATCACAAGGAATAGTTGATTTCAAATAGAGGTCCATCATATTGCAAAAAGTTATGTTGAGTTATGACTTATAAAGGTTTAACTGGATTACGAAGGGTTACGGTGAATTATGACTTTGAAGAGTTAGATGACGGTTGTTTTTGAAGACTTTTATGTTTTGTCTTCGCTGATATAAGAAGTTAGAAGTCAAATAATTTGTAAGTGTTACATGACGGTTGTTTCGAAAGAATCATCATTTTTGTTACTAAATAAATGGCGATTATTAACTTCAACCGTTATATTTGTGTTTTCACGAATTTTGCCTCTTAATACATGTTGGTGCACATAATTAACCATTACTTTTAAGTATTATATATCTTTACGCGAGCTCTACCTTGACATGTGAGCTCTACCTTGATATACATGACTTTTATTAGCTATAACCATTATGTATTATGCATTATAAAATCCTAAACTGTAGTAGTGTTTATTAAAATTAAACTCAATATATCAGCATTTTTGTTAATTAGGGTTAAATGACTAAAAACGCTTTGTAAAATTAAGGGACCAAAATAAAATTTATGTATGGGGAGTTAGAGGATTAAAGTGTAATTTTGCGTTGTATAATTGTATGGATGAGTTGTGCAAAAAAAAAAATGTATGGATGAGATGAAATAGGACTGTTGTGAACGTGATTCACAAGACGCGCAGCTCTTTTCAGGTTTTTCTGTTTCCGTGGTTTGTGGTCAGTCTTTGCGGCACAAAATCATCCGTTAATATCGTTGATCTTTTCTAATTTAGTCCACTTTTTGAACTCACTATTGGACAAAACTTCTTTGCGTTTGTTCATTCGTTTGAATAATATAATATATAACCTTTTAAATATGTTACCGACCAAAATTCCCTGTTCTTTCCGTCTGCATTTGTCCTTTACCTTTTTGGGTTAAACTATTATATGATCTAATTAATTATTTTAAGAAAATAATTAATTAGATCATATATTTTACTCCTTTTGTCTTTAACGTAGGAGCTAATTAATTAGGGATTCTCTTTTATCCTTAATGTAAGACCTTAAAACACTTTATCTCCTACAATTTTTATTCTTTTTGATAAATTACCCTTATTAATTACACATGTTAAGAAAGAATATTCATAAAGAGAATAGTTATAATGCAAATGATTAAATCGGTGTTTTAGATAAACCAGCATATATTTTATATAAATAACCAACTTAACTATTCCTGACAAAAAAACTAACTTAACAAGCTTTTTAATTTGTAAATTAGTTATTTAGGTATTACATTAGTTTTTTGGGCAACAATTTCTCGTGCAAACCTTAAATGCATGAATTCAAGATTCATGATTATTTTTATTTTTAATTTTAGGCTATAAAATATATATATTTAAAAAAACATAAAATTATATTTATGTCTTATCAGTATGAGTGTATGACATATTCAAAATTTTTAATATTATTTAAACATTGAACTTTTTTAATATTTTTTAGTTATAAATGAGCCATTAACACTGCAGCCCAAAACATGGTTTGTTTAAATAAAAGGACTAGATTGATGATGATAAAAAATGATTATATATTGATGATTAATAATAATAAAGTAAAGCCACTGTTGAGACTTGAGGGAGTTAAAAACATGGAAGATCAAACCAAAAGCGCTAAATTCTTTAGAACTGAAACACTACATAATATTACTCTATTTTTAGTTATGGTCATTTTGTGATGTTAGAAAAGCATACTTCATTGAATTGTATGTGATGATCTCAAAATAAATAAATAAATAAATAAACTCGAATCAAGAAACTTATACATCTCATCTTCATATGAATCCTTATTTTTGATCGTGAGCTTAATTTAAGGGGAGAAATTGAAGAAATCAACTTTAAATACATCTTGTGGCTTTTGGATTAACATTATACTAGAAATTATGTTATTGACGCGAAATTATTAGGCTCGTGAAATTTGAACCCAAAAGTCATGAGGATGCATGTGATGTATTGGGTCCATCACAAGTATTTAATTGTCAACGGCAAATTATATAATTTAAACAAAACAAAAAGTACATGTCTTCATCTTCAGCTTTACATAAGGTTTCATTATAATCTTTGGATATTATAGCGTATCTTTTTAGTCCTATAACTCGAACACAGTTAGTTTTATTAACAATAAATATCAACATAAAAAATTTTAAATGTTGACACAATATTCATAAATGTTTGCATATTAAGTTTAATTTTATAAAATAAAAATAATTGGTAAAAAATCATCATTTGAGATTAAAGGTGTTGACGTTAAAGGATTGAAAAGATAATTTATTAAATAAAGGACTAAACTTAAATTTTGTATAAAGTTAGAGGATCAAATGAGTACTTTTACCTTATGGAACTGTTTAACTTAATTGACACTTAACAACCTCTTAACTCTCACTTTAGCAGAGGCCTGGGGAATTTTGTGGGGTATGAAATTAGCTTGGGAAGGAGGATTTAGGCATATTATTGTTGAGAGTGATTGCGGCGAAGTACTAGATCTTATTCAAGGAATGATTCCTGATGAACATCATGATGCTACTTTAATCTTGAAAATTCAATCGATGCTGGCACGTGACTGGGATGTGGAGATATTACATTGTTGTAGGGAGGCGAATAGGGTGGCGGATTACTTGGCAAAAAGAGCATGGAATATGACGGTGGATTTTCTTATGCTTGACAGAAAACCTGATGAAGTCAAAAGTTTGATCATGGAAGATGCTGTGAACCAATATATTTGTACTGAGTTAGTAGAATAGAGCCGGTAGGGCTATGTTTTCTCTTTTTCTATCAAAAAAAAAAAAAACTCTCACTTTAGCATGGGATTGCGTGTCCTACCTTGATTTAATTTCTATCCAATCCTTCAATGTTATTTTTATTTCATTTCCATCTTTTCATTTTTTCCCTGATCGAAATCATCTATTCATTTTATTGACTTCAATTTGATCCCTTACATATGTTACTTTAAATTTAAATTCTAATGTTGCCCCTTAATTTTATTTGGTTTCAATTAATCGCTTATTGTACCTCCTTTTAATTTTAATTTTATTTTTTATAATTTTATCATGATTTTTTTAAAGAAAATACCTCCTTATAATAAGATTAAAAAGCTTCTGGGAAAAATAATATTAAAAAAGAATACTTAATTAACGCAACATTCTATGTGGCCATTGATAAAATTAAATGAAATCATTGTTTTGATTAGACGATAAAGTGAACAAAAATAAAATTAAAGGAGATAAAAAGATTTTGAAACATAAAATTAAAAAAAAAAACATTAATAACACCTAGCAGTCTTGAAATTTTAAAATTTAAAAAAACATTGTTCTTGATAGGAATTAAAAAATTTTAAGGTTCATTTTCAGTACTTATTTTTTATATTTTTAGTATTTTTATTTAACATTTTTAATTAACAATAAGTTTTTTACCTTTTTTAAATAGTCATCTCATGTGTTTCCAATACTTACCTTCCAAATATTAAGTTAAAAGTTTTATATATATAGTCTAGAGACTAAGATAAAACAAAAAAGTGTGGAATGAAGAAGGGGAGTCGAGAAAAATTATGGAAGTAAATTAAAAATAAATAAACTTAGAGAATGTAAAATCAAATAATCTAGCTCAATTGAAGATAAAATTAAACGAAGAAAATTATATTTTAGCCATGTTATTTACATGATATACTAGGAGGTCGCCGTCAAGATAGTCATCAAGTCAAGATAGTCATCAAGGCTATATATATGTATATGTAGCCAGAGTCTTTTCTTAATTTTATTTTTTTAAACCAACTAATTTTTGAAAATTATATTAAACCTCAACTAATCTTGGTATAGCCGAAAATATTGTTTGGAGTTTGGAGCTAAAGGCTAAAATAAATATAATCTAACCGATTAGTCATAGGCCATTTGAATAGTGGGTTCCAGACAAGAAAGTTAAGTTGGATAACGGTAAATATTAAAATAAGTAGTTTAATAGTTAATTATTGTTCCACTTCTGTTTGCCCATACAGAATCATATTCAGGCTCTGTTTGTGCTCTATAAATTTAATCAATTACTTCTTTGTTTCAACTATCATGCGCCTCAATTAAATAATCTATCAACTTTATTCACAATTTTTTTAGTTCACCATACTTGACGTTAAATAAATTATTATCAGCCTTTGTTTAATTTCGGTTCTACTTCATCCACACATTTTGAAAGATATACTAATTCAATTCTCGCTTTAGCTGAGTGATGAATTTAAAATTTAAAATTCAATCTTCAGAGATCATCCATTAGTTACTTTTAACAACTTGATATTGATAATAATTACTTTACCAGTTAACCTACTTAATTCACTTGTTTCTTACATGAAAACTATTTTCCAGTTGAGATTATCTAGGATAATTAAAATATTACATAGTATAATACACTGAACTGCTCTAGCTAGTTGTGTTAAAATATCATTGATACACCAACAGGCGCAGCCGCGCGGGTAGTAAATATGAGGTCTCGGTAATGAATAAAACTAATTAATAGTACAAGACTTGTATGTATAATTGTAAAAGTTCAGGGAGGTTTATGGTAAGGTTTTAAAAGTAGGGGAAGTTATTGTGACATAAAGTTCATCGTGTACTATATAATTTAGTTATTTATTTATTTATATAAAGAATCATTGATCCAAAGGCGGTTTGTCTCCACTCTCAACACATTACTCTATTTTTATACGAGATCTCAACAGATTAGTTTATCCTCTCCTTCTATAAATACCTTAACACTAAACCCTTCATTCCCAGCCCTCTTATTTAACAAGAAAAGCCCAAAAACACAAAATGAGATCCTCAAATCTCAACATCTTGGCCAATTTCTTCATCTTCTCAACCTTGTCTTGCATTGGCGTTGCCCAGAACAGTCCTTAAGACTTCCTTGAAGTCAACAATGAAGCTCGGGCACATGTCGGTGTGGGTCCTCTCTACTGGAACCGCACTCTTGCCACCTACGCTCAGAACTATGCCAATAGGAGGAGTCATGACTGCAACCTCGAGCACTCGGGCGGCCCCTTTGGTGAGAACATCGCTGAGGGCTATGGTGACATGAAGGGCTGGGACGCTGTCAAGTTCTGGCTCACCGAGAAGCCCAACTACGACCATTACTCCAACACTTGTGTCAATGACGAGTGCCTTCACTATACTCAGATCGTTTGGCGAGATTCTCATCATCTTGGCTGTGCTAGGGCTAAGTGTACCAATGGCTGGATGTTTGTGATTTGTAGTTATGATCCACCTGGTAACGTTGAAGGCGAAAGACCATATTGATTCGAATATATATATATACACTCTGAGAAGTTGAACGGACATGTTCATTGTCTGTATTGTAGAATGTAGACAACTTCTGTTTTATAGCATATTACATACCTCACCGCTCAGTTTTATTGTTGGGAGAATTAAATTTAAATCATGCCACATTAGGTGTGATTCAATGATGAGGTGTACTGATACCGATAAATTACAATTAGTAAAAAAAAAAAAAAAATTCTTAAGTCTCGTTTTGCTCGTCTGCTAGTGACAATTTATATGGACAATATGGAACCTGAAATTGAAATTCGCAGTTTGTTTGTGATGTTCTAGGATAACTCATAGATATGCATGCCTTCGGCTTGGTGGTGTTTAACTAATTTGATAGCTTTAATTAATTCAATGTGTAGTGTCATGTTGTATAGTTAAATTTAATCATAAGTGAAGTTAATCCTCAGAACAAAAGGACTCAAGGCAATTACTAATTTTATTAAAGAAATAGTTTTATATATTAAATTTTGTATAGACATTAACACAGCTGAATATAACTTTTTAAAATAAATTATAATTTGTTGCACTATTTTATATCTTAATTCATAATTATATTCTCTCAATTATTCAATAAGCGTATTTTAGTATCTTTGATTATCTCATGTCTTATATGTGTGTGTGTGTGTGTGTGTGTTTTGATTTGGAGCCTTTACATCTTTTTTGGAGTTTTCTATTTCTAAATAAAAAATTATTTAGTAGAAAAATAAATAAGGTTTATTATTAGATAAACCATGTACAATTTCCTTTTGTTTTTTGATAGCACAATTCTATGTATTTAAACTTAACCATACATTGTGTTATATTTGGTCATGCTTTGATGCCAAACATCCTATATATGGCTCCACATTAAAGCCTCAAGAGTGTTTTTCTAATTACCTCCCATGAATTTTATGTCATGTACCAATTACCTCCCTCGGTATTTAAACCTTACAATAAACCCTCACAAACTCTTGCATATATAGATAGCTCCCTTATTGTTAGTTTTGTTCATTACTCCCTCCTATCTTTTTTATAAGGAATAACTATTAAAATCATGCAGTTCAAAATGTTAGATAAAAGTAATAAATATGTAACGTATGTAGTTTTTCCCCCCAATTATAACCTTATTTATAAGTAAAACATATAAGAGATCATGAGTGAAATTTTATAATGGAAAAACCAGCTTAAAATTTCATATAAAAATGATTTTTCCTTATATTAAGGACAACCCTTGTGAAAAAAAAACCAGAGGAAATACTTATTTACTATAGCTTAAAGTTTAAGAGGTTTACATGCATATAGCTCAAATTTTGTAAGGGTTATATGATGTACACAAAATATAAAAGTTTATGGTTGCGCAATTTACTTTTTAAATCTTCCTTTTTAGCCTTATTTTCTGCTTTAAACTTCAATCACCACGCAATGTGGTCAATCTTTGCGGCTTAAAATCATCCGTTAATATCGTTAGTTAAATTTGTTTTTCAAATACGATGTCACATCCTTCAATCTTACGACAACCTTTTTTCTGCTTTCAACTCAGTAATTGACAAAAGTTTCTCGAGGTTTGTTCATTCGTTTGAATATTGTAACACTTCTCTGTCTACTTTCTGCGCACTCATTTAATCAAATCGAGGCCTAGCTAATAATTCTTGTTCTTTAATTTCTTTGTGTACTTTTTTTTTTTTGACATTTTGTTCCTTAATTATCATGCGCTCTCCTTTAACTTTTTTCTATGTATAGGTTGGAATATGCTTCCCCACAATGCACACATAATTAAGTTATTTAGTTCTCTCATGCTTTGTCTGGACGAGAAGTTAAAATGGAGGGACATCCGAAGGAAGAAAAAATAAAACTGAAGAAAATAAGGACTGATTAGATTTCTTTGGTTTGGAAACAATTTTATGTTTTCAAAAAAATATTAAAAAATATTTAATAAATTTTTTTTTCAAAATAAAAAACTCAACACGTTTTATATGTTTTCTAGTTTTTATTTGTTTTCTTATTTTTCTTGATTCACTGCTGCAGAAATCGCAATATATGATGGTTATTATCGCCCATAAATCACGGTTCTAAACTATCATATATGTGGGCACTATATATCTCGGTGCAGATAAATTACGGATCCAAACCATTATTTATTATGGACCTATTATAACGGTTATAATATAACACCTGTTGCGTATTGAGGCTTGGTGAAGCCATGATATGCACATTGCTGTAATAATAATTAACAAGCACACGTAAACAACCGTTATAATATGTGGTAATATTTGCATGATACATAACTATCTCATTTGGAACCTTTTACCAGAGTAAGAATTGGTTTTCCAAAAAAAAAAACATAACTTGACAAAAGAAATTGAATGTCACCTTTGATGCTTTATCGCATCTTGGTAAAGCTGAACCAGTTTATTCCTCACATCTGCATTGATCTTATGGGTCTACATATATATATATAGATACTTCCAAAAATGGAGTGATTTTTGCTTAGGGATCCATATCTTCAAAAGTTACTACCAAGAGAACAATGGGGGTAGGAATCGTGAATTAAAGCAATGGGTTGACAACTTCTTGTAACAGGAAAGTAACATTCGATCAAAGCAATACTAGTTTTTCTAAAAAAACATAACTTCAGAAGCAATTTAACATCACCTTGGATACTTTATTGCATCGTGACTTCACATAGGCAGCCCAACCGACCAGGTTGAACACTATAAATAACATACGAGGAACCTTTGAAGTGAATGCAGGAAGGATACTGCAAAATGGATGAAGGAAATAATAACTACTATACCTAGCTAGGGCTTACAAAAGAAAATGAGAGTTAAGGCAAGCGAAAACAACTCATGCGGTAGTCACTTAGACAAAGGTCAAGTGTATTTACCAGTGTGGCTGTCGATAAGAAGTGGATGAAGTTTTTTATGGTGGGGTTTGACTGAAAATGTCTCTTGATGGGCGGAAAAACAACAGGAGTTGTATGGTTACAATGTTGGTGGGTTTCGTCATTCGAACAGATGAATTGTCAAGTGTATATTGTTTCAGACGTTTAAATAGAAGAGAAATGATAGGGTTTTTTGGTTTATTATACCTAAGACTTTACATCACGGTTTGTTCATAAGGACTGATATATGTTGTTTTATATTTATCATGGTTCTCTGATAATAACTGTGAGGCAAGTTATTTTTTTTTTAAATTTTTTCAGCTAATCGGATAATTACATTTTTATATCTTATAAAAATAAAACCAAAAAAATATCACCCTTTGATAGATGATTTAATGTCTACTGCAAATTTTGGAACTTTTATTTCCTTCAATTTGAAGGAATCAAAAGTTCCGAAAACTCATAGCATACCTCACATCAACACGCTATTCGTCACTAGGTGAGTGACCTAACAAGTTTTATGTTTTGTAATGTAATTTTTTAGAACAATCACCCGTACATATTTTTGTTTTTGTTTTCTTCTTAATACTTTTTTTAAAGAACAATTTTATAAAACTATTCTAAAAATGTAAAAACAAAACAAAGTCAAACCACATAAGTTTTCTCTTCTTATATTTGAATGGATAGGAAAGACATATAGAAAAGAAAGTGATTAATTTCACAACCTAATCGTGTTGCAATGATGAATTAGTAAGGTGGTTAATTTGTTTTTCAATTTTTTGTTTGCCGACGTAGTTCTTGAATCAATCATCTAGTTAGTTAGTTACTCTAAATATCTATGTTTTTTTGGCCAAACTCTAAATATCTATATATGGGACCAAAGTTGTCAAATGCACAAGCTTAAGCAAACTCGTGGTAGTGATGCAAAATCATATCGCAAACTTAAGTTGTAAACTCATAAGAGTTTATTTTTATCAATAAACAGGTATTAATAGTGTATAATTAAATAATTAAATATAAAAAATGACAACAATTTGATTTAAATAAATTTTAAATCAAAATAATTGAAATTGATTCGATTAACATTAATAATTTATCATACTCAACAATTTGTTTTTTATAAATTCATTTATAAAGCCACTGAGTATGGTTAAATCAAAAAAATTCGTATGAGTTTAAGACTGAGTTAACACGATTTTATAAGCTAGAAACGTAAAAGTGGTAAACTTGGTGTGTGAACTTGTGAGTTTGACTAAGCTTATAACTATCATGAGTTTGAAGGTGACTCGACATGATATTGATCTAATTGTATATAAATATGCTCTTGTACACAACATAAATGAGAACTTCTGAGTTTACATGAGTACATGGTATCAGAGCCACGAGCTTCGTTTTGCATCTGCCTTCATCTCTTTTCCGGTTAAAACTCCATTTTTTCCGGTAAGCAAGCTCCCTTCCCTTTCAAATTTGCTACTATCAGCGTTCCCATTGGCCAAATGCGCCATATCATCGTGTTCTACACCCCAAGATCAGCCAGAACACCAATTCCAATAGCCTTCCGACCGCGCGTGACCACTCACGGGCCGCCTCCATCTCCGTCGCTCCAGTACACGCGCCGTGTGTGTGGCCAGATCCGACCTTTGTTCACAACGGTGTTTGTGGTGCACTGATCAACTTGGCTTGCTCTACCCAATCTTAAAGTTTCATGGCCATCCGATACTTTTGAATTTTTGAGCTTGGTTCTTCACTTCCAGTTTCAACGTTCGTGGATTGCAATTTGTTACTAACTTTAGTGTTCTGAGTTAGTATTTCTGTCTGTGGGTCCCTTGCCTTGATTAAGGTGATGTATATATTGGTTTAATATATCTCTGCGGGTCCCGTGGGTTGCAGATTGTTTAAAGTTACTCTACTGGTTTGGTCATGAAACATTGTGAGTCCTTCTGTTTATTTGTTGATATTTTGTGAGAATCGTTTGTACACCGCTATTCAATTCACATCATGACTGATTCTAAAAATTCCAATATGTTACCTATGTCTGCAAAGATTACTGCTTCACAGTTAAGTTTGACAAATTATAGTGATTGGAACAAAACAGTTAGAGTTTATATTCTGGGGATTGAGATGGAAACCCATTTAACTGAGGATCCTCCTTCTAGTGATGAAACAAAACTTTTGACTTGGCACAGAGCAGATGCTCGACTTTTGTTCCAAATTCAAAATTCAATTGAACCACGGATTCTATCTTATTTTAGCCATTGTGACATTGTTAAAGAAATCATGAGTTATCTTGAATTTATGTTTTCTGGAAAAGGAAATATTACTTAGGTTCATGAAATCTATAAAGGTTTTTATCATTCTCAACAGCAAGATCGTCCATTGAAAGATTTCTTTTTGGACTTCAAGAGGATGTATGAGGAAATGAAAGTACTTATGTCTCTGCAAGCAGATCTCTCAACTCGAATAAGGAACTTGGAACTTTAGGCTATCATAAGTTTCCATGAAGCTCTCAACCCATCTTATGAGACTATTCATTCTCAGATTCTATCTAGTTAAGAGCTTCCTTCTCTTGAAGATGTTTCCTCTCTGGTTCTTTATGCTGATAACTTGATTCACTCTTCTGTAGATCCAACTGCAAGTGCTCTAGCTGGGCGTGGTCCCTTTGAGAACAGGAATTATGGGTACAAACAAAATAACCATTCTCCTACAATGACTTCTGGTAGTATTATCTGCAATTATTGTAAGGAACCTAGACACATTAAGAAAAATTATCAAAAATTGTAAAATAAACAGCAACGTGATCAACAGCGTGGCCTTGCTCATATTGCTCAGACACCTGGTCTCTATGATTCTGGATATGGATCTTCTTCTACATGGGCTCTAGCCACAGGTACTCTGTCCTCTGGTCTTACTACTGCTTCAACTAAGTGGATCATTGATTCTGGTGCCACCGATCACATGATAGGTAATAATCACTTATTCTCTTCATATGCCCCCTATACCAACCCATCATCCATATTTGTTACCAATGGTTCTCCCGTCTGTGTTACTGGCTCAGGCACTGTTCAACCAACTACCTCCCTCTCATTATCCTCTGTTCTTAACATTCTAGATCTCACCTTTAACCTTTTATCTCCAAGTAAACTCACTAGTAAGTTAAACTGCTTTATCTCACTCTTTCCTGACCATTGTTTAATTCAGGATCTATCGACGAAGCAGATTATTGGTAGAGGCTATGAATCTGGTGGATATTACATCCTTGATGATCAGGTGCCATGTTCTGTTGCTTGTTCTGGTGGGTCGTCTCTTTTTGAAGTTCATTGTAGTGTAGGTCATATGTCGCTTTCGTCTCTCCGAAAATTGTATCCTCAATTTTCTTCTGTGTCTACTTTAGAATGTGAGTCCTGTCAGTTTGCCAAACATCATCGTATTCATTTGGCACCTTGCATCAATAAACGGGCTGCGTCCCCCTTTGAGTTAGTACATTATGATGTTTGGGGTCCTTGTTCAGTTTTGTCTCAGACTAGTTATAATTATTTTGTCACTTTTGTTGATGATTTTTCCCGAACCACCTGACTTTACTTAATGAAATTGCATTCTGAATTCTGTACTCATTTTCATAATTTTTGTGCTGAAATTCAAACCCAGTTTAACACCCTTATGAAAATCTTACGGAGTGATAATGGCAAAGAATATTTTTTCGCCCCATTCACCGATTACATTCAAATTCATGGTATTCTTCACCAATTCTCTTGTGCTTATACCACTGCTCAAAACGGTATTGCTAAAAGAAAGAACCGACATCTCTTAGAAATTGCCCGAGCTCTCATGTTTTATTCCTCAGTCCCTAAAAGTTTTTGGGTTGATGCTGTCTCTACTGCCTATTTTCTCATCAATCGCATGCCTTCGACTGTTGTTGGTGGGGATATTCCGTATTCCCTTCTGTTTCCCACCTCTAAGTTGTTTCCTATTGATCCTAAAATCTTTGGTTGTCTGTTTTGTTCGGGATATTCGTCCTAGTGTTAGCAAGCTTGATCCCAAGTCCCTAAGATGTGTTTTTCTTGGCTATTCTAGAATTCATAAAGGTTATCGTTGTTTCTCTCTTGATCTCCATCATTACCTTGTGTCCACCGATGTTATGTTTCATGAGTCCTCTTCTTTCTTCAAGACTTTGTCCATCTCTGAGTCTGCCTCTGTCATGGATAATTCTGATGATATCCTGGTTTATCTTATCCTTCTCTCACCAGTACATTCTGCTATTTTGGAACCTGATATCCTCAATGATGCTGATGTTACCTTGATTCACCTTCGCAAGCTCCTGCTTCGCCAATTGATTCTGTTGACGTCTCCCTCGTTCCTGCCTCTGTTTCCGCCGATCCTCCTCTTGCTGTTAATAAACCACTTGTTCCTGTTTCTCTTGGCGATACTTCTGATGACCTACCCATTGTACTTCGTAAGGTTACCTGTCCTTATTGTCCTCCCAAACGATATGCTGACTGTATCTATCCTATCTCATCTTTTGTCTCTTATCGGTCTTTATCCACTGTTTCATCTTCTCTTGTGGCTACCCTTGATTCCATTTCCACACTTACTACCCTTCACCAAGGTCTAGCTCACCCTGGTTGGTGTGCCGTAATGGAAGAAGAACTCTTGGCATTGGAAACAACTGGTACCTAGACTCTTGTTGATCTCCCTCATGGCAAGAAAACCATTGGATGTAAATGGGTATTTGTTGTTAAGACTAAGGCTGATGGTTCCTTAGAATGACTAAAAGCTCACCTTGTTGCCAAGGATATGCCCAAACTTATGGTCTTGATTATTCTGAGACTTTCTCTCCTGTAGCCAAACTCACTTCAGTTCATCTTCTTGTTTCTTTGACGGCCACATATCATTGGGATTTGCATCAATCAGATGTTGATGATTCTTCTCGCAGTATATGTTGATGATATTGTGATTATAGGAAGTAATTGTTCTGGAATCTCAGAACTTAAAATCTTCCTAAACTCTCACTTCCAGACAAAAGATTTGGGATCATTAAAGTACTTTCTTGGTATTGAGGTTTTGAGAATCAAGAAAGGTATTCTTTGACTCAAAGAAAGTATGTTCTCGATCTCTTAAAGGAGACTGGAAAACTTGGAGCTGTACCAAGCAGTATTCCCATGATTCCAAATCCCTTTCTAGATCTTGATGCTAGTATGTTTGATGAGCTTCCTGATGATTTGAAGAAGAAGATTGATCTAGAGAAATTAAAGTCATTTCCATTTCCTGAGAGATATAGAAGACTTATTGGGAAATTGCATTATCTAACAGTAACTCATCCTGATATAACCTTCTTAGTCAATAGGCTCAGCCAATTCATGGCATCGCCAATAGTGGCACAATGGGAAGCTTTAGAACATATCTTGCATTATTTGAAAGGCTCTCCAGGTCTTGGTATTCTTTATACAGATTATGGGCACACTAAAGTTGAGTGCTTTTGTGATGTGGATCATGCAGGATCAAAGGCCACAAGAAGATCTACTACAGGTTACTGTGTGTTTGTTGGTGGAAATTTGATATCTTGGAGAAGTAAGAAGCAAGGGGTTGTGTCAAAGTCAAGTGCAGAAGTGGAATACAGAGCCATGTCACAGTCAGTATAAGAAATTGTGTGGGTACTTCAGCTTTTGAAGGAAATTGGCATCATCACAACATTACCTGCAAAACTATGGTGTGACAATGAAGCAGTACTTCATATAGTATCGAACTCTGTGTTCCATGAACGTACCAAACATATTGCAATTGACTATCATTTTATTCATGACAAGATCAAAGAAAATATTGTATCTACAGGGCACATACGATCTGACGACCAACTGGCAGATCTTCTGACAAAAGCCTTAAATGGGACACGGGTTGAATATCTTTGTAACAAGTTGGGGTGGACATTTGCTCTTAGGTAGTCACTTCCAGTGTCTCACTCGAAAGGACTGGAGTGAATATGAGTCTATCACTCGAGTGCTGAGCTAATCACTCAACGTGAAAGTCCCTTCTTTACTCGAGTGCGCCTTTCATCACTTGAGTGACCCTATGGAAATCAGTCTTTTTGGGTTCCTTGAGAGGATTTTGGTTAAGTTTCTTCCAACCCTTTAGGTATGTGTCTAGGCTTCTAGTAGCCACTTAAAGAGTTTAAATGATAACCAACTTTAAGTGTTATGGAATTAAGAACTTGTAAAAGAGATTGATCCGCCATCCTTGATCTTGGTTTTAGGATTTGACATTTGCCTTGGTCGTGAGCCATCGGTGCCAGAGCGCATCAGGAAGGAACTAGGTAATGACTCTTCTCTTATGCTTTGTGTAAATGTATGGTATGTATGTGTATCATTATTTTGTGATGATATCTGATGTTGTTGCCTATACAGCGAAAGCTGTCGTTAACCAGTGCAAGCTGGAGTTATATAGTGAAAGTTGTCGTGATTATGTGTACAGCCGTGAGTGCTGTCATTGTGGTGAAAGTCTTGTATCATTGTGACGCTGTTGATACTGTTGTTAATGGTTGCGTACATACTATGTATTTATATATTGTATGAGTGATTTGTTACTACTGGGATTCTTTTGAATCTCATTCTTTCCATTGTTAAACCTACAGACAGGGCAGGTGGTTCCACAGGGAAGCGGACAACCAAGAGCAATTAGGACTCCTTGGAGATATTGGATTTTGATTGTTGGTTATCCATTTTGATTTTTGGATGTAAATATTATTTTGGATATAGTTGTGTAATCCCCTATATGGGAGACCGTAAACCTTTAGGAAATGATTGAAACCCGGGGGATTACCTAGATTTTTGTTGTACACTCTGATATGTATGAATGTGAATTAACTACGTAGGGAATTATATTTGAAATTTGAAATTGAGACCAGGATAAGAAAAAGTTTTGGAAGAATTTTTGAAAACCCTACTGTAAGGTAGGGACTTGAATAAGTTTAAACTATCCACCGGTCTCTAATTCATTTAAATTACGCACTTTCGAATTTTAATTACGGATTTCAAGCGAGGGAGTTACACAAAATAAAATCAATGTTTCCAAAAAATATGCCCAATATTGTAATCATTAAGTAGTAATTCAAGAATGCAATTACATAAATATTGAATAACCACAATCCCAAATCAATTAAAGGTCATGGAAATTTTTATTGCAAGGAAATAAACTTGAACACATAACAAAACCAAGAAAGATAGACATGATAGAGCTCTCAATGGAATAAGTGTTTCTCTCATCTCGCAAATCATTAGGAATTTCACTCAATTCACATATTCTAGCATCTACCACAAGCTTGTAAAGGTTCTACTATCTCTACCACTAATGTGCCAAGAATCCAAAGTAAAGGGGACTTCTCAAGGTTGTAATGTCGGAAAGGCTAAAAGGATGGAAAATGTAACAAAATATTATGCTTGCACCAAATAATTTGCTAGATCACTTAGCACTATACAACTAAACTTAATTAACATATTTTACCATAGTGCCTTATTTGTTTCTTTTCTCTTTTTTTTTTATAATTTACAATTTTTTTTCCTTTTTCACTATTCACATGGCACTTTTCTTTTCACTTATACAATAACACTCTTTTTAGCTTACTCTTTCCAAATGACTAACCTTTCCAAACAGGGCGAGTGGCTCGAAAGGGAAGTGGACAACCAAGAGTAGTTAGGATTACTCTAAAACTTTAGTGGTTGTTGTTTATCTATTTTGTTTTGGGATTACCATTTGTACGTAAGATGTAAATGATAATTTTTAGAAATGTAATCCCCAATTTGGGAACTTTAAAACCCATGTTATATATATATCCAAGTAACACGGGGTTTTCTAAGATTTTAGTTCCACACTCTGATATTTATTATGTGATTTGAATTCTCAAGTAATTATATTCGAATGTGAATGTGAGACCAGGAATAATTACGTTTTGAACTGATTTTTGAAATACCCCATCTCTTGGATGAGGGATTATAAATTGTTATTTTGTCTTATTAGTCTCAATTTCACTTAAATTTTGTAATCCGAATGTAATTACGGTAAGGGGGTAACACATTGCTTGTTGAAGACTATAAATTTCTTTCCTTATCTTAGCCGTTCTTGTTGCTTGAAAGAATTTCTCCAAGAATACTTTCTTCATTTGCTCCCAAGTCAAGGTTGCAAAGTGGAGAGGAAGCATATAAAGCCACAATTTAGCTTTTCCCTCCACAAAAGAGAAGAAAGCACGGCTCATGACTTCATCCAAGTCAGCTCTAGGAGGCTTCAAGGATGAACAAACCACATGAAGAGTCTCCAAATGCCTATGTGGATCTTTACCTTCATTACCATGAAATTTAGGTAAAGCACTTATCAAATGTCCTTTTAATTCAAAATTAGCATTGAAATTGTAGAATCCATAAGGAATATAATCAATATTGGAAGAAATTATATCTCTTATGCTCCTATTTCCTATATCATCATGCACATGATTATTATTGTGAGGTACTTCATTATGGCCATTATTAGGAACCTCATTATCTTGATTTTCAATGTGTCCATCAATATTTTGATATAGCATAATATGATTATCAATGAGAGGGCAATCAGTGAAATCAGCAAAGAAGTCACCACTATTAGTAGCAATTTCCAACTTTGGTTTTTACAAGAAAATGCCCCCAAACAATTTTTAACAGCAACTTTTAATTTTGACAGGAGCTATTTTTTTCCAACTTGTGACAGGTTCAGTAGCTATATGAGTGCAATAAAAAAATAGTAGTGATTTGTAGTAATAAGGGTGTCTTAAATGATAGCAATCTAAGTTCAATGACATCACAAAGCAATTTTTAACATAAACACAATTGATCACTGTCAGGTTCCAAATTTCAGTAGCAAATTAAATGCCCAAACTTTCAATAATCAGGTCCCAATTTTTAGTTTAAAATTCCTTTCATCAGCAAAGCTTAAATCACAACCAATAAACACAGATTAATCTCTAATAAAGACAACAATGGAGAAATAATATGCCTAATGCAGCTAAAGATTACCAATTCCAGACACAAACAACTTCATATTTCCACTACCAAATACTTAACAGAACAAGATAGTAGCTTACAACTGGCAATGACAGCAATGCTCACTAATAACAACATTCAATTCTCAACTCTAGGTTTTTCTACATTTATTTTTAGTATATGAACAAATCAAATTAAGGCTAACTGAATGCATAAATTGCTGTCACAAAATTTGAGAAAGGAAGAATAGTTCCAGATCTGAGAACTTTGAATCACACAGCAGGAAAAATTCATAATACATTAGATTTTTGCAAAATTCACATGTTACACAGAATTTCATAAAGTCCCAACACAAATTTGACAATAAACTTGTAAGTATGAAAGCAGGACAACAAAATGGCAGTAACTTAAATTCTTAATTTCAGCAACAACCAACCACAATGTCATACAACAATTTCATAGGAAGTTCCTCGAAGTCACAGTTCAGCAAGCACAACATCAGTTTGAGATTCCTAACAGAAACTCTCAAATTCAGAGTGAAATGTGCGATAGTTCTAATTAGAATTGGTACTCAATTTCAGCAAAAAATGGTTCTCATAGTAAAAACACTTGAAACACTAAGTGCAGATTCAGTGTCACTCAGGAAGTGTAGCAACAAGAACTTGATCTAACCCTTTTAGGAAAACAAGTTATGATCAACTTACAATACTCAATGCTTTTTTTTAAGAATGTTTAGCTTTAACATAGCAAAATCACTAACAACAGAACCAGTAATTGAATTACAGCAGGACTGATTTGTAATTTAAAAGAAACCAGTCAAATTAGCAAGGATTCAATGTCACACAGCCCCCCTTTGGTAGAACTTAAGTCGCTAAAAAAACAATAACAACACCAACACCTTCACATAAACAAAAAACACTCAAGACAGCAAGTTCATAGTGATGATAGTACCAAAGGTTCACTCATAATAGCAATTTTCCAATGCAAAACACCTAGGTTTTAGCAATTTAACTTCACAACAAATATGCCAGAAACACACACCAAGGCACACATCTCTTTATTTTATTTTTCCAACATTTTTTTATAAAAAGAAGAAATAACAAAAAAAAGAAAAGAAAAGAAAATGGAGAAGCAAGTATTCCTAACCTACACAAGCTATTCCTTGGTCAAATTTTGCAATTGACACCCAATTAACTAGGAGTTAGGCTCCCCGGCAACGATGCCAAATTTGAAAAGCCATATCATGGGGCTATCAAATAAAACTAAGCTAAATGCATTATAGGGCAACTAACCTAGGTTGATCTCTACGTGAAGCCTATATTTAGTTCATAAGTAATCAAGTGTAAATAAAAAATTAACCAAAGAGTATGGAATATGAATTTCATCTATCTAAGTAAACTAAAGAACTACTTGTTTATAAGTTTTCCAATGTATAAAGTGAGTGTATGAGTGTAAATGCAAGAGATAAATGTCCTAAGTGATTGAGTCCAATAACCATCCTTATCCAATTTTAATTCTAAGTTCTTCTCTTAACTAAGCACATGGACTAGTAAGAACCCTTACTAATCAATATCCCTAACTTCTCAATTTAATCTAAACATAGACTTAATTGATCAATTAGGAACACCATGAAGTACTTAGCTTATGATAGATTCATAAAAGATGCTTTCTACCACCAATTAATTCCTAGAAACCTAGCAAACAATTGATTTCAAGAGAATAGAGGAAAGAAATTAAATAACAAAAAAGTGCTATAGCACAATCACAATCCATGAGTACAAATCTAACACAAGTATCATCATCTAGATTACATCAACCGATTAAATCCTCAACCATATACACAAATCATAAACTTTAGCAACCTAGAATCATAATCTGCATATATAGAGTAGAAGATGAAATTAAGATACAAAGAACTCCCCTAGTTGCTCAAGGACTTAGGAAGCTTCTTCATCACCGTCGGATAAAAATGTTTAGCCACTCAAAGCAGAAATTTCGACCAAAATGTAGCTGGAACTTCCTTGGATCATGGAGAAGATTTCGGATGGAAAAATGGATGAAATAACCAATGAAAAATGAAGATGAATAGAACAATCGGTTATGGAGGAAGGAGTGAGTGCGAGACGGAGAAAACAAGTTAGAGAAGAAAGAACAAGCATCTCGTGCCAAATCTGATCTGCAAAATGTAAGAGCGTTTCTCCGTTTTTCTGTGCGATATAATTTCTAGTTAGTATAAAACATAAGGCCTTTTTTGGAGATGGGAAAAAATTTGAGGGATCTTGAGGCCTAGAAACTCAAGTCACCAAATAATGCCTAATTCCTTTCTCAAGCATATTAAAATCAGAAAACTACGAGATAAAATCTGCACATGTGCTCGCCTTTAATTCTATATTTCTCCTCCATTAAGTTCTAATGTACCATGTCATCACCTACATTTGTGATATGCACAAAGTTAATATCATATGTTCACAATTAATTAATAATGGGAATAACAAATATTATTTAAAATAAATCAATTTAGCCAATTTAATTCCCAAATTACCTTTGTACTCAAATCTCATATTAAAACCTAATTATGCCCAAAAAATAGTTATTCAAATCCCACAAAAGTCTACGGTTATTCACTAAAAAGATATATAAATATTTAGCTCTATCAATAACTGAACCTTAGTCCTAGTTAACACAAGAGACACAGAGGATGGGAACTGAAACTTCAATGATAGATGAGATACAACACTTTGCTAGAGCTGGTCTCCCTGGTCCTTTATTCTTTGGTCCATCTATCTAGGGGTATCTAAGGAAGGACCTTCAACGATTTCACACTAAGCTTGCTACAAATAAAGCTAAATTCCTCACTTTTATGAATGGCAAGTTTAAACAACTCTGTGACTTATAAACCATAACTCCAAGGCCTTATTCTAAGCTCATCTTGGTATCCTAAAGTACTCATAGAAGACTACACTTCATAATGACTCAGTACTGATCACATCATCAGACAGTATCAATGGGCTTCATAGGATTATGGCTTGAGTAATTACGACATTACTCGAGTGAGATAGTGTATTCTTACTTAAATAAAATTCTCTAAGTTGCATCACTCGAGTGAGTATTTGAGTTATGGTTGAGTACGATCACTGAAGTGACCACTTAGGTTATACAAGGTTATAACCTTCAAACCCTGAATAACATCGTCATTTTCAAAACCTGATTTCTCTCTGTCTTCAGATTTTCATACTCATTATCTCTATAAAATTTCTAATAGTTTTTACAAATCCAAGAGACTTATTAACTATATTCCTCATAATGATTTTTCTTTAAGCCATGTATTCATTAAGGGGGAGCTCCACATTCATATGTGTTTTATATCCTATGAAGCTCATCTCCTTTATTTGAAGAAAGTCATTCTAGCATATTCATCTGCATTCCTTATCTCTTGATTAGTTTTGATGACAAGCTACTTTTATATTTTCCTTTCATGATCTTAATTTTAACATATCATATAGAAAGGATAACTTTGATTTGTGTAATAAATTTGATAACTTGATAGCACTAATCATTCTTTATGGAAGAAAGATTTATACTTGTGGTAGCAGAATTTATTTTGTGCAATAACATTCTTCAACATACTACTAGAAGAGGAACGATGCTTTAACACTTAAACAAGAGAAATATATTGGCTACAACATTCAAAGCAACAAATACCTATGCCAATACAAAGGAGTGTTAAGCATATTATGATAAAAATATGGAATAGAAGCTCAACTCAGTAAGAGCATGTTGGAGACACCATGAATATACATCAAAGTTACACAGCGAAAGCAAGGTGAAATAGACTTCATGGATCTATCATCAGCATTCTAAATCCAAATGAGCATTTCCAAACCCTCTCTTTATAGTTTGGGAATACTTTGCATATCCAAAATTATGAAATTTTTCTTGAAAACATCTTCAAGTTGTTTGAATTTTGAAAAGTGAAAACCATTTTTCATTTGCATCAAATTACCTTCAAATCAGGGGGAGAGAAAATTGTTTTCTTAACACATTTATTTTGATTAATGGGGAGTAGGACATTTCTAATTTGTTTTTATATTTACTTCTCTACAAGCATTTCTTCCTTATACTTCAAACTTTTTGTTGATGTCAAATAAGGGGAGAGAAGGGCAAGAAAAATATGTTGCTCTTACTTTGCTTTTATAACTCATACATATTTTTCTTAAAGGATTTACCATCATAAAAAAAGAGCAGAATGTTAGTTATGATTAGTTTTGATGATGTCAAATGTAGATGTCAAATATTAAGAGTAAAAAGTTTGGATAATATACTTATCTCCTATATTAACTAACTACTATATTTAATGTGAAATATCTTGTAGATTAGTCAAGTAAAGAAAGAGGAAGATTAAAGATTAGTCAAGCAAATAAAGAAGAAGATTGAAGATATCCAAGAAGATATCCAGTTGGATTATGAAGAATGATCATCAAGAGGAAAAATAAGAAGATATCTTGTACATTAATCAATCAAAGAAAGAAGAAGATTGATGATAGTGAAGAAAGAGATTGAAGAAAGAATAACTTACCAGAACTAATGGGAATATCAAGATCCAAACTATTAGAAGTGACACCAAAGGTTTCTATGGTCAAATAAAAGTCGGAATGGGTCAATATGAAGCTAAAATAACTTATAAGGAAGTTATACTACCTCTAGAGGTGATCACTCGAGTGCTCACTCGAGTGATATGCCACTGCCTCTTTTTGGTGGTGATCACTTGAGAATTACTCCAATGACCACTAGAGTAATGGGAATTATGATGTGCTCTATTTTCACGTAATATAACAGTGGTTTGGTATTTTGGCTATGTCTCTTAAACCACACGTTGGATTGAACTAAAACTTGTGGCATATGAAATGAGACTCCTAACACAAAAAATACACATCAAGAAGGAGATCAGATGAGAGATATATAATCTATTGAAGTTGACACATAAATAGCTATTATATTCTAGGACAGCTTTGGTATTTTGGACATAACTCCTAAATTACACATCGGATTGTGACAAAACTGGTGACATATGAAAGTAGACTTAAAAAGCTTTCCATAGATGAGTAATTTGTCGTATTTGAATCTATATCTGGAATTTGATGCTAGTGATTTTAGACTTGATCTAGTGCAACAGATACTCTTTGGATCTTAAATTTCTGAATACAACGAGTTTGAAGGTTATTCTTATTGCATTGGAATGTATACGATAAGAGTTTTCTGATCATATATCATTTACCATGTTTTGAATCAAAATAAAGTGATCACTCGAGTCATGTCCCAAGTTCACTTGAGTAACCACTCGAGTGATGCAGTTGGAAAATGGCTCCGATGCTCTCTGCTACATTTTGAAGGGAATCACTCAAGTGATGACCCAAAATCACTCAATTGACCACTTGAGTGATGCGAAAGACAACATTTTGAAGTTTTTGAAAATTAATAGATTGATCGTGCAATTCACTCTTCTTTCTTCCAATCACTCTAACACTTCATTGTATTAGTGTTTAATGTATTTCTCCAGAAAGACAATGAAGAGATGATGAGAAGAGATAAAAGGTGACTTTACGGAAGCGGAGCATCAACGTTCATAATGGCTAGTTTCCAAATTCAAGCAAATGGTCAACCAAAGCAATAGGACTCAACGGATAGGTTGAAATACTCATAACGGTCATATCCTACTCAACTATTAATGTAAAGGATTCAAACATAACACAATAAAGAAAACTTGCTTATATCATAAATCATCTACTCTGACCCAACTACTCTCTATTCTTATCTATTTTCTATATCATGTATATTTGAGAGAGAGATTATTTGTATTGTACTTCAGTGTTCACATTATTCACTTTTAAGAGAGAAGATTGATTGTAATCTTTTATCATCAAGGTTGTATCCTTACGGTGTGTAAGGGGGAGTAACTCCATGAGAGATTAGTAAAAGCCTTCACAAGTGCCCGACTAAACTTATGGGTTGTAAAGGCTTTTCTTGTACTCAGATTAAACAAGAAGATAGTGGATTGGAAAACTTAGGAGTAGCCTGGGGACTGAAGGTAGGACATAGTTGATTGGACCGAATCAGGATAAATCACAATTTGCATACTCTCTTCCTTAAGCTCTTATATTTCCAGCATACAATAACTGTTGATTTATGATTCATTACTTTCATACTTATTGCTCTCATTAAGATGCAAAAAGGTTTGCAAAGTTCTTAAGTAATTATCCAACACCAATTCACCCCCTCTTGGGTGTCGACCAGTTCTAACAATATTAAGGAAATAGTATGAAATGTTATTATGGTAATTTAAGAGCCTATTTTCCCAAGAATTTGAGGAAAAATAGTTAGAAGTCATAATTTGGCTTGAAATTTTGGAGAAATTATTTTATGGCTTAAAGAGGCTAATTGAGGAAGAAAATCCATAAAAAGAATTAAGGATTAATTTATATAAATTATATGGTGAGCCAATACCGATTTAGAAAATTGGGAAAAATTAGTAACTTTATTGTTCAAACCCGAAAATTGGAATTGGGCTTGTCATAGAGCAAATCACAAAGAAGATTTAGGAAATGTAGTCAAATAAGAATGACAGTAAACATATAACCATTTTGAAGCATTTATCTTCTCTATAATTATAAATACATGTACATAACATATGAATCAATGAGAAACTTGTTTACATCTTACATGGTATCAGAGCATGCCTAGGTGTTTCTCCTCTATTTTTTCATTTTTGTTTTCTGGTGAAGCTACATTATTTCTAACAAGAAGAAACTCACTTCAGTTCAAGTTTTAGATCTCCTTCATCATTATAACTCCTAACCACACGCGCCTCCTCCCTACCTTTGCCATATCTAGTTCAGCCGAGCACCAGAATTTCAGCTGCATCCAATGGCACATGATGTCTCACACGCCACTTGCAGCTCTACCTCTCTGAGACATGCGTGGCACATGAGTTGTCCTTTGGTGTCCTTTTCTGATGGTGTTCTGGCATCTTGATCATCTTCCCATCCTCTACCAACCCCTGAAGTCTCATGGCCATTTGACCAAGTTTGAATGTTGACCTATGTTCTTCACTTTTGTCTCTACGTTGTGAGTTACACTTTGTTGCTAATCTTTTTGCTATAAGTTAATACATCTATTTCTGTGGGTCCCTTATCCCCTTTGTGATATTATAATCTCCCTGGATTCATTTAGCTTCATTCATTTGTGGCAAATTGTGTATTACTAGTTGATTTTGATATTTCTATGTGACCCATTAGTGAGGTGCTCTACTGCCCAAAATTGCATCTTGGTCAATTGTCCCCTTAAGTATTCCATTTGGTTCTAGACGTGACATTTGTTAATTGGATTTACCTATGTTTTGGCCTTTTGTGCCTTATTTCTGATACTATTGCAATCCTTGATTTTCTAGAATCTCATAATATTAAGAAATTTTGCGCATATTTGGTAAGCCATTTTGTGCTTCTGTTTTATTTTATCTGAGTCATGGTTGTTTATTCAAAATAGCTAACTCTAAGAATTCTGATATGCTTCCTATGTTCGCTAAGATTACTGCTTAACGGTTGATTGGACAACTTATAGTGGTTGGAATAAAAATGTTAGAGTTTATATTCTGGACATTGAGAAAGAAAACCATTTAACTGAAGATCTTCCTTCCGGTAATGAAACAAAAATTTTAGTTTGGACTAGAGCGGATGCTTGAATTTTGTTTCAAATCTGGAACTCCATTAAACCGTGAATTCTATCTTCTCTAGAAAAGGGAATATTACTCAGGTTTAGGAAGTATGTAAAGGCTTTTATCGCTCCTAACAGTAGGGATGTCCATTGAAAGACTTCTTCTTAGACTTCAAACAGATGTAGGAGGAGATGAAAGTGCTTATGTCTCCGTAAGTAGATCTTGCAACCTGTATTAAAAATCTAGAACTTCAAGCCATCATAAGTTTCCTTGAAGTTCTTAACCTATCTTATAAGACTATTCAGTCTCAAATTCTATCAAGTCTGGAGCTTCCCTCTCTTAAAGATGTTTTCTCACGAGTTCTTCGAGCTGATAGTTTGATTCATTCTTCTGATCCGATTGCGAGTGCTCTAGTTAGTCGTGGCTTCTTTGAACATAGGAATTATAGGTACAAACAAAGCACTAGTTCTCCATCAATGAATTTTGGCAATATTATCTATAATTATTGTAAGGAACCTGGTCACATTAAGGAAAATTGTCAAAACTTGTAAAATAAACAAATCGGATCAACAACATGGTATTGCTCATATTCTTAGACACCTGGTCCATCTGAATCGGGTTCTTCATCTATAGAAGCTCTAGCTATAGGTACTTTATCTTCTGGCTTTACTATTATTTCCATAAAGTGAGTTATTGATTTTGGTGCCACCGACCACATGACAAGTAAACATCTTTGTTTTCATCATATACCTCCTATACAAACCCATCATCCATATTTATCACCAATGGTTCCCCCATCCGTGTTCTTGGCTCTGGCACTGTTAAACTAACTTCAACCCTTTCACTAACTTTTGGTCTTAATGTTCTCGATCTCACATTTAATCTTTTGTCTCTAAATAAACTAACTCGTCATTTAAATTGTTTTATCTCACTATTCCCTGACTATTGTTTAATTCAAGATCTTTCGACGAAGCAGATTATTGGTAGAGGTTATGAATCTAGTAGGCATTACATCATTGATGATCAGGTGCCATGTTTTGTTGCAAGTTATGGTGGGTCGTCTCCATTTGAGGTTCATTGTTTTCTAGGTCATATGTCTATTTCATCTCTTGAAAAATTGTATCCTCAGTTCTCATCTATGTCTACTTTAGATTGTGATTCCGGTCAGTTTGCCCAATACCATCTTGTTCATTTGGCACCTTGCACCAATAAACGGGTTGTGTCCCCCTTTGAGTTAGTACATTCTAATGTTTTACGTCCTTGTTCAGTTCAGTTTCAGACTGGTTATCGTTACTTTGTCACTTTTGTTGATGATTTTTCCCGGACCACTTGGCTTTACTTAATGAAATAGCATTCTGAATTAATTACTCACCTTTGTAATTTCTTTATTGAAATTGAAACCTAGTTTAACAGTCCTGTGAAAATCCTACAAAGTGATAATGCAAAAGAATATTTTTCCACCCTATTCACCTATTACATGCAAAGTTATGGTATTCTTCACTAATCTTCCTGTGTTGATACCCTTACTCAAAATAGTGTTGCTGAAAGAAAGAACTAACATCTCTTAGAAATTGCCTAAGCTCTCATGTTTCATTCCTCTGTCCCTAAAATTGTTTGGGCCAATGCCTTGTCTACAGCCTTTTTTCTTATCAATCGCATGCCTTCGGCTGCCCTTAGTGGGAATATTCCGTATTCCATTATGTTTCCCACTATTAAATTGTTTCCTATTAAACCTAAAATCTTTAGTTGTGTCTATTTTATTTAGGATGTTAGTCCAAGTGTTAGTAAACTTGATCCCAAGTCCTTAAGATGTGTTTTTCTTGGTTATTCTCATATTCAAAAAAGTTATTAGTGTTATTCTCCTGATCTCGGTTGTTACCTTGTGTCACTGATGTGAATTTTCATGAATCTTCTCTTTTCTTCATGACCTTGACCTCCTCTGAGTCTCCCTCTATCATGGATGACCCTAATGATGTCATGGTTTATCATGTCCATTTCTCACCAATACAGGCTGCTGTTTCAGAACTTGATACCCTCAATGATGTTGATGTTATCAATGTTTCACCTTTATCAGTTACTACTTTGTCGATTGATTTCATTGATGCCTCCCTTGTTACTGCTCTTGTTTCTACCAATCTTCCTCTTGCTGTCATTAAACCACTCATTCATAATTTTCCTGTTGATACCTCTGCTAACCTACCCATTGCCCTCTGAAAAGGTACCTATCCTTATTATCCTCCCAAAAGATATGCTGACTGTACCTATCCTATCTCAGTATCATATAAGTCTTTGTCCCTGTTTCCTCTTCTTTTATGGTCACCCTAGTTGGTATGCCACAATGGAAGAAGAAATTTTGCCACTGGAAATAGCTGGTACTTAGACTCTTGTTGATCTCTCTCCTGGAAAGAAGGCCATTGGATATAAATGGGTATTTGTTGTTAAGACCTTAGAAAGGCTAAAAGATGACCTATTGCAAAGGGTATGCCCAAACTTATGGTATTGATTATTCTAAGACGTTCTCTCTCGTGGCTAAGCTCACATCTGTTCGTCTTCTTATATCTTTAGTTGCCATATCTTATTAGGATTTGCATCACTTAGATGTTAAGATTTCTTTTTCGAATGGTGACCTTACAGGGAGTGACAATTTTAGAATTTCAGAACTTAAAGTCTTCCTTAATTCTCATTTCCAGACAAAAGACTTAGGGTCATTAAAATACTTTCTTGGTATTAAAGTTTTGAGGAGCAAGAAAGGTATTCTTTTGACTCAAAGGAAGTATATTCTTGATCTCTTAAAGGAGACTGGAAAGCTTGGAGCTACACCAAGTAGCATTCCCATGATTTTGAATCCCTTCCTAGATTTTGATGCTAGTATGTTTGATGAGCTTCCTAATGATTTGAAGAAGAAGGTTGATCGAGAAAAATTGAAGCTGTTTCCATTTCTTGAGAGATATAGAAGACTCATTGGGAAGCTGAATTATCTAACAATAACTCATCCTAATATAACCTTCTCAATCAGTAAGCTCAATCAATTCATGGCATCACCAACAGTTGCACAGTGGGAAGATTTAGAACATATCTAGCATTATTTGAAAGGTTCTCTAGGTGTTGGTATTCTTTATACAAATTACGGACAAACTAAAGTGAATGTTTCTATGATACGGATCATGCAAGATCTAAGACCATAAGATGATCCACTACGAGTCACTGTGTACTTGTTGGTGGAAATTTGATATCTTGGAGAAGTAAGAAGCAAGGGGTTGTGTCAAAATCAAGTGCATAAGCGGAATACAGAGTCATGTCACAATCAGTACAAGAAGTTGTGTGGGTATGTCAACTCTTGATGGAAATTAGCATCTCTATGACATTGCTTGCAAAACTATAGTGTGACAATAAAGTAGCACTTCATATAGCATTAAACTTTGTGTTCCATAAACGTAGCAAACATATGGAGACTGATTCATTTTATTCATGACAAGATTAAAGAAAATATTGTATCATGTGCAATCAAATGACAAACTGGTAAATCTTTTGAAAAAAGCTTTACATAGGACACAGGTCAAGTATCTATGTAATAAGTTGGGCATGATAAACATATGTGCTCCAACTTGAGGGGGAGTGTAGAAACATAGATTTAGGAAATGTGGTCAAATAAGAATTACAGGAAATGTATAACCATTTTGAAGTGTTTCTCTTCAATGTAATTATAAATACATGTACATAACATATGAATCAATGAGATACTTGTTTACAATCTTACAAGGCTAAAGTTAAGCCAAATGATGGAACCGAAAGGGGTTTAAGAAATTTAAAATGACACAAATTAGGAAAAGAAAAGCTTTGTGCCTAGGCCCAATAGGATAAAAACACTTATATATCTCTCCCACCCAACACACACACACGGCCCACTTACATATTCGACACACACACACACACACACACACTTCCACTCAAATAAATCACTCCATCACCTCCCTCTCATCCCCATTTAGACAATTCAGAAAGATAAAAGAAAGAGGGAGAGAAGGAGAGGTGAGAGAGATAAAGAAGAGAGAGCCCAAGAGTTGAGTTGCCGGAGAAGGAGAAGGAAGAGTTTAAAGCCATATCAAGCTTGGATTTGGGCTTAGGTAAATCTCTTCTACCTTTTCCAACTTTCTTTTAGTCAATTTGGCGGTGTTTTGAAAACTTATGGGTTGTTGAAGTTGAGTGTTGCTGGAAAAGCATTTCTGTCATCAAGAAAGTGTGAAAAGAGTATTTCCATGTCGAATTTGAGGTGAGTGTTGGGGTCTTTTGGCTTTGTAATTTGAGCTTCGAAACAGAATATGCATGTTGAGGTTTGTAGGGTCAAAATTCTTGAGGATTGAGGCGATTGTTTGAGGTTGCATGCACTTTTCTTCTTGATTATTCAAACCGATACCAGAGTGCTGCATGCATGTAATTGTAGATCCTAAAACTAAAGTATTTTTAGTGGTTTTGATTTGGTTCTTTTAAGGATTAGATAGCTGAATATGTATATTAGAAGATGGAGATTTTGAGGTTTTGGTAGCAAGGGTTGATTCTATAGGTTTAGTTAGGCAAATGGATTTGAGCACCATTTTTATCAGGCAAATTGTGCCCCCTATTTGTGAAATTTGGTGAGGCAATAGCACACATCCTAAGCTTTAAAAGAAGTCCTAGAATGTGTTTATTGGATATCTAGAACAAAAGTTATGATTCTTGGAAGTTTGGTCAGAAAACTGGGAACACTCTGTGTTCCAGATTTCTGACAGTGGGTAAATTTGCAAATTACATGAGGTTATTTTTGGAATTTTTCAATGTGATTATTTTTCCCTTAAATTATTTATATAGATTTCAAACAAGTATTTGAACATAGAAATTAGATGTGCAAATTGCTTGTAAGTTATGCATTTTCAAACTTTGGATAAAAAATATGGAAAATTCTAACTTTCAAAATAGACAGTCAGTTTGCATGTCGGATTTGGGAACTTAGGTCCGTGACTTATTACTAAAAATTAATTTTCCTTTGCAAAGGACAGAAAGAGATTTAAATAGGAACTTGAACCATCTCATTTGGAGTTCCCTAGCTTATGTCATGATTTTTCACCGTTCCCTTAAAGTTTAGAAGCATATTTTCAATTAAGTTTGAAAATGACACATTTTGAAGAAAATGTAATTAGTAATGGTTTGAGAGTTTTGGGACACTTAATATAATTAAATGTTGATCAATTTGAACCTTCCCTTGAGCCTAGAATGGAAAATGATGTAGGGAGATGTCAAGAGTACATGTTTAAAAGCATGATTTACAAAAACAGACCTTTATCCATCTATGTGCACATTCTTTGGCCAAGAAGAGTTGAGGTCATAGGGAGAGATTTATTATGCAAGGGTTATGCACTAAGGTTTAAGTATTAATAAGCTCCACATCAATGATTAATAGGATTTGGCAACCACTATCAAGCAAAAGGGGGAAGCAAAACCAAAGAAGTTCAAGCAAAATGAGGTAACTTGAGAAGAAGGAAAAGGTAATAAAACTTACTTTTATAGAGTTTGTGCTTGGTTGATTGTATGTTTATTTGTCATGTATGCCTTTGAACATGTAATATCCTTGCTTGAGTTCGAACCATGGCCATGTGTATATGCTTGTAAGGTGTTATTCTTACTTGGCTATTTACATGCATTGTTTATTGCCATTGCACATTATATATTGAGATAACATTTTGCTATTGAGATTATCCCAAATCCCACCCCTTTCTTCCATGACATACAATAAGCAGCTCAAAGAGCAAGGGAGTGTTTTTGCAAATAACTAAGAAGGTGGAAAAGCAAGATTAGTTAGTTTGTTGCTTATTTGTATAATAATTTTGTTAAGACTTAGGATTTTTGGTAGCCTTGTGCAACTACAAATTTTGTATATATGTGTCTCCATAAAAACATAGAGATGTACATAGTGAAGATGGTATATATAGTAGTAGTAGTGAAAGTAGTATACCTAGTAGTAGTACAAGCATGCATAGTAGAGATAACGATAATAATACTATGCTCAATAATCGAATAAGAGATGGGCAATTGCATGATATGCACCCATAGTTAATTGATGATAGACTAGGATAAGAATAGAGTACTACTTTGATAATACTAAATGATGTTAAATGATTGATGAGCCATAATGAAGAGTTTGGACCAATGATTAAGTGTTTTATAAAATATTTTTAATTTTTTTAGAAAAGTTCATTCATTTACAGGTTTGACCTCTATGTTTGGGTTGGGCTCTCAACTATTTTCAAAAGTGTTTTGTTCCTAGGATCAAACGTGGCTTAGTGGTTCGAATTCATTATGTTCATAGCTCATCTGACTAATAGGAGAGTAAGGTGTCACATTCAGTAGTCTAAAATATTTTATAGTTTACCTAGCACCTTGAAGTATTTTCTCAAGTTCGTCTAGCACCCTAAATTAGTTTTTGTTGCATCCAAGACCCTAAGTTACCTAAATTGTTAAATTCAAGATTGTACAAAAGAAAACAAAATCACTATAGGGTGATGATAGGCACATCTGATAAAATACTTCAAGGTACAGGACACATCACAAAATAATTTAGGTAACTGGAATGCAATTAGAAAAATATTGTAAGATACTGGATGCACCTTAACTTTATTTGTATATCATATTGTTATTGTATCAATTGAGTGTTTGATGAAAAAAAAAATATGAGACATGAAAAATAGGAACCCATGGGGAGGAATTTATATAAGGATTTTATTGATTACTAATAAAAAATAATTTGTTAATTTATGTAAGCAAGACGGTGGAAGAATATTTGTTGCAAGTTTTAAAATGTAGATAATGCGTGAAGGACCATGGAACTATAACATACTTGCTCCTTGTTTCGATTTAATTTTCACTTTTCTTGCAGTATAACTGGTTTTACTACTTTGTAAAATTAAAAATTATAGTAATTATAGTAAATTTTTTACCACTATAAGAATATGTTTTTGTTCCCCACAAATCGCTTCCAATCAAATAACATGAAAAATAATTAATTTGTTTGTCACTGTTCATACTCCGCAGCTTATTTCTGAACATTAGTTTTTTTACCTACTGATTTTTGAGCACAGAACTCCGATTTGACTAGTAAGCAATTTAGCGTGTAAAATAATTAATCAAGCACAGTTACGTTTTTCAAACAATTACGCAATAACAAATTCAAAACAATTGAATTGCACATCTCCAAAATTTGGCCCATTATCACCAGTCCAGTCTCATTCAGTCTCCATTAAATTTAATGGAAACCAAAAAAAATTAAGGCTTAAAAATTTGGCCCATTATCATAGGGGTTGGGTCTAGCTGAAGGGGCTAGTTCTTCATAACGTGGCGAGCTAAGATTCAAATCCTCGCTAGAAGAGGTGCCCTTATTTAGTGTCTCGAATAGAATTGCTTTTAATAGGAGGATACTTATGCTTAGTACCAAAAAAAAAAAAAAAACTTAATGTAAACAAAAAAAAGAATCATGCAAATATATCATATAGAGATACAAAAAAAGTAAACGAATGTAATGAAATGATGTAAATTTAGCGCCCCCCAAAAAAATATATGTCTCTCTCTCTTCAATAAAATAATTCATTTTTATAAAAATTTTAAATGGTTAAGTTATTTAGTCGCATGATTAATATTTTTCTAAAAAGAACAATAGATCGTATTATACATCAAACTTAATCAGACAGTAGAATTTCTAGCTAGGTTGTTTAAACTGTCCACACACCCCATATAGATCACGTACATCTGATTCCTCATGGGCATATAAACAGTAAATATTCACACCTCATCACAAGGTTATGCAAAAGAATGTCACACACATGCATCTTTTAAATGAAATCATTGTTCAAGAAGAAAATAAAAAATTTACTTACGCTAGACATAAGAAGTTCAAATTTATTCTTTAAACTCATCACTCCAAACATGACAAACAAGATATTTTGTCACACGCAAGTGATTTAGATTTATTGTTATTCCATCACAACATAACACATGATCGTACAGAACACTATGGAATCTGTTGTTCCATTTATTTTTTTTTATTTCGCTTTTTTTAAATATTTTGAAGAACATGCATTAATGATATGAGATTACAAGCAAGATCAAACCTATAACCTCTGATTTACAAGGAAACTTTTATACCATTAGGCTGCAAGGCCCTTTAGCTATTTCCCTTATTCTAACAATTCTTACTTAAAGCAAATTATTTAGAACATAAGACATCATCATCATCACTTTCCTTCCATCGATTGATTAGTAAGGTCTTTGACCAACATAGTTACCTGGAGGATCATAGTTGCAGCCAACGAAAGTTCCTCCATTCTGACACCTCACTTTAGCACAACCAACACGAATCGAATTTCTCCACACCACCTGAGTATAGTGCCCGCACACTTTCCCATCGGCGCATGAGTTGCTATTGTAGTCATAATCCGCCTTCTCATCCACCCACAGCTGCACGGCGGCTGCGCCACTCAGGTCACCGGTGCTGCCAGCAAGGTTCTCACCGTACATGCCACCACCACCAGAGTGGATCAGCTGGCAGTCAGCCTTGCATTGGTCAGCATAGCTCTGTGCAAAAGCGGCCACAGTATCATCCCAAGCTATGTTAGGAACACCCACTTGTGATCATGCTGCGTTGTGGGCATCGACATAGTCTTGTGGTGAATCTTGAGCATTGGCTATGAGGGCAAATAGAAAGATGAAGAAAGAAACTGAAAGCTTGGAATATGACAACTCCATTGTTGTTGGATGAGGTGAGTGATGAAGAAATGGGAGGCCGCGGGGAGGAATTTATAGGGATTTGGGTGTGGGAAAAATTGTCTAAGCGTCTAGTACATAAAACTGGTGATAAATAACCAGGAGACCCTATTTAATTAATTCATGGATTAATAGATTGCCCACTATTATGACTATCTCTTTCTAATTGGTTAGACTCTTTGTTTGAAGGGATCAAATAGTAAAACAATTGTAAATTGTGAAATATGACTTATTGGATAAGAAAGGGGGCAATTTCAAAATTATTATAATGGCTGGCTGGCTAAGAAACTAAATCTTTTTTTTTCCCCTCTCTCGGTCGAATCATATTAATATTTGGTGAAAAAATATTTTAAGGGCTAAATTATATATGACCCCTAGAATTTTGGATCATGCACATATAATCTCCCTAATCTTTGAAATTTTATAATGAATCACCTAAACAATTTATCTTCCCATAGAATTAGTTTTGTACGGTACTTTTCCACACAACTTAAAAGTTTAAGGTGTTATCTACATGTCAATAAAAGTTTGAGGGGTTTTATGCACACAAAAATAAAGTTTAAGGGATATATGATTGATAATTGAAGGTTATCTGCATGCACTTGGAAACTTGTTGAGGCTTATTTAGTTTTAAAGGATAAGGGTTTTTATACACACATGGATTTTCATGAGTAAATAAGCATATGTGTGTCTGCTTGCAGGGCTTCAACTGCATAAACTACTTGGTTAGAAAATATCTTAATTAAATATATAACAAATTATTAGTTAGCTATAACTTAATGGGGTGGAAGTTTCAAAACAATCATAACGCGTGAATGACTAGAAAACTATACAGTCTTCTTGCTACTTGTTTATGTTTCTAAGAGGTTGCCGTGTTCCAATTGATTTTTCAAAAAATAGAAAAACAAAACGCAATTGAGTGTACACTTTGAAGTTGACAATAAAATAATTTAAAATTTACTTCATATTTTCTTGCTTTAGTACCTCAGACTTATTTTTAGTCATTTTTTTCTCTTTTAATTAATAAGATACAAGAATTATATTAAGAAAACGAGAATGAAAGATAATTTTTTCCCAACTAATATACTGTATACAGAAAGATTGAGTATTAAATTCCCTACCAATTTACTTAACCTCCAGGCTAAACTATGATATTTCTTTTGGTGAATTATTTATACATTACAGTTTATATTGTATAGATTTTGAGAATATAAAGGTTCAATGTTTGAATTTTCTTGTTTCGTATAGGCTTTGAGCCATTCGGATTAGCTGGGAGAAGTGTAGAAAATAACAAAAGGTCTTATAAATTGAAATCTCTCCAAAGCGTTAATTGTGATTAATTCTAAAATATCCCTTAGCAAACTTAAATGACTAAAATTATAGTTTTTTTTATAACTATTTGACTAATAAGTCATATTTAAGCATTGTCAGACAAGGTTTCCAAATTTATGAGTTTAAGCGAACTCATGACCATGACCTAAACTCATATGGTAAGTTTGGATAGTGATTGAATCTGTAAGAGTTTACCTATATCAACAAATTATAGCTATTAAATATAGATGACTAAATAATTAAAATACACGAAAGGGCAATAACTTGATTAAAATATATTTCAAATCTAAATATGTGAAATTATATTTATCAAAATTCATATTTTATTATACTCAATGCAGAAATTTCTAAAGTTCAAATACAAAAATCACTTAACATGATTAAATCTAAAAAATGATTACAAATTTTACATAGATCATCAAATATTGGATTATCATTAAAGTTGTCAAACTGATAATAGAAATATAAAATTAAAGGATAAAATTTTAAAATTATATTTTTATTATACAATTACTAAAATATATAATTATGTAATTAAAATATTATCTATAACAAAAATTTTGTAAATATAACATTAATAATTTTTATAATTATTAATGAATATCATTCTACGTAAGTAAATATAAAAAATGCAAGTTTTCATATACGAGATCCAGCCTGAATCCACAAACTAGTTTAATATTGGCAAAAGTATACTTTTAGTTCCTTAACTTTATAAAATATATTTTTAGTCCTATATTTCTAACACCATTAAAGCTGCTAACAAAAAATGTTGACATAACAAACTCAAATGATAACTGTGCAGCTAACAAAACATATTTGAGTTTTAATTTTTAATATAATATATTTAGATTATTAAACTAAAATAAATAGATAAATCCTTGTAAATGAAATCATGGTTTTAATATTAAGATTATTAAACTAAAATTTTTTAATACAATCATGGTTTTGATGTTGACAACTTCATTTGGATTTTAGATATTTTTCAATTTATACATATATTAAATTTAAGATTAAGAATATTTAATTACACAATGATTACTTAAATTTGTATAGTCATCATTTGGGTTTACTGTGTTAACATTTTCTGTTAGCAACATTAACGATGTTAGAATTATAGGATCAAAATTATACTTTGTAAAATTAAAGAACCAAAAGTATGCCTTATTTAAACTTAAAGGACTAAAAATATACTTTAGTTATTCGATATTATACAATTTCTGCAATCGCGCAATCATCCACAAACTCGCGGTGTTATCATAGAAAACCAAAGAAGTTCACGCGGATTAAAATCATTTTCTTGCCGTCACTATTTGGGCATCTAGCTAGTTAGATGAAATATAATTTTTTTTTTAGTTTTCAATATATAAAATTGTAATATGAAGTTCAGTTATGTTTTAAAATATACAAAATAATAAGTAACGTTTTTCAAACAATGGATTAACGTAAAAACTAATTTAAAACAATTGAACTGCATCTCCAAAATATGGCACATTGTCACACAATCCCTCTCAAAGTAAATGCTTATAACAATTTCAATAGACACTTCTTAACATAAACATGGCACATACAAAAGAATCTCACATATAACTTTCCAATGAAATCACTGTTCAGTAAGATCTTTGTCCAACGATGTTGCCACGAGAATAGTAGTTACAAACAATGAAAGTTCCTACATTGTAACACCTCACTTTTGCAAAACCAAGACGAGTTGATCTCTTCCAAACCACCTAAGTGTAGTGGATGCACTTCCCACCAACGCATGAGTTGCTGTCATAGTCATATTTTGGCTTCTCGGCCACCCATAGCTTCACAGCATTGGTACCACTCATGTTGCCGGAGCTCCATGCGATGTTCTCACCGTAGTTGCCGCCAGATTGTGGACCAGCCGGCAATCATCCTTGTGTTGGTTAGCATAGTTCTGGGCAAAAGCGGCAACTGTTTTATCCCAATTTATGTTTGGAACACCCACTTGTGATCTTTTTGCGTTGTGAGCTTTCACATAGTCTTGTGGTGAATTTTCAGCATAGGCTATAATGGCAAATAGAAAGAACAAGAGAGAAAATAAAAGCTTGGAAGAGATCTCCATTGTTTGTAATTGTGTGATGTGTTTTGATGATGAGGAAATGTGGAGCCTAGGGCGAGGAACTTACAGGGATTTTCATGTCTACTATTATATTTCTTCTTGTTTATAATATAAGTCGCTTCCATTAATTCATCAAAATAAAAAAAATGACAGTTGACTTATTAAATTCGTCATAAGTTGAAATTTTTTTTTTAAACTTTACTCATATTAAATGAGGTTTTGAATAATAGAAAGAAATGGGGAGCCACATTTATGCATTAATATAGTGGTAAATTTGACAACTAATCTTAGTTGCTCTCTTTTATGACTTATATTATGGACTAAAGAATTATTCTAGAAGTGGCATCTTTTATAAACCAGAGAGAGTTTGTTCAATTTGTGCAAATAGAGAGAAAGAGACGGGCAGATAAAGTATTTAGCTAATTAAAATATACCAAACTCAATCAAAACCCACTTAGTGTTTGCAACCAATAGCGATAGTTTGTGAAAAACATTATTATTTTGAGAGACAAAGCGGATTATTTAGGTCTTACATTTATAATCCGAGAAAAAAAATTAAGCCCTCTAACTGTTTGCTCGTATGTTTAAAACTAAAACGAGTAGTCTTATATCATCTCTCTCTCTCTCTCTCTCTCTCTCACTCTCTCTCTCTCTGAGTGAGGTACAAGGTGTATACTCTATTGAGAGGAGTTAGGCTTTGAACTATGGAGAAATATTTACATATTTCAGGAGTATCACATCATATATTCTCTGTCCAATAAAAATACGACAAATCATATCATTTTAATCCTAGTTGATAGATGACTCATTTGAATATATAAATTCACATTTTCATTTGTTTTCAAGAAAAATACACATCTTAATTTGAAGAAAAAAACTAAAACAAAATGATAAACTCATATTTTTCTTATAAACAATTAAAAGTGAATTTTTCATGAGTAACCTACCAACTAAGACTAAAATGATCTAAGTTGTTATATTTTTATTAGATAGAGTTTAGATGATGTGGTACTCCTGAAGTATGCAAGTATTTCTTTAAACTATGTCTATCTCTTTCTAATTTTATAGACTATGCAATGTGAAAATATATTAAAAAAAGTAGTTAAATTGTTAAAAATTACTAATTAGGGTGGAATAAAAGTGGTGGCAATTTCAAAACAATCATGATTCGTGGTGGACTAAGAAACTAAAACAATTTTTTTTGCCGTTTAATGAAGTTACTATTGAGTGAAGAATTTATATTGGGCAAATTAATTATTTGATCCTTATAGTTTCATGAAGTTTGTAACTCATAGTTTGACTTGCAGCAATTCGGTCCCTGAAGTTTGGACTTTTAACATTTTAGTCCTTACTATTTGCGAGTCAAAGTAGACGTGTTTATGTGTCTGCATATGTGGCATCTTGGTCAGCCTACTCTTTCTTTTCTTCTTCTCTTTCCCTCCTCGTCCTCTCTCTCTCTCTCTTCCTTCCCGTTAGAGATCTGAACAAAGCTCAAGCCTGGATTAAATCAACCATACTTACCGGACACTAAGATCACCTACATCTTCGCTGAAAAGCAGATTTCGGTGACCACCACACACTCTCTAGCAGTTCTGAAAACTTCTTAACCACCCTCCGCCAGAGCATTTCGTTCCAATCGCTTCATGACTCACTCCCATCTTGAACTTCCATGCCAAAATTGGATCTCCTTTTCTCATAAATGCATACCCTTACTTCACCCACAAGGCAAATCCCAAGCAAGTGTAGCTCGATTTTGAACTGTTTCAGCCTAACCAAGGGGTAGTGAATTCTTCATCGAATCTGCAGTACGATAACATGTTTGCTCAGATTGTGTAGTTTACTCAGCCTTGGCTTCTTTGGAAAGGCCAGAAAATCATGGGCACTCATGGCAGATGCCGACCGAGACCCGAGCGTGGAATCGACCGAGAGGCCGAGCGCAGCATTCTGTTTCTTTCTTGGAGGCTCAACGTTACGGACAGACCAAGCCTTGTTCATGATTTTACAAAATGAAACGTTGGGAAAATGATGCTTTGATAATATAATAAAAGTGTTGAGAAGATGCCCCACCCTCAGAAGTAGAAGTCATCTCATGAAGGGGCTGGGTCTGATGGCGTTGAAGGTGTGAGGAGATGGAGAAGCCATGGTTGAGTGGGAGATAAGAGCGAGAGGACGAGGAGGAAAAGAGAAGAAGAAAAGGAGGGGTAGGTTGACGAGGATGCCAGATATGCAGACACAACAGCACGTCTCCTTTGACTCATAAACAATAAGGACGAAATCATTAAAGGTCCAAATTTCAGGGATTGAGTTATAAACTCGGTAAAACTATAATGATCAAATAATTAATTTTCCCATTATATATATATATGGTATTTCATGAGTAAATAGACATAGTTGTTGATTTTATTTACCAGGCCGTCCCATATTACGTCTTTCTTTCTTCAATTGTATAAACTATCCGGTTAGAAAAATCTTTAAGAGGAAAAATTCTGAGCTAAGAAAATTGGTGCTATTATAAAAGGTGTGGAAATTTCAAAATTATCATGATACGTGAAAGACTAGGAAAATTTGCTTCTGAAGTTGCGGAATTCCAATTGTTTATTTAGTTATATGTATTTATATTTTATTATGCTGAAATAAACATTTTGCATGGGGTAGTTTCAGTGATGCACTAAATTTTGGCTGATTAGGACAAAAAGCTGGTTGGTAATAATTTGAAGCAAGTAGTGGCTAATTACTTTATGGAATTAATGCCCGTTATTTATTTATTGAAAGATAATAATAATATTCTGAATTATTTTACATGTTAAAAAATTAGTTTTGTAATTACATAATGAAGGTACCTTGCAGGTATTTTAGCTGAAATTAAATTTCTTTCACACAAAAATATTACTATAAACTCTTCATATACATAATTAGTTAATTGGCATTTATTTGCACTTACCACCTCACTTTTCACAGCCTACCTAAAAAAATCTTCTAGTACTTCTTTTTTTTATACATTTATAGTAATTATTTTGTAAAAAAAAATAAATGAGAGAAACGTTTTGAATCTGAATTCTCACTAGTGATTAGAAGATCAAGTTAAAAAAATAGAGAATAATAGATAGGAGAGAGATTTACATGTCAGCTGAGTTTATTCACTTTATCATTTCTCTTAATCGATTTTTCAACCACTAAAAAGAATGCATAGAAAAAATATTTCACCTTATTAGTTGGTGTTTAAAACGTTATATAAACTGAGTATGAAAAGAATTTCACAAGCTATATATATTCATTATACAAAGACATTCAATTTTTCTTCTGCATTAATTAGCAGCCCTATAAACACAAAGAACGTTCTTTAATCTATAGTTTAGGTATATGTGATTGACTAAATAAAAATTTTATCAAAAATAACAAACAGATCTTAAATAAGAAAACTAGCCATCTTCTCATTCTCATTATGTGTTCAACTTCAATATTTACTTCTCAAACTTTTGTATTTATAAGTTGTCAGGAATGTGGATAATTTTTTTCTTTTTGGGATTTGTATGTAATCCTTCTAGTTTTATTTGGTTTAAATAATATTTTCCACCGTAAATCAAGGCCAAAAAAAGAAGTTTTTAACAAATATAATTTTGTTGAATGAATAGGAGGAATTTTCAATATCCCTTTAAGTCTTCCATTGGAATTTTTTAAATAAAAAAGTACAACAAAAATAATTTAAGGATTGACACACTTATATTTAAAATAGTCAATAATATTGGATGGCCACATCAGCCATCAACGTGTGATTTAAGGTAATTTAAACCAGTGAAATTATTGAATGGATCAAGCATTGGATGTTTCCAGTTGAAGTTTACAATTTAAAACTTTGCTCAAAAAAAAAAGTTTACAATTTAAAAAAGTTTTTAAGAAAATTTAAAATTTAAAACCAAATAAATTAGAGCTTAATTATTATTTAATATGTTTTTTTATATTTTAATTTCCTTTCCTAAGGTTATGTAATTTAAATTCAATTTTTCTAACTTTAACATAAATTTGACACTCTTGTTTAACTTATTAATTTTTATCTGAAGTCTCATTTTTGTCTTCTAATTTCATCTTTTATTTTTTTTCTAATATAAATAATACTATTTTATTTTATGGATGTGTCATGTAAAATATTTTGGTAAAGAAACTTAATTAAATGATGTTAGTTAAGGAAAACCATTTGATTATATTTTCTTTAAAAAATGATTGAGAAACATAAGTAAAAACGAGGTAAAATTACGAGACTGTATTAGAAAAAAATGAAATTAATGAGAAAAATGTGAAACTTGAAACAAAATAAGAAATTCAAATTAAAACCATATAAAATGATAGAATGAAAGTGAAACCAAAATCAAAATTGAGATATCAATTTAAATCTGAATAAAATCAAGAGATAAAAATAAAAAAAAATTAATATCAATCAATATAAATATAAAAATAAAATATATAGTAAATTCATATAAATATTACGTATAAAATACATGTGAGGTGGTTGAAGTTGAAGAACGTGTCATAACTGATTATACGTAAACAAAAAATACCAAGCTTAAAAGAAAGTATTGTTACAAGACTTAGTTCCATGCATCCATAAGCCTGCGAATTTGTTATGTATAACTACTTGCATTTGTTAGTGTCCCAAGCGTACTTGATAGAATTTTTTTTTTTTTTAAATTTTAGTCATCAAGTTGAGTGTTCCATTAATAATCTTAAGTTTCAAAATTTCTATTCTTCTAGAATTATCATGTGCACTCAGGAACATCGTCAAACAACTAAAAATAAATAAATATTCGTAGGGCTGTTTTTGTGCCATGCATGAGATGAGGGGAGAAACCCATCCCCATATTTTTCACTGTTCAATATAATAATTTAATTTGAAGAGGACTAAAAAAATTTGAAGATGAACAAGAGCGGTTTGATTTGAAGAATTAAATGAAAGATATATTTTGAAATTTAATACTCAAAGAATTAGAAGGTCCAATAAAAATTCAGAGACAGAGAGAGAAACATTTGAGCTTCATCCTCCCCTCTTTCTTTTTTATTTTTTTCATTTTTAATATGAAGTATTCTCTCTTAATAATATAAATTAATCTCTCCTATAATGAATTAATGAATAATAGACTCCTTTCGACTAGGTTTGATTTATAAAGAAAAGCTGAAAATCAAAATCACGGCCACTTGTTTAAGAAATGATAATTTTTATCACTCACGTAATCAATCTATAATTATTTCCTCTCTTTTTCATTAATTGACTCTAAAATTACTAGCGATGATTCATATTAAAAATATTCATATCTTATTATGTTCTCTTTGACACGTAACATAAGATAGTTTGAATGGAAACTCCACAAGTTATTCATTGTACAAACGGTCTAAAATAATAAAATTCTTCATGTACATACAAACTACAAATCTGCATCACATTCTAGCTACGAATTTAAATCCACGTTACACAAAGAACTTTCTATAATTTCTCATATGACTATTCTTCCATCTTTACAGCCAAATAACCAAAACGTTTTTCACTTTTATTTATTACTATTACTTTAAAGAAGTTTTTTTATTTTTTCTTTGAAATAACCATTTTTGGGAAACTGTATGTTTTAAATAATGTTATGAGGAAATTACAAAAATAGAACGATATAATGAAATTAATTACAAATAGGGAGGGATCTCAAATTTCTGAGATTACTCTCCCAAAGGCCTTGGCTCTTTTCTTGGGGGGAAAAGTGTCATGAACAGAATACCTCTTGAAATTGATTGCTGAATTAGATAATGGTACTTATAAATTTCTTTCGTGTGAATTATAATTATTTTCTAAAAATACATTTTAATAGGATGTAAGGAAACTTGAAATTAACTAAAGAATTTTAGTGTGGCACTTGCAATTTTTTTTTTGCTAACTTATAATTTTTTTAAAAAACAACTTTTTAAAAATAAAAGGCATCCGGGAAAGTGATTATTGCTAAATTTGGAAGCCACACTTGTAAAGTTTTTCTTTCCTGAGAAACAACTAGCAAATTTTCAATATCTCAATTGATGGCAGTTGAATTTAGGAGCCGCACTTGCAAATTTCTTTTGTATGTATGAATTTTTAGTTTAAAAGCAAAATCTTGCAGATTTTCAGCCGTACTCCTTTTAAATTAACTACTAAATTGGGAGCGGCATTTATGGATCCAATTTTTATGAGTTGTATGTACACCTTTTCAAAAAAACATTTATTAATCTTTTTCCACAAATTAAAAGGATTAAGGGACTGAGGAGTAATATCAGAAATTTGATATCCTTATTTATAATTAATTTCTTGATATGTTCCCAAATCGAAATTTACCCTGACTTTTCCACCTTACATTAAGGCCCGAAATTAAAGGGCAATGTTCATTTTTTATGACGACGAACAAGACAAGGAGCTATTGTTCAATGCATGGTTAGGGACCGAATGTGAGTCAATGGTTAGGTCAATCGTTCAGTCCACATCAGCCATAGCGTATTATTGCAGGTATATACTTTGATCCTCAGAAATTATTGCTCCTTATATATTTTCCCCCCCTTAGAAAACTTAGTTAAGCTTTATATACGGACCAAGGTGCTTACTTCTAATTAAATTATGTGATTTTTTATATATTACTTATTCTTTAAAAAGTCCTTTTTCTAATATTATAAACATTTCAAAATCTACTTGTTTTGATTGAATTGGATAAAAATATATTCAGTACTCTCTCTGTCTCTAATATAATACATAGCTTCTTTTTTGTTTTTTTGTTTTTGCCTCTGTCCCTTCTTATATATATATATATTTAAAAAAGTAGACCATCATAGGTTTTGATTCTTTCACTAGATAAATATTTCCCCCTTCAAAATAAATGGATTTATAATTTTATTGAGTTATTACAACGTCACAAAGTAAGAATTGCATAAATATTAAGCGCGGATAAATTTTTTTCGCTCATCAACTTTCAGCAGTGACATTATTAAAGTTAATATGAAAAGAAACAGCTGTTAACACTTCTCATATAAGCAGGCAAAAAAAAAAAAAACACTTATCATATAAGTTTTAATATACTTTTAAATTATTTTTTGTTACAATATACTTCTAAACTCTGATGAAACCAATAAAATAAAGTTTACAAGGACATTAAGAAAGGCCTCTCATAGCTCCCCAAAAGTCCAATTTAGGGAAGCATATACAAAGCCCACGTTGTGACTGGGTTGAGAAATGGAGCTTTACCCAAAAAGTTCATATACGAATTTTGATGGCAGAAATAATAAAATATTATGAAAATGGTCCTATAGATCCTTTTCTGATGAATGGCTTTGGGTTTTAGCATTGTTTTTATTATATTTTATACTCCTACATGTTGCTATGACTCCCAGTTAGGGGTCAGAAGTAACCTAACTGGAATTAATATAGGTCTCTTCGGTACTTTTCGTTTTAGATATGAACTTTATGGCTATTTATTTTTATTTTTATTTCGAATAAAATCATATTAATTTCTCTCATGCTTCATATGGATCTTGTGACTGGCCATCATGATATGTAATCAATGGGAAGATAGACTGATGGTTCTAGAAAGATAAACACAAATAACTACACTAAAGTAGATTTAGGAATTTGTGGTAACTTACGTTGGAGCTTCATGGTTAGGTTAATACATTAATTACGCTAGAATAAATTCAATCCTACAGCTAATTGACTGAAAGGTTATTAGAATATTATGTAATTACAAAGAGTTCACTCAAAGTGAAATTTTCACTATTATAGAAAAGGGCTTTAGTCATGGTTATTTTCGACCATATATCACGGTTCTAAATCAAGATGTATTTAGTAATGTATATAATGGTTCTAATCGAAAACCCATTATATATATTGAGGCCTAGTGAGGCCAAAATATGCATAATACTAGCAAAATAAATAATGGGCACATGTAAACAACTGTTATATATTTGGTAATGGAGGCATAATATATAACAGTCTTACGTAAACAACCATTATATATATTCAGTAACATATACAACAGTTGTTAAGTTAGAACCATGAAGTTTTAAAATACATAATAGTTGTTATATAATGATTGTGATGTTTCGATGCTAGACTCTTCAAGTGAGAGTTTTTGAGTTAGTTAAACTAGGCTGTATAATAGAATAGTACCTCCTATATTGAATACCCATGCAAATTGAGCAAGGCAAATAATAGAGGGTGTAAAAGAACAAAAATCCCTAGTGTAAAGAGCGCAAGGGTTATGCAATTCTTGAGGATAGAATTAATGGCACTCATGACTTATATCTATTAATAATGTAACTTTTGACCTATATCTTGTGTCTTTTCACAAGAGTTAAGCAAAGCAAAAAAGAAGAGGGTGGAAAAGAACAAATATCCCTACCATAAAGGGTGCAAGGAGTATGCAGAAACCTTGAGCATAATGGCACTGTATCAAGTCTTGCTCAAGAATTGCATAACCCTTGCGCTCTTTACACTAGGGATTTTTGTTCTTTTACACCCTCTATTATTTGCCTTGCTTAATTCTTGTGAAAAGACACAAGATATAGGTCAAGAGTTACATTATCATAGATATAGCTAAGGAATGCCATTGATTCTAGCCTCAAAGCTAAGAATGTTTTGACTCATTCCAAATTGCATGGCTATATTGATGTGGGAGCTAAGTACTCTACTCTATTATATAGGCAAGTCCAACTGGCTCAAAAACTCTCAAATTGAAGGGTTTAGGACTGATCTCACACTATCAAATTTTAGGATTTTAATATGGTGTCATTTGCTCAATAATGTACGGCCATTGTTGATAACAGGCCTGAGGTTTGGTTTTAGAACATTATATCTCCCCAACACCCAAAACCCGTAGGAGTTAAAGCTATAGCTTTCCCACTAGCAAGATAAATGGCTATTTGGAACACAAGACTCTTCATTGAAATGGATATCCCTTCAAATACAAATAACAAAAGCCAATTTAATGAAATACTATAATAGAATTACTATTGACTTTTAATTCTTGCTAAGCTAATGTCACCTTAAATGTTTTATCTCTCATAGCTTCATAAAAGTAGTTCAATTGGTTGGTTTGACAACTCCCTATAATAGGAGAGGAACTTTTGATCAGAACAATGAGTTTTCCAAAAATACATGAGCACAACTAAGGTAAAGGCCTAGCTACTTAGCACAAAGTGAATAATGGAGAATGCAGAATGGAGAAAGGAAATCATACCTACAAATAAGGAGAATAGAACACCAAAGAAATACGACCTAGCTAGGGCTCACAAACAAAAACGTGAGTTAGGGCAAATGAAGCAACTGGCATAGCTGTCACTAAGCCAAGTGTTAAGTATATTCACTTGCACGGCTATCGTTGAGAAGTCCAGAGAAGGCTTTGGATGGTGGTGTTCAATTGAAAATGATTCTCAATTGTTGAAAAAGACAACCAAAGTACTAGGGTTTTGAGGTTAGTTGGTTACATTCGACCAGACAAATGTTTAGTGTGTTCGATTATGGACATTTAAAGAGAAGTTAAATAGAAAGGGTTTTGTGGTTTGATTGAACAATTAAATGAAAGAAAATATTTTGAAATTTAATACTCAAAGAATTAGAAGGTCCAAAAAAGATTCAGAAACAGAGAGAATTTGAGCTTCATCCTCCTCTCTTTCTTTCTTTTCTTTTCCTTTTCATTTTTAATATGAAGTATTCTCTATTAATAATAGAAATTAATCTCTCTTATAATGAATTAACGAATAATAGACCCCTTTCGACTAGGTTTGATCTAAAAATAAAAGCTGAAAATCAAAATCACGGCCACTTGTTCAAGAAATGAGAATTTCTATCACTCACGTAATCAATCTATAATTATTTCCCATCTCTTTCATTAGTTGACTCTTAAATTACTAGAGGTGATTCATATTAAGAAAAGTTCATATCTTATTAAGTTATGTTCTCTTTGACACGTTACATAAGATAGTTTGAACGAAAACTCCACAAGTTATTCATTGTACAAATGGTTTAAATAATAAAATGCTTCATTTACATACAAACTATAAAATCTTCATCACTTTCTAGCTACGAATTCAAATACACGTTACACAAAGAAATTTCTATTATTTCTCATATGAATATTATTTTTTCTTAGCAGCCAAATAACGAAAACGTTTTTCACTTTTATTTATTACTATTATTTTAAAGAAGTATTTTTATTTTTGCTTTGAAATAACCATTTTTTGGGAAACTGTATGTTTTAAATAACTTTATGGGCAAATTACAAAACAGAACCATATAATGAAATTAATTACAAATAGGGAGGGACCGCAAATTTCTAAAATTACTCCCAAAGGGGAAGAGAGTGGTACTTATAAATTTATTTTGTGTGAAATATAAATATTTTTTAAAAATAATTTTTAATATGATGTAAGGAAACTTGAAATTAACTGTAGAATTTTAGTGTGGCATTTGCAATTTATTTCGTAACTTAATCTTTTTTTTTCAAAAAAAAAAAAACTGTTAAACAATAAAAGGCATCCCGGAAAGTGATTATTGCTAAATTTGGGAGCGAAATTTATTAAGTTTTTCTTTCGTGAGAAACAACTAGCAAATTTTCAGCATCTCAATTGATGGCAGTTGAATTTAGGAGTGGCACTTGCAAATTTCTTTTGTATATATGACCTTTTAATTTAAAAGAAAAAAAATTGAAGATTTTCAACTGACACCTTTAAAATTAACTACTAAATTTGGGAGTGGCATTTATGAATCCAATTTGTATGAGTTGTATATGCACACCTTTTAAAAAAACATTTATTAATCTTTTTCCATAAAGTAAAAGGATTAAGGGATTTAGGAGTAATATAAGAAATTTGATATCCTTATTTATAATTAATTTTTTTACATTTTCCCAATTTGTAATTTACCCTGACCTTTCCCCTTACATTAATGCCCGAAGTTAAAGGGCAAAGTTCAGAGAAGGAGGTATTATTCAATGTATGGTTAGGGACTGAATATGAGTGAATGGTTATAAGTCAATATTGTCGAAGTCAATGGTTCAGTCCACATCAGCCACGTGTTGTTGGATCCACAGAAATTATTGCCCCATATATATATATTTGGGATAATTACATTCAAGTCTTGTACATGAGGAAAAATAAAAAAATGGTCCCCTGAACTTGTCAATTAAAGCCCCTAGACTTGTCAATAGACTATTTCTTTATTTTTTCTCTTGTACAGGACCTGAACGTAATTCTCCCTGTATATTTCCTTAGAAAACTTAGATAAGCTTTATATACGTACGCAAGGTGCTTATTTATAACTAAATTATGTGAGTTTTTTTTATATATTATTTATTCTATAAAAAGTTCTTTTGCTGATATTCTAAACATTTCAAAATCTACTTATTTTGATTTAATTGGATAAAAGTATACCAAGTACTCGCTCTGTCTCTAAATATAGTACATAGCTTTTGCTTCTTTTTTTTATTTTTTTGCCTTTGTCCCTTCCTATATATATATATATTTTTAAAAAGTCGACCATTATAAATTTTGATTGTTTCACTAGATAAATATTATCCCCTTCAGAATAAATGGATTCATAAATTTATTGAGTTATTACAATGTCACAAAGTTAGTAAGAACTACATAAATATTAAGCGCAGACAATTTTTTTTCACATAAACTTTCAGCAGTGAAATTATTAAAGTTAATATGATAAGAAACACCTGATAACATTTCTCATATAAGTTTTAATATATTTCTAAATTCTGATGAAACAAAAATATAGCTCACAAGACCAGTAAGAAAGGCCTCTTATAGCTACCCAAAAGCCGAAAGTCCAATTTAGGGAAGCATATACAAAGCCCACATTGTGATTAAGTTGAGAAATGATGGAGCTTTACCCACAAAGTTTATACGAATTTTGATGGAAAAAATAATAAAATATTATAAAAGTGGTCCTATAGATCCTTTTTTATATATGGTTTGGGGTTTTATCATTGTTTTTATTATGTTTTATACTCCTACATGTTGCTTAGACTCCCAGTTAGGGATAGGAAGTAACCTAACTGGAATTAATATAGGTCTCTTGTGTACTTTTTGTTTTAGAAATGAACTTTATGGCTATTTATTTTTATTTGTATTTCGAATAAAGTTATATTAATTTCTTTCATTCTTCATATGGATCTTGGGATTGGCCATGATAATGTCTAATCAATGGGTCCATAGACTGAGGGATGGATCTAGAAAGATAAATGACGAATCTCAATATACACACACACTTTATCTGCTATTTTGGGGGGTAATTAATTTGTATTCAAGCTATAAGTGCATTGAATTGTAGTTATTTTGGATTAAGTGTGCTTGCATGAAATTAGTGTTAAAATGGGGCAATATTGTCATAATTGTGATTAATTATTGATTAATTGATTTCTAGGACATAGGATACTTCTTTACATGGATTTCTATTGTAGATCATAAGAAGAAATGAAGAGCAATGGCTTGAACAAGAAGCAAAAGAAACGAGAAAGTCAAGTGCTGTCATTGCGCAACTCGCCTCAACAAGTACATAAATTGCCAAAGCAAGTCAGCTCAATTTTAAACCTACCTTCTCTGTGTCACTGGCCTTGGCTAGTCACACACTTGCCGAGGCCCGTCGTCGAATTTTGCACTTCATAAAAGTGCGTTTTGGCCCCACAGCTGAACCCTAACCCATTTTTCTCACTTGACCCAACATCTTGAGATAAAAATCAGCAAAAACCATATTTTAGGTCATCTTCCTTTACTCCATTTCATTTCTAGCCTCTCCAATTTCATCCACTTCACTCCCAACATCCACCTCTTCCATTTCTTCCAATCCACCTGTATTTTCCTTCATTTCCCTCCACTTCCAGTTGGTATGGCCAAGGAATTCATCCTCTTTGGTGCTGTTCTTCAAGTTATGCATGGCTAGGAGTTCCAACTCTTGAAGATGGTAGAGATGGCATGAGTTTTCAAGCTTCAAGGGGGAGTTTTATGTTTTAATACATTTTTTTGCTATGTATTTGTGATTTCTTGTATTGGAGATTATTTTTATATGGATGGACCATTGTTGCTTGGTTAAGTGCTTTGTTGAATTATATTTGTGATTTGGATTAGTTGGTGTTGAACCTTGTATTCATCAATATATGTGGTTATATATATGTTTCATAGTAAGTCCTTCGATTTTCTATCATCTTGCATGGTATTATTTGGATACTAAGTTAATTTTGGATTGCAATGGAGCCAATTGCATCAATTAATTCACAACAAACAATAAGGGTGCTTAATGGCATTTTAAGAGAAGGGTTCCTCTCTTTCGATGTTAGACTTATCGGTTGATGAGGTTTGGTATTTTAGAAGTCTTAGTGATTTCATGATTGCATAGAAAGTGTTCTTTAATAATGTATTAAGACGTGATTATTTTCTAGGGTCTAGGAATAATCATTGATTAATGTACTAGATTCAACAGTGTTTGAAGTTTGGCATTTTGAGGGACTTTGATTGCAATTGCTAGTGTTTTGTATTGAGTTTCTGTTAGAAGGGTTAAACCTTGTTAGATGTGGAAGTATTTAATCAAACGAACTCAAAGGGTCTTTTTGTCATTTTTGACTAAACTAGCAAATTGAACTCATATTATCTTTTGTTGTACTATGATTGCCATTACAAGCCATTTTCAAGAGATTCAATTCATCATTTTCCATTTCCATTTCCATGCCATCATATCCAAATATACCAAAAATAAAGTAGTTTAGTACCATTATCTTCATTGCATTGTAGTTGTAGTTTCAAAAGAAAATCAATCCCCTTTTCCTTGTTCACACTACTACAAAAAAGTAAAGCTGTGGCGCTAGCGAAATGCCACCTATCTGGTTCAATTTTTTTTTTTAAATAACCTCCTGTGGCGCCTGGCCACCCAGGTGCCCCAGGAGGTCCACCCTCTTGGGGCGCCTGGCCGGCCAGGCGCCATAGTAGGCCAACACCTCCTGTGGCGCCTGGCTGGGGTGTTTTTTTTTTTTTTAATTTTTCGTATTGGTTTTTTTTAGCATATTTTTTCCTCACATTTGTTGGGTTCTTCGTATTGATTTTTTTTTTAGCATATTTTTTCCTCATATATATCTCCCATGTATATATAATTATAGTCTGCAAGGTTTAATAAGAACAATAATAGATAACTTTAAAATGATACGAACAAATGATTGATTAGCTAAAGTAGTACTGAAAATTGTTATACAATATACTGTAAACCTAGCTGAATGAAATATAATACAACAAATTCAACTTCAACAAACATGCGTGACACAACAATTGGCAATTAGAAACAACACAAAATAGACCAGCTAGTGAATTTAATAGTATATATAGCTACCTAGAGATTTGCCTAAACACATATTCACTCCATTCCTCGATCACTTCATTAACCTGATGGTCTGTCAAAGCGTCACAATGTTGATCTTCATAATACTACAGATATATACAATCAGACACAAGTTAGAACGAATTAAAATCAGTAAAACATAATTGTCAGGCACTAGTTCAATTTCATTACAACACAATATGAAGTGCAACTAAATGACTTACTTTTTGAGGAATAAATGGTTGATCATGCATAATAACATCCTTCATAAATTTCATAATATAGTACCCACAATCATTGTCATTAGGTTGGAAAGGGCAATGCAAAAATATAATGCAATATTTAACTCTGTTCATGAATAAAAAGTGTTTACTAAAAAAGTCTAAGTAAAGTCAAATATCAATACCTATAACTTCTTCCAAGGATAGCTAAGGCCGGGGTCAGTAGCTTTAGAATAGTTTAACGAGACAGACGATTGATACGCTGTCAATGCGCTAACAAAAGAAACAGAAAATGATTACTTTTGGTTATTCAATCACGTTTGCAAATATTTATACATAGGCACGTATACTTACCTACTGATCAATAGCAACATATCAAAACGGTCTTGTGGAAGACCATTTTTTAGAGGATCCACATAATAAATGCGAGGGCCTGAAGGTTCCGCTGGATTGATAACGATCAATATCCAATGGTGCCTAAAATATATTTTAAAAATTTTTTTTGAACAATCATGTTATGATAGAAGTTAAACAATAAAGACAAAAATTGTACCAATAATAACTTACCCCGCATTATACGGCACTAAAAATAATGTATTTGCTGTCGCTTTCTTGCTAAAGTAATCTTTCAGCTCATTAGACTGCGCAGTTACATCTAGTTTACCCTCATGATGACCAATGAGAAAAGGGTTGACAAATGCGAATTGGACCCTGTGTGTATCCATTAAAACGTCCTGGTCCAAATGCCTGGTATAAAAAATACAGTGTCATGAGAAACAAAATAAATGGAACGAGATATATTAATAACAGTGATAAACAATGATAGTGAAGTACCTTATCCAGATGTTGATAGCCGAAGCACTAAACCAATCACGAGCACATATGTCCTGCACGACCTCGGCAGTAACATAATCAACTAGACCACCAACATTGTAGATATGTCTTGGAATACGTAATTGCACTACTCCCTCACCGATCAATTGCGGTGCGATCGATATTAATTGATCGAGAAATGAGGTATGTCTTCTTCTGCTCTGTTGGCTAGCCGATGCTTTTGACTTGGGTTGTGTTGTTGAAGACTTTGAAATCTTACCCTGCGCAAATCAGAAAATTAAATCACAGTTTGAGATGAAAGTTCGAAGGAAAAGTGCAGGGAATTTTGAATGAACGACCTTTGCACATGGCTCGATAAGACCTATTGGCCAAGCAACATAGCCACCTACAACATCTGCCACCTTATTTTGCTCACCAATGTTGTAGGCAACGCCCACTGCAACCGTGTGCTTGGATGCTTGCTTGACATATAGCTTGCATTGAAATTCGCCCTGCGGAAAATAGAGTTAATATGTTAAAGTTCGCTTAATTATAATTTAACATAAAGTTAAGTAGAAAAGAAATTAATTACCAAAGGAAAAGGGACTTTAGGTATGGAATTACAGCTATCTCTGAAACTTTGGCTATCATAGAACGAAACATTTGGTGTTGGCCTACCCTGGACCAACTGTTGTATTTGCGTTGTTAACAACGCATTCTGTTCTTGCATCAAACGCATTTGTTCAGTGAATTGTTCTTCTCATTGTTCCTTGTAGCGCATTTGTTGTTGAAGTTCTTGCATTTGATGCTTAAAGCTAGCCATCTCGTCACGTAGGTGGGAAACATCACTTCTACTCTAGCGCTTCTGACCATCATACTTGGGTACTGGTAACGCTCTGCTTAATAAATCATCCCGACCAACATAGGTCGCCAACGCAGGATCCTCCTATGTCATTTGTCGATTTCCCAAAAAGAATTACAATGAAAATTAGTTATTATAAATGGAGTTCATTTAAGTAAAGCCAATTCTTTATTGAACGCATAATATAATTGAATACTTACACAATATTCGACTACTCTTCTTGCTTCCTCACTATGAATTTCACCTTTCTTATTTGTGACACCGGCTACCCACAGATCATGTCGTGGAACCTGCGTAATATCTGAGCCTGATTCTTGTATTTGCACATCAAAGTTAGTCGAAGTTAAATGATATTCATACAATTTTTATTACAAATGAAATAATCATCAGTTCGTACCATTTTTCTTTCTAACCGTGCATATGAAACAGGTCCTTGTGTGTACCGGTATGGCATGTTGGTCACGTTAGCTCTATTTTTCTCGCTCAACTCCTAGTTAGATCAAAATGATTCATATAAATATATAAATGTTACTTACAAATACGTACATTACGTAATAGGGAAAGACAAACAAATCCCCTTACCACGAAATCAGGAGTTGTATGTGTTCTGATAAACTCATCCCACATTTCTTGAGTGATGATTCCTTTGTACAATGGATAAGGCGGTGTAGTAATGATATCATCATTATCATCCCTCAAGTAATATTTGACAAGATCAGAACAAAACTTTCGCATAAGTTTTCCGGCTTTTCTCATTACGAAGTTCTTCTGATCATCATCAATAATAAAAATACTCTGTAAACAAGTAAAAAAAACATATATAATATGTAAGATTGAAATGAAGTAAAACAAAGCAAATCGAATAATTATATAATTAAGGTGTTACCTGTACTTCAGCCCAGTTCGCATCCTCATAACTTTTCTTTTCCATTTTCCAATTGTGAACTGTAATAGGGACTCTGTCTCGAACCGTAGTCCCGATGAAGTTATTTAAGGAGGTATTGTTCTCGCCAAACAGGTTTCCATTTTCATTCCACTCTAATTGTAACTTGATTCCGTTACTTCTCAGTCTGATCAACCTCGCCATAATTGTCCTGCCACGTCTGACGCTCTCCTCAAATCTTTGTCTACCAATGTGCCTGGGAGCATTATCAATGTCATCATGTGGTGAGTCCATACTCCTGCAAGTGAAATAAACCAAATCAAAACATCAGTGCACAATGGTCTTGTATGTCAACGAAAGCAAATTATTTTGAAATTTATAAAAACATACGTACAAGTAAACAAGTCAAGGCAATCATTATCTTTTCCTTTTTCTCGTCTGATTTAAAATTTTATTCTTCAGAATTCGTGTTGGATTGAGAATTGTGTTCCTCTTGACCCAAGTTCCCTCTTCATGATCATGTCTCAAGTATAGGGGTCCATCTTCGTCTTCATCTTCATCTACAACTCCATCTATATCAATCTCTGCTGACCACAAATTCTCAAACGAAGGATCATCATTATTGATGTTCAAATATTCATTACTTTCAAAATCAACTTCTGCTTGAAGATTCTTGTTGGATGGAAGTACAATAGACCAATTCTTCTTAGCAGGATCAGGAATGTAAAATGCTTGTTCTGCCTGTGCTGCTAAAATAAAAGGTCATCTTCATACCAAACCTTAGAAAGGTCCACTTGCACAAAGCCTAAGTCATCTATCCGCAATCCACTATTGTTGTTAACCCACTGACATTTGAAGACAGGGACCCTGAACATAGAATAATGTAACTCCCATATACGTTCAATGACACCAAAGTATGACATTGATGCATAGACAGGGTGTGTGTCTTTAGTACTAGATCTATGCCAAGAATCAGCAACAAGTGTTACCCTACTATTATGCATCGTGCTCTGTGTATCATGGTCTTGTGTATAGAATGTGTAACCATTGATTGCATAACCATTGTAAGATAATACATGTAAGCTCGGTCCCTTCGACAGGCACTTCAATTTTTCAAAAACTGAATCAGGATTCCTCTCCATCTCATCGTTAATGTGATTTTTCAACCAGCTTGCAAATTGTTTATTGTGTTCTGTTGTTAATAAATTTTCATTCCTATCACCATGTACCAATCAGAGAGCATCCTTGTGTTCTTCTACATACGGTTCGACCTCATCAATGTTATGTAGGACATACAAGTGGGCATGGTCCCGTTCAGTCGCTGATATCGTTATTACATCGCTCCTCGTTGTTCCTTTCCCTAATCTTCGGCCATCATGACGGGACTTGGGGATCCCTACAGGGTCAACATTTGATAGAAAATCAACACAGAAGTTACTTGTTTCTTCAACCATGTAACTTTTAGCGATACAACCCTCTGGGCGATATCTATTTTTCACATACCCTTTTAATATTTTCATGAATCGCTCATTTGGGTACATCCATCTCAAGTACACTGGACCGCACAATTGAGTCTCTTTGACCAAGTGTACAGTTAGATGTACCATAATGTAAAAAAAAGAAGGTGGAAAATACATTTCAAGTTCACACATAGTACACACAATCAACCTTTGCAAATCTTGTAACCTGGTTGAATCAACCACTTTACTGCAGATCAACTTGAAAAACACGCAAAGTTTCGTGATAGTGTTCCTTAATTTTTTGGGTAAAACGGATCGTATACCAACCGGTAGGAAATTTTGCATGAGCACATGACAATCATGAGATTTAAGATTCTTTAACTTCAACTCTTTTACCGATACAAGGTTCTTTATATTCTTTAATTCCTTGCAGAAACTCACAAAACAATTTCTTTTCTTTCCTCGACAGAGTGTATGCCGCTGGCGGTAGATAGGTACGAGACCCTTACTCAATCAGTGCCAACTCTTCTCTAATTCCCAAGTTTACTAAATATAACCTCGAATTGACACTGTCCTTGCTTTTTCCTTGGATATTAAGTAACGTGCCAATTAGACTATCACAGATATTTTTTTCTATGTGCATCACATCAAGAAAATGCCTCACATATAAAGACTTCCAATATGGAAGTTCAAAGAAAATTGACTTTTTCTTCCAACCGCTTGTCTCGATTTGTTTTGCAAAAGGCTTGCCAAAATTGTTATCCAAGTCTTTTACCTTGGAATACACCTGGGAACCGGTCAACATCTTCGGTGGGCTACCTACTTCTGCATCACCATTGAAAGGCTTTTTCCACTTCCTCCAACGATGTTGTGATGGTAAGAATCTTCGATGCCCTATGTAAACATTTTTCTTACAATGATGAAGTCGCACTGAATGAGTGTCATCTTCACATATAGGGCATGCACCATATCCTTTGACGCTGTATCCTGACAAATTTCCATAAGCAGGGAAATCATTAATTGTGCCAAACAACATGGCTTTCAAAGCAAAACTTTCTTCCATGTACCCGTCATACACACTAACACCTTCATCCCAAAGAAGCTTTAAGTCATCAATTAAAGGAGCTAAGTATACATCTATATCATTCCCAGGTTGCCTTGGCCCAGAAATTAACATGGACAACATCATAAACTTGCATTTCATGATTAAGTGTGGAGGAAGGTTATAAATCATCAATATCACCGGCCACGTGCTATGTGTGCTACTCTGAACACCGTGTGGATTAATTCCATCAGTTGACAGTGCAAGGCGAAGGTTCCTGACTTCATCAGCAAAGTCAGGGTACTCATGATCAATTTTTTTCCATTGAGGAGCATCTGCAGGGTGCCTAAGCTTCGTGTCTTTAATCCTTTCATCTGCATGCCATGTCAACTGCTTAGCAATCTCTGCATTACTATACATTCGCCTGAATCTTGGAATAATGGGAAAATACCATAGCACCTTCAAAGGACTTTTTCCTTTCTTCTTCCTATATCGAGATGCGTTGCATTTAGGGTACTTCTCTAACGTTGCATACTGATTTCAAAATAATACGCAATCATTAGGACATGCATGTATCTTCTCATATCCCATACCGGTTGTAGAGCAAAGAATTCCCTTTGCCTCGTATGTCTTCATAGGAAGTACATTTTCTTCTGGAAGCATATCTTGCAACAGTTCAAGCAAAGCGGTGAAACCCTAATCACTCAATCCGTAGCGAGCTTTAAAGTTGTACAACTTCAACACTGCTAGAAATCTTGTGTATTTAGTACTTCCGACATATAATGGTTTCTCTGCATCACCTTTCAACTTCTCATATTCGTTAGGGCAGTTATGAAGCACCCCTTCAACAATATTTACCATTTCTTCAAGACCATCATCTTCATCAAACATGCTTTGATCAAGTTCATCCGAGGCACCACCCATGGTATGCACCCGATCACTACATGCATCGTTGGTCTTACCATGCCTTGTTTATTATATATATGTTTGATCAATACCATAACACACTAAATGATCTAGCAAATCAAGTTGACTAATCCGCTTTCCAAAACAACAAGATAAGCAATGACATAAGATTTTGCCAGGATCTTTTGTGTGCTCAGTTGCAAATATAATAAAATCCTTCACCCCATCTATATATTCCCTTGAACATCGATTAGATGACATCCATTTACGATCCATCTATGGGCTTCAATCTATTTTTTTAAAAAAGTACGTGGTTAGTTGTATGACCATTGCATTTACTAATTACTTTTATATTCCCTTACCAATTTTAATTTAAAATAACATACACCACATGAATGTTCATAATTGAAGTTTTCTAAGTCTTAAACTGAATGTTTAAATTGCCAAATAATTCATTAATTATTCCCAAGTATTATAATAATTTTTTACAACTCAAAACAAAAAAAACCATATTTGCCACAATATATCATAGTTAAATTAGAAAACATTACAACTCAATAAATAAAATACAAGTGTTAAGAATATATAAATAATTATTTTGCTTATGCAATTTATCAATAACAATCATTAGAACACCTATAAATTATAACTATTAAATTCAACTAAAATCACATTTGTAAGCTCAAAATTTAAAAAACATATCGTAAATAGAAGCTTCAATAGACTGATGAAGTGAAACTACAAACACAAATTAAACATAAAAAAATCAATAAAATATTTGAGGTTCTAAGTTATTTTTTTTAATAATAATATGTGTAATAAACATCAATATATAATAAAATCAAATATAATTAGCTTATTTCAAAAAATATGATTCGGAAAAAAAAATAAAGAAAATAAAATAAAATGAAAAAGAAAGCATATTCCCAACATTAATTATCTCCTTATTGTATGTTTTTCCCCTTACGGTTTTAGTTAATATATTTAAAGTTAAACAATATAGACAAATTATGTTTTATTTTATTAAATATTAACATTGATATATATTGATATATTAAAGTCATTTTATCCATATTTTAAAATTATTAAATAAGTTAATGACTCAATTAACGAATTATTCAATTTATTATCCTTATTTCAATTTTTCCTATTTTCATTGGGTTTAGATGGGATTTTCTCTATTATAGTTTAATAAGATAATACAAAAAATTATTTTCTTACCTCTACAAAATAGCACTAACACAAATATATATTAAATACGTGAAATAATATTAAATAAATGATTTTGATTTTTGGAAAACAAATAATTTGAAGAAGTTTTAAAAGAAATAGCAGTATTATTAAAAGTTAATTTGATTATCTAATTTCAAGTCACTTGTATATTAATTACTGTCGTTCAAATTTATGGTTATATATAACATATAAATTCAATTCTTTCATTGTTCTTGTAACTTGTTGCATTAATTTCTTAGAACTAGTGAGAGCTAAAACACAGTACACACACGCCTACAATGGGGATAAGTCTCTAGTAATGGGAATATATATATAGTATACACGCACAAACAACACACACATTTGTATATTATATATATATATATAGGTGTTGTGTAAAGAGCAAAGAAACAAAACTAGAGATGGTCCACCCACAAAAGGAGAAAAATCTGATGAGAGAGAGAGAGAGCGCATGGGCACCACACATACACTTTGTATATTTACTTGTCTTCTCCTCAATAATTTTATTTACATTCTTTATTTTGATCCTGTGTTGATGAAATTACATACTATGTACATGCCTATTTCTAATTTGATTTATGTACTAGTATAATAACACCATGCATGAAGAATATGACTATATATGACATATAAATATACAAGCATGCGTGTGATAACAGGGAAAAAAACATCGCAAGCATGCCATAAAAAAAAAGCAGAACAACCTGAAAAAAAAATTAATAAAAACAAAATGCAAGTTGAACTTACAGGTTGATCAGTGTAGTGGAGTGGGGGACCACGTAATTGCCGTTGGTGACGCAATCTTCAGTAAGGGAAGGAAGAAATTTGAGCTACCAAATGGAGTGGGGACCAAAAAGTTGTAGACAATACAAAGAAAAGGGAATAATAGGGATAGGAGTGGGGTTGGCAGTTGGGAAAAAACAAAGACGTATGCTCGTGTGGGTGTAGTTTTAAGATGTGAAGATAAGAAAATGGAAGGAAGGGGAGAGCACGCACAGATAGATGAAAGTGAAAATGAGAGAGGGAATGATTAAAGATAGAGAAAAAGGTAAAGAAAGAGATGGGGGGTTTCGGCGGGAAAAGGAAAGTGATTGGGGGGGAGGCGGGAAAACAAAAGGATAAGGGGATGGGGCGGGATGGGTTCTGATTGGTGGGGAAGGGATAGAAAATCCAAATTTTTTTTTAAAAAAGGGTCAGGGGTGGCACCTAACCAGGCAGGCACCACCCCTGACAAAATTTTTTTTTTAAAAAAAGGGTCAGGGGTGGCGCCTGACTACTGACAAATTTTTTTTTTTATAAAGGATCAGGGGTGGCGCCTGCCTGGTCAGGTGCCACTCCTGACGAAAATAAATTTTTTTTAAAAAATGAGTCAGGTGTGGTGCCTGACTAGGCAGGCGCCACACCTGACCAAAAAAATTTTTTTTTTAAAAAAATGGGTCAGAAGCTAGTGTGGCACCTGGCGTGTCAGGCGCCACAGCTGGTAACACCTGGTCAAGTGTAGCGCCTGCCTGGCCAGGAGCCACACTTGACCATACCAGCTGTGGCACCTACCCTTCCAGGCGCGACAGCTGGTAAAAAAAACATAAAATATAAAAAAAATAATAAATGAGCAGCTGCGGCACTTCATTAAGGAAGGGCCACAATATGTTCGCCACCTTTCAACCTTTTTGTAGTAGTGTCATGTTGCATTTCATGACATTTAGATTAGCTTAGAACCCAATAAAAGGCTCCTCGAAAGGAGAGAACGACCTAAGAATTGCATCTTATAGTGCAATCCTTGGTTTATTTTGCATTTAACCCCAAGGCGATTGAGACGATGGTTCATAAACACGAATAACTACATAGTAAAGTAGATTTAGAAATTTATGGTAACTTATTATGGAGCTTCATGGTTTGGTTAAGACTTTAATTATGGAAGAATAAAATCAATCTTCTAGCTAATTGACTGAAAGGTTATTAGAATATTATGTAATTACAAAGAGTTCATTGAAAGTGAAATTTACACTACTACAAAAAAAGGTTTTAATCATGGTTATTTTCGACCATACATCACGATTTTGAATCGCGGTACATTTGGTAACATGTATAATGGTTCTAATAGAAAACTCTATATATTGAGGCTTGCCGAGGCTATGATATGCATAATGATAGCATAATAAATAACGGGCACATGAAAATAAACATTATATATTTGGCAATACTAACATACATAATGGTCTCACATAAAACACTGTTACATATTTAGTAATATACATTATGGTTGTTATAATAACTGTGATGTATAGATACTAGACTCTTCAAGTAAAAGTTTCTAAGCTAGTTGAACTAGACTGTATAATAGAACAATACCTCCCACATTGAGTACACAAGCAATTTGGGATGGATCAAGACATTCCTAGCTATTTGGCTAGAATCCATGGCACTCCTGATCTATATCTATTAATAATATAACTGTTGATCTATATCTTGTGTCTTTTCATAGGAATTAAGCAAGGAAAACAATAAGAGGATGAAAAGGAACAAATGTCCCTACCATAAAGGGCGTGGGTATGCAAACATTGAGCATAATGGCGTTGTATCAAGTCTTGCTTGAGGTTTGCATAACCCTTGTGCCTTTTACATTAGGGACATTCCTTCTTTTTCACCCTCTATTGTTTTCCTTACTTAATTCCTAAGAAAGGACACAAGATATAAGTCAAGTGTTACATTATTTTGTAGATATAGGTCAAGAGAGCCATTGATTCTATCCACAAAGCCAAGAATGTCTTGATCCATCCCAATTTGCATGACTACTTGATGTGGGAGCTAGGTACTATTCTATTATATAGTCAAATCCAACTAGTTCAGAAAACTCTCATACTGAAGAATCTAGGGCTGATCTCACATTGTCAATTTTTAGGGTTTTAACTTGATGTCACTTACTCAATAATGTGCCGCCATTGTTGATAACAGGCTTGGAGTTTGGTTGTAGAATATTACAACTCTTCTACACCCAAAATCGTAGGAGCTAAACCTATAGATTTCCCTCTAGCAAAATGAATGGCTATTGGGAACACAAGACTCTTCATTGAAATTAATCTCCCTTGAAATATAAATAAAGAAAGCCAATTTAATGAAATACTATAATAGAATTACAATTGACTTTTAATTCCTATTAATTTAATATCACCTTAAATGCTTTATTGCTCGTGACTTTATAAAAGCAACTCAAAGGAATGGATTTTTCCCAAAAAAACATGAGCATACTAAGGTCAAAACCTAGCTAGGCAACACAAAGTGAATTATGTAATGGACAAAGGAAATCATACATGCAAATAAGGAGAACAGAGCACTAAAGGAATGTGACATAGCCAGGGCTCACAAATGAGTTAGGGCAAGCGAAGCAACTTTCATGACTATTGTTGAGACAAATGTTAAGTGTATTCACTCATGTCGTTATTATTGATAAGTCCAGCAAAGGCTGTGGATGGTGTGTTTTGACTAAAAATGACTCTCGATGGCCAAAAAAGACAACCGAAGTAGTAGGGTTTCAAGGTTGGTAGGTTATGTTCAACCATATAAGTGTTAACTGTATTCTGTTTTGGACTTTTAAATAGAAGTGGAATATAAAGGGTTTTGTGGGTTAACATGTTGTTAAGTATTTAAGACTTTAACATCACGGTTTGTTCCTAATAACTGTGAGGTATGTTATTTTTTGAAAAGCTTATAGTTAACAGTTTTATAGTAAGAACAATTATTTATTCAATCATATTTATCATGTTTCTATTTTAACAATGATTAGGTACATTATCTTCATTTTTTGTTAAACTTTTTTGGGCTATTAATGCCTAAATAATTACATTTTTATTTTTCTACAAAAAATAAAATAAAAAATTAGTACCCTCTCATGACTAGAAGCCTTATGATCTGAGGTATGCTGCTAGTTTTTGGAAACCAAAGTTCTAAAAACCAATAGCATTCCTAAGATCATCATGCTACTCGACACCAAAAGAGTGGCCTAAATCATCTGAGAGTATGTGAGGATCATGCCAATCTCATACTCTTCAAGAATGAGATTGACCTTCTTGTTCATACTAGATAGACATCCAGTCAGCTTTCTCACGGCACGATCAATGTATTTAGTAGTGGCAAATGTAGTCTCCAAAATTTAAAAAAATCACTGCTAAAAGGCACTTTCAGTGATAACTTTCATTATCACGGCACGATCAATGTATTTAGTAGCTGCTTGTTGCATTAGTGAATTTTTTAAGACAAAAAAGTTGTCACTAAAAGTTAACTTTATTGTAGTGCAATAATTAGTTACAATTCATATTCTCTCTTATACTCAACAGTTAGAACTATAGTAGGGAATGGTTAAAGAATTGGACTAGATGATCTAACTAATTAAATTGTTAGACTAAACATGCTAGCAGATTGGTTTGGACAAGAAAACCTACCATTTAATTTATATAATTCATCCACATTGAGCTGCCATAGCCAAAACTTAGAATTAAAATAGGAATGAGAATGGTTTTTAGAAAATAGGATGGGTTTTGGGCATGATGAAAAATGGCTTGCAATCAATTATAACAATGCTCAACATCTTAAAAGCACTAATGATATAGAAATTCTTGCTTTCTGTTTCTTTTCAAAACTTGGAGTTAACAAAATCTGAAGTGTAAGTTCATTTCTCTTCCCATTCACTTGAAAAGCAAAACATGGTTTTCAAAGGTTGCCAACACACTAGATCTCATGAAAGTTCAATGAATTTCCCACTTAGGGCATATATCAAAGCAAGTTATTCTTGAAACATTTTTGAAAAATTTTATAGTTGATGGCATTTTCTAATTTTAAAACAAATATTTAATGGGATTCAAAAATGTATTTCCCTCCTCCACACTTAATCAACACATTATCCTTAATGTGGAAAAACCACTCTAAATGGAATGCCAAGCAAATTAAAATTCAAGGCACAATGGTAATTAAGTAGGGTAGTAGCAAAAATTGCAAAGCATACATAGAGGGTTCTTATTGCACTTACTAAACTACACTACTTCGATATTTTTCAAATGGATTGTGTTCCTCCTCCACACTTATCTTCCTCATCCAACAATTAAGCCTAAATAATCATAGGAATTAGGAAGAAAATAAGTGAGAAAAGAAATAATCTTTGTTCAAGTATCTTGAGTTGCTTGAAGGAGAAGTTCTCACCCCTGATGGGAATCATGCATTTGTCCTTTGAAATTCCTTTGTCCTGCATTGAATTTCCTTGGTGGAGGTGGCTTAGGATCAATTGGAAGAGGTCCAGGAATGTAAGGTGGGTGTTGGCTCCTTTCCAAGAATATGTCTGTAAAGAAAACAAGTAAACAATAGAATCTCATTCAAAACTAGAAACATGGAGATATTTCAAGTGAAGTAAAGACATTTTAGAAGCTAAACTCTCCAAGTAACTATCACATCTAAGGAAATTTATGCACTCCTATCAATAGGGGCCAAACAAACAATTATATTTTGAAATTTCTCTTGTATTTGCGAAGTTGGTGTAGAATCCAACTTAAAGTTGGGGCACACCACATTATCATTACAATCACAAGAGTTATTAGGTAAAAGAGAGGAAGAAAAAACAGAATCGATTGAGTCATCACCCAACACTTTTGAATTTTCATCATCTTTTTCTAGGCTATGGTCTTGCTCACTCACATCAACCACATTGGTAGAATCAACCAAATAGCTCAATTGTTTCACAATTGTCATGCTTACAATCATCAATAGTATAAGAGAATTTTTCATGATTAATGGTAGAATCAACCACATCACTAAATGCTTTCTTTTGAAACTCAACAAGCAAGTAGTGTGTTTCATGATAACAGTCGGCACATATTTGATCTTCCTCACAAGAGCATGAAAATATTTTATTCAATTATCACAATCATCCATAGTACTATGAAGAGAAGCATTTTCAATAGTTAAGACATCATACAAAGAAGTATGAGCACACTCATCAACAAATGCAATCGAATCACTACTACTAGAGCCAATGCGTTAAGCAACTGCATTTTCAAACATTTTAGGGAATTCAATAATGATTTCTTCATCCACCTTATCATCATTCAAATAATTAATTGCTTTACTAGTTAAACTAGTAGGAAGGTAGAGTCGACTTCTATAAGGATAGGATCATTACCAAATAGTAGGGAAGACTATTCAATGCTCTTTTGTACTTGCTTCTTCTTGACATCTTATGTGGGTGTAGTCACTACGGGTTTGGAATCTTCCATTTGTGAAGTGGCATTCGGCTCTTGAGCTTGGACTCCTTGTTCCTCCTCCATAGAAGAGGATGACTTCTCAAGAAGTTGAAAATGGACCTTATTCACTTTCTTGGCTTGAGTAGTTGGCTTACATGTAGGCAATGGAGGATGAGTCTCTTGTGAAGTATTGCACTTATAAGACTTTTACGCAAGCCATTCCATTGCTTCTCCAACTCCTCATTTTCTTTCTTCAATTGCTCTGCTTCTTGTGTATGTGTGAACATGGGAGGAGGATTTTTTTGGGAAATTCTTCTTCAACACTTGTGATTGCTAAGTGAAACACTCAATTTTTGCTTCCAATTTATCATTCTCATTCTCTTGTGGTTCCATTCTTCTTATCATAGAGTGCAGTCGATGATCAAAGTTGTCCTTGTATGATCACTCCTTAATTATAGTCTAAGTCATTTGGTTTTTGAACTCTCTAATAACTTCACCAATAGTAGGGTCTTCGTTTGGCACACATAGTTAGAAAGGAGGTCCATAAGGTGGCTCAAATGGTGGGCATAGGGATTCATGAGATAGATGACATGGTTAGGAAGTGGGATAGAATGAAGGAGGAGGTTCATGATATGTCATGAGGTTGTATGATGAAGAATTAGAATATGGCTCATAATATGGGTTATATGGTGGTGGAGAAGGTTCATGGTATGATCTATAGAGTGGGTGTGGTGGGTGATTAGGCTAGAATAGAGCAGGGAATCGAGCTGGCCCTTAATAGGCTAGGGCCCCCTTTTAGCCCCGAGGTCAGAAAAATTATAGTTTTTCAAAGCTCAGCCCAAGAGCATGCGGGCCAGGGCCAGCTTGTAGGGCTAGGAAGTCATTTTCACAATATTTAACTACTTTTCCTATATTTTTTTCATAGAGATATAATTAGTAAATAACAATTATTAAAGTTCTAATTTAACACTTAAATGTTGTCAACGTTAAGGTTTAAACAACATGTCTCATGCAACAAACAAACACAGTTACTAATGCATAATCAAAGGTAAAATTATGTCTATAAATAACTCACACAAAGGCCAAAGTATAAGAAGGCAAGAAGCTAAACATTTTAACCTCTAAGCAATATGAGTATGACAACTATCATTTTCATCTTCTTCGCCCTATCATCAATTTCAAGAACATTTGATTGTGTTCACTTTGAGTAGTAGGCTCTGCTTGAGGAGTAAAAGTATCAAGAATTTCTTCTCCCACATCATGAATACATCCATAATCTTTCTCTGTAATAAATAATAAACCAAAATTATAAATTTAGAGTATAGTTGTTATGTATGTGTAATTAAATAGATAAATTAGTAATTTCATGGTTGTCCATTAGCAATCTGGGCAAAGGCAAGGGTAGGGGCGAGGGGTTGGGGAGGTTGAGGATCTGAGGGTAGGGGAAAATAAAAAAATATATAAACGGGCTTAACGGGCTAGCTCGAGGCCCTACAGGGCTAGCCCTTTCAAGCCCTTGGTCCTATAGGACCCGCCCTTTTAGGCCCGACTTCCTTTAGAGGCTCCAATTTATAAGCCCAGCCTTTGACGGGCTAGGGCCTAAAAGCGCTGGCCTAATGAGCTTGACCCGTTTTCCCAGCTTGAGGTTGGAATGAAGGTTTTTAGTAAGGTTCATGGTATGGATAGTGAAATAGACCATAACATTCTTGTCCAATTGGACTTCAATCTTGACTCCCCAAATTGGCTTGAAGAAGCGACAATGTATGTTGAATGGAATTGATGGATTGGAAGATATGATCTCTCTTTCTAATCAAATCTCCTATAAAAGAGTGAGATTGAAAGGGTGAATTTCCTTAACAATCCGGTCCTCTTTTTGGATTTTTCATTTGTACTACGATGAGGTCTAGTTGTTGTTGCACTGATTGGCATCCTTGACAGACATTATCAACCCTCCCTATTTAATTACATATGGAAGAATGAGAATTGAGAGGTAAATCTTAAAAACCATTAAACCAAGCCATAAAAATTCAATACAATAAATTCCCAATAAATTACAAGATGACTATCTAACTATAAACTATGAAAACTAATAAAAAAATCTAGGAATAAAGGAAAGAGAAGTTTCAAAATGACAAAAGATGCAAATATATTATGAATTAAGTTGGAGACATGGTGAATTCAGACAAATGAGCTCAAAATCATATCAAGTTTAATGCAAACAATACCACATAGAAGCTATCAAGTCAAAACAATGTAAGAATACAGTGAATGCTATGCAAGCTACTTAAATGCAAAAATCCTAAACTATTTACAATGAAAAACCAAAAATGCAAAACTAACAAGCTTAACACAAGAAACCACTTGTCAAAAGTAAATTTGACAATTAGATTACCTAGGGAGCCAATTACTTAGTTCCATGGCAACGACACCATTGGATTAGGGCCTTATATACATTAGCCTTGGGATCCACAATCAAAAATTAACTAAGGATTGCGTATAGGTAAACTTAGGATTGTTCTCTCTTCTCGAGGAGCCTTGATTCCTAAGTAATCTAAATGTCATGTAAGTGCAATGAAAACAATGGGAAATTGGTTTTGGGTTTTTCAAATTAATAAACTAAAACAGTAATGCAACTTAATTAAATGCTCACCTATTGTACTGTTTTTGGTATTTTTTTTAAAATTGGAATGGTTAATGGAATATGCTCTTGAGAAATTAGTTCAATAACTATCCTAGCTCACTAAATGATATGGGTGTTTGAAATCTATCAAGTTTTAGTTTTTAAAGTAATTGCATTGGGTCTAACACTCCTAATCAACAGCTACTCTTATGATCGCTTTCATAGCTATTGCTTAGATATATTATTCAAGAATCACTTGATGTGTGAAATAGATTGAATTAATCCAAATATTTCCTCTACCATGAATGCACAATTGTGACACTCAAATTAACCCAAATCAATTACACAAACTAGTAATTACATAGCAAGCATAATCTCATTGAATTAATAGGAAAGATATAACTATAAATCATCCAATCACAATAAGTCCAATCCAAACACAATATAATCAATCTTAGTTCAACAATATCATGTCCAAATAACTCACAACAAATCCTATTGAAACTACCTTAGAACATAGCTAGAAATTACAATAACAATAGGAAATTCATAAAATAACTAAGAAAAATTCCCCATTGAAGCTATTGAACTCAAGCCAAATCTCTAATCCTCAAGAGTTGGAAGCTTAGCCTCTCATTGTATTATGTGCAACAACAACAAATTCAAAACTCCATTGCTGCCATGGAAGTTGAAGGAGGAAAGGATACTGACGATGGCACTGTGGTGGTATGCGATGGTGGAGCAAGGGGAGGATGAATCTGTGGTGGAATAGAGAGAGAAGGCACAAGAACTGTGAAGAAGAAGCTCACTAGCGGTGAAAATAGAGAAGGAAATTTGACGAATACGGCAGTGGAGATTTAATGAGAGAGAGTGCGATCTCTTGCGAAGGTGAAGACATTGGAGATAGAAGGATGTGTTGAACATCTCTCCATCTTCCTTTTTGTGAAGCTCTATGGTTCGTTGGTCTGCAACTCTGGTGCCACGGCACCTCTCCTCTGTTCCCAGCTCTTCAATATCTGGTCCATGACTTTGCTTGAAATGAAGAGGGTCGCTGGTTCTCTCTTGTCTCTGTCAAAAGCTCCCCACAGCGCTGTCTAAACTCTCATCCTCTGGTTTCTACTTCTGGTGTTGGTAAGTGCGAGAGGGTCAACAGAGAAGGAGGAGAAATCGTGCACTACAATAGTGGTGAGAACTGAAGAAGTTGATGATGTGGTAACTCTCTGTCCTCTTCGTCTCTTACTCTCGCCCAAGAAAATGCTCTGGTATGCTTCCTTTTTGTCTTGTCTCCGTGGCGCGCCACTCCGAGTCTCTCAATGTTGAAGAAAAAAGCAGTCAAAACCTCTTTTAACCAGGGACCAATATGCAAACTTTAAAAGTTTGTGGAGGGACTACAGTGCAAATATTTGAAACATTTCTAGGGCTTAACTATAATGTTTAAAATATCTGGGTCCTTTTTTATAATATTCCATGGTTCCTTTTCTTCATTGATTTGCAATTTCCAAAAATTCTTGGGGTTTGTCTATAATTTTCCTCAGTCCTCAAAATATTAATTCTAACCTTCCAAAATCTCCAATTTTCTTCTTAAACACCTGCAATATAAGATTAAACACAATATAGCATAAGAAATACAAGAAATCATTTTTATAAACAATTAACAAATTATGACCATTTTGCCCCTCATTATACTTAATTCAATACAAATGTCCTTAACTCAAATTAATGCTTTAACATGCAATAATGCCCTAGATAATGCATTAAAAGTCTCAAATTAATCATGAAAAATCTTATAAAAATACAGCTCAATCAATTATATTCCTTCATTAGGACCTTATAGTGATTTGTCCCATTATATATATATATTCATATAACTATTTTTTATTAAATTTTTATTTATTAATTATATATTATGGGTTCTCTACCATGGGTTTGAAAAATCCCTCTTTTGTCACATATTTTGATACTCTATTTGGGGATTTTGTCATAAATATTGAGCTTAAGATGCCTTTATTATGATTAATTGAGATTAAGAGTGAATGCATTGAATTATAACTAAAAAGGATAAAATTGTCATAGTAATTGAAATTACACTTAATTATTGATTCTTGGGAAGATTCAATTTTGGTTTGATTGTTTTAAATTGTAGGTTCTTGAAGAAATTGGATTAAATCTGAAAATGATAGTTTGGGGCTCAAATTGTAAAGTTGATGGTTTAGGACCACCAAATCTTAGAATGACAATGTTAAAATTGTTGCGTCTTATCTGAATTAGGGTTGGGACTTTTGAAATCAGAGGAGGTAGCCAACATGAGACTTTAGACAGCTTCACTCCCTCTCACTCTCGCTCTGCACGCTTCCTTCGCCCCGATCCCCATCAACTAACGTCCTCCATCTTTGCCTCTCCTTCATCCATCATCACTATCGGTAGCCTCACCCATTCACTTCGGCCATAATCGTTATTCCATCTCCTCACCACCAAAATCCTTTACCGTCATCTTTTCTATGATCTATTTCATTTCCCCCATCAATCTCGAATCCCTCCTTCAGTCCCTTCATGGCTAAAGCTTTGGAACAGTTTCGTGGAGCTGAACAAATGTCCGATTGTAGCTAAACTTCAAATCCTCCAAGGTAGTGATTATGACTTAAACTTGGAGCTTAAAAGGGGAGTTTAGCTCTACCTTTGTTCTATCTCTCATTTTATTCTTGATTCCTAGCTCTTAGGACGATTTTATATGGTGATTGGATGTTCTGTTCTTTGTGTTTTGAAGATTGGTAGTGTCTTATGAACTTTTGATTTGTATTCTTACATGGGGCTGTTAGTATCTTTAATTTTGATTGCATTGTTCTGGTTGCAATATTGAGATTATTGAGAATATTCTGTGGTAATCCAAGGTGGCTTGCTTATTGGATTATGAGTCTAAAATGCATTTCTTTATTCTTTAATTGCTAGTACATTGATTGAGTTTTAGTTAGAGGAATAAGGCCTTGCTCGGTATGGAAGTGTCTTATTAATCTAATTCAAGCTAGTTTGAATGGTCTTTTGGGCATATTTTAATTAAACTAGATAACTCCCTTATTATTTGGGGAAATTTAAAATAAAGGACCTAGAGAAAATAACATATATTATAAAGAACCATAAAAATTGTAATTATTTAGAAGGACCGAACATCATAATATAAATTTAAATCACAAATTACCCCTAACCAAACCTCCTATATTATCTCTTGTATTCTTAAGGCTAAATTATACAAAACACTCCTGAGCTTTACGTTAGTTGCATATAACACCCTTGACATTTCAAGTTTAAATTTAACCCCTTGACCTTTTATTTTTTTTAACTATTAACCCCTTGCCATTAAGTGACCATTATGTTTTTAATGAAAACTACCACATTAGATTATAAGATGACACATGTCATCATATGTGCCATCTTGCGTAAATTACTAATTTCATAAAACTCTCCTGAACTTTGAACAGTTGCAGAGAACCCCACTGAACTTTGATCAATTACAAATAACCCCCTGTCATTTCAAAATTTGAATTTAATTCTCTTAAAATTTTGATTTATAATATTAAACCACATGATGTTACTTTCTATCATTTTAATAAATTTATTAAAATTTTTACTATCATTTGTCAATTAAAATAGTTCTTTTTTATGAAAAAAAACTAGAAGAATAATATTTAGAAAAATATAAAATAAATGTTGAACCTCTAATTCAAAAGATATGCATTACTAAAAAGAAATTAATGAGGGCAAGACCTATCCTCAAACAAAAATATAATATTTAAACGATTAATGCTCAATTATCCCAAGAATGTTTAACACTAATGATAACAATTTTATACTATAAATTCTCAATTAACCCAAGACAATAAGTAAATGTTATACAAATGATGACATTTTTATTTTTATATTTTTAAAATATTATTCTTCTAGTTTTTTTTCATACAAGAAAACTATTTTAATTGAAAAATGATAGTAAAAAACTTAATAAATTTATTAAAATGAGTAAAGCAACAACATGAGGTTTATTTATTATAAATAAATATTTTAAAGGTGTTCAATTTAATTTTTGAACTGTCAAGGGGTCTGTTTGTAACTAATCAAAGTTTAAGGGTGTTACTACAAAAAAAAAGTTTAGGGGGTTATCTGCAACTGTTCAAAGTTCAGGGGCTTTTATGAAATTAGTAATTTACATAGGATGTCACGTAGGATGACACTTGTCATCTCATTAGCTGATGTTTTTATTTTCTTTAAAAAGATAACAGTCATTTAATTATAAGGGGCTAATAGTTAAAAAATGGAAGGTCAGAGGGTTAAATTTAAACTTTGAAATGTCAAGGGGGTTATATGCAACTAACGATGCCAGTGGCCGGAAACTTCCGCCAGATTGAGTGTTGCTGCTGGAAGAGGGTTGAAAGGTAAGAAGGGAAGTAGAGAAAATTCCTCAATGCCTACTAAAGTGCCTGTAACAGAGGAACAAGGACTGGATACAGAGGCGAAGGAAGATGAAAATTTGCAGGTCATGGCAGGTCTGGAATTTTCTTATAAGGACTCGCTACTAGGATTTAAGAGGGCAGATTTCAATGGCATTGCTTTTGGAGATTCATGCAATGAGGGAGACTCACTTCTGGCAAACCTGTTAGATCAATCCTAGGATATCCTTGAACCTTCAGAGGAACTCAGAAAGCCTATGGAGATTTATCCTACTCTGCATATGTCTTAGGAGGAGTACAATAAATGAGCAAGACTGTGGAATAACGCGCTGATTATCACCACTCTGGGTACAAGAATCAATTTTTATAGACTAAAGGAACACTTAAGCAGGATTTGGCAGATCAGTTGCTTTGAATTAATAGACCTCCCGAACAATTATTATGTGGTTAAATTCAAAGACCCAGATAACTGGAGAATTCATTACAAGAAAGTTCTTCTTAAAGGTCCATAGACGGTTGCTCAGCACTCTATACTCGTGCAGAGGTGGTCACCTTACTTCGATCCCTTTAGTAATCCCTTAGGTCGTCTGGTAACCTAGGTCAGAATTCCACATGTTCCACTTTTGTGTTATAATAAAGAATGTATGTGGAGATTGGGTGATTTAATTTGGAAGACTCTTAAGGTTGACATGAACACTATCGCTAACCTGGAGGATGATGAAGCCAAAATCCATCGTGGACGGTATGCTAGGATATGCGTTGAAATTGATCTGCAAAAGAAGCTGGTCCCATGGATAATCTCAGCAACCAATCTGTTCAACATAGAATATGAGGGCCTTGGACTCATCTGCTTTTCCTGCGGCAGATAGGGGCATAGGAAGGAACAGTGCCAGTGGGGGCTCTCTCAGCAAGGTGATACTACGGTTGAGCATTCGAACCAAAGTAGGACAGCTGCTCCTAAGAGGCAGCTGGAGAAGCAAAAGCTTTCGGTGAAAGATGACCTATTCGGGCCATGGATGCTGGTTTAGAGGCCAGGTAGAGCACGTCTCCCGAGAAAGGAGATGGATAGAGGCAGAGAGGAAGCTCGAGGTCCCTCTGAAGGGGCTGAGGGAGCGGCTAAGGATAGAACGGATCTGTCCAGATTTGCTGTTCTGGTAGACCCAGACCAGGACGTAGGTGATGACTTCGAGGCATGTTTGAATTCTGGAAGTAGAGGTATGGTGCTGAAGAGACAGAAGCAATGTTCACCTGTGACTAAGGTGAGTCTTAGTCAGGGAAAGCTGGTGTCTAATAACGTGCGGCTAAACCAAAAGAAAAAAGGCTTTAATGTAGATGCAAGGAAGTGGGCCCAAGTCAAGAATAAAGGCAATGGAAAGTCCATTTCAATTGGGGTTAGTGATGTGGCCCAAAACTCGGGTGTGGGCTCAAGTAAAGTAGAGGACGTTCAAGCATCGAAAAAGACTAAGCCTATAAGGACCCAATATGTGCATTAAGTTGTTAAAGGAAACTTGGAGATCTCTGGACCTTCTGTTGCAAAACAGCATATATAGCCAAGGAAGTGCGCGGTTCCACGTGGAAAGGCCGAAAGCATGACATTGGTGTTCCCAGTTGAGGTCGTGGAGGACGTTAATGCAGAGTGTGCTCAAGATTTTAATAAATTGGTGTTGCCACCTTCCAAACCCAGCTCAGGGAATTCCGGATAGCAGGAGGGGAACCCGGAGATGCTCTCTACGTCTCAGCTGGTTATGGAGGTTCTTCTGGAAGGCAAGCCACCGGACGGGTGAGTCTTCTCATTTTTGTTCTAGGCCTGTTAATTATTTTAATTATGATTATCTTATCCTGGAACTGTCGTGGGGTAGGAGGTAGAGTGTTCCCATGAATATTAAAAGATGTAGTTAACAAGTATGGGATAAATGTCATGTGTCTTGTTAAACCAAGAATCAGTGGTAATAGAGCTGAGAAGGTGGTTAGGCTTTTGGGTTTTATTGATTGGATTAGGATTGAAGCTACTGGGTATGTAGTTGGTATTTGGGTTCTTTGGAACAATAGAGATATCCTGATTGATTATGTTACTTCTAGCACTCAACTCCTCCACTGTAGAATCACTGATAAAAGGAGTCAACATCATATCTTGGCAACTTTTGTTTATGGGGATACCAGTGCTTTTAAGAGGAGGGCACTGTGGTCTGCTTTACAAGCCATTAGCCAAAATGTCTCTACTGCTTGGCTCGTTCTGGGGGAGTTTAATTCATTCCTTGATCCCGAGGATAAAGTAGGTAGAGCTACTCCTATAGCTAGCTCTATGCATGATTTTCAGAGTTGTATCAATGCTTGTACGCTATGTAGCATCCCTATAGTGGGGGATCGTTTCACTTGGGAAAAATCTGGCGTTAAGGAGAGACTAGACTGGGTGTTTGGCAATTTTGATTGGGACCTTCAAAATCCACAGGCAAAAGCTTATCATAACCTCAGGTTCAAATCGGACCACCGTGTCATAGTTGTCGCTGATAACTCTCTGAGAGTTAATAGGAATTTGGTTAGAAGGTTTTAATATCAAGCAGCGTTGTGTATGGAAGAGGGCTTTAGTGATATCGTCAAATCATCTTGGGAGGGTAAAGATTGGCTTCAAGGACGGTAGGAGTTCATAAAAGAGGCAACATTGTGGAATGAGAAGGTGGTTGGGAATGTGGCAAGGAAGAAGAGAGAAATTATTCTGAGATTATAAGGCATTGATCGTGCTAGGCGAGTGACTAGGTTCCAAAATGGGCTTTTCAAAATTGAACACCAGCTCTGGAAATTGTATCATAAGCTTGCCCTGCAAGAGGAGCTCATTTGGTTCCAAAGATCAAGATGCAAGTGGATTAGTGGGGGGGATAGGAACACAAGATTCTTCCATGCGTGTGCGTCAGCCAGAAGAAAAAAGAGCAAAATTGAAGCCCTATAGGATGAGAGCGGGAATTGGGTTACTGAAGCTAACCAATTGAGGGGTATGGCGCTTGATTATTTCAAGAAGCTATACACGGCTGAGAATTTGTCCTCCCCCTTTTCCCCTTGGCCTGCCAAATTCCCTATCTTAGATTCAAGCCAGTTGGAATCCCTTCAAAGACAAGTTTCTCCCATTGAAATTAAAAATGTGGCTTTTGCTATGGGAGCTCTCAAGGCTCTGGGACTAGACAGCCTCCACCCACATTTCTTTCAAACCCAATGGAACTGGATTGGTCAAAAGGTTTGCGACCTGGTATCTAAGATATTTGGGAATCCGGAAGAGATGCAAGCAATTAATCATACCAATATAGTCCTAATCCCTAAGGTTGACCATCCTCTTTCCCTTAGAGATTTTAGGCCTATTTCCCTGTGTAATGTGAGCTACAAAATTGTAAGCAAAGTGCTCGCAAACCGGTTCAAAAGTGTTATGAGCTATCTTGTGGCGGAAAACTAGTGTAGCTTCATCTCAGGAAGACAGGGTGTCGATAATGTCATCTTAGCTCAGGAAGCAATTCATACTATGAGAAATAAAAGAGGCAAGAAGGGCTATGTGGCAGTGAAGGTAGATATGGAGAAGGATTTCGATCGGCTAGACTGGCGGTTCTTGGATTTTACTCTCTACAGTCTGGGTTTGAGAAATGATTTCGTTAATCTGATCATGTCATGTGTCTCTTCAGCTTCTATGAGTATTATCTGGAACGGTGTCGTCTCAGAAAAATTCAAACCTGCTAGGGGAGTGAGGCAGGGTGACCCATTGAGTCCATACCTGTTTGTTCTATATATGGAGCTCATGGGACAGCTTATTCATCAGGAAGTAGATATGGGTCATTGGAAACCCTTAAACCTGAGCTCCACAGGTCCGGCCATATCTCATCTCTTCTTTACTGATGATCTGATATTATTTGGTGAAGCCACCTCCAATCAGATGGAAGAGATTAGGAGTATCATGGAACTATTTTGTAAGGTGTCTGGCCACAAAATCAATCTGTAAAAATAAAAAATGTTTGTCTCCAGGAACGTCCAGTTCAATAGGGCTTATGAGATGAGTCAAAGTGTGGGGATTGGGCTGACAGCTGATCTTGGGAAAAACTTGGGGGTTCTGCTTTTGCACAAAAGAATAGTTAAGTTGGCTTTTACCCCTTTAATCCAGAAGGTGAGATCAAAGCTGGCATATTGGAAAGGGAGATTTCTAAGTATGGCAGGGAGAACGGTGCTTATTAAATCTGTCCTCTCTGCAATACCCCAATACCAGATGCAATCAACATTGATTCCAAAAGGAGTCTTATTGCTCATTGAGAAAATAAGTAGAGATTTCTTTTGGAACCAGCATGAAGACTCTAAGAAACTTCACCTGATAGCATGGGATGTGCTGAAGAGAGCTAAGGCGGAAGGTGGCTTGGGAATAAAGGATCTCCGCTATCAGAACAAGGCATTTCTCATGAAACTTTGCTGGGGATTGATCACGAAACCTGACTCTCTGTGGGTTAAATGCCTGTGTATGAAATACTCTTATGGAATAAGTATTATACCTCAGGTGCAGAGAAAATGCAACCAATCAGTCGTATGGAGTGGTATAGTGGCAGTGTGGGATGTTTCTAAGTAGGGCTTGGGCAGGAAATTAAAGAATGGGAGGTCCACAAAGGCATGGCAGGACTATTGGGCCTCGAAGGACAGACCGCTAAAAGAGTACATAAACAATAATGCTGCTTTAGTGGACCTGGATGCCTGTGTTTGCTCCTTTGTAACGCAGGAAGGCCAATGGGACAGGAGGAAATGGGAGAGTTTCCTTCCTGCCGGGGTGGTGGAGAAGATAATGCTGGTAACTCCTCCTGGTGGATCTGAGGAGGATGTGATATACTGGCGAATGTCTTTGGACGATACATTCAGTATGAAGTCTGCTTACAACCATATATACCACCAGCAAGAACAGGGTAACCAATCTCACTAGCGGAATTTATGGCGCTAGGGAACTCCTGAGAGGGTAAAATTCTTTATGTGGCAGGTATTCCATGAGAAGCTACCAACAAATCAATTGAGAGAGAGGCTTAACCCGAATATCCCAAACACCTGTCCTTTTAAGTGTGAGAGTGAAGAGAATATCCTCCACATTTTGAGAGACTGTGAGCAAGCCAGGAGAGTGTGGTTTTCCTTAACTAACTCCTTATATCATAGTATGTTTTTCTTTGGTAATTTGCAGGATTGGTTGCAATGGAACTCCCGATGCTCCCTAGGGAATAAGAGGACGGCTAGGTGGCCATGGCAGCGAGTGTTCAGCACTATTTGTTGGCTTCTGTGGAAGAACCGCTGCAGTAAAGCTTTCGAAGGGATAGTCGATGATGTGAAGATGATTGTTCAAAAGTGTATGTTTCATTTACTTGAAGGAGTGGAGAACGGGCACTTCTGCCACCAAATATTCCAGATGCCATTAAGGGGGGAAGATCACTGGAGGCCACCGGACCTAGGATATGTACGCGTTGATGTGGATGGATCAAGGGACAGTAGAGGGCATGCAGCTTGTGGAGGTGTCATTCAGGACCATCAGGGCACTTGGATGTGTGGATTTCAACAGAAGTTGGGACATAATACCTTGACTGCTACGGAAATCCATGTAATACACAGTAGACTTCAACTATGTAAGCAGATGGGACTTACTAGGATCAGGTTGTATATAGATTCCCTTCAGGCTATTCATTTGTTATCGATTGATTGTGGGTCTGCTTATCTACTATATGACGTCATCTTAGACACTAGATCGCTTATCTTCATGGATTGGGATCTGGAGATCTTGCATGCTTATAGGGAGAATGTCAGATGTGCTGATCACCTAGCAAGAAGGGCTCAGTTGAGCAATTAAGTGTACTTGGTGTTCGACACTTTGCCAGTGGAATGCAACGCGCTTTTTGTGTTAGAGTGTGGTGGTATACTACCGGGTCAATGTGTGATGCATATTTCCTAGCATCTCTTTTGTAAACCTCAAGCTTTGCTTGCCTTTGTACTTAAAAAAAAATTTTAAGGGGGTTTTGTATAATTTAGCCTAAATTTAAATCACAAATTGCCCTTAACCAAACCTCCTATATTATCTCTTGTATTCATAATTAAAAAATAATTAAAATTAAGACTAAAACCACCTATCATGATATAAACTTTCTTGGTTTAACATATATGATAAATTATAAAATACCTTGAGTTTTATTAAAATTATATAATTGAATTTTTAATTAAAATTTTTTAAATTTAAAAAAAATTATAATTTTTAAAAGAATTGAAGAATGTGTAATTTTTTTCATAAATATCTATGCAAATTGGGAAAAATGAAAGAAAACTGTTGTTCAATTTAGTGAAACTTAGAATTTTGTATTAGTTTTAAAAATATAATATAGAAGAGAATGTCAGAGGGAATGTATAACATAGAGGGATGGGTTAAACTAAATGTTGACGGTGCAAGTGGTACGAGCGGTGCTGTGGCAGGTTGCGGAGGACTTGTTTGAGATCAAGAGGGCACTGTCTTGGGGGGATTCATGTTTGGTATTGGACATGGGAGCTATTTTCTAGCTGAGCTCTAGGAAATTCTAATAGGCTTGAAGTTGGCTTGGGATACGAGGCCTACTCGAGTGATACTTGAGTCAGATTGCTGGGAGGTGATACAGCTCATTGAAGATGGCTGGGATGAAGAACATAGGCATGCTGATTTATTGTTAGAGGTTAGACACTTTTTGAACCGAGACTGGAAAGTACATATTGAATGGTGCTGTCGTGAAGCAAATTTTGCAGCTAAAATGATTTAAGTAGTTGACTTATTATTGTAATAAAAAAAGTAAAATATTTTGTTAAGGGAATTTTAGTATTTTTTATTTTATATTTTTGTATTTGTTTCATGTAAATAATTAAAATTTTTATGGTCCTTTCCGATAAATATCTTTTGCTCGAGGTTCTTTTCTAATTTTCCCTATTATTTGAAGCAAGGAAGGCAATAACTCATTGAGTCATTGCCAACAAGGATATTCATTTCATCATTATCTCATCATTCCCTCACTCATTTTCCTTTATTCATGCCCATTTTATAAACAAAAATAACAATTTAGGACCATTTTAATTCCATTGCAAAAATAATTTATAGATATAAAAAAAGAACAAACCATTTGATCCATTTTAAGGTCAATTTTTTGTACTTGGTTTACTTAGAAATTATTTTCATTTTCAGCTACATAAAGTGAACATGACTTAGATGATGCTGCTATATTATAGTATTATTCGGTATTTAAAGTCCAAGACGACTAAAGGGATTTTTCAAGGTCTAATTGGTTGTACCATAAAAAACAAGACCCGCTAACCTTTCTAGTTGGTCCAACTTTTAAAATATTACTCTACTACACTTTAATTATAGAATTAAACAGGCCGACATAACCTAAGCTTATGGAGCTCAATAGAAGAAAGAGATTGAGGTTTAGATTAGAACACTTTGAGATTCCAAATTCAAAAATTCCATTTTTAATGTTTCCGTTGTATCAATGTTGAAGAAGAAAAAGCAACAACATCATCAGTCTAGAAAATTGGATTTTTTTTTGGCCATCAGTCTAGAAAATTGGATTAAAACGGAAAATTTTTGAAAAATAACAGTGGAAAAATAAAAGAGAATGAGGTTACAAAGTGGGAGAAAAAGTCGTCTGAAGACTTTGACTTTAATTTGTAAAATAGCAGACAGTTGATGGCGGGAGAGGGGCAGCGCCGCAAGGAAAAGGAGAAAGAGAAGGAAATGATTTCATCAAGCCTAGGGTTTTGTGAGGATGAAGGAAATTAATTACGTTTAATTGAGAGATGTTTATTGTAAAATTAATTAATCATTATTTCTAATATTATTACTCCTTTGGTCCTATTTATAAAGCATGGAGAAAAGATAATTTTTGGTCCCATGTATAGGACAGAGAGAGAACTTTTTCATATGAATGTATAATTTTACCCTTCATTTTTTTATTGTATTGGCTTTATTTTCATAGGCTATAATGCATATTAAATAAGGGTAAATTTATAAAGTTATTGAATTTTATAAAAGAGTAAATGAAATTGCAGGTTTTTTTTTGTTCGTGTGAGACATGTTGAAAATGTCACATACATAGAACAAAAGGAGTATTCAATACCCCATTTGTTCCTTTTTGTAAGATAGAATTGACTGGTGAATTGTGTTGTTCAAAAAGTTAGTTAAAATTAATTAGATGCAATAAATATATAAAAATAATCCCCCCCAACAAAAATGGTCTCATTTATATGGAAGAGAGAGAATACATGGTTCAGAAAGAATGAGTAGTAGAGAGAGAGAAAGTTATCTTGGAAAATAGAGAATTAAATGAGTAATTTTAATAATCAAGTGAGGGTAAAATGGTGAGTTTACAAAAACATTTGAGACAATTCCTATATCTATCTTACAAAAAGGAAAGGAACAAGGCATACCAAACAATTCTATCTTATAAAATGGAACAACGAGGGTAACAAATTAATTTATCTTATTTTAGATTTTAACATGTTTTTGTGTTTTTGTAATTGATTTTAATATCGTTATTTTTATATGATATATTATATGGTAAACTTTGAATTTCAACGATTAATACTGGATTTTCAAAATACAACAAATATATTATGGCTTTTAAAAGAAAAGAGAAATAGGAAAAAATCAACATTGTTAGTGGATGACTTGAAATAAAAACTTTTGGAAGTCATGCATGACATCATGTGTAGCATGGGAATATAATTATTAAAATGAAATTTTTTTTTGTTCAAAAGGTACTTCTATTAATATTGCAAAAGCATATCTAATACAATAAAAGAAGTCAATCCCACAAATAACAACAGAAAATTAACATGACAAACCAAACAAACCAAGTCTAAATACAAAATAAAACTAGTCACCCTCCATTCAAGAGGTGGGAATAGAAGTACCATCAGCACCTTCACAGGCCTCCTGGTTAGAAGTGACATTAAAGGCCTCCTGGTTAGAAGTGACATTAAAATGGAATTGACTGCCACTAAATTTGCGCAGCTTGACTTGAGGGGAATAACTTGATTAGTGCATTATTCTTTGAAGCTTGAAGTTTCAACTTTCAACACACTCGTCAGGGAGGGACGGAGAACCAACTAAATTAGTGCATGGTTTTACGCTCAATCCGATCGACCTGTAACTCTATTAAATATTTGTTTGTAAAGATTGCAGTACTTGTAGTCTAACAGAACCAGTTCCAGTACTCATCGCTATGATGAGCATTGAGAGCTATTTATCATTATGGATGGTTTAGATCTAATTTTGCTGGCTTAGATTGAATTATTTTTAAATTTTTTAATTTTTTCAAAAAAATTATTTTAACATGTACAAAATCTAAAATAAAAATAATCTCTTAACTGTCAGTTTTTTAAAAAAAAATGAATTTTTGATATAAAAATCTTTCATTGAAAATCTTAAATCTAGGCCATTGAAATTTTATTTTAACTGTGCAGACTTCACTATAGTGAATAGCTCTTAGTGCTCACGATAGCAATGAGTGCTGAAATTGGTTCTGTAGTCTAACAAAACACACAATCTAGAATAGTTAGAATTCAATGTGCTAATGAAATAAAACACACACACACACACACTGTGTGTGTATAAGAAATTATGTCACGGCAAAGAAAAAAAAAAGTATAAGAAATTATGAATATAATGATTTGATATACACACACAGTAGTATTTCATTTTTGATATCACAGTCTCCTTCTAATGAAAGTTAAGATATGATTTATTTATCGGTTAAATTAGACAAAACAACTTAAATTTTGAGTTAGTTATATAATCTCTAGACATTTCAAAGTTTAATTAGGTTCAAAACTCCTAACCTTTTATTTTTTTACCATGGAACATCCCCATTAAGTTACTGTTATATCTTTTTTAAAGAAATTGCTATGTCACATAAATAGAAGACACATGATCTCCTACATGATATGACATGTAAATTAGTAGTTTTATAAAACCTCCTACATGATATGACATGTAAATTAGTAGTTTTATAAAACCCCTACACTTCAGGCCAATTTTATAAAAGCCCCTAAAATTTAGGAGGCTAAATTTAAATTTTGAAATATAAAAGGGGTTATATGCATTTGTCCTAAAGTTCAAGGGGTTTTATAAAATTATTAACTTACATTAGATGTCATCTGCCTTTCATTGATCTGACGTGACAATTTCTATCAAAATGATAATGATAACATATATTAATCACAATGGATACATGATAAAATATAATAACAGGTTAGCTGGTTAAATTTAGATTTTGAAATGTCAATGAGGTTGTGTACCAGTATCACTGACTCAAAGTTTAATGGGGCTTCATACAACTTAATCTAAGAAACCTGTAATCTATAAAATCAATAAGAGTTATTGCAGTTGAGTTGTTGCAATTTTATTAATTGATGTAATTTGTAATTGATCCTCAACCTATTAATTATATTGATTGCATTTATTAAATTTTGATTTTTATTGATGAAACTAATAAATAAAAAATTAATAGTTGATCAATTTTAGAATGCACTACATTCCTTAATATGTCACCCAAATTTAATAATGCATTAGACACGATGTTATGACACTTCCAAATATTGTTGGGGGAAAAAAGAACACTTCCATATATATTCCCTCAGTCCCTAAATAATAGGCAGTTGCCAAAAAAAAATCAAATATATCAAAAAAAAAAATTTCTTTGTATGAATTTCGTTTTCTTTCTAAATCTGCCCCTAATTGAAACCAACAAAATTTTTTTGTACAAATAATTAATTAAATTACTTTTTAAAAATTTTTTGAAAGTTAATTAGTTTTTACATTTAGGAATGAAGGAGTATCCATTACAACAGCAGACAGAGGTTATAAAAACTTTGTATTATATTTACTCGGGGACGAATATATATTATTATTGTATGGTCATGATACATTTGACTGTTGAGGGAGTTTATTATAGCCTTTTGGAGGTTTTGAAAATAATAATTTGCATATGGATTGTCTCAAACATACACACACAAACTAATTAAGGAAGATTTCTTAAAATCAAACCCTTTTAAGTCTGATATTACGATCGAACCCATTGCAATATATTCATCAAATACAGGCAAATCTTAAACTTTCATAAGTCGCAACCGACAGATAATAAGCTCAAACCACAAATACGATGACTTAATCCACTAGTAAGGTCTCTCTCCAACGTAGTTGCCAGGCGGATCATAGTTACAGCCAATGAAAGTTCCTCCATTTTCGCACGTCACTTTGCCACAACCAACACGAACCGTATTACGCCAAACCACCTGAGTATAGTGCAAGCACTGTTGCCCGCCAACGCATGAGTTGCTGTCGTAGTCATAGTACGGCTTCTCGTCCGCCCACATCTTCACAGCATCAGTTCCGCTCATGTCTCCGGAGCTCCATGCGATGTTCTCCCCATACTTGCCGCCACCGCCGGAGTGGACCAGCTGGCAGTCGCCTTTGCGTTGGTTGGCATAGTCCTGTGCGAATTGGGCCACCGTGTCATCCCAGGCGAGAGAGGGAACGCCCACTGCAGATCTGGTGTCACTGTGGGCGTTCACGTAGTCTGCCGGTGAGTCTTGGCCGTGGGCCAGGCGAGCCATGAGGGCAAACCCTAGAAGGATGAGAGAAAATAAAAAAATTGCTGAGCTCATTTTAATTTGATGTTGAGACTTGAGGGAGAAATTGTTGCAGTTTAATGGGGAAGATAGGAGAGACATGGAAGTATTTATGGGCATAAACGAGGGATATGACTAAAATAGTGAAAATTTAATCAATTATTAATTATTAGTCCTTCTTGTGCTTAATATAGGACTTATTTGAAAAGTTGATTTTGGTTCTAAATATAAGATATATTTTTTAAATTTGTCAGTTCCTTCCATATTTACCCCTATTGATGTCCCCTCAATAATAATCAAAGAAGAGTGGGAATGAGGAAATTAAGAAATGTGACTAGGGTGTTTTAGAAAATATATATTATATTAACTAACTTAACGTAATTTCTTAATATAATCAAATTAGGTTAATATGTATTATATTAAGGGCAGAAGGGAGTAACAATCTATCCAAAGATTTGGTTGTTGTTAAAGAGCAAGATAAGAATGCGACAAATATTTGAAATGCATCCGAATAAAGTTTATTTTGAACCTTTGGATATTGATTAATTGTATTTGAAATGCATTCAAATAAAGTTTTCCCTTTATATTGTTAATGATTCCTACTCATTAGAAACATAATTATGATATTTTACAAAATTATACTACCAATTTAAGTTACGATTTTTTTCTAAAGCAAACTTTTTTTCTTTGGTAATATTTTAAAGAAAACTCGTTACCTCAGAACTTATACACTGACAAATATTTCACCTTGATTAAGCCTTCAATCATGGGATTTCATAAGCGGATAAATCAGAAATTGGAAGAATGAAATTTCAAAAGAAACTATTCTGTGATTCCGTCCCCGTGTCCCCTGCAAACATGTCGACATTATTCACTTTTCCCCTTTTTTTTTTGGCTAAAATATGTGTAATTTACTTTTCCTTATTAGCGAAAAGAATTTGGTTCTGTAACTACCGATGACTTGGATAGAAGAGTTTTAAATGCTGGCAAAAAAACGAAAAAAAGATAGAAGAATTTTAAAGGGAGTATAATTCAAAATTTTTCAGTGTGATCTAAATTAAGAAACCAGATTATTAACATTTAATATATAATTAACTACCTGGACTTAATTATGGGAATATCTCTGCATGGAAATGGCTTAAGATCAATGAGGAAAAACAGAGAAACCATTAAAAAAAAAAAGTTGAAAGTGGATGACCATAAAACAAAGGTTTTGGAAGTCACGGACATTTTTACCTTCTTTCACATTACTTTTCAACGTTGAGAGAGATATTATAATTAAGATGAAATTGACTGGCACTGAGTTTTGCAGCTTAATTGAAGGGGATTATGCACTCTCATTCTTTTGAAAGTTCTGTGTGTTTACATTCATGTCTTTGTGTATGTTCGTACTTTGTGTACATATGATGCATTCGTAAGGAAATAGAGAGAAAAATAATTATGAATACGATGTAAAATATGAACTCAAGTAAAGGATGACAGTAAAATACTTTATTTAATTACATGAACATAATATTTGGGGAATATTCCAATTAAATCCTTTTGAAATACGTCAAAACTAAATCAGGCATACACTTTACACAAATCGTTAGTAAGGCATCTTAGCCTTAGTAGGGATTTCCTAATGTTGTCAAATGACAAAAATACCCCTTTGTTTGAAAGGCAGCTGTGCAGTGGAGACAAAATTAATTTTGTTCTATCGAGTATCGACTTCCCACAACCTTTTTCATATTTATTATATATATATATGGATATATATTTCAAAAAAATGAAATACAAGTGGAGTGTCTTGTGCAAAGACCGTGATGCAGCAGGTTGCAGAAGAAGCCGAAGTTTAAAAAGGAACTCATAATTTCACAAAGACGACAAGATAATGGGCACCAAAAAAATTTAACCAATCCACAATCAATCCCTTTCCAGATAAAAAAAATTTACCATTTTCTCAAACCCAAAACACCCATTTTACCGATTTATCTTCCAACCCCAATGAACTATATACATTGTGTGGTATTGGAAATTTAGAACTTAGAAACAAAATCCTCTTTCAGAGCGTTTCTGGAGATGGAGGAGAATCAGAGCCATGGAGGACAACCAATAACAAACATATCTCTGGACCTCGATCTCTTCACTATACTTATCTTCCTTTCTGTATATGCGATTCTGTCTCTCCAATCTCCATGACTTGCCAGAGATTGAGAACTCTCACCATGTTTTAACAGTGGGAATCTTAAGTGTTGGAGTGATTGGTTCTAAATGCGTTGATTCCCTCAAGTGTAGTAGTTAAATGGAATTTATGACACAAAGCTTGAAAGAGATAAAGCAAAAACAAAAGCCACATGTTATAACCTATTAAAATATTATTTCCTAAGAAAGCTATGAGATATCATTAAAATTTCCTTATGTGTTTTCGGACGAAATGGTATATGGTATTCTTTTCCTGGTAGGGAGACACAGAAGAAACTCTGAACAATATACCCATGGTAAAAGAATTTCCTTAGGTGTTTTCGGATGATCTCAGTGGATTACCTTTGAAAGGGAAGTAGAATTTATGATTGAAATTATACTTGGAGCTAGTTTTATATCAAAGGCCCCATCCCGAATATCCCCAAACCAGATGGTGGAGCTAAAGAATAGATTGAAGAGTTACTTGAAAGATGGTTCATTCGACCCAATGTCTCACAGTAGGGAGCTCTAGTATTGTTTGTCAAGAAGAAAGACAAGATTTTTGAGATTGTGTGTGGATTACAGAGAATTGAACAACATAACTGTCAAGAACAAGTATCCTCTTCCAAGAATTGATGACCTTTTAGATCAACTATCTGGTTCTTATGTATTTTTGAAGATTGATCTAAGGTCAGGTTATTATTAGCTGCGAGTTAAAGTAGATGATGTATTGAAGACTGCTTTTCAGAACGAGGTATGGGCACTATGAGTTTCTGGTAATGCCCTTCAGATTGACTAATGCACCTGCTGTATTCATAGACTAATGAATCATGTCTTTCGATAGTATCTAGATCAATTTGTAGTGGTGTTTATTGAAGACATCCTGATATATTCCAAGAGTAATGAACAACACGAGCACCAATTGAGAATAGTGCTAGAGGTATTACGTGAAAAGCAGCTCTATGCCAAGTTGAGTAAGTGTGAGTTTTGGCTTTTGAAAGTAAAGTTTCTAGACCATGTTATCTTGCAAGAAAGCGTCTTGGTGGATCCCAGCAAGTTGCGAGAGAGGAGAGGAAACTTATTGTGAGATGGAACAAGGACAAATTGTGAACTTGTTAGATTTCAAAATTTGGCCTTTAATTTCTTGTTCCATCTATAGTAAATTTCCTCCCCTCTCTCTTAATTTGCTTTCAGGACCTCCTTCATGGCAAGATCCTTCCCCCAGTGCTTTTTTCTCTTATGCCATGCATTTTATAATTCAGTGTAATAGATGGATTGGCAGAAGGGGTGGAGGCGTCGGCTACGGCTAGGGGTAAGTGGTTAGGATCTTCAGGACTTGACCCATTTGTGGAGGAGAAGGGGGTGGCGGTGTTGGAGTTCCCTAGGATCTTAAGAGATGATGAAGTAGGGAAGGAGGAGGTTGATAAAGAAAAGTAATAAGAATCACAAGGAATAGTTGAGTTCAAATAGAGGTCTATCACATTGCTTAAAAATTATGATGAGTTATGACTTATGAAGGTCTAACTAGATTACGAAGGGTTATAGTGAATTTTGACTTTGAAGAGTTAGATGACTGTTGTTTCTGAAAACTTTTATGTTTTGTACTGATATAAGAGGTTAGAAGTCAAATCATTTGTAGGTGTTCCATAACGGTTGTTTCGAAAGAACCATCACTTAAATAAATGGTGATTATTAACTTCCACCATTATATTTGTACTTTCAGGAATTCCACCTCTTAATACATGTTGGTGCGCATAATTAACCATTATTTTTAAACATTATGTATTTTTATGCAAGCTCCACCTTGACATACATAACTTTTATTAGCTATAACCGATATGTATTAGGTGTTATAAAAGCTTAAATCTATAGTACTGTTTATTGAAATTAAACTCAATATATCAGCATTTTTGTTAATTAGGGTTATATGATTAAAATGCATTGTAAAATTAAGGGACCAAAATAAAATTTATGTATGGGGAGTTAGAGGATTAAAGTGTATTTTTGCGTTATATAATTATATGGATGAGATGAAATAGTACTGTAGTGAACGTGATTCACAAGACGCGCAGCTCTTTTCAGGTTTTTCTGTTTCCGTGGTTTGTGGTCAGTCTTTGCGGCACAAAATCATCCGTTAATATCGTTGATATTTTCTAATTTAGTCTACTTTTTGAACTCACTATTGGACAAAACTTCTTTGCGCTTGTCCATTCGTTTGAATAATATAATATATAACCTTTTAAATATGTTACCGACCAAATTCCTTGTCCTTTCCATCTGCATTTGTCCATTACCTTTTTTTTTTTGGGGCTAAATTATTTTAAGAAAATAATTAATTATATCATAAATTTTACTCCCTTCTGTCTTTAACGAAGGAGCTAATTAATTAGGGATTCTCTTTTATCCTCAAAGTAAGACCTTAAAACATTTTATCTCCTACAATGTTTATTCTTTTTGATAAATTATTACATATATTAAGAAAGAATTTTCATCAAGAGAATAATTTATAATGCAAATGATTAAATCGGTGTTTTAGATAAACAAGCATATATTTTATATAAATAACTAACTTAACTATTCTTGGCAAAAAAATTAACTTAACAAGCTTTTTAATTTATAAATTAGTTATTTAGGTCTTACATCTATGATTGATAAGAGTAGTTTTTTGGCGGGTTAAAGTGCAAAAATACACATGTGATTTTCCTCAAAGTGCACCTAATACCAAATGCTTTTTTTAGATGCAACAATGACTATGTTATTACAAAATATGTGCAAAACTACCTTTTAACCGTTAGTTTGACTTTTTTATCCTGAAAGTGATGACGTATACGATGACATGGACACTGGAGTGACATTTTGGAAAAAAAAAACTTGCTGAAAATCAAATTTTCCTAATAAATCATATAATTTAATAAAAATTAGTAATATAATATATGTGTTATAATGATTTTAATTTAATAACATTGGGAATCTAGGGTTGGGAAAAAATTGAGCAATTAGTATGTTTTTTAAGGCAGCGACTCTGCTGATTGAGTTAAGTACTCTACATTCAGATTTGAATTTACTTCAGCAAAGGCGGTACTGAAAAAGTGAAATGTGAATAATATTAATTGCAAAGCTTCACCAGTCAGCAAGTATTTTCTCTAGAATGTCACTCCAGCATCCATGTCATCGCACACGTTATCACTTTAAGGGTCAAAAAGTCAAACTAACGGTCAAAGGGTAGTTTTGCACCTATTTTGTAACCACATAGTCACTGTTGCACCTAAAAAGAGCATTAGGTGTTGGATGCACTTTGAGGAAAATCATGTGTATTTTTGCACCTTGCCTTTTTTTGGCCAACAATTTCTCTTGCAAACCTTAAATGCTTGTATTCAGGATTCATGATTTTTTTTTAATTTTTGGCTATAAAATATATAGAGTTGAAATAAAAACACAGAATTATATTTGTATCTTATCAGTATGAGTGTATGACATATTCAAAATTTTTAATATTATTTAAACATTGTACTTTTTAATATTTTTTAGTTATGAATGAGCCATTAACACTGCAGCCCAAAACATGGTTTGTTTAAATAAAAGGATTTGATTGATGATGATAAAAACTGATTAGATATTGATGACTAATAATAATAAAGTAAAGCCACTGTTGAGACTTGAGAGAGTTAAAAACAGGGAAGATCAAACCAAAAGCGCTAAATTCTTTAGAACTAAAACACTACATAATATTTCTCTAGTTTTAGTTATGATCACTTTGTGATGTTAGAAAATCATACTTCATTGATTTGTATGTGATGATCTCAAACTAAATAAATAAATAAACTCGAATCAAGAAACTTGTACGCCCCATCTTCATATGAATCCTCGTTTTCGATCCTGAGCTTAATTTAAGGGGAGTAATTGGAGAAATTAACTTTAAATACATCTTGTGACTTTTGGATTAACATTAATTTATACTAGAAATTATGTTAATGATGCAAAATTATTAGGCTCGTGAAATTTGAACTCAAATGTCATGAGGATGCATGTGATGCAATGGGTCCATCACAATTATTCAATTGTCAACGGCAGATTATATAATTTAAACCCAAAAAAAAGTAAATGTTTGCTTCTTTAGCTTTACATAAGGTTTCATTATAATCTTTTAATATTATAGAATATCCTTTTAGTCCTACAACTCTAACACGGTTACTTTTATTAATAAAAAACATCGACATAAAAAATTTTAAATGTTGACACAACATTCATAAATGTTAGCATATTAAGTTTGATTTTATAAAATAGAAATAATTGGTAAAAAATCATCATTTGATATTAAAGGTGTCTAGGTTAAAGGATTTAAATGATAATTTATGAAATAAAGGATTAAACTTAAATTTTGTATAAAGTTAGAGGATGAAATGAGTACTTTTACCTTATGGAACTGTTTAACTTAATCGACACTTAACACCCCCTTAACTCTCACTTAAGCATGGGATTGCGTGTCCTACCTTAATTTAATTTCTATCCAATCCTTCAATATTATTTTTATTTCATTTCCATCTTTTCATTTTTTTGCCTGATCGAAATCATCTATTCATTTTATTGACTTCAATTTGATCCCTTAACATATGTTACTTTAAATTTAAATTCTAATGTTGTCCCTTAATTTTATTTGGTTTCAATTAATCGCTTAATTGTACATCCTTTTAATTTTAATTTTATTTTTTATAATTTTATCTTGATTTTTTTTAAAGAAAATACCTCCTTTTAATAAGATTAAAAAACTTCTGGGAAAAAAATATTAAAAAAGAATACTTAATTTACACAACATTCTACGTGGCCCATTGATAAAATTAAATGCAATCATTATTTTGATTAGATGAAAAAGTGAACAAAAATAAAATTAAAGGAGATAAAAATATTTTGAAACAAAAAAATTTTAAAAAAACATTTAAGGATACTTTAAGGACATTTATAACAGCTAGCGGTCTTGAAATTTTCAAATTTAAAAAAACATGGTTCTTGATACGAATTAAAAAATTTTAAGTTTCATTATTTGTACTTATTTTTTGTATTTTTAGTATTTATTTTTAAAATTTTTAATTAACAATCAGTTTTTTACCTTTTTTAAATAGTCATCTCATGTGTTCTCAATACTTACCTTCCAAATATTAAGTTAAGAGTTTTATATATACAGTCTAGAGACTAAGATAAAACAAAAAAGTGTGGAATGAAGGAGGGAGTCGAGAAAAATTATGGAAGTAAATTAAAAATAAATAAACTAATCTAGCTCAATTGAAGATAAAATTAAAAGAAGAAAATTATATTTTAGCCATGTTTATTTACATGATATACTAGGAGGTCGTTAAGATAGTCATCCAGGCTATATATATGTATATATAGCCAGAGTCTTTTCTTAATTTGATTTTTTTAAACCAACTAATTTTTGAAAATTATATTAAGCCTCAACTAATCTTGGTATAGTCGAAAATTATTGTCTGGAGTTGGGCGCTACAGGCTAAAATAAATATAGTCTAACCAATTAGTCATAGGTCATTTGATTAGTGGGATCCAGACAAGAAAGTTAAGTTGGATAACGGTAAATATTAACCGAAGTAGTTTAACAGTTAATTATTCTTCCACTTCTATTTGCCCATACAGAACCATATTCACGCTCTGTTTGTTCTCTATAAATCTAATCAATTACTTCTTTGTTTCAACTATCATGCGCCTCAATTAAATAATCTATCAACTTTATTCACAATTTTTTTTGTTCACCATACTTGACGTTAAATAAATTATTATCAGCCTTTGTTTGGGTTCTATTTCATCCACACACTTTGAAAGATACACTAACTCAATTCTCGCTTTAGCTGAGTGATAAATTTAAAATTTCAAATTCAACCTTCAGAGATCATCCATTAGTTACTTTTAACAACTTGATATTGATAATAATTACTGTACCGGTTAACCTACTTTATGCACGTTTTTCTTAATATTTCATTGAATTTTGTGTATTTCTTACATGAAAACTATTTTCCAGTTGAGATTAGCTAGGATAAATAAAATATTACATAGTATAATACTCTAAACTGCTCTAGCTAGTTGTATTAAAATATCATTGATACACCAACAGGCGCTGCCGTGCTGGTAGTAAATATGAGGTCTCGGTAATGAATAAAACTAATGAATATTATAAGACTTGTATGTATAAATGTAAAAGTTCCGGGAGGTTTATGGTAAGGTTTTAAAAGTTGGGGAAGTTATTGTCACATAAAGTTCATCGTGTTTTATATAATTTATTTATTTATATAAAGAATAATTGATCTAAAGGCGGTTTGTCTCCACAGTCTCAACACATTACTCTATTTTTATACGAGATCTCAACAGATTAGTTTATCCTCTCCTTCTATAAATACCTTAACACTAAACCCTTCATTCCCACCCCTCTTATCTAACAAGAAAAGCCCAAAAACACAAAAATGAGATCCTCAAATCTCAACCTCTTGGCCAATTTCTTCATCTTCTCAACCTTGTCTTGCATTGGCTTTGCCCAAAACAGTCCTCAAGACTTCCTTGAAGTGCACAATGAAGCTCGGGCCCATGTCAGTGTGGTTCCTGCAAAAGATAGCAATTAGGATTGCAATTAGGATTTCAATTAGGATTTATTTGTTTCTTTGTCATTTTGTGCTGTATTGATCAGTTATAGGCAACTGTCGTTTCAATGTTAGTAATGTCGTATTGCTTGATATGACGATTGTTAGGACTATATATATGAGATAGTAGAGAGTGATTACATTGTGGCTGTAAAAGGAATATTTTAGTAATATATGAAAATTCCTTTTTTATAGTTTATTGTGTTCAAGCATATTGGTTTTACAGGGTTCATCATGGTACTAGAGCCATAGGCTGGATTTTTCCATTGATCCAACAAGAAGCCCAAGAATGAGGCCCATCCCCACCGAATGCACCAAGAACCCTTATCAGAGACACAAGACTGCACCACCAATTGCCGCAAGTATCCTAATCAAAAAGGGCAACATGCACACCAGAAGAGGCGATGAGCACAACCAAGACATTCTTCCATGGCTACTGAGAAAACCACCATTGAAACTCCCAGTACCGCCAAGAAGACTGCTGCTGAAGCCCTTGCTTTCTCTCGTCAGCTGTACCTTCACCCATCTGACACTTAAGGAACGTCCATCATCCAACACACACTCATCGAGCCAGAGAATTACAATGTGTGGAGTCACGCCATGAGGATCGCTCTACTTCGTAAGCATAAACTTGGGTTTATGGATGGTACATGCTCTAAAGAATCCCAAGATTCGTCCTTCATGTTCATTGGGAGCACTGTAATGCCATTGTACGTTCTTGGCTATTAAATCCAATTTCAAAAGAGCTCACCAATGGCATCATCTTCTTTCAGAATGCCTACCATGTTTGGATTGATTTAAAGCAGTGTTTTCGACAAGAATAATGGAGCTCGAATTTTTGCTCTTCATCGCAAAATCTCCTCTCACTGACAAGGGAATTCTTCTATCTCAGTTTATTTTTCCAGACTAAAAGAACTCTGGGAGGAGCAATCCACCCTTATGACTCTTCCATCATGCACTTGCAACACTTCCAGAGCCTATTCAGATGTGATGCAAGAACAGAAACTTGTACAATTTCTTATGGGACTCCACAAATCTTATCATCAAGCAAGAAGCCAAATCTTGCCTATGAATCCTCTCCCAACCATCAATGAGGCCTACGGAATGCTTATTCCAGATGAACTACAATGTATCACTAACAACGACAAGAGCCCTCCAATTGAATTGAATACTGTTACTACTTGAAAAAGGGACACCTGCATGAACGATGTTACCAGCTTATTGGGTATCCAACCAACTTCAAAGGGAATATAACAAAACAAGGGAAAGACTCTACTCAAACCACGTTGAACACTGCTTATGATCCTGAGGCTCACACTCATACAACTAGCTCTGTGGCACTGATGTTTACACAAGAGCAGTAAACAAAGATCCTGGTGCTACTGCAAAAGGACACTGAGGCACCTATTCATGCATTAATTGGTATAAGTTTGACAAATTTCAATACTAATTCTTCATATTCTGAGTACTAGATAATGGATTCAGGGGCCACAACCCACATGGTTGGGAATTTGAACCTCTTTGATAGTTATAAGATATACAGAGGCGCCATTAAATCCATAACAATACCCGATGGGCAAAGAGTACCAGTAACTGATATTGTAATTGTTTGTTTATCATCTGATATTAAATTGGTGGATGTATTATATTCCCCTAAGTTGAAATTTAACCTTGTTGCCATATCTCGACTTACAAAAGAACATGGATGCATGGCTTGTTTTTTTCCTAATGCTTGTCTACTGCAGGACCTTCAGGGTGGAGCGATGAAGCTGACTGGTAAAATGATTGATGGCCTATACATTGTTAAAATGGCTAAGAATTCATATGTAATGAACACTAGGCATAGCATTGATCTTAAGTCTAAATCTATATATGTTTGCTTATGGCACTAAAGAATGGGTCATGCCCCTATATATGTAATGAAACATTTAGACCTTGTATCTAATGATTCTGGATTTTTGAATGAGAAATGTGATATCTTTGTTCAATCTAAGAAGATCAAATTCCCCTATTCTCCTAGCTATATTTAAAGTGTCAAATGCTTTGATCTTTTACATATTGATGTGTGAGGGCCATATAAGATATCTACACATCAAGGCTACCAATATTTTCTCACCATAGTTGATGATCATTCTAGAGCTATGTGGATATTTCTCATGTGATACAAATCTGATTGTCTTCTTTATATTAAAAATTTTGTTGCATATGCCTTGACACAATTTCATGCACGAGTTAAAAAGATAAGGAGTGACAATAGTAGTGAGTTTGTTAATTGTAGCTTTAAATCCTTCATCCAAGAAAAGGGAATTATACATGAAACTACATGTCCCTATATGCCACAACAAAACGGGGTTGTAGAACGAAAACACAAAATCATTATGCAAGTTACTAGAAGTCTAATGTTACAATCACAAGTTCCTACTCAATTTTGGGGTGAGTGTGTTAAAATTGCCGTATATTTGGTTAATCGAATGCCTTAAAAAATACTTAACTTTAAAACCCCCTTGAAAAGGTATATGGGCAACAACCTAATCTTCAGAATATTAAGGTCTTTCGATATCTTGCTTATGCTACAGACTTAACAAATACTGATAAATTGAAGGCCAGAGCTATTCCATGTGTTTTTCTAGGATGCCCAAAAAATCATAAGGGTTATCTTTTGCTTAATTTACATACTAACTCCATTATGACCAGTCGACATATGAGTTTTGTGGAAACTAACTTTCCTTTCAAGTCTGCAATATCTCCTCATTCAGGGGGAGTGAATCAGGAATTAAAAGAGATGTTTTGGTATGATAATGAACCTGTCCAGATGCAAGATAAAGAGACCATGGACCATTTTCGTATGCCTAATACATCAATAACTGCAGAACAAGGCATTGAACATACATCCATGGACAATGAACAAGGGAATATCCACAATCATGCTACGGATGCACCTGTAGAACCAAGTCATTCCAGAACTGGCAGAGAAAGACATCCACCTATGTGGACAACTGATTACATTTGTTCCCTATTAGTACCAAAAATTGAACAGAGACATAAAAATAAATGTCTATATCCTATTAGTAATTATGTTTCTTATTCTTCTATCTCCACTGACCACTTATGTTTTTTATCTAGCATTGACGCAGTTCCTGAACCAACCTGTTATAAAGAAGTAGTTGCAAATCAAAAATGGGTTAAGGCAATAAAAGCTGAAATGCAAGCGCTAGAAACCAATGGAACATGGGAGATGGCATCCCTTCCAAAGGGGAAGAAAGCGATTGGTTGCAAGTGGGTCTTCAAGGTTAAGTATGACTCAGCTAGAAACATTGATAAATACAAGGATAGATTAGTAGCCAAGGGGTATAGCCAAAGGGAAGGAGTAGATTATCACGAAACCTTCTCTCCAGTAGTTAAAATGTTTACTATTCGGTTAGTTCTTAAATTAGCATCGTTGTATTCCTGGAACCTTTATCAAATGGATGTCCATAATGCCTTCTTGTAGGGATATCTCCATGAGAAGGTCTATTTGAAAATCCTTAAGGGATTTGATAATAAGGGGGAGCACATGGTATGTAAATTAAAGAAATCTTTGTATGGCCTCAAACAGGCATCTAGGCAATGGAATAGGAAACTTTCTCATGCTCTCATAATGGGTGGTTTCACACAAATTAAAAATGACTACTCTTTATTCATTATGAATTGTAGTAATGGAATTGTACTGGTTTTAGTGTATGTTGATGATCTTTTAATAACTGTCAGCTCTGAACAGGGAATTGCATATGCTAAGACTTTACTACATAGTCATTTTAAAATCAAAGTCTTGGGTCTAATGAAATATTTTCTAGGAATAGAGGTAGCTAAGTCAGAAAATGGTATAGTTTTATCCCAAAGGAAATATGTGTTAGATCTTTTGTCTGAAATAGGTATGAGTGGGTGCAAGCCACTTAGCATACCAATGCCATAGAATTTGAAATTAATGCCATATCGGAAAGTAAAGGACAAATGGGAGGATTTGCTCAAAAGTCCAGACAAATATCAGAGGCTCATAGATAAGTTGATTTATTTGACTATGACCTGGCCTTATATAAGTTTTTCTGTGCAGACACTTGGAAATTTATGCAAGCACCAACTAAAGCACACATGGCATCTGCAAGGAATGTGATACGATACTTAAAGGGCACTCCAGGATGGGGAATTCTCTTCAGTTCTACTGGGAATCTTTATCTTGAATGTTGTTGTGATTCTGATTAGGCTTCCTGTGCAATTACACGAAGATCAGTGACTGGCTACTTGCTGAAATTTGGTGGATCGTTGTGATGTGAAAGACAGAGAAACAGACCATAGTATTCAAATCATCATCAGCAGAAGTAGAGTATAGGGCCCTTAGTACGGCAGTGTCTGAAATAGCATGGGCAAAAGGACTTCTTAAAGAGTTGAAGATTCATCACAAGCACCCGGTACTTGTTTACTATGACAGTAAAGCAGCTATTCATATCACTGCAAACCCAATATACCATGAGCAAATTGCCATTTCAATAGAGAAAAATGGCAGCAGCAGATAATTGATCTCAAGCACCTTCATCCCAGTGAACAACAAGCAGATTTACTTACTAAATCTGTTGCAACAGAGGTTCAGCGGAATTTACTGAGCAAGCTGGGATCTATCAATATCTTTCGTCCCCATCTTGAGGGGGAGTGTAAAAGATAGCAATTAGGATTTGTTTGTTTCTTTGTCGTTTTGTGCTGTATTGATCAGTTATGGCAACTGTCGTTTCTGTGTTAGTAATGTCGTATTGCTTGATATGACGATTGTTAGGACTATATATATGAGATAGCAGAGCATGATTACAGTGTGGCTGTAAAAGGAATATTTTAGTAATATGTGAGAATTCCTTTTTCCAGTTTATTGTGTTCAAGTAGATTGGTTTTATAGGGTTTATCAGGTCCTCTCTACTGGAACCGCACTCTTGCCACCTACGCTCAGAACTATGCCAATAGGAGGAGTCATGACTCATGACTGCAACCTCGAGCACTCAAGTGGTCCTTTTTGTGAGAACATTGCTGAGGGCTACAACGACATGAAGGGCTATGACGCTGTCAAGTTCTAGCTCACCGAGAAGCCCAACTACGACCACTACTTCAAAACTTGTGTCAATGACGAGTGCCTTCACTATACTCTGACCATTTGGCGAGATTCTCATCATCTTGGCTGTGCTAGGGCCAAGTGTACTAATGGCTGGATATTTGTGATTTGTAGTTATGATCCACCCGGTAATGTTGAAGGCAGAAGACCATATTGATTCGAATATATATATACACACACTCTGAGAAGTTGAACGGACATATTCATTGTCTGTATTATAGACAACTTCTGTTTTATAGCATATTACATACCTCATCACTCAGCTTTATTGTTCGGAGAATTAAATTTAAATCATGCCACATTAGATGTGATTCAATGATGAGATGTACTGATAGTGGTATTTTATAATTAGTAAAAAAAATTATGAAGTCTCATTTTGCTCGTTTGGTAGTGACAATTTATATGGACAATACGGAACCTAAAATTGAAATTCGCAGTTTGTTTGTGATGTTCTAGGATAACTCATAGATACGCATGCCTTCAGCTTGGTGGTGTTTACTAGTTTGATAGCTTTAATTAATTCAATGTGCAGTGTCATGTTGTGTAGTTGGATTTAATCATAAGTGAATTTAATCCTCAGAACAAAAGGACTCAAGGCAATTACTAATTTTATTAAAGAAATATTTTTATATATTAAATTTTGTATAAAGATTAACACAGCTGAATATAACTTTTCAAAATAAATTATAATTTTTGCAATATTTTATATCTAATTCATAATTATATTCTCTCAATTATTCGATGAGTGTATTTTAGTATCTTTGATTATCTCATGTCTTATATGTGTTTGTGTGTGTGTGTCCTCCGATTTGGAGCCTTTACATCTTTTTTGGAGTTTTCTATTTCTAAATAAAAACTTATTTGGTAGAAAATTAAATAAGGTTTATTATTAGATAAACCATATAAAATTTCCTCTTGCTTTTTGATCGCACAATTCTATGTATTTAAACTTAACCATACATTGTGTTATATTTTGACATGCTTTGATGCCAAACATCCTATTTATGGCTCCAAATTAAAGCCTTGATCAAGAGTGTTTTTCTAATTTTCTTTTAGTTAAATTATACACAACTCCCATGAATTTTATGTCATGTACCAATTACCTCCCTCGGTATTGGAACTTTACAAAAAACCCTCTCAAACTCTTGCATATATAGATAGCGCCCTTATTGCTAGTTTTGTTCATTACTCCCTTTTGTCATTTTTATAAGGAATAACTATTAAAATCATGCAGTTTAAAATATTAGATAAAAGCAATAAATATGTAAGGTATGCAGTTTTCTTTCCAATTATACTCTTATTTATATATAAAACATATAAGAGATCATGAGTGAAAACTTATAATGGAAAAACCAGCTTAAAATTTCATATAAAAATGATTTTTCCTTATATTAAGGACCACCGTTATGAGAAAGAATATTCCGTATGAAAAAGACCAGAGGAAATACTTATTTACATATAGATTCAAGTTTAAGAGGGTTATATGCATATAGCTCAAATTTTGTAAGGGTTATATGATGAACACAAAATATAAAGTTTATGGTTGTGCAATTTAATTCTTTAATCTTTTTTTTAACTTTAGTTTCAGTTTTAAACTTCAATTACCACGCAATGTGGTCAATCTTTGCGGCTTAAAATCATCCGTTAATATCGTTAGTTAAATTTGTTTTCCAAATACAATGTCACATCCTTCAATCTTACGACAACCTTTTTTCTGCTTTCAACTCAGTAATTGACAAAAGTTTCTTGAGGTTTGTTCATTCGTTTGAATATTGTAACCCTTTTCTGCCTACTTTCTGCGCACTCATTTAATCAAAATCGAGGCCTAGCTAATAATTCTTGTTCTTTAATTTCTGTGTTTTTGTTTAACAAATTGTTCTTTAATTTTCATGTGCTCTCCTTTACCTTTTTTCTATGTATAGGTTGGAATATATTTCCCCACAATGCACACATAATTAGGTTATTTAGTTCTCTAATGCTTTGTCTGGACGAGAAGTGAAAATGGAGGGACATCCGAACGGAGAAAAAATAAAAGTGAAGAAAATAAGGACTGATTAGATTTCTTTGGTTTGGAAACAATTTTTATGTTTTAAAAAAATTATTAAAAAATTATTTAATGGAAAATTAAAATTTATTTTTCAAAAAAAAAAAACTTAACAATTTTTATATGTTTTATAGTTTTTAATTGTTTTCTTATTTTTCTTGATGCACTGCTACAGAAATCGTGATATACAACGGTTATTATCACCCATAAATCACGGTTCCAAATTGTCATATATATGGGCGCTATATATGCTCGGTGCAAATAAATTACGGTTCCAAACCATTATTTATTCTGGACCTATTATAACGGTTCGAATATAACACCTGTTATGTATTGAGGCTTGGTGAAGCCGTGATATGCACATTGTTGTGATAATCATTAACAGGCACATGTGAACAACTGTTATAATATGTGGTAATATTTGCATGATACATAGCTATCTCATTTTGATAGCCATTATTTATTTAGTAACATATACAATGGTTTTTATGTAAGAACTGTGACTTTTCATAAAAATAAATAATGGTGTCACATAGATAACTGTTATGTATTTAGTACATAAATAACTATTTCTAAATAAAAACTATGAACTGTTATAATAAATGATGGTTATTGAATAATAACCGTGATGTATGAATGTGAGACTCATCTATTGGAGTTTTTAGTCTAGTTGGACTCATCCACTACAAAAAAACATGTTATTACCGACGGATTTACCCACGGAATTATTTCCGTCGGTAATTTCCGACGATTTACCGACGGATTTTCCGTCGGAAAAATTACAGACGGAAAAAAATTCCGTGGGTAATTACCGACGGATTACCCACGGAATTTTTTCCGTGGGTAATTACCCACGGAAAAATTTTCCGTGGGTAATTACCGACGGAAAATTTTCCGTGGGTAATTTCCGTCGGTAATTCCCCACGGAATTTTTTCCGTGGGTAATCCGTCGGTAATTTCCGACGGAATCAAAATTCCGTCGGTAAATTTGACTTTTACCCACGGAATTTTTTCCGTCGGTAATTACTCACGCCTTACCCACGGAATTCCGTGGGTAATTTGAATGAGAAATTACCGACGGAATTCCGTGGGTAATCCGTCGGTAAAACTAATAATTTTTTTATCATATTTTAATAATTTATATAAAATAATAAAAATAAAAATAATATATAACAAATAAAAATTTAAATATTATAAAATTAATATTTAATATATTAAATATAAAAATTTTAAATGAAATAAAAAAATTAAATATATATAATATTAATAATAAATATATAATATATTAAATATATATAATATTAATAATAAAAATTTTAAATGAAATAAAAAAATTAAATATTTTAAAATTTATATCATAAAAACAAAATATATAATTATATATAAATATATATTTAATATTATATATATTTATATTAATATTAAATATTTAAATGAAATAAGAAATTAATAAAATTTAAATTTATATTATAAAAAACGAAATATATAATTATTTATATGTATATATGTAATTTTGTATATATTTATATTAATATTAAATATTTAAATGAAATTAGAAATTAAAAAATTTTATATTATAAAAAATGAAAAATATAATTATATATAAATATATATATTTAATTATATATATTTATCTGAATATTATATTTGTTTTTAAATTATTACATTATATATATTATTACGTGAATAAATAACACAAGGTTAAAGCGGCTCAACTGGCAAAGGCATCAGAACACATACCAAAAGGTCCAAGGTTCAAATCCCACCTTCGTCACAAAATGCAACAATTATCTCACAGAGACACGTGGCGCAATGTTAGAGGGACACGTGGCCCTTGCTCAGGGGCTGACGGGGCCAGATGTGGGAGCGGGCGGTGGGGGGCTTTCGGAGATGTCTACGTGGCCTTTTTTAAGATTGCCACGTGGAATTTTTTTTTTTAAAAAAATAATATTAAATTACCGACGGATTACCCACGGAAAAAATTCCGTCGGTAAGGGTAAATTCCGTGGGTAATCACCGACGGAATTTTTTCCGTGGGTAAATTCCGTGGGTAATCGCCGACGGAATTTTTTCCGTGGGTAAATTCCGTGGGTAATTACCGACGGAAAATTTTCCGTGGGTAATTTCCGTCGGTAATTACCGACGGAATTTTTTCCGTGGGTAATTTCCGTCGGTAATTTCCGACGGAATAAAAATTCCGTCGGTAAATCAATTTGTCACGGATTTTTTAGAGACGGAAAAAATTCCGTCGGTGATCCGTCGGTAATTCCGTTTCCGTCCCTAATCCGTGGGTAATTTGATTTCAGAGACGGAATTCCGTGGGTAATTTCCGTGGGTAATTTACTGTTTTTTTGTAGTGATCTGTGTATAATAGAACAGTACCTCCCACATCGAGTGGCTATGCAATTCGGGATAGATCAAGACATTGCAAGCTTTGTGGGAAGAATCAATGGCAACTGTTAAGGTATATATATGATAATACAGCTGTTGACCTATAATTGTGTCTCTACATAGGAATTAATCCTGGAAAGCAAAGGCTATGGGGAAAAACGTATGAATTTCTATATAAGAAAGGATGCTTAGGGTATGCAAACCTTTGAGCAAAGCAAGCAACTTAAGGGTTTGTATGCCCCTTGCGACCTTTCTTATACAGATATTCATGTTTGTTTTCACTTGAATGTTGCTTTCTTGGCTTAATTGCTGAAAAGACACAAGGTATAGTTGAACACTTATATTATGAGCTATATAGGTCAGGAGTGCGATTGATTGATTCTAGACACTAAAGCCTAGAAAGAAAATCTTGATCCGTCCATAATTGCATGGCTACTCGATATGGGAAGTATTACTCTAAAATATAGAGTCAAGACCAAGTAACTCAAAAACTCTCACATTAAAGAGTCTAGAACTAATCAAAATGTTGAATTTCAGAGCTTTTAACTTAGTGCCACTTGATCAATACAAAAACAGGAGAGGAACCATCGATCAGAGCAATAATAGGTTTTCCAAAGAAACATAATTTCACAAAATCAATTTAACATATCACCTTGAATGCTTCATCGCACCATGACTTCACTAATGCTACAACTATTCACTTGTTCATGTATAACTTTTGGTACAACTAAACTAGTTTATTCATCACATCCCTATTAATCTTTCCAACATAACTTCTGGAGATATGGATACTTCCAAAAAAAGAAGAGGTATTTGCTTATGGATCCGTATGTCCTAAAATTACTTCAATAAAGATCAACAGAGTATGAACCTTTAGTCAAAGTAATGGGTTGACAATTTCCTGTAATAGGAGGGAAACCTTTTATCAAAGAAATAATTGGTTTTCCAAAACAGAACATAACTTCACTAAAGAAATTGAATGTCACATTGGATGCTTTATCACATCTCAGTAAAACTGAACTAGTTTATTTATTACATCTGTATTGATCTTATGGGTCTGTAGATATATATATACTTCCAAAAAAGGAGAGATTTTTGATTAGGGATCCATATCTCCAAAAGTTACTTCTAAAAGAACAATGGGGTAGGAATCATAAATTAAAGCAACATGTTCACAACTTCTTGTAACAGGAAAGTAACCTTCGATCAGAGCAATACTAGGTTTTCTAAAAAAACATAACTTTAGAAGCAATTTAACATCACCTTGGATACTTTATTGCATCGTGACTTCACATAGGCTGCCCAACTAGTCAGGTTGAACACTTTAAATAACATAAGAGGGACCTTCAAAGTGAATGCAAGAAGGATAATGCAAAATGGATAAGGGAAATCATAGCTACTATACCTAGCAAGGGCTCACAAAAGAAAACGCGAGTTAGGGCAAGCAAAAACAACTCGTGCTGTAGTCGTTGAGACAAAGGTCAAGTGTATTTACCAGCACGACTGTTGCTAAAAAGTGGATGAAGTTTTTTATGGTGGGGTTCAACTGAAAATGACTCTTGATGGTCGGAAAATACAACAGGAGTTGTAGGGTTACAATGTTGGTGCGTTTCGTAGTTCGAACAGAAGAATTGTCAAGTGTATATTGTTTCATACGTTTAAATAGAAGAGGAATGATAGGGCTTTTTGGGTTATCATACCTAACACTTTACATCACGGTTCGTTCATATGAACTGCTATCTATTGGTTTATATTTATCACCGTCCTTTGATAATAATAGTGAGGAATGTTATGTTTTTTAATTTTTTTCAGCTAATTGGATGATTACATTTTTATATCTTATAAAAATAAAACCAAAAAAATATCACCCTTTGATAAATGATCTAAGGTCTGCTATGAATTTTGGAACTTTTGTGTCCTTCAATTTGAAGGAATCAAAAGTTCCGAAAACTTATAGCATACCTCACATCATAACTCTATTCGTCACTAGGGGAGTGACCTAACAAGTTTTATGTTTTTTAATGTAATGTTTTAGAACAATCACCCATACATATGTTTTTTATTTTTTTCCTTCCTAAAAATTTTTTTAAAGAACAATTTTATCAAACTATTGTAAAAATGTAAAAAAAAAAAACACACAAAATCAAACCACATAAGTTTTCTCTTCTTATGTTTAAATGGATAGGAAAGACATATAGAAAAGGAAGTGACAAATTTCACAACCTAATCGTGTTGCAATGATGAATTAGTAAGGTGGTTAATTTGTTTTTCAATTTTTTTTTTTGCCGACGTAGTTCTTGAATTAATCATCTAGTTAGTCAGTTACTCTAAATATCTATATTTTTTTGGCCAAACTCTAAATATCTATATATGGGACCAAGGTTGTCAAATGCATGAGGCTAAGCAAACTCGTGGTAGTAATGTAAACTCGTATCATATACTTGAATCATAAACTCATAAGAGTATATTTTTATCAATCAATAGATATTAATAGTGTATAATTAAATAATTAAAATATAAAAAATGAAAATAATTTGATTTAAATATATTTTAAATCAAAATAATTGAAATTGAATCCATTAACATTAATAATTTATCATACTCAACAATTTTTTTTATAAAATTAATATATAAAGCCACTAAGTATGATCAAATCGAAAAAATTCACACGAGTTTAAGAGCAAGTTAATACGATTTTGTAAGCTAGAAACAAAAAATGGTAAACTTGGTGTGTGAACTCATGAGTTTGACTGAGCTTATAACTATCATGAGTTTGAGGGTGACTCGACACGATTTTGTATAGTAGAAATGTAAAAACGGTAAATTCGGAAAGTCAACTCATGAGTTTAATAACAATGTATGGGACCTTAGAATGTGATTTATATGTGTAAGGAGATTATTAGAGAGTTACTATAACATCCCAAATTTATATTCACCAAATATGTTATAATTATTTGAGCAATATGTTGTAAAATGGTGACTATTCATGAATTTGGAATTTATGAATTTTATAAATATTCATATCCATGAGAAAATGGGCAAAATAATTCAGGAATTAATTTGGGTAATTTAAAGAGCCCAATATTAAGGTCCAAAAATGGTGAAATAATACAGAAAATATTTGGTCCAAAAATTGATGAAAATTGGATAAATAAAAAGAAGGAAAGAAATTAGAATAAAAAAGTAATGGCAAAATCGTAATTTTGCCAAATTAGCACAAAATTAATTATGTTTCGATTAATTGAAGTTAATTTCAATTAATTAAATAAAATAAAGGGAAAAAATATATTTGGAATATTTTGGTCAATTAAATATGAATTTATGAAAAATTTGAGTAAAAAGTGCAATTTTGACCAAAATTGAGACTTTACGTATATACATAACCAGAATAAGTTGTTAAGCCAATTGAGACCAAAGGGAAGGACCCCTAGGAGTCTCCTACATGTAGCAAGAGGATGGAAATATTGGTTTGGCTGAATGAGTATGGTTATATGTACATAAGGATTTATGTACATAAGCTAATTTTTAAAATTTAACAAATAAATTAAATAACATATCATATATTATAATATATCGTCATCTCCTTCCGTCCTCCAGCCCATTTTCCTGTCAAAACAGATCTGAAGTAGAGAGAGAGAGTGTGTGAAATTCTAGAGAGAGAAAGAGAAGAAAACTTGCAAAGGTAAGTGATTCCTTTGGTAAATTAGTTCCTAATGCATATAACTCCGCTCCTAAGCTATTTTTCTATGATCTTAAAGATTGTCAACCTCAATTTTCATTGTGAACAAGGGCTAGGGTTTAACCTCTTTGAGAAAAGCCAGGAGGAAGCGAAGGTAACTCCCAAACCTTCGTATGTTGACTATTCTGGTTGCTGTAGACAATTTAATTGGTGAAATTTTGCCTGATTGTCTTTGTTTGTAAAATATGGAAATGTGTAGGCCTATGGGTTATGCTATTTAAATTTGGTCCAAATGATAGTTCTAACATTATAAAATAGTTGATAGAGTGATTAGGAGTAGAAAAGAACACATCTACAGAGTTAGAATCGAAAAACCCTGATTTTTCTCGGAGTATTCCATAATTTTGGTTAGGGCTATATCTAGGGGTAGGAGTTGGATTTTCAATGATTTGATAGTTCCATTGAGTTTAGGAGGGAAAATTAGGTGGCGTTACAGTTGGTCACTTTTTCAGAAAAGCCTATAAAAGCATAATTACGAAAACACCCCTGAAACCCTTAAAGCGGGGCTGCCAAGGGAAATTTCAACTTTTGGCAGTGAGTTTGGTAATTCTGAGTCCTGAAATGGATTTCTTGGGCAAAAATATATTAGAATTGGCCATGTCAAAATTTCTGGAAAAGTACAATCGGACTGAGTACTGCGGGGCCAGTCCGGGCAAGGTCTTGGAGGCATTTTGGCAAATTTTCACCATAGGCTAATATAACCACAATAAACACTATGGTAGTGCCTAAATGATACACGAATCAGTTTTGACCTAATTCTTGTACATTTAACATTTTAGGACCATGTTAAGCGCCTAAAGCTAGCACGTTTTATGAGGCACACGATATAGGGGTGATAGAGCTTTAAGGTAGGAACATTATCTATCATACATCATGCCATAGTTCATACGAATGTTGGGATGACAATGTTTGTGCTTTTAATCAACATGGTTTGCCTACACGAGGCAGTTAGTGTCGGAAGTGCACTTACACCTGAGGGTTGGTTGAGAATCCAACTAGTGTACAAATAGTGGGGCAAGTGCCCTACTCATGTATACATAGTGATGTGTTATATTATTCATTAACTAGTACATACATGACGCATATCATATTTACTTTTCATATTTTATATGAATGATAGTATGTTTCTACTAGGATTTCTTGGAAACTCACCCTTTTTTCTAAACAAAATACCACAGTGAGTGCTAGCAGCTCGAAAGGCAAGAGTGAAAATATAGGAAAGTGATAGGTACATTTCCCAAGATGAGGATAGTGGTTATATTTAGTTTGTGTTGGGAATATTTTTGGGATATTCTGTACATATTTGTAAATATTAGTGAATTTTGTGCTGTTGGCGCTTGTCTGTAAACAAATACTTTTATCAGTATATTTGTACTTTTCTGTATGTATGTGAAACTTGGTCTCTATTACTCTGTATATATCGAAATGGAAATGGGTGTTGACATTTTTTGTATCAGAGCTAATAAGCGGTTATGGTATTATCAGAATGGTATACTGATAGTTTTGTTCGCATGGTAACAGGACACATGAGCAGTTTAAGTGAGCCCATGACTAGTTTGAGTGTACCATTTGAGGGATCAGAGGCATCGGTGAACCAGAGTCTGCTGGAGTAAAGGATATTAAACGAGCAGTAGTATATAAAGTATTATGGGCTCAATGGCGTACGTATGATGCAGACTGCACAGAAGAGCATGCTAGTACTGCCTGTATATGGCCTAGAGCCACGGCTGACATCCCCAGGAGTGTCATAGGTCAGGCGAGTCTCAGGAAGAGGCTGTGCAGGTGCTGTATGATCTGTAATCAGGCTTGGAGTTGGGATATTACCTCAGGGCAGATATCACAAGGCATTGCAGGAGCATGATACACCCAGAGGCCAATATCTTGCATTCTTGAAAGGTGTAGAGTCCCAATATTGTCTTCAGATACCGTTGGAAGTCACGATGTCGACAAGTATAGGGTTTTTACCATGATTTATTTCTTCCCAAACTCAGCATATTAGAACAAGTGAAGAATCATATCGTTGAGCAGGGTCCAAAAGTGAACTTCTGGACGTTTATGAGGCACATCACCAACCTAGTGCGAAAGTTCATGTACACCTGGTGATGTGGGACCCACATAGTATATTTTGGTGACTGGAAATGACCAACATATATTACTAGAAAAGGGCAGACGGCAGAACCGACAGACAGAAAAAGATTTAGCCAGAGTTGGTATTTTAGAGAGGGTGCAGATAGAGAAATGTAATGTAAAGTGACTAATATGTCATGTACAATAGTTTATAGGTTATCTAATGTTTCTGTTTCTCTATAGCTACTATAAATAGTTGTTGTATGTTATGTATGACATATGTGTGTACCCTGACTTTTATGAAATGATGAAAATGCCCTTGCTCTTATATCAAAATTTATTCTTCTCTATTTTCATTTTGAGTGAATTATAGAGATGGTACAAACAGGAGAAGGTGGTAGAGGTCGAGGTTGAGGATGTAGTAGACATTGTAACAACGAGGAAGGTCTAAGTCCTGACGTTATACAGCAGCAAATACTAGATAGGTTGGTGCAAAAGCAAAATACTATGAATGAAATAAAGAATGAACTTCGGGAGGTACAATGAAGGCAAGATCATCTGGAAGACTGCTTGGACGAGTTGGTCGAAGGAAATAATGAGGAGGGAGTACATGAGGAACCTTTACCAGAGGGTGTTATACCAGAGCCCAAAGTAGACATCCAAACCTGGCTGAGCAGGTTTAGCAAGCAACAACCTCCTGTATTTCTGGGGATGTTTGACCCACAGTTAGCTGAATATTGGTTGTCACGTTGGGACAAGATCTTCACCATGTTGCAATGCCTAGATGAGGTAAAAGCTCTACTAGCCATTTGCAAGCTAAAAAATGATGAGGACTATTGGTGGAGGATTGAAGAGCTCATCTTTAGGGAAAGGAATATTCCTACCACTTGGAGATTATTCCAGGAGAAATTCAATGAAAAATATTTTCCCACATCCATCAAAAGGGAAAAAGAAAAAGAGTTTCTCAGCATTCAACAGCATCATAGTGAAAGCTTTGACGATTATCTATCCCAGTACATTTGTTTATCTCGGTATTCGGCATACCACTAGCTTCACGATAGCGATGAATGGAAAGCTGATATGTTGATTGAGGCACTAATACTAGAGATGAAAGAGAAATTAATTTCACAGCATTCCACTGAGTTTAATAAAGCAGTGGAGGAATGCCGATACATTGAGAAACGCATGTTACAGTTGGTTATTCAAACTGGTAACAAGGGTGCTTCTGGGAGTGGTAGCCCAGCACAGAAGCAAAGAAACAGGGTGGATTTTCTGAAGGGGACGCCAAGAAACCGAATCAGTCTGGGGGCCAAGGAGGGCAGGGCTCCTTTAGAAGCAAGAATTGTTGGTGTTGTTGAAAGCCACTTCACCTTGATGGACCTTGTAGTACGATTACGTTTAGGTCAGACCCAAATAAGCCTCCCACCTGTTATAATTGCAACAAGTCGGGACATATAGCCAAGGATTATCCACAAAAGCAGTAATCGGAGGAGACTAGACCCAGGGTTCCAGGCAAGGTCTACACATTGACACAGGAAGAAGCCATAAAGTCTCTAAAGTTGATTCAAGGTATGATTTCTCTCAACGGTAGTCTAGTGTATGTTATGTATGATTCAGGTGCTAGCCATTTATTCATTGCATATGACTACGAGAGACAGTTACATTTACATGTGTATAAATCCCTATATGATTTAGTTGTGTCTATGCCTATGGGCACTCAAATTTTGATGGTTGATATTTGTCTGAATTGTGAGGTAAATACTGATGAGCATGAATTGCTTGTAGATCTTATCTATTTGCCACTGTAAGGGTTAGAGGTAATTTTGGGGATTGACTGGTTTACAGAGAATGGTGTGTTACTGGATTGTAAATAGAAGAGAATTATATAACTGAATCTACAACCACGAGTTGATACGGAAATCAATCTTAACCTTCTCTCAGCAGCTAAGGTCAAGAGATGTTTATAGAAAGGTTGTTAGGGGTACATGATGTTCTGTTCTGTGTAGTTAGAGGCCAGTGTAGCCTTTGAAAGCATCCCTGTAGCAAATGAGTTCCTTGATGTATTTCTGGAGGATGTCAGTGGATTACCTCTAGATAGGGAAGTAGAGTTCTCAACCGATCTAAGGCCTGGAGTAGGACCAATCTCTAAAACCCCCTATCATATGGCTTCGAGTGAATAGTAGAACTAAAGAAAAAGATTGAGGAGCTACTTGAGAAAGGGTTCATACGACCCAGTGTTTTACCCTGGGGTGCTCCAGTGCTCTTTGTCTAGAAGAAAGACTGAAGCATGCATCTCTATATTGATTAACGAGAGTTAAACAAGGTAACTGTCAAGAACAAGTATCCACTTCCTAAATTTGACGATTTGCTCAATCAGTTATCTAGTTCCTATGTATTCTCGAAAATCCATTTGTAATCAGGATACCACCAGTTAAAGGTAAAAGTAGAAGAAGTATCGAAGACTACTTTCAATAGTAGATATGGCTATTATGAGTTTCTTGTGATGCCATTCGGTCTAACCAATACACCTATTGTGTTCATGGACTACATGTATTGAATTTTTCATCCGTACTTGGACTAGGTCATTATAGTCTTTATCAAGGATATATTGGTATACTCGCAAAGTAACGTTGAACATGAGCAACACCTAAGAATTTTGTTCAACATATTATGGGAGAGGAAACTCTATGCCAAGCTGAGTAAGTGTGAATTTTGGCTTTCAGAGGTAAAGTTTATGGGCCATGTGGCTCACAGCAAGGAGTCTCTATTGATCCTAGCAAGGTGGAAGCAATACTGAGTTGAAAGAGACTAGAGACTGTATTTGAAATATGCAGTTTTCTGGGTCTAGCTGGTTATTATAGAAAATTTATTCAGAATTTCTTCATAATTGCTTTACCTCTGACGAAATTGATGGCAAAAGCTCAACATTTTGTGTAGAATGAGAATTGTGATAAGAGCTTCCTAGAGTTTAAGCAGAGGTTAACTACAGCACCAGTGCTGACGATCCCAAATCCACAGTTTACATATGTTGTATATACAGATGCCAGTGGGCATGGATTAAGATGTGTGTTAATGCAATGTGGCCGAGTGGTGGCATACGCATCTCGTTAGTTGAAACCTCATGAACTGAACTATCCTACTCATGATCTTGAGTTGGCGGCAATTATGATTGCTTTGAAAATCTAGAGACATTATATCTATGGAGCGATTGTAGAGTTATACTACGACCATAAGAGCTTAAAGTACTTGTATGATCAGAAAGGGCTCAATATGAGACAACACAGATAGATGGAGTTGTTGAAAGACTATAATCTAGAAATCAAGTACCATCCTGGAAAGGCTAATATTGTTGTTGATGCATTAAGCCAAAAAATTAGTGCAAGTGGCAGCCATGATGATTTATAAGTAGAAACTTATTGAGGATTTTACAGATTTAAATATGTCTAGTTAGATTTTGTTGAATAGTGGTGTTAGCCAAATATACAATGATCTAAGGGCAACGATTGAAGAAGCCCAACTGCAGGATAGCCAAGCACTATCTATCATAGGTATGATTAATAGGAGTGAAACTCAGGAATATGACTTGTTAACCAGTGGACTAGTCAGGTACAAGAAGCGGATTTATGTTTTACCGCAACCAAAACTAGATGGCAAATCCCAAAGGAGGCACATAAGAGTAAGTATACTTTACATCTAGTAGCTATAAAAATGAACTATGACTTAAACGCCCAATACTAGTGTCCAGGGATGAAAAGAAAGGTGACTGAGTTCGTCGTTCATTGTCTAACATGTCAAAAAGTGAAAGTTGAACATCAACGACTATCAGGGCTCCTGAAAAACCATGAGATTCCTGAGTAGAAGTGAGAAAGCATTACTATGGATTCCATGATAAAGTTACCTTCGGTTAGAAACCATGACGCTATATGGGTGATAGTTGACAGATTCACGAAGACAACTCACTTCCTGCCTATTAGTATTCACTATTCTCCTGACAAGCTAGTAGAAGTCTAAGTTAAGGAGATTGTGAGGTAGAATGGTACTCTAAAGAATATCATCCCTGATCGAGATCCACGGTTTACTTCCAAATTCTGGAAGGCAGCCCATGAAGCTTTGGGTACCAAGCTCTGATTCAGCACAACATATCATTCTCAAACAAATGGGCAAACAGAATGAATTATTCAAACACTTGAGGATATGCTGAGGGCGTGTACCCTTGATTACAAAGGAAGGCGGGACAAATTCCTTCTATTGGCCGAGTTTGCCTACAATAATAGTTACCATTCGAGCATCTAGATGGCTCTATATAAGGCACTCTATGGGAGGCAGTGTCAATCGCCCTTATGCTGGACCAAGTTATCTGAGAGGCAATTATTAAGGCCATATTTTGTTGACCAGACAATGAAACAGATAAAATTGATTAAGCAGAGGTTGCTAGCTTCTCAGAGCCGACATAAGAGTTATGCAGATAAGAGGCGAAAACCTCTGGAATTTGAAGTTGGCGACCACTTGTTTATGAAAGTATCACCGGTTACAGGTATTGGCAAAGTATTGAAAATATGGAAGCTGCAACCAAGGTACATTGGTCCATTTAAGATCTTGGCAAAGATTGGGCTAGTAGCGTACCGCATCGCTTTGCCACTAAATCTGAGCAGGCTACATGATGTTTTCCATGTTTCCCAGTTGAAAAAGTATCAACCTGATCCAGAACCCGTAATAGAGTATGAAGATATGGAAATGCGTGATGATCTAACCTATGAATTACACCCTACTGAATCATCGATCGGCAGGAGAAGTAGCTTAGGAATAAGAGCATTCCATTTAGTAAAATTGTCTGAAAAGGGTTATCGCCCAAAGAGGCTACATGGGAAATAGAGGAAAGTGTAAAGAAACGTTACCCAAAATTTTTGGCTGATAGGTGTAGCGAATTTCGATGACAAAATTTATTTAATAGGGGAAAAATGTAGCACGCCAAATTTCATATTCACCAAATATATTTTAATTATTTTAAAAATTCAATAAAATGGTGAATATTCATGAATTTGGAATTTATGAATTTTATAAATATTCATATTCATGAGAAAATAGGCAAACTAATTAAGGAATTAATTTGGGTTATTTAAAAATCCCAATATTAATGTCGAAAAATGGTGAAATAGTAGAGAAAATATTTGGTTCAAAAATTGATGGAAATTGGCCAAATAAAAAGAAGAAAAGAAATTAGATTAAAAAGGTAATGGCAAAATCGTAATTTTGCCCATTTAACACAAAATTAATTATTTTCTGATTAATTGAAGTTAATTTCAATTGATTAAGGAAAATAAAGGGTAAAAATATATTTAGAATATTTTGGTCAATTAAATATGAATTTATGGAAAATTTGAGCAAAAACTACAATTTTGACCAAAATTGAGACTTTATGTATATATATAACTGGAATAAGTTGTGAAGCCAATTGAGACCAAATGATAGGACCATTAGAAGTCTCCTACATGTAGCAAGAGGAATGATATATTGGTTGGGCTTAATGGGCATGGTTACATGTACCTAAGGATTTATGTACATAAGCTAATTTTTGGAAATTTAACAAAAAAATTAAATAACATATGATATATTATAATATATCATCATCTCCTTCCTTCCTCCAGCCCATTTTAACGTCAAAACAGATCTGAACTAGAGAGCGTGTGTGAAATTCTAAAGAGATAAAGAGAAGAAAAACTTGCAAAGGTAAGTGGTTTCTTCGGTAAATTAATTCCTAACGTATATAACTCCGCTCCTAAGTTATTCTTCTGTGTTCTTAAAGGTTGTGAAGCTCAATTTTCGTTGTGAACAAGGACTAGGGTTCAGCAACTTTGAGAAAAGCCAGGAGAAAGCAAAAGGTAACTCTCAAACCACCGTATATTGACTATTCTGGCTGTTGTAGACAATTTAATCGGTGAAATTTTGCCGGATTGTCTTTGTTTGTAAGATTTGGAAATGTGCAGGCATAGGGGTTATGATTCTAAAATTGGGCCCAAATGGTAGTTCTAACATAATAAAATAGTTGATAAAGTGATTAGGAGTAGAAAAGTATACGTCTGCAGAGTTAGAATCGAAAAACCCCTATTTTCCTTGGAGTATTCCATAATTTCGGTAAGGCCTACATCTAGGGGTAGGAGTTGGATTTTAAATGATTTGATGGTTCTATTGAGGTCAGGAGGAAAAATTAGGTGGGGTTACAATTGGTCACTTTTTCGGAAAAGCCCGAAAAAACATAATTACGAAATGCCCTTGAAATCCTTAAAGCGGGCTGCCAAGGGCAAATTCATCTTTTGTAATTGAATTTGGTAATTCCAAGTTAATAGATTCCTTGGGTGAAAATATGTCAGAATAGGCTATGCCAAAATTTTGGGAAAAGTCCAATCGGACAGGGTACGGCGGGGCGGGGCTGGGCTGGGGTCTTAGGGGCATTTTGGTAAATTTTCACTATAGACTAATGTAACCACAATAAAAACTATGGTAGTAACTAAAATGATACATGAATGTGTTTTAACCTAATTCTTGTACATTTAACCTTTTAGGACTAAGTTCAGTGCCTAAAGTCAACATGTTTTACGAGGTACGTGATATGGGGGTGATAGAGCTTTGAGGTAGAAACATTATCTTTCATACATCATGTCATAGTTCATATGAATGTTGGGATGCCATTGTTTATGCTTTTAATCAACATGGTTTGCCTAGACAAGGTAGTTAGTGCCGGAAGTGTAGTTACACCTAAGGGTCGATTGAGAATCCAACTGGTGTACGAATAGTAGGGCAGGTGCCCTACTCATGTATACATGACGATGTGTTATATTGTTTTTTAACTGGTGCATATATGGCACTTATCATATTTACTTTTCACATTTTATGTGAATGATAGTATATTTCTACTCGGATTGCTTGGAATTTGACCCTTTTTCTAAACAAAATACCACAGGTACAATTTTTGAAAGGCAAGAGCGAAGATATAGGAAAATGACAGGTACGTTTCCCGAGATAAGGACAGTGGTTATATTCAATATTATCTACATTCATTGTTCTTCCTAATAACGCTTAATCATAATTATATTATAAATAGTGAATTATTCTTTTACTTACAAGGCTGGGGGGTAATCATGTAATTAATTGATAATAATAGAATTAATTCTTGAAACATAGAAGACCCAGATTGGTGATTAGAATAAAACTTATATTTTTGCTATAGGATGAAAAGTAAGGAATATTCAATTTCTGTTTTCCCCTTTTTATTTGGTTTGATGAAAACAATATAAGAATGGAAAGATAAAATGAAAATATCTTTAACTAATACTATTCATTATATTATTAATTTCCAATTGTTATTTTTATGTATTTTTTAATAAAAATAGTAAATATTCAGATTAAATTAGAATGAATTATAACCAGAGATATCCACACTTGCCACATCTTTTTTTTTCATTTGGTCAAAAGTATTCCCAAGTCACTTTGAACTTGAAACTAATCTCTTACGAGGCTTAGAGTTTAAATGATTTTCGCCTCTCCTAACAAGTGTACTTCTCAAGAATCAAATTTGTATTCTTCTCTTAATAGGGGTTGAGGCTGCTTACCACCTCAACTAGCAGCTTGTTTGTCGCTTGAGGACAATCATTCTTAGTCTATTTTTTGAACCAAGACATTGTATTAGTCTAGATTAAGTTATAATCATCTACGTGATGAAGAACATCAGCAAATTTCTAAGCGGAATGATCCTTGCACTTTTTTTAAAAACATTATGTAGATAAACTCAAAATAAAGAACTTGCACGCCTTATCTTCTAAACTCAAACCCTTTTTTTCCATGGAAAGCAAACTTAACGGAAGAAAATTATAAATCAACTTTAAACAAACTCATGAGATTAGACTTCACATTTTTTTGAAGTTAAAATATACATAACCCCTAAACTTTTGACTGTGTACAAATAATCTCTTTAACCTTTAAAACTTTATAATAAACCCCCTAAAATCTTAAAATAGATAGGAAAAAAGACAAGAAAATACAATTTGAAATTCAAAATCCCCAATGATTTCATATTAAAATGAGTTGTCAATTGTTATACTCTTGTAGTCAATACCTATACTAGTCTTATAGGCAACAAGACTAATTTGGAATTTTATATGTCATTTATCAGCACACACCTTAAAATTTATGGGTTATTTACATATTAATAAAAGTTTGATGGGTTAAATGCACACAAAAATAAATTTTAAGGGTGTATATAATAAATATATTTGGTGACTATGTGCACAAACTTAAGAACTTGGAGTCATTTATTTGTAAGTTTTAAAAGTTAAGGGGTTATTTATATATGGGTTCAAAGTTCAAAGGAGTTTGTATAATTTAGCTTTTTCCAAAAAAGTGTATTTTAAAGTTAATCTTAGCTGGCAATAACAGACATCACTTGTGAATAGGGATGGAAATAGGCCAGGCCAGGCCAGGCCAGGCTTTGGCTAAATAGGCCTGAGCCTGTAACGGAGGCCTTAAGCCTGAGCCTGAGCATGAGCCTGTATGTAGGCCTTTTTTTAGGCTCAGGCCTAAGCCTTAAAAAGGCCTGACTTGGCCTGAAGCCTTTTTAAAGGCTTACTTATAATGTAGGCCTTTAAAAAAGCCTCATGTTTCAGGCCTTGAAGACCATAAGTAGGCTTTGAGCCTACTAAAGCCTACATCAAAGCCTATATATTTTTAAATGGTAGCCTTTAAATGTTTTTGCCTATGTAAAGACTACCCATGTAATTAAAATTAAAGTGAAACATTATTTTTAACAAAATGTAAAGAGTTGTTTGATGGAATCTAAAATTTTTGTCTCCAAAAAGTGATGCAACACGACAATAAAACAATCTACATACAATGAAAATATTACAATTGAAATTAAAATTGAACAACACAGTAATGCTTGCATAGTTGTATCGAGGCTTCAATATAATCTCCTCCTGTTCAAATGGCTCCTACACAATGAAAGAATTAATTTAAAAAAAATAACCAGTCCAACAATAAGTTTAACCAATATGTAACAAATATAAAAATAAACTAGTATATAATATTATATTAATACCTTTTGTTTTCTCTCCAACCCATATTTGTGGCGAAACCAATCCCCACCATATAAAATAACTTCAACAGATTCTTCATTCAATCTAGCACGATATTCATCAATCACCCTTCCCCCAACACTAAATGTGGATTCTGATGCCATAGTTGAGATAGGGACAACTAATATATCAGATGCTATCTTGGATAAAACTTTAAAATTTGCACTATTATTCTTCCACCACTCTAAGGCACAAAAAGATGAAGAAGAATCAGGAGAAGTAATATAAGGATCATCATCAAGATAAGTTTCCAACTTAGATTTGGTCGAAGGAACTGAGTGCCTTTGAAGAACCATATTCAACATTCGTTGCATTCCATTATTTTTTTGTTGTGTAGTAGTATCTATCAAGGAAGTGGCATCGGCATTCATTTCACCATATGCAAAATATGAGTCTTCTTTACACAACTCTATATACTCAAGATATAAGTCCTCTAATGCCTTTTTCACCTTCTCGATATTTTGCTTAGCCTCATTTTCTGATTTATATATAAAGGGGAAGTTTATCTCAATGGTAGCTAACTTGATTCGCGGATCCAAAACACTTGCAATAGCCATCAACAAGTTGCATTCCCCCCAATATTTATCAAATTTTCCTTTCATAGGTATTGCCATCTCATTCATGAGCAAGTCTGGAGATTCCAATACCTCATCAATCACTTGTTTCACCCTATGAACTTCAGCAAGATATAGGTTAGCAATAAGGTATTCGCTAACTGAGATGACATGAGTGGCATCATTGAAAACTTCCAAGAAACGACAAACATTCTCAATCTTTTCCCAGTGCTCAGGTTCCGGTGCATAAATATAATGAGGCTCTTTTTCATGATAAGCTGAAAAGGCATGCTTGAATTTCATTGCAGTTGTCAACATCAAGAATGTAGAGTTCCATCTTGTAGGACAATCAATAATGAGTTTCCTTTCTTTCAAACCCTTTAACTCTACAACTTCACAAATATTTTAGCCTAGCATCCGAGGCATTTATAAATTTAACATTCTCACGAATATTATGAATAATACCTTTAACGGTGTTAAGGCCATCTTGCACCAACAAATTCAAAATATGCGTAAAAGATCTAACATGAAATAGTTGACCACCTAGCACTAACTTGTTGCTCAATGACAAGTTCTCCTTCAAATTTCTTAAACATGAGTCATTATAACTAGCATTGTCAACAGAAACTGAGAATATTTTATTCTCAATACCCCAAGATCTTAGGCACTTGAAAATAGCATTTGCTATATCTAGTCCTTGTCTAGAAGTAGGTACTTTGACAAAACTTAACACTCTCTTTTGAAGATTCCACGTAGAATCAACAAAATGTCCAGTGAGAGCCATGTATTCAGTGACTTGGTGGCTTGACTTCCACATGTCTGTTGTAATGCTTACCTTCCTCACATTCTTCAATATATCTTTTAAAGCTTTCTTTTCAGCTTCATACAATCTAAGACAGTCACTTCTTATTGTCTTACGACTGACTTTTCTGAAATCTGGATTTGCATATTCAAATGCCCACACTAAAACTTCATCTTCTGTCATGCTAAAAGGGCGATCATGAACCATGATAAAAGTAGCTAGGATTTCTCTCATCTTTTCATTGAAGTATTTGGTACCGAGACCAATAAAAGGGTTTATCCTTAATTCATTTTATGGACAAAATTGTATCGTGGTTTGCCTTTTTTGTTGGGAGACAATCAACTTCCTTTGCAAGAAACTATCTAAATGCCTCTTAAGATGGCTAGTGCTAGCTCCCCTTCCACCAGTACAAAATTTCTCTTTACAATATAAGCACACTGCTTTCTTAACACCATCAGCAAGTACATCTTCTTCAAAATCTTTCCATACCACGAAAGTTTTTAGCCACTTTTTTGTGATCCCAGAATCTTCTTCACCCCTGGTTACTACTATCAGAATCGGCAGGCACAGAGGAAGAATTTTAAAAATTTTCACCGATCCTAATCGAGGATCTATCAACAGCGTTTAAACCAAGTTAGAAGGATTCATACCTTTTATTATCCAGGGTTTTAACGATCTTTAGGAGCCAACACATCATCAAAATGATGATTCTAGCTTCGAGATGCTTGCTTCAATCCATAAATGGATCTTTGAAGCTTGCAAATTTTACTAGTCCTCTGGATGCATAAAACCTTCAGGTTGTGTCATGTACACATACTCAAGCAGCTTTCCATTAAGGAAGGCTGTTTTTACATCCATCTACCATATTTCATAGTAATAATATGCTACAATAGGAATAAGGATTCTGATTGATTTGGCCATTGCAACTGGGGAAAAGGTTTCATCATAGTCTACACCATGTGTTTGAGTGAATCCTTTTGCAACCAGTCATGCCTTGAAGACATTTACATTGCCATCCATGTCAGTTTTCTCCTTGAAAACTCATTTGCACCCGATGGTATTTACACCTTCAGGTGGATCGACTAAGGTCCATACCTGATTGTCGTATATGAATTGCATTTTAGACTTTATGGCATTTAGCCATTTCTTAGAGTTTGGTCCTACTGTGGCTTCCCAATAGGTGGTGGGCTCATTTTGCTCAATAAGCAACACATCACGACCTTCAGTAATCAAAAATCCATATCTTTGAGGCTGCTGCCGTGTCCTATCAAATCTTTGTGGACCTTGTGTTACTTGAGGAGGCTCAACAACTTGTTGTAAGTCTTCTCTAATTTCCATATGTGGTTTTGTACTATCTTGTGACTCTCGAATTTCTTCGAGATGTACCTCATTCCCACTAGTTGTTTTAGAGACAAAATCTCTTTCTAGAAACATACCATTTCAAATAACAAACACTTTGTTATCGGTGGGATTGTAGACATAGTATCCTTTCATTTCTTTAGGATACCCCACGAAAAGGCACTTTATGGATCTGGGCACTAATTTATCAGAGGCTTGTTGCTTAACATATACCTCACATCCCCAAATCTTGAGAAAAAATAAACTTGGTTTCTTTCCAGTCCATATCTCATATAGTGTTTTTTCAATTGCCTTAGATGGAACACGATTTAGTGTGAACGCAGCTGTCTCTAGGGCATGTCCCCAAAAGGATGGTGGAAGATCTATTTGACTCATCATAGATTGAACTATATCTAAAAGTGTTCGATTCCTCCGTTCAGAAATGCCATTCCATTGTGGTGTTCCTGGAGGAGTCAATTGTGAGATTATCGCACAACTCCTAAGATAGTCAATGAATTCTTGGCTCAAATATTCACCTCCTTGATCAGATCGAAGTGCTTTAATTGTTTTACCAAGTTGGTTTTGTACTTCATTTTGGAATATTTTATACTTTTCAAAAGATTCAGATTTATGTTTCATTAGATAGATATAGCCATATCTACTAAAGTCATCTATAAATGTAATGAAGTAGACATAACCTCCTCTGGCAGCTATATTTAATGGTCCACATACACCTCTATGTATGAAGCATAATAATTTAGTGGCCCTCTTACTGTGCCCAGTAAAAGGTGCCTTCATCATTTTTCCTAATAAGCAAGATTTGCATGTATCATATGATTCAAAATCAAATGAGTTTTGAAATGTATTTCTCATTTATATGGCCTAGACACAATGCCATAACTAGGTCAGATTCAAATCATTTGATTTTATCCTCTTAGTAGTTACGTTATAGATATTCCTATTATTAGGATGTTCCAAATTTAATATATAATGACCAACAAGAAAATCACTATTAGTATAAAAAATGTCATTACGATAAATAGAACATTTACCATTCCTAGCAATGGAAGTATAACCTTCCTTATCCAAATAAGAAAGAGAAACAATGTTACTACTTAAAGCAGGAACATAATAGCAATTGTTCAAAACTAACAAAAGCCTACTAGGCATAACTAATTCATAAGTGCCTACGGGTAAAGCAGCAACTCTTGCTCTATTTCCAACTCATAGGTCAACCTTGTCCTTCTTCAGCTTTCTACTGTCCTTTAGACCCTGCACATTTGTACAAATGTGAGAACTATTGTAGTATCTAATACCCATGTAGTGGAAGTAGAAAAATGAATGTCTATGACATAAATACCTGAAGTGATAGCCTCACTATCCTTGTTGTTATTTTTCAGATCTTCCAGGTAGAGTTTGCAATTCCTCTTCCAATGACCGGGTTTATTGCAGAAGTAGTAGACTCCTTCCTTTGGAGGCTTTGCCTTCTTGGGTACAAGCTTGGTTTTAGGCTTGTTTGACTCTTTGGTTTTACCACCTGAGCCATTACCCTTCCATTTCTTTTTCATACCCTTTCCTTTCTGAACCATCAAAACTGTACTGGGCTTTTTCTTAATGCTTTGCTCAGCAATTTTGAGCATCCCATGCAGCTCAGAAATTGATTTCTCCATGTTGTAGTTTATAACAAACTGGTCATAACTCTCTGGGAGTGAGTTGAGGATCAAATCCGTAGCTAACTCCTGGCTCATGGGAAATCCAAGCCTCTCTAGGTGATAAATATAGCCTTTTATCTTTAACACATGAGTATTAACTGATGAACCTTTAGCCATCTTGCAGGAATGTAAGGCCTTTGTGGTCTCATACCTTTCTTGCCTTGCCTGTTGCTGGAACATTTCCTTAAGATGGACAATCATCTCATGAGCCTCCATGAGTTCCAGATCTCTTTGGAGCTCTGGAACCATAGTGGCAAGCATCAAGCAACCTATAACCACAGAGTCATCCTTATGCTTTGTGTAAGCATCTCTCTGAGCTCTTAGAGCATTGGCTGCAGGTTCCTCAGGAATGGGTTGATCTAGGACATAAGCTTTTCTTTCCTGCTTGAGAACAATTCTCAAGTTCTTGAACCAGTCAAAGGAGGCATGTGAAGTTCTGGGTCCCACAGTTAAGTTTGTCACTATTATATATTATATATTCCCATGTACTTAATTAAATGTATGAGCGTACTTGAAAATGACATTTGGAAACTTAGTGACCAATTCCATGAATCAATCAATATAGTTGGCCAAAAAAACAAAAAAGAAAAGAAAAGAAGGGAATCAATCAATACAAGACTAAGTAAATGCCCTTATTATTTTAAAATACCAACCAGTTTTCAGAAATTACATTTTATTCTCTGACAGCTCCCATTGAAATAAGTTTATATCACAAGTGTAAAGCTCTCTCATAATAAATTTTTAATCTTAGGACGAGTCTTTAAAGAGAACAAGCACCAAACTATACTGAACCAACCACCATTGTTTTAAATGTTATTAGTTTAATTTTTATTAATATTAAAGTAAAAAATTATTTTGAACCACATATAAATAACCCCTTAACTTTTAAAATTTAAGTGGTCCAACCAGTCCAGCCCATTAGGTTTGATAGGTTTGACCAATTCCACATTTTTAAACAACAACAACAACAATAACAATAAAGTCTTTATCCCAATAGGAGGGGTCGGTTACATGGATCACACGACGCCATTGTGCTCTGTCGAAAACCAAATTTTTTGGTATATTACTAATCAAAAGGTCTCTCTCTATGACTTCATTAAGCGTACACTTCGGCCTTCCGCGACATTGTTTTAAAGGACTCCATACGGCTTGATCCACCCTCCTCACCGATGCATTCAACGGCCTTCATTGAACATGTCCAAATCACCTCAAACAGCTTTCTACCATTTTTCCTTCAATAGAGGCCACTCCAACTCGTTCACGTATATGATTATTACGAAGCTTTTCTTTTCTTGTATGACCAAACATCCATCTCAACATCCTCATCTCGGCCACCCCCATTTTATGCTCATTTAATCCCTTTAAAGCCCAATACTCGCTACCATAAAGCATTGCTGGTCTTATAGCAGTGTGATAGAACTTCCCTTTTACCTTATTAGGTACTTTTCGATCACAAATAACTCCAGTAGCTTTTCTCCATTTACACCATCCAGCTTGAATTCTGTGATTGACATCACCATCAATTTCACCATCTTGTTGTATAATTGATCCCAAATACTGAAATTTTGTCACTTGCGGAATGACTTGCCCTTCCAATTTAACTTCTACTTCATTTCGACCTTGTCTCTTATCATACTTACAATGCATATATTCAATTTTGCTCATACTCAAATGAAAACCCTTCACTTCCAAAATCCGTCTCCATATCTCAAGTTTAGAATTAATTTCCTCCCTGGATTCAGCCAACAAAACTATATCATCTACAAAAAGCATGCATTTAGGGATCTCCTCTCTTATAGGCTCAGTTAGAACATCTACCACTAGGTTAAACAAACAAGGGCTCAAAGCTGATCCCTGATGTAGGCCAATCCTTATAGGAAAGTCCTTTGTTACACCCCCAGGCATTCTAACATCGGTTATAACCCCCTCATACATGTCCTGAATGGCTTTGATATATGCAAACCGCACCCCCTTCTTTTCCAAGGCTTGTCATAGTATATCTCTTGGCACACGGTCATATGCTTTTTCCAAATCGATGAAAACCATATGCAAATTTCTTCCTTTGCTTCTATACTTCTCCATACATCCCCTTAATAAATAAATTTCTTCTATTGTAGACCTTCCTGGCATGAATCCAAATTGGTTTTCCGTAATTTCAGTCTCCAACCTCAACCGGCGTTCAATCACCTTTTTCCAATAATTTCATTGTATGACTCATAAGCTTAATTCCTGTATAGTTTGCACAATTTTGAATATCCCCTTTATTCTTATAAATAGGAATAAAAGTACTTTTCCTCCACTCATCTGGCATTTTCGTGAATCGTAAAATCTCATTAAATAATTTTGTGAGCCACAAAACACCCTCTTCACCCAAGTATTTCCAAACTTTAATAGGAATCCCATCAAGCCCAACAGCTTTACCATTTTCCATTTTCTTAAGAGCTTCCCTAACCTCGCCAACTCGAATCCTGTGGTAAAATGACAAATTGAGATCACCTTCTCGAGTTGTCAAATCTTCGCAATCACAAGGCCCTCCCCCTCCATAATTGAACAACTTATAAAAGTAGGTTTCCCACTTATTCTTAATATCTCCATCAGTAACCAAAACTTTGCCTTCTTCATCATTTATACACCTCACTTGATCCAAGTCTCTCGATTTTCTCTCCTTGTTCTTTGCAATCTTGTAAATCTTATGCTCTCCCGCCTTTGTTCCTAACTCCTTATAAAACACCTCATATGCTTTATTACGAGCTTCACTTACTGCCTTATTAGTCTCCTTTTTAGCCAAACGATACCTTTCCCAATTTTCCACATTATTACACAAGTGTATTGCTTTAAAACAATCTTTCTTATACTTGACTTTCTCTTGAACAGTCTCATCCACCACCAAGTCTCCTTATCTTGCCGACCAAAACCTTTTGTTTCTCCCAAAATTACGTTAGCAACCTGCTGGACCGTTTTAGACATATTCTCCCACATGATATTAGCCCTTCCTTATAACTCCCACTCACCATCCTCCAAAAGAGTTCTCTTAAAAATATCCCGCTTCTCCCCCTTTAACTGCCACCACCTGATCCTTGGATTTAAAACTTGCCGATGGTTTTGTTTTACACACTTAATATTCACATCAAGGACCAAAACCCTATGTTGTGTTGTCACGCCATCCCCAGGGATCACTTTGCAATTGGTACAAAATCTTCTATCAGAGTTCCTTACCAAAAAGAAGTCAATCTATGTCTTGGCAACTCCACTCTTATATGTTATTAAATGCTCCTCTCTCTTTTTAAAGCAAGTGTTGACAATCTTGAGGTTATATGCAAGGGAGAAATCAATAATAGATTGACCTTCACTATTGAGCACCCCAAATCCAAAACCCCCATGAGCCCTTGCATGAGGTCCTACCTCCTTACCGACATGTCCATTAAGATCACCTCCAATAAAAATCTTTTCGGTTAGTGGGATACTCTGAATTAGCCCCTCCAAATCTTCCCAGAACTTTTCATTAAGATGTGCTTCTGCGCCTACTTGGAGTGCATACGCACTGATAATGTTTATCTATCCTTCCCAACAATCATTTTTAAGGATTCTGTCCTTAACCCTTTTAACTTCCACCACGTTCTTTCTCTATTCACTGTCAGTGATGATACCAACACCATTCCTTCCATTAACCTTTCTTGTATACCAAAGCTTAAAACCATTAATTTCCCGAGACCTTTCTCCCACCCATTTAGTTTATTGAAGGCACAAGACATTAATCTTTCGATCATTGACAAATACCTATTTTGTCATATATTTTCATATTTTATTTGGGGATTTTTTCATGATAATTAAGCTTAAAATGCCTTTCTTAAGATAAAAAGAGCTATTAAGAGTAAATACATTAAATTAGGCTAAAAATGGCAAAATTGTGAAAATAATTGTAATTACTCTTAATCAATGATTTTTGAGAGGATTTGACATTGTTTTAATTGTTTTCATTTGAAAATATTTGAAAATTTGGATTAAATCTGAAAATGGCAATTTGGGTTTGAATTTAAGAAATACCATAAAAGGACTAGAATTTATTACTGCAAAGGACCTGAAATAATGGAATGACTAAAAGGAAACAATTGAAACTCTGCGTTTTTGTGCTGCTAGGTCAGATCTGGAATGAGTTTCAGATTTTAAGGAGAGACCATTAAGACACAGCGGGGACGATGGGAAGAGAGCAGCCGCAACACACAACTTCATCACTTTTGATCATCTCCATCTTCTCATCTTCAACCACTCCGCTGCCCTCTATACTCGCCAGCGACATTCACTCCAATCTCACCATCCTTTCCATTGTCGGCCAGCTCAGAGTTGAAGAGACAGAACAGAACCAGGGGGACGTGAGTGAGATCGAGAGCTGAGAGAGGAGATGAGGGAGCTGAAAGCAGAGAGACTTCCTTGTACTCCCACCGTCATCTCACCATCACTTTCACTCTCCTATCACTGGCGGTATTCTTCTCATAACACCAAAAGCAAAGCCACGAAGACACAGGCATATAATCGGATTTTTACCTGTTCCTTCATATTTACCATCGGTCGTCACCTGCTAGCAATTTCTTCTTCTGTTCTGAACTCACGCAGGCCATGGCTTGCTCTGACGTTGCTGGGTTTAATTTCATATGTGCCTATTCCTCTGTTTGTTCTACTTCTGAATTCAAATCCAGCCCCAATGTTTAATTGATTAAGTGCTGATTTGTCATTTATAATTTGTGATTTTATGGCTGGATGTTTGAATCAGAGTGTGATTATATTTCCTGAAGCTTTTCTCATGAGTGACTAGGTAATTTTGTGCTCTTGGAGATGAATTGGAGATGACTTGAGCTCATATATGCTTCAAAGGGGAGTTCATTTTATCTATAGTTCATTATATTTGTGATTTCTTAGGTTTAAGAATTCATTTATGTAATGAAACTATGATTTTAGTTACGATTTTTATGGATTGAGTTGTTGTGATTTGGAATTTGTAACGAGGATTTGTACTCATCAATATATATGGTTATATATATATGTTTCTCTATGATTTTATTGATTTCTATCTATTTAACATGGTATTGTCGGATTGATTGATTGAAATAGAATTGTAGTTAAACCTAAATGCATTGCTTATTCCATAGTCACTCTCTAAGGGGTTTTAATAATGCTTAAATAAATGGGTTCATGAGTTTAAGCATTAGACTCAATGGTAATTTTGGTTTGGTATATTAGAAAACTTAGAGAAACTCAGTACACTAAGAGGGCTTAATAGCATTTCAAGGGTAGGGGTTCCTCTCTTGTGATGCTAGACTCAATGGTAATTGAGGTTTGGTATATTGAAGCTTAGTGTATTAACTCTCCAAATATCTTAATTGAGCAAGGATAGCCATTGAAAACCATTTCCAAGAGCATCTTTATCACTTACATTTCTAACCAATTTCCATTCCTTCTTCAATTTTATTCCGAAAATCCAAAAATATTAGTTTTAAAAGCATTTTAGTTTAATTGCAATCTAGTTGTTAGATAAAAAGTTAAAAAACCATTTTCAACTCATTTCATGTCAATCATTGCACTTAGTTTCTAGGTAATTAATAAAAGGCTCTTCGAGAGACGATCCGGGATTGCACCCTATATTGCAATCCTTGGTTTAATTTTGAAGAAGGTTACCAAGGAACAAAGCTGACAAGGCTTATGTTCTTCAATCATTCATTACGCCCACCACCTCCAAAGATTTGGCATTCAGAGTCCCAACGTTCCAACTGCCAAATCTGATCTTGCTCTCATGAACTAGCTTCTTTAGCCTCCTCCGTTCAGAAGAGAGTGGTAGCCCTTGCTCATTTAACACTATACCCAGGCGATGATGCAGCGGCCCTTGCTCACTTATCACTGTACTCTAGCCATACAGTGCGTTACTTACAGGCAACGACCTAGCATTAGCACAATTTCTTCATTGATCCATGTTCATAAGAGATTCGACAGGGTTTTACGTTGGCTGTCGAGGCCTAACACAACCCTCCTCCTTTACCCGGGCTTGGGACCGGCTATAACATAGGCGGAGTTCAATTCAAAATTTTTAAATTATAAAAGAATAATTTAATTCATTTTTTTCATTTTATTCAGAATTATATATATATAACCTTGAAATCTTCACTTCTTCCCCTGTTTAGCTTTGATTTGATTTCGATCTAACCCACAAACCTTTGACCTAGTACATCAACTAGTTTAGTGGTTGGTCCATGTTTAATAACCTGCCAATAATAGAAATTCTAAAATTTTAGAATTTGTCAAATCTTGCAAAATATCATTGCCGCCCCTCAGTTAAATTTTTCAAAATTTTGCCCATAAAAAATTTGCAATTTGAAATTTCATTTTCACCCCACAAGGTTGATCCTAGTTTGCCAAATAAAATTTGTCAAAATTCTGTTTACCTGAAGAAACTTCAATTAAGCCCCATCTTTTGAACATTCTTAGCAAGTTGGGAACATGTGGCCGAATCTAGTCGGGAGAATTGCTAAGAAGATTGACATCGAATGAAGGTCAGAGTCAAATCTTGCGTGCCCAAGAACCCTAAAATTTATGGATATGATAGAAAGAAGAAAGGCAATGGTGGATGATCTCATGGATTTCCAATGGAATGGATGGTGTGATCCAAATTTCTCTTTTAAATGTTATATCTTCTATAGTAATGCCTGACCTGCTTACTGTTAATTTGTTTGGCAAGTTGTATATTTTGACTTTAATATTATCTGCACTTATATCACTACTTACTAAACTCGAGGATAATATTGGTTCAAGCTCACTTAGAGTCAATTCTATCAGGATGTAGGATGAGTGGGAATGCTGTGTCAATATGTATCTCCTAAAAGTTGATTTACCTCTCATTTTGTTAGAGGATTCTTCTTTTTCATAGATCATTATGGCACCCGGGAATATCTCACTCAGCTACAGCAAGATTTCATGGAATGCAATGTTTGTTTCCAGGGTATATCCGTTCCACAGAATGGTTTGGAAGAATTGGATTTTTGTGTGTTTTTTTATGGTTGAGCTAAAAGAATTGGATCATGTTAAACTTGTCTGCTTAATAGCACCAAAATTTGATCGTTTGAGTTACTGGCGTGATATGGTTTCTTGGAATGCTAAGTTGTGACCAGCTATGCTCATACCATCCATGCTAAGCTTAACAAAGTATACTTTTAGAGATGTAGTGGAGACAAAACCAACTAAATAAAATTGTAGATTTCATTCTCTTGAGTAATGCTTTTGTGGTTTTAAAGGGGATTTTAGATATGCGACCCTTTGGCATTTGCATAATATTTGGGTGTTGTCACAACTATGGAGGAGGAAGGCACCCCAACCAGATCACTTGACGAATCAGGCACAGATTTCATTGTAAATTCAAATGTGGCGGAACACATGAAATATTAAATGCAACCAAATAAATGATCATGTAACAGTATGACTGTTGTAATATTAATTATGTGGAAAATGCCATTTTAAATCCTTGTCACCGGCGGATCAGGAAAATGACTTTGATTTACAGTTTAAACATGAGTTCTAATTTGTACTTTCCTGATTCCTCTCCTTACTTCTACAATGATATAACAGTCTACCCACGAGGACAGCGACTTTAAAGGTTAGAATACATTATGGAAACTAAAAATGTATGAAGGAATGGTGAATGTAATAAGTCACGAATCCTAATGAATTAACTTTGTTAGTCAATAGGTTGAGGAACATGTTTTACAGAGTTGATTCGAGTTATGCCCAAGGACACTGTCCTTAAAAGCTATTTCGCAACTATCAGTAGATAATTAAGAAGTGTCACTCCCTAGGATTAAATGAACCCTTCCTACAAAGACGGGATGAGCAGAACTACGGAAGATAATAGAACTCAGTAAGGTAAAACACAAGAAGACGAAAGAGAAGTTGCTTGAAAGCTCAAAGCCGGATCCTCAAAGCTTTGGTCTCATGCCCTTTTATAGGCCACGGATCATCATAACATTGGGCATACTTAAATCTTTTAATGACAATTAACTCATCAGTTAATGTACTGAAATACAATTATATGAGCGGTTACATAGCCATTAACACACTTAATGATGATTAAAGATGTCGGTTAAAAACATTGAAAGCTCATAATAATTATCAGAGTGACGGATTGATTAGATGGATATATTTCCTATAAAGAGTGCCCAGTACCATGTTTAACTCACATACGAGGAAGGGGAAAATTGCTGGATTTCAACTATTTTTCCGGTGGCTTGTTGCTGTGTGAGTAAGCCTATTCCTCCTTTTGGCCCATTTATTACTGGCCCAAGATCACTTATTATTACTCACTTATTATTACTTGAACCCCACGATCCCATACAATGTAGGACTCTTCTTTTGACACACCCACACACATCACTTACAAAAAATGGTTCCCGACATGCTCACCAACATCGCAACACATGGGTCACTAAGTCTTGTTTCCAATGATAATAAGATCCCTATTTCTACTATTCCTTACGATAATATTTCTACTATACCTTGAATTTTAGTCTTTGGCACCATTTTATAAGACATTTTGATGGCGGAATTACGAATACCAATATACCGATAATAAAGCTATTAAATCCAACTTGAAATCTTAATTTCTCAAAACTAAAAAAAAGTAGATAAGGGAGAGAGCAAATATATATTTAAGGAGTGTAAATATTGACGGATAATTTTGGAATAAGATTTATTAATGAATCATTATTTTCTGTAAAACACATCTTATATTATAAAACAGCAAACACTCGAGAAAAATATCCTATAAATTGGGGCAAAAGCAGAAGTACTTCTATTTCAAGAGAATAAAGAATATTAAAAAAAATCTGTTAAAAAACATAATAAACATCTGATGTTATTTGAATAAAAATACCATTGCTTAATAAAGAAAGAAATAGTATTTGAGATTATATGAATCATAATTAATGTTATTAACAGTGTAAATTATACAAAAATAATTAAAAGTTACAAATTTAAGTGATTTTTTTAAAAAAAATAAAACATCAATATCATTTATATATACAGACATGCTAGTGCGCACACACTCCCTTTGGAACTTATTATAATGAACTTCTAAAAGATATGAATTCTCCTTATTATAAGTTACAAGATGCGTGTGAGCAGTGTGTGATTTCCAGCTTTCCATCCTACTAAAAATAGTCATTAACTATGAGGGAGAATATAATACAGACGTGAAGTTTTTTTATTTAAATGCGAATAAAATTGCAAAATTAATTCTATTTTCACAACGAAGTTAATGATTTGACCACATCTTCTTAATTCGGGTGTAGTAGTTACATGAAGATACCTTATAATAGGGAGAGGTAGAAGTAATTTGAGACAGGCTGAATTTTGCAGCTGAATGTTGTTTCTATTTATAATCTTGTATTGTGATCGATCGGTGAATCATAATTGCATCGTTTTTTTATTTTTGTTTTTTGTTTTGCAACGAATTCATCGAATCTTACGTGTAGACGCATCTCTTCACAGTTGACGTGTATTGTTAATCGTTTTTCAGCTTTCTGCTTCCTCTTCCTCTATATATATATATGATTCATTCCCATCCCACCCATAACATAAAATACTACAAAAAAAAAATGAGGTCCTCAAATCTCAATCTCTTAGCCATTTTCTTCATCATCTCAACCTTGTCTTGCATTTGCCTAGCCCGAACCACTCCTCAAGACTTCCTTCGAGTTCACAATGAAGCTTGAGCCCAGGTTGGTGTGGGACCTCTCTCCTGGAATAGCACCCTCGCCTCCTATGCCAAGAAGTACGCTAACATGAGGAGCCATGACTGCAAACTCGAGCATTCGGATGGCCCATTTGGCGAGAACATTGCCGAGGGCTACAAAGACATGAAGGGCTCTGATGCCGTCAAGTTATGGCTCACCGAGAAGCCAAACTATGATTATGATTCCAATACTTGCGTCAATGATGAGTGCCTTCACTATACTCAGATCGTCTGGCGAGATTCTCATCATCTTGGGTGTGCTAGGGCTAAGTGTCCCAATGACGGGGTGTTCGTTATTTGCAGCGAGGCAACGTTATTGGCCAAAGGCCATATTGATTGGAACACACACACACACTGAAAGAACATGCTCATTGTCTGTAATTTGGACAACTTCTATATTTATATTTTATAGTATATTTCATACTTTCCCCTCAGCTTAATTGTTGGAGAATTAAATTTAAATCATGCCATATTAGGTGTGATTATTCAATGATGAGGTGTGCTGATAAATGGTAACTTATAATTAGCAAAAATATTCTGAAGTTTCGTTTTGCTCTTGAGAATTTATAAAAAGAATGGAATCTGATGATTACTCATTCGCCCATAGCTTAATATAAAAACTAGTTATCCTATTTGCAAAGATAATACGAAAATTTTTATGTTAATTATGTATTTGAAAAAAAAATATGTGCTGATTTTCATAAAATACTATTTTTCATCATTATCATACGAGGTAACTTTCCGTTTATGGAATCCCCTTTACTGTATATGTGCAATCAGAAGGATAGTTTAAGAAAAAAAATTAAATTTGAGAAACAATGTGGATTATATTAAAGTCTTGCATTTTGGAATTAGGATCAAAGTAAATCCTTACCTAGCTCCAATATATTTAGGACTAGAGAGTACTATCACCCTATACTTCAGATGATTATAATATCGCTAACAAGAAAATATCTTAAACTATTCATTATCAATTTTCAATTGTTACTTTTTTGTATTTATTAAACAAAAATAACAAATGTTCAATTTTAATTTATTTAATGTTTTAAAAAAATATTTAAATTTATTTAAGAGATTTTGTGTGTATATGTGGATGGGGCAAAAGGAAGATCCCCTTAATTTATTGGATATGTATAGATTCAAATTAGGTGTGATCTTTATTCATTAAGTTAATTAATCACACGTTTGAGATTAGGGGTTAATTTTATTAGCAATTCATGTGTTATGAAATGAGTTAATTAAAAAGTCCACAATTATTAAGGGAGCACTTTTTAAAATTAGAAAAAGGCTAAATTATACAAAACTCTCATGAACTTTGAATCAGTTGCATATGACCTCCATGATGTTTCAAAGTTTAAATTTAACCTCCCTAGTTGTTAACTCTTAGAAATTGATAATATTCCAGCACATTTTCTTCTTCTTTTAAACATTTTGGATCCAAATTGTGCATAGAAAGAGTTTATTGAAGAAAATGAGCAATTCAAAGTATCAAGCCAAAGTTAAAGAAATTCTTGGATATAAATCATATGATTTGTGCCTCATCAAAAGAAATGAAGAACTTATAAATTCTCTTTGTTTTGTAGGAGGATATAGAGACAGTATTGGAGCTAGGAAAGGGCCACTGAAATCAAGGAGATGTCAAAGAACCATATAAATTGGAAAGAGAACAACTGTATTGGATGCTTCAGCAACTAACATCGTTGCCAAGGAGAACAAGGAACCTAAAGAAAGTCAGAGTTTATGTGACATTTTCCCCAGCATCGAACATAGTCACCGAGGCAACTGAGGAAAATCAAAGTTTCTGTGGCACATGCATCGGCGACTAACATGGTTGCTGAGGCAACTAGGCAAAAAAATAGTTACTGTGTCAGTTGCCTAGGTGACTAACATGGTGGCCGAGACAAATGAGGAAAAAGTACAGTTGTGTGTTTTGAAAATTGACACATTAGAAGGTAATAAAACCTAGGGAAACATGTCGCAAGAGACCACTCTGCACTCTAAAAACTGGAAGCATGAAAGGGGAGAGCTTGGGAAGGAGTTCTTGGCAAGTTTGGAGCCTTGAGTGGCGATTCTAAAAGACTTCTTGGAGTTTTCACTTTGGTTTAATCACTCTTCCTCTCTTTTCTTGTTATTTAGCTATGGATTCAGTTTTATTATATGGATTTTCTATACCAAAGACTATGAGTAGCTGAGTATTTCTTCTTCTAGGGTTTTTTTGAACTTTTGTATGGATTAAGAATTTAATATTCCTCTCTTTTGGTAGATAATGATATATGTGTGTTGATTTTATCCTTTGCTTAATGCTTCTAAGTGATTGGTCACCATTTAGATTGATTTGTTCACTTGGGTTTGACTTAAGAAAGCTAATATAGGTGTAGAACTTGATTAAAATCATGCTTGACTTGAAGTTTAATTTACTTGATGAATAGATGATTTGTTGGTAAAATATAAATGTATGTACTAACCTTGCATTGCTACATTAAGGATGTAGCAAGAAATTGTGCATTTTAATTTGACTTGAGAGAACTTGTCAAGTGCATTTGAACCTTAGACTAACACATATATGCATTGAGATACTAGTAGATAGGAAGTTAATCAAGTTTTATGAAGTACAAAGAGGACAAAGAATCATAGGCTTCATTTAATCCTTGATGTTAAATAATCATTTGCCTTTATCATTTTCTAGTCTTACAAGTAGTTTTCAAAAATTCTATTTCCACATCAAAATTTGGTTTGGCTTTAATTGAATTCACTAAGTCTCTTGTTTGACCATTTTGTTAGTAAAATCTCCATGGGAACGATATCTACTTATTATTTTATTACATGGCGCAAGCCATGCCCTTGTGGTGCGAACACTGATCTTTTGTCCTTTTGTTATGAACTCTTTATTGATAACTTACCGTTATCTTTTTAATAGAAATTGCCACATCATAATTAGTAGAAGACACCTTGCATCTTATGTAACATCCCATGTGGTATCCTATGTAAGCTAATAAATTTATAATAATTATAAGATTTTTTCGTAAGAGTTAAAAATGTAATTTTTTATCAATAAACAAGCCTTCATTCTCATTGCCTACTCAACCTTTCAAGTTCCAGCCTTCAATTCCTAGAAACACCCTGGTGCAAAGCTTCCACTCCCTAGTGTGCGTTTGCGTGTGTGTGTGTGTGTGTGTGTGTGGTTTTTTTTTTTTTATGTGCTGCCAAGATCACGTCTACTTCATGATCAAGGCTGTGGCCATGGCCAGGGCCAAAGCCAGTAGGATCATTGGATTGTACAAAATTCCATAAGTCGCTTGCTGTAGAATGTATCATCTAAAGGATCAGAAAAATTTGAAGCAATCCGACAACTATTGGGATGATGATTAGTCTAAAAATGATGGCACATTGGGGAATAATGAGAGTCTAAAGAGTAGCCATTGCACAGTGGTAATTAGAGAACTTAGTTTGTTGGCTGATGAAGTTTCTTCACTTCGACCACGAAACAAAGAAGAAGATTGGAAGCTTTATTCACTTTGATCATCTGCGCCGCAATGGTGTTTCTGGGTTGAAGGCTGAAAGGGAGAGCAGACAATCAGAATAAGGGGTATTTTTTATTGATAAAATAACATTTTAACCCTTGTGTAAAAATGTTATAATTACTAGTATGAATTTATTAGCTTGCATATGATGCCATGTGGGATGTTACATAAGATGTGATGTGTCTTCTATTAATACGATGTAGCGATCTCAGTTAAAAAGGTAAAGTACAGTTGGTTAACAATAAGAGGTTCATAATAAAATGACAAAAGATCAAGGAGGTTATACGCAACAGTCCCAAAGTTCAGGGAAGTTTTGTATAATTTATCCTAAGAAAAAATAATAATATAAAGTTGAAGTATTAATCAACAAACTATGACATAAAATTGTATTATAGGCTCAAATTGTAAGCTCGTAAGAGTTTACTTGTTTCAATGAATAATTATTGATAGTGTATAATTAAATAATTTAAATCTAAAAATTAAAAAAAATTGATATAAATATATTTCAAATTTGAATAATTGAAATTCAATCCATTAACATTCATAATTTATCATAATCAACAAATTTTTTTTTATAAAATTCATATATAAAGACGTTGGGAATGATCCAATAAAAAATGTTTGTGTAATTTTAAGAGAAAGCTAACATGCCGGTTTCGTAAGTTAGAAACATAGAAATGGTAAACTCAGTATGTGAATCCATGAGTTTGACCGAGTTTACAATTAGCACGAGTTTAAATGCGACTCAACACAATTTTGTAAGTTAGAAATATAAAAAGGGTAAACTTGGAGAGCCAACTCGCAACTTTGAAAACAATGATTCTAGTGGAAGTTGTTTTGGCCGCTAAAGCATGATGTTTACAGCTTTAGGAGAGCTAACAAGGTTCAAATCTAGCCCAACTAGATAACTATATAAGAAATAAATGTGAATTATTTCAAATTCAATTATAATGATTTGTAATTGGAGATATGTATCCACACTTGTAACATCTATAAGATGAATAGAATCCTTACCAAATTTGTCAACGTTGTTTGTTTTCCTTTGTACAGAATCAAAATTATTTTGGAACTATTATTCAATTACCAGATCAATGAGAATCATTCAATAAAAGGGGGGGATCAATCAAACAATAATTGATCCATATTTTGAAAACCAAGACAATGCATTAATATAATCCAGTTTAAGTAATCATCCGGGAACTTCAAAAACAATTAAAGTAAAATAAATAAACTCTAATTAAGGAACCTGCACGCCTTATCTTCAAATAATAAGGCATCTTTTTCAATCAAAAGCAAAATTAACGGAAGAAAATTAGGAATCAACTTTAAACAATCCATGACATTAGGTTTCACTTTTTTTTAAAGGACAAATTATACATAAACCCCAAATGGAACTGGTTGAAACTTTATAATGAACATCCTAAGCATTCTCATACGATTAATTTTGTATGTCACTTATCTGCACACAGTTTAAAGTTTAGGGAGTAATCTACATAGCAATCAAAAATTTGAGGCGTTTTCACACACACAAATGAAGTTTAAGGTGGTATATAATTGATATTTAGGGGTTATCCGCACAAACTAGAAAGCTTAGAGAGGTTTATTATTAAGTTTTAATGATTAAGAGAATTATTTGTACATGATCCAAAGTTCATGCGAGTTTTTTGTAATTTAGTGTTTTTTAAATTAATATATATAAAAAATAATCTTCGCTTGCAAAATCTGGAGGCCGGTCACTCGTGAAATCTGATTCCTAATTTATAAGGAGGCATGTGAAGGACGGTGTCCCACAGTTTATTTTGTCAATATCAAGTTATATATTGTATATTCACATGCACTTAATTAATTAAATGTATGATAATACTTGAGAACGACATTTGAAACCTCTTAGTGACCAATTCCGTGAATCAATCAAGAGTCAAGACTAATTAAGCAAATACCGTTATTCTTTTTTTAAAAAAATACAAACCAGTTTTCAGAAATCACATTTGGCTTAGACTTATCTACATCGAACCAAGTTATTAATTATAGAGCAGAATACATTGACTACCCCTCTGTTTTACCTAAATTACACAAACTTTCCATCTATTTTGAAAACGCATATAGACTTCACGCATATAGACTTCCCTTGAAATTAAAATGTAAGTTACAAAAACCTCCCTTATATATTTGATATTACATTTCCATCCACCCAACCATTAGTTGACCGTTAAGTTTGACTATTAAACATTTACTTTGACCAAAATATCCCTTTTTCAACAAATGAATAAACATTTATATTTTCCTAAAAATAAATTTTTATATAAAAAAGTAATTTTAATACATGTATGTTCAAATTTCCAATATATTATTGTATCAAAAAAGTTTCCAATATATTATAAAAAATTTTTAATTTTATTATATTATAAAATTTTAAATTTTAAATTTTTATATTATTTATTGAAACTTATTTATTTAGTATTCTTTTAAATGACTAAAATATATGCCTTTCAAATGAAAGGCAAAAAGAAAAAGAAAGAAATATGCTTTATTCATAATATGTTATTAATAATGTAAATTTGATACAGTATATGACTTAGATTAATTTTAAATTTTAATTTTTTAAATAAATTTTTTGCACAAATATTTATAAACATTTTTATTTTAGTATGCATATATTAATAGGATTAATCATATTTTTCATTAAGTTTTCTATGTCTAAATTTTTTGCACAAACATTTATAAATATTTTTATTTTAGTATGCATATATTAATAGGATTAATCATATTTTTCATTAAGTTTTCTATGTCTACATTAATTAAATTAATTTAGTATTTATCTTAATATGAAAAAAATTTAACATATAACTATTTACAAAAGTAAAAAAAAAGTCAAGATGAAGAAAGAAAAACTCTTAAATTACTTAAAAAATTTAGTCAAAATTAGAAAATTTGTAACATTGAAGGATATAAATTAGTAAATAAAATTTATATTAAAATAAATTTTAATTAAAAAATAAAAATCCTTAACGGAGTTAACAGTTTTGACTTAAATGTATGTTTTCAAAATAGATGGGAGGTCCGTCTAATATTTTACACTTTTAATTCCTTGTTATTCATAAAACTAAACTCTTATCAGTTAACCTCTTTGTTACAAGTTAGCTTAAATTTGTGAGGTTAACAACCTTAATTACCATTCCACTCCTTTTTTTTTTTTTGGCTAACAATATCACTCCACTCTATATTACTTAATAAGACATATTTGAAAATGTTTCTATGGTCCTAAATATAAGTCTCTTTACAAAAAGTCAACAACATTAGATTCTATTCCACAAATGCCCTTATTGATTTCATTGTATAAGGAGATTATGTTAAAAAGAAATTCAAAGTAATTAAGATACATTTAACCTTTTTTTGGTGAACTAACACATTTAATTTTAATAAGAGGTAATATGAGAAATTAGCAGTAACAATTTCTCACCATTGTAATCATACAAACTACTGTTAACTATTTATTTTAATAATTTTCGTGTGAAGTTGTTAAAAGTAGCTCTTAAATAACGAAGTGGAGTGCTATATATTTATTTCGAAACAAAGGCTGGTTAAGATTTTGCAGCGGATTTTTTTTTTTTTTTTTTTTTTGATTTCCAGTCATTAATTCATTCTCGATCTCACTGACAGACGCACCCCTTCATAGCTATCTTGTTCGTCGTTTTTCTGCTGAATTTTGATTTTTTGTGGTCATAGAATCTTGTGATTTGGAAACAGAACAAGAGGCTTTCCCTAACTGACAGAAAATGTCCACCCAAAAGATCTATGTATATTTATATGAATAAACCTCTTGTTCTCCATCCTCTTCCTATTTAATAAATGCTCCAAAATTAACCCATGTCCATCATTCCCAAGACATAAAATTTAAAAACAATGAGGTCCTCAAATCTCCATCTCTTAAAGAGTGAAATATTGAGGGATAATTTTGGAATAAGTTTTATTAATGAATCATTGTTTTTGTCAATATATCATGAAACATCAAACATTCGGGAAAAACATTTTATAAAATGGGACAAAGGAGGGAGTACTTCTTTTTCACAAGAAGAAAGAATATTAAAAGAAAGTTAAAAGGATAATAAAATTTTGGTGTTATATGATTAAAATACCCTTAATTAATAAGGAATGAAGGAGTATATGATATTATTTGAATTATATTTAATGTTATTAACAGAGTAAAATTATACAAAAGTAATTAATTAATACTTCTTAAAATTTTAGGTGACAAATATTTAAAATAAAAACACTTCAATGTCATTTATACACTCCCTTTGGTCGTCCTTATTAAAATGCACCTTCTATAAGAGATGAATTATCCTTATTATTATAAGTCAATTGACTAGGTATTAATTAATTTTTTCCCCAATATTACAGCTATTTAAAATCATTAACTATGAGAGAATATAATACAAATATGAAAATTTATTATTTAATTAATTATATTGGGAAATTAATTCTATTTGTGGGAGAAGTAGATGATTCGATCGCCTCTTCTATACTCAAGGGTTGAAATTATATAGACACCCCCTGTACTACTTTTGGGCCTTGATAGAAAATTTCATCTGTATTATAAATTGCACTACAAATGGCTGGATGTTCGTTATTTGCAGCTATGATCCACCTGGGAACATTATTGGCCAAAAATCATATTGATTCGAATATTGAGCACTAAAATGTCATTTATATATTTAATTTTAATTTAATTATAGATACACACACACACACGCGTGTGTGTGTGTCTATATATATGTATATATTGCCCTTTGTGTGTGTGTCTCTATATATATGTATATATTGCCCTCAGTCATGTTATTTGTCTAGTAAGTCATGCTGTTATAGGTGTGATTCAACCATGAGAGGTGTATTGATGATTGATAATTACTGAAGAAAAGGGTTGAGTTTAAATTTTGTCTTTACAAAATTCGTTGGGTAGAAAAAACATTGGCAGAGGTTACCTTATAACACATGATTGCAACAATGGTCTAATGAGAGAGATGTGGGTCCTACCTAACAAATAATGTGCCTATCTTTGTCGTATTGTCGTATTGATGTGAAAAACAAATAATCAACTCTTTTATTTATTTTTTCATATTTATCAGTTCCCCAAAATTACCCCTATTAATAGTTCCCTAACAATATTAGAAATCGAATTCAAATAGTTACAAAATATTTGTTATATAGTAATGAATTTTAGTGAGATCAAATCACATCACAATTAATTAATTTATATAACTTTTTAATCTACCCAAATTATTTTAAATAACTCTCACATCAAGTACAATGTGATTTTTTTCATGGGATATTGGTGTAGGAATTCACTTTGTACAGTTTCTACTTTAATTTTTCCGCTAAGGTTTTGTAATTACTTTGTCTAATATAAATTTCACACAAAAATTATGCGACGGTCATTTATATTATTATCTAATGCATTTAAATTATTAGTTCCAGAATATTCCTTAAAAAAGTTGAACTAAGTTTATTATTTTCTCGTGGTGTCCATTACCAACAGCATGTCTATATTAAGAAGAATTGGTGCCTGTGTGTTGCATGAAGAAGTTTTTATCTGTGTGATGCCTCAATTAAGTTATATGAAGTCGGCTATATGTGTGGGCACTTGTATGTGCCTTTTCTTTATTTTGCTCACTCATATTTTTCTAAAAGCATAAGATGTTATTAGAGAAAGTGTTGGCAAAAAAAAAAAAAAAGTTAAGAGAGAAAGTGAATTTCATAAAGACTTTGAAATTCTTTAAATTTAAATTAATATTTTTGCATTCAAGTTCAAAACTCCTATAATGAATCACAATGCAAAAAAGTAATCCAAACAAAGTAGAATCAAATTAGGAATATAAAAAAATAAATTATATTTATTAATTAATGGATCCAACTGAATCGCCCTCGTACTTATTATCACGTTGAATCTTCTAGTATTTATTATGTTTTTTGGAAAAAAAATTAGAAAACAATTATCAGTAAATTGTTTTTCTTGATTAATATGGGGATAAAAAAGTACATTAATGTGATGGAATCTTTAACTGCTTGATCCTAACACCCTCACCTTCGATATTCTCGTGGTTAAGAAATGTGAGCATATTAATTTATCAAATAAAACAAGATTTTTTTGTTGCTACACCTTGGCAAGGGGCAAAGCAATTTTTGTTAAAGAAATACATATTTCTTGACATATTACGAATAAATTGACGTTTTATGATGAACGTAAGAAAAATTCAAACTAGATATTGATCCCCTGTCTTAAAAAAATAAATAAAATCACAAGCTATTCACCATCAATCTTAATATTAATATAAAATGTAAATAATATTTAAAAACTCCTTGATACATATAATTAATAATAACAATAAAAATTATATAAGTAAACAATATTGTTTTCCAAAGTATGCGTCAAGACTCAAGAAATTAAAATCATGAACGCACTATAAACTCACATGAGGAAAGACAATTTTTAATAGTTATATTAATTTAAAACAATTCTTGTAAAAAATTAATTTAAAACAAAATTGAAGACATTTTTCGAAACAAAAATCAAAGTCCCTCGCAACCTTTCAATGAGCATTAAAAATAGTAAAATTTGATTATACGAATTATATAATACATATTTGGTAAAAAAAAAATTACATAGTACATGTCTCGCACAACATGCCAAACAAACACTAACGACATATATTATTAAAATATACATTGAAATAAAATCTATTGACGAAATCAAACAGGTCCACGGGTCACTAGTGCCAAGTAAGTAATAAGCATACAAGGATGTGCATGTGATATCTTGCCGCCTTCATATTAAATACAGACACAACATGTCACAATCTCGTTGTTTCTGTCCTTGTCATTACATAATATTCTTTTTATTTGATGAATGGTGTTCCTAAGCCCCTTTAACTTGAGATTAGTCCGTTTTGATACAAAAGGTTTTTACTTCTCTCAACAAGTGCACTTTTCATAATTCAAACTACTTATGTTCTCTTTACAGGGGTGAGGCCTTTTACCATTTTAACTAATAATTTATTGATTAAATAGTATTAACCCTAAAACCTAAACCCTAAACCATTTTACATAAAATTAAAAATTAATTATATTATTTCTAACTATTTTAAATCAAGTCAGGTAAAATTATAAACCTATGATAATCTTGCCCAATGAAATTTTAACATAATTACATATTTAGAACTGGAATATAAAATTATTCGTTAAACTAACACAACCCTTCCACGAATATATAATGATTATTTAATATTTATATACGTTTGTTTGTGTATGGAGCAAAAAGAATAATATGAGAAAGTAATTATTTTTTTAATACATATACATACACACACTCATACATTTACTTTTCAAATCATGACACCAAGATCATATCAGGGATGTGTACGTGTTCGTTTTATTTGTTGATTCTGATCGTTTAAAATGGACTCCACTATATATTAATGAAGATGAGAACTCAATAGTTTTTAAGATTAGTCATTACTTATTAACAGGTTTGATAAGAGACAACTAGTGACGGACATACATGACTAAACATGACAAACTATTATTTTAATTTTTAGAGGTTAAATCACGCCAAATTTTCCTAAATTTTGGATCATATACAAATAACTCATTAACCTTTAAAACTTAATAATAAACATGTTTTAGCTTTCAAGTATGTACGTACATAACTCCAACTATCAGTTATATATTCTCGTATGTTTATTTTTATGTACATATAAACTTTATTAAGCTGTGTGAATAAGTGCTGTAGAAAAGTATGAAAATTACTTGTATAAATTAAATGTAAGAGTTTATAAGTTTATTGTCAAGTTTTTTTCTATTATTATCCAGTGTTCGGTTTAAGGTTCGTGGCTGCCTCTTTCAACACTATTGTCTCCTCTGAGAGTCTAACTCAAGACACAGAAAGATCTAGTGGGCTTTATATAGCTAGACCAACTCTATGTTGGTACCTCATTGTAAAGTTTTAAAAGTTTAGGAGATGAGGTTTTCTATACATGATTCAAGAATGGCACCTTTTCACGTTGGTTTTATCACTAAACAATAATTGGTGCCTGTCCATTGCATGAAAAAGCTCATATCTATGTGATGTCTTAATTAGGTTATATGATGTCGGCTACAGGTTTGAGCACTTATGTAAAACTATTTTTATTTTGCTCATTCATAGTTATGGATTAATGGATCCAAATTGAATCCCCTGGTACTTATTATGATATTTAGCAAAAAAGTATATAATTTTAAATTATGGCAACTCCTTAATTTATGGAGAAAAAACAAAATTCAATTATGAAACAATATAAAACAGAAATTTGAAAATAATCATCAATAAATTATTTAATTTATTGAAAACAAAACAACTATACTTAACTGGATTAACAGTGTTACTTAAAAATAAAATGAAACTTAACGTTATTACGAGTATTAGAGAAGATAATAAATAATAAATTGATTATTTTTTCGTAGCTGAATTAATTTTCTTATTAGGCTTTGATGAAGTTTTTATTTTCTTATAATATAACAGCGTTTCAAATATTATAATTCAAAAATTTAATTTTCTTATTATTTTTATATAACAACGTTTCAAAATTAAATGTCTTTTTGCCCCTTTTCTGGAACAAGAAATTCGTGGAACAGAGGGGCACTCCCTAGTCCGTACCCTTTTCGGATAAGGTGCCTACTGCCATTGTGTTCAGGAACTACCATGATTTTTATAAATCTCACATTCTCGACATATTTAATTATACTTATCTCAAAAATTGAGTTTATCAAAACAATAGTAAATATTAAATTTAATAAAAAATTTAAATAAAAATGAAATTTTAATCCATTGAGATTTGTTTTAATTTCAATTTTTGGATAATTTAAAAATTAAAAATTTATTTAAATGATTTGGTGCCTTTTTCATTTCAATATTAGTGCTTGTCATTTTTCATCCCAACCATCTCAAATCTTCCTTATCCTTTTCAATGAAGGAATCTCGTGCATGTGACGCCCCAATATATAAATGTCCACTTCTAGGCTCTAGCACATGGCTGTGGTTTGAATTTGGACCATATAGTTCAGGCCCAAAAGAAAAATAAAAATAAAAAGAACTTGGAGCATATAATAAATCCTGGTTTACTCTCATCTATTTTCTTCTTTATTATTAAATAGATTATTGTTTTTAACCAAAATTTCCACATAAGTGTATTAATCAATATACCCATAAAAAATTAAATATTTATAACAAACTTCTTTTTTTTTTTTTTGGTTACAATGACAAGGGGGCATTCCCTTGAGAGTCGTGGCGGACTCATACAAAAAGCTGTCTAGATCGAAAGAAAATCTAAAGGGAAGGCAAATATTAGTTTAAGTCAGCTAAAATTTGGATCAAACAAAAACCTGGGGGGTCTTGCAATAGAGTTAGGTCATTATTTGAATCTAAAGTCTCTTTTGCCAAAAGGTCGGCACATACAATACATTCTCTGTGTGAGTGATGAATCTCCAAATCCCAGTTCCTATAAATTAAATCTCTGGTTTCCTCAAGCTTGCTGTGTAGAGGATGGGGCGGTCCACCGCCGTGAAATAGTAAATGAAGTGCTTTAGCCGAGTCCGTGTGTAGCTTTACCTTTGTGAATTTCATGGACTGACAAACTTGAAGACCAATCTTGATAGCCTGGATTTCCGAGTCTATTGAGCCAAGAGAGAAGCCAGTGTTCTTCCGAAACCCGCATATCCAAGCTCCCGAACTGTCACGAACAACTCCTCCTACTGCAGAGTGTCGATGCTCATCGAAAGCAGCATCCACGTCAACTCGTACGTAGCCTTCTGGGGGAGCAATCCACTTATTCGAATCTCTGTCTGGTACCCTCAGAATCTTGTGCTTGAGTCGGCCTTCTTCAATGCCTTCATGAAGTAAATGCAATCCTCTGTGAATCAGCTGACAAGGTTGATCGCAAGTTCCTTCAAAAGCTCTCCTGCACCTATTTTTCCATATGAGCCAACATAGTGAGCCAAAGACCCTTAGCCAGGGCCACTGAGTCACTCTATGGTTCCCGGGGGAGTGTCGCATATTCCATTTGATCCAAGCCTGCAAATTGCTAGAGAAAAAAACAGGGTGATAAATTGGGTTAGTACAAGAAAGCCACACGCTACTCGCAAGCTCACAGTCCCTCAAGGAGTGTATAGGTGTTTCCTCACAATTGCACTCAAATGGACACTCAGTGTTTATCCTCACATCCCTCATGCCACGAACTGAATTGGTGGGAATTCTCTCTTGGAACAATTGCCACATGAAAAACTTGACTTTCTCAAGAAGAGGCCACCTCCATATACGATGCCAGAAGGGATCAGGCAACTCCGAACGAGACGAGTAAATCATGGAATAGGTGGATTTAACGCTAAAGTTTCCATCAGAAGATTCCCGCCACCAGTACAAATCATCTCCTAATTAGGAAGGAGGGTGAATGTAGTTGATCTTCTCAATCACCCACGTCGGAAAGAACAGAGCCCATTTCTGCAAGTCCCATCTTCCATCTGGCCGGACAAACTGGCTAACCACATCATCCGGATTGATGAGGTTATGATTTCTATCCGCGTAGTACATAAGTGGTTGCTCAAGATTTGTCCATAGGTCCCACCAAGCATTTGTAGAGTTACCGCTTCGGAGTTTGCTTCCAACAGCTTTTCTAAAGGAGTCCTAAACTGATGTAATTGCGTTCCATACTGCCGATTGAGCTCTTCTCCTTTCAACCCTTGGAAGTTTATCATTGCCACAACCATACTTAGCTCTGAGAGCTCTGACCCATAAAGCATCGGGCCTGGTGATTAGATTCCAACATAGTTTCATAATGAGAGCCTCATTCTGACTTGCTAAATCTTTGATGCCAAGGCCACCATCTTTTTTGTCCATCTTGATTTTCTCCCAAGCAATAAGGTGCATTTTCTTACCATCATGCCCTTGGTTCCAGAAAAAGTTTTGATTTAGTCTCTCGAGATCCCGAAGTATCCCTTTGGGGAGGATGGTGGTTTGCATTTTATGAAATGAGAGTGAGGAGAGAATAGAGTTAATTAGAACTGTTTGCCCCGCCAAGCTAAGAAACCTGCCCTTCCAATTTGAAAGTTTACTTTGAACTTTTGAAACGAGGGGAGCTAATGTTAGTTTCGAGATTCTCTTGTGCAGGATAGGGACACCCAAGTATTTGCCTAGGTCCACTGAGATAGAGATTCCAAGGGTTTGACCTAGTTCCAGAGCCCTGTGGAAATGAACATTCCTGGATGCAAAAATTTTTGATTTGGCAAGACTGATACGGTGCCCTGACACGCTACAGAAGTGCGCCATCAAATCTCTAATGTTTTCCATCTGATCTAAGGAAGCCTCACTGAACAAGAAAATATCATCCGCAAAGAAGAGGTGGGATAGTTCGGGGCCTGACTGACTGAGCTTGAGAGGTTTCTATCTACCTTCTTCAACTTCACGGTTTATGAGATGGCTGAATTTATAACAAACTTCTATATCTTTATAAACTGTACAAGTTATTTTTTAGACTCCCTATAATATATAAAAAAAATTTGTTTACCTTTAATTACAAAAATTGATAACAATAAGTAAATAATAACAAAACAGGAAACAGTTGCCCAAAAAAAAAGAACAGGAAACAATTTATGTTCAAAATTTTTATTTTAGTCAATTTAAATAAGTTCACCCCTAGGACTTCATTCTCAAGCATGGTGCATAGCGCTGCTATTGGGACAGCCTGCCAATGACTTCGAAATTTTGATTCAACGCCTTGGAATTTAGTTCCTATAGTTTTAATCATTTAAAATTTTAGTACCAAGATTTCATGAAATATACAATTTTATTTTATAAAATATAGAAACTAATATTTTAAATGGTTAAATGAGTTACATTGAGAAAACTGAGATGTAACTGAATCAAAATGATAGAGATTGAGTTGTACTGAGGTAAAGTTTAGGAACTCAATTACAAATGATAAAAAACTTTAAATACCAAAATATCAAATTTCCCAAAATTTTATAATAAATCGGTAAACGGACAATCCCAGATTTTCCCCCACATACACTTCACCTTAACAAGTGGTCGTTCCTACTTTAATTTCCTAGTGATAAGCCTACAATGTAGCTCGTGTCCATTATATTTAGAGTTTGGAATAATATTACTGGCCTAAATACTGTAATTCTCTTTAACTATAGATGGCTAAACAACGTGTTAATCATTAATTAATATGAACTTAATTAGAATCGTGTGGTCAATAAGTTTCTAGATCAGCTCAAACCTACTCTAGCTTTATTTCATAAGCGCTAAATGACCCACAATTACTCTTTATTAGGCATGTTGATGAATAAATTAATAATGAAAATTATTCAAATTTTTGTTAACTATATTAGAATACCTGGAAGGCTGGAAGTCTTATATTTTATATATGGTCAACAAGATATAGGACTATTCTTTCTATTCAACTGATTAGAATTTTAAAGGATTATCCAAGGCTATTGAAATTTATCAAAAAACTTCTGATCTATTTCTCTAGCTTTCAGAGCAAAAGACACAAGCCATTATTCTCTGGATATTTTTAAATGACGTTCTTGACCATAAATTCATAATTCCATCTTTTCGAACCTTAACTTCAGCAAATCATTAATTAATATATACTTTATTTGCATGTTCAAGGTAAAATTCATAATTATACTTATAATGAGAATTAATTAAAGAAGGGCAGTGGAAAACTGGAAAAATAAAACCTGAGAAAAAAATTAAAAGATAGTCACCGATTTTTAATCCCTAGATTAGATGAGATGAGTCGGCATGGATGAAGGATTCACAAGTTGTGAACAATTCGGGTCGCATTTAATTTTAATTTTATATTGACATTGATTATATGGATCAACAATTAACAAAGTATATATACCTTTCCGTATATAAATTTCCAAACCATTTTTATATTTTTTGGGTCTTCATATATATTATCATTTTCTTATTGGTTTTTGTTTTTGTCATCGCTCTTGCCCGTAATGTTTGTCTAATTTCCATTCATATATTTCCATGACTCTCAATTTCTTAATTACTACTTGTTCTTTCTCTCTTTTCTCTCCCCCTCCTCTTAAACTTCTTGAATGGTGAGAGCTCTTGTCCTTGGGCAAGCTTTTTTCAAGGCGTCTCCCTCCTCGGTTTTGGCTAGGGAGGCATGCATATTTTGTGTTGATCTCCATTTGTTTCCATATTTTTTTGGGCTTTTTATGGTGATGTTGATTTTCTTTACGGCAATCAATCAAGTTGAGAGTTTCAATGGCAACAAATCTCACCTGGTGGCTACGTTTCGTGGTTTTGGGGGTTGGGATTTGGAAAGTGTAGTCTTATATATTGTTGGATCTATCCTTCAAAAGACTATTATGAGTTATTAGCAACGGCGAATCCAAAGCATATGTCATGGTCAAGGCCATGTAGTTTGTAGTACAGTTGATGGCTTCTCTATTTTCATCCTTTTTTTATTGGTGTTTGTGGGTGTTTTTCCTTCTATGAGATATTCTCACGGAGTTTCTTTAGCCAATTTGATTGTTTAATAAAGGTGGTGGATCCTTTTGGGAAGGTTCTTCGAACAACCACTTCTTATAATGCCTTTGTTGCTGGTGATGGTGTTTTTCTGCCCATAGATTCCGGTGTATGGATTATGAAGGCGGTAGTGTTCTTGGCTGTGGTGGCGGCTCCCTCTCACCTATTTTAGGGTTAGGTTATTTTTAGGTTTTCTTTGCATTGTTATATATTTGAACTTTCTTTTTACAAACCTTTTATTTTGGGCTTGTATATCTCATTGGGTTGGTTTTAATGAAATACTATTTCCCAGCCCAAAAGAAAAAAAAATATCTTGCGCTTTCAATAAGTAATGAGAAATGACTAAATCAAAACAGCTCATATCTGGCATATATACATTTTACTGGAGGTCTGCTTTTGGAAGAGTAATGAAATAGCAAAATTACTCATAATCCTACATAATAAAATTAAATGCAGATAGGTTGTACAAATTTCATAGTTACAAGTTAAACTTGTATATTTATAAGTCGAGTAAGTCAAATTGAACAATTTATTTTTACAAGTCAAATAGTTACATATCAAGTTACATTATTTACAACTGAAACTTATAAAAAATTGAATTCTTTGGGAACTATCAATAATTAATTTATATGGGATCTATATGTGGGTAACTTTTCCCAATGAAATTGTTATGCAAATGTTATTTTCTACTTAAACCTGATTAATCTTGGAGAGTTAAAAAAAGACCAATATTATTTGTCTTGCGACTTGTTTATTAAAATTTATTATCATAACAAGTATTGGTCTAATTGGAATGAGCTATGATTGCTTAACCATGAGGCCTCAAGCTGAGAGCGTAGAAAACATATTTGAAAAGGCCACACTACTTTGACAAAAAAATATACTGTAAAATAATTCATATTATAACACCATGACACTAATATCACACCTTGACACTAAACGTATGATCATGATACAAAATACATACATAATTATTCTTTTCCATACACACAAAAACGTATAATTAATGCAAATTAAATTACAATATCATAATCTCTTTGCTTTACTCCATCAGTAAGGTTTTGTCCAACCATGTTAACGGCAGGATCATGGTTGCATCCATTTGTCACCCTTCACTTTAGCACAACCTAGGCGAAGAGAGGTATTCCAAACCACTTGAGTATAGTGCCCACTCAGGTCCCCGGTGATGCTGGCAAGGTTCTCGCCGTATTTCTCCCACCGGAGTGGACCAACTGGCAGTCAGCCTTGCTCTATGAAATAGCCCTTTAGTCACCTCGGGGTTATCAAGAATAAAACCGAATTAATATAATATAGTGCACAACTCAGGTCGTTTCACTTTGAGGAGCCGATTATGAAACTAATTCTTAGTAAACTAAGTAATTACAATGCAAAATTGACAAGGATAAATATGATTGATTGATTTTTAAAACTATGAATTGAATGCAATTAAAATAGATATTTTGGGGATTTTTGGAATAAAAGTAGAATGAAATGGATATTGGTTTTGAAAGATATGATAAAGCCTCATAGAACAATGAATTTCATCTATCATTTGCTTCAAAAGATAATGGGAGTGTGCTAGTTTGACAAAAATACTCAAAAGATCCTTTGAGCAAGCTTGAGTTAGGTGAATTAAATCTCCCACACCGGCAAGACTTAATCCCTCTAACCGAAACTCAATACAAAACACTAGCAATTGCAATCAAAGTCCATCAAAATACCAAACTTCAAACACCGTTGAGTCTAATGCATTAATCAGTGATTATTCCCAGACCTAGAAAATAATTACTTCTTAAAACACTATTAGAAACCACTTTGTATGCAATTTATGAAATCACTAAGTTTTCTAAAATACTAAACCCCATCAACCAATGAGTCTAACATCAAAAGAGAGGAACCCCTACTCTAAAGATGTTATTAAGCACTCTTAGTGTGTGATTATGAATTAATATAAGCAATTGATTCCAGAGTAATCTAAAATTAACTCAATATCCAAACAATACCATGCAAGATAATAGAGAATCAAGAGAATTACAATAAAACATATATGTAACCACATATATTGATGAGTACAATATTCAACATAAACTAATTCAAATAACAAATTGGTTCAAACAAAGATTAAACCAAACATATTTGTCTTAACTACAAATTACAATTTCTAAAACCAAAGAAATCATAAATATATAGTTAAGCTAATTAATTAAAACTAAAAATCCCCTTTATAACTTCAAACATCAAGACTGATAAGAGCTAAATATTTGTATATCTTTTGGTGAATAACCTTAGGCTTTTGTGGGATTTGATTAACTATTTTGGGCATAATTAGGTATTAATGTGAGATTTGAGTGTAAAGGTAATTTGGGAATTAAATTGGCTAAATTGATATATTTTAAGTAATATTTGTTATTACCATTATTTCTTAGTTGTGAACATATGATATTACCTTTTTATATCTCATAAATGTAGGTGATGACATGGTACATTGGAGCTTAATGGAGGGAAAAGATGGAATTAAAGGAGAGCACATGTGCAGATTTTATTCCTAATTTTCTAATTTTAATAGGCATGAGAAAAGAGTTTGGTGCTATTTGGAAGCTGATTTTGAGATCTAGAATTAACTCTTAAATTACCCACTTCACACTACTAGAAAAAATGGTTTTAACGTCCCTTTTTTTGGCCTTTTAACATCTGAAAACAGAGGGACGTCTATGTGAGGGTCGTAGAAAAAAACGTCATTAACGTCCGTAAAACTGGGGACATGGTAGGCAGACTTTAGACGTCCCCAGTTCCAACTGGGGACGTCTAAGGTGGGACCTTAGACGTCCCCAGAAGAATTGGGGACGTCTAAGGTCCACCTTAGACGTCCCCAGTTGGAACTGGGGACGTCAAAAGTGTCGCCAGCAGTACTATCCATGTCCCTTTTTTTATTAAGGACGTTGAAAGTTTTTTTTAAATGGACTTTTTTATATATTGCACTGTCTGGAAATGTAAACTGGAGAAATAGGATTCCAACAATTGAATAAAACAACACCATTTCAACAGAAAGGAAACAACAACAAACACAGTGATCAACCCAAGGCTACTACATGCCACACAAACTTTCAAACCACACAAACTACACAACAATCTATATCCAAGTCTACTACATGCCACACGAACTTTCAAACCACACAAACTACACAGCAATCTATATCCAAGTCTCCAGTTTGTACAATAACCAAGACTAAAAATCCAATCCATATCCAACAGCAATAACGCTAATTATATGTACTCCCACAAAAGCATGTCCTACACAAACTACTAAAGACTTTACTCTTCTGGTATACGTTGAAGAAGATGTCCAGCCAAAAAGTCTCTAATCATATTTAAGTCCTCATATGAGTAGGCATCTTCATTGTCAAAAATCTGTAAATTAGAAAAAAAGCTTAGATGAATCACAACACCAAGAATATTATCCTCTGAGAATGAAGAAGCGATTACTTGTTCAAAATCTGTCGTAATGCCACTCTGAATGATGTTAAACATATAAAGCAAGATATAATATCCACATTCCCAGCTGCCAGGTTGTCGAGGGCACTATAAATCAAAAGCAAATGGTTAAAATCAATAATAGCATATTTAAAATGACCGTCAATCAAAAGAACTTGATTTGAAACTACGTACCTTTGGAAACAACCATATCGAATCTTTGCCACCTCTACGTTCGTGTGGCCCACCAAGCGCTCGATACGTCATGCATGCCCTATCATTAAAATGAAAATCAACATAAATTAGAATAATTCATTAAGTCAAGAATCAAGAACCAATGAAATACAAAAAAATAACTTACGTGTTAAAGACGCTTTTAGTTTCTTTGTCTGGTCTTCTATTTAAGGAATCAAACCAGTAAACAATGTGGGACCGAGGACAAACAACACACAAACTCTAGTGATAACTATCACAACATATATAGATTAAAAAGAAGTTAGATGACAAGGCAATTATTTATTAAAAATCTCCAATACACAAAATTAAAATGCGTACCCTTGAACAATCGGTGCTAGATAACAACGATAGTCGTCATTTGCCAATGTGAAGCCCACATAGTTCGTCCTTCTTTTCAATGTATTCCCAATCCTTATCGTATGTGCAGGAGACAAGAATCCATAAAACTCAACTCTCTGAGACTCAATGCATATACGACGGAAGGAGCTATAATAGAATTAAAATGATGAATGTATTATCTAGTTAAAATCAACTAAACTAAATGAAGGAAAAAATAGGAAATAAAAAACTTACAGGATTGCAAATTTGCCCCATCCAACATCTAGCTCCTCGAACTTCATGAACTGTTTAAGATCTTGTTTATCAATTGTGAAGTGATACTCTGTTTCCTGGCCCACAATCCCTGTAGGCATATGCAAATCAATATGGCGAATGCCTTTATAGATATGCTGCAGTCGTGCTAAGAAGGGCCATTTCTCTACTTCCTGCTCATTCTTTTAGAAAATAAAAACACATACTGTTAGTAGGATGTCAACACATCTCAAGTAAAAGTGAGGTAGTTCCATACCATTGGAGGTATTGGTGGTAACAAGCCAATAAGATGTACAGGCCAAAGGATGAAAGATCCTCTCGCCTGAGCTATCGTGGCAACCTCATCATCAGGAATAGGGATGGCTGTACCTTCTTCCCCCTCTCGAACACACGTCACAGTCACCCTACGCAAATGCTGTGGAATTTGCTGATGATGGTGGGTGGTAGCTTGTGTGTGAACGAGAGCATCTGCAACTACATGCAGCACTGGGGCATCCAAAGAGAGGATGGCTGGTTCTCTCTATGCTGGAGTGGGAGAAAGGTTGCCAAGTGGTTCCTCCACCGGGTTGTAACTTCCTTTGGTGCTGTTGAAGGCCGGGGATGAATGGGTTCTACGCTCGGTAGTTGCCATATGCGATTCAAACATCTTCTGCATTTCAGCTCGTATTTCAGGCATCAGCTCAAGATGTAGCTCTGGCAACAACTCTTGTCGGAGCTTGTCGCGAAGGTTGGCCTCGAGCTCTTGTGACTTTCGGCGGCGACATTGTTTTGTCGCCGCCGAAAGTGTGTTTCAGCGGCGACTTTAGTGTCGCCGCTGAAAGTATTTTTCGAAAATAAAAAAAAAAATTTTTTAAAACACTTTCCGCGGCGACTATTAAAAGTCGCCGCCGAAAGTGTGTTTCAGCGGCGACTTTAGTGTCGCCGCTGAAAGTATTTTTCGAAAATTAAAAAAAAAAAAATTTTTAAAACACTTTCGGCGGCGACAATTAAAAGTCGCCGCCGAAAGTGTGTTTCAGCGGCGACTTTAGTGTCGCCGCTGAAAGTATTTTTCGAAAATAAAAAAAAAAAAATATTTTAAAACACTTTCAGCGGCGACAATTAAAAGTCGTCGCCGAAAGTGTGTTTCAGCGGCGACTTTAGTGTCGCCGCTGAAAGTATTTTTCGAAAATTTAAAAAAAAAAATTTTTAAAACACTTTCAGCGGCGACTATTAAAAGTCGCCGCTGAAAGTGTGTTTCAGCAGCGACTTTAGTGTCGCCGCTGAAAGTATTTTTCGAAAATAAAAAAAAGAAAATTTTTTTAAAACACTTTAAGCGGCGACTATTAAAAGTCGCCGCTGAAAGTGTGTTTCAGCGGCGACTTTAGTGTCGCCGCTGAAAGTTTTTTTCGAAAATAAAAAAAAAAAAAATTTTTAAAACACTTTCAGCGGCGACAATTAAAAGTCGCCGCTGAAAGTATGTTTCAGAGGCGACTTTAGTGTCGCCGCTGAAAGTCTTTTTCATATTTTTTTTATTAAAATTTTTTAAAAATAAGATTTATAAAATTAAAATAATATTTATAAAATTTAACTATTAATTATTAAATAATTCTTTTTAACCTTAATTATTAAAATTATATTATTATTTATTAATATTAGATTTATAATTTTTTATTAAAAATAATATTTATGATATTAAATTATTATTTATTAAGTAATTTTAATTAAAAAATTTTTAAATTTAAATATATCAATATTTTTTTTCGTTTTTATTTAATTTTTCATTACTTTTAATAATATTATATTTAATTAATAATTAATTATATGTATATAATTAATTAATTATATGTATGTATGTTTATATATATGATAATATTATATATATATAATAATATGTAATAATATGACATAGGTTCATTCCGGCGCAACTGGTAGAGACTCGCGTACTAAGGCATCGGCTCTCTGAGGTCGCGGGTTCGAACTGGAGGAGAGTCACATGGAGGAATTATGAGGAGGCGACACGTGGCAGCATAGCGAGGCGACACGTGGCAGCACGGGGAGGCGGCACGTGGCAATTATAAATTAAATTTTTTTAAAAAAAATTCGAATTTTTTTAATAAAAAAATTAATTTTTTGAATTTTTTTTTTTTAAAAATTAACAATTTCAGCGGCGACAAAAGTCGCCGCTGAAAGTGTTAATTTTTTAAAAAAAAATTCAAAAAATTAAATTTTTTATTAAAAAAATTCGAAATTTTTTAATAAAAAATTTAATTTTTTGAATTTTTTTTTTAAAAATTAACACTTTCAGCGGCGACAAAAGTCGCCGCTGAAAGTCACCTTTGTCGCCGCTGAAAGTATACTTTAAGCGGCGACAAAAATTGTCGCCGCTAAAACTTTCAGCGACAGTCGCATAGGCGGCGACTTTTTGTCGCCGCTGAAAGTCTTTCAGCGGCGACTTTTAGACTTTCAGCGGCGACAAAAGTCGCCGCTGAAAGTCTTTTTTTTTGTAGTGACTCGAGTACGTACTAGAGTAATGAGACAAAACTTGAAGTAATCAGAGACACCTTCCAATTGTAACACCCCGATTTTCGATTAAGGACTAATGGCATTGAGATTGATTATAAAATTGTGTAATTAAATATTTTGGGAGAAATATGATGTGAATTTGGTGTATATGTGTGTGGTATTAGAGATTAAGGGATGAGATATTGCCAAGTGGCATTATGGTGGACCATAGGATGAGGCATATGAGACAAAAAAACCACTTTTTCTCTCTCCTCTCTCTCCTATGCGTTTTTGGAGGCATGTGAAGGGGGTGGGGGCAGATTTTTTTCTGCACTTCATCATCATATTCACCTCTCTTCCTTCTCTCTCTCACGTTCTCTCTCTTCTCTCTCTTGGGCAACCATTTTTGGCCAAAGAAGAAGAAGGAAAAGCTTGCATTTAAGGTAAGATCTTGACCTCTAATGCCAAAACTCCCTTCATTAAAGTTGATCCTTGAGTTAAGAGCTACATTTCTATGGTTGTAGTTTGTTCATTGGTTGTGGTTTGTGGCCACACGAAATTTTGGGAGGAGGTGAATCAAGAACTCCCTTTGAGAAAGTTGATAAGGTGAGTGAGACCTATCTATCTATCTATGTTTCATACCATTTGAAATAGTTTGAAATTTCTGGAATTATTGCCCTAATTTCGAAAATGCGGGCCATTGAGAGTTTGGTATGTGTATGGTATGGAATTTGTATGTTGGGAATGCATTTGGATAGATAGAATTGTTTGGGTTGAAATTGTTAAGTTTGGAGATTTTGGAAGTTTAGTGTTTCATGTACCCAAAACCCAAAGTATGATAATGGAATAGGATTTTGGTGATTTTGACATTCCCATTGGATTCCTTGAGTGATTTTGTGTGGGAATAAGCTTGGTTGTTGATTTTGGATTCATTTGAGTCACTTGGGAAAAGTTGGAAAGTTGTCTTGTTTAAGCTCTGTTTTTCGCTGTCAGTTTGGACGAGCGTTTTGAGTGACCAAATGGTTTCATAAAATTGTGAAACTTTCCAGTCTTAAAGTTCACATCCCAAGCTTCAAAATGGACATATATTTTGTGTCATTTCGTTTAGTATTCTGTGAGATATGGTTGTCCAAAGTTTGGGATTGAAACAGAACTCTGTTTTGGGGGCAGTGATGAGTGTTGTGTAATTCTGGAATTGTGTAGTGATTTTCAGTGAAGGGCTATATTTTTCCTTGAAAGAGGACTCATATACCTTTCATTTGGCTTTGGAATCACTCCGTTTCGATTTTTCTAGAATTAGTTATGGTTTTTTGAAGTTCAGCCCAGAGTCAGGAAATTTCTGGGCCGCGGCCCAAGAGTGGCGGACCGCGGCCCAAACCTTTCTGGCCTGTTCTGGGCCGCGGCCCATGAGTGGTGGGCCGCAGCCCAAGACCTTCTGACCATGTTTGGGCCGCGGCCCAAGGAATGGTGGGCCGGGGCCCACCCCTGTGTTCCAGCACTTTGTGATTTCGAAAAGTGACCTTCAACCTATTGTTTCCCAATCTTTTGGGGCTTTGATTAGAGGCATTTTGGGCCTCTTAAGGGTCAATTATGATAGCCAAATCTAAGTATTATGAAAGTGAGAATTTGCAAAAGAGAATGACCATATGTTCTTGATTTGGTTATAGGGTTGGGTATTCACCCTGATTATGATTCGATATCCACTTGGATCGTGAGTAGCCGACGCTGGAGCATACGTGGAAAGAATAAGGGTAGGGAACTTACCTCTCCTGTATGTATTTGATAATTGTGTTAGTGTATTGATGCATGTTGTTGCTTTGCTTGTTATGTGAAACATGTATGAGTGATGGAAGCTCTGTTTCAACTTTTACTATGGCCATGAGTATATTGTGTGAACATTGAGCATGCTAATATGTCATTGTGTGAACATGGATTTTGTATTGCAAGCATGTCATGCATTAAACACTTATCTTACATGCATATTGGTATTGTTTTCCTACTGAGATTCCCCAGAATCTCACCCTCCCCTATCAACATTTTAGACAGGGAAGGAAGATTGAGGATGAAGCAAGCATCCAAGGACGAAGAGGACTCGTTTCTGGGTGAGAGCTTATTAGTTGGTTATCAATGCGTATTGGGATTATGTATTGGTTTATATGGATCAGTACTTGAGAATGTATTTGAGTAGGTTGTGTAATCCCTGTTGGTTGAGTTGTATGGGCTATTGTGCCCTATGATTATTGAGCGAAGATATGAGACCCGAGGTTTCCGGGAATTTATATTGCATACTCTGATAATTGTATAAATGTAATTTATCTTCGCATAGTAATTATATTCGGATTGTGAATGCGAGACCGCGTATTAAATGATTTCGAAATGTAATTGTGAAAACCCTATCGTGAAGATGGGATTTTAAAATGTAATTTTGTCTTATTGGTCTCTATTTCACTTTAATTGCGTAATCCGGATATTAATTACGGCAGGGGGTTACACCAGTAACCTGCCAACGTTACACGAGTATGTACTCGAGTAATAGTGTAAATGTTTTCAAGTTGCTCTCGGCCTGCCAAAGTTACTCGAGTGGTTACTCAAGTAACCAGGTAAATACTTGGAGTTGCTCTCGGCCTGCCAACGTTACTCGAGTAAGTACTCGAGTAACCATGTGAAAGTTTTGAAGTTGCTCTCGGCCTGCCAATGTTACTCGAGTATGTACTCGAGTTACCCTGTTTCAGTAAATGTGGTGCTCTCGGCATTTTGTACCACTACCAATGTTACTCAAGTAGCTACTCGAGTAACTCAGTATGGTAAGAAAAAACTTGAAGGAGGTACCCAAATAACTTGATATAATTTTATTTCATTTCCCTCGAGTTATTACTCTAGTCTGAATGTATTTAATGTTTCATTTTCAGTGGATTACTCGAGTAAGTACTCGAGTATGCAGAGTTATTTTGAAGGAAAACCTCAAGTCACTACCCGAGTAAGTGATGCACAAAGAGTAAGTTTATTCGAGTATGTACTCAAGTAAAAAGGTAATCTAACTTGATGTGCTCTCGGCCTTGAAATCCTGCCAACATTACTGGAGTAAAACATCGAGTAACCAAAAGTTTATTTGAAGGTTTACTCGAGTTGGTAATCGAGTAACCCATAAAGTTGTGAGTGTATTACTCGAGTAAGTACCAGAGTAAACATACATTTCCAAAGGTTTGAAAATTGGTTATTCCATGCACTACCCGAGTAATTTTATAATTTTCTGGTGACTTGCAGTTGATCAAAGTTTTTCCCGATGATACTCGAGTAAGTACTCGAGTAAACTTCAAGGAATACTCGAGTAGCTACTCAAGTAAGCAAAACCAGAAAATCAGAAATCATTCCAACGTTCATTATTTTGTTTCCTATATGATTAACCTCTCATTGTATTAGTATTCTTAGCTTATTTACAGATAAACAATGAAGAGATTATACCAAATATGGAAAGTCAAAAGCAATGTTCAAATGTCACCCAGTGCCACCTACCACAAACGAATGTTTTTCAAATACTAGAAAAGTCAATAATGGCTGCGCACGCTCCAACAGACATGAAGAAAAACGTTCCAACAATCATTGCCAATGTATCTATAAATGTGGGAACATCCAAACAGAGAATGTACAACAAGAACATACACATGAACATATCATCAAGTTCTATACTCTGTTTTATATTATACTTGTAATTCTACGCTTCAGTGATTCTTATTCACTCTGTGAGAGAGATATTTCATTCAAACTCAATACTTGTTATTGAGATAACTTAAGGTTGTGGAACCTTGAGTTGGGATTGGATTACAACTTGTAAGGGGGAGCGAGTGTTCAGGTGAAGAAACTTGCTTGTACTGAGGTGCCAAGAACCCACTGAATCTTGGAAGTTATAGTGAAACTCTCAGAGAAGCTCTGAGGACTGGACGTAGGTCAAAGTGGTTGTGACCGAACCAGTATAACTCCCGGTGTACACTTCAGTGATATTTCTCCTTACTCCTTACTGTTTTAATTTCACTGTCAAATTTCATATTTGCAACGAAATTTTAGTATCACCCAATTCACCCCCCTCTTGGGTGAAACGCTTGCTCTAACACTGTCATCTTGGTCTTTTGTGTAGAAAGAATACCCGTTTATATCATAACCGCTCCAAGTAATGATCTGAAATGAAGGCCCCCAGGCTAGACACTCTATTGTCCCAGACACACCGGTCTCATGTAAAACCTTTTCCTCAAACCACTGAATGAATATGTTGTTTTGCTCAATAGTAATCTGCATGTCATTCTTCCTCGGATTCATGTTCTTCAATCTCTTTTTGTGTTCCTCTATGTACGGTTGAACTTCTGCCATGTTATTCAGGATATAAAGGTGTGCTTGCAACACCTCTTCACGAGGCATAGTCTTCACTTTCAGTCCTCGTGTTCCCTTGCTCCTCCCCTCTTCATGCCGAGATTGCTCCTTCTTCCCTGATAGATAAACGTTGCAGAAGTCCATAGCCTCTTCAACAACATACCTTTCAACTATTGAGGCTTCTGGTCGATAGGGATTTTCATGTATCGCTCGAAAGGGTACATCCACCTCAGGTAAACTGGACCGCAGAGCCTTACCTCCCTTACCAAATGAACTATCAAATGGACCATTATATCAAAAAAAGAAGGAGGAAAGTGCATCTCCAATTGGGACAATATGATATAACCCTCAGCTTCCAGTTCATCCAGCTTTTCAGTGTCAATGACTTTGTTACAGATAGCATTAAAGAAAACACACAATCTTGTCACAGTGCTTCGAACTTCATCTTTCATAATGCCTCTAATAGCTACTGGTAATAGTTGTTGCATTAACACATGATAATTATGGGACTTCATTCCCACTAACTTCAAATCATCCATTGACACACACCTTCTCACATTCGAAGAATATCCTTGTGGTACCTTAATTTCATGCAAACACCCACACAAACTTTGTTTCTCCGCTTTTGATAGTGTATACGCTGCTGGCTCCATGTATGCCCTCCTACCATCATCTCTTAGCTGTGGATGTAACCGTTCTCTTATTCCCATATCAACAAGGTCTAGTCTCACACTAATCCCATCCTTGGTCTTCCCTGGAATGTGCAAAAGCATACTGACAAGGCTATCACAAACGTTTTTCTCCACGTGCATCACATCAATACTATGTCTCACGTCAAGCCTACGCCAATATAGAATATCAAAGAAAATTGATCTCTTCTTCCATATGTTCTTCTTACCCGCAGTCTTCTGATTCTTATCGAGTAAGACATTGATACATTCAACCCGACTGTAAACTTCCTCTCCGGTTAATGCCAGCCAGGTGCCACAGTAGGACTATACCTCCTGTAGCGCCTGGCTGGCCAGGCGCCACAGTAGGTCTTTTTTTTTTAATTTTTCATCCTGGTTTTTTTAGCATATTATTTCCTCATATTTTTTTGGGTTTTTCGTATTGGTTTTTTTTTAGCATATTATTTCCTCATGCATATATAATTATCCCATGCATATATAATTATAGTCTGCAAGGTTTAATAAGAACAATAATAGATAACTTTAAAATGATACCAACAAATGATTGATTAGCTAAAGTAGTAATGAAAATTGTTATACACTATACTGTAAACCTAACTGAATGAAATATAATACAACAAATTCAACTTGAACAAACATGCATGACACAACAATTATATTGGCAATTAGAAACAACACAAAAAAAACTAGCTAGTGAATTTAATAGTAAATATAGCTACCTAGGGATTTGCCTAAACACATTCACACCATTCCTCGATCACTTCATTAACCTGATGGTCTATCAAAGCGTCACAACGTTGATCTCCATAATACTACAGATATATACAATCAGACACAAGTTAGAACGAATTAAAATCAGTAAAACATAACTGTCAGGCACTAATTCAATTTCATTACAACACAATATGAAGTGCAACTAAATGACTTACTTTTTGAGGAATAAATGGTTGATCATGCATAATAACATCCTTCATAAATTTCATGATATAGTACCCACAATCATTGTCATTAGGTTGGAAAGGACACTGCAATAATATAATGCAATATTTAACTCTGTTCATGAATAAAAAGTGTTTACTAACAAAGTCTAAGTAAAGTCAAATATCAATACCTGTATCTTTTTCCAAGGATAGCTAAGGTGGGGGTCAGTAGCTTTAGAATAGTTTAACGAGATAGACGACCGATATGCAGTCAATGCGCTAACAAAAGAAACAGAAAATGATTACTTTTGATTATTCAATCACGTTCGCAAATATTTATACATAGGCACGTATACTTACCTACTGATCAATAGCATCATATCAAAACGGTCTTGTGGAAGACCATTTTTCAAAGGATCCACATAATAAATGCGAGGGCCTGAAGGTTCCGCTGGATTGATAACGATCAATATCCAATGGCGCCTAAAATATATTTTAAAAATATTTTTTGAACAATCATGTTATGATAGAAGTTAAACAATAAAAACAAAAATTGTACCAATAATAACTTACCCCGTATTATACGGCACTAAAAATAATGTATTTGCTGTCGCTTTCTTGCTAAAGTAATCTTTCAGCTCATTAGACTACGCAGTCACATCTATTTTACCCTCATGATGACCAACGAGAAAAGGGTTGACAAATGCGAATTGGACCCTGTGTGTATCCATTAAAATGTCCTGGTCCAAATGCCTGGTATAAAACATACAGTGTCATGAGAAACAAAAGAAATGGAATGAGATATATTAATAACAGTGATAAACGATGATAGTGAAGTACCTTATCCAGATGTTGATAGCCGAAGCACTAACCCAATCACGAGCACATATTTCCTGCACGACCTCGGCAGTAATATAATCAACTAGACCACCAACACTGTAGATATGTCTTGGAATACGTAATGGCACTACTCCCTCACCGATCAATTGTGGTGCAATCGATATTAATTGATCGAGATATGAGGTATGTCTTCTTCTGCTCTGTTGGCTAGCCGATGCTTTCGACTTGGGTTGTGTTGTTGAAGACTTTGAAATCTTACCCTGCGCAAATCAGAAAATTAAATCACAGTTCAAGATAAAAGTTCGAAGGAAAAGTAAAGGGAATTTTGAATGAACGACCTTTCCACATGGCTCGATAAGACCTATTGGCCAAGCAACATAGCCACCTACAACATCTGCTACCTTATTTTGCTCATCCTAAAACAGGATCGGTAAGAGGGCGTCTTCGTTCGTGCAGACGTCAACCCTAACCCGGAGTGTGTTATCGGGCAACGGTGAATTGTGCAGTATGTCCTCACCAGTGTTGTAGGCAACACCTACTGTAACCGCATGCTTGGATGCTTGCTCAACATATAGCTTGCATTGAAATTCGCCCTATGGAAAATAGAGTTAATATGTTAAATTCACTTAATTATAATTTAACATAAAGTTAATTAGAAAAGAAATTAATTACCGAAGGAAAAGGGACTTTAGGCATGGAATTGCAGCTATATCTGAAACTTGGGCTATCACAGAACGAAACATTTGGTGTTGGCCTACCCTGGACCAACTGTTGTATTTGCGTTGTTAACAACGCATTCTGTTCTTGCAGCAAACACATTTGTTCGGTGAATTGTTCTTCTCGTTGTTCTTTGTAGCACATTTGTTGTTGAAGTTCTTGCATTTGATGCTTAAAGCTAGACATCTCGTCACGTAGGTGGGAAACATCACTTCTACTCGAGCGCTTCTGACGTCCGAAGTATGCTGATGGGGTGACTACAAAACCAGTACCCCGAACACGACCATCATACTCGGGTACTGGTAACGCTCTGCTCAATAAATCGTCCCGACCAATATAGGTCGCCAACGCAGGATCCTCCTATGTCATTTGTCGCTTTCCCAAAAAGAATTACAATGAAAATTAGTTATTACAAATGGAGTTCATTTAAGTAAAGCCAATTATTTATTGAACGCATAATATAATTGAATACTTACACAATATTCGGCTACTCTTCTTGCTTCCTCACTAGGAATTTCACCTTTCTTATTTGTGACACCCTGGACCCACAGCTCATGTCGTGGAACCTGTGTAATATATGAGCCTGATTCTTGTATCTGCACATCGAAGTTAGTCGAAGTTAAATGATATTCATACAATTTTTATTATGAATGAAATAATCATCAGTTCGTACCATTTTTCTTGCTAAAGTTGCGTATGAAACAGGTCCTTGTGTGTACCGGTATGGCATATTGGTCGCGTTAGCTCGATTTTTCTCGCTCAACTCCTAGTTAGATCAAAATGATTCATATAAATATATAAATGTTACTTACAAATACGTACATTACACGTAATAGGGAAAAATAAACAAATCCCCTTACCAGGAAATCAGGAGTTGTATGCGTTTTGATAAACTCATCCCACATTGCTTAAGTGATGATTCCTTCGTACAATGGATAAGGCGGTGTAGTAATGATATCATCATTATCATCCCTCAAGAAATATTTGACGAGATCAGAATGAAACTTTCGCATAAGTTTTCCGGCTTTTCTCATTACGAAGTTCTTCTGATCATCATCAATAATAAAAATACTCTGTAAACAAGTCAAAAAACATATATCATATGTAAGATTGAAATGAAGTGAAACAAAGCAAACCGAATAAATATATAATTAAGGTGTTACCTGTATTTCAGCCCAGATCACATCCTCATAACTTTTCTTTACCATTTTCCAATTTTGAACTGTAATAGGGACTCTGTCTCGAACCGTAGTCCCGATGAAGTTATTTAAGGAGGTACTGTTCTCCCCAAACGGGTTTCCATTTTCATTCCACTCCAGTTGTAACTTGATTCCGTTACTTCTCAGTCTAATCAACCTCGCCTTAATTGTCCTGCCACGTCTGACGTTCGCCTCAAATCTCTGTCTACCAATGTGCCTGGGAACGTCATCAATGTCATCATGTGGTGAGTCCATACTCCTGCAAGTGAAATAAACCAAATCAAAACATCAGTGCACAATGGTCTTGTATGTCAACGAAAGCAAATTATTTTGAAATTTATAAAAACATAGGTACAAGTAAATGAGTCAAGGCAATCATTATCTTTTCCTTTTTCTTATCTGATTTAAAGTTTTATTCTTCAGAATTCGCGTTGGATTGAGAATTGTGTTCCTCTTGACCCAAGTTCCCTCTTTATGATAATGTCTCACGTATAAGGGTCCATCTCCATCTCCATCTTCATCTGCATCTCCATCTATATCAATCTCTGCTGACCACAAATTCTCAAACGAAGGATCATCATTATTGATGTTCAAATATTCATTACTTTCAAAATCAACTTCTGCTTGACGATTCTTGTTGGATGGAAGTACAATAGACCAATTCTTCTTAGCAGGATTAGGAATGTAAAATGCTTGTTCTGCCTGTGCTGCTAAAATAAAAGGATCATCTTCATACCAAACCTTAGAAAGGTCCACTTACACAAAGCCTAAGTCATCTATCCGCAATCCACTGTTGTTGTTAACCCACTGACATTTGAAGACAGGGACCCTGAACATAGAGTAATCTAACTCCCATAAGCGTTTAATGACACCAAAGTATGACATTGATGCATAGATAGGGTGTGTATCTTTAGCACTGGATCTATGCCAAGAATCAGCAACAAGTGTTACCCCACTATTCTGTATCGTGCTCTGTTTATCATGGTCTTATGTATAAAATGTGTAACCGTTGATTGCATAACCATTGTAAGATAATACATGTAAGCTCGGTCCCTTCGACAGGCACTTCAATTTTTCGAAAACTGAATCAGGATTCCTCTCCATCTCATCGTTAATACAATTTTTCAACCAGCCTGCAAATTGTTTATTGTGTTCTGTTGTTAATAAATTTTCATTCCCATCACCATGTACCAATCGGAGAGTATCCTTCTGTTCTTCTACATACGGTTCAACCTCATCAGTGTTATGTAGGACATACAAGTGGGCTTGATCCCGTTCAGTCGCTGATATCGTTATTACATCACTCCCCGTTGTTCCTTGCCCTGATCTTCGGCCATCATGACGGGACTTGGGGATCCCTATAGGGTCAACATTTGATAGAAAATCAGCACAGAAGTCACTTGCTTCTTCAACCATGTAACTTTCAGCGATACAACCCTCTAGACGGTATCTATTTTTCACATACCCCTTTAATATTTTCATGAATCTTTCATTTAGGTACATCCATCTCAAGTACACTGGACCGCACAATTGAGTTTCTTTGACCAAGTGTATAGTTAGATGTACCATAATGTCAAAAAAAGAAGGCGGAAAATACATTTCAAGTTCACACAGAATACACACAATCAGCCTTTGCAAATCTTGTAACCTGGTTGAATCAACCACTTTACAGCATATCAACTTGAAAAACACGCAAAGTTTCGTGATAGTGTTCCTTAATTTTTTGGGTAAAATGGATCGTATACCAACCGGTAGGAAATTTTGCATGAGCACATGACAATCATGAGATTTAAGGTTCTTTAACTTCAACTCTTTTACTGATCAAGGTTCTTTATATTTGAAGAGTAGCCCTCGGGAAGTTTAATTCCTTGCAGAAACTCACAAAACTATTAGATCAAGCATTTCACCCAAGAGGGGTGCTGAATTGGGTGATACTGAAATTTCTTTCGAAAATATAAAAATTTGACAAAAGAATTAAAACAGTAATAAGTAAGGAGAAATATCACCGAAGTGTACACCGGGAGTTATACTGGTTCGGTCACAACCACTTTGACCTACGTCCAGTCCTCAGAGCTTCTCTGAGAGTTTCACTATAGCTTCCAAGATTCAGTGGGTTCTTGTCACCTCAGTACAAGCAAGTTCCTTACACCTGGACACTCGCTCCCCCTTACAGGTTGTAATCCAATCCCAACTCAAGGTTCCACAACCTTAAGTTATCTCAATAACAAATATTGAGTTTGAATGAAATATCTCTCTTACAGAGTAAATAATAATCACTGAAGCATAGAAATACAATTTCAACATGAAAATAGAGCAATGAACTTAATGATACGTTCGTATGTGTGTTCTTGTGTTTTTTTGTATCTTTCTCTGTTCAGATGTTCCCATATATATAGTTACGTTGGTAAGGATTACTGGAACATATTTCTTCATGTCCGTTGGAGCGTTCGCAGCCATTATTGACTTTTCTAGTTTTTGAAAAACATACGTTACGGTAGGTGACGGTCGGTGACATTTGAGCATCGCTTTTGACTTTCCTTATTTGGTAAGATCTCTTCACTGTTTACCTGTTGAAATGCTAAGTACACTAATATAATGAAAAGTTAATCAAATAGGAAACAGAATAATGACTGTTGGAATGATTTCAACCTTTCTGGATTAGCTTACTCGAGTAGCTCCTCGAGTAACCCTTGAAGTTTACTCGAGTAGCTCCTCGAGTATAATCAGGAAATCTTTGTTTATTTGAAAGTCAATGAAGAAAACAAGATTACTCGGGTAGTGTATGGAGTAAACTAAATTTCAAACCTTTGGGAATAGTTATTTACTCGGGTAGCTACTCCAGTAATGCTTTTGCAACTTCATAGATTACTGGGGTAACACCTCGAGTAATCCTTTAAAAAAACTTTTGATTACTCGATGCTCTACTCCAGTAATGTTGGCAGGATTTCAAGGCCGAGAGCAATTACCTTGTTACTCGAGTAGGGACTCGAGTAATGCATTCATTTTTACATAGGTTACTCGGGTAGCTCCTCGAGTAACTAAGACTTTTGAGTATGATTTACTCTGGTAATGACTTGAAGTTTACCTTGAAAATATTTGTGCATACTGGGGTCCTTACTCGAGGAATCCACTTAAAATAAACTATGAAAAAACTTGTATACTAGAGTAAGTACTCGAGGAAGATGAAACAAAGAGAGATCAGGTTAATCGGGTACCAACCTCAAGTTTTCACTTACTTTAATATGTTACTCGGGTAGCTCCTCGAGTAACATTGGCAGTAGTACAAAGTGCCGAGAGTTACATATTTTCAGAACAAAGTTACTCGAGTAGCTCCTCGAGTATGATGGGGAAAACTTGAAGGCAACTAGAAGTTTTCACAGGATTACTCGAGTAGCTCCTCGAGTAATATTAGCAGTGGTACAAAATGCCGAGAGGTCCACATTTTAGGAAACACAGGTACTCGAGTAGCTCCTCGAGTATCATTGGGAAAACTTGAAGGCAACTGCAAGTTTTCACGTGGTTACTCGAGTACCTCCTCGAGTAACATTAGCAGGCCAAGAGCAACTCCAATTTTTTACTTGGTTACTCGAGTAGCTCCTCGAGTAATGGTGGCAGGTTACTAGAAGTTTTCCTTGGTTACCTCAAGTTTTGTCTCATTACTCGAGTAGCACCTCGAGTAATGCCTTAGAAACTGTACTTCTGATCAAGTTCCTTAGCATTTTCTCTTGGCTAATCTTCAATACTTCCATGCTAACTTCAAGTAAAGCTTATTCCTGTCATTACTTAGTTCAAGCTTGATTATTAACCATTTCCTTTTCAAACCATTCCTTTGTTATCATCAAAACATGAGATCTAACATTCTCCCACTTTTTGATGATGACAAAACTTGGTGATTTTGAACATGGTTTTTCAAATTGGATTCTTAATTAATTATTTCTTATTAAGGTTGAATATACCTTGCATACATAACAACTTCATTAGTCCAAACATGTATCATAATTCAAAACTTAAATGATATCAAATGAAGTCATAATTTAAACATACTTGCATTAAACTTTAAGAATTTCAAATTACAAGATAAGTTCAAGAAAACTAATAACAAAATACACCCTAGAGCCCATATACAACCAAATATCCCAAATTAAGCTAGGACACATCCACAAAATCATTCTCAAGCTCTTCTCCCCCTTTTTGGCTTCATCAATCAAGTGGAGGGCTAGGAGGCTTGGCCATGGAAATTGGTGTTGCTGGAAGGACCATGGAATCATTTGATTCTAAAGAATCAAATGAGCTAGAGGGTACTGGATCAGGCAGATGAAGTGGAGGGATATAGATGTCATCACTGGGAAGAGAAGGTTGGAAGACAACCATAGTAGAGGTTTCTCCTTCCGGGGTGGTTTGAGTCTCAGGTGAAATCTCAACCTCAGGTGTATGCTTTTCAGGTGATGAAAAGGGAGATATTTCCTCAGTGTGAGTAGGAGAGGGAATAGGTTTAGAAGTGGTTTCTGGCTGTGGCTTTTGAGGTGAATCATCGATGATAATATGTGTGGTCTCGTGGGTATTAGGATCATCCACTGTGAATAAAATATCTTTCCCTTGGGGCTCAAGTGGATCAGAAACCAGAGGGGTAGAAGGTTCAGCCTCGGGAATAGGAATGTCTGAAGGAGGGTCTACTGGAGGTGGTGGTGGTGCAGATGAGGAGGGACCGGTAGAAGGTCCAGGACCTAAGGAATCCAATCGTGCCAGGATCAGTCTCAATGTCTCTCCCTGGGCACGTTGCTCTGCTAGCAACTCCTCATGCCTTCGATCCATTCTTTCAACCAACTCTCCCATTTTTCTGTTCATGTGGGTTATGAGTTCTGCATTTGTGTTGGCTATGTCCACATGAAAACCTCTGAGCATATTCTCCATAAAGTGCTGGAGAGTGGCATTGAGGAAAGATGGTGATGAAGTGGTAGCAGCTGGAGCCGATGACTGAGTGTCATCCATCCTACTGGTCTCTGCCTCAGTGGCCTTTCGCTTCTTCTTGGACCCAGACTCCAGTGGGCCTTTGAGAGGGATGTCGATGTTCAGTTTTCCAATCTGGTTCCTCCCCACTGGGGTCATCCTCTCAATTGGCTCCTTACTATCCAAGTACCATATTTTGTTCTCTTTTAGGATAAGAGACACAATCTGGGGATATGGCATTGGAGTTGTACCCTTTCCATCCACCTTGTACCTTTTCATTTCTGAAAATATATACTCTCCCAGATCCTTTTGCTCCTTCAGGAGAAGTGAAGCAAACCATCTATAGTCCCTATCGGAGAAGTGGGTATAGTTGTTGGCTTTGTTCACTAGGGACCAAGAGTAGATGTACCATAGGACCCTGTGATGATCACACATATCACTCGGTTTAAAATTGAGGGGGCCAACTAACTCACCGGGCTTAAGGATAGTGAAAATTTGATTTGGCTCAAGCTCAGAATATATATCATCTGGGGGGTTCTCTATTCCTAACCACAAGTTAATTTTGGATGGTGAAATTAAAATCTTTTGACCTCTCACAGTTGTGGTCATCTCTTCCTCTACTGAGGTTCGGTTAGGTTCATCTATGATCTCTAGGTTGCAATAGAAATGAGTGATTACCTTTGTGTAAAAAGGCAATCTAATGGACAACCAAGGCATAAATGAATCTAGATAAGGACTAAGATCGTGCTTCAATACCTCCTGAAGTAGCCTGAGATCCACATAGTGTGTCTTACACACTTTTCTTCTGGAGAATTGTGAAAGGTACTTGGGGGACTCCACTAGTTTGCCCACATTGAATCCCTTTGGTGGGGTAGTGATCTCTGCTTCCGGAATCTTGGACTTCTTGGAAGATTGACCCTTCTCCATTTGGTCAATGATCCCAGCCATAGCTTTAGCCACATTTTTGTCATATTTTGGCTTCTTGGGAGGCTTTGGAGTGAAAGAGGGTGTAGAGGAGTCAGAGTGAGATGGTGAGGGAGTTTTGGCACCTTTGCTTCTTCCAGTAGATGTGCTCTTTTTAGACTGAGCCCTAGTCACAATAGGCTCTATACCTTTGGTTTTAGGTTGCGATTGAGGTTGAAGAGGAATTTTGGCTTTTGGTCTTGGGATTAACTTTCTTCTCTTTGTTGGAGGAGGAGGAAAAAGGAGATCAGGGTTTTGTTGTGAATCAGAGGAATCTATGAAGTTGAGATTCTTGGTTCTAACTATCTTGGAACACAGAAAATCAAGAATATCAGAAAAATAGTGTCACTGTCGCGAGTTTAGGGCACAAAGATTTTGAACAAAATAGGAAGTTTTTGGACTTGAAATCAGTTGGGTTTTGACGGAAATGAGGCAAGGAATCGATTGGGAAAAGTTTTTGAAAGGGTGTATAGTGATTTACTCGAGGAGATTTTATGGAAATGACCGAGTTTGTGCAAGATAAAGACCTAAAACCCGACGTTACTCGAGGCCTTACTTGAGTAATGTCCAAGTATACTCGAGGCCTTCCTCGAGTGTTCATAAAGAAAAATTCAAAAATAATTCATTTAAATTGCGTACCTGGCATGAATAATATAGTAATTATCCATGGATGTTCCCTCGATCATTCATAGTCCATTTGGGTCAGATTTGAGTCATTATTCAACACTTTGAGAATCTGAACTCCGACATTACTCGAGGCCTTCCTCGAGTAAGCTTCAAGTTTACTCGAGGCCTGCCTCGGGTAAACAGCTTCTCAACTTGTGACTCTTCATTTCTTTGAAAACTGAACCGTTATATTTGAAAATCAAGTAACTTGATCTGTTACTTCCAGTTTTGGGGGCCATTACTCGAGTACATACTCGAGTAAGCTTCTACTTTACCTCAAGTTACTCCTCAGGTATTGCTTCTGTCTTAGCCATAACTTCAAGTTGGTACTCCAGTAAATGTGTCCTCTGATAATCTCTGTTTTTGTTTCCCAAAATAGAGTTTCTTTCTTCCTGCAAAACACGTTTCTATATACTCCGATGCTTAAGTTAGTAATCATCAAAACATTATCAAGTGACTTCATCTAATATTATGAAATGTTTAAATTTCTTATAACTCATTGGGATTTACCATTCCCAATTCTCTTCTAATGAATAGAAATTGATCTTTTGCAAGGGGTTTTGTGAAGATATCAGCTAGTTGAAGATGAGTAGGAATGAATATCACTTTCACATCTTTCTTTTGGACATGATCTCTGATGAAGTGATGTCTGACATCGATATGCTTGGTTTTAGAGTATTGAACTGGATTCTTTGCCAAGCTTATCGTACTAGTATTGTCACAATAGATTGGTATTTCTTTGAGATAAATACCAAGGTCTTGTAGTTGTTGTTTTAACCATATCACTTGTGCACAACAACTTGAGACTGCAACATATTCGGCTTCTGTTGACGAAAGAGACACCGTATTTTGTTTCTTGCTGAACCACGAGACAAGAGATCCTCCAAGAAATTGTCCTTGTCCACTGGTGCTCTTTCTGTCTGTCTTGTATCCTCCATGATCAAAATCTGAATAAGCAACTAAATATTCACTTCTTCCTTTGGGATACCACAGACCCAATTCTGGTGTGTCAGCAAGGTATCTAAAGATTCGTTTGACCGTTTCAGCATGTGATTCCTTTGGCACCGATTGATATCTTGCACATATGCCAACACTAAATTGGATGTCTGGTCTACTTGCCGTGAGATAGAGTAATGATCCAATCATTCCTCTATATTTTGTGATATTGTAGTCTTTCCCTTTAACATCAGCATCAAGCAACGTTGTTGAGCTCATAGGCGTGTCTGAGCCATTTGCTTCATCCATTCCATACTTCTTCAATAGCTCTTTTAAATCCTTTGTTTGAGATATGAAGATTCCATTCTTTCTTTGTTTGATTTGCAAACCAAGAAAGAAATTCAATTCTCCCATCATTGACATCTCAAACTCTCCCTGCATTATCTCAGAAAATTCCTTACATAGAGATTCATTAGTAGCACCGAAAACAATATCATCAACATATATTTGAACAATTAAAATATCATCACGTTTTTTATTTATAAATAATGTTGTATCAACTTTTCCCCGTACAAAACCTTGATCGATGAGAAACTTACTAAGCCTTTCATACCAGGCTCTAGGAGCTTGTTTTAAACCATACAAAGCCTTTTTAAGTTTGAAAACATGGTCCAGTTTAGTGACATCTTCAAAACCTGGAGGTTGTTCTACATACACTTCTTCCATGATATAACCATTTAGAAAAGCATTCTTAACATCCATTTGATAGAGTTTGAATCCTTTGATGCATGCAAAGGCTAAGAGTACACGTATAGCTTCCAATCTAGCCACTAGAGCATACGTTTCCTCATAATCAATTCCTTCTTCCTGATTATAGCCTTTGGCCACCAATCTTGCCTTGCTTCTGACAATAATTGCAGATTCATCGAGTTTGTTTTTGAATACCCATTTAGTACCAATGATCGTATGATCTTTGGGTCGGGGCACCAAATCCCAAACTTGATTCCTTTCAAATTGATTTAGTTCTTCTTGCATTGCTATGACCCAATCATTGTCTGATAGAGCTTCATCAATGTTAGAAGGTTCAATCTCAGAAATGAATGCAGAAAAACTTACTTCATTGAAAACTCTATTTCTGGTTTTGATCCCTTCATTCACATCTCCTATGACTTGATCTAAGGGATGACTTCTATTGTATTTCCAGGCTTTAGGTTGACCTAGAGATTGCTCTTCTTCCTTAGTTTCGTCAACCTCTAGAATAAGAGACTTAGAGATAGATTGATCATTTTCTTGATTTAAAACAACTTCCTGTTCTTCATCAATGGTTTTGTCAGAGGATTCAAATTCATCAAATACAACATGAATTGATTCTTCAACAACACAAGTTCTTTTATTAAAAATTCTATATGCTTTACTTCGGTTAGAATAACCTAGGAAAATTCCTTCATCAGTTTTATAATCAAATTTTCCTAAGTTATCTTTACCATTATTATGAATGAAACACTTACAACCAAAGATGTGTAGATGAGCAATGTTTGGCTTTCTCCCTTTGTATAGTTCGTATGGTGTCTTTCCAAGTTTTGTTCTGATATATGCTCTGTTTGAAACATAGCATGCTGTACTCATAGCATCAGCCCAAAACACTTGAGACACATTCTTTTCATTTAGCAATGCTCTAGCCATCTCTGTGAGCACTCTATTCTTGCGTTCCACAACTCCATTTTGTTGAGGCGTCCTTGGAGCAGAGAAATTGTGATCAATGCCATTAGTATCACAATACTCTTCAAAGGCTTGATTTTCAAATTCTCCACCATGATCAGTCATAATACCTGCAATAGACATACCTTTCTCATTTTGCACTTTCTTGGCAAAAACAATAAATTCTTCAAAGGTTTCATCTTTTGATGATAGAAAAATAACCCATGTAAATCTAGAGAAATAATCAACAATGACCAATGAATATAAGTTGCCACCAAGACTCTTTACTCTTGCTAGTCCAACTAAATCCATATGTAGTAATTGTAATGGTCTATTTGTTGAAATCTCATTTTTCAATTTGAAAGATGATTTAGTTTGTTTACCCTTTTGACACGCATCACAAATCAAGTCATTTTTGAAATTAACTTTGGGTAAACCAAGCACTAAATCATTTTTTGAGTAATTTCCCTAGTTGATGCATATTAACATGAGCCAATCTCTTATGCCATAACCAGCTTTCATCGGTATTACTCAGAAAATAGTTTTCAAATTCATTTCTACTAATATCTAGAGTATAGCAATTACCTTCCCTTTTTGCTCTGAGCTTAGCCTTGATATTCTTCTTATCAAGCTGTAAGTCATTCTTGTTGATGATTAAACATTCTTCTGAGTCAAATATCACCCAGTTGTTTTTATCTGCACTTTGACTTACGCTCAGCAAATTGTGACACAAGCCTTCAACATAATATACATCTTTGACTTGTATTCCTTTGTCGTTTTTTATTTCACCAATTCCTGCTATCCTTTCGGATTGATTTCCTCCAAATTTTACCTTTCCACCTTCTTTAGGTTGTAATGTGGTAAAACTTTCGAAATCTCCGGTCATATGTCTAGAGCATACACTATCTATGTACCACTTGCTATTTTTGGATGCTTTGAGACTTACCTGCAATCAATTGTCTAAGTCTTAGGTACCCACATCTTTTTGGGTCCTTTAGGGTTAGTACAAATGATTTTCTGAATATATGAACCTTTAGGTACCCATTTGTAGGTTCCTATGGTTCCTTTCTTCTTATGAATGCATGAAACTGTATGATGTCCTTTTCTATTACAGTAATTACAAAATGCAAAAGGACTTGACGTATGCACAGAATGTTGAAAATAATTCAAATATGTCTTACCTCCTGCTTTCTTTCTTCCTTTTCTTTTATCTAATTTTGGATCATATCCAATTCCAGATTGATCATTTACAAATCGTTGGACTTTTAAAATAACATTTAGCATCTCACTTCCTTGTGTAAATTTTTCAAGAGTTTTTGTGAGATCAATGTTTTTCTTTTTCAAAGATAAACAATTTTCACAATCCTTTCCCTTAAGTTTAGTTTCAAGAACTTTGTTTTTCTTTTTAAAAACAATCAGTTCTTTAACAATTTTGATGAATTCAGAATGTAAAGCATTATACTCAGAAAGTAATTCATCATAGGTAGGTTCAGAATCATTTACCTCTTCTTCTGTTTCTTCTTGAGCAACAAGACATATATTAGCTACTTCTTCCTCATCACTTTCTTCATCTGAGGAGCTATCACCCCATATAGCAGATACAAAGGCTTTCTTTTTGTTGAAGAATTTACCTTTTCTCTTTTCTTTGCTCTTTTGGCTCAAATCTGGACATTCTGACTTGATATGTCCTGGTTTCCCACATTCATAGCAAATGATATGATCTTTGCTACTATTTCCTCCTTTCTGAAAATGTTTGAATCCTTGACCTTTCTTGTAGAACTTTCTGAATCATTTTATGATTAGACCCATTTCGTCATCGTCAAACTCTTCATCCTCATCCTGATTCTCTTCTTTCGCTTTTAGAGGTAGACCTTTCTTTTTCTTATCGCCAATGTCATCTAGTTCTCTTTTGAACTTTAGCTTGCTTTCATATTCAGAAAGACTTCCAAATAGAGAAGCAACTGATCTCATTGATTCTCCTTTTGCTTCTTCTATTGCAGTAACTTTTGCTTCCCACTCTTTAGAAAGAATATTCAAAATCTTTCGTACTTGAGTGTGCTGATCATAGACTTTCCCAAGAGCTACAAGTTGATTAACAAGATGAGTATATCTAAGTTCGAATTCAGAAATTGACTCACCTGATTTCATTCAAAGTAAATCGAATTCGGTGACCAAGGTGTTGATTCGATTCTCCTTTATTCCCGAAGTTCCCTCATGAGCTATTTCCAGAGCTTCCCACATTTGCTTTGCTGTTGGGAGTGTGCAAATTCTGAAATATTCACTTTGACTCAAAGCGCTTTGTAACATCAGAATTGCTTTACTATTGAGAGTGATGAGTTTCTTATCATTCTCATCGTATTCCGCTGGCGTCTTTGGAATTTTCTGAGAATCTACAACCTTTGTAGGTTGATAATTTCCACTCTCAATTACATCCCATAGTCCATATTCAGTAGCCATCACGAACACTCTGAACTTAGCTTTCCAGAAAGAAAAGTGTTCTCCATTGAAACCAGGGGGTCTAGTGATGGATGCTCCGTCGGGAAGAATTCCTTCACCCATACTTGCCATTGGATCCTTCTTAGGCTGTTAAACCTTAACAAGAAGACCTACGCTCTGATACCAAATGTTAGATCAAGAGTTTCACCCAAGAGGGGGGGTGAATTGGGTGGTACTGAAATTTCTTTCGAAAATATAAAACTTTGACAAAAGAATTAAAACAGTAATGAGTAAGGAGAAATATCACCGAAGTGTACACCGGGAGTTATACTGGTTCGGTCACAACCACTTTGACCTACGTCCAGTCCTCAGAGCTTCTCTGAGAGTTTCACTATAGCTTCCAAGATTCAGTGGGTTCTTGGCACCTCAGTACAAGCAAGTTCCTTACACCTGGATACTCGCTCCCCCTTACAGGTTGTAATCTAATCCCAACTCAAGGTTCCACAACCTTAAGTTATCTCAATAACAAATATTAAGTTTGAATGAAATATCTCTCTTACAGAGTAAATAATAATCACTGAAGCATAGAAATACAATTTCAACGTGAAAACAGAGCAATGAACTTAATGATACGTTCGTATGTGTGTTCTTGTGTTTTTTTGTATCTTTCTCTGTTCAGATGTTCCCATATATATAGTTACGTTGGTAATGATTGTTGGAACATATTTCTTCATGTCTGTTGAAGCGTGCGCAGCCATTATTGACTTTTCTAGTTTTTGAAAAACATACGTTACGGTAGGTGACGGTCGGTGACATTTGAGCATCGCTTTTGACTTTCCTTATTTGGTAAAATCTCTTCACTGTTTACCTGTTGAAATGCTAAGTACACTAATATAATGAAAAGTTAATCAAATAGGAAACAGAATAATGACCGTTGGAATGATTTCAACCTTTCTGGATTAGCTTACTCGAGTAGCTCCTTGAGTAACCCTTGAAGTTTACTCGAGTAGCTCCTCGAGTATCATCAGGAAATCTTTGTTTATTTGAAAGTCAATGAAGAAAACAAGATTACTTGGGTAGTGTATGGAGTAAACTAAATTTCAAACCTTTGGGAATAGTTATTTACTCGGGTAGCTACTCTAGTAATGCTTTTGCAACTTCATAGATTACTGGGGTAACACCTCGAGTAATCCTTTAAAAAACCTTTTGATTACTCGTTGCTCTACTCCAGTAGTGTTGGTAGGATTTCAAGGCTGAGAGCAATTACCTTGTTACTCGAGTAGGGACTCGAGTAATGCATTCATTTTTACATAGGTTACTCGGGTAGCTCCTCGAGTAACTAAGACTTTTGAGCATGATTTACTCTGTTTATGACTTGAAGTTTACCTTGAAAATATTTGTGCATACTGGGGTACTTACTCGAGGAATCCACTTAAAATAAACCATGAAAAAACTTGTATACTAGAGTAAGTACTCGAGGAAGATGAAACAAAGAGAGATCAGGTTAATCGGGTACCAACCTCAAGTTTTCACTTACTTTAGTATGTTACTCGGGTAGCTCCTCGAGTAACATTGGCAGTGGTACAAAGTGCCGAGAGTTACATATTTTCAGAACAAAGTTACTCGAGTAGCTCCTCGAGTATGATGGGGAAAACTTGAAGGCAACTGGAAGTTTTCACAGGATTACTCGAGTAGCTCCTCGAGTAACATTAGCAGTGGTACAAAATGTCGAGAGGTCCACATTTTAGGAAACACAGGTACTCGAGTAGCTCCTCGAGTATCATTGGGAAAACTTGAAGGCAACTGCAAGTTTTCACGTGGTTACTCGAGTACCTCCTCGAGTAACATTAGCAGGCTGAGAGCAACTCCAAGTTTTTACCTGGTTACTCGAGTAGCTCCTCGAGTAATGGTGGCAGGTTACTGGAAGTTTTCCTTGGTTACCTCAAGTTTTGTCTCATTACTCGAGTAGCGCCTCAAGTAATGCCTTAGAAACTGTACTTCTGATCAAGTTCCTCAGCATTTTCTCTTGGCTAATCTTCAATACTTCCATGCTAACTTCAAGTAAAGCTTATTCCTGTCATTACTTAGTTCAAGCTTGATTATTAATCATTTCCTTTTCAAACCATTCCTTTGTTATCATCAAAACATGAGATCTAACAAAAACAATTTCTTCTCTTTCCTCGATAGAGTGTATGCCGCTGGCGGTAGATAGGTACGAGACCCTTGCTTAATCGGTGGCAACTCTTCTCTAATTCCCAAGTTCACTAAATCCAACCTCGAATTGACATTGTCCTTGCTTTTTCCTTGGATATTAACCAACGTGCCAATTAGACTATCACAGATATTTTTTTCTATGTGCATCACATCAAGAAAATGCCTCACATATAAAGACTTCCAATATGGAAGTTCAAAGAAAATAGACATTTTCTTCCAACCGCTTGTCTCGATTTGTTTTGCAAAAGGTTTGCCAAAATTGATCTCCAAGTCTTTTACCTTGGAATACACCTGGGAACTGGTCAACATCTTCGGTGGGCTACCTTCTTCTGCATCACTATTGAAAGGCTTTTTTCACTTCCTCCAACGATGTTGTGATGGTAAGAATCTTCGATGCCCCATGTAAACATTTTTCTTACAATGATGAAGTCGCATTGAATAAGTGTCATCTTCACATATAGGGCATGCACCATATCCTTTGACGCTGTATCCTGACAAATTTCCATAAGCAGGGAAATCATTAATTGTGCCAAAAAACATGGCTTTCAAAGTGAAACTTTCTTCCATGTACCCGTCATACACACTAACGCCTTCATCCCAAAGCAGCTTCAAGTCATCAATTAAAGGAGCCAAGTATACATCTATATCATTCCCAGGTTGCCTTGGCCCAGAAATTAACATGGACAACATCATAAACTTGCGTTTCATGATTAAGTGTGGAGGAAGGTTATAAATCATCAATATCATCGGCCACGTGCTATGTGTGCTACTCTGAACACCGTGCGGATTAATTCCATCAGTTGACAGTGCAAGGCGAAGGTTCCTGACTTCATCAGCAAAGTCAGGGTACTCATGATCAATTTTTTTCCATTGAGGAGCGTCTGCAGGGTGACTAAGCTTCGTGTCTTTAATCCTTTCATCTGCATGCCATGTCAACTACTTAGTAATCTCTGCATTACTATACAGTCGCCTGAATCTCGGAACAATGGGAAAATACCATAGCACCTTCAAAGGACTTTTTCCTTTCTTCTTCTTATATCGAGATGCGTTGCATTTAGGGCACTTCTCTAACGTTGCGTACTGATTTCAAAATAATACACAATCGTTAGGACATGCATGTATCTTCTCATATCCCATACCGGTTGTAGAGCAAAGAATTCACTTTGCCTCGTATGTCTTGGTAGGAAGTACATTTTCTTCTGGAAGCATATATTGCAACAATTCAAGCAATGCGGTAAAACCCGAATCACTCAATCCGTAGTGAGCTTTAAAGTTGTACAACTTCAACACTGCTAGCAAACTTGTGTATTTAGTACTTCCGACATATAAAGGTTTCTCTGCATCACCTTTCAACTTCTCATATTCGTTAGGGCAATTATGAATCACCCCTTCAACCATATTTAGCATTTCTTCAAGACCATCATCTTCATCAAACATGCTTTGATCAAATTCATCCGAGGCACCACCCGTGGTATGCACCCGATCACTATATGAATCGTTGGTCTCACCATGCCTTGTCCATTGTATATATGTTTGATCAATACCATAACATACTAGATGATCTAGTAAATCAAGTTGACTAATCCGCTTTCCAAAACAACAGGATAAGAAAGGACATAAGATTTTGCTAGGATCTTTTGTGTGCTCAGTTGCAAATGTAATAAAATCCTTCACCCCATCTATATATTCCCTTGAACATCGATTAGATGACATCCATTTACGATCCATCTATGGGCTTCAATCTATTTTTTAAAAAAATTACGTGGTTAGTTGTATAACTATTGCATTTACTAATTACTTTTATATTCTCTTACCAATTTTAATTTAAAATAACATACACCACATGAATCTTCATAATTGAAGCTTTCTAAGTCTTAAACTGAATATTTAAATTGCCAAATAATTCATTAATTATTCCCAGGCATTATAATAAAATTTTACAACTCATAACAAAAGAAACCATATTTGCCACAATAATATATCATAGTTAAATTAGAAAACATTACAAGTCAATAATTAAATAAAATACAAGTGTTAAGAATATATAAATAATTATTTTGCTTATGCAATTAATCAATAACAATCATTAGAACACCTACAAATTATAACTTTTAAATTTAACTAAAATCACATTTGTAAGCTCAAAATTTAAAAAACATACCGTAAATAGAAGCTTCAATAGACTGATGAACTGAAACTACAAACACAAATTAAACATAAACAAATCAATAAAATATTTGAGGTTCTAAGTTATTTTTTTAAATAATAATATGTGTAATAAACATCAAAATATAATAAAATCAAATATGATTAGCTTAAATCAAAAAATATGATTCAGAAAAAAAAATTAAAGAAAATAAAATAAAATGAAAAAGAAAGCATAATCCCAACATTAATTATCTCCTTATTGTATGTTTTTCCCCTTACGGTTTTAGTTAATATACTTAAAGTTAAACAATATAGACAAATTATATTTTATTTTATTAAATATTAACATTGATATATTAAAGTCATTTTATTCATATTTTAAAATCTTTAAATAAGTTAATGACTCAATTAACGAATTATTCAATTTATTATGTTGATTTCAATTTTTCCTATTTTCATTGGGTTTATATAGGATTTTCTCTATTATAGTTTAATAAGATAATACAAAACATTATTTTCTTACCTCTACAAAATAGCACTAACACAAATATATATTAAATACGTGAAATAATATTAAATAAATGATTTTGATTTTTGCAAAACAAATAATTTGAAGAAGTTTTAAAAGAAATAGCAGTATTATTAAAAGTTAATTTGATTATCTAATTTCAAGTCACTTGTATATTAATTGCTGTTGTTCAAATTTATGGTTATATATAACATATAAATTCAATTCTTTCATTGTTCTTGTTACTTGTTGCATTAATTTCTTAGAACTAGTGAGAGCTAAAACACAGTACACACGCCTACAATGGGGATCGGATAAGTCTCTAGTAATGGGAATATATATGTACACACGCCTAGCTACAATACACACACGACTACAAACAACAAACACATTTGTATATTATATATATATATTGATAGACGCCACTTGCTATATTATTAAGTAATAAATATAAGGTTGACTTCTTTCTAAAATATATACATATAAGACAAAAATAAGTTCAATTATAACTTTTTTCCGGTATGGAATTATAACTTTTTATTACAGGTGAATGAAGTTAACTAGGATACCATGCATATTTTTTAATTTCAAAACAAAAAAGAAAATTTTCCTATATGACTAAATAAAAAAATTAAAATACGTATTCAAAATATTATATATAATAGCCATACATGTTTTAATAAAAAATTGCAAGTATAAATGTAAAATAATTTTATAATTTCCGTGTACGAATATAACAAGCGTGCATCTGGGCATGATTGCGGCTTTGTTCCCATACTTGACCCCCCAATAAACCTGTAAATTTGGGGATCACATATATCAATTTTTATAAGGAGATGAGTCATAAATCACTTTCTTCTCCTTTTATATAAAGTCTTTTTTTTTATTACTTCATTGATCTCCCTCAATCAAATTAATTATTCCTTTTTTTAATAAAAAGGTTATAACTGAAAAGATAAAAACCTAATGAACAAATAATTAATATAATTTGAATTTACAATTACCTAATTAAAAATTAAATTAAGCTTTACAATGAGGTTTTTCTTGTCATGAGATGGGGCGTGTTTTTGTCTGGTTGTGCTACTACGTTTAGCTATAAATAAAATATATTTCTAATATCGAAAACAATATTTTATATATACTATAACAAAAATATTATCATGCACTATATTAAAGTTACAAAAAAATAACGAATGAGAAAAGTGAGTGTCATATATGTTTTTGTTTTATCCTATCATCTCTATCTTATTAGAATGATTTGAGCACAATATCACTTGTTAAGTTGAAATGACCCACCACCGACCGATCCAAGCAATTTGTTGGGCGCTCTCAAATTTCAATCAATAGCATAAATTATGTTAAGGAAAAGGGAGTAATTACATTTTTTTTAAATATTTGTATTTGAAGGCAAAAAAAATATGTTTATTCACTTGAATTTTTTCAAGGTAGAAACACAAAATTTCGTTCCACATGAAGGTTTTTCAAATTGTATGCCAGTTTTATTTTTTTAGGGTCCATTGCATCAAACTTTCCTAAACTTAATTAAAACTACTTACAAATAATCTTCTTACACTTTAAAACTTAATAAAAAACCCCTAACCTTTTTAAAAACCATCTATGCAGATAACCCCATACCATCAATTTTATAACCTCTTAAAATTTATTGTTTACGAATATAACCCTTCAAAATTTAAGTTATATGTAGATAAACCCCTTAAACTATAACTATTTGCAGGTAAATAATAAACAAAACTTAATATACTCCTCTGGTCCTTATTTTAGGACCTAATTAGGATTAATTCTGATCCTAAATATAAGACCTATTTTGCACACATATATTAGTTTTTTCCAAATTAGCATATTTACATTTCCTCAGCAATAGAAAGTAGAGGGGGGAAAAAACCATAGCAAGCATGACATAAAAAAAACAGCAGAACAACCTGAAAAAAAAATTAATAAAAACAAAATGCAACTTTAACTTACAGGTTGATCAGTGCAGTGGAGTGGGGGACCACGTAATTGCCGTTGGTGACGCAATCTTCAATGAGGGAAGGAAGAAATTTGAGCTACCAAATGGAATGGGGACCAAAAACTTGTAGACAATACAAAGAAAAGGGAATAATAGGGATAGGAGTGGGGTTGGGAGTTGGGATAAAACAAAGATGTGTGCTCGTGTGAGTGTCGTTTTAAGAAGTGAAGATAAGAAAATGGAAGGAGGGGGAGTGCACGCACAGATACTGAGATACATGAAAGTGAAAATGAGAGAGGGAATGATTAAAGATAGTGAAAAAGGTAAAGAAAGAGAAGGGGGGAGTGGCACGCGGGAAATGAAAGAGATTGGGGGGAGGGAGGCGGGAAACAATATAGGATATGGAGGTGGGGCGGGGTGGGTTCTGATTGGTGGGGAAGGGATAGAAAATCAAAATTTTTTTTTAAAAAAGCGTCAGGGGTGGCGCCTAACCAGGCAGGCGCCACCCCTAACTAAAAAAAATTTTTTTAAAAAAAAAGGGTCAGGGGTGGCGCCTGACCAGGCAGGCGCCACCCACTACTACAAAAAGGGGCTTTAACCTCACAAATTTGGCACTTTTAACGTCCCAAAACGGGGGGACGTAGATGCTGGGGGCGTAGTAAGTTGAAACAAAAGACATCCTAAATGATAGGGACGCCTAAAGTCTGACTTTAGGCGTCCCAAATTAAGAATTGGGACGCCTAAAGTCCCACCCTGGGGGACTTTAGGCCTCCCAAATTTTAATTTGGGACGCCTAAAGTCCCACCCTGGGGGACTTTAGGCCTCCCAAATTTTAATTTGGGACATCTAAAAGTTTGGTTTTTTTTTATACCATAATTTACATTCTGTATTACCCAACGGATTGAAACTGCAGAGACAGAATAAAAGATGGATTCATAAACCACACTGTCCGTTACAAACTGGTAAGGACATCCAGCACTACAATCTTTACTATATATACATACAATAACCTTTCATGCAACCTACTACTATATATATCAACAAAAAACAACCAGAAAGTGTCAAAACGCTGTCATCACACAAGTACAAACTGATATAAAATAACAAGTTTACTGCTCTATATGTTGAAGAAGATGTCCAGCCAAAAGATCTCTGATCAAATCAAGGTCTTCACGTAGGTAGGCATCTTCATTATCAAAAATCTGAAAATTAGAAAGTAATAAGCTTAGATGAAATGAATCTCAAGCAAATGAATTAATTAGCATTTCGATTAGAACACCAAAAATATTATCATTTGAGAATGAAGAAGCGATTACCTTTTCAAAATCGCTAGTAATTCCACTTTGAGTTATGTTATACATATAAAGTATAACATAATATCCGCATTCAGTGTTGCCAGGTTGCCGAGGGCACTTTTAATCAAAGGGATGCAATTGGTTGTTAAAATCAATAAAGGTATGTCTAAAAGGACCGTCAATGAAACAATTATGTAGGATCGAATGTGCTTACTATGGGATAAAACCACTTTGGCTTTTTAACAACTGCACCCTCGCGTGACCCACCTAGGATTCTATATGTTTGACAAGCACTATCATGAAAAGCAAAATGAACAGAAATTAGAACCATTCCTTTATTTTGTTGTCAATGAAATACAAACATGATAACTTACGTGTCGAAGACGGATTTTGTATCTCTGTCTGGCTTGTTACTCAAGGGATCAAACCAATAGACTATGTTGCGGCGGGGACATATAACACACAAAGTCCAGTGGTTTCTTTAACAACATGTACACATTAAAATGAAGTTAGATGAGTGAGAAGACAATTATTTAGTAAACTTCTGAAATTGACAAAATGTAAATACGAACCGTTGGACAATGGGTGCTAGATAACAACGAAGTTTGTTTTGTGCCATTTGGTAGCCGACATAGTGAGTCCTATGCGCCACAGTACAAGTATCCCCTGTCGTATTCGCAGGACATAAGAATCCATACCAACTCTGGCAGGATCGGTGACAAAAAACACTTGTTTCGCGTGGCTTGCTAAAATGAAGGGCTCGTCTCTATAGCCAACTCTTCCAAGATCGACTGAGACAAAACCAAATTGTTTATCTATTACCACGGCATTGTTGCTAACCCACTTACATTTAAATAAAGCAACTTTGAACTTGTTGTACGTCATCTCCCATATTTCTTCTATAACTCCATAATAGGCCATAGACGCTAATATGGGGTTTTTGTCTCTCGAACTGGAAAAGTGCATAGATTCAGCTTCTACCATGACCCCACTATTTTGCATGGTACTTTTGTCATCTTGCTCTTTGGTATAGAAGGAATAGCCATTTATATCATAACCGGTCCAAGTAATGACCTGAAACGAAGGCCCCCAAGCTAGCCACTCGATTGTCTCAGACACACCGATCTCGTGCAAAACCTTTTCCTCGAACCACTGCATGAATGTCTTGTTTTGCTCAATAGCAATCTGCATGTCATTCTTCCTTGGATTCTTGTTCTTCAAAGTGTTTCTGTGTTCATTTATGTAAGGTTGAACTTCTTCCATATTATTCAGGATATACAAGTGGGCTTGCAACACCTCTTCACGAGGAACATTCTTCACTTTCAGTCCTCGTGTTCCCTTGCTTCTCCCTTCTTCATGCCGAGATTGTTCCTTCTTCCCTGACATATAATCTTTGCAAAACTCCATAGCCTCCTCAACTACATATCTTTCTACTATTGAGGCTTCTGGTCGATAAGGATTTTTAGAATACCCTTTTAAGATCTTCATGTATCGCTCGAAAGGGTACATCCACCTCAGGTAAACTGGACCGCATAGCCTTACCTCCCTCACCAAATGAACTACCAAATGCACCATTATATCAAAAAATGAAGGCGGAAAGTGCATCTCTAGTTGTGTCAAAATAATGTAACCCTCATTTTCTAGTTCATCCAACTTTTCAGTGTCAATGACTTTGTTACAGATAGCATTGAAGAAAACGCACAATCTTGTCACTGTGTTTCGTACTTCATCTTTCATTATGCCTCTAATAGCTACTGGTAATAGTTGTTGCATCAACACATGATAATCATGGGACTTTATTCCCACTAACTTCAAATCGTCTATTGAGACACATCTTCTCACATTCGAGGAATACCCTTGCGGCACCTTCATTTCATGCAAACACCCACACAAACTTCTTTTCTCTGCTTTTGATAGTGTATGCGCTGCTGGCTCCATGTATGCCCTCCTACCATCATCTCTTAGTTGTGGATGTAATCGTTCTCTTATTCCCATATCGACAAGGTCTAATCTCGCATTAATCCCATCCTTAGTCTTCCCTGGTATGTGCAAAAGCGTACTGATAAGGCTATCACAAACATTCTTCTCCACATGCATCACATCAATACTGTGTCTCACGTCTAGCGAACGCCAATATGGAAGATCAAAGAAAATGGATCTCTTCTTCCATATGTTCTTCTCACCCGCAACCCTCTGATTCTTACCAAAAGTGACATGGATACGTTCCACTCGACTGTAGACTTCCTCTCCGGTTAGTGACTTTGGAGCCATTCCATGCTCCGGTAAGCCGTTAAACCGCTTTCTTAGCCTACGATACGGGTGGTACCGATGAAGAAACCTCCTGTGGCCAAGGTAGACAGTTTTTCTTCCATGCTTTAGTTGTTGGAAGTGTGTGTCTGCTTCACATATTGGGCATGCTTTGTGACCCTTCACGCTGTACCCTGACAAGTTTCCGTACGCAGGGAAGTCGTTTATCATTGTGAAAATCATTGCACGTAGCTTGAAAGACTCCTTCTTATAAGCATCAAACACATCTACGCCTTCCTCCCACAACTTCTTCAAGTCCTCAATCAAAGGCGCCAAATAGACATCAATATCGTTCCCTGGCTGTTTTGGTCCAGAAATCATCATAGATAGCATCATATACTTACGTTTCATACATAGCCAGGGAGACAAGTTGTATATTACAAGGAGAACCGGCCACGCACTATGTGTGCTAGTAAGAGTTCTATACGGATTGATGCCATCTGTACAAAGCCCAAGCCGTAGGTTTCTCGGCTCGCTGCCAAATTGAGGGAAGATTTCATCTATTTTTTTCCATTGTGGAGAGTCAGCTGGGTGCCGAAGATATTTCCCATCAGATATTCTCTCATCAGAGTGCCATCTCAACTTCTTCGCTTTTGTTGCACTCGCAAACAAACGTTTAAAACGTGGTATTATTGGAAGATACCACATAACCTTTAAAGGTTGCCTTTTACTTGTCACATCACCACAACCACCATCTTTTTTCACTTTGTATCGTGCAGTTTTACACTTAGGACACTCACTAAGACCTCCGTACTCATTTCTGTACAGTACGCAGTCATTAGGGCAAGCATGTATCTTCTTATACTCCATACCCATTGTAGACAGGATTTTCTTGGCCTCATACATACGATTTGGAAGTACATTATCTTCCGGAAACATATCACACAATAGTTCAAGCAGCAATGTGAAACTACTATCGGTCCACCCACAAGTTGCCTTTAAGTTAACCAAATGTAATGTTCCTGTCAGCCGCGTGTACTTACTACCACTGTACAATGGTGTCTCTGCATCACTCCGCAGGCTATCATACTCCTGCGACTGCGCAAAGGATTCTGCCTCAACATCGTTAATCATTCTCTCCATTCTATCTTCATCTATGACATCCACAGCTCCCTTCTTGTGTGACGGACAATCAGTTATTTCCTCACCATGCCATATCCACCTTGTGTATCGCAGATTTATTCCATCACAAAGTAGGTGATCCTTTATGACATCAACATCCCGTCTACTCTCATTCAAACAATTGACACAAGGACAAAAATACTTCCCATTTCTTGCAGGAGCATTCTTTTTAGCGAATTCAATAAATTCGTCCACCCCTTTCTCATATTCCTCACTAGTTCTCAAAGCATTCATCCAACTATGATCCATTTTGTTACCACCTAAGGCATTACCAATAACATTCACACGTTTAGTACAATTCTCAAGGACATATGATGGGATTGCCTAATTAAGTTATCAACCCAATTTAGGATTTTAAAATATGGGCTTAATAACTTTATTGCCCCCTCCTAGCCTCATCTCTCCTATTAAAAGGGTTTCAGTGCTATGTAACTTATTTTTTTAATAAGTATATGTATATAAAATTAATGTATAATAAAATAAATACAATAAGATTAAATGAAAGAATTTTTTTGTGGTTTGGAAGAATTAAAAACAAAACGAGTTTCATATTAACAAAACAATTTTAAGTTGAGTTCTTCCAAAAATAAAATTGTTTTATTGAAAATATTTAGATAAAAATCATTTAATGAATATTGGGGTTATCGTTTTCTTTTTAAGTTTTGGCTTGAATTATTCTTCATAATTCAAGAATTTGGAATTAACAAAACAATTGTGTGTAATTAATACAAGAATTTCTTTAATTTAAATAAATCATATTTTATTTTATTATATATACAATAGTGAAAGAAATCTTTAAATCTCATTAACTCTACCTTTAAATTTAAAACCTTTCTAACTACATCCCTATTTAATATAACATTTTATCTTATAAGAACAAAGTTTACTCAATAATTAACGAGAGGCAAATTGAAACAGGGAGTAACTTTTAAACTTTACTCATATTTAACACAATGGAACGGGTGAGAACTAAGAAGACTTGTTTCTATTATACACAAGTAAATTTATATTTAAACAAGAAAATAAACCATTCCCAAATCAATGCAATTTAAACAATATAACCACACCAAACACATCAGGCTAATCTTTGATATCTCAATATAAGCAATATATATATAATAAGCACTATCTCAACCATTCGGAAATATTTTTCAAAAAAAAATAAACCATGTTCTGTTACAAAAAAAAATTGAAGAAAATAAACCAACCTGAGGGCGCCCCCTAGCTACTATGTTTGAGAGGTTGAGAAGATGTTGGAGCTCCACCCACGCACAACAATGGAGGAGAGAGCAAAACCCACTGTGGAGGAGGTGAGGTTGAAGTAGACACGGTTGCAGCCGTTGAAGAAACAAAGAGGAAGAAGAAGGGAGGAGGGAGAGCTTGAACAAGCTAGGCTGATGGTGGAGGAGAGAGCTTGAACAAGGGAGGAGGGAGGAGTTGAAGAAAAGAAAAAAAATAGCAGGGCCGACGGTGTGGGTGGGGAGAGGAGGAAGAAGAGTAAAGTTGGGATGTGAGGTGAGGGTGTGATTTAGATGAGAAGACCGCATGTCAGACAAGTGTCTGACATGCAGGGGACGCCTTTAGGCGTCTCAAATGGTATTTGGGACGCCTAAAGGTGACTTTAGGCGTCCCAAATGCCATTTGGGACGCCTAAAGTCCCACTTTAGGCGTCCCAAATGTCATTTGGGACGCCTAAAGTGGGACTTTAGGCGTCCCAAATTCATTTGGGACGCCTAAACCCAGCTCCTGGCGCTAAAAAAAATTTATAAAATTTATATTTCGCGCCAGGAAGCACTTTAGGCGTCCCAAATTTGAATTTGGGACGCCTAAAGGTTCCCCTACACATAAATAATTACGAAAATGCCACCGCCTCCCTTTTTAACTACCCAATTCTCAATTTGGGACGTCTTTGGGGGTGGTTATATCTCAATTCTGTAGTAGTGCACCCCTGATTAAAAAATTTTTTTTTTAAAAAGGATCAGGGGTGGCGCTTGACCACGCAGGCGGCACCCCTGACTAAAAAATTTTTTTTTTAAAAAAGGGTCAGGGGTGGTGCCTGCCTGGTCAGGCGCCACACCTGACCTATAAGCTAGTGTGGCGCCTGGCGTGTTAAGCGCCACAGCTGGTGCTAGCAAGTTAAGTGAGGCGACTGCCTGGCCAGGCGCCACTCTTAACCATACCAGCTGTTAAAAAAACAATAAATGAGCAGCTGTGGCACTTCATTAAGGAAGGGCCACAATATGTGCGCCACCTTTCAACCTTTTTGTAGTAGTGGTCATTGATGATTCTCCTCCTAAGCCTTAGCCAGAAACCGCTCCTGAACCAAATCCATCACCTACCCACACTGAGGAAATATCTCCCTCCTCCTCTAAACATCACACTCCAGAGATTGATACCCCTCTAGAGGCTGAGACTACTATGGTTGTTTTCCAACCTTCTCCTATTCCTCCTAGAGATGACATCTTTATTCCTCCATTCAATCACCCTGAACCTGCATCTTCTAGCTCTTTTGACTCTTCCAGTTCAGATGGTGGTTTAGTCCTTCCTGTGAAACCCATTTCCATGGTCAAGCCTCCTAGCCCTCCACTTGATTGATGAAGACAAAAAGGGGGAGAAGAGCTTGGGTGTGATTTTGTGGAAGTTTCTGAGTCTCTTTGGGTATTTGGGTGTATATGGGTTATAGGGAGTCTTTTGTTAAAACTTTTATCGTTTTTAAACTTGTTAAGTTTTATTTTGTTATCTTGTAATATACAACTTTTAAGTTTAATGCAAGTGTGTTTAAGTTATGATTTTATTTTAAGTCCATTTAAGCTTTAAATTATGATACATGGTTGGACTAATGAAGTTGTTGTGTATGCAAGGTGTATGCTATGAATCTAAAATTAATAAGACATATTTAAATTGAAAATTCAATTTGAAATACCATGTCCAAAATCACTAAGTTTTGTCATCATCAAAAAGGGGGAGAATGTTAGATCTCATGTTTTGATGATAACAAAAGTATGGTATGAAAAAGAATTGGTTAATAAATAAGTTTGAACAAAGTAAAAGTAGGGATAAGCATCACTTGAAGTAAGCATTGGAGTAATGAAGAAAGGCCAAGAGAAAAAGCTGAGAAACTTGATCAGAAGCAGTTTTTCTAAGGCATTACTCGAGTACGTACTCGAGTAATGAGACAAAAGTTGAAGTAATTAGAGACACCTTCCAGTAACCTGCTAATGTTACTCGAGTATGTACTCGAGTAATGGTGTAAATGTTTTCAAGTTGCTCTCGGCCTGCCAACGTTACTAGAGTAGTTACTCGAGTAACCAGGTAAATACTTGGATTGCTCCCGGCCTGCCAACGTTACTCGAGTAGGTACTCGAGTAACCATGTGAAAGTTTTGAAGTTGCTCTCGGCCTGCCAATGTTACTCGAGTATGTACTCGAGTTACCCTGTTTCAGTAAATGTGGTGCTCTCGGCATTTTGTACCACTGCCAATATTACTCGAGTAACTCAGTATGGTAAGCAAAAACTTGAAGGTGGTACCCGAATAACTTGATATAATTTTATTTCATTTCCCTCGAGTTATTACTCTAGTCTGAATGTATTTAATGTTTCATTTGAAGTGGATTACTCGAGTAAGTACTCGAGTATGCAGAGTTATTTTGAAGGAAAACCTCAAGTCATTACTCGAGTAAGTGATGCACAAAGAGTAAGTTTACTCGAGTATGTACTCAAGTAAAAAGGTAATATGACCTGATGTGCTCTCGGCCTTGAAATCCTGCCATCATTACTGGAGTAAAGCATCGAGTAACCAAAAGTTTATTTGAAGGTTTACTCGAGTTGGAAATCAAGTAACCCATAAAGTTGTGAGTGTATTACTCGAGTAAGTACCAAAGTAAACATACATTTCCAAAGGTTTGAAATTTGGTTATTCCATGCACTACCCGAGTAATTTTATAATTGTCTGGTGACTTGCAGTTGATCAAAGTTTTACCCGATGATACTCGAGTAAGTACTCGAGTAAACTTCAAGGAATACTCGAGTAGCTACTCGAGTAAGCAAAACTAGAAAATCAGAAATCATTCCAACGTTCATTATTTTGTTTCCTATATGATTAACCTCTCATTGTATTAGTATTCTTAGCTTATTTACAGATAAACAATGAAGAGATTATACCAAATATGGAAAGTCAAAAGCAATGTTCAAATGTCACCCAGTGCCACCTACCACAAACGGATGTTTTTCAAATACTGGAAAAGTCAATAATGGCTGCCCACGCTCCAACAGACATGAAGAAAAACGTTCCAACAATCATTACCAATGTATCTATAAATGTGGGAACATCCAAACAGAGAATGTACAACAAGAACATACACATGAACATATCATCAAGTTCTATACTCTGTTTTATATTATACTTGTAATTCTATGCTTCAGTGATTCTTATTCACTCTGTGAGAGAGATATTTCATTCAAACTCAATACTTGTTATTGAGATAACTTAAGGTTGTGGAACCTTGAGTTGGGATTGGATTACAACTTGTAAGGGGGAGCGAGTGTTCAGGTGAAGAAACTTGCTTGTACTGAGGTGCCAAGAACCCACTGAATCTTGGAAGTTATAGTGAAACTCTCAGAGAAGCTCTGAGGACTAGACGTAGGTCAAAGTGGTTGTGACCGAACCAGTATAACTCCCGGTGTACACTTCAGTGATATTTCTCCTTACTCCTTACTGTTTTAATTTCACTGTCAAATTTCATATTTGCAACGAAATTTTAGTATCACCCAATTCACCCCCCTCTTGGGTGAAAAGCTTGCTCTAACACTGTCATCTTGGTCTTTTGTGTAGAAAGAATACCCGTTTATATCATAACCGCTCCAAGTAATGATCTGAAATGAAGGCCCCCAGGCTAGACACTCTATTGTCCCAAACACACCGGTCTCATGTAAAACCTTTTCCTCAAACCACTGAATGAATATCTTGTTTTGCTCAATAGTAATCTGCATGTCATTCTTCCTCGGATTCATGTTCTTCAATCTCTTTTTGTGTTCCTCTATGTACGGTTGAACTTCTGCCATGTTATTCAGGATATAAAGGTGTGCTTGCAACACCTCTTCACGAGGCATAGTCTTCACTTTCAGTCCTCGTGTTCCCTTGCTCCTCCCCTCTTCATGCCGAGATTGCTCCTTCTTCCCTGATAGATAAACGTTGTAGAAGTCCATAGCCTCTTCAACAACATACCTTTCAACTATTGAGGCTTCTGGTCGATAGGGATTTTCATGTATCGCTCGAAAGGGTACATCCACCTCAGGTAAACTGGACCGCAGAGCCTTACCTCCCTTACCAAATGAACTATCAAATGGACTATTATATCAAAAAAAGAAGGAGGAAAGTGCATCTCCAATTGGGACAATATGATATAACCCTCAGCTTCCAGTTCATCCAGCTTTTCAGTGTCAATGACTTTGTTACAGTAGCATTAAAGAAAACACACAATCTTGTCACAGTGCTTCGAACTTCATCTTTCATAATGCCTCTAATAGCTACTGGTAATAGTTGTTGCATCAACACATGATAATTATGGGACTTCATTCCAACTAACTTCAAATCATCCATTGACACACACCTTCTCACATTCGAAGAATATCCTTATGGTACCTTAATTTCATGCAAACACCCACACAAACTTTGTTTCTCCGCTTTTGATAGTGTATGCGCTGCTGGCTCCATGTATGCCCTCCCACCATCATCTCTTAGCTGTGGATGTAACCGTTCTCTTATTCCCATATCAACAAGGTCTAGTCTCACACTAATCCCATCCTTGGTCTTCCCTGGAATGTGCAAAAGCATACTGACAAGGCTATCACAAACATTTTTCTCCACGTATATCACATCAATACTGTGTCTCACGTCAATCCTACGCCAATATAGAATATCAAAGAAAATTGATCTCTTCTTCCATATGTTCTTCTTACCCGCAGTCTTCTGATTCTTACCGAGTAAGACATTGATACATTCAACCCGACTGTAAACTTCCTCTCCGGTTAGTGCCTTTGGAGCCATTCCATGCTCCGGTAAGCCGTTAAAACGCTTTCTTAACCTACGATATGGGTAGAACCTAGGAAGGAACCTCCTGTGACCTAGGTAGGCTGTTTTTCTTCCATGTTTAAGTTGGTGGAAGTGAGTGTCTGCTTCACAGATTGGACATGCTTTATGCCCCTTCACACTGTACCCTAAGAGGTTTTCGTATGCAGGGAAGTCATTTATCGTGGTGAAAATCATTGCACGTAGCTTGAAGGACTCATTCTTATATGCATCAAACACATCTACGCCTTCCTCCCTCAACTTCTTCAAGTCCTCAATCAAAGGCGCCAGGTAGACATCGATATCGTTTTCTGGCTGTTTTGGTCCAGAAATCATCATATAAAGCATCACATACTTGCATTTCATATAAAGCCAGGGAGGTAAGTTGTATATTACAAAGAGTACTGGCCACGCATTGTGTGTGCTGTTAAGAGTTTCATACGGATTGATGCCATCTGTACAAAGCCCAAGCCGAAGGTTTCTCGGCTTGCTACCAAATTCAAGGAACATTTCATCTATTTTCTTCCACTGTGGAGAGTCAGCTGGGTGCCGAAGATATTTTCCATCAGATATTCTATCATCCGAATGCCATCTCAACTTCTTCGCTTTTTTTGCAGTGCCAAACAAATGCTTAAAGCGCGGTATTATTGGAAGATACCACAAAACCTTTACAGGTTGCCTTTTAGTTGTCGCATCGCCACAACCACCATTTTTCTTCACTTTATATCGTGCAGTTTGACACTTAGGGCACTCACTCAGACCTTCATACTCCTTTCTGTATAGTACGCAGTCATTAGGGCAAGCGTGTATCTTTTTATACTCCATACCCATTGTGGATAGGATTTTCTTGGCCTCATACATACGATTTGGAAGTACATTATTGTCTGGAAACATATCACACAACAGTTCAAGCAGCAATGTGAAACTACTATCGGTCCACCCACAAGTTTCTTTTAAGTTAACCAAATGTAATGTTCCTGTCAGTCGTGTGTACTTACTCCCAGGGTACAACGGTCTCTCTGCATCACTTCGTAGGCTGTCATATTCATGCGACTGCGCAAAGGATTCTACCTCAACATCGTGAATCATTCTCTCCATTCTATCTTCATCTATGACATCCACAGATTCCTTCTTGTGTGACAGACAATCAGTTACTTCCTCACCATGCCATATCCACCTTGTGTATCGAAGATTTATTCCATCACAAAGTAGGTGATCCCTTATAACTTCAACATCCCATTTTCTCTCATTTAAACAATTGACACAAGGACAAAAATACTTCCCATTTTTGGCTGGAACGTTCCTTCTAGCAAATTCAATAAACTCTTCAACCCCATTCTCATATTCTTCACTTGTTCTCAAAGGATTCATCCAACTATGATCCATTCTATTACCACCTATGCCATTCACACTCAAGTTTAGAATAATTGTCAATACTGGGAATTGCCTTTTACTATTTTTTTTTCCAAAATTTTGGCAGCATTTCCCCTTAAAAGTTAGACATCCCAAAATCAAAATAACAAACCATCTCAGCTTAATTTAAACAAAACAAAACTAATTAAGTAGAGTAAAATAAAAATTCATAACACTAAAACAAGAGTAAAAAGCAGGAAGCTAACATTAATTCTTCTAACCCAAACAAAAGGACGAATACTTTAATTAGTGCCAAGAATTTCAATGAAAAACATGAAAATAATGACCTTAACTTAATGATAACAATCTCTTAGTCAGTCTTTCTTTGTTTTTTATCTTTCTTGTTATATCCTTTTTCTATTTTCTTTTTCAATTTCTCTTTTGTTTTCACTATTTAAAAAAATTCACATAGCATTGTTTCTCTTATTCATCAATCCCTTCACTGTCTTTCTTTCTTATATCACTTACACTTAACAAAACAATAAATGAATGAGAAGATAGGGGAAATTGCATTAACTCAAACAAATGGCTAATTAATCAATGCAATTTTTCTTTAATGAAAGTTTAAGCTCAAATGGTTGAAACAAAGGATTCATGAGATAGGAATGGACATTTGGCCAAACTAGCTATAAAATTAAATGCCTAAATTATTTTTGATCATTCAAAAGGAGTTTTAAATTTTAAAAGAGATTCAAGACTATAAGTTCTAGAGATGAAATTGCAATAAATATACCATTTCTTAAAAGAAATAAAAATTTAGCCTCAATTCCTCACTAGTCTTTGGCTTTCTAAAGTTAATTATCAAAGCCAAATTCTATGCCTACCTACTAACACTCTAAGAAGATAGAACCAAATCCTAATCAAACTCAATTCTTTCAATATCAAATCAAACAACTTTTAGAATATTCATAAATCAAAATCCAAACTTCCAAAACGCAATTTTTTTGTTCAAAAGTCTGCAAAAAAATTTCTCTATATGTATAAAAGCAAAAAAGACAAGTTATTCAAACTTAATAGTATTAGTTATAAATTTTTAAAACTTAAAAAAAACACAATTTAACAATTTTGTAAGGGTTTTGTAAGGGTTCAGTTACGTTAGATCACAAGTGATTCTTAAAAGTCTAACCAAATATGATAAATGACCCCAACATACATAACGTTTGACATATTAATCTAACATTAATTCAATTCTAACATTGTTAACAACATTTGTTCCCCATAATAATTATTTACATTACATAAAACCCACGCACTTGATTTTCTCAAAAACCAAGTGCAGAATCCAAGTGTATGCAGCAACAATATAACCCAGAAACGCAGAATTCAATTGCAGCAACAATCTAGAAACACAGAATGTAAATTCTTAATTGCTTCACATAATAATCCAACTCACGCCTGATTTTAGGAAACCCAGAAACGCACCTGAATAATTTTGAGAACCCTCAGCAGCAGCAGCAAATAGAAAGACCCACACAGCCACGGGAATGGGAGAAGAGGTAAGACAAATGTAGGGGAGGGGAGGTGCGCCTTTGCTCAGTGAATGAGTTATGAAACTCAGCTCACGGGTTTGGGATAAGAGAGAAAACGAACGCAGCAGGGGAAGTGGAAATCTGGAGACACTTATGGGTATGGCTTTGGCACTTGTTCAGTGAAGGAGATATGAAATGCAGCTCACGGGTTTGGGAGAAGAGAGAAAACAAATGCAGCAGGGGAAATGGAAATCTGGAGACACTCACGGTATAGCTTTGGCACATAAGGTAAAGCTGCCATGTACAATGAATGAAGTGATGTTTCTGCATGATTCTACGTCCCTAGTCAAAATGGGGACATCTAAAGCCCACTTTAGACGTCCCCAGTCTCTCTGGGGACGTGTAAAGCCCACTTTAGACGTCCCCAGTCTCTCTGGGGTCGTCTAAAGCCAACTTTAGACGACCCCAGTTTCTCTGGGGACATCTAAAGTGGGCTTTAGACGTCCCCAGAGAGACTGGGGACGTCTAAAGTGTTGGAATTTTTTTTTGGGTCAAATTCATCCAGCGCCATTTCCTCCCGCCAAATATTGAACTTTGGACGTCCTTAACTTAAAAAGGGACGTCCTTTTGGGACGTCAAAAGTCTAATTTGTAGTAGTGTCATTTCCATTTGCCAAACATGCCCTTAAAGCATTTTTAATTCTGTCCCAACTTGAAAATCAGAGGAAAAATCGTACGGAAGGAATATCACATTTTTTTGGAGAGAGAATTTTTCTTCATCTCTGGTACAGAGCTTTTTGGGAGTTCACTCTCATCTTCTCATTCCATTTTCTCCATTCCCATTCCATCTTTATTCATTCCCACCAACCACCACTTCTCCTCCTCCTTCCACTTCCACCGATTAATTCCTTGTTTTTCTCTATTTTCTTGCACCTGCAATGAAGATGACAGTCCAGAAGTCCAGAGGAGCTGAATTTTGAATCATGAGCAGCTAGACTCTTTCGTCCGATGGTGATGATGAAGCTAACCAGAGTCCTTGAGAAATTAGGGGAGCTCTTTGTATCTTAATTTCATCTTCCACTCTATGTATATGTAGATTATGATTCTAGGTTGCTAGAGTTTATGATTTGTGTATATGGCTGAGGATTTAATCGATTGATGTAATCTGGATGGTGAAACTTGTGTTAGTTTTGTACTCATGGATTATGATTGAACTATAGCACTCTTTTGTTATTCAATTGCTTTCCTCTATTATCTTGAAATCAATTGTTTGCTAGGTTTCTCGGAATTTTGTGGGTGTAGAGAGGATCTTTTATGAATCTATTATAAGCTAAGTACTTCAAGGTATTCCTATTTGATCAATTGAGTCTATGTTTAGATTAAATTGAGAAGCTAGGAATATTGATTAGTAAGGGTTCTTACTGGTCTTTGGACTTAGTTAAGGGAAGAACTCAAAATTAAAATTGGACATGGATGGTTAATGGATTCAATCACCTAGGACATTCATCTCTTACATTTACAACCACTCACTCACTTCATACATTGAAAAATTCATAAACAAGTAGCTCTTTAGTTTAATTAGATAGATGAAACTCACATCCCATACTCTTTGGTTAATTTTCTATTTACACTAGATTACTTAAGAACTAAATATAGAGATCAACCTAGGTTAGTTGCCCTATAATGCATTTAGTTTAGTTTTATTTGATAGCCCCAAGATCAACCATATTTTATATAATTTTTTATAACTAAATTGGGATTTTTGATGCATTTTCTAGGGCATTATTGTATAATTAAGCACTAATTCTAGCTAGGGACGATTGTTTTGAATTAATTGCAATTAGGGGCAAAATTATCATAATTTGTTAATTATTTTGTACAATTGTTTCCTAGACATATGATGCTATACCTTGTGTTTAAACTTGCATTGTAGGTGTGAATGAAGAAATTTTGAGATCTAGAGGGTCAGAATTAATATTTTGAAGCTTGGGGAACATTACAAAAAAGGGCCCAAGAAATTCTGAAAATTATAAGTGAATGAAGAAAAGGGACAGTAGAAACTACAGAAAAGAACCCATAAGTTTCAGAAATTTTGATTGTCCCTGCAAATGTTTCAAACATTTACACTTTAGTCCCTCTAGTGAAGTTTTAAAAGTTTTAAATAGGTCCCTGGTCAAAACTGGCATTTTGACCAGGGTTACTATTCATTATCTTCTGCAGATTTGAAGGCCCGAGGGAAAAAAAACCGGAGACCCGACAGATCCGAAGCTGAAGGAGGTTAAAACAGAGCTGAGGGCGCCGCGGATCTGTAGTTGGCTGGGGGGTGGACACTCTCATCACCTTCCTCTTCTTCTACTCTCGACGGCGGCATAACTCACCACCTTCATGGTCGCCGGCGGGATTCACTTCTCCACCACACTGTGTTGGAGACCAGAAAAACTAGAGGAGAGGAAGGACGTCGTGGCGCCGTGAGCTTGAACCGGAGGGGGAGATTTGAACAGAAAAGGGAGAGGGAATCAGATCTGTACCACCGTCACCGGAACCAAACACCACACCGTCACTGCTCCTCTGTTTTTCCTTTACTCTCCTTCACCGTCACTTACCAACCATCACCACCGTCATCATCATCACAGCACTTCCTTCTTTTCCGTCAGTCACCTCCACCGGTTGAAATCACTGCCACCGTCACTTCTCCACCATTCCAACATCACCTTCAAACTCCATCAACCACCACCGTCCCTCTTCACCATTTCACTATCTCCTCTGTTCATCACCTCCAATAATTACCAACCCATTGAATTCTTCTCCACAGATTCGTTTTTCAGCTGTTTATTCTTAGTTCATCATCTTTGCCCCGACAGAAACCACATCCTTTCTCTTGCAATTTCAACTCTCACTCATTTTCCATGGATTGGCAGTGTTCTGGAAGAATTGGGAAGTTGCTCACATGATGACTAGCTCATTTTATTGCTTCTTGGTGATGATAATTTCTGCTTGAGCTTAATGGACTATAAAGGGGAGTTTTGTTATCATTCCATTAGTCTAGAATTATATATTTGGATTGCCTAGTTTTAGGAATTTTTATATATGTGATTCTGGAACTAAGATTGATGTTAATTGTCTCTGTTGGTTTGATATTTGTAGTTGAGATTGGATTTTGTAATGTGAAAATTATATATGTTTGAATTTCTTTGTGGTTGCAATGAGATTATGTTAATTAGCGTGTTATTGTCTACTTAATGTGGTTCATTTGTATCCTCGAGGGGCTATTTAACACTCAAATTCATGAAGACTCATGTTACATTATTCCAATTCCAATTGCATATTAAGTGATTTTAAACAATATCTCAATAGGTAGTAGTTAGCTATATTTGTAGGAGCTACTATTAATTGGGAATGTTGGACTCAAGTGTTATCTTGAGATTGTTTTTGAGACTTACTAAATTTTTAACTCCCATAATCTCTTTGAGCAAGGATTGCCACTATCTTCTTCACCAAGAGCATCCATTATTAGAGCCGGTAATTTGGGCCAAACCCACCAGCCCGCCCAACAAAACCTTAAACGGGCTGCCATTTTGGCACCCCGTTTAAATGCGGGCTAAACGGGCTCGGCCCATTTAGCCCGCAGGCTGATGCGGGCCAGCCCGCTTTTTTTTAAATCTTTTGGTATTTTTAAATAAAATAAATTCAAATACCCTTATTATTGCCTTTCATTTGATACCATGTTTAATCAATTCCTCATACTTTTTATTTTCATATTATATTTATTTATTCTATTATTATTAAATTTAAAAGAGATGTGTTTATATGTTTTTGTTATGTGAGTAGATGAAAAAAAAGGAAAGTAAGAATAAAATTGACTTCATAAGATAAATTTATAAAAAAAAAGAAGTGTGATATGAGTAGGTGAAAGAGAAAGAGAGTACATCTTTTTTAAAAAAACGAAATTAAAAAAAAAAGGATGGCAAGCTGGCGGGCCAACCCGCCAGCCCGCGAAGGGGGGCGGGCTGGTGCAGCCCACCTCGCTTAAGGTTCTAACCCACGCGAGCTGGCCCGCAACCCGCGGGCCAACCCGCATTCCCAGTGCTATCCATTATACATATCTTCACTTTCAATTTGACATTTCTCATTATTTTCAAAAATACCAAAAAGATTAGAAATAATTTTATTTTCACGAATTTTGATTTAAAGAAAACCAATTTCAAAACCTCTTTTTTCTAACCATGCTTATAGCACTTAGTTTTTCCTATGGTAGTCAAAATAAAAGGCTCCTTGATAAGAGAACGATCCCAAGTTGTTTGCACTATATTGCATTTAATTCATAGTAAATTGTGATTTGACCCCGAGGCGGCCAAGGTTGTCTCAAATCATGCGTGACGGACCAAGAAGCTGTAATAGACTTGCTCTTTGTTTATCTTTCAGATGTCGTCGTGTGTTTCATTTGATTTTCCAGTATATATATATAAAAGAAAGGAGAAACAACCAACAAGTTGTTGGTTGAGATGGTAAGGGGCCTCACCTCCATAAGAAAGAGAACATAGGTTTGAATGTTTGAAAACATACTTATTTGAAGAGGTGAAAACCATTTGTGCTCCAAGCATTGGAAGAGAAAACCCTTAATCAAATGAAAAATAATATGAGAAAGTAATGATAGATTTCAAATAATCTCAAAAGGGAGAGAGAATGGTAATGTGGTCCTAACAAATTTTGTTGGGATATACCATTCCAAGCTCTATTATAAATCACTTGTAAATCATTCTCACATAGCAAAGAATGATAATATATAATTAAGTCATTAAAATGATAAAATATTGCTAAATTTGCCTTTATTAAAATTTCTCTCTCTCTCCAATTACAAATCATTCTCACCTATCATCTTTATCTTTTTACAATAGGAGTTAAACAGCAATAAAATTGGAAAATGGTCATTAATAACTCATATATTTATTGAAATACTATTTGTCAAGTAATATGACTTGAGAGAGTTTTGTCAAATGCTTTTGAACATTAGACTAACACATATATTCATTGGAATACTATTTGAGAGAAAATTAATCTAGTTTTATGAAGTATAAGGGGGAGAAATTAATTCTAGACTCCATTTGATCCTTGAAGTTAAAGAATCATTTGCCTTTATCACTTTCTAGTCTTAAAAATAGCTTTTAAAAATTCTCTTTTCATATCAAAACTTGTTTGAGCTCAACTTAATTGAACCCATTAAGCCTCTTGCTTGACCATTTTGTTGACCAAATTTCCATGGGAACAATCTTTACTTATCACTTTATTACTTGACACGACCCATGCACTTATAGTGTATACAACCATCCCTTGGATATAAACTTCTTAATGTATACAATCAATAAAGATATTTTAAGAAAAAATTATAAATTTAGGAGACAAATCAATTGGGGATTTATATGTAAGACGAAATCGAATCTCTAACTAGTCTTTATATTAAGTATGATATGTATTGAACTCTAGTCTTTTCTGTCGATTTATGACCACAAAATATTCCAATTTGACATGTAAGCAATTGAGCGTGTAAAATAAATATTCAAGTACAGTTACGTTTTTCAAACAATTAGGCACACATATTCAAAACAATTGAATTGCATATCCAAAATTTGGCCCATTGTCACTGGTCCAGTCTCGCTTAGCCTCCATTAAAATTAGTGCAAAATAGATTATTGCTGAAGAGATACTCCCTTTTGTTTTTACTATAAGGCACTTTTAGAAAATGTGGATAATCTATATTATAAGTTAGAAAGTCACCAAATAAAGTACTCTTTTAGTCCTAAATGTAGGGATTGACTATGATTCTCTGCTCTTACTATTCTCTTCTTATTCTCTTCCCTCCACTACTTATCTCAGCCTTTATATTAAAATATGAGAGATTTAGATTTAATATTTATAAAAATATTTGAGAAAATATCAAATTATTAAAAAAATAATTAAATAAATTCAAAATTGCTAAAATTTAAGTTATCATAATTTAAACATGTAATAAAAAATATTTAAGAATAATATTTTTATGAAATATTAAATCTAAACCGCTCAAATTTTAATCCAAAAGCTAAGATGAGTAGTAGAGGGGAAAATGATGGGAAGAGAACGGTAAGAGTATAGGACAGTAGCCAATCCCTAAATACAAGGCCTACTTTATAGTGCAGTTCTACATTTAAGATCGGAGGTAATATTAATTATATTATTTACTAATTCTCCTTATTTAAAATATCATTAATTGTACTTTCTATGGTTTTTTGGATGCAGTTGTGACTAATCCAAAAAGATTGGGCCTGAAATATGGCTTAAATGAAAAAAGGCCCAAGTCAAAATAGGTCAAGACATGAGGGAATAAGAAAACAAAAGATGTGATGGAGGACCAACGGGAGTTGATTCTAACAGAAGGATCTAATTCCTCATAATATGAGAAACCAAGATTTGAATCCTCGTTGGTAGAGGTACCCACATGTAATACACAACAGTATCTTGATTAGAATAGCCTTTAGTAGGAGGATAGCTATGCTTAGCTCCAAAAAAAAAAACCACGATTGAAGGGGTGTGGATTTTGCCCTCAAATATAAGACTTACTTTAAAAGTGAATTTTGATCCTAAATACAAAATCTTTTTTTTATATGTCTTATTTTTATCATTTTTCTCCAAACTAATTTACCTTACTTATAAAGTAATATATAATCTAATGATACACACAAATATTTTAGAGAGATCATTTAACATGTGCTATAATTCAAAAAAAAATTATTTAGCTTCTTTATCTCCCTAAATTAGTCAACTAAATCTTATATTAATGACCAGAGGTAGTAATAAGGAGTGAATGGGTTAGATAATAGTAAATGAACATAATGAAATGATGTAAATTTAGCTCCCTCAAAAAAAAAAAACCTCACCCTAAAACATGCCAAAAAAGATACTTTGATTTTAATTTTGAAACACGCGAATACTTTTATTTTCATTTCATCACAACATGACACTAACACATGATCTTAATACAAAGTATATGGAATTCTGCTGTTCCATTTAGTTATTGTCTTTATTTCCCTCATTCTAACAATTCTTGCTTAAAGAAAGTTATTCAAAACACCAGATCATCATCACTTTCCTTTCATGGATCGGTCAGTAAGGTCTTCATCCAACGTAGTTGCCAGGAGGATAATAGTTACAGGAAATGAAAGTGCCTCCATTATTACACCTCACTTTAGCACAACCAACACGAGTTGTATTCTTCCACACCACCTGAGTATAGTGCCCACACTGTTTCCCAGGAGCACACGAGTTGCTATTGTAGTCATAATCCGCCTTCTCATCCACCCACATCTTCACGGCAGCGGCTCCGCTCATGTTGCCGGAGCTCCATGCAAGGTTCTCACCATACTTGCCACCATGACCGGAGTGGACCAGCTAGCAGTCAGCCTTTCGTTGGTTAGTGTAGTTCTGTGCAAAAGCAGCGATTGTTGTAACCCCCTGCCGTAATTAATATCCGTATTATGCAATTAAAGTGAAATAGAGACCAATAAGACAAAACATCATTTATAAACCCATCGACCCAGACGGGATTTTCACAATTACATTTCGAAATCATTTACAACACGGTCTCATATTTTCACTCCGAATATAATTACTATGCGAAGATAAATTACATTTACACAATTATCAGAGTACGCAATATAAATTTCCGGCAATCCCGGAATCATATCTTCGCTCGATAATCATAGGGCACATTAGCCCATACAACTCATCGATTAGGGATTACACAAACTACTCATATACATAACCAAATATACACATATATTATCCCAATTACTTCTTGATAACCAACACTAAGCTCTCACCCAGAAACGAGTCCTCTTCGTCCTTGGATGCTTGCTTCATCCTCAATCTTCCTTCCCTGTCTAAAATGTTGATAGGGGAGGGTGAGATTCTAGGGAATCTCAGTAGGAAACACATACCAATATGCATGCAAGATAAGTATTTAATGCACGACATGCTTGCATCACAATAACACATGTTCACATCATGATATATCCGCATGCTCAATGTTTCAACAACATACTCATGGCCATAGTATAATAGAAACAGAGCTACAATCATTCTCATATGTTTCACATAATTCACGCAAGGCAATAACATGCATCAATACACAAATACAATTATCAATACATGCAGGAGAGGTAAGTTCCCTACCTCCAGTCTTTTCTCCTCGATTTGCGTGCCAGCAACTCGGGGCTTCACATTCGATCCTACAATGTCAAATGTACTATTTAGACACTCCCAAAGTGTTTCTGGGGGTTATATGAGGCTATATGGAAAAATTACTAAAATACCCCCGGGGACCCGGCCCGGCCCCGCCGTACCCGGTCTAGCTGTACTTTTCCCGAAATTTTGACATGGGCTATTCTAACATATTTTCGCCCAAGGAATCCATTTCCGGACTCGGAATTATCAAATTCAATGTTAAATTACGAAATTGCCCTTGGCAGCCCTACTTTTAGGGTTTTAGGGGCGTTTCCGTAATTATGCTTTCTCGGCCTTTTCCGAAAAAGTGCCCAACTGTAACCCCACCTAATTTTCGCTCCTGAACACAATGGAACCATCAAATCATTGAAAATCCAACTCTAAGACCCATTTCTAGAGCTGGCCGAAATTCTCAAGTATTCTGGGAAAAATTGGGGTTTTTCGGTTTCGGCTCCGTAAACGCGTTCCTTTCTACTCCTAACCACTTTATTGACTATCCCATTAGGTTAAAACTACCATTTAGTATCAATTTGGGCAGCATAACCCCTAGGGAAACCCATTTTCCATTTTTACAACCAATGGCAATCCGGCGAAATTTCACCGATTAAATTGCCCACAGCAGCCAGAATAGTCAATATACAAGAGTTTGGAAATTACCTCAAGCTCCCAATAGCTTTTACTCAATATGGCTGAACCCTAGCACCTTTTAAACCATGAAAATTGAGCTTCCAATACCTTAAAGAATATGAAAGAGAAGCTTAGAAGCAAGGTTATACGCGTTAGGAGCTAGATCGTCGGAGAAATCGGCTTACCTTGTGAGATTTCTCCTCTTTCTCTCTCTAAGAGCTCCCAAACGTCTCTCTCTCTTTTCAGCTGCAACTCACGACAGAAATGAGCTGAAGAAGATGAGCAATTTGATTAATAATCCATGCTGACATCATCTTTTAATGAGATGATGTCATAATTCCCATTTTCGGATTTTCTGGCAGATTTTCTGCCCAATCTTTGAAAAATCATAACTAATTCTAGAAAAATCAAAATGAGGTGATCCCAAAGCCAAATGAAAGGTATTGAAGTCCTCTTCATTGGAAAAATATGATCCATTACTAGAAATCACCACACAATTCCAGAATTACACAAATTTCATCACTGCCCCAAAACAGAGTCCATTTTCGACCTCAAACTTTGGACAGTCATATCTCCTAGTTCCCAACATGAAATGGCACAAATTATATGTCCATTTTGAAGCTTTGGATGTGAACTATAAGACTGGAAAGTTTCAGAATTTTTAGACACCATTTGGTCATTCAAAACGTTCACACAAACTGACAGCCCAGAATAGAGTTTCATTGGACAGCATTTCCAATTTTGCAACCAATGTGTCCAATCCAATTTAAATCAATTCCAATGATCAAATACCACAACATGACACCATTTCCATCACAATACCCCATTCAATTATTCCCTCTATTCTAAGTCAATTTGGATGTTAATCCACAATTGAACTCAAATACAGGGTTTTGGCGTTGTTCATAACACAAGTGACTACAATCCACTTTATATTCTCTAAAAGGGTTCATTAATCACTAACCACGTCCACTTTTGTAGTAATTAACCCCTAATCACAATTTTGGATCTTGCTAAACCGGGGCTTAGCAATCCACTAATCTCAGGCTTATTCTCTAGCCTCGAGTCTCGAAATTTGGGGTGTTACATTTCTCCCCCCGTTCAATAAATTTCGTCCTCGAAATTTGTCATACCACTTAATCCACAAACTACGGATGCTTCTTCACGACAGCTTCCGTTTCACAATTCATGTCACATTGGATGGTCTCCTCTAGATCACCCACACACAACCGATAATCCACAAATCCGATTCTCGCAAGAATCTCAAACAATAAATGCAACTCAGTTGCCACAAATTGCAATCGGCCCATTTCACGATTGCCGCACAAACATAATCACCACATGGTGTCAAACAAATACAATCGCCTCCACGCACGATTGCCACAAAACCATCATCACATAATCACAATCATCGCAAGCCCCCCAATTCATGAGTGGCTAGTGCATCTCGATGTCCGGAGGCTCTAAATCAGGAGCCATATCATAAGATCTCGGTAGTTAGGCAGCATAGGCCACCACTCTGCTCAACTCAATCTAGTTACCCCTTTCGGGAGTAACCCTACAACCTCAATACATCAAACGATAGCCTCAGCTGTATACACAAACATTCAGCTTCTGCTATATCCACTTTCACAGCTTTACCCTCACCCGTACACCCACCAGCAACTCCACTAGTGGTAACCGGGTCTTTTGGGTATTCACAACAATATCACATCATCTGGTCACTCCAGAATCTCAATTACTTCTATCCAAAGTACCCGATCGTAATGGCCCACCTAGAGTCTCAGTCTCTTCTATCCAGGCGACTTTTATTGTCACACCCACCCCGGTTTTACCCCCTCTAGGGATGCCCCGTGCCAGTGGTGCCCACCCCGGTTTTACCCCCCACTGGGGATGCCCCGCGACGGTGGCTGGGTTACTCACCTTTCACCCAGGACTCACAAGAAAATCCACTTCCTTATCAAACGTACATTGCAGATTCTAATTTTAGGCACCGCCTTTCGGCCTTGGGTCAACACCAGTGCAACCAACGTGGTGGCTAGCCAGGCTGGCCATGCCGGGGTAATTGCCCTCACAAACGAGAACCCCCGATCATGTAGTCGAATTAGCCATCAGCTGAATTAGCTCTGCTCTACTAGACAACCATACCCATTCCCAGCTTGTCCACAATGTTCATAGGTTCATCATCACACTTCACTCTCATCCCCTTTCTCCGCCGAGAAGACACACAGTCTTGACCCGAACCATTGTTAGCTACTCAGGGACTATCGATGTGGCAGTGCACACACATAGCCATTCAGGCTTACAATAGTAGATCCACAATCACACCCTACCCTCATCCCCTTTTACCGCCGGAAAGACACACAGTCTAATCCGAACCGTTGCTAGCGACTCAGGGACTATTGGCGTAGCGGTGCTCACACATAGCCTTTCGGCTTCCACATCACACTCCACCCTCATCCCCTTTCTCCGCCGGGAAAACACACAGTCTTACCCGAACTGTTGTTAGCTACTCAGGGACTATTGGCGTGGCAGTGCATACAAATAGCCTTATAGCTCATACAGCTAACCGGCTTTCACAAACGGCCCGTCGGCCTTCACAAATAGCCTGTCCCCCGTAAATTACCGCCCCGAAGGCACGGTCCTCCGCCATAGGAATCACCCCATGCGGCCGCAGGTAAGAGACTCACAAATAGCCGTCACACCCCACCGCCGTCTCACCCCACCGGGCCACAACGGTTAGTGCCCTCTCCCACCAATAGGGTGCGGAGAGGCTGGGTACACTACGTCGACCCAGGACTCACAATGCACAATTGTAACAAGCTGGAACCAGGCGTCTTAACCACTTCACCTTCAACATCTCAAATTCTTTTCACATACTGAGATCCTTCAAGACCTCTCTTTACAATACGACTTGACCCCGAAGTTTTTCCTCCCGAAGCCATAGTTATCATATCATTCTCACATCAACCTCGAGCCTCTGCTCAACACGATTCTCAAACCTATTACATTCCCACGCTTCCGCTGCACACTCTGAGGTCTATCTCCTCATCTGTGCTATAACAATGTCAAGTTGATGTAACAGGAGTCCCATAGGAATCTCCTACTACAACTGACAACATTCACAATCTGTACCAAATCTTGGCTCGATTCAACTCGAATCATTGAAAGCCATTATCAACACATCGTTGAGATCCCATACTCCCAACGTTCCCAGAGCTCTATTCTACGATTCAACGTCACGGCGATTGCTCTCCACGGTTCATTATCAAGGTGGCTGCACTCTAGGGTTCATCGTCACAGTGGCTCCACTCTAGGGTTCATCGTCATGGTGGCTCCACACTACGCTACTGCACTCGGTGCTTCACTCAGTCCACTGACTGGTCAGCCCCTCCGGTCAGAGTTTTCCGTAGGTAGCCCTTTCCAATCGGATCTCACCGTAGGTAGCCCTTTCCGATCAGATCTCACCGTAGGTAGCCCTTTCCTATCAAAAGTCCCCGTAGATAGCGTTCTCCGATCTGAATCCTCCGTAGATAACTTTCTCTCTGTGCTGGATTAACACCCAACACTCTCAGAATAACTGATACACATTTCAATTCACTTCCTGTACCATACCCTGGTACCACAGACCATTGAGGTCAAATCCAATCTCTAAGAATCAACCCAGTTATTGAGTCTAATCCTTAGATCACAACCCATCTGTCCAAACCTCAACCTTAGTTGAACTGGGAAATCACTTCCCCCATTTCCATAGAGCACCATCTGCCCTAACACACAGTCAAATATCTCAGCCAGCCGAAGGCACACAAGTCCCCTAGGTCTTAAGGCTTTTACACAAATAAGATCAGTATGACATTACTACATGTAACATCATACCACTTTGGGTTACAAACCCAACATCTAGGTTAGTCCTGATACCTAGAGCATCAATATCAACCACCTCGAAAACCATCTTCCTCGGTTTCAAATCAGATGATGGGTTTGATTACAACCACCTCTGGGTTTACAGCTCAAATTCTAGGACGAATCACTATGTCTTTCGATTACACAATGATCCTCCACTCTAGAATAACCAACAATGTATACACATATTCCTCAAATCTCTTATGTCCACAATGACAAATCACACTTGTGTATACACAATCACTATCACAAAACATCATCTACCACCAAGGTAGAGATCTAAGAGAGCTATCCTAGCAAATTCCCAAGTTTGCCAGGAACTGTAGCTCTGATACCAAAATGTAACCCCCTGCCGTAATTAATATCCGGATTATGCAATTAAAGTGAAATAGAGACCAATAAGACAAAACATCATTTATAAACCCATCGACCCAGACGGGATTTTCACAATTACATTTCGAAATCATTTACAACACGGTCTCATATTTTCACTCCGAATATAATTACTATGCGAAGATAAATTACATTTACACAATTATCAGAGTACGCAATATAAATTTCCGGCAATCCCGGAATCATATCTTCGCTCGATAATCATAGGGCACATTAGCCCATACAACTCATCGATTAGGGATTACACAAACTACTCATATACATAACCAAATATACACATATATTATCCCAATTACTTCTTGATAACCAACACTAAGCTCTCACCCAGAAACGAGTCCTCTTCGTCCTTGGATGCTTGCTTCATCCTCAATCTTCCTTCCCTGTCTAAAATGTTGATAGGGGAGGGTGAGATTCTAGGGAATCTCAGTAGGAAACACATACCAATATGCATGCAAGATAAGTATTTAATGCACGACATGCTTGCATCACAATAACACATGTTCACATCATGATATATCCGCATGCTCAATGTTTCAACAACATACTCATGGCCATAGTATAATAGAAACAGAGCTACAATCATTCTCATATGTTTCACATAATTCACGCAAGGCAATAACATGCATCAATACACAAATACAATTATCAATACATGCAGGAGAGGTAAGTTCCCTACCTCCAGTCTTTTCTCCTCGATTTGCGTGCCAGCAACTCGGGGCTTCACATTCGATCCTACAATGTCAAATGTACTATTTAGACACTCCCAAAGTGTTTCTGGGGGTTATATGAGGCTATATGGAAAAATTACTAAAATACCCCCGGGGACCCGGCCCGGCCCCGCCGTACCCGGTCTAGCTGTACTTTTCCCGAAATTTTGACATGGGCTATTCTAACATATTTTCGCCCAAGGAATCCATTTCCGGACTCGGAATTATCAAATTCAATGTTAAATTACGAAATTGCCCTTGGCAGCCCTACTTTTAGGGTTTTAGGGGCGTTTCCGTAATTATGCTTTCTCGGCCTTTTCCGAAAAAGTGCCCAACTGTAACCCCACCTAATTTTCGCTCCTGAACACAATGGAACCATCAAATCATTGAAAATCCAACTCTAAGACCCATTTCTAGAGCTGGCCGAAATTCTCAAGTATTCTGGGAAAAATTGGGGTTTTTCGGTTTCGGCTCCGTAAACGCGTTCCTTTCTACTCCTAACCACTTTATTGACTATCCCATTAGGTTAAAACTACCATTTAGTATCAATTTGGGCAGCATAACCCCTAGGGAAACCCATTTTCCATTTTTACAACCAATGGCAATCCGGCGAAATTTCACCGATTAAATTGCCCACAGCAGCCAGAATAGTCAATATACAAGAGTTTAGAAGTTACCTCAAGCTCCCAATAGCTTTTACTCAATATGGCTGGACCCTAGCACCTTTTAAACCATGAAAATTGAGCTTCCAATACCTTAAAGAATATGAAAGAGAAGCTTAGAAGCAAGGTTATACGCGTTAGGAGCTAGATCGTCGGAGAAATCGGCTTACCTTGTGAGATTTCTCCTCTTTCTCTCTCTAAGAGCTCCCAAACGTCTCTCTCTCTTTTCAGCTGCAACTCACGACAGAAATGAGCTGAAGAAGATGAGCAATTTGATTAATAATCCATGCTGACATCATCTTTTAATGAGATGATGTCATAATTCCCATTTTCGGATTTTCTGGCAGATTTTCTGCCCAATCTTTGAAAAATCATAACTAATTCTAGAAAAATCAAAATGAGGTGATCCCAAAGCCAAATGAAAGGTATTGAAGTCCTCTTCATTGGAAAAATATGATCCATTACTAGAAATCACCACACAATTCCAGAATTACACAAATTTCATCACTGCCCCAAAACAGAGTCCATTTTCGACCTCAAACTTTGGACAGTCATATCTCCTAGTTCCCAACATGAAATGGCACAAATTATATGTCCATTTTGAAGCTTTGGATGTGAACTATAAGACTGGAAAGTTTCAGAATTTTTAGACACCATTTGGTCATTCAAAACGTTCACACAAACTGACAGCCCAGAATAGAGTTTCATTGGACAGCATTTCCAATTTTGCAACCAATGTGTCCAATCCAATTTAAATCAATTCCAATGATCAAATACCACAACATGACACCATTTCCATCACAATACCCCATTCAATTATTCCCTCTATTCTAAGTCAATTTGGATGTTAATCCACAATTGAACTCAAATACAGGGTTTTGGCGTTGTTCATAACACAAGTGACTACAATCCACTTTATATTCTCTAAAAGGGTTCATTAATCACTAACCACGTCCACTTTTGTAGTAATTAACCCCTAATCACAATTTTGGATCTTGCTAAACCGGGGCTTAGCAATCCACTAATCTCAGGCTTATTCTCTAGCCTCGAGTCTCGAAATTTGGGGTGTTACAATTGTATCATCCCAAACTAGGTTAGGAACATGAACTTGCGATCTTGCAGTGTTGTGGGTACTCACATAGTCTTGTGGTGAATCCTGAGCATAGGTTGTGAGGGCAAAAAGGAAGACCAAGAAGAAGAAGAAGAAAGAAAATGGAAGCTTGGATAATAACTCCATTGCGTGTTGTTGTGTAATGTTGTGTTTGATGAAGAAATAGGGAGCCTTGAGGAGGAATTTATAGGGATTTTGGCGTGGGACATTAAGGTGGATCCTGTGAGTCTAATTAAGCGTGTAGTTCATGGAACTGGGGATAAAGAGCTAGTAGATCCTATTTAATCAATTAATAGATTAATAGATAGCCCATTATTATGACTATCTCTTTCTGATTGGGTAGACTGTGTAGTTTGAAGGAACCTTGATTAGTTAAAAAGTTGCTAAATTGTTAAAAATGACTAATTAGGTTTGGATAAGAAGGGGTGAAAATTTCAAAATAATCATAATGACTTGCAAGCCTGATTACAACTTATCCAGACACTTATCTATAGGCCTAAGGACTTGTTAACTAATTTTAGCTAACTTCCATCTTTTTATTATATTTATATAGGGTTAAGAAACATCAGCATTCTAAAGTATTTTTTCATGCGCATTTAGTATTCTAAAGTATTTTATTGTTTACCTAACACTCTGAAGTATTTTCTCAAATGTGTCCAGCACCCTAAATTAGCTTTTGCTGCTTCAAATGTGTCCTGCACCCTAAATTAGCTTTTTCTCAAATGTATTTTCTCAAGTGCTTTATGTTTATTGTTATTCCATCACAACGTAACACATGATCGTACAGAACACTATGGAATCTGTTGTTTCATTTATTTATTTTTATTTCGCTTATTCTTTTTTCTAAAAATATTTTGAAGAACATCCACTAATGATATGGCATTACAAGCAAGAGACCTATAACCTCTGATTTACAAGGAAACTTTCATACCATGAGGCCATGGGGCCCTATGGCTATTACATTTATTCTGACAATTCTTACTTAAAGCAACTTATTTAGAACATAAGACCATCATCATCATCATCACTTTCCTTCCATCAAGTGATCAGTAAGGCCTTTGTCCAACATAGTTACCAGGAGGATCATAGTTGCAGCCAATGAAAGTTCCTCCATTATTACACCTTACTTTATCACAACCAAGATGAATCGAATTTCTCCACACCACCTGAGTATAGAGCCCACACTATTTCCCGGTGGCACATAAGTTGCTATTGTAGTCATAATCTTCCTTCTCATCCACCCATAGCTTCACAGTGGCTGCATTACTCAGGTCACCGGTGCTGCTAGCAAGGTTGTCATAAACTGAAAGCTTAGAATATGACAACTCCATTATTTTTGGATGAGGTGAGTACTGAAGAAATGGGAGGCCACGGGGAGGAATTGATAGGGATTTGGGTGTGAGAAAAATTGTCTAAACATGTGTTAACCTCATGAAATTCTTGTTAGAAGTGCACATTTCCTCTTATTTCTTCCACATTTTGGGTGTACTAATGGGCATTTGGGAGTGCTAAAGTAGAGGAAATGTGTTCTATACATACTTGGCACAGAAAGAGTATAAATGTGGGGGTAATATGTGAATATCTGTTATGATTATCAAACTGTGATCTTTTATGAGTTCTTTGTGTTGAAAGGATAAAATTCAGTCACATCTGGAGCCAGAGAAAGCCAAATTCAATGAAAAGAAGGTGAAATGGAGTTGAAGCCATCAACCGTGCTAGGGAAATGCAAGAAGGGATGAGAACAGATCGTTGCAAGGGACATATTTGCACTACAGGGTTTCTGATCGCAGCCAACATGAGGTCAGAAACATATTGGGCATGGCCAGGTATCCTTTGGGCCGTGGCCAACCAGTGGTCAGTAATTTACTGGGTGCGGCCAACACAATCACTGGCCACGGCCACTAATATCACAGAAGCTCACTGGTCGCGGCCAAGAATCTTCTGGTCACGGCCAACACTCGATATAGCTGCTATGGGTTTGGACATTCAGGTTGTGTAAATGCGAAAACCAGAGACTGAAAGGGAGGCTCCTGATCCAGAAATACCTAGAAAGGCGGCTGTGACACTCCTCTGAGCCTGGGTTTGCCATAAAGCAAGGGGAATCAAGTGGATATTGAAGATTTGCAGATATTCGAGCTGGTTTTCCTTGGTTTTACTAATTTTTGTCCCCTTCTGCTTTATTTTGCTGATGTGGCAGTTCATGCTCTGTATCTTTGTATCCATTTCTTGAACATAAGCAACTGAACTTTTATTCTGGGATTGTTTATGAACCTTTGTATGGATTAAACTTGATTCTTTTCTCTTTAAGTATCTAATGGCATATATATGTTGATTTTACCTTGTTTTCATTGCTATTTATGACTGGCCATCACTGTGGATGATTTGGTCAATTAAGTTAAGCTTGAGGGAGTTAACTTAATTGTAGAACTTTGGTAAAATTATGCTAGCCTTGAAGTTTAGGAACTAAATGGATGATTTGTTAGTAACACAGACATATAGTTACTAGCCTAGCATTGTCACATTAAGGTTGGTGCCTAATGAATATTTTCTATTAACGGTAGCAAGAGATTGTACATGTTAATTGAAAATATAGAGTTGGTTATGACTTGATAGAGCTTAATCAAATCCTTGTGAACCTTAGACTAACTTATATATATCCCATGGAAAGATGCTTGGAGAGGAAATAAATTAAGTTTATGAAATAAAAAGGGGATGAACAATCCTAGGTTTATTACAACTGTTGAAATCATAAGGATCAGTTTTTCTATTCAGTAATTCTTAGTTTTTACAAAAATATCTTTTGAAACTTCTTTGTCTACACCAACAACATGTTTTGGTTCAACTTAATCAAATCCACCAAGCCTATTGCTTGACTAATTTGTTACTTAAATCCTTGAGGGAACGATCTTATTTATCACTTTATTACTTGGTGCGACCCGTGCACTTGCGGTGGCGAACAAGTTTTTGGCGCCGTTGCCGTGGATTGGTTTAATAAATCCTTTAGTCGACCTTAGACTTATGATAGTAGATTTTTCTTGAGCTCTTAGTTAGGTTTACAATTTTTCTTTCCTTCTTTTCTTTGTTAATTTTGTTTTAGTTTGATACTTGCTGGCTTGTGCCTCTTGTAGGTACCATCTCGGTACATGCAACACTTGCACCTGGACGGATTGATAGTGGTACTTGACGGATTACCTCACATCGAAGAAGAGACTGAGTCAGAGGAGACTAAATTTGAATCTGAAACAATGGTGGATGAATATGATAGGGCTATCGTCAATGACTTTGCTAGCCGAAATATGCGGGGTACTCAATCTTGCATTGGAATGCCGAAAATGCAAGCACACAATTTTGAGATCAAGACGGTCATGATTACAATGCTAAGCTTACGGTAATCCATACACACCCGCCATCCAGTCACAGTGTGAGTGGGAATCAATTCATTATGGGTGTTAGCCACTACAGTCATGCCATCCTTCTTAGGGACACATTGGACTGGGCTCACCCATAAACTGTCAGAGATGGGATATATAATTCCAGCTGATAGCCATTTGAGAATTTCCTTCTTGACTACTTGTTTTATAATTGGATTCAGGTGCCTCTGATGCTCAATGGAAGTTTATGATCATCATCTAGTAGAATATTGTGCATACAAATAGAAGGGCTTATTCCCTTGATATCAGTTATCGTCCATCCAATGGCAAGCTTGTGCTCTCGTCAAACTCCTCTATACAAAAGAGATTTTCAATAGCTTCCTCGTCAAACTCCTCCAAGCTCCTCTCACCAATTAAAAATGCTTCTAAAGGGTCTTTAATCATGGACGCATATGATTCTTGAGGAATGATGGAATCTAATATATCGACGAAAGAGAATTGTGCTGAATCATCATCTTCAAAGCTTTTGGCATATTAAATATCACTTTTTCATCATCAACCCTCAAAGTGATCTCACCCTTTTCCACATCACTGAGAGTCCTTGATGTGGCTAAGAATGGACAGCCAAGAATGAGAGGGATTTTCCAGTTAACTTCACTATCAAGCACAACAAAGTCTGCTAGAAAAATGCACTTGTCTACTTTAACTAGGACGTCTTCAATGATTCCTCTAGGTTTAGAAATACCCGGATCAGCAAAAAGAAGAGTTACCATGGTGGGCCTTGGCTCTCCCAACCCCAATTGGTTAAAAACAGCTAGAGGCATCAAGTTAATACTAGCACCCAAATCACATAGAGCCTTACTATTGAAGTTAGTCCTAATATTGCAAGGAATGTAGAAGCTTCCTGGATCCTTAAGCTTAATAGGTAACTTCTATTGAATAACCGCACTACACTCTTCGGTCAATGACACGGTTTCAAATTCATTGAATCGCCGCTCCTGGACAACACATCCTTGAGGAACTTAGCGTATTTAGGCATGCCCTCTAAAGCTTTAACAAACATAATGTTCACATGGAGTTGCTTGAACATGTTCACAGCTTTAATAAACTTTAAACACATCATATAGGCACATAACTCTTATACAACCTGTTTATCTTAGCATCTAAGCATTTCTATGAGGTTTCCATAAGAAAATCAAACAAAATTCCTTTAGACTATCATGACAGATTTGAACTCATCGTCCTAAAGCAATATTCAACATGGACAAGAGGAAATTACCACAACAAGCTCTATTCTAACAACTAGGAGTGATTTCCATGGCTTAAATCTTCTGCTCCTTATTTCTTCTCTCTAGAATCAGATTTGTCATCCCCCAATCACTCTCAAATCACCCATCAAATAGGCAAACTGAGGGTACAGTAATGGTTTGGGGACTTACGTTAGTCTGAGATCAAGCTTGCATGTCCAAATGGCACCTCTTTCAAGCTCTTCAGTCTTCTTCCTCTTTTCTTGCAGCTCTCCCCACTTTGTCACTCTGTTTCTGTCGTGCAAGGGCAGAATGAAACGGTATAGGCATTTGGGGTTTAAGAGAAGGAAGAGTGAGTTTTTGTTTTTAAATTCCTTGGACCACTTACAATAGGGCTCATCACATAAGCTTGCTTTTTACAATAAGCTATTGGACCATTTTTTTTTAACAAAAATCTTTTGCTTATTTTCTTGATCAGATGGCATGCTTTGGGCTCCACATATTGGGCTTAATCATGGCTCAATTGTGTTTTTGACCTTGAGGTGGTGAAATTACCGAAGGATCACTTTCCTTTACCATTCATTGATCAGATGTTGGATAAGCTATCAAGTTAGAAGTTCTTTTACTTCCTCGATAGTTATTCCGGTTACAATCAAATTGCCATAGCCCCAGAAGACAAGAGAAGATGAGTTTTACTTGCCCCTATAGCAAATTTGCTTTCAAAAGAATGCCTTTTGGACTATGCAATGCGCCGGCCACCTTTCAAAGGTGCATGTTATCCATTTTTGCTGATATGATTAAGAAGGCTATTAAAGTATTTATGGATGACTTCTCTGTTTTTGGTCCATCTTTCGATTCTTACTTGGAGAATTTGGATGCGGTGCTTAAACGATGTGAAGAGACTAATTTGATTCTCAATTGGGAGAAATGTCACTTCATGGTGCAAGAAGGCATTGTACTTGGCCATTGGGTATCTAAAAAGGGTTTGGAAGTGGATAGAGCCAAAATTGCAATCATTGAGTAATTACCTTCGCCTACTAGTATGAAAGGTGTCTGCAGTTTCCTTGGTCATGCCGAATTCTACTGGAGCTTTATCAAAGATTTCTCTAAAATTTCCAAGTCACTGTCCAAGTTATTAGAGAAGGATGTGGAATTCAAGTTTGATAATAAGTGCTTACAAGCCTTTGAGGAGTTAAAGAAGTGTCTCATTTCAACTCCTATCTTAGTAGCTCCAGATTGGGTTTTCCCTTTCATCATCATGGCTGATGCTAGCAATTATGTTGTTGGTGCTGTTCTTGGGCAAAAGGTAGAGAAACTCTTTCACCCTATTTACTATACTAGCAAGACTCTTGATTGTGCCCAACTTAATTATGCTACCACTGAGAAGGAGTTACTTGCTATAGTCTATGCTTGTGAAAGTTTTGATCTTACATTGTGGGTACTAAAGTCATTATCTACACCGATCATTCAACTCTAAAGTACTTACTTACAAAGAAGGATTCCAAGGCTAGACTAATTCGATAGGTGCTTCTACTTCAAGAGTTTGACTTGAACATCATTGATAGAAAAGGCATTGAGAATCAAGTGGTGGATCATCTCTCAAGATTGTGTACCGAGGCTCAACTTGATAATTTTGATATGATCTATGCATCATTCCCGGATGAGCAGCTGTTCTTTGTTGATAATTCATACATACCATGGTTTGCTGATTTTGTAAACTATTTAGTTTGTGAAGTTTTACCTCCAGATTTCAATTCTCATCAAAAGCATAAGTTTTTACATGAGGTGAAGAACTACTTTTGGGATGAGCCTTAGTTATTCAAGAGATGCCTTGACCAACTTATTCGAAGGTGTGTCCTAGAAAATGAACAAGAGTGCATCCTGTATTGTTGTCATTCTTCTAAATATGGTGGCCATTTTAGAGGAGAGAAAACCGCCGTGAAGGTTATTCAAAGTAGGTTTTATTGGCCTTCTCTATTCAAAGATGCATATGCATTCGTTCTTTAATGTGATAGGTGCCAAAAAGTAGGGAACATATCTAGAAGGAATGAGATGCCATTAAATAGCATGCTTGAAGTTTAACTCTTTGATGTTTGAGGGATTAACTTCATAGGTCCATTACCTAACTCATTCAATAATGAATATATCTTGGTTGGAGTTGACTATGTCTCTAAATGAGTCAAAGTTACTGCATGTGTGATGAATGATGCCAAGAGGGTGTTGAAATTCCACAAAAAGCACATTTTCACAAGATTTGAAACACCAAGAGAAATTATCAGTGATGGTGGTTCACACTTTTGCAACCATCAATTTCAAGCCTTGATGAAGAAATATGGTGTCAAGTACAGGGTAGCATTGCCCTACCACCCTCAAACCAATGGCTAAGTAGAAATTTCCAATAGGGAGATCAAGAACATCCTTGAAAAGATGGTTAATACTACTAGGAAGGATTGGTCTTCCAAGTTGGATGATGCTCTATGGGCCTACCGAACAGCCTATAAAATGCCTATTGTTATGTCTCCATATCATTTGGTGTTTGGGAAAGCATGCCATTTGCCGGTAGAATTAGAGCATAGGGCTTATTGGGCTATCAAAAAGTAGTCCCCAAGAGCTTTAAAACTGGTCAAAGGGTTCTCCTTTATAATTCCAAGTTGAGGTTATTTCCAGGAAAGCTGAAATCTCGATGGTCGGGTCTATTTATAGTGGTTCAAGCATCCAAATTTGGTGACATGGAGGTGAAAAATGAGAAGGCAGAGTGATTCAAGGTTAATGGTCAGCGGTTGAAGCATTATTGGGGAGGAGATGTGAATAGGCTGGTATCCACTATCTACTTATCTAATAAAGAGTGGCCAATATGAAGAGTTAAGCTAAAGACTATAAACTAAGCGCTTCTTGGGAGGCAACCCAAGTTCTTAACTTAATCTCTTTAGTTTCTTTGATTTTAGTATATTTTTGGTAGATTTATGTTTGGTCTTTTTCTTTTGCAGGTAGAAGAGGAACCCTAAATAGAGAGAAGAAGAGAGTAAGAGGATACAAAGGAAGGGTGGTGACTTGTGGTTTCGGAAAGGCATATTTCACGAAAGTTCCTTAATTCCTATTATTTCATTGAACCTAATTTAGATTATTATGAATTGATTTGATGACCACTACGCACTTCTCTAACCTCTGATAAAAATGTGTTCAAGGTTGTAGTATGAATTAGAGATGCACTATGCATTGTCTTTGCTTAATCCTACCAAATTTCTTTTATGCATAGTGAATCCTAGATTATGGATGCATTTTGATTATGAGAAATTGTATTCAAATGTGTGGTCAATGGTTGTTGATTATGTGTGACTTAAGAGGAAGTTTTGGTGAAAGTGATTCAATTTTGGTATGCTGTGTTGAAGATCATAGGGTGGAAAGCATAATATATTTTCTGTGTATTCATGTTACAAAACTGATATTTGATGGAACTAAGAATACTGGCTGTTGCCAGGCCAATGTTGGCTACAGCCCAAGAATGCACAGAAAGTCTTGGACCGCGGCCAATAGATATACTGGACGCGACCAACAGCAGCACAGATAGTTATAGGTTGTAGCCTATAAATGCCTAGAAAGATTTGGGCTGTGGCCTACCAATGCAGAGAAAGAATTGGGCCACGGCCAGGACAATGTTGGCTGCGGCCCACTGATACACAGATAGATTTTGGCCATGGCCAGGCCAACGTAGGTCGTGGCCCAAATGTGACAGTCAGCATTTTAAAACCCTATTTCTTTTCTCTAATTCCTCATTTCTCTCCTCTAGAGCCACCGACTCCTCCTTTCTCTCCTTCTCTCAGGTTCGACTCCACCCTTCCGTGAGCTCTCTCCCATTTTCCCCTAAATCTTTGACCTCCATTTCATTTTCCCTTTATTCCACCTCTTACCTCTTCCGTTCTGTCTCGTTCTCCATCTCAGATCTGCACATCATCTGCTGTTGTTCTACAACCTAGGGCATTGGACGTGACCCATTCTTCTATGATTTCTCAATTATTTCATTGATTCTTCAACCATTTGAGGTAATGGAGTCTCGTTCTCACTCTTGTACTTATATTGTGGGTAGTTTAGTATAGTTTGGATTTGGGGATCTAGACGTAGGTTTGAATAATACTATCGCTGAATTTGAGACTAATGTATACTCTTGTTGGATTTTTCTTTCCTTGTGCTTCGATCTATCTCATTATTATAATCCACAATGTGAGTTGTCAACCTATTTTGCATATAAATCTGTTGTTCCCCTCTATTTTTGGCCATGAATCAATTTCATCAATTTTCTAATGGATAAAATGTGGTTCTATGCATAAGTTTGAATAAGGCAGATTGGTTTAGCCATTGGCATTGTCTTATTCTATCACATTGTTTCAAAATGCTTTTTATGGATCATGTTTTCAAGGGTCCAAGCCAATTATAATGCTTTTGGACTAAAATCAGGTTTTCAAAAAAAAAGGATTAGGATCTAGGATGGAATTGTAAATTTTTCTTGGGTATTTGCTAGAAGTCTTTATCACATTATTGATGGCTCCATGCAGTGAAGAAAGGAGTTAGGCTTGAATTTTGATTGCAGGTTTGGTACTAGTAAGACACTAAGTTTAGGGGAAATGTCTCTTTAGTTTTCATTTCTTTCTTAGTGTGGGATTTTTTTGTTCTAATCTGCTGATAAGCTTTCTGTCATTCTTTGGTGCCAATCTCTGGTCATGCTCATCTGCATTTGGGTTTATCATCTATCTATTTCTCTAGTTACCATACCAACTAAGCATGTCGTTGACAGAGTAGGACCTAGGGCCATTGCTGAGGCAAAAGCCAAGATCATCAAGAGGCCCCTGCTGCAAGAACACGAATTCCCTTTCATTGTGTCCTATGTGTTTCATGAGCTAGCTACCTAGACATATCACTTAAACAAACTCATGGACCCTAAGACAGATGGAAATCTTCAAATTATCCAAGATTTTTATGCCAATTCCTGTGTGTGGAATGTTTGGCAGTTTCCTCTTTAGTGTATCGACATCGACTTCACTCTGGCTAATTTCAGGCAATTTGCATCACTCCCAGTAGTCGAGGAATGCAGATACTAGCAGCATTTAGACAATGCAAATGACATCCTTAAGGACGCCATTTCTCAATTGTTGGTTTCTGAAGGAGAGGTGGCGTGGCAGAGTCGAGGTGAGACTCAGAAATATTTACCCCATGCTCGGTTATCGGTTGAAGCTCGGGTTTGGTTGGACTTTGGCAAGGATTATTTCTGGCCTTTATCCAATTGGAACCACCTCACTAGGTACCAAGCCCTCTTCATTTACCTTTCAATGAATAGGAACTAGTCGATCTAGGTGCTGTGATTTACAAGTCTTTGAGAGACCACATCCATGATCACACTGGTGGCCTAATGTGTCCCCACCTTATCTCTGCTTTCTGTTACTCTGCGGGTGTCCCAGCCTTACCTACTGATGTCTTGTTCAAACCAATCAAGAAATTTCAATATTAGAGCATCAAGCCCAGGGCAAATGAATAGGTTCCACCAACCTAACAATCAACTACTGCTCTTGTATTTAAACAGGGTGGACCCTCTCAGGCTCATCTGAAACATGGTGAATTATCGAGTACCCTGTCCTCGTCTCAGCCTCCTGCAACCTTAAATGTGATCCTAGCCACCATCCAGTACACTGAAGCCACTGCTGCCCAATTGTTGGTTTTTGAATTCGTATTTGAATTTCTTGAAATGAATTAACATTTCACATATTTTTAGAACATGATTTTCACTCTCATTGAGTTAAAAAAATTATAGGAATTGCTTATGCTCTTGGTTGATTTTTAATGGATTGAATTGTTATTGCTCTTAGCGTTAGCATTTAGATTAGTTGAGTTAATGCATTTTGATTAGGCTAATGTTCAATTAATCTTTGTGAATGTGCATCTGAGAAGAAAACCTTTGTTGGAAGGATTTTGAGCCTAATTTTCATTCATTAATGTGTGTTTGCCAACTATTCTAGTGTACCTCTAGAACTTGTTTAAATTCTTTTTCAAAATCACATTTGCATGTAGATTAATGAATATGATAGGGGCATTCCTTTCTAAACCCATTTACCTAAACACAAACCCTATACACTAATCTATTATTAACCCCTTTAAGCCCTTCACGTTTCAAAATCTATCATTTAACAACAAGCACTATATATGCTTCCCTTTTGCATTAGGTTGGCACTTAAATATCATTGAACTGTCATGAATATACTTGTTTGAATAAATGCCATTTTCATGCATTATTTAAAGAAGAAGAAGAAAAAGATGTCATTATATATATTTGTGTGTGTATAGTACTTGTTTCATTATCCTTTCCATGAGACCATTTCCATCATTACAATCCTTTTTAAAAGTCCCCTGGATTCATAAGTCTAGGTGTTACAAAGTGGTGGAGAGAGTAGAATTTCTACAACCATATGGTAGGACCTAGTCTAAGCGGTATTGAGTGAAATTTCCTATATTTGTGAGAGTTAAACACTTAAAGTCTTGAGTGTTCTCTTATGTACATGTCTTTGATTAATTGTGCATTAATCTAGTCCATCTATATTACCTCATGCTAAAACTTGTGTTAGCTTCATTAGTGATAATGATCAATCTAATAAAAATTTGGAGTACAAGGAAGCAACTTGAGATAAGGTTGGGGGAGGAGATGAACAACGAGAAAAATGTTGTCAGTTATCTCAAGAACTTTGAGTTCTCAATTTTCTTATTCTTTTGATGAGATTAACCTTTAACCATATTACAAGCCCCTAAAGTCTCATTGATTTTAAAATTATGTGGAATGATCTATAAGTGAAGAGAGAGGAGAATGCAGAAGGATTAAGCTTGGATATTGAGGTTGTTTATACATGTTGAAGTATTGCATTTGATCTTAACAATTGTAGGAAGATTGTTATTCAACACTTATCACACACACACATTCTGAAAAATGTTTGGAAGTTCATTCTTAAACTGTGAACCAGGCATCCCTCTATATTTTGTTGTTTTCCCTATTGAGCATTACATCATGAGTAGCCAATGAGGAAAATTATCATGCACGTACACTCCGTCTGGGATTAATTAATCTAGCTCTTGTTACTTAACTGATTTTACTCAAGGACAAGCAAAAGTTTAAGTTTGGGAGTGTGTTAACCTCATGAAATTCTTGTCAGAAGTGCACATTTCCTCTTATTTCTTCCACATTTTGGGTGTACTAATGGGCATTTAGGAGTGCTGAAGTAGAAGAAATGTGTTTTATACATACTTGACACAGAAAGAGTATAAATGTGGGGGTAATATGTGAATATCTATTATGATTATCAAACTGTGATCTTTTATGAGTTCTTTGTGTTGAAAGGATAAAATTTAGTCACAGCTGGAGCCTGAGAAAGCCAAATTCAATGAAAAGAAGGTGAAATGGAGTTGAAGCCGTCAACCGTGCTACGGAAATGCAATAAGGGATTAGAACAGATTATGGCAACGGACATATTTGCACTGCAGGGTTTTTGGCCGCGGCCAACATAAGGTCAGAAACATACTGGCCATGGCTAGGTATCCTTTGGGCTGAGGCCAACCAGTGGTCAGTAACTTATTGGCCACGGCCAACACAATTACTGGCCGTGGCCACTAACATCAAAGAAGCTCATTGGCCATGGCCAACGCCTGATACAGCTGCTATGTGTTTTGACATTCAGGGCGTATAAATGAGAAAACCAGAGACTGAAAGGGAGGCTCCTGATCCGGAATTACCTAGAGAGGCGGTTATGACACTCCTCTGAGCCTGGGTATGCCAAAAGCAAGAGAAATCAAGTGGAGATTGAAGATTTTCATAGATTCGAGTTGGTTTTCCTTGATTTTACTGATTTTTGTCCCCTTTTGCTTCATTTTACTGATATGGCAGTTCATGTTCTATATCTTTGTATCCATTTCCTAAGCATGAGTGTTACGAGTGTAGATGATCAATTAAATAGTGCAAGTGTACACTGTCATAATCAAGTAATATAGAAGTAAGTAGAGTATCGCTCCCGCGAGGATTGATCACTAAGTACCAAAATGAGTAATTTTAATTTTATTTAGTCAATCGATTAGTTGGTAATTGAGAAAATAAATAAAATGATTAAACATGAGTGTAAATAATATGAAAGCAAATATGAGAAAAAGTCCTAGGGATTAGATTTCACTTAACAAATTCCGTATTGGATCACTCATCTATTCTAGCCTAATTTATTCCACATGATTGATAGTCGAGTTTCCCTAATTTAATGACTAGAATCTTCCAAGGTTAAGCAATTCTATAATTAATTGCAGATCCAATATATTCCTATATGAAATTAAGCAATTAATTATGCATTAAGATTTATGGAACTCGGTAAAACTACACAACTCATACGAATATATTCCTATTTCATATGCAAGTCATGGTTTTAATTATAGGATCTACACACATGCATCTCTTTCTAGTCTCAACATGCATATTGAAATCATTCAAAAGGTAGCCAATCAAATGAAAGCATTAAGAATAATAATTAAAACCCAATCATGAAGAAGAAATTAAACCTAGATTTAATAAGTTAAGATTCAATCCGTCATTAATAAGCTACGACATCACCCTAGGAAAATGAAAATTTAGCTCATAATAAAATTAAAAACAAAACCAAAATAAATTGACATTATATAAAAATAGAATGAAATCCTCATAAATACTACATAAACTTGAATATTAAATTCTCAAACATAAATATACAACAAAAAGATATATGAAAAATGGATAAATCTAGCCATCCCTTTAGGAGGTAAAACCTTCTATGTAGGTGGCATGCAAAAAGTAATACAATACTAAACCTTCAATGTAGGAGGCATGCAAAAAATAATACAATGCATAAAATTTAATGTAGAAAATAACACAATTTATTTAGAACTATCATAGAAAATATCTCTCTTTATCAGAGAAGTATCTCCATGCCAAAGAAATATCTCCACGCCACTGAATTTGCACCTGATACTTCGTATTTATAGGCAATGGGCGAACAACGTCGTGTCATTTTTTTCCTTGATGCTACAATGTTTTGTCAAGTTTTTCCATGATGCTACAGTAGTGAATAGTATCCTGTCGGTAGATTTACATGTTTTTCCGTGACTATTACAGTGTTTTGTCGTATGCTATAGTAATTCCATCCACTACAGTGATTCCATCATGAATAGTGACCGACGCTACAGTACTGACCTTTTTTCTTATTTTTATTTATTTTTTAAATACTATTTATTTTACACCCAAATATATTATATTAAACTCAAATATCGTCCATAAAATCATCATATAAGGGAAACTAAATATGAAAATATTTTACTTATCAATGAGCAGTTAAACTTTTATTCTGGGATTGTTTATGAACTTTTGTACGAATTAAACTTGATTCTTTCTCTCTTTAAGTATCTAATGGCATATATATGTTGATTTTACCTTGTTTTCACTGCTATTTATGACTAGCCATCACTGTGGACGATTTGTTCAATTAAGTTCAGCTTGAGAGAGTTAACTTAATTGTAGAACTTTGGTAAAATTATGCTAGACTTGAAGTTTAGGAACTAAATGGATGGTTTGTTAGTAACATAGAGATATAGTTACTAGCCTAGCATTGTCACATTAAGGTTGGTACCTAATGAATATTTTCTATTCATGGTAGCAAGAAACTGTACATGTTAATTGAAAATATAGAGTTGGTTATGACTCGAGAGAGCTTAATCAAATGCTTGTGAACCTTAGACTAACATATATATATATCCCATGGAAAGATGCTTGGAGAGGAAATAAATTAAGTTTATGAAATACAAAGGGGATGAACAATCCTAGGTTTATTACAACTGTTGAAATCACAAGGATCAGTTTTTCTATTCAGTAATTCTTAGTTTCAAGAAAAAGCCTGGCCTATTTAAATAAAAAGGCCTTTAAATAAGCCTGAAGCCTGGCCTCTTTATTAAACAGGCCAGGCCTTACCAGGCTTAAATCAAGCTAGGCCGTAGGCCCCTGTTAATGGCCTGACCTATTTCCATCCCTACTTGTGAAATCTGACTCCTAATTCATAAGGAGGCATGTGAAGTTCTGGGTCCCACAGTTTAGTTTGTCACTATTATATATTATATATTCCCATGTACTTAATTAAATGTATGAGTGTACTTGAAAATGACATTTGGAACCTTAGTGACCAATTCCATGAATCAATCAATATAGTTGGCCAAAAAAACAAAAAAGAAAAGAAAAGAAGGGAATCAATCAATACAAGACTAAGTAAATACCCTTATTATTTTAAAATACCAACCAGTTTTCAGAAATTACATTTTATTCTCTGACAACTCCCATTGAAATAAGTTTATATCACAAGTGTAAAGCTCTCTCATAATAAATTTTTAATCTTAGGACGAGTCTTTAAAGAGAACAAGCACCAAACTATACTGAACCAACCACCATTGTTTTAAATATTATTAGTTTAATTTTTATTAATATTAAAGTAAAAAATTATTTTGAACCACATATAAATAACCCCTTAACTTTTAAAATTTAAGTGGTCTAACCAGTCCAACCCATTAGGTTTGACAGGTTTGACCAATTCAACATTTTTAAACAACAACAACAATAACAATAAAGTCTTTATCCCACTAGGTGGGGTCGGTTACATGGATCGCACGACGCCATTGTGCTCTATCAAAAACCAAATTTTTTGGTATATTACTAATCAAAAGGTCTCTCTCTATGACTTTATTAAGCATACACTTCGGCCTTCCGCAACCTCGTTTTACAGGACTCTATACGGCTTGATCCACCCTCCTCACAGGTGCATTCAACGGCCTTCGTTGAACATGTCCAAATCATCTCAAACGGCTTTCTACCATTTTTTCTTCAATAGAGGCCACTCCAACTCGTTCACGTATATGATTATTACGAAGCTTGTCTTTTCTTGTATGACCACACATCCATCTCAACATCCTCATCTCGGCCACCCCCATTTTATGCTCATTTAATCCCTTTAAAGCCCAACACTCACTACCATAAAGCATTGCTGGTCTTATAGCAGTGCGGTAGAACTTCCCTTTTACCTTATTAGGTACTTTCCGATCACAAATAACTACAATAGCTTTTCTCCATTTACACCATCCAGCTTGAATTCTGTGATAGACATCACCATCAATTTCACCATCTTGTTGTATAATTGAACCCAAATACCGAAATTTTGTCACTTGCGGAATGATCTGCCCTTCCAATTTAACTTCTATTTCATTTCGACCTTGTCTCTTATCATACTTACAATACATATATTCAGTTTTGCTCCTATTCAAACGAAAACCCTTCACTTCCAAAATCCGTCTCCATATCTCAAGTTTAGAATTAATTTCCTCCCTGGATTCAGCCAACAAAACTATATCATCCACAAAAAGCATGCATTTAGGGATTTTCTCTCTTATAGGCTCAGTTAGAACATCTACCACTATATTAAACAAACAAGGGTTCAAAGCTGATCCTTGATGTAGGCCAATCCTTATAGGAAAATCCTTTGTTACACCCCCCAGGCATTCTAACATTGGTTGTAACCCCCTCATACATGTCTTAAATGGCTTTGATATATGCAAACCGCACCCCCTTCTTTTCCAAGGCTTTCCATAGTACATCTCTTGGCACACGGTCATATGCTTTTTCCAAATCGATGAAAACCATATGCAAATCTCTTCCTTTGCTCCTATACTTCTCCACACATCACCTTAATAAATAAATTGCTTCTATTGTATACCTTCTTGGCATGAATCCAAATTGGTTTTCCGCAATTTCAGTCTCCAACCTCAACCGGCATTCAATAACCTTTTTCTCATAATTTCATTATATGACTCATAAGCTTAATTCCTCTATAGTTTGCACAATTTTGAATATCCCCTTTATTCTTATAAATAGGAATCAAAGTACTTTTCCTCCACTTATCTGGCATTTTCTTGAATCGTAAAATCTCATTAAATAATTTTGTGAGCCACAAAACGCCCTTTCACCCAAGCATTTCCAAACTTTAATAGGAATCCCATCAGGCCCAACAGCTTTACCATTTTCCATTTTCTTAAGAGCTTCCCTAACCTCGCCAACTCGAATCTTGAGGTAAAATGACAAATTGAGATCACCTTCTCGATTTGTCAAATCTTCGCAATCACAAGGCCCTCCCCCTCCGTCATTGAACAGCCAAACGTACCTTTCCCAATTTTCCACATTATTACACAAGTGTATTGCTCTAAAACAATCTTTCTTATGCTTGACTTTCTCTTGAACAATCTCATCCACCACCAAGTCTCCTTATCTTGCCGACCAAAACCTTTTGATTCTCCCAAAATTACTTTAGCAACCTGCTAGACCTTTTTAGACATATTATCCCACATGATATTAGCCCTTCCTTATAACTCCCACTCACCCTCCTACAAAAGAGTTCTCTTAAAAATCTCCTGCTTCTCCCCCTTTAACTGCCACCACCTGATCCTTAGATTTAAAACTTGCCGATGCTTTTGTTTTACACACTTAATATTCACATCAAGGACCAAAACCCTATGTTGTGTTGTCACGCCATCTCCAGGGATCACTTTGCAATTGGTACAAAATCTTCTATCAGAGTTCCTTACCAAAAAGAAGTCAATTTATGTCTTGGCAACTCCACTCTTATATGTTATTAAATGCTCCTCTCTCTTTTTAAAGCAAGTGTTGACAATCTTGAGGTTATATGCAAGGGAGAAATCAATAATAGATTGACCTTCACTATTGAGCACCCCAAATCCAAAACCCCCATGAGCCCTTGCATGAGATCCTACCTCTTTACCGATATGTCCATTAAGATCACCTCCAATAAAAATCTTTTCGATTAGTGGGATGCTCTGAATTAGCCCTTCCAAATCTTCCCAGAACTTTTCCTTAAGATGTGCTTCTGCCCCTACTTGAGTTGTATACGCACTGATAATGTTTATACTATCCTTCCCAACAATCATTTTTAAGGATTCTGTCCTTAACCCTTTTAACTTCCACCACGTTCTTTCTCTATTCACTGTCAGTGATGATACCAACACCATTCCTTCCATTGACCTTTCCTGTATACCAAAGCTTAAAACCATTAATTTCCCGAGACCTTTTTCCCGCCCATTTAGTTTCTTGAAGGCACAAGACATTAATCTTTCGATCATTGACAAATCCCTATTTTATCATATATTTTCATATTTTATTTGGGGATTTTGTCATGATAATTAAGCTTAAAATGCCTTTCTTAAGATAAAAAGAGCTATTAAGAGTAAATACATTAAATTAGGCTAAAAATGGAAAAATTGTCAAAATAATTGTAATTACTCTTAATCAATGATTTTTAAGAGGATTTGATATTGTTTTAATTGTTTTCATTTGAAAATATTTGAAAATTTGGATTAAATATAAAAATGGCAATTTGGGTTTGAATTTAAGAAAAACCAGAAAAGGACCAGAATTTATTACTGCTAAGGACCTGAAATAGTGGAATGACTAAAAGGAAATAATTGAAACTCTGTGTTTTTGTGCTGCTAGGTCAGATCTAGAATGAGTTTCAGATTATAAGGAGAGACCATTAAGACACAGCGGGGACAATGGGAAGAGAGCAGCCGCAACACACAACTTCATCACCTTTGATCATCTCCATCTTCTCATCTTCAACCACTCCGCTGCCTTCTATACTTACCGGCGACATTCACTCCAATCTCACCATCCTTTCCATCGCCGGCGAGCTCAGAGTTGAAAAGACAGAACAGAACCAAGGGGCCGTGAATGAGATCGAGAGCTGAGAGAGGAGACGAGGGAGCTAAAGGCAGAGAGACTTCCTTGTACTCCCACCGTCATCTCACCATCACTTTCACTCTCCTATCACTGGCGGTATTCTTCTCATAACACCAGAAGCAGAGCCACGAAGACATAGGCATATCATCGGATTTTCACCTGTTCCTTCATATTTACCATCGGTTGTCACCTGCTAGCAATTTCTTCTTCTGTTCTGAACTCACGCAGGCCGTGGCTTGCTCTGACGTTGCTGGGTTTAATTTCAGCTGTGCCTATTCCTCTATTTCTTCTACTTCTGAATTCAAATCCAGCCCCAATGTTTAATTGATTAAGTGCTGATTTGTCATTTATAATTTGTGATTTTATGGCTGGATGTTTGAATCAGAGTGTGATTATATTTCATGAAGCTTTTCTCATGATTGACTAGGTAATTTTTTGCTCTTAGAGATGAATTGGAGATAACTTGAGCTCATATATGCTTCAAAGGGGAGTTGATTTTATCTATGGTTCATTATATTTGTGATTTCTTAGGTTTAAGAATTCATTTATGTAATGAAACTATGATTTTAGTTACGATTTTTATGGATTGAGTTGTTGTGATTTGGAATTTGTAATGAGGATTTGTACTCATCAATATATATGGTTATATTTATGTTTCTCTATGATTTTATTGATTTCTATCTATTTAACATGGTATTGTTGGATTGATTGATTGAAATAGAATTGTAGTTGAACCTAAATGCATTGCTTATTCCATAGTCACTCTCTAAGGGGTTTTAATAATGCTTAAATAAATGGGTTCATGAGTTTAAGCATTAGACTCAATGGTAATTTTGGTTTGGTATATTAGAAAACTTAGAGAAACTCACTACACTAAGAGGGCTTAATAGCATTTCAAGGGTAGGGGTTCCTCTCTTGTGATGCTAGACTCAATGGTAATTGAGGTTTGGTATATTAGAGGCTTAGTGTATTAACTCTCCAAATATCTTAATTGAGCAAGGATAGCCATTGAAACCCATTTCCAAGAGCATCTTTATCACTTACATTTCTAACCAATTTCCATTCCTTCTTCAATTTTATTCCGAAAATCCAAAAATATTAGTTTTAAAAGCATTTTAGTTTAATTGCAATCTAGTTGTTAGATAAAAAGTTAAAAAACCATTTTCAACTCATTTCATGTCAATCATTGCACTTAGTTTCTAGGTAATTAATAAAAGGCTCTTTGAGAGACGATCCAGGATTGCACCCTATATTGCAATCCTTGGTTTAATTTTGAAGAAGGTTACCAAGGCACAAAGACAACAAGCCTTATGTTCTTCTATCATTCATTACGCCCACCACCTCCAAAGATTTGGCATTCAGAGTCCCAACGTTCCAAGTGCCAAATCTGATCTTGCTCTCATGAACTAGCTTCTTTAGCCTCCTCCGTTCAGAAGAGAGCGGTAGCCCTTGCTCATTTAACACTATACCCAGGCGACGATGCAGCGGCCCTTGCTCACTTATCACTGTACTTGAGCCATACAGCGCGTTACTTACAGGAAACAACCTAGCATTAGCACAATTTCTTCGTTGATCCATGTTCATAAGAGATTCGACAGGGTTTTACTTTGGCTGTCGAGGCCTAACACAACCCTCCTCCTTTACCCGGGCTTGGGACCGGCTATAACATAGGCGGAGTTCAATTCAAAATTTTTAAATTATAAAAGAATAATTTAATTCATTTTTTCATAATTATATATATATATATATATATAACCTTGAAATCTTCACTTCTTCCCCTGTTTAGCTTTGATTTGATTTCGATCTAACCCACAAATCTTTGACCTAGTACATCAACTAGTTTAGTGGTTGGTCCATGTTTCATAACCTGCCAATAATAGAAATTATAAAATTTTAGAGTTTGTCAAATCTTGCAAAATATCATTACAACCCCTCAGTTAAATTTTTCAAAATTTTTCCCATAAAAAGTTTGCAATTTGAAATTTCATTTTCACCCCACAAGGTTGATCCTAGTTTGCCAAATAAAATTTCTCAAAATTCTGTTTACCTGAAGAAACTTCAATTAAGCCCCATCTTTTGAATATTCTTAGCAAGTTGCGAACATGTGGCCAAATCTTGTTGGGAGAATTGCTAAGAAGATTGACATTGGATGAAGGTCGGAGTCAAATCTTGCATGCCCAAGAACCCTAAAATTGATGGATATGATAGCAAGAAGAAATATGATGGTGGATGATCTCATGGATTTCCAATGGAATGGATGGTGTGATCCAAATTTCTCTTTTATATGTTATATCTTTTACAGTAATGCCTGACCTGCTTACTGTTAATTTGTTTGGCAAGTTGTATATTTTGACTTTAATATTATCTGCACTTTTATCACTACTTACTAAACTCGAGGATAATATTGGTTCAAGCTCACTTGGAGTCAATTCTATCAGGATGTGGGATGAGTGGGAATGCTGTGTCAATATGTATCTCCTAGAAGTTGATTTACCTCTCATTTTGTTAGATGATTCTTCTTTTTCATAGATCATTATGGCACTCAAGAATATCTCACTCAGTTGTAGCAATATTTCATGGAATGCAATGTTTGTTTCCAGGATATATCCGTTCCACAGAATGGTTTAGAAGAATTGGATTTTTGTGTGTTTTTTTATGGTTGAGCTAAAAGAATTGGATCATGTTAAACTTGTCTCCTTAATAGCACCAGAATTTGATCGTTTGAGTTACTGGCGTGATATGGTTTCTTGGAATGCTAAGTTGTGACCAGCTATGCTCATACCATCCATGCTAAGCTTAACAAAGTATACTTTTAAAGATGTAGTGGAGACAAAACCAACTAAATAAAATTGTAGATTTCATTCTCTTGAGTAATGCTTTTGTGGTTTTAAAAGGGATTTTAGATATGCGACCCTTTGGCATTTGCATAATATTTGGGTGTTGTCACAACTATGGAGGAGGAAGGCACCCCAACCAGATCACTTGACGAATCAGGCACAGATTTCATTGTAAATTCAAATGTGGCGGAACACATGAAATATTAAATGCAACCAAATAAATGATCATGTAACAGTATGACTGTTGTAATATTAATTATGTGGATAATGCCATTTTAAATCCTTGTCACCGGCGGATCAGGAAAATGACTTTGATTTATAGTTTAAACATGACTTCTAATTTGAACTTTCCTGATTGCTCTCCTTACTTCTACAATGATATAACAGTCTACCCACGAGGACAACGACTTTAAAGGTTAGAATACATTATGGAAACTAAAAATGTATGAAGGAATGGTGAATGTAATAAGTCACGAATCCTAATGAATTAACTTTGAACTGCAAGAGATTAATACACATGTCCCTGTTGGACAACCTATTGTAAATGAATCTAAAGCACACATGAAGTGTGCTAGGCCCATTGGTTCCAAAGATAAAAATCCTCAACAAAAAAAAGGGAATAAAAGTATAGATGGTCAAGTTGAGGATAATCAAGAAAGATTAGTTGCTCCAGAAGAGCCATTGGACAACACCAATGTCCTAATTCCAAAAGATACTCAAGTACCTTAAATACGTGAAAATAATGAGATCTCAATAAATTATGTTATGAATGGAATAAGATGGGATCGAAATGAAGCCAATAATGACGATATTTTTGCCTACAAAGTAGCGCTTGATGTAATAAATAATAATGAGGATCATGAGCCTTTAGGGTTGAGTGTGATTAGCAATATATGGATTGATGTAATATGAAACTCGATAAAGTTAAATAAGTTCTTGTATGGATTAAAGCAATATAAACGTATGTGGTATAATTGACTTAGTGAATATCTATTAAAGGAAGGATATAAAAATGATCCAATATGCCCATGCATCTTTACAAAAAGATCTGAAAATGAGTTTGCTATAATTGCCATTTATGTTGATGATAGAAATATCATTGGGAGTCCCAAAGAGCTTGAAAAGGCAATTAATTGCTTGAAAAAAGAATTTGAAATGAAGGACTTAGGAAGAACAAAATTTTGCCTTGGATTGCAAATTGAGTATTTGAAAAATGGAATCTTTGTATATCAAGAAACTTACACAAGAAAAGTCCTAGAGCATTTTTACATGGATAAATCACATCCACTATGTACTTTGATGGTAGTAAGATCTTTGGAAGTTGATAAGAACTTTTTTGGACCTCTAAAAATTAGCGAAGAAGGTGATGGAGAACTAATTGGCCCAAAAGTACCATATCTTAGTGCAATTGAAGCACTAATGTATCTTGCTAATCACACTCGACCCGACATATCATTTGCTGTCAACTTATTAGCAAGATATGGTTCTTTACCAACACGAAGACATTGGAATGGAGTTAAACACGTTCTTCGTTATCTTAGAGGTACAATGGATATGGGGTTATTGTACTCACATGTACCCAAGCATGAACTTTTTGGCTATGTAGATGCTAGTTTTTTTTCTGACCCGCATGACGGTAAATCACTAACAGTTATTTATTCACAAGTAGTGGCATAACCATTTCATGGAGATCTATGAAATAAACTATATCAACCACATCATCTAATAATGAAGAAATTCTAGGATTGCATGAAGCGAGTCAAGAATGTGTATGGTTAAGATCAATAATATGTCAAATAAGAACCACTGGTGGTAAATCTCCTAGTAAAATGACCTCAACAATTATATATGAGGATAATACTGCATGAATATTGCCCAACTAAAGGAAGGGTACATTAAGGGAGATAGAACAAAATATATTTCACCAAAATTCTTTTTCACTCGTGACCTTCAAAAGGGAGGTGAAATTGATATCCAACCAATCCGTTCCAATGAAAATCTAGCAGCTTTTTTTACCAAGTCACTTCCTGGTACAACATTTGAAAAGCTCGTTTGTGGCATTGGACTTCGCAGACTCAGAGATATCAACTGATGTTGTCAAGAGGGGGAGTTGATACACGCTGTACTCTTTCTGCCTTGTCTATGGTTTTTCCCATTATGACCATAAATTATTTTTATTGATTAATATGGGGATACAAAAATGTTAAAACAATACATATTCCTCGATGGAATCTTTATTTTAAAACAATAAAAAAAATAAATTGGAAAATAATCATCAATAAAGTATTTTTATTGATTAATATGGGGATAAAAAAATGTAAATATAAAGGAACCATTACGACCTACAGCCTATGTATGTTAATGTGATGGAATCTTTAACTACTTGATCCTAACACCCTCATCTTCGATATTCTCTTGGTTGAGAAATGTGAGCACAGTAATTTATCAAATAAAACAAGATTTTATTTTGTCTTCAAAATAAAACGGGAATTTTCATTACTACTCCTTGGCAAAGGGCAAAGCAATTTTTATTAAAACAATACATATTTCTTGACATTTTAAGAATAAATTAACGTTTTATGATGAATGTTAGGAAATTTCAAACTAGATATTGATCCCGTGTTCTTAAAAAGGTAAATCAAATCACGAGGTATTCACCATCAAGCTTACTATTAATATGAAATGTAAATAATATTAAACAACTTCTTGATACATATAACTACTACTACTACTTCTTGATACTGCACTACTACTACTACTACTACTACAACGCACTACTACTACTACTACTACTACTGCTGCTACTACTCCTACTACTACTACTACTACAACTACTACTACTACTACTACTGCTACTCCTACTGCTACTACTACTGCTATTGCTACTACAACGCACTACTACTACTACTACTACTGCTACTACTACTACTACTACAACGCACTACTACTACTATTACCACTACTGCTACTCCTACTGCTACTACTACTACTACTACTACTTGTTTTTCAAAGTATGCGTCATGAAAGTAAAATCATGAACGCACTACTACCACCACCACCACTACCACTACCACGACTACCACCACTACGACCACCACCACCACTACCACTACTACTACTACCACTACGACTACTACCACTACCACCACTACTAGTACTACTACCACTACCACTACGACCACTACGACTACCACTACGACCACTACCACTACCACTACCACTACCAATACCACTACCACCACTACGACTACCAGTACTACGACCACTACCACCACTACCACCACTACTACCACTACCACTACTACTACGACCACGACTACTACTACTACCACTATTACTACGACTACTACTGACTACTACTACTACGACTACTACTACCACTACCACTACTACTACCACCACGACGACCACCACTACGACCACCACTACTACCACTACCACTACTACCACTACCACTACGACTACTACCACTACCACTACCACTACGACTACCACTACTACTACCACTACCACTACCACTACCACTACGACCACTACCACTACCACTACCACTACCACTACCACCACTACGACTACCACTACTACGACCACTACCACTACTACCACCACTACCACCACTACCACTACTACGACTACCACTACCACTACGACTACGACCACTACTACTACTACTACCACTACTACGACTACGACTACTACTACTAATACTACCACTACTACGACTACGGCTACGACTACTACTACTACTACTACTACTAATAATAATAATAAAATAAGCAAACAATATTGTTTTTCAAAGTATGCGTCATGAAAGTAAAATCATGAACGCACTATAAACTCACATGAGAAAATAAAGTTTTTCAAAGTTATATTAATTTAAAACAATTCAGGTAAAAAATTAATTTAAAACAAAATTGAAGACAATTTTTGAAATAAAGATGAAAGTCCCTCAGAGCCTTTCAATGAGCATTAAAAATAGTTGTCAAACAAACACTACCACTACCACTACCACTACCACTACCACTACCATTACGACCACTACCACCACTACCACTACCACTACCTCTACCACTACCACTACTACTACTAATAATAATAATAAAATAAGCAAACAATATTGTTTTTCAAAGTATGCGTCATGAAAGTAAAATCATGAACGCACTATAAACTCACATGAGAAAATAAAGTTTTTCAAAGTTATATTAATTTAAAACAATTCAGGTAAAAAATTAATTTAAAACAAAATTGAAGACAATTTTCGAAATAAAGATGAAAGTCCCTCAGAGCCTTTCAATGAGCATTAAAAATAGTTGTCAAACAAACACTAACGACATATATTATTAAAATATACATTGAAATAAAATCTATTGACAAAATCAAACAGGTCACGGGTCACCAGTGCCAAGTAAGGGATCGATAAGCATACAAGGATGTGCATGTGATATCTTGCCGGCTTCATATTAAATACTGACACAACATGTCACAATTTCGTAGTTTCTGTCCTTGTCATTACATAGTATTCTTTTTATTTGATCAAGGATATTCCCAAGCCACTTTGAACATGAGACTAGTCCCTTTTGACATTTAGAATGCAAAAGGCTTTTACCTCTTTCAACAAGTATTCTTCTCAGAATTCAAACTATTTGTGTTCTCCTTATAGGGGTGAGGCCGCTTATCATCTTAATCAATAGTTTGTTGGTTACATAGTATTATCCCTAAAACCTAAACCCTAAACCACTTTGCATAAAATTAAAAAATAATTACTATTATATTCTAACTAGTTTAAATCAAGTCAGGTAAAATTATAAGGCTATGATAATCTTGCCCAATGAAATTTTAACATAATTACATATTTAGAACTGAAATATAAATTATTCGTGAAGCTAGCACAACCCTTCCACGCATATATAATGATTATTTAATATTTATATACGTTTGTTTGTGTATGGGGCAAAAAGAATAATATGAGAAAGTAATTATTTTTTTTAATACATATACATATACGCACACATACATATACTTTTCAAATGATGACAAGAAGATCATATCAGGGATGTGTACATGTTCGTTCTATGTTTTGATTCTGATCGTTAGAAATGGAGTTCATTAATAATGAAGATGAGAAGTCAATATTTTTTAAGACTAGTCATTAATTATTAATAGGTTTGATAAGACACAACTAGTGACGGACATACATGACTAAACATGACAAATTTTTAGAGGTTAAATCACGGCAAATTTTCCAAAATTTTGAATCATATACAAATAACTCATTAACATTTACAACTTAATAATAAACATTTTTTAGCTTTCAAGTATGAGCGTACATAACTCCAACTATCAATTATATATTCTCGTAAATTTATTTTTATGTACATATAAAATTTATTAAGATGTGTGAATAAGTGGTGTAGAAAAGTATGAAAATTATTTTTATAAATGTAAGAGTTTAGAAGTTCATTGTAAAGTTTTTTTATATTATTATCCGGTATCCAGTTTAAGGTTCGTGGTTGCCTTTTTCAACACAAATGTTTCATTTGAGAGTCTAGCTCAAGACTCAGAAGGATCTAACGAGGCCTTATATAGCTAAACCAACTCTATGTTGGTAGTTCATTGTAAAGTTTTAAAAGTTTAGGAGCTGAGGTTCTCTATACATGATTCAAGAATGCCACTTTTTGCACGTGGTTTTTATCACTATACAAGTATAGGTGCCTGTCCATTGCACAGAAAAGCTCATATCTATGTGATATCTCAATTAGGTTATATGAAGTTGGCTATAAGTTTGAGCACTTGTCTAAACCTATCTTTATTTTACTCACTTATATTTATTGATTAATGGATACAAATTGAATCCCCTAGTATTTATTATGATATTTTGTGAAAAAAGTATATAATTTTAAATTATGACAACTCCTTAATTTATAGAGATAAAACAAAATTCAATTATGAAATAATATAAAAAAATAAATTAGGAAATAATCATCAATAAATTATTTATTGAAAATAAAACGGCATTACTTAACTAGATTAATAGTGTTACTTAAAAATAAATTGAAATTTAACGGTATTACTATGAGTATTAGAGAAGATAATAAATTGATGATTTTTTCATAGCTGAATTAATTTTCTTATTAGGCTTTGATGGAGTTTGTATTTTCTTATAATATAACAGCGTTTCAAATATTATAATACAAAAATTTAATTGTCTTATTTTTTTTAATATAACAACGTTTCAAAATTAAATGTCATTTTGCCCCTTTTCTGGAACAAAAATTTCGTGGAACAGAGGGGCACTACCTTGTCCCGACCCCTTCGGATACGGTGCCATTGTGTTCAGGAAATATCATGATTTTAATAAATCTCGCATTCTCGACATATTTAATTATATTTATCTCAAAAAATGAGTTAATAAAAAAATAGTAAATATTAAATTTAATACAAAATTTTAAATAAAAATAAAATTTTAATCCATTGAGATTTGTTTAAATGTCAATTTTTTTGGCTAATTTAAAAATTTATTTAAATTATATGTATTTTTCATCCCAACCATCTCAAATCTTCCTTATCCTTTTCAATGAAGGAATCTCGTGCATGTGACGCCCCAATATATAAATGTCCACTTCTAGCACATGGCTGTGGTTTGAATTTGGATCATATAATTCCAGCCCCCCCCCCCCCCCCCAAATAAAAAAAGAATTCGGATCATATAATAAATCCTGGTTTACTTTTCATCTCTTTTTCTTCATTATTATTAAATATATTATTGCTTTTAACCAAGATTTCCACATAAGTATATTAATCAATATACCCATAAATAATTAAATATTTACAATAAACTTATATATATATAAACTGTAAAAGTTATTTTTAGACTCCATGTAATATATAAAACAACATGTTTAGCTTTAATTACAAAATTGATAACAATAAGTAACTAATAATAAAACAGTAAACAATTTATTTTCAAAATTTTGATTTTTTTATTTTAGTCAATTTAAATAAGTTCACCCCTGGGACCTCATTCTCAAGCGTGGTGCATGACGCTGTTATTGGAACAGCTTGCCATTGGCTTCAAAATTTTGATTCAACTAGCTGTAATTCAGTTCCTATAATTTTAACCATTTAAAACCGTAGTACCTAGATTTCATGAAATATACAATTTTATTTTATAAAATATAGAAACTAATATTTTAAATGGTTAAATCATATAAGGAATGAGTTGCATCGAGGAAACTGAGTTATAGCTGAATCAAAATGATAGAGATTGATTTGTACTAAGTTAAAGTTTAAGAACTAGAATACAAATGATGAAAATCTTTAAGTACAAAAATATTAATTTTCCCAAAATTTTATAATAAATGGATAATGGGACAATCCCTGATTTTCCCCCACATATACTTCATCTTAACAAGTGGTCATTCCTACTTTAATTTCCTAGTGATAAGCCTTCAATATAGTTCGTTTCCATTATATTCAAAGTTTGATATAATATTTCTGGCCTAAATACTGCAATTCTCATTAACTCTAGATGGCTAAACAACGTGTTAATCAATTAATATGAACTTAATTAGAACCATGTAGTCGATAAGTTTCTAGTTCAGCTCAAACCTACTCTATCTTTATTTCATAAGCCCTAAATGACCCACAATTACTCTTTGTTAGGCATGTTGATCCATAAATTAATAATGAAAATTATTCAATTTTTTGTTAATTATATTAGAATACCAGGAAGGATGGAAGTATTATATTATTTATATGATCAACAAGATAGGATTATTCTTTCTATTCAACTTATTAGAATTTTAAAGGATTATTCAAGGCTATAGAAATTTATCAAAAAATTTCCAATTAATTTCTCTAGCTTTCAGAGCAAAAGACACAAGTCAATAATCTCTCGATTTTTTTAAATGACGTTCTTGAGCATAAATTCATAATTCCATCTTTTCGAACCTTAACTTTAGCATATCTTTAATTAATGTATACTTTATTTAGATGTTCAAGATAAAATTCATAATTATACTTATAAGTTATAACAAGAAATTAAAGACGGGCAGTGGAAAACTGGAAAAATAAAACCTGGAAAAACAATTAAAAGATAGTCACAGATTTTTAATCCTTAGATTTGATGAGATGCGTCGTCATGGATAATGGATTCACAAGTTGTGAACTTGCATTTAATTTTAATTTTATATTGACATTGATTATATGGATCAACAATTAACAATGTATATATACCTTTTCGTATATAAATTTCCAAACTATTTTTATATTTTTTTGGGTCTTCATTGATATTGTCATTTTCGTTTTGTTTTTTGTGATTGACATCGCTCTTGCACGTAATGTTTGTCTAATTTTCATTCATGTATTTCCATGACTCTCATTTTCTTAATTACTTGTGCTTTCTCTATTTTTTCTCCCACTCCTCTCAACTTCTTGGGAGGTGGGAGCTCTTCTCTTGTCTTTGGGCTTGCTTTTTACATGGCGTCTCCCTCTCCAGTTTCGGCCGGGGGTGGTGACGTATGTATTTTGTGTTGATCTCAGTTTGCTTTCATGTTTCTTTGAGCTTCTTATCGTGATGTTGATTTTCTTTGCTTCAATAATTGAGTTTGGAGTTTCAATGGCAAAAAATCACACCTAGTGGCTATGTTTCAAGGTTTTGGGGGTTGGGATTTGGTAAGAATAGTCTTGCCTCCTTCTTTCAAAAGACTATTATGAGTTATGGTTGTGATAATTTGCACAGGCCCAAAAGAAAATGGTAAAATTATAATTCTTATTGATAAAAAAACTGATTTAATTCATACAACTGGTCTATCTACACACATATATAGTCCGCTAACCAATACAACTAAGTATTGTACTTGAAAGCTAAATATACAAAAATTAACCTAGAATTCCATATATTTACAGCTGACTATTTACAACACTCTCCCTTAAGCTAGGAACTCTATATTCACAAGTTCCTAGCTTGCTAAGGATATATTCATGTTGAGGACCTCCTAATGCTTTGGTAAGAATGTCTGCAAAGTTTTCTGAAGACTTCACTTGTCGAAAAACTATCATTCCCCTCATTAATTTCTCACGCACAAAGTGACAACCCACTTCAATATGCTTCGTGCGCTCATGGAATATGGAGTTTGTGGCAATATGAATAGCTGCTTTGTTATCACAGTGACCCTTGATTGGCTCTATATTCTATATGTGAAAGTTCTGAGGTTGCTTTTGACAATGCACGGTACTCAGCTTCTGCTGAGGAAGTTGACACTGTGTTCCACTTCTCAGACTTCCAGCAAATCAAGGATCCCCCTAATTTGACCAGAAAACTTGTCACATACCTCCTAGTGTCTTGACAAGCTGCATGGTCTGAATCACAGAAGCATTCCAATTCCATCTGACTTGTTGATGATAGAAATATGCCATGGCCATGTGTGTCTTTGAGATATTTAACCAATTTGATAGCTGCCTTCATATGTGACTCCTTGGGACATTCCATAAATTGGCTCAATACCTGCACCAAATAAGCTATGTCAGGTCTAGTTAACGTTAAGTAAAGTAACATACCAACAAGTCTCCTATAGGGGGCTCTTTATTGGAGGAAGTAATCATCCTTGGTTTGATCTTCTATAAGTCTTAAGTTCTGTTCCATAGGTGTCAGTGCAACCTCTGCTTCATCTAATTCTGCATGTTCTACAAGTTCTGACTCATATTTCCTTTAATTTAAGAGTATCGCATGTTCAGATCTTAAAACTTCCAAACCAAGGAAATATTTTAATGTTCTAAGGTCTTTTATTCTAAATTGATCTTGCAGGAATTGTTTCACAACATTATGGAAGTTTTCCTTCTCAAGCTTTCAAGTTAAATTGATCTTGCTGCCTGTTTGAGTCCATATAAGGACTTATCAAGCTTGCAAACTTGATAACCATTCTTACCTCTTCTTTAGATTCCTTGAGGGATGGTCATATAGACCACCTTGCTTCTCATGTAGATCTCCCTGTAAAAATGCATTTTGTACATCCATTTGACAAAGTGGTCAATTATTCACAGTAGTTAAAGCAAGAATGATTCTAATGGTGACAATTTTAACCACAGGAGAAAAAGTTTCATAAAAGTCTACACCTTCCTTTTGACTATTTCCTTTTACGACAAGTCTGGCCTTAAACTTATCTAGTGTACTATTAGATTTATATTTAGTTTTAAACACCCACTTACATCCTATTGGCTTCTTTCCCTTAGGTAGATCAACTATTTTCCAAGTTCCATTATTTTCAAGAGCTGTCATTTCATTTTGCATTGCTTTTACCCACCTAGGGTCTCTTGTAGCTTGTTCATAAGATTCTGGTTCAGTTTCTTTATCTATGCTGGATAGAAAAGATTTGTACGATGAAGACAAGTCATCGAGAGATACACAATCAAATAAAGCAGCATGACTAATTAAATCTAATTCTAACAACATATTAGTGTTGATACTAGTTGAGGGTAATTTCTCACAGTGATAGTCCTTTGTCCATATAGGAACCCTTCTTTCTCTAGTAGGTCTTATAGGTAACTCTGTTTGGACTTGTTCATGATGATTACCACCATTTTGTGGGGAATCTAACATACGAACATTGTTTTGAGGAGAGCTACTGACCCCTGAGGTTTTTAGTCTATATAATGGTGGAATCCCACTGTCTAGGATAAAGGGATCCACGTGCCTTTTAATGGATCCCCCTAAAGTGTAAACTTCAGTATCCTGAAAAGGAAACTTGTTTTCGAGAAAGGTAACATGTCTGGAAACAATAAGGGATGATATGATGTTATCTAGCTAATAAATAAACCTTTTAAACAGTTGGATATCCAAAGAAGATGCAAGGTTTAGCCTTATATTGTAATTTATTTGAATTGGTTAATTTAACCACATAAGCAAGACAACCGGAGACTTTCAAATGGGAGAGATTAGGAGGCTTACCATATAGGAAGTCATAAGGAGTTTCAAATCCCAGCATCTTAGAGGGAGTTTTGTTAATCAAATATGTAGAGGCTCTAACAACTTCTCCCCAAAACCTGATTGGCAAGTTAGATTGAAACATAATAGCCCTACAAACAGCAATAATATATCTATGTTTTCTTTCCACAACCCTATTTTGTTGAGGTGTAAAGGAACAAGACCTTTGATGAATTATTCCTTTTGTTTCTAGAAAGTCCCCAACTTCTTTATTAACAAACTCAGTTCCATTATCAATTCTAATTGTTTTGATTTTGGTAAAAAATTGGTTTTCAGCATATGTAATAAATGTTGTCATGAATCTTGCAGAATCAAATTTAGAATGCATTAAGAAAATCCAAGTAGTTCATGAGTAATCATCTACTATAGTTAGAAAATATCGAAAACCTTGGTGTGTTGGTGTCCTATAAGAACCCCAAAAATTCATATGTAACAATTGAAAATAGAACAACCTTTTGGAGGAGCTTTAAGGAAAAGACAATTTTGATTGTTTAGCTTGGACCCAAACTTCACATTTATTTTTATCTAAAATAGAAACATCACAGTTACTCAAATAGGCTCGTACATCAGCCAAGTACTTCATAGTATCTAATAGTACATGTCATAACCTATTGTGCCAAAGAGTACCCTTAATATAACTACTTTTACATGCCATATTAAACAAAAATGATTTCCCAAATGTCTTATCTTGTTTGAGCAAATACAATCCTTTTGTAAGCTTACCAATCCCTTTAATCATCCCACTTATTGTTAGTGCAAGCGTTTGACTCAAGAGGGGGTGAATTGGGTGAAAACGGAATATTCAAATCGTAAATATAAAATTAATAGAATTTAAAATGTAGTTAAGAGCTAGGAGAGATATCACTGTAGTGTACATCAGGAGTTATATTGGTTCAGCCACAATCACTTTGACCTACATCCAATCCTCTGAGTTCCTCTAAGATTTTCACTATATCTTCCAAGATTTAGTGCATTTTTTATATCTTAGTATACAGCAAGTTCCTTCACTGGACACTCACTCCCCCTTACACATTGTAAACCAATTCGTAATCTAAGATTCCACAACCTTAAGTAATCTCAACAATGAATATTGAGTTTGTAATGAAATTCTCTCTGACAGAGTGAATATATAATCACTAAAGTATAAAGTGCATTGACAAATTCCTACTTTATTATATATTTTCATATTTTATTTAAGGATTTTTTCATGATAATTAAGCTTAAAATGCCTTTCTTAAGATAAAGAGAGATATTAAGAGTAAATACATTAAATTAGGCTAAAAAGGGAAAAATTGTCAAAATAATTATAATTACTCTTAATCATTGATTTTTGAGTGGATTTGATATTGGTTTATTTGTTTTTAATTGAAAGTCCTTGGAAATTTGGATTAAATTTAAAAATGGCAATTTGGTATATGAATTTTTGAAATTACAGTTTGGTGCCATGAAATTTCAAAATGTCAATTTAATCTAGCCAAAACTCATCGTTTTGACAGCAGCCTAGGTTAGATATTAAACAAATCAGATCTACCATAGATTCATGACCCTCAACGGTTACAACACAATTTAAACAGGCTTTTATAGTCACAGCCTTAACACCTATCGGTGTTGACACAATCAAAACAAAAGGCAATTTATGCACAGCCAATCCCAGACGCTTCACACATTCATAGGCAATAAAAGAATGGCTTGCACCCGAGTCAAACAATGCTTGTAACACATATCCATTGAGAAGAACTTTACCTCATATCATCTCTGAGGATTTTTGGGCCTCCTGTGAGTCATGGCAAATACATGGCCCTGAGTTCCCAGTCTCTGCTTCGGTCGTCGCCGTCAACACTCAATAGATGTATGCCCCACTTTCTTGCATTTGAAACAAATCACCCGACCATCCCAAGTCTTGGCATGATGTGGCTTGTTACAACGAGAACATGTCCATACTCTAGGAGCTCTCTACTGATCATGACTCTTGAACTGATAAGGCTTCTTACTACTGCCTTTATATGAAATTGATCCCGAGCCCTTTCGCTTCTAAAAAGCACTGACCTTGCTGGGCTCACTATGACCACCAGTAGCCTTAGCCTGATATAGCTCTCTCAAATTGCTTTCTGTGATCCAACATTCCACAACCGCCTTATTAAACTCAGAGAACTGATGGGTGGCTAATCTCTTCCTTATGTCACACCTCAAACCCCGTACTAATATGTCAGAGCTCAACTTCTCATCATCCATCTTCTGTAAATAGGAAGAATATCGAGACAAATGGATGAAATGGGACAAATACTCATCAAAAGACTCCATTCCCCTTGCTTGATGTTCAAGAACTCAGTCTCCTTCTCAAGCCTCACTAACTTAGGAAAATATTTCTCATTGAAGTGTTGTTGGAACACCTCCCAGGTCAATGGTATATTTTTGCTTTGCAATGACAAAGCAATATTCTTCCACCAGTGATCTGCATCTCCCTCAAGCTTATACACCGCCAGTCAAGCTTTCACTTCTGAGGGGCATTTAAGAATCTCAAAAATCTTCTCAAGGCAGTTTAGCCAATCTTCAGGAGCTTGAGGATCGAATCTCCCTTTAAATGTTGGAGGCAGGTGTTTACAAAATTTGGAGACCTAAAACTGAAGATCTCTTTTATCTCTGGCTGGAACTCCATATGATTCAGGGTCTGGTCTAGCATGAGGAAGTGATTCGAGTGGTCGTGCTGACCCTACAGCTGTTTCTTCTCTATGAGTCCCCTCTTGAGTCTCATTATAAGTAGACTGACTCTGGCCCTCATTGTTCTTGGCTCTTTCAACTCTGAGCTCTTCTCTTAGCTCAACAATCATGTCTCGTTGATCCCAAATCAACCCCACCATTTCTTGTACTGGATCTGGTGGATTCTCGTTTACCATCTCTACCTTAGGATTTACTTGTACTCTAGGGTGACCTTTGCCTGATCTTTCCATTCTATAAATAATTCACCCTATTAATCCAAAAATTATGGTATACACATAATTCCACAAATCATACATATGTTCACATAACAAGAACATATATGTGTATACAACAACTATTCACTAATGAACTTCTATCACTAAGGCCAAACTATGGGAGCTATCCTAGCAAACTCTACCCTTGACAACAACTACAGCTTTGATACCAAAAATGTATCCCCCTCATCGTAATTATATCCGGTTTATGAAATTAAAGTGGAATAGAGACCAATAATACAACAACCATTCACCAATGATAACCAACATCACTCACGGGTTGAGAAGTGCACTCGAGCTTCCTTCATGAAAACCCAGGCAAAACACAAAAGAGGAAGGAAAATTACACTGCAGCCAACCATTGTGTTTGTGGGAGTAGTAATGGGATTTTGTAGAAGATTTTTTTTATTTTTTAATTTAGAGGGGTATTTTAGTCTTTTCATACAAAAATTATATCTCATTTCCATGACATACCAATCGCCCTTTTAAACCTCATTTCCATTTTCATATCCATTTCCATATCCATATCCATGTCCATTTCCATCAAAATCAATTTTGCGTACCAAATGGGCCCTAAGGATTAGTTATCACTTAGGTCATTTGGGTAGCTTCTGGAAGCTCAAACAAATGCCTACAGGATTGGGAAGACCTAGATGAAAAACCATCTTTCAAAAAGGTCAAAGTGCTGAAATTGGGAGTTGGTCACGGTAAAAAATAGGTCAGAAACATTTGGGCCACGGCTAAGACCCTCCTGTCCACAACCAAGAAAATCCTGTTTCTTGGCTGAGCTTCCAAAAATCATAACCAATTGTACAAAAATCGAAACGAGGTGATCCTAAGTTCTGTGGAAAGCTATTTAAGTCCTCTACATATGAAAAATATGAACCACTATCATTTATAATTTCAAAAATAAAGAATTACACGAAATTCCCTACTGCTCCAGATGAGCTTCCAATTTCAACCTCAAACTCTAGAAATACACAACTTCCAGCACACACATCAAAATGACAGCTATATTTTATCAAATTAAAGCTTGGCATGTCTATTATTAGACTGTAAAGTTTAATAGACTGGTTCTAAATTTTGAGGTCGAATCGACCATTTTGTTCTTTCTTCATGATTAATCCCTTTCGATGTCGATTGAACTCTATCCTCATTCTATTTTCCTTTCACCTCTTGGAGCTCTTTTCTCATTTCCTGGATCATATCACACTACCCCATCAATATACCCATCATTTACCGTACAGGATCAGGTGGGTTGTGGATTATCTTTTCTACCTCTGGTTCTTCACGTCTGATCTCTGGTCGAACCATTATTTTCTCTTAACTCTAACATATATGATTCATAACATCAATACCACATAAGTGTATACATATATTCCTTAAAACTTACATACCACTAATAACAGGAACATATATGTGTATACAACAACAGTCATGAGTTAACTACCTGCACTATAATAGGGACCTATCCTAATTATCCTAGCAAAACTACCCTTCCCAGGAACTTTAGCTCTAATACCACATCCCCTACCTTCACAGCCGATAATATGGTTTAAAAATATGTCATAAAGCAAGTGAGAAACCAAAGAACAATCTAAAACTCATTCGCAATCCCAACTTCAAGATAGGACTTGGGCCTATAGTAAAGAGGGTTTTTCAAAACTTTTCATAATTTGTTTAATCAGGTCTCATGCCAACATTTCAGAACTATTTGGCCTACTCAGTACCATTCCATTCATTCGTATTAGAGCACTCAATAAAATTCCCGATGATTCTCGGGATTCAACCTTTAACTATAAGAACCTACAGGGTATATTCACCCAATTTCAAACAGGGATTACAAACAATTATAGCAACCTACTACATCGGTCTACATCTACATATACAATTATCCCAATATTTGATACCTAACACAAAACTAATATCCTAGCCACGAACTCTAACTGTCCTTATATACCAGCTTCTCCTTTGATCGGCCAGCTCTAGCTGTAGGTTAGTAGTAGAAAGAGTAAGATTCATAAGAATCTCATTAGTAACAATGTCAATCATATGATATATAATAAACAATACATGTAAGCAATTATCACAAAGCAATAACACAACAACATTCTCGACATATTTCGCAATGATGCGTAATGAATGTTACAACAGCTTTTACTGTATTCAGCTACCACATTAATGTGTGACGAATGTCACAAAATGACAGCTTTCGTTGTATTCACAACGGCATGTACAACAACAACTTTCGCCATATTCACTTTCACGGTATTATGACAGCTTTCGATGTGTTCACAATAGCATATATAACAACTCTCACCGTATTTACTTTCACGGCATTACAACAACTTTCACTGTGTTGACAACGACATACACATGAAACGACCTCACCCATACATTCTACCAAGACTTTTTGCTGGCCTACCCTCGCCCGTGCATTTTACCTAGACTTTTGGGCTGACCTACTCTCACTCATTCGATACATTGATCATAATTTCACAACAGCATAACAGTAGCATTCACATTCATCACAATTCAATAGTAAACACAAACATGCAAGTATTACACATGATATAAGAGAAAGAACTACCTTGTTCTTTCTATTCGTGCTCGGGCACCATTTCACACACTCAGGGTAAATGTCAAGCCTTACAAATCATAATCAATAATGATAAGTTATTCACTATTCCAATTCTCAACTCCAAAATACTTAGGGTTGGTTATCATTTGGGTCTTTTGGGTAGCTTCTGGAAGCTCAAACAAATGCCTAAAGGATTGGGAAGATCTAGACCAAGAACCAACTTTCAAAAGGTCAAAATGCTGAAATTGGAGGTTGGTTGCGGCCAACGAATGCTTGGCCGCAGCCAAAAATAGGTCAAAAACATTTGGGCCGTGATTAAGACCCTTCTAGTCGCAACCAAGAAAATGCTGTTTTTTAGCTGAACTTCTAAAAATCATAACTAATTCTACAAAAGTCGAAACGATGTGATCCCAAGTTCTATAGAACGATATTTAAGTCCTCTATATAGGACAAATATGAAACACTGCCATTTATAATCGCAAAAATATAGAATTACACGAAATTCCCTACTGCACCAGATTAACTTCCAATTTCAATCTCAAACTTTGGAAACACACAACTTCCAGCACACACATAAAAGTGACAGCTATATTATATCAAATTAAAGCTTGGCATGTCCACTATTAGACTGGAAAGTTTCAGAATTTTTGGACACTATTTACTCATTCAAAACTACCATGCAAACCAACTGGTCTGCACAGAGTTTCACTTCACAGAATTTCCAATTTTCACTAATTTTGAACCAATGTCTTCAAATGTTCAGGATTTACAACCGGGCTACTCCCCACACAGATTTTCACATAGAATCTAATGGAAACATCAAAACAATCAAATTTTTGTTGTAACCCCCTCCGTAATTATATCCGAAATAAGTGATTAAAATGAAACAGAGACCAATAATAATCAAATAACATTTACTAACCCATCACATGATGGGGTTTTCAAAAATATCTTTCGAAATCATTTATAAACTTGGTCTCATATTCACATTTCAAATACAATTACTACACGAATATAAATCACATTCACATAAATATCAGAGTGCACAACATAATCATCCCAGCAATCCCGGGTACATACCTTCGCTAAAGATACACAGGGCACAATTGCCCATTACAATTCTTCAAATCGGGATTACATATTCGCATCTCGAAGGAGTCCTAGCCGCTTCCTCCACGAGCCACTTGCCCTGTCTAAATTGTTGGTAGGGGAGGGTGAGATTCGAGAGAATCTCAATAGGGAAACATTATCAATATGCAGGCAAGATAAGTGTTTAATGCATGACATGCTTGCATCACATAACTCATGCACACATACAATGACAAATCTATAAGCTCAATGCTTCGAACGATACACATATGGCCATAGCATATATTAAAACATAGCTTCAAATCATTCATACATATTCCACATAATCAAGCAAAGCAATAACATGCATCAACACATTAATACAGTTATCAGAGCATACAGGAGAGATAAGTTCCCTACCTCCAGTCTTTTCTCCTCGATTTGCGTGCCATCAACTCGGGGCTTCACATTCGATCCTACAATGTCAAATATACCATTTAGACACTCCCAAAGTGTTTCTGGGAGTTATATGAGGCTATATTGAAAATTTACTAAAATACCCCCGGGGGCCCGGCCCGGCCTCGCAGTACCCGGTCCGGCTGTACTTTTCTTGAAATTTTGACATGGGCTATTCTGACATATTTTTGCCCAAGGAATCCATTTCCGGACTCGGAATTATCAAATTCAATGTCAATTACAAAATTACCCTTGACAGCCCCACTTCAAGGGTTTCAGGGGCATTTTCGTAATTATGCTTTTTCAGCCTTTTCTGAAAAAGTGCCCAACTGTAACCCCACCTAATTTTTGCTCCTGAACTCAATGGAATCATGAAACATTGAAAATCCAACTCCAAGACCCATTTATAGCCTTGGCCGAAATATACATGTACTCCGGGAAAAATTAGGGTTTTTCAGTTTCGGCTCCATAAACGCGTTCCTTTCTATTCCTAACCACTTTATTGACTATTCCATTAGGTTACAACTACCATTTAGTACCAATTTGGGCAGCATAACAGCTCCACACACCCATTTTCCTTTTTTGAAACCAATGACAATCCGGCGAAATTTCACCGATTAAATTGTCCACAGCAGCCAGAATAGTCAATACACAAGAGTTTGGAAGTTACCTCAAGCTCCCACTAGCTTTTCCTTGTCTTGGCTGAAACCCTAGCTGTTTTAACACCAAAGGAAGATCTTCCAAACCTTAAAGAACATAAAGGAGTAGCTTAGGATTGGAGTTATACGCGTTAGGAGCTAGATCGTCGGAGAAATCGGCTTACCTTACGAGATTTTTCTCTCTCTAAAGATCCCATATACTCTCTCCCTATTTCAGCTGAAACTCACGACAGAAAATGAGAGCTGAAGAAGATGAGAAGATATTTAATTCCATGATGATGTCATCTTTTATTGAGATGATGTCATAATTCCCATTTTCGGATTTCTGCCCAAACTTTGAAAAATCATAACTAATTCTAGAAAACTCAAAATGAGGTGATTCCAAAGCTAAATGAAAGATATTTAAGTCCTCTTCATAGGAAAAATATTGGTCATTACTAAAAATCACAACACAATTCCAGAATTACATAAAACTCATCACTGCCCCAAAACAGAGTTCAGTTTCTATCCCTAACTTTGGACAGTCATATCTCCCAGTTCCCAAAACGAAATTGCACCAATTATATGTCCATTTCGAAGCTTGAGATATGAACTATAAGACTGGAAAGTTTCAGAATTTTTAGACACCATTTGTTCATTCAAAACGTTCACACAAACTGACAGCTCAGAATAGAGTTTCACTGGACAGCATTTCCAGTTTTGCAACCAATGTGTCCAATCCAATTTAAATCAATTCCAATGATTAAATACCACAACATGACACCATTTCCATCACAATACCCCATTCAATTCTTCCCTCTATTCTAAGTCAATTTGGATGTTAATCCACAATTGAACTCAAATACAGGGTTTTGGCGTTGCTCATAACACAAGCGACTACAATCCTCTTTATATTCTCTAAAAGGGTTCATTAATCACTAACCACGTCCACTTTTGTAATCATTAACCCCTAATCACAATTTGGGATCTTGCTAAACCGGGGCTTAGCAATCCACTAATCTCAGGCTTATTCTCTATCCTCGAGTCTCAAAATTCGGGGTATTACATTCGTTTCATTCTCTTGCTCTATTTTGACACAAACTTAACACAAAAAACACAAGTGCTAAACTTCACATTCAATTCTCCACATCAATTCCAAAGATTCGATGGTCATCACATGAAACCATTACCATCAACAAAACTCCATAAACACTTTAAAACCCTATCACAGAGGAAATTAGGGCAAATCACATAAGCTAACACACTCAACCAGACATCAAAAGACTCACATCAAAGAGTTGCTTTTGCTCACCTCTTCTTTTTTCACTAGCTTTTTCTTTGACTCTCCAACCATTAGCTTTTCTTGAATTCATAAAACACCTCCTCTTGAAAATATAAAACCATATAAATGAAGCTTTTATCAAGAGGAACAAGTTTAGAGAAGAGGTTTTGAGCAATAGGAGTCATCTTCAAGGTCAAAATGGCACACCTTTTCAAAATTTCCTTCTCCTTCCTCCTTCATTTGCTTAGGCGTCCATAAGAGCTGGAGAGAGAGAGAGAGATGATGATAAATGATCAGTCTTCAACTCCCTCCATGCCCTTTAACCAACTTGAAAGAGAGACAGGGAAAAGTTTGAGTTTAAACTGTGACTCCTCATCTAGTGGTCATGTGTCGCCAAGTGTCATAATCTGATAACTCTAATCAATGGCATACAACCATAGGATTATACTCACCGCTTCCATTAGCCATTTAATCACACCTCTTACTCTTTTAGCTATTAGTCAGTTTCGTCTTCAGTTGCTGACTAACTGGCTGATAAATTTCTTTCTTATAGTTTTTCCCCTAACTATGGCAATTCCCGCTGGATTACTACTTAACACATCTTTTGATTCCATTTTCACATGTCATATGCCCTCCCCTTCATTTTAATTCAATTTAATCTTTATCGCCATGATTAAGCTTAAATATTGGGTCTGGGCACTTTCTACTGCTAATTCGGGTCAATACTCACATTGTATTCTCCAAAAGTGCTTGACTAACGTTCAATATGTCCACTTTTGGAGTCATGAATCCGTATTCACATTTTGGGTCATTACACATCACTAGAGTGATCTCTTGATTTTGATTCAAAACATGGCAAATTACATGTCATTAGAAAGCTCTCATCGTTAACATTCCAATGCAACAAGAATCAGCTCAAAACTCATTATATAGTGCAAGTTATGATCCAAAGAGGTCAACTGCACTAGACATTGTTTGAATTCAAGAGCATCAAATTCCAGAACGCATAAATCTTAGTATATAACTCTAAATATGACAAATTACCCATCCATGAAAAGCTCTTTAAGTCTACTTTCATATGGCACCAGTTTCATCTCAATCCGATGTGTAGTTTGAGAGTTATGTCTAAAATACCAAAGTTTTCCTAGAATATAACTGTGATTTATGTGTCAACTTTAACAGATCATATCTCTTTAATCTAAACTCCTTTTAATTACATTTTGGTGTCTATAGTTCATGTTGGGAGTCTCATTTCATATGAAACTAGTTTTCGCTCAATCCGAGATGCGGTTAGAGAGTTATGGCCAAAATACCAAACTCTGTTTTGCTATGCTAAAATAGAGCACAAAAAAATGCTTATTACTCAAGTAATCATGTCTATCACTCAAGGGATCCCTTGAGTGATGCCCACCAAAACTTGGTAGATAGCCAAAACTTAAGGGACCACCTTGGGGAAGTTCCGCAGCTTTCATATAAGTCATTTTAGCTTCATATTGACCCATTTCAACCTTCGGTGTCACTTCTAAAAGCTTGAATCTTGATATCCTCATTTGATCTTGTAAGTTCTTCTTTCTTTAATCTGTTTCTTCTTGATTTTCCTCTTGATGATTATTCTTCATAACCCAACTAGATATCTTCTTGAATTGATGATAATTCTTCATAACCCAACTAGATATCTTCTTGAATGTCTCAATCTTCTTCTTTCTTTGCTTGACTAATCTTAAATCTTGATATTCCCATTAAATCTTACAATTTCTTCTTTCTTCAATCCCTTGCTTCTTGATGATCATTCTCTATTTATGAGGTGTTATAAGCAAAATAACATCAACCCACTATCGGGTTTATGACTAATCTATAAGATATACAACATTAAATATAGTAGTTAGTCAATGTAGAAGATAAGTATATTATACAAAATTTTTGCTCTTAATATTTGACATCTATATTTGATATCCGCAAAACTAATCATATTTAACATTCTCCTCCTCTTTTATGATGGCAAATCCTTAAAGAAAAATTTGTGTGAATATGACAACATTTTGAATGCAACATATTTTTCTTGCCTTTCTTTCCCCTTATTCGATATCAACAAAAAGTTTGAAGGATAAATAGGAAAGGCTCTTAGAGAATCAAATATGAAACTGAATTTAGAAATGACTTTCTTTCAATCAAAATAAATGTGTCAAGAAAACACTTTTCTCTCCCCCGATTTGAGGATAATTTCATTCATAATTTGATGCAAATGAAAAATAATTTTCATGAAAAAAATTTCAAACAATTTGTACAGGTTTTCAAGAAAACATTTATTATCATGGCAAATTAAAATCAAAGATATAAAAAGTATTCTCGAAATATAAAGAGAGGGTTTAGAAATGCTCATTTGGATTTAGCAAGCTGATGATCAATCCATGAAGTCCAGTTCACCTTGCTTTTACTGTGCAACTTTGATGTATATTCATGGTGTCTCTAGCATTCTCTTACTGAGTTAAGCTTCTGTTCCATATTTTTATCACAATATGCTTAACACTCCTTTATATTAGCATAGGTATTTTTGATTTGAATGTTGCAGCCAATATATTTCCCATGTTTAAGCATTAAATCATCATTCCTCTTCTTGTAGTATGTTGAAGAATGTTATTGCAGAAAACAAATTCTCCTGTCACAAGTATAAATCTTTCTTCCATTAAGAATGATTAGTGCTATCAAGTTATCAAATTTATTGCATAAATCAAAGTTATCTTTCTATATGATATGTTAAAATGAAGATCATGAAAGGAAAATATAAGAGTAGCTTGTCATCAAAACTAATCAAGAGATAAGGAATGTGGATGAGTATGCTAAAATGATTTTCTTCAAATAAAGGAGATAGCTTCTTAAGATATAAATACATATGAATGTGGAGCTCCCCCTTAATGAATGCATGGCTTAAGGAAAAATCATTATGAGGAATACAATTAATAACTCTCCTATATTTGTAAAACCATTAAAAATTTTGTAGAGAGAATGAGTATAAAAATATGAAGACTTGGAGAGAAATCAAGTTTTAAAAATGATGATGTTATTCAGGGTTTTAAGGCTATAAACTTGTATCACCTGAGTGGTCACTTCAGTGATCCTACTTAACCATCACTCAAATACTCACTCGAGTGATACAACTCAGAGAATTTTAATTAAATAAGAATACAATACCTCACTCAAGTAATGTTGTAATTACTCGAGCCATAATCCTCTGAAGTCCATTGCTGCCTCGTTAGATGCTCACTGTCTGATGATTTGATTAGTATTGAGAGATTCTGAAGTATAGTCTTCTATGAGTACTTTAGGATACCAAGATGAGATCAAAATGAGGCCTTGGAGTTGTGGTTGATAAGTCATAGAGTTGCCTAAACTTTCCATTCACAAAAGTCAGGAATTTAGCTTTATTTGTAGCAAGCTTAGTGTGAAATTGTTGAAGCTCCTTTCTCAGATACCCCTAGATAGATGGACCAAAGAATAAAAGACCAGGGAGGCCAGCTCTAGCAAAGTGTTGTATCTCATTTACCCTTGAAGTCTCAGCTCCCATCCTCTGCTCCTCTTGTGTTAACTAAGAGTGAGGTTTAGTAATTTAAACAAAGTAGTTGTAAATCACTAGGAGTAAATGCAGATCACTTGGAGTGATGGAAGATTACTTGGAGTGATTCTCAAAATCACTTGGAGTGATTGTGAATTACTTGGAGTGATTATAGATTACTTGAAGTGATTATCAGAATCACTGAGTGATTGACAGAAATATCAGATCACTTGAGTGAAATTATGAATCACTCGGAGTGAATATTAAAAATAGGCATATCACTTCCAGTGAAATCCCATTATAGTTGGAGGTCCAGTATTAAGTAAATAACATTTGGAAGTTTTGATACAGCATATAACTTCCTAACTTCACAACCTGAATGAGATTCTCATTAGTATTGGTAACATCAAGTGAAGCTCAATCTGTTTGAATAGTGGATCCAATGAAGAAGGCTCTAGTTGATTTAGCTCTAGCTAAGGATTGTACTTTATTATCTCTGATTGGTGTCTCCAATATCTCTTTAATTATTGTGCTTTCCTTAAAGCATAACTTAATAGGCTCCATGTTGTAGTAGAGATGTCTAACTTTCCTTGACAATAGGGAAGATGAGTGGATGGCGAAGGCTTATAGTAATGGAAGTATGAATCCAACTGATGAGTATCCTTCAATGTTTTCAAGTCAAGAGAGATAGCTGGACGAAAAGACTCTTGGTATAATTACTATCATTTCTAGCCTTGTTCTTGGCTTGAGCTTTATTAAGATAAATTCTACTATGGCCACTAAGAGATCTTCCTACTCTTACTTCTCTTCTGATTGCGTCACTAGCTAGTTACTTGCAAGTGATGGAGATACCACAGATTCTGCTTTTGCTCACACTGCAACACTGCTAGTCACGCTTACTTTGTTAGCCTTTATTCTTTGTACCCGAAAGCAGAGCATCTTGGTTAATTCCTACAAAAGTATAAATACATACTCTTTGGTACCCAACTTCTTTTGGGTCCATACAATATTAGACATAACATCTCTTATGCTCTTATATGATTGAATCATATGATATTTGAGCAAAGAATATAATAATCAATAAAGACCAAGAAATAATTTCACCCAATTAAATAAATTCAAGCCATTAGATCATAAAGGGTAATAAGTGATATCAATGATCAATGACAATTTGTAAATACATTTTATATAGAAAATTTGTCATTGATAAGATTTTAAAGCAATCGATGTAAGTTAGATCAAAGAGAGTTGAAAATCTATTCATATATGAAATGATAAACCATAAATGAAATCAAGTTTTCCAAGAATGATAATGAGATATGCAAATTGTTTCAAATCTCAAATGTAATTTCAAATTATAACTGTTACGAGTGTAATTGATCCATTAAATAGTGCAAGTGTACACTGTCGTAATCAATGAATACAGAAGTGAGTAGAGTATCGGACCCACGAGGATTGATCACTAAGTTTCAAAATGGGTAATTTTAACTCTATTTAGTCGATTGATTAGTTGGTTATTGAGAGTATGAAATAAAAGATGATTAAATATGAGTGTAAATGATATGAAAGCAGCTATAGGAAAAAGCTCTAGGGATTAGATTTACTTAGAAAATTTCAGATTGAATTAACGATCTATTCTAGCCCAATTTATTCCACATGATGGATATTTGAGTTTCCCTAATTTAATTACTAGCCTCTTCGAAAGTCAAACAATTCTATAATTAATTGCTAATCTAATGTATTCCTATATGAATTTAAGCAATTAATTATACATTAAGATTTATGGAACTTAGTAAGACTACACAACTCATAAATATATTCCTATTTCATATGCAAGTCATGGTTTAATTTTAATTATAGGATCTATACACATGCATCTCCTTCCGGTCTCAACATACATATTGGAATCATTCAAAAGGTGACCAATCAATTGAAAGCATTAAGAACAATAATTAAAAATCAATCATGAAGGAGAAATTCAAACTAGATTTAATAAGTTAAGATTCAATCCGTCATTAGTAAGCTACTCTATCACTTTAGGAAAATGGAAATTTAGCTCATGAAGAAATTAAAAATAAAAATAAAATAAATTGCAAACTTCATAAATATTGCATAAAACTTGAATACTAAATTCTAAAATATAAATATATAACCAAAAGATGCATGAAAATAGAGGAAATCTAGCTGCCCTTTTAGGAGGTAAAACCTTCCATGTAGAAGGCATGCAAGAATTAAATACAATGCATAAAATTAACTCTGAGATGGTGTATGCGGAGAGGAGAGGAAAGTAATGGATATGAAATGGTTGTAACTGAAGAGGAGAGAAGAGTAATGGATATGAATTCGTGTGTAAAATGTGAGGGAGAGAGTGGCTATGTATAGGGAAGAATGGAGTAGGGTAGATGAAGTGTGGTAGATGAAGTAGTAGGTGAAAAGGAATATGAAGTGGTAGATGACATCTGGTAGATGAAGTAGTACATAGAATATGGTAGATGAAGTAGTAGGTGAAAAGGAAGATAAAGTGATAGATGAAATGGTTGGTGGAATGGTAGCTGATTCCCGCTCCCAACTTCCAAGCAAACTTCGAAACCCTTAGAGATAGAATTGGATAGTTGTAAAGCTCTTTCTTAGCCTTTTATCTATATAAAGAATGTCACAATCCGACATCTAGAGCTCCAGATATTGCTTGAAAATTGAAAGAGGCTCTAATTTAGTATTTTTGAAGAAATTCTATTTTATGCCAAAATCATTATTTATTTATTAATTACACCCAAATTTATTAAATTAAGCTCAAATATCATCCATTATATCATTATATAAGGGAAAATAAATATGCAAATATTTTACTTATCAATACAATGCATTGTGAAATTAAGATTTTGAATATATATGCAAAACTCAGTTTTGAAACATGTTTATAATCAATGTTCATGTTAAAAATGGTAGAAGTCAATAGTTACAAAATATATATCAAAGGCCTCACTTTGAAGTTCCACTAAGATAACATGTTCATCATCAGAGTTAACATGTGGGAGAATTTTTCAAAGAATAAGAGTCATATGGATAACCAAAAGGATTAGCTTGATAGACATATATGAGTATCATACTTTGCTATTAATCCATAAACTATCTTGACACTTAGGTTGTGTCTTGAAAGATATAAATATTCAACTCAAGGATTCAAATATATGACATTGGTTACTCAAAGATAGATCATATCAATGGTTAATGTATTCGATCAGTAAGAATATATGTATGGATTTATTAAATACGAAGCACAAGCTCGTTAGTCCAAATGACTAGCGTAATAGAATTTTATCTTAGTAAGTCATTCCACTATAATGGTTAATACATTAAAATTTAATGCATTAATGAATATTTGTGATACTTGGAATAACATTACCAACTAAGGATTTATGCATTAATAAGCATAAGGCTTTCACAAATTGAATTCTTTTCTAGGAAATAGGCTTGAAACTCATAGATGATAGTTAACTTGTTAGATATAAGGTCTAACTAGCTAGAGAGTAAAGACTAAGGAGTTTAAGTGAAAGATAATCCATGATCAAGATGTCAAAATGGGAAAAACTCTAATGAATGAATGTGAAGCATTTCTGACGTTTAGTATAAATTAACTTCCAATTTTGAAACCAATTTGAATGCAAACAAAATATGAATAATTTTCAAATAATGTGTATGCACTTTTATAAACAAGATGGATTGGAATCTAAGTACATTTTTTAAATGTGCATTTCAAAACCTAAATATATTAAAAGATTATGCACAATTTCACTTTCAGTCCATTTAGCAATCTAAAACCATTTTGAAAAAAAACATAAATAATTGATTGCTAATGGTGTGCAATGATGAGCAATTTATTCATTACCTAAATAAATAATTTATATAAGCATAGTATCATGTAAGGATAAAGAAAACAATATCGTACTCAAGTAATCTTGGGACATCACTCGAGTGATCACTCAAGTGACCTCTTGATTTTGGTTTAAAACATGGTAAATTACATGTCACTGGAAAGTTCTCATCATCTACATTCCAATGCAACAAAAATCAGCTCCAAACACATTGTATACTACAAGTTATGATCCAAAGAGTGTCAACTGCACTAGACAGTGTCTGAATTCACAAGCACCAAATTCCAGAAGGCATAAATCTTAGTATATAAGTATAAATATGACAAATTACCTATCCATGAAAAGCTCTTTAAGTCTACTTTCATATGGGACTAGTATCATCTCAATCTGATGTGCAGTTTGAGAGTAATGTCTAAAATACCAAAGCTGTCCTGGAATATGATAGTGATTTATGTGTCAACTTCAACAGATTATATCTCTCTCATCTAAACTCCTTTTAATGATATTTTGGTATCTATAGTTTGTGTTAGGAGTCTCATTTCATATGAAACTAGTTTATACTCAATCCTATGTGTGGTTAGAGAGATATGGCCAAAATACCAAACCTCTGCTATGCTACGCGAAAATAGAGCACACCAGAATGCTCATCACTCAAGTGGTCCATCAAGTAATCATGTCCATCACTCGAGGGATCCCTCGAGTGATGCCTTCCAAAACTTGGCAAATAGCCAAAACTCAAGGGAACACCTTGGAGAAGTTTCATAACTTCCTTATAAGTCATTTTAGCTTTATATTGACCCATTTCAACCTCCGATATTACTTCTAAGAGCTTGAATCTTGATATTCTCATTTGATCTTGCAAGTTCTTCTTTCTTCAATCTCTTTCTTCTTGATTTTCCTGTTAATGATTATTCTTTGTAACCCAACTATATATCTTCTTGAACATCTTCAATCTTCTTCCTTCTTTGTTTGACTAATAACTAGATATCTTCTTAAATATCTTCAATCTTCTTCTTTCTTTGCTTGACTAATCTTGAATCTTGATATTCCAATTAGATCTTACAATTTCTTCTTTTTTCATTCCCTTGCCTCTTGATTTTCTTCTTGATGATCATTCTCTATTTATGAGGCATTATAAGCAAAATAACATTAACCCACCATCAGGTTTATGACTAATCTATAAGATATACAACATTAAATATAGCAGTTAGTCAAAATAAATGATAAGTATATTACACAAACTTTTTTGCTCTTAATAATTGACATCTATATATATTTGACATCATCAAAACTAATCAAATCTAATAATATGTTGTTATTTCATTAAAAATTTCATATATTATTTTTTATAAAAAAAAACTTCATATATTAGTGGAGTTATATTGACTAACTTTTTTTGCCACGTATTATCTTGATAATTAGACTTATAAGAAAATGTAATTCTTATATATAGAAAAAATCACTATAAGATTTAAAGGAAAGAATGTAATCACCTAAAAGTTTTACAACAAGTGAGTAACATGACAAGTTTTGGTGTAAGAAACGTGACAACAAGTCCATGTTGCTCCTTGTCATTGAGATTTTTTGGTGATTATATTCTTTTATTGAGACCTAATAGTGATTTTCCCAATATGTATTCATATAATTATTTTTATTAATTTTTTATTTACATATTATATATCATGGGTTCTCTACCGCGGGTTTGACAAATCCCTATTTTGTCATATATTTTCATGCCCTAGTTAGGGATTTTGTCATAAATATTGAGGTTAAAATGTCTTTATTATGATTAATTGGGATTAAGACAAAATGCAATGAATTGAAACTAAAAAGGGCAAGATTGTCATAATAATTAAAATTACTCTTAATCATTGATTCATGAGAAGATTTGATGTTGGATTTGAGATTTTCAAAGTTACCTCGAGCTCATACTTTCTCTCTCTAGGCGTCTCCTTCCTCTCTCCTCAAGCTCAAGATTTGCTCGCTAAACAATGGATTTCATGGAGATCAAGAGGTTAGAAGAGTTGCTACACAAATTGGAAGACCTAAACATGTGAAATCTTAACCCTAACCTTTGATTCTAGCCTCCTTGAGCTCCTCCTTCTCCCTAAGTCTTCAAGTCTTTTCTAAGACACTTTCTCTCTCTCTTTTGTATGCTTAGGCGTGAAATGAAGGAAGAGAAATATGAAGCATGACCTAAAAAAATCCCACAAATTCTCCTTAAGTAACTTTATCATAAAAATAGGATTTATGACACCATTTATACTCTAGCTTTATCCGCTTCTAATTGGTGTCATAAACCTCCCATTAAGATTGAATCAATTATTTCTCCTCCTTGCTTGGCTCAAGTTCACGCCTATAGGTCCCTTTTTATGATCCAATTAGGCTTTATTACATTAGTCAAACCACATGTACCCATATATCATATTTTATTAGAAATTCCCACATGTCATATTTAATCAATTACAATTTAATTTCTTGGCTCTAGATGGTGCCACTTGCCATGTTCATAGCCCAATAAATATTTCTTCCCTCCTATTTCTTCATTCCAAAATTTACAATTACCAACACATTTTATTGTCCAATTCACAAAATAGTGCCAATTCTGTAAACTTTTCTGCCCAAACTTTGAAAAATCATAAATAAATATGTAGACATCGTTTCGGGGTAATTCCAAAGGCTATGAAACCCTTATTGAGTCTAGTTTCAAGAAAAATATAGTCTTTTGCTAGCTGGAAGCATATCATTCCCAGATTTCAAATCTTTACTTGCTGTTATAGATAAGAATCAATTTCGCTGGGTAAACTTCAAAAATTCATAACTATTTATATATAGCTTTAATTGAGTCATATTTGTATATAGCTCTAATTGAGTCATATGACTTATAAAATTAAAGCTTAGAATGTATACTTTTACCCAGTAAAATTTCATAATTTTGGAATATCAATTAGTTAATGAAATACATTGCACAACAACACTGCCTCATTGGAAGCAATGAAACGGAATGCACTTGCAACTCCAACAAATTCCATTTTTGTATATAAACTTCCTATACTCTTTAATTTACTATTTTATTCCCTTTAAAACCTTAAAGATATAAGAAACATTAGGAAATAGATTTGGGACACCTACTAAACTGGAGCTTAGCAGTCTACTTAATTTAGGCTTATTCCCAAGCCTTCGATCCCAAAATTCAGGATATTACATTTTTCCCCCCAGTTCAATAAATTTTGTCTTCAAAATTTGCTATACATACATAGTCATAAATTCTGGGGAACACTTTCTCGTATTCAATTCTTTGTGATTATACCAGTACATCAAATCCTGGTGGTCGTAGTACAGCACTATAGTCACACCTTAATAGTATGTCTCTAGATTTTTAGTGTAATACAATTGCTGCTAACTCATGATCATGTGTGGGATAATAATCAAAATTTTAGTAAAGCCTATATTCTTCAATTGCATAGGCCAAACATGGCCGTGTTGAATTAAAACACTTCCTAGTGTATGCCTACTGGCATCGGTAAGGACAACAAAGGTCCATAGTGGATCTAGGATTATCAATATCAATACTAACATTAATTTCAGTCTCAGTGAAGCTTCTCTTATAGATAATGTTAAGATTTTCGGGTTAACCTTACCAAAGGCAAAACTATTCTAGAGAAATTCGGTATAAATTTTTGGAAATATTCAATAAAACCCAGAAAACTGCTGATTTCAGAAACACTTCCTGGCCTTTTTCAGTTTAGTATTGCTTCCGCCTTGCAAGGATCTACCAAGACTCCTTGCTGTGAGACTATATAGCCCAAAAACTTAAGCTCTGAAAACCAAATCCCATATTTGTTTAGTGTTCATTACAGTTCAGTCAGAAACATTCAGAGCCAACCATTATAGCAACCCCTACTGGTTCTGTACCTCAATTAGATTCCACTTGGCCTTCGTAGTAACACACAATCATTTATAAAGAATGTGATAATGTATATGCCTTGCACCATATATTGTAATATTATACTAACATATAACTCAGCTCAGTCAGAAATGTGGTCAGAGCCAACCACTGTTGCAACCCGTATACATTCCATATCTCAATCCTCGACTGGGTATATTAGTATACCCGAAGGCACTGCTCGTAGGCATTATTCATCAGTGTACCTGAAGGCACTACCCGAAGGCATTATTCATCAGTGTACCCAAAGGCACTGTGTATCATACATATTATAGAAGATGGCATATACAAAGATATAAACATTCACATAGTGTATGAAGGATAAAGTTACTATATTGGCCTTTCCTGGATAATATTGGATTTCCAATCTTCCCCTGGTCTCTGTTCTGCAACATCTCTCGCAGCTCATTACTATTATCCTTGATCATTACATACCACTTATTATCAATTTAAATCAGAGTAGCAATCGCACTTCGGTGTACTCGTAGGTACTCATTCAGTTCATTGTACCCGTAGTTACTCAATTAAGTTCACTACAACTTATCTAGCATGTAGGATTTTATAGCCTAGGGTCTCTAACCCAGAATATCCTCAAAACATTATTGAAGATTAAACCCTATCCATAAGGTTCACAAGGTTCAAACTATATATTAGAATTACATTTCGACCTAAGCACTATTTCAGCTTAGTTCTTATTCATGCCTATCATCACCCTTCAGTATCCTCATATCAGATCCTTTAGGATTAGTATACGGTATGATCACCACTCACCATATAGCACTGTATATCTTATCTACATTCCTTTAACACCATGGGATTACTAAGAATCATTGCTTAGCACAGAGATACCTTAAATAAGTACTATACCTCAAATTTTTGTAACCCCATCAAATGGATCTTTCTGAGCAGTATTCATCGCAACAGAAATATCCTGATTTAAAATCAATACTTATATCATCATTATCTCCATACGACTAAGTAACCATTAAATCATCTAACTTAAATAATCATTAGTCATGGAGAAACCTTAAGACAATTACTATTCCTCAAGTTTCCATGACCTTATCAACTTAACTTCCCAGGAGGTCACCCAACCTAAGATTTTCCTAGGTTGAGCACGTTTAACTTTTATAAGCCTGTGTTAAACCACAGATACCAGCTCTATCTGCTCCTGACCACCAGTACCCTGAGACTACCCTTGTCTCAAACATCATGCCAGCTACCTCTGACTAACTGGATACAGTGTGTGGACTAAACATTAGCCTTAACTATACTTGCCTCCTTGGGTTTCACAACATCCTTGGTCCATCCTTAGTCCAGTCTTGCATTATTTACTACCTTTAGGTATTTCCTAACCTCTTGGGGCTGATTCAAAGAAAAGGGGTAGTTTACTTCTCTAGTACCCCATTCTGTGCGTATCTCTTTTTACCATATAATCAAAACCTTATCAGTATGCTATTTTGCTGCCAGAACTGCTACTTTGCCAGAACCATTTTAGGCTCTTTTAGAACCCCTTTCGGTACTTTCAGAACCAATTAGGCTTTGTTACCAAAATTGTCACACCCTTATCTTATTTCAACTTATTTCAGAGTATTTGTAGAAAATGATACGTGGTTCGGTAGACAACACAGAAATAACATAATTATACTGATAATAAGTGCATGATTACAAAAATTCCTATAGGAATTCATGCTTGATAATTAAAATTCATGTAGCTATACAGGACTACTTGGGTGTTTAAACTCATCCTAGTAAAACAGAGACATCTTCTCATCTTCGTTCCACCATTACAATCCCTTTCGTACTATTCTCTTCATTGTTCTCAACATATCTTCTGTCTTCTTCTGTCTAAATTAATGGTAGGGGAGGGTAAGATTCAAGAGAATTTCATTAGGAAAATAGTACCAATATGCATGCAAGATAAGTACTTAATGCATGACATGCTTACATTATATAACTCATGCTCATACAATGACATATTTGCGTGCTCAATGTTTCATGCAACAAAACTATGGCCATAGCATAAATAGAAATAGAGCTTCAATTATTCATATATGTTTCACATAATCAAGCAAATCAATAACATACATCAATAAACTAGCACAAATATCAAATACACGAAGGAGAGGTAAGTTCCTTACATTAGACCTTTTCCACCTCGAACCGTGTGCCTCAATTTGCATGCCAATCCCTCGAGCTCTCAACCCTGGTCCTAAAACATCAAATGTACAAGTTTAGATAATTCCATAGAGTTTCTGGTTGTTATACAAGTCTATATTAAAGAATTACCAAAATGCCCTAGCATCCAAGCTCGGCCCGGCCGTACCCGGTCCAACCATACTTTTCCTGAAATCCTGACATGGGCTATTCAGACATATTTTCTCCCAAGGAATCCATTGTCAGACTTGAAATTACTAAATTCAATGTCAAGTTATAAAATTGCCCTTGATAGCCCTACTTTTAGGGTTTTCTAGGCGTTTTCGTATTTATGCTTTTTCGAGCTTTTTCGAAAAAGTGACTAAGTATAACCCCACCTAATTTTCCCTCCTGAACTCAATGGAACCATCAAATCATTGAAAATCCAACTCCTTCCCCTTGATTCAGCCTTGGCCAAAGTTATTCTTAAGAAAAGGGAAAAATGATTTTTTTATTTTAAACTCCAAAATCTTGTTCCTTTATGCTCTAAATCACTTATTAAGCTATTTAAACACATACTATACAAATTTTGAGGAAATTTGGGCAGTATAACCCCTTAGTATTATCACTTTCTAAATTTACAAATTCAACCAACAATCACCAAATCCAACCATAAACATCATCAACAACAATATACTTGTATGGATTTGAGATTTTCAAAGTTACCTCGAGTTCTTATACTTTCTCTCTCTAGCCATCTCCTTCCTCTCTCCTCAAGCTCAAGATTTGCTTGCTAAACAATGGATTTCATGGAGATCAAGAGGTTAGAAGAGTTGCTAAACAAATTGGAAGACCTAAACATGTGAAATCTTAAGCCTTACCTTTGATTCTAGCCTCCTTGAGCTCCTCCTTCACTCTAAGTCTTCAAGCCTTTTCTAAGACACTTTCTCTCTCTCTTTTGGTATGCTTGGGCGTGAAATGAAAGAAGAGAAAGATGAAGCATGACCTAAAAATATCCCACAAATTCTACATAATTAACTTTATCATAAAAATAGGATTTATGACACGATTTATACTTTAGCATTATCCTCTTCTAATTGGTGTTATAAACCTCCCATTAAGAATGAACCAATTTTCTCCTCCTTGCTTGGCCCAAGTTCACGCCTATGGGTCCCCTTTTATGATCCAATTGGGCTTCATTACATTAGTCAAACCACATGTACCCATATATCATATTTTATTAGAAATTCCCACATGCTCATATTTAATCAATTACAATTTAATTTCTTGGCTCTAGATGGTGCCACTTGCCATGTTCAGAGACCAATAAATATTTCGTCCCTCCTATTTCTTCATTCCACAGTTTACACAATTACCAACACATTTTATTTTCCAAGCCTTGGAATAGTGCAAATTCTGGCAGATTTTCTGCCCAAACTTTGAAAAATCATAACTAAATTTGTAGACATCATTTTAGGGAGATTCTAAAGGCTATGAATCCCCTATTGAGTCTAGTGTCAAGGAAAAATATTGTCTTTTTCTAGCTAGAACCATATTATTCCAAGATTTCAAATCTTTGCAAGCTGTTCCATATAAGAATTAATTTTGCTGGGCCAACTTCAAAAACTCAGCTATTTGTATATAGCTCTAATTGAGTAAAGCTTAGGATGTATACTTTCACCCAATAAAATTTCATAATTTTTTTAATATCATTTGGTTAATGAAATGCATTGCAAAACAATACTGCCTCACTGGAAGCAATGAAACGAAATGCACTTGCAACTCCAACAAATTCCATTTTGTATACAAACTTCCTATACTCTTTAATTCACTATTTTATTCCCTTTAATACCTCAAAGATATAAGAAACATTAGGGAATAGATTTGGGATACCTGCTAACTAGGGCTTAGCAGCCAACTTAATTTAGGCTTATTCCCAAGCCTCTAATCCCAAAATTCAGGATATTACATACCACCTCCATAGGAGAAGAAGGTTCCTCTTGAAGTTGAAAATGGACCTTCTTAACATTCTTGCCTTGTGTAGTTGGATTACATGTAGGCAATGGAAGATGAGTCTCTTGTAGAGTGCTGAACTTAGAAAACTTTTGTACAAATTGAAAGAGGCAAGCTTCACCTAAGAGGGGGATGATTTGGATGATGTAATAAATTTTTTGGTTGATAAGGTGATATGACAATAATTGTAGATAGAGTATATTTGAGAAGATTAGTATACAGAGAGTTATACTGGTTCAGCCCAAATCTAGGCCTACATCCAGTCCTCAGAGATCAAGATCTAGTGAGATTTTACTATGCTTCCAAGATTCAATGGGCTCTCAAAATGCCGCAAAACAACAATTGTCCTTAAATGGATTACGAGTAGAAATATTCTAACACTATAAATTCCTTTCCCCCTTACGACAAGTCTTACGTGCAGAAAAACAAACCTATGACCTTTCTCTCTTGCTTAAGTATACAAGTCTTATGAGCAGCAACATTCTCTCCTGCTTACACCACTGTAAGTTTTACGAGCAGCAACGTTCTCTACTACTTGTACCTTGTAAGTCTTATGAGTAGAAAGTCCTACTAGGAATTCTCTCAACTGCTTCTCTCGTAAGGAAATCTTCCCTCTCAAGGTCCCAGTACCTTGAGATCAAATGAAAATAGAATTTGAAGTGTATATAGACTCTCTTATAGAGCAAATATGATAAACACTGAAGAACGTTATGAATATAGAGAAAATATGAATAATAGAGACTCGTGAATTTGCTTGTGTGAATTTATACACTTCATGTTATTTTGATGGTCTCTGAAGCTCTGTATTTATAGCGAGATGATTTTGTCCATTGAATAATAATCATTACGAAGAAGAGTATTTTACTGTGGAACAACATGCGTACGTTTGGATTCTCCATTTGAGCTAAGATGGGGTCTAGTTATTATTGCATTAATTGAGATCCTTGAGAGACATTATCATTCCTCCCTATGTAATTACTTATGGAAGAATGAGAATTGAGAGGTAAATCTTGACAACCATTAAACAAAGCCACAAAAATTCAATACAATAAATTCCTAATGAATCAAAAGATGACTATCCAACAACAAACTATAAAAACTAATAAAAATAATCTAGGAATAAAGGATAGAGAAGTTTCAAAATGACAAATGATGCAAGTATGCTATGAATTCACTTGGAGACATGGTGAATTTAGACAAATGAGCTCAAAATCATATCAAATTTAATGCAAAAAATACCACACAGAAGCTACCAAGTCAAAACGATGCAAGAATTTAATAAATGCTATGCAAGCTACGTAAATGCAAAAATTCTAAACTATTTACAATAAAACACCAAAAATGAAAAACTAACAAGCTTCACATGAGAAACCCCTTGTAAAAAGTAAATTTGACAGTTTGATTACCTAGGGAGCTAATTACTTAGTTCCCTGGCAATGACGCCATTTGATTAGAGCCTATTGTATGTTAGCCTTGTGGTCTCCAATCAAAAATTAATCAAAGATTAAGTATAGGTAAACCTAGGATTATTTTCTCTTCTCGAGGAGTTTTTTATTGATTCCTAAGTAATTTAAATGCCATGCAAATGCAATGAAAACAATGGAAAATTGGTTTTGAGTTTTTCAAAATAATGAACTAAAAGATTAATGAAATTTAATTAAATGCTAAGCTATTTTTTTTGGTATTTTTTTATAAAAATGGGATGGCTAATGGAATATGAATGAAGTGAATTCTCTTGAGAAATTGGTTCAATATAATGTCTAACCTAGCTCACTAAATGCTATAGGAATTCGAAAACCATCTAGCGTAATGTCCTAAAATATGTGTAAGGGCTCAATGACTCCAAAATAGAATGTAACGAATGTTAGACAAACGCTTTCGGGGAATAAAGCATGAATTATAACTCAAATTAGCAGAAGAAATTGCCCAATCTAGTATATAAGTTTAATTATGATAACAAAGTCTAAATTTAGATTAAAAGGTAAGGGGATGGCATATGGAAAGGAAAAGGAAAGAAAAAAAAGAGAGACACCAAATGGCAATTTAAATAAAATTGCCATAACTAAGGGAAAAATAGGAAAAAGAAATTATTGGTTAATTGGTCAACAATTTTCCTCTCCTCTTTGAAGAAGAAATTGGTTATTAACTAAAAGAACCAGTAGGAATACTAGATTGCTAATTGAATTAGTTAGAGTAACTAAATAGTTACTTACTTTTGGTGTAGCCACAGAAGTTGACACTTGGCACTATTTAAGTTAAGTAGTGGTAATTAGATAAGTCAAACATTCAAACACTCCCTCTCTCTTCTCAATTCCAGTTAAAGGGATATGAAGAGATGAAGTTGAGTCATTTATTGAATCTCACTCTCTCTTTTCATGTTTTCAAGGTTGGCTACCAAGGAGGAGGAAAGAGAAAGAAAATCAAGGTTAAGGTGAGATCTTTCTCTTGGATTTTGACCTTGTAAATCACCTCTATTGCTCAAAAATCCTTCCTAAACCTTGTGTCTCTTGATGAGAGCTTCATTTCTATGGCTTTAGTTTTTTAAGAGCAGGTTTTTTGTGAGCTCAAAGAAAAACTAAAGATTGAGAACCAAGGAACAACCTAGAGAAAGTGCTAAAGGTGAGTAAGAGTAACCTTTTGGTATGCATATTGTGATGATTGGTTGAGAACTTTGGTTTGTGCAATTTTGCTATATGTTTGAGTAAATTGCGATTTTGAAGTTTCATGGTGTTTTGTTTGTACTAATGGTGTCTTTTAGTGTGTATTGGTCATATGAAACTAGTTTGAGGCTTGAATGGGAGGTTTGGTAATTGTTGGATTTTGTGTATAAATTCTGTCAAACAAAAGGCATATAAAAGGAGTGGGAATTTGGTTCTTTTAAGCTTTTCATTGTGTTCTACAAGAAAAATGGTGTAGGAATAGCGTTGGTTGTAAATTATGGACCATCAAAAACATATATTGCAAAACTGAAAGTATTGTCAATAAAGGTTCTGTGTAGGCCATTTGATTTGCATGACGCTTTTAAATAAGTAAAGGGCATCCAAAAATTGTGAAACTTTCTAGTTTAATAGGAGACAAGTCAATCTTTAAAATGATATAAAATGGGTGTTATTTAGATAAGTGTGGTAGAAGTTATGATTTTTGGAAGTTCAATCAAGAAATAAGAAAATTTCTTGGTCGCAGCCAAAAAGTTACTAACCATTTCTTAGCAGTGGCCAGAGAATTCCTTGGCCGTGACCAATACCTAATTTCAGTATTTTATATTTTTGAAAGGCGGTGACTAGTCTCACTCTCCATAACCCTCTTAGGCATTTGTTTGAGCTTCTATAGCTACTTAAAGGACTCAACAGATAACCAACGCCCAAGTATTTTGAATTAATAAACCATTGGAATAAGTGATAACTCATCGTCCAAAATTCTAATTTATAGGATTTGATATCTGCCCTGAGTGCAAGAAATCAGTATGAGAACAAGACCAAAAAGACCAAGATAGTGACTCTTTCTCTTATATCATGTATAATTCTTTGTATGTATGATCATATCATCAATTGTCACCAATGTTGTCAAGAATGTTATCAATGTTATGATTGTAAAGAATGTTATGAATGTTACGATTGTAAAGAATGTTATGAATGTTATGATTGTCAAGAATGTATGACTGCTATGAATCATGTTATGTGATGATGGTTTACATGCTCTGTGAAATTATATGTCATATAAGTGAATTGTTACTATTAAGATTCATATGAATCTCACTCTTTCCAATGATTAATCTACAACAAGGGCAAGCAGGTAAACAAGAACGGCTAGTACACGCAGATAGTAGATTAGGATTTTTGTTGTTTATCAAATTTTTGGAGGAATTGTATATGATGTACCTAATGTATATATAAGTACACTATAAGACTAGTAGTAGACATACCAATCGTATACCTGAATAATAGTATGTGACCCTGGTGAAGGAACTAAGAATGGGTAGTTAGGTGCTAAGGACCCTTTAGTCAGTGAACTTAACCAGAATGTCCACTAAGAATTTTGATAAGTACTCTGATATTAACAAATGGAAACAGAATTGAATGAGCCAAACAGATTTGAAAAGGGAAAATGAAACCACAACTAACATGTTTTGAAAAGATTTTGAAACCTACGTAAGTACAGGACTGAACCTTGTATTGAAGTTAAGACCTCGAACGGGTTGTAAACTATTTCTGGTCTCTAGTTTGACTTTTTGACACGATTGGAACTATTTTTAAGGCTTTGAAATATTAGTGTTACATCTAGTCTCAGTTTTTAAAGTAATTACATTAGGTATAACACTCCTAATCAATAGCTACTTTTACAATCGTATTCATTGTTATTGCTTAGAAATATTATTCAAGAACCACCTAATGTGTGAAATAGATTGAATTAATGCAAATGTTTCCTCTAAGAAAAAATCCCCATTGAAGCTCTTGAACTAAAGCTAAATCCACAATCCTCAAGAGTTGGAAGCCTAGCCTCTCATTGGATTAAGTACAGCAACAACAAATTCAAAACTCCATTGCTGCCATGGAAGTTGAAGGAGGAAATGATACCGATGATGGCACTATGGTGGTATGTGATGGTGGATGAGATAGAGGATGAATATGTGGTAGAAGAGAGAGAGAAGTTTCCAGAACAGTGAAGAAGAAGCTTGCCAGTGATGAAAATGGAGAAGGAAATCTGATAGATATGGCAATAGAGATTTAATAAGAGAGAGTGTGATCTCCGACGAAGGTAAAGATGGTAGAGAGAAGGATGAATTGAAGATCTTTCTGTCTTCCTTTTCGGGAAGCTCTCTGGTTTTATGGTCTGCAACTCTAGTGCAATGATGCCTCTCCTCTATTCTCAGCTCTTCGATCTTTAGTCCAGTAATTTGTTTGAAACGAAGAGTTTCACTAGTTCTCTCCCGTCTCTGTCAAAAGCTCCCTACGGCGCTGTCTAAACTCTCATCCTCTAGTTTCTACTTTTGATGTTGATAATTGTAAGAGGGTCGATGGAGAAGCAAGAGAAATAATGCACTCTAGTAGTGCTCAGGACTAAAGAAGTTGATGATGTGTGACTCTGTCTCCTCTCTTTCTCTTACTCTCACAACATAAAACACTCTAGTATGCTTCCTTTTTGTCTTGTCTCCATGGCACTCCACTCTAAGTCTCTCAATGTTGAATAAAGAAGAAGAAGTGGCCAAAACTTATTTTGACAAGGGACCAATCTATGAACTTTAAAATAAAGTTTGTGGAGGGACTACATTCAAATTTTTGAAACATTTATAGGGGGAATGTAATTTTCAAAACATATGGGCCCTTTTTTGTAATTTCCATGGTTTGTTTTCTTCATTGATTTGCTATTTCTAGAAATTCTAGGGACCTTTTCTATAATTTTCCCCAATCCTCAAAATATTAGTTCTAACCATCAAAATCTCCAATTTTCTTAAACACCTACAATGTAAGATTGAGCATAATGTAGCATCAAAAATCCAATAAATCATTTGTTGCATGAGTAATTAACAAATTATGACCATTTTGCCCTTAATTAGACTTAATTCAATACGAATATCCTTAACTCAAATTAATACTTAATCATACAATAATGTTTTAGGAAATGCATTAAAAGTCCCAAATTAATCATGAAAAAGCCTATAAAAATATGGTTTGATCAAGTATATTCCCTCATTAGGACCTTATAGTTATTTTTCCCATCATATATATATATATTCATATAACTATTTTTTATTAAATTTTAATTTAGGTATTATATATCATGGGTTCTCTACCGTAGGTTCGACAAATCCCTCTTTTCTCATATATTTTAATACTCTATTTGAGGATTTTGTCATAAATATTGAGCTTAAGATGCATTTATTATGATTAATTAGAATTAAGAGTAAATGAATTGAATTATAACTAAAAAGGACATAATTGTCATAGTAATGGAAATTACACTTAATTGTTGATTCTTGAGAAGATTCAATTTGGTTTGATTGTTTTAAATTGTAGGTTCTTGAAGAAATTGGATTAAATCTGGAAATCATAGCTTGCGGCTTAAATTTAAAGTTGATGGTTTAGGACCACAAAATCTTAGAATGACAATGTTAAAATTGTTGTGGCTTGTCTAAATTAGGGCTAGGACTTTTGAAATTAGATGAGGTAGCCACCATGACACTTTAGATAGCTTCACTTCCTCTTGCTCTCACTCCCCACGATTCCTTCACCCCCTTCTCTATCAACTAACGTCATTCATCTCTGCCTCTCCTCCATCCATCATCACTATCAGTAGCCTCACTCATTCTCCTTGGCCATTATCGTTATTCCATATCCTCACCATCAAAATCCTTTACCAACATCATTTCTCTCAGTGTCTTCGTCACTTCAATCCTTCGATGGCTAAAGCTCTAGAATTGTTTGGTGGAGCTGAACAAATGTCCTAGTATGGTTAAACTTCAAATCCTCTAAGGCAGTGATTATGGCTTAAAGTTGGAGCTTAAATAGGGAGTTTAACTTTACCTTTCTTCTATCTTTCATTGTATTCATGATTCCTAGTTCTTAGGATGATTTTATATGGTAATTAGATATTCTGTTCTTTGTGTTTTGAAGATTGGTAGTGGCTTATGAACTTTTGATTTGTATTCTTACATTGGGCTGTTAGTATCTTTAATTCTGATTCCATTGTTCTGGTTGCAATTATTGCATTAAGATTATTGAGAATATTCTGCTATAATCCTAGGTGGCTTGGTTATTGTATTATGACTCTAAAATGAATTTTTTGATTCTTTATTCGCTAGAGCATTGATTGAGTTTTAGTTACAGGAATAAGGCCTTGCCTTGTATGGAAGTGTCTTGTTAATCTATCTCAAGTTAGTCCGAAGGGTCTTTTCGGAACATTTTAATTAAACTACCTAACTCCCATATTATTTGGGGAAAGCTAAAATAAGGACCTAGAGAAAATAATATATATTATAAAGGATCATAAAATTGTAATTACTTAAAAGGACCGAACATTATAATATAAATGTAAATCACAAATTACCCCTAGCCAAACCTCCTAAATTATCTGTTGTATTCATAATTAAAAAATAAATAAAAGTAAACCTAAACCCACCTATCATAATATGATCGTATCTTTTTTGTCTTTTTAATTTTCAATATATTATTTAATTGACAATGGTTAATCTCAATTTTTTTTTTAAATTTTCCTTTTCATCAATTTATATTACCAAGTTGCCTGATTTATATTATCAATGTTCATATCAATTAAGCTCATTTTATAAAAAATAAAAAATAATCTCTCATATTTTTCAGGATATAATATATTACTTTGAATTTTTTTTATTTTATTAACATTAACTACATTTTTAACCCGCAAAAATTTCTTCTAAAACAAAAATAAATCATATAAACTGTAATACCCTGAATTTTGAGACTTGAGGTTAGAGAATAAGCCTGAAATAAGTGGATTGCTAAGCCCCGGTTTAGTAAAATCCCAAATTGTAATTTAGGGATGATGACTCTAAAAGCAGATGTAATTAGTGATAAATGGATCCTTTTAGAGATTATGATGTGAACTGTGATGCGTATGCGTTGTGAGTAGTGCCAAAACCCAATATTTAAGTTCAATTATGGATTAATATCTAAATTAACTTAAAATAGAGGGAGGGCGCATATTGTGGGTAAATTGAAAAGTATGATGTGTTTAGTGGTGATTTAGGAGGAATTGCCATAATCAGGGGCAAAATGGTAAAGTTACCGACCAATTGGCAAGTTACCGAAAAGGAAACTCATTGGTAACTTGAAGATCAATGGTTAGGGTTGATTTTTTGTGAGATTGAGTGGGTGGAATCCCATGTGTGTGAGTTCATTGGAATTGGTTTGGAACTTTTGAAAGTAAAGAATTGCAATGTGAGTTTAAATTGTGACTTGTGTTGACATGTTGTGATTATTGGTGAAACATGTTAATGGAATGTGAATTTGATTGATTTGATATTTCCAATAGATTCCTTGTAACAAATTTATGTGGAAATGATGTTTGGTATGAAAATGGGACCATTGGAAGCAAAGATGCAAAATCTGAAATTTTGTCCAGTAAAACTCTGTTATGAGCAGTTTGTTTGTATTGATGTTTTGAGTGGTCAAATAGTCTCCAAAAATTCTGAAACTTTCCAGTCTTAAATTTCACATTCCAAGCTTCAAAATGGACACATAATTTGTGTCATTTAATTTTTTGTACTGGGAGTTATGGTTTTCCAAAGTTTGATGTTAAAACTGGGTGTAAATCTGGAACAGCAAGGGAATTTCGTGTAATTCTGGACTTTTGTGGTGATTTCTGGTAATGGCTCATATTTTTCCTATGAAGAGGACTTAAATAGCTTTCAATGGGCTTTGGGATTACCTCATTTCAATTTTTCTAGAATTAGGTATGATTTTTCAAAGTTTGACCAGAAAATCTGAAAATGGGAATTATAACATCATCAAAATAAAAGATGACATCAGCATGGAATTAAAATATTTCCCAGCTTCTTCTTCCTCCCATTTCTGTCATGAGGTTCAACAGCCAAGGAGAGAGAGAGTGTGTTGAGAGCTCTTAGAGAGAGAAAGAGAAGAAATCTCATAAGGTAAGTTTATTTCTTCGACGATCTAGCTCCTAACATGTATAACCTTGCTCCTAGCTTAATTGAAAAGAGTATAGGAAAGAGAATAGATACAAAATATGAGAGATAATGAGTATAAGATATGAGAAAGAATGAATATTTAATAAGGGTAAAATAAGAAAAAGAAGCTTACATTTTCAGACAAAAAGTGAAAGTTCTTATAAAGGGGACCAGCCCTATGAGAGAGAAAGTTGCTTATAAATAGGACCAGAGGGAGTACAATTTTTATGATCATTCTCTATAAATATATTTTCCTCCAGGTTCTTTATTCTAATTTTCCCTATTATTTGAAGCAAGGAAAGCCATAACTCATTCCCAAAAAGGATATCATCATTATCCATTTTAAAGTCAATTTTCGGTACTTATTTTACATGGAAATTATTTTTATTTTCGGCTACATAAAGTGAACATGACTTAGATCATGCTGCTATTACAGTATTATTTGGTATTTACAGTTCAAGATAACTAAAGGAAGTTTTCAAGGTCTAATTGGTTGTTGGATTTTTTATCTTTTCTCTCCTCTGTGAGAGTTTTTCTCACCTCTGTGAAAGTTTTTAAGGTTCATTTGTAGCCTCGTCGGTGACGTTATTTGAATGGCGCTGGTGTTGTATCTTTATCTTCTTCCTCCCCCTTCTTTCAAGTTTGCTGAGAGTGAGTCTGTGTGCGTGTGTTTTGTTTAAGTATGGTGTTTGGAAGTATGGAGGTCCATCAATATAGTAGTAAGAAAAAAGTGAAAGAGGTTGTTTTGAACCTTGATCCGAGTAAGGGGACACAAGGTAGAGCTCTGGTGGGTAAGCTGATAACAAGGAAGAATCTAAACAAGCCAACGGTTGTAGCGATGATTAAGAAAGGTTGGCAACTCAATAAGGAGGTTGAAATACATGATCTGGATAAAAAAAACTCACATTTTTATTTAGATTCAGGAAGATAGAGGACTACATGCATATCATCAGAGGGCAGCCATGGTCAATTCAAGGACACCTTCTGAACTTGTAGATTTGGGAAGAATGTATGGTCTTGAAAGAGGTGAGTTTTGACTCTTCTCCCTTCTGGGTTCAGTTCCATAGATTACCACCTGAAGCTTTTGACAAGGAAAATGCTATTACACTTGGAAAAACAGTAGGAGAAGTTTTGATGTTTGAAGATCCTCAGGTCGATGGCAGGTTAACCAGAGGCTATATCAAAGTTAGGGTTCTTGTCAATTTGGGAGACCCTCTAATTACAAGATTTCGAGTACCAAGGCAGAATAAGGACCCATCTTAGGTGTCTATTCATTATGAGCATCTCCAAAACTTTTGTTATAAATGCAAAGGATAGGACATGAAAATAAAGCTTGTAAAATTGAGGAGAACAGTAGTAGAAAGGATGAAGGAACTGATAAATATGGCCCATGGTTAGGCACTGTACCTACTAAAACCATGGAGAAGGTTTCGGTGGTGCGAAAGGAGGCTTGGATTGAAGCTTGTAGGATGGATAAAACTTCACCAGCGGGAGAGAGTCACCACTAATGTGGTCAACTATGGAGTACCGACATTACAGTTAAAGGGAATCCCAAATTAGATTGCCATCTAAGTCTGATTTGCGAGAATAAAGGAATAGCTACCATGTGCAATAACAGTTGCAATCTGGGGAAGAATGAATTGAATATTTCTAAAGAAAGAAAGCATGTGGAGACTATTATGGAAAGTCAAACATGTGATGCCATGATTAGTGAATCTGAAGTGGAAAAAGTTGTGCCAAAATCGGTTTCCTAAGATATAGAACATGGGATTTGAAAAGTTGACTCTGTGGCTAATATGTGCCAAACAAACTCTCGTAAAACTAGGTGTCTGGTAATCCAAGACACCTATGTGGACCGTCGCATAATAATGTTGGGCCGAAAACCCAAACAAAACTACTTAACAGATTTTCCAATTGAGATTAAGGAAACATCTGGAGGTAAGAGCCCAATCGAGGAGAACAATTCCCTCCCTACTATTACACCAATTAATGGGCTTTCCCCGGTCTCTAGTGTCACTACTGGACTTAGGAGCATCAACCTCAAGTAGCCATTAAATGCAAGGATATTCTTACTAATCCTAAACAATAGAAATGACTTATCTTTGAGGAAGCAACAACTATTTCACAATCAGTGAAGCAGCGGCCGTCTAAGAGCCCCAAATCCAAGAAATCCTTCCATGCTCTGAAGCAATGCCTGTGAAGGAGGAAGGCAACTGAAGTAATTAAAGCCCATATTCCATCTTCAAATGAAAATGGCTCTAGGTATGGTTCCCCTATTTTCGATCCTCAGAACACCGGTGGTTGGATGGGACCAACTACCGGTTCACAATGAAAATCTTAGTTTGGAACTGTCAAGGTCTTGGGGTTCCCTTGACAGTTAAAAATCTGAAAGTGGAATGTTATAAAAATAAACCCCAAATAGTGTTTCTCATGGAGACAAAATAGAGAAAACAGTATTTGATGAAGATTTGAAGAAGGTGCAAATTTTTGGAAGCGTGGTTAGTTGAGCCAGTAGGCCGAAGTGGCGGGTTAGTGATTTGGTGGTCAGAAGAGGTAGTTGTGAATATCCTATTTTCCCCGGTCAATATAGTCCATACTAGTATTATGTCTGCATCTTTTGAGGTACCAAGATATATCACATTTGTGTACAGCCTACCTAAGGAGAATGATAGGCATTTGTGTTGGGAAGAAATTAAGCAGATTGCTAGTGGTGTTAATGAGCTATGGTTATGCTTAGGTGACTTTAATGATATTGCCTCTCCTTTTGAAAAAGAGGGTGGTAATACCCGGGCTATTAGGAAGATACATAATTTCCAAAATTTCATCTCCGATTGTGGCTTCAAGGATTTGGGGTTCAATGGATTTTGATTTACTTGGTGTAATAGGCGAGAAGGTAATGACACAATCAAAGAACGTATAGACTGGGCCTTCAGGAATGTGCAACTCAGATAAGAATTTCCTAACCTAAAAGTGTTTAACATTGATCCATTGGGTTCGGATCATCACTTGCTACTGGTAGACTACTACTATCAAAGAAGGAAGTGTCACAAATCATTTAAATTTGAATCTCAATGGACTGGGCAAATGGAATTCATCTCAACTGTCAGGAATGGGTGGTCCCAACCTTCTGTAAGTAATCTTTTATATCTGAATATTTTTCTCACTAGACTAGCTTCCTGCCAGCGAGAGTGATCTAGGTGGTCTGGTAAAGAATTCCCTAACAAGCAGAAGGTAATTGCCAAGCTGAGGATGGAGCTTACGAAATGTGCTCGGGCAAATATTACTGCAGAAAATAGTCTAACAATGAAGGCTTTGACCACTGCTATAGAACATGCATTGATCAAGAAGAACAATATTGGTGGCAACGCTCCAGAATTAATTACCTACAGGCAAGGAATATAAACGCACGATTCTTTTACTTATCAGTGATTCAGCACCGGCAGAGGAATATAATTCTACATATAAGAAATGATACAGGGTAGTAGCTATCGGATCCAGATAAGATTTCCCAAAGCATTACACCTTTTTTCAACAGTTGTTTCTACCCTCTGGCCAGCGATCTATGGATATAGCATTATGTCATGTAGAACCAAAGATAACAGATCAAATGAATAAAAGATTAATGCTATCAGTTACAAGAGAGGAAATCCGTTTAGCTGCATTTAGTCTTGGAAGCATAAAGGCTCCTGGACCGGACGGTTTCTTAGGTAAATTTTATCATTCTGCCTGGCCAGAAGTTGGTGATACTGTTTGTAACATGGTTTTGAATTTTTTTACTAGTCAGTCGTCTTTGCATGCTCTAAATGACACCAACATCGACTTGATCCCAAAGATTGATAAACTGGAGCATGTGTCTCATTTTCGCCCAATTGGCCTATGTAATTTCTCTTATAAGATCATCACTAAAGTCATAGCCAATCGTATGCAGCCTTTACTTGATTTTTGTTTCTCCAAGAATCAAAGTGGTTTTGTCCCGGGACACCTAATACATAACAATATCATTATCAGTCATAAAGTATATCACTACCTGCGTAGGAAGAAAACGGGGAAAAAGTATGAATTTTCTCTTAAAATGGATATGAGTAAGTCTTACGATAGAATTGAATGGGATTTTCTTGAAATGGTCTTGCTGAAGTTTGGCTTCTGTGCTGATTGGGTTAATCTAATTATGAAGCGTGTGAATTCTGTTAAACTTAATCTTTGCTTATCAGGGGAAAAAATTAGTGCTATCACCCCTGGTAGAGGCCTGCGTCAAGGGGACCCACTGTCTCCCTATCTCTTTATTTTAATGGCTGAGGTTTTGTCTTGCATGATTATTAAGCACCAGTAAAATCATTAGCTCAAAGGAGTCAAATTGAGCAACTCTTGCCCCTGAGCTCTCCCACAGCTTCTTTGCTGATAATGCACTCTTTTTCATGAATGCTAATGAAAGTAATTGTGTTACACTTGCTAAAATTATCCATGAATATTGTGTAGCTTCGAGTCAACTGGCTAATTTAGACAAGTTAAGCATTCTCTTTTCATCCAATACGCTGGTAGATGTGAAAATTAAAGTAGGTCAGATTCTGGGAATTCAGTTTGTGGAAAGTCCTAGGAAGTATCTATACATTCCAAGCATATGGGGCAAAACAAAGCACCAAGCCCTATCCTTTATCAGGGAATGGGTATGTATCAAAATTTTTAGGTGGAGTAAATCAACACTTTCCTATGCAGGACGGGAGGTAATGATCAAATCTGTTATTAATGCTATCCCAATATACCCTATGAACTGTTTCAAGTTTCCTGTTAAGCTGTTCCAGGAACTCAATAGTCTTATTTCCAATTATTGGTGGGATGGACATGTTGAAGGTGGAAAAACTCACTAGAAGACATAGGATTTCCTCATAGGCCTAAAGACTAGTGGAGGGATGATTTTTAAGGATTTTATTACAATGAATAATTCACTGCTAGATAAGACAACATGGCGGATACTTAATAACCCAGAGGAACTGTGGGTGCAGGTTTTGAAAAGTGTTTACTTCCCTAGAAATGACTTTACTGAAGCCAAGAAAGGCCACAAAGCTTTTTGGTGTTGGTCTAGTATCATCAATGGTCGGGATGTTCTTATGAAAAATCTTTTTGGGGATCTTGGTAATGACTCCAATATCAAAATTTGGGGTGTCAAATGGGTGCCTCACATTCAATTCCCTTCATAGCCAGAGGATAACCAAGATTATATTGTTGAATATGGGAATGTTAGTGATCTAATTGTAAATAAGGCATTGAATCTTGATCCAATCTAACTCTTGGTACCTAATGCAACACTTGTTGCCATTGCTTCAATGCTTATCCCAACTAACAGGGTGGATGATGTTTTAGTCTGGACCCTAACGACTGAAGGAAAATTTTCAGTCAAATTAAGCTACAAACATGAAAGAGATCCAGTCCTAAGGCGTAGACAGAAGGCCAGCACCTCATGCATGCTCTCATCCTCTATATGGCAGCATCTGTGGAAGATAAAAGTTGTCCCTCTTGTGCAGCAGTTCTTATGGCGTGTTCTAACAGGCTCGGTGGCAACTAATGGAGCTCCTTTTCAACGCAAAAGATCTATAAATAAAGTATGGCCTGTTTGTTTTGTGACTAAAGAGACTCTAGAACATATGTTCTTTAGGTGCCCATGGACGAGATGTGTATGGTTTGGATGCTATCTGGGAGTAAAACATTATGTGATGTCTGTTTACAATTTTAGTATATGGTGGTCAAAAATTTTAGCTGATAAATCTGAATTTCTAGAGTGAGATATCTCCTTAATTTGTTGACTACTATGGCACATTTGAAAGCAACGTAACGCGCAGGTTTTCAACCTTGCTCATCCGGACCCCGTACAGGCAATTTAATCATCCAAAATAGCCAATCGAGAATTTTGGGCAGTAATAGAAAATGGTCCCTCCATCCCTGCACAATTATTTGGTATGAATCAATCAATACCAAATGAGCTTTGGTCTCCTCCACCCACGGGTTGCCTAAAGATCAATACCGATGGTGCTTTCAAGTTAGATGCTAAAGCTGCAGCTGTAGGGATTGTTTGCAGAGATAAATTTGGTAGCTTTCAATGGGGCTTCATAGATAAAATTAAATCTATTTTTGCATTTATGGCTGAAGCCCTTGTGCTACATCAAGCTTTAATGGTAGCTGTAGATTTATCTTTGGATAATGTGGTCTTTGAATCTGATTGTTTGCTACTGAAAATATGTGTTGATGTGGGTCAACCAAGTCATGTTGATTGGAAGTGCAGGGGAATTGTTCAGGATATCATTAATCTCATTGCATCTAAGGTTGGGCTTTCCCTCTCATTTAATACTAGACGGGGTAATGTTGCAGCTGATACTCTTGCGGCTGAAGCTTTTAAGGGAGTGAGCCCTACAGGGTGGGTGTTCTCACCACCACTCTCTTTGTTACCTATTCTAATCTCAGGTGCTCAGGGTTTGAATGATTTTTCTGCTACTCCTCTCTTACCAAACAGGAGGATGGGTGTTGGCTAATTTGTTGTTTTGTGCTATTTCCATTTGTTAGTTTTCTTTCTATTTTGTTGCTATTTGATTTTACTTAGTCTGAACTCTTTGTACTAGTTTCATCTTGAAATAATATCCAGAGTTTCATTCGACAAAAAAAAAAGGTCTAATTGGTTGTACCATGAAAAACAAGACCCGCTAACCTTTCTAGTTTGATGTTTGATCCCACTTTTAAAATATTACTCTACTACTCTAATTAAAGAATTAAACTCACCAACATAACCTTAGCTTATGGATCTCAATAGAAGAAAGTGGTTGAGGTTTAGATTTGAACAATTTGAGATTCCAAATTCAAAAAATCCCATTTTCAATGTTTCGGTTGTATCAACGTTGAAGAAGAAAAAGAAACAACTATAATTAGTCTAGAAAAATGGATTGAAAAGGAAACTTTTTGAAAAATAACAGTGGAAAAATAAAAGAGAATGGAGTTACGAAGTGGGAGAAAAAGTTGTCTGAAGACTTTGAAATATTGCAGAAAGTTGATGGTAGGAGAAGGGCAGCGCCACAGGGAAAAGGAGAAAGAGAAGGAAATGATTTCATCAAGCCGGCCTATTGTTTTGTGAGGATGAAGGAAATTAATTACATTTAATTGAGAGATGTTTACTATAAAATTAATTAATCATTATTTCTAATGTTATTACTCCTTGATCCTATTTATAGGACATGGAGAAAAGATAGTTTTTGGTCCCATTTATAGGGTAGAGAGAGAACTTTTTCATATGAATATACAATTTTACTCTTCATTTATTATCATAGGCTATAATGTATATTAAATAGGGGTAAATTTAGAAAGTTTAATTTGTTGAATTTTATGGAATGGTAAAAGAAATTTAAGTTTTTTTTTTCCTGTGAGGCATGTTGAAAATGTCATATATGTAATGCCCCAACTCTTGAGATTTAAGCTTCGAGAATAAACCTGAGATTAGTGGATTGTTAAGCCCCGGTTTAGCAAGATCCCAAATTGTGATTAAGGGTTAATGTCTTCAAAAGTGGATGTGGTTAGTGATAAATAACCCTTTTGGAGAATATGATGTGATTTGGCTCTTGAATGTGATTCGTGTGTGTTGTGAGCAGCGCCGAAACCCTGTGTTTGAGTTCAATTATGGATTAACATCCAAATTGACTTAGAATAGAGGGAAGAATTGAATGGGGTATTGTGTTGGAAATGGTGTCATGTTGTGGCATTTAATCAATGGAATTGATTTGAATTGGATTGGACACATTGGTTGCAAAACTGGAAATGCTGTCCAGTGTGAATTCTGTCTTGGCAGTCTTCTCGTGTGAATGTTTTGATTAGGCATATGATGTCAGAAAATTATGAAAGTTTCCAGTCTTAAAGATCACATCCCAAGCTTCACAATGGACATATAATTTGTACCATTTCGTTTTAGAAACTGGGAGATATGACTGTCCAAAGTTTGAGGTTGAAAATGGACTCTATTTTGGGGCAGTGATAAAATTTGTGTGATTCTGGAATTGTGTGGTGATTTCTAGTAATGGAAAATATTTTTCTAGTAAAGAGGACTCAAATAGCTTTCATTTGGATTTAGAATCACCTCATTTAGATTTTTCTAGAATTAGTTATGATTTTTAAAAGTTTGGGTAGAAATCTGCCAGAAAATCCAAAAATGGGAATTATGACATCATCAAAATAAAAGATGACATCAGCATGGAATTAAAAGCAATTTCTCCATCTTCATTAGCCATTTCCTAACGCCATTTCAGAAAAAAAAAACGTGAGAGAGAGCTTGGAGAAAATGGGGAGAAGGAAGGAGAAATCTCATAAGGTAGGTCGATTTAATTTCTTCGGTGAATTCGTACCTAACGTGTATAATCCTTCTCCTAAATTATTCCTCTATGTGAATTAAGGTCTTGAAGCAGGGAATTTCATTGTTTAAAGAGGCTAGGGTTCAGCCATAAGAAGGATAGCCAGAAGGAGCTTAAGGTAACCTCTGAAACTTCAATATTTGATTGTTCTGGCTGCTGTGGTTGATTTAATCGGTGAAATTTCACCAGATTGTCTTTGTAAATTTGGAAAATGGGTAGGCCTAGTTGTTATGCTGCCCAAATTGTTACTAAATGGTAGTTCTAACCCAATGTAATGGTTAATAAAGTGGTTAGGAGTAGAAAGAAACACATCTGCGGAGCCAAAACCGAAAAACCCCAATTTTTCCCGGGGAATTGAGAATTTTGGCCAAGGCTAGTTTGGAGGGGTTAGAGATGGATTTTCAATGATTTGATGATTCCATTGAGTTCAGGTGCAAAAATTAGGTGGGGTTACAGTTGGTCACTTTTTCAGAAAAGGTCGAAAAAGCATAATTACGAGAACGCTCCTGAAACCCATAAAGTGGGCTGCCAAGGGTAAATTTGTAAATTGACATTGAATTTGATAATTTCGAGTCCGGAAATGGATTCCTTGTGTGAAAATATGTCAGAATAGACCATGTCAAAATTTCAAGAAAAGTACAGCCGAACCGGGTACGGCTGGGCCAAGCCGAGTCCCCAGGGGTATTTTCATAAACTTTCAATATAGCCTCATATAACCCTCAGAAACACTATGGAAGTGTCTAAATAGTACATTTGATATTGTAGGATCAAATGTGAAGCCCTGAGTTGCTAGCACACAAATCGAGGAGAAAAGACTAGAGGTAGGGGACTTACCTTACTTGCATGTATTTGATATCTTTGCTTGTGTGGTGATGTATGTGATTGCTTTACTTGATTGTGTATAGCATATTTGAATAAATGAAGCTCTGTTTCTATTTTGCTATGGCCATAGTTTGTTACATGAAATATTAAGCATGCAGAAATGTCATTATGGGGCATGCATCTAGATAAAGCTAACATGTCATACACATAGCATCTATCATGAATGCATTATGGTATCTGTTTTCTACTGAGATTCTCTCGAATCTCACCCTCCACTACCAACAATTTAGACAGGGCAAGTGGCTCGTGGAGGGAGCGGCTAGGACTCCTTCGAGATAAGAGTTGGTAGTTGGTTATCAATGAGTTATAAAGACTGTATATGATTCGGTTGAATATATGGTTATGAATTTGAGATGAGATTGTGTAATCCCCATTTGAAGAATTATAATGGGCAATTATGCCCTGTGTATCTTTAGCGAAGGTATGTACCCGGGATTGCCGGGATGATTATGTTGTGTACTCTGATATTTATATGAATGTGATTTATCTTCGCGTAATAATTGTATTCGAAATGTGAATATGAGACCAAGTTAATTAGATTTTAAAAGGTATTTTTGAAACCCCATCATGTGATGGGTTAGTAAATGTTATTTGATTATTATTGGTCTCTATTTCATTTTAATCGCGTATTTTGAATATAATTACGAAGGGGGTTACATTTTTGGTATCAAAGCTGCAGTTCCTAGCAAAGATGGATTTTGTTAGGATGGTGACAGTAGTTGCTGCCTTAAGTCATAGAGAATGAGTTGGTTGTTTGTGGTATACACATTAAAGTCTTTGCTAATTATGTATATATGAGAATTGTGGACTATGTGTATACATTATTTGGTTATGTTGTAGTTGTGAATCATTGTGGAATTGAAGGATATAATGGTTCACCCAAGAATATGATGTGTAAACCCAGAGGTAGATAATCTGACCCATCATCTGATTTGAGAGTAGATGAAATGATTTTCAGGTATGTGAAATTAAGGGTCTAGGTCTTGGGATGAGCCAAGATGTTGGGTGTGAAAGCCCAGGTGGTGTGAAATCACTAGCCATGTCATACTGGATTTGTGTGTTTAAAGGCCTTAAGACCTAGGGGACCGGTGTGTCCTAGGCTGGTAAAGATATTTGGATTTGTGTTAGAGCTGTGATGCTCCGTGGAAATGAGGGAAGTGATTTTCAGTTCAACTGAGGTTGAGAATTGAGTTGTGATGCAAGGATCAAACTTAATAGTTGAGCTGATTCTTAGGAATTGGATTTGACCTGGATAGTTTGTGGTGCTAGAGCATGGTACTAGGCTTAAATTGAAATGTGTATCAGGTATCCTGAGGGTTCTGGTTGTTAATCTAGTGCAGGAAGAAAGTTTTCTATGGAGGATTCAGATCGGAGAACGCTACCTACGGGGAGTTTTGATCGGAGAGGGCTACCTACGCTGACACCTGATTGGTTAGGCTATTTGTGAGTCTACTACCTATGGCTCATCGGTGGTTTCGGTGAGAGGACCATACCTTCTGGTGGTAGCATACAGGGGGTGAGACTATGTGATTATGTGAGCCGTAAGGCTATTTTTTCACTTGCGGCCCATCGGTGTTGACGGTGGGAGGACTGTACCTTCAGGCGATATCATATGGGGGTGAGACTATGTGACTTTGTGAAAGCCGCCGTAATGAAAAGCCCTAGTGTGCAGCCACTATGATAACGAACCGTATAAAACAGTCACCATGACGTTGAATTGTAGAGTAAAGCTATAAGAGCCTATGTTCTTAATGAAGCTCAATGGTACCAGGGATGCATTGAGGCGCTACTTACCCCCAGGTAGTGGCTTCGATCCCTGGGAAGGTGAAAAAATCCCGCTTGGGGAGTGGGGAACTCTTGTGAGTCCTGGGTGGTAGGTTAGCCCAAGAGGGGTGAGACCAGCTAGCCCAGCCACCGGCGCGAGGCATCCCCTGAGGGGGTAAAATTGGGGTGGGCACCACTGTCATGGGGCACCCTCAGAGGGGGGTAAAACCGGGGTGGGTGTGACAATAAAAATGCGTGATGTATTGGTTATGGCTCTGAATAGTTTGAGTTCAATCAGGCCAAAATTGGGGACAGATTATGAGTATGGTCAGTTGTAGTGGGAGTTTCCTATGGGACTCCTATTAAATCACCCTGACATTGTTAAAGCATAGATAAGGAGAAAGACCTCAGAGTGTGTAGCGGAAGCGTGGTGAATGTGATGTGTTTGAATACTACGCTGAGTAGGAGCTCAAGTTTGCAGAAAGTATGATGTGTTAGTGATGGCTTCGAAGAGTACAACCCTGAAGTCCAAATTATCTTTTGAGAAGGGGTCTTGAATGATCCCGATTTGGTGAAAAGAATTCTCGGTGTAAAGGTGAAGCTATTAAGATGCCAGTTCCAGCTTGTTGTAATTGTATTGTGAGTCTATCTCCCCGGTTGGGCCGGATCGGGTTGGTCCAGTGGGTTGTGTCTGGTAGGCAAAAGGCTTAGGATGTGATGGATATTTGTGTGTATTTCACCTGCGGCCGTATGGGGTGATTCCCATGGTAGAGGACCGTTCTGCTGGGGCGGTAATTTACGGGACATTGACTATCTAGAAGCCAGAGTGGCTTTGTGATTACCAGAGAGGCAATGGGATATGTGTATGCCAATGAGGCAACATGTATGTGTGACAATTGTGAACAAGCTGGGATTGAGGCGTGGTTGTGGCCACAGAGCAAAGCTAGTTTAGCTGATGGCAAATTCGACTACATGATCGAGGGTTCTCAATTCTGAGGGTACTTACCCCGGCATGGCTAGCCACCAGGCTGGTTGCACCTGTGTTGACCCAAGGCTGAAATGCGGTGTATGAAATTAGAGTCTTGAAAGCGAATCCAATACTCATAAAAGGATTCCAATGGATCTTGCTTGATAGAGTAGATCTCCTTATTAAGCTCAGCAATCCTAACATCGGGAAAGTATTTGTCCAAGAATGCTTTCTTCAAGTTAGCCCATGAATGAAGGGCATCATTAGCATGCGTAGGAAGCATCATGTACCACTCTTTCGCTTTTCCTTCTAAAGTGAAATAGAACACGTTCAATTGCACATCTTCAAGGCGAGCACCAATAGGCTTCATGTTCGAGCAAGCCAAGTATAGTGCATTTAGATGATTGTAAGGGTCTTCCTTGTCAAGTCTATGAAAATGAGGTAGTGCAGCAAGCAAAGGACCCTTAAGCTCAAAATTAACCTCAAGGTTAGGGCATGCGATGTTGAAAGGATCATAAGTGACATCCGATCTTGTCACATCCCTTATAGTTCTCCTTGGGGGTGGATTTGGACCATTTCCTGCCATAGTTGTACCTTGAGAAACACAATCACTCAAGTCAATGACAAATTCAAAATTAGAAGAATGATCAAATGCTTTCTCAAGTTGGTCAGACATACAAAGCTAGCAAGCAAGCAATGAATCCATGAAATGTCAAAATTATCTTGCACACAAGCTCAAGCAAAAAGGTATGAAGTGGGAAGAGTGCAAGTGTATGTGAGTGTGTATGATATGTATGGACAAGTATGAATGCTCACAACCTAAATAGAAAAGGTATATACCAAAATTGTGACTTGGAGATTGGAATCATGCACTAATTGGCATCAAAAGCAAGGTATCAACAATCAATCCGAATGCAATGAAACCAATATGCAGCAACCTACCACAAAGTAAGTGAATTCAAGGGAGAAATGCAAAAATGCAAATGCAAAAGCAAAGAAAATCAAGATATTTAGTTGGTTTTCTCAAAAATTTTAATGCAAGACACTCCACAAACCTAGAAAGACTATGAAAAAGTGTTCAAAACCTATAAAGAAAAAAATGAAAGAAAACCTAATAGGCTCAGAAGTAAACCCCGGTCAATCTAAACCAATTGACACTTAGTAAACCAAAGGAGTCAAAATTGACTCCCCGGCAACGGCGCCATTGATTTGACACAACCTTAGCTGCCTCAGGGTCAAATCACAAATTACCACGAATTAAATGCAATATAGTGCAAACAACTCGGGATCGTTCTCTTATCTAGGAGCCATTTATTTTGACTCCTCGAGGAAAATCTAAGTGTTATAAACATGGTTAGAAAAGGGATTTCTAAAATTGGTTTTTCTAGAAATTAAAATTTATGAAATTAAAACTATTCCTAATTTTTTTGTATTTTGGAAAATAATAAAGAAATGATTTAGATTAAAATGGGATAATATGATAAAATGAATCTTGGTGATGAAGAAAGTGGCAATCCTTACTAAACAAATCATAGGAGTTCAAATTTCATTAAGTCTCAAGAACAATCTCAAGATAACACTTGAATCCAATATTCCCAATTAATAGTAGCTCCTACAAACATAGCTAACTACTACCTCTTGAGATATTGTTTAAACCCACTTAATGTGCAATTAAAATTGGAGTGATGCAAATTGTTCTTCTCAATTAGAATGTTCTAACGAACCATTCAAGAGCTAAAAGCAACTATGATTACAAATCAATAACATGATAGCAAGCATAATTTCATCAAGCACATCAAAGATATGAATCAAAATGAACATCAAAATACATCATCCAATTAAAACTACAATGATCAATCCACATGGATACATAACTGCAATCCAAGTCTTAAAACCACACAATGATTAACCTAAACAAGGAAATCAAATATATAGTCTAAGCATAAGATTAAATCAAAGAACTCCCCTATGTAAGCACAATTGCTCAAGCCATAATTCCTTAACACCAACACCCAAATTAATTAGCTTCTCATTCTACTAAATTCATCGAAAGATTCTTCAAAGCAATAGCAATAGCAACCCATGAGATAGAGAAATGCCAATTTGAATATGAAAATGGAGAATCTGAGATGGGAAGCCAGTGGTGATGATTTCCAGACTGTGGCTTATGGCAATAGAAATTGATGGTGGAGGTTAATGAGGAGAGTAGTGGTCGGTGGTGTGATAAAGGAAAAACAAAGGAAGAACGATGGTAATGGTCATGTTGAAAAGATGATGACGGTTAGAGAAGGGGAGTGGCTCACAGTCTGAAACAGAGGAAGGGTGGACGCTGTGATAGTGTTAGATGGTGGAGGAAGGTATGGTGTTGAGAGAGGAAGAGTATCGGAGTTGGTGAAGGAGATGGGTGGTGATCGATGATGCCAAGATCGATTGTTAGTGAAGAAGCTTGCGGTGCCACCCGTCTCTATGATCTCCTACAACTAGCAGAGGATAAAGTTAGAGGCAGTGTGTTGGTGGTAAGGATGAGAGCTATGGTAAAGCTCTCAGCTCTCCCTCTCTCCCTCAAGCTCTCTCACTCTCCATGTCTGACCTCTATTCATGTTCGACCTCCTCTCTGCCTCCCTCGGGTCCTTCTATGTCCATATTGCCATGTCCAAAATGTTGTCGGGTCTAGTCCCAACTGTGTTTCTGTCTCTATTTTTTTTTCTTTTTCTTCTTTCAGCAGCCCAAAAACCACTGGATCTGTTCCTTTTTTTATATATATTGGGCTTGCTTTATTCTCTCATTTTTTAGCCCAATTCCAAAAATTAATGTAGGCCTTGTCTCTTCTTTTGGCCTAAGTCACCCACAGCTCCTCTCAAATCTCAACATTAGCCCAATTCCCTCTAAATAATTAATTTGAACCTCCAAAATCCTCAATTTCTTCTTTAACACCTACAATGCAAAATTAAGCACAAGGTAGCATCAAAAGTTCAAGGGACAATTGTATAAAAATAATTAATAAATTGTGACCATTTTACCCCTAATTACCATTAATTCAAAAAAATTGTCTCTAACCAAAATTAATGCTTAATCATGCAATAATGTCTCATAAAATCCATTAAAAATCCCAATTTAATTATGAAATATACATAAAAATATGGTTCAATCATTGCCTAGTTTTAGGAATTATTGTGTATGATTCTAGAACTGAGATTGATGTTAATTGTCTCTGTTAGTTTGATATTTGTGATTGGATTGGATTTTTGTGGCTTGTTGAATTTATATATATTTCCTCATTAATTCAATGAAATTGTGCTTTCTACGTGTTATTGGTAGATTGTATAATTAAATTGGATTAATTGAGTGTCGTGTTATCGCATTCATATTAAGAGGAAACAAGTTATAGTTATCCATTTTAATTGCGCTATAAGTGGTTCCTAATAGTGCCTTAAGGGATAGTTACTCATTGCGTTCGTAGGAGTAACTATTAATTAAGAACACTAGTCCCGAGCGATCGTTTGGGGTTTTCCTTTCAAGACTTAGAGAGAATTAACTCCCATAATCTTTTTGAGCAAGGATTGTTACTTCTTCAATACCAAGAGCATTCTTTATTCATATTTTCCACTTCATACCATTCCATTCTCTCATTCTCCATTTTTTTATAAAAAGACCAAAAATAGTAACTTAGTATTTATTTAAATTGCATCTTTCTTTTAGTTATCAATTCAAAAAATCCAAAAACCATTTTCCCCTTGTTTTTATTGCATTCGCATGGCATTTAGGTTACTTATGACTCAATAAAAGGCTCCTCAAGTGAGACGACCCGAGTTTTGCATTGTACTGCAATTCTTGGATAAAAAATTATTTTTCATTTGACCCCAAGGTGTAAAGACATGGTTGAATCATTGTGTAAATGGTGTCTTGTGTTGTGTTTTGAATAATGGAAATGATTGGAAACTTGTGAAGTTTGGTAAATTGTGAGATTTCGCGCTGAATTGTGCCCTAAAACAAAACTTGTGAAAGGAGTGAGAATTTGGTTGTTTTGATGTTTCCATTCGATTTTATGCGAAATACTGGGTGGGGAGTAGCCCTATTGTGAGTTCTAGCCTTTGGAAACATTTGTTGCAAAACTAGAAATTTTGTTAAGTGAAAATTCTATGCAGGGGAGCTACTTTGCATAGTGTTTTGAAATAGAAAATGTTCTCAAAAAGTTATGAAACTTTCCAGTTTTGTAGTTGGCATTGCAAGCTTTAAAATGATATAAAGTTTATGTCGTTTCGATGTATGTGTGAAAAGTGATGGTCATATGAAATCAGCTAGGAAACATGCCAATTGTTGGCCGCAGCCAACAAGCATCTGACCAGTTCTTGGTCTCGGCTAAAAGGGTCTTGGCCTTGGCCAAGAACCAAATGTGTTTGTACTGCTCTTGGCCGTGGTCAATGATTCTTAACCGTAGCTAGTAGTGAGTTTTTGACCATCTCTTGCCGTGGTAGAGAGTGGCTTGGCTACGACCAACCCCTCAAAATCTATATTTTGAGCTTATGAAAGATGGTCTTTGGTCTAGTTTTTCCCAATCTTTATGCATCTGTTTGGGCTTCTAGTACCTACCTAAAGGTCTCAAATGATAATCAACCCTAAGTGTTTTGGATTTGAGAACTAAATTAGGGAAATAACTTATCATCCTTGATTATGATTTATTTGATTTGACTTCTACCCTGAGCATGAGAAAGCAGTGCCTACGCACGAACGGAAAGAACAAGATAGTGACTCTTTCTCTTATGTCATGTATAATGTATTGTATGTTTGTACTTATCATGAATTATGACAAATGCGGATGTTACTATTAATACAGCTATGATAGCTGTCATTATTGTGAATACAGAGAAAGTTGTCGTTATTGTGATTATAGTGAAAGTTGCCATATTGTGAATATAGCCGTGAAAGCTGTTATTATGTGACGAAAGTCATGGATGTGATTGCTACGGTGGATACTACTTTGTGATTTGCTTACATGCTTTGTTATTATTTCCTTACATTGTATGTTTGTACTTATCATTGAATTGTGATGAATGTAGATACTGCTGGGAATATAGCTATGATAGCTGTCGTTATTGTAAATACAGTGAAAGTTGTCATTATTGTGAATACAGTGAAAGCTATCATTATTGTGATTACAGCAAAAGCTGTCATATTGTGAATACAGCCATGAGAGATGTCGATATGTGATGAAAGTCACGGATGTAATTGCTACTATAGATGCTACTTTTTGATTTGCTTACATGATTTGTTATTATATATTTTATGAGTGGATTGTTACTAATGGGATTCATTTGAATCTCACTCTTTTCAATGACTAATCTATAGCTAAGGCAAGCGGATCTAAGGTGAAACAAGTGATGAAGGGCAGATAGTGCTCCCAACTGGGGAGTTTTGAGCTTGTGTTGGTTATCATATTTTTGGGATTATAGTACATATTGTAAATGTTGTAAATTTGGTTAGTGTTATGTAATCCCTAATATGGGAAATTGAAACGAGCGAATATGCCTTGTAAGCCCATTAGTAAATGATGAAACTCAAGAGTTGTCGGGAATTTTGGTTTACACTATGATATTTATGAATGGAACCAAACTGCATAAGCCAAATTAAATAGATTCAAGAAGTGAATGTGAGACTGTATTTAACAGACTTTGAAAATGTTTTTGATAACTCACTTTATCATAGGGCCGAACCCTATCTTGAGGTTGGGACATTTAATAAGTTTTGAACCATCCATTGGTTTCTAATTTAACTTAATGACATATTTTCAAACCATATTAATGGCTATTAAGGTAGGGGATTACATTTTTAGTATCAGAGCAGAAGTTTCTGGTAAGGGTGGGTTTTGCTAGGATAGTTACAATAGTTCCTTGACTTAGTGATGGTAGTCAACATATAATTATTTGTTGTATATACATGAATGTTCCAGCTATTTGCTAGTATATAAGTTTTAGGGAATACGTGTATATATTCAATATGATATTGATGTTGTAAATCATTTGTGTAGAGTAAAAAAGAACTATGGTTTGACCAAAAGTTAGACGGTTGGATCCGGAGGTGGAAGAATTAAACCATAATCACCTAATCCCATACAATAGATGATGGGCAAGCAATAGAGCAACGGGATATGATTAATAAGCTAAAGGAAGAGCTCCGAGAAGAGAAAGAAAAGCGTAATGAAGACAAAGTCCAATTGACTCGAGAAGAGACAACCCATGAAGAAACAGCTACAAGGTCTATTCGACCTCTAGAGTCACCTCCATACCCTGAACTGAACCAGGAATCACATGGGGTACCAGCCTGAAATGAGAGAGATCTACAATTTTACGTCTTCAAATTCTGTAAGCAACTACCCCCAGTGTTTAGGGGAAGGTTTGATCCCTAAGCAGCTAAAGATTGGCTGATCTGACTAGAGAAGATTTTTGAAGTGCTAGACTTCCCATCCGAGGTTAAGGCACGATTAACCATCTACAAACTTGAGGTGGATGCCAATGGATGGTGGCAGAATATTGCCATGACAATGCGAACTCGGAATGAGCCTCTGACCTTGGAGCTGTTCCAGAAACAGTTCAATGATAAGTTCTTCCTGAGATCAATAAGGATAGAAAAATAGTCAAAATTCTTATCTATTAAGCAAGGTGATGCAGAGACCTTTGATGATTATCTATCTCGGTTCATCCAACTAGCCCTTTACTCCTCCTATTTATGACGCATGGATGATGAGGAGTGCAGTTCTAATAAGTTGATCTGTGGCTTGAGACGTGAATTGAAGAAAAAGTTGGCCACCTACCAGTTTACTGTATTTAACAAAGCTGTAGAGGAGTGCAGAATCACAGAGAATAATATGAGAGATTTGAACCCAACTAAGGGTAGTTGGGTGAGCTCAGTAAGGGAAGTACTCCTCAGAAGCGGAAGGGCCAAGGATCCTCATCCAAATGCGGTGGCAAGAAGCCTTATCAATTAGAGGATCAAGAGAACCAGAAAACCCCAATACTATGGACATGCTCTCATTATGGGAGAGCATATGCTGGTAGAACGTGTTCGGAGCAACTAATCTGTTACAACTGCAAATAGCCAAGACATATTGCTAGTGAGTGCAAACAACCGCTGGCAGAGCAACGGCCTAAGAATCAAGGCAGGGTGTTCACTATAACAAACGAAGAAGCCCAGAAGTCCCTCGACTTGATTCAAGGTAAAATTCTTCTCAATGGTTGTTTAGTGCAAGCATTATTTGATTCGGGTGCAAGTTATTCCTTCATTGCCTATGATTGTGTGAAACCCCTGGGATTAGATGTTTATAAACGGTCATTTGATTTGGCTATGTCGACACCGAAGGGTGTCAAGGCTACAACTACTGATGCTTGTCTGAATTGTGTGGTAACTGTTAAGGGGCATGAGTCCACTGTCAATTTGATCTATTTGTTGCTCCATCAATTAGAAGTCATATTGGGTTTTGATTGGTTGACGGTGAATAATGTGTTGCTAGATTGTGGGGAAAAAAATAGTTTATCCTACTGCACAAAGGAATGATGATGTGGATGCCAATATGAACTTCCTCTTAATGTCTAAGGCTGAGAAATGCCTGGAGAAGGGGTGCCAAGGGCATATGGTATTCTTTTCCGTGGAGGGAGCGATAGAAGAAACTCTGAACAATATACCCTTGGTGAAAGAATTTCCTGAGGTGTTTCCAAATAATCTTAGCGGATTACCTCAGGAAAAGGAAGTAGAATTTCTTATTGAAATTATGGCTGGAGATAGTTTTATATCAAAGGCCTCATACCGAATGGCCCCAAATGAGATAGCGAAGCTAAAGAAACAGATTGAAGAGTTACTTGAAAAATGGTTCATTCGACCCAGTGTCTTACCGTGGGGAGCTCTAGTATTGTTTGTCAAGAAGAAAGATAGGAGTTTTGAGATTGTGTGTGGATTACAGAGAATAGAACAAGATAATTGTCAAGAACAAGTATCCATTTCCAAGAATCGACGACCTTTTAGATCAACTGTCTGGTTCTTATGTATTTTTGAAGAATGACCTAAGGTCAGGTTATCATCAGCTGTGAGTGAAAGAAGATATACTGAAGACTGCTTTCAGGATGAGGTATGGGTACTGAGTTTCTGGTAATGCCCTTCAGATTGACTAATGCACCTACTGTTTTCATAGACTACATAAATCGTGTCTTTTGACAGTATCTAGATCAATTCGTAGTGGTGTTTATCGACGACATCCTAATATACTCCAAGAGTAATGAATAGCAAGAGCACCATTTGATAATAGTGCTAAAAGTATTACGTGGAAAGCAACTCTATGCCAAGTTGAGTAATTGTGAATTTTGACTTTCGGAAGTAAAGTTTCTAGGCCATGTTATCTCATAAGAAGGGGTCTCCGTGGATCCCAGCAAATTGCAAGAGAGGAGAGGAAACTTATTGTGAGATGGAACAAGGACAAATTGTGAACTTGTTAGATTTCAAAATTTGACCTTTAATTTCTTGTTCCATCTATTTTAAATTTCCTCCCCTCTCTCTTAATTTGATTTTTGGACCTCCTTCTTGGCAAGATCTTTCCCCCAGTGCTTTTTTCTCTTATGCATGGATTGGCAGAAGGGCGGAGGCGCTGGCTATAGCTAGGGGGCGAGTGGTTAGGATTCTCAGTACTTGAGCCATTTGTGGAGGAGAAGCGGGTGGCGGTGGTGGAGGAGTTCCCTAGGATCTTAAGAGATGATGAAGTAGAGAAGGAGGAGATCAATAAAGAAAAGTATTAAGAATCACAAGGAATAGTTGAGTTCAAATAGATGTCTATCAGATTGCGAAAAGTTATGATGAGTTATAACTTATGAAGGTCTGACTGGATTACAAAGGGTTATGGTGAATTTTGACTTCAAAGAGTTAGATGAACATTGTTTCTGAAAACTTTTATGTTTTGTACTGATATAAGAGGTTAGAAGTCAAATCATTTGTAAGTGTTACACGGCGGTTATTGCGAAAGAACCATCACTTTTGTTACTAAATAAATGGCGATTTTTAACTTCAACTGTTATATTTGTGTTTTCATGAATTCCACATCTTAATACATGTTGGTGCGCATAATTAACCATTATTTTTAAGCGTTATGTATTCTAATGCAAGCTCCACCTCGACGTACATAACTTTTATTAGCTATAACCGTTATGTATTAGGTGTTATAAAAGTTAAATTTGTAGAAGTGAATTTATTAAAATTAAACTCAATATATCAGCATTTTTGTTAATTAGGGTTAAATGCCTAAAATCCTTTGTAAAATTAAGGAACCAAAATAAAATTTATGTGTGGGGAGTTAGAGGATTAAAGTGTATTTTTGCGTTATATAATTTTATGGATTAGATGAAATAGTACTGTAGTGAACGTGATTCACAAGACGCGCGGCTCTTTTCAGGTTTTTCTGTTTCCGTGGTTTGTGGTCAGTCTTTGCGGCACAAAATCATCCGTTAATATCGTTGATCTTTTCTAATTTAGTCCACTTTTTGAACTCATTATTGGACAAAACTTCTTTGTGTTTGTTCATTCGTTTGAATAATATAATATATAACCTTTTAAATATGTTACCGACCAAATTCCTTGTTCTTTCCATCTGCATTTGTCCATCACCTTTTTTGTTTTTTTTGGGTTAAATTATTTTGAGAAAATAATTAATTTGATCATAAATTTTACTGCCTTCTGTCTTTAATGAAGGAGCTAATTAATTAGGGATTCTCTTATATCCTCAAAGTAAGACCTTAAAACACTTTATCTCCTACAATTTTTATTCTTTTTGATAAATTACCCTCATTAATTACATATATTAAGAAAGAATTTTCATCAAGAGAATAGTTTATAATGCAAATGATTAAATCGGTGTTTTAGATAAACAAGCATATATTTTATATAAATAACTAACTTAACTATTCTTGGCAAAAAAACTAACTTAACAAGCTTTTTAATTTATAAATTTTTTATTTAGGTCTTACATCTATGATTGACAAGAGTAGTTTCTTGGCCAACAATTTCTCTTGCAAACCTTAAATGCATGTATTCAAGATTCATGATTTTTTTTAAATTTTTTGATATAAAATATATATATTTTAAAAAAAAAACACAAAATTATATTTGTGTCTTATCAGTATGAGTGTATGACATATTCAAAATTTTTAATATTATTTAAACATTGTACTTTTTAATACTTTTTAGTTATAAATGAGCCATTAACACTTGGCCCGAAACATGGTTTGTTTAAATAAAAGGATTAGATTGATTATGATAAAAAATGATTAGATATTGATGATTAATAATAATAAAGTAAGGCCACTGTTGAGACTTGAGAGAGTTAAAAACAAGGAAGATCAAACCAAAAGCTCTAAATTCTTTAGAACTAAAACACTACATAATATTACTCTAGTTTTAGTTATGATCACTTTGTGATGTTAGAAAAGCGTACTTCATTGATTTGTATGTGATGATCTCAAAATAAATAAATAGATAGATAAATAAACTCGAATCAAGAAACTTATACGCCTCATCATCATAAGAATCCTTATTTTCGATCGTGAGCTTAATTTAAGGCGAGTAATTGAAGAAATCAACTTTAAATACATCTTGTGACTTTTGGATTAACATTATTTTTTACTAGAAATTATGGTAATGATGCAAAATTATTAGGCTCATGAAATTTGAGGGAGAGGGTTGTCTCCATTGATTTCCCTCTCCATTTACTCTCTATTAAGTGAATCTACCATTAGCTCAACTTTCAATTGTTGAGATTTATCATGGTAGATTTTTATTATAAAGCTATTCTTTACATATTATTAAATCGCAATCATTGAACGTTGATCTAATGATAGATACCCTCAATGGAGTAAATGGAGAAGGACATCAATGGAAATACCCCTCTCCCCATATACTTCACCTTAACAAGGGGTGATTCCTACTTTAATTTCCTAGTGATAAGCCTACAATGTAGCTCGTGTCCATTACATTTAAAGTTTGGAATAATATTGCTGGCCTAAATACTGTAATTCTCGTTAACTATAGATGGCTAAACAACGTGTTAATCATTAATTAATATGAACTTAAATAGAATCGTTTAGTCAATAAGTTTCTAGACCAGCTTAAACCTACTCTAGCTTTATTTCATAAGCCCTAAATGACCCACAATTACTCTTTATTAGGCATGTTGATCAATAAATTAATACTGAAAATTATTCCCAAAGAAATTGTTATGCAAATGTTATTTTCTCTTTATTAGGCATATTGAATTCTTTGGAACTATCAATAATAATTTATATGGGATCTATATGTGGGTAACGTTTCCCAATGAAATTGTTATGCAAATGTTATTTTCTACTTAAACCAAATTAATCTTGGAGATTTAAAAATGACCAATATTATTTGTCTTGTGACTTGTTTATCAAAATATTTATCATCATAACAAGTATTGGTCTTATTGGAGTGAGCTATGATTGCTGAACCATGAGGCCTCAAGCAGAGAGCGTAGAAAACATATTTGTGTTTTTTTTTTTTTTTTTTGCCCAGCGTAGAAAACATATTTGAAAAGGCCAATACTTTGACAAAAAAAATATACTATAAAATTATTCATATTATTACACCATGTACAAAATACATACATAATTATTCTTTTCCATACACACACAAACATAGAATTAATGCAAATTAAATTATGAGATCATAATCTCTTTGCTTTACTCGATCAGTAAGGTATTTGTCCAACTATGTTTCCGGCAGGATCATAGTTGCATTAAATGAAAGTTCCTCCATTGCCACACTTCACTTTAGCACAACCTAGGCCAACCGAGGTATTCCAAACAATTCGAGTATAGTGCCCACAATGTTGCCCACCAGTGCATGAGTTGCTGTTGTAATCAAATGAAAGTTCCTCCATTGCCACACTTCACTTTAACATGACACTAACACATGATCTTAATACAAAATATATGGAATTCTACTGTTCCATTTAGTTATTGTCTTTATTTCCCTTATTCTAACAATTCTTGCTTAAAGCAAGTTATTCAAAACACCAGATCATCATTACTTTCCTTTCATGGATCGGTCAGTAAGGTCTTTGTCCAACGTAGTTGCCAGGAGGATCTTAGTTAGAGGAAATGAAAGTGCCTCCATTATTACAACTCACTTTAGCACAACCAACACAAGTTGTATTCTTCCACACCACCTGAGAATAGTGCCCACAGTGTTTCTCGGCAGCACATGAGTAGCTATTGTAATCATAATACACCTTCTCATCTGCCCACAACTTCACGGCAGCAGCTCTACTTATGTCATGTCACCGGAGCTCCAGGCAAGGTTCTCACCATACTTGCCACCACCACTGGAATGGACCAGCTGGCAGTCAGCCTTTCGTTGGTTAGTGTAGTTCCGTGCAAAAGCGGCGAATGTATCATCCCAAACTAGGAAATCCTGCGCATTGGTTGTGAGGGAAAAATGGAAGACCAAGAAGAAGAAGAAGAAAGAAAATGGAAGCTTGGATGATAACTCCATTGGGTGTTGTTGTGTAATGTAGTGTTTGATGAACAAATAGGAAGCCTTGAGGAGGAATTTATAGAGATTTTGGAGTGGGGAATTAATGTGGATCGTGTAAGTCTAATTAAGTGTGTTGTTCATGGAACTGTGGATAAAGAGCTAGTAGATCCTATTTAATCAATTAATAGATTAATAGATAGCCCATTATTATGACTATCTCTTTCTGATTGGGTAGACTGTGTAGTTTGAAGGAACCTTAATTAGTTAAAAAAGTTGCTAAATTGTTAAAAATGACTAACTAGGTTTGGATAAGAAGGGGTGGAAATTTCAAAATAATCATAATGATTCGCAAGTCTGATTAAAACCTATCAAACACTTATTTATAGGCCTAAGGACTTGCTAAATAATTTTAGCTAACTTCCATCTTTTTATTATATTTATATATGGTTAAGAAACATCGGCATTCTAAAGTATTTTTTATGTGTATTCAATATTTTAAAGTATTTTGTGGTTTACGCCTAGCACCCTGAAGTATTTTCTCAAGCGCATCCAACACCCTAAATTAGATTTTGTTGCATCCAACACCCTAAGTTACCTAAATTGTTAAATGCAAATTTGTAATATAGAAAAAAGAAAAAGAAAATAATCAATATAGGGTGATGATGGACACATCTAAAAAAATACTTCAGAGTACTAGACGTATCACAAAATAATTTAGGTAACTGGATATACCTAGAAAAATATTTTAAGATGCTAGATGCACCTTAACTTTATTTGGATATCATATTGTTACTGTATCAATCGAGTGTTTGATGGAAAAAAAATGAGACATGAGAAAATAGGAACCTTTGGGGAGGAATTTATATAAGGATTTTATTGAGAATTAATAAAAAAATTTGTTAATTTATGTAAGCAAAGACGGTGGAAGATTATTTGTTGCAAGTTTTAAAATGTTGATAATGCGTGAAGGACCAAGGAACTATAACATACTTGCTGCTTGTTTAGATTTAATTTTCACTCTTCTTGTTGGGCAAAAAAAAAAAATCTCACTCTTCTTGCACTATAAATGGTTTTACTACTTTGTAAAATTAAAACTTATAGTAATTAAAGTAAATTTTTTACCACAATACAAATATTTGTTTTTGTCTGCAAATGGCTTCCAACCAAATAACATGAAAAATAATTAATTTTTTGTCACTATACATACTCGGTAGCTTTATTTTTGAACATTAGTTTTTTTGCCTATTGATTTTTTACCACATAATTCCAATTTGACTTGTAAGCAACTTAGTGTGTAAAATAATTAATCAAGCACAGTTACGTTTTTCAAACAATTAGGCAATAACAAATCCAAAACAATTGAATTGCATCTCCAAAATTTGGCCCATTGTCGGAGCTCTCGATCAAATGGTCTACACCAAGGTTCCCTGGTGAGGGCTAGCACAGCAAGTCTAAAGGACAAATTTCAGCCTTCAAAATTTGACCCATTATCATAGGGATTGGGTCTGACGGAAGGGGTTAACAAATCAAGGTTCGAATCCTTATTTGAAAAGGTGCTCATATTTAGTAACCAATAGTGCCTCGAATGAGATTGTCTCCAATAGAAAGATATTTGTACCTAGCCAAAAAAAAAAAATTAATGCAAACAAAAAAAATTCATACAAATATATCATAGAGAGATAGAAAAAAGTAAACGAAAGTAATGAAATGATGTAAATTTAGCTCCCCCCTAAAAAATCGGTCTCTCTCTTTTCAATAAAACAATTCATTTTTATAAAAATTTTAAATGTTTAAGTTATTTAGTCGCATGGTTAATATTTTTCTAAAAAGAATAATAGATCGTACCAAACATCAAAATCAATCAGAGATCGGAATTTCTAGATAGGTTGTTTAGACTGTCCTCACACCCTATATAGATCACATACATCTGATTCCTCATTATAAAAAGTAAATATTCACACCTCATCGCAAGGTTATGCAAAAGAATGTCACACACACATCTTTTTAATAAAATCATTGTTCAAGAAGAAAATTAAAATTTTACATACGCTAAATATAAAAAGTTCAAATTTATTCTTCATTCTCATCACTCTAAACATAACAAACAAGATACTTTGTCACACGCAAATGCTTTAGATTTATTGTTATTCCATCACAACCTAACACATGATCGTACTGAACACTTTGGAATCTGTTGTTCCATTTATTTATTTTTATTTCGCTTATTCGTTTTTTTCAAATATTTTGAAGAACATGCACTAATGATATGAGATTACAAGCAAGATCGAACCTATAACCTTTGATTTACAAGGAAACATTCATACCATTAGGTTACAAGACCCTTTGGCTATTTCCCTTATTCAAACAATTCTTACTTAAAGCAAATTATTTAGAACATAAGAACATCATCATCATCACCACTTTCCTTCCATCGATTGATCAGTAAGGTTTTTGTCCAACAAAGTTACCAGGAGGATCATAGTTGCAGCCAATGAAAGTTCCTCCATTGTTACACCTCACTTTAGCACAACCAACACGAACCGAATTTCTCCACACCACCTGAGTATAGTGCCCGCACTGTTTCCCGGTGGCGCATGAGTTGCTATTGTAGTCATAATCCGCCTTCTCATCCACCCACAGATTCACGGCGGCTGTGCCACTCAGGTCGCCGGTGCTGCCAGCAAGGTTCTCACCGTACTTTCCGCCACCACCAGAGTGGATCAGCTGGCAGTCAGCCTTGCGTTGGTCAGCATAGCTCTGTGCAAAAGCGGCCACAGTATCATCCCAAGCTATGTTAGGAACACCCACTTGTGATCTTGCTGCGTTGTGGGCATCCACATAGTCTTGTGGTGAATCTTGAGCATTGGCTATGAGGACAAATAGAAAGATGAAGAAAGAAACTGAAAGCTTGGAATATGACAACTCCATTATTGTTGGATGAGGTGAGTGATGAAGAAATGATAGGCCACGGGAAGGAATTTATAGGGATTTGGGTGTGGGAAAAATTGTCTGAGCGTGTAGTTCATGGAATGGTGATAAACTAGCATACCCTGTTTAATTAATATATACATTGCCCACTATTATGACTATCTCTTTCTGATTGGGTAGACTCTGGTTTGAAGGGATCAAAATTAGTGAAACAATTGTAAATTGTGAAATATGACTAATTGTATAAGAAGGGGGGCAATTTCAAAATTATCATAATGGATGGCGGGCTAAGAAACTAAATCTTTTTTTTATTATTCCCGCTGTTGAATCATAGTAATATTCGGTGAAAAAATATTTTTATGCTAAAATTATGTATGACCCCTAGAATTTTGGATCAAGCACATATAATCTCCCTAATCTTTGAAATTTTATAATGAATCACCTAAACATTTTATCTTCCCATAGAATTAGTTTTGTACGGTACTTTTCCACACAACTTAAAAGTTTAAGGTGTTATCTACATGTCAATAAAAGTTTGAGGGGTTTTATGCACACAAAAATAAAGTTTATGGGATATATGATTGATAATTGAAGGTTATCTGCATGCAATTGGAAACTTGTTGAGGCTTATTTAGTTTTAAAGGATAAGGGTTTTTATACACACATGGATTTTCATGAGTAAATAAGCATATGTGTGTCTGCTTGCAGGGCTTCAACTGCATAAACTACTTGGTTAGAAAATATCTTAATTGCATGGATCAACCGAAGCAGCTTGTTCACAGATGCATATTCCATCTCTCTGAATCGGTAGAGGCCGGTCGCTTTCATCACCAGATCTTCCAAATTCCTGAGAGAGGTCTTCTTAACTGGTGTCCTCCGGATGAGGGTTTTGTTAGAATCGACGTAGATGGATCGACTGCTAGCGACGGCATGTCAGCCTGCGGAGGAGTCATCCGCGATCACCAAGGTAATTGGATTTATGGATTTCAACAGAAGTTAGGAATCTCCTTCCCAACTGCTGCTGAAATCCATGCAATCCACAGAGGACTTCATCTTTGCAAGCAGTTGGGTTTCAAAAGAATCATACTTTTCACAGACTCACTCCAGGCCGTTCACTTATTGTCAACAAGTTGTGAATTTGATCACCCTTTACATGATGTCATCCTAGACACCAAGTCCCTCATTTATGCAGACTGGGACTTGAAGGTTTTCCATACACATAGGGAGAATACTCGCTGTGCCGATTACCTTGCCAGATCGGCGAATTATAGCAATCTCAGCTATGTCGAACTACGCTCACCCCCGGTGGAATGTATTAGTCTTTTTGAGTTAGAACGTGGCTTGTTGCCACAAGAACAATCTTTAGGGCCTTGCCCTTGATCTTGTATCTTCTCAAGCTTTGCTTGCCTTTGTATCAAAAAAAAAAAAAAGAAAATATCTTAATTAAATATATAACAAATTATTAGTTAGCTATAACTTAATGGGGTGGAAGTTTCAAAACAATCATAACGCGTGAATGACTAGAAAACTATACAGTCTTCTTGCTACTTGTTTATGTTTCTAAGAGGTTGCCGTGTTCCAATTGATTTTTCAAAAAATAGAAAAAACAAAAAGCAATTAAGGGTACATTTTGAAGTTGACAATAAAATAATTTAAAATTTACTTCATATTTTCTTGCTTTAGTACCTCAGACTTATTTTTAGTGAGTTTTTTCTCTTTTAATTAATAAGATACAAGAATTATATTATGCCAATGAGAATGAAAGTTAATTTTTTCCCAACTAATATACTGTATACAGAAAGATTGAGTATTAAATTCCCTACCAATTTACTTAACCTCCAGGCTAAACTATGATATTTCTTTTGGTGAATTATTTATATATTACAGTTTATATTGTATAGATTTTGAGAATATAAAGGTTCAATGTTTGAATTTTCTTGTTTCGTATAGGCTTTGAGCTATTCAGTTTGGCTCGGAGAAGTGTAGAAAATAACAAAAGGTCTTGTAAATTGAAATCTCTCCAAATAGTTTATTGTGATTAATTCCAAAATATCCCTTAGCAAAATTAAATAACTAAAAGTATAGTTTTTTTTTTTATATATAGCTAGTTGACTAATAAGTCATATTTAAGCATTATCAGACATGGTTGTCAAATTTATGAGTCTAAACAAACTCATGACCCCCCCCCCCCAAACTCATATCGTAAGTTTGGATAGATAGTGATTGAATCTGTAAGAGTTTACCTATATCAACAAATTATAGCTATTAAATATAGATGACTAGATAATTAAAATACACAAAATGGCAATAACTTGATTCAAATATATTTCAAATCTAAATCTGTGCAAATAAATTTATCAAAATCCATATTTTATTATACTCAATGTAGAAATATCTAAAGTTCGAATACAAAAAATCACTAAACATGATTAAATATAAAAAATGATTATAAAGTTTACAAAGATCATCAAATATTGGATTATAATTAAAGTTTTCAAACTGATCATAGAAATGTAAAATTTCAGATAAACTTTTAAAATTATATTTTCATTATACATTTACTAAGATATATAATTATGTAATTAAAATATTATCTATAACAAAAATTGTGTGAATATAACATTAATAATTTTTATAATTATTAATGAATATCATTCTATGTAAGTAAATATAAAAAATACAAGTTTTCATATACGCGAACAAGCCTCAATCCAAAATGTATTGGCTAAAGGATACTTTTAGTCTCTTTTGATCCTGTATTTCTAACATCATTAATGCTACTAACAAAAAATGTTGATACAAAAAACTAAAGTGATGATTGTGTAGTTGACAAAACATATTTAAATTTTAAATTAGAACAAAATGAAATTGATGAGAAAAATGTGAAATTTGAAACGAAAAAAGAAATTCAAATTAAAACCATGTAAAATTATAACCAAAATCAAAATTGAGATATCAATTCAAAACTGAATAAAATCAAGAGATAAAATAAATTTTCAAAAAATTAATATCAAGCAATATAAATATAAAAATAAAATATATAGTAAATTCATATAAATATTACTTATAAAATACATGTTAGGTGGTTGAAGTTGAAGAACGCATCATAACTGATTATTCGTAAACAAAATATACCAAGCTTAAAGGAAAGTATTATTAAAAGACTTTGTTCCATGCATCCATAAGCCTGCGAATTTGTTATATATAACTACTTGCATTTGATAGATTTTTTTTTTTTTTAATTGTCGTCATCAAGTTGAGTGTTCCATTAATAATCTTAAGTTTCAAAAATTCTATTCTTCTTGAATTAGCACGTGCTCTCAGGAACATCGTCAAAAAACTAAATAAAATAAATATTCGTAGGGCCGTTTTTGTGCCATGCATGTGATGAGGGGAGAAAGCCATCCCCATATTTTTCACTGTTCAATATAATAATTTAATTTGAAGAGGCCTAAAAAAATTTGAAGCCCCATATTTCTTTTCCTCATCATTTTCATCCCCACTGATGGATCGCAAAATGAACAGTTAAGATTAAGAACTTTATAAAATCATTTATTTTTATTTTCAGGTAGTTTAAAATTGTGAATTTTTAGGTACAATTTTAATTTTTAATTTTTATGTATTACTACCATAGAATTTTCTAAGATACTAGTATTAAATTTCAATGATTCAATTTTAATTTAAAGGCTGCGATGGAACGAACAGGAAAAAACAGAGAAAAAATGAAAGAAATATTGAGATGAACAAGGGCGGTTTGATTTGAACAATTAAATGAAAGAAATATTTTGAAATTTAATACTCAAAGAATTAGAAGGTCCAATAAAAATTCAGAGACAGAGAGAGAAACATTTGAGCTTCATCCTTCCCTCTTTCTTTTTTTTTTTCATTTTTAATATGAAGTATTCTCTCTTAATAATATAAATTAATCTCTCCTATAATGAATTAATGAATAATAGACTCCTTTCGACTAGGTTTGGTTTAAAAATAAAAGCTGAAAATCAAAATCATGGCCACTTGTTTAAGAAATGATAATTTTTATCACTCACGTAATCAATCTATAATTATTTCCTCTCTCTTTCATTAATTGACTCTAAAATTACTAGCAATGATTCATATTAAAAAAATTCATATCTTATTATGTTCTCTTTGACACGTAACGTAACATAAGATAGTTTGAATGGAAACTCCACAAGTTATTCATTGTACAAACGGTTTAAAATAATAAATTCTTCATTTACATACAAACTACAAATCTGCATCACATTCTAGCTACGAATTTAAATCCACGTTACACAAAGAACTTTCTATTATTTCTCATATGACTATTCTTCCTTCTTTACAGCCAAATAGCCAAAACGTTTTTCATTTTTATTTATTACTATTACTTTAAAGAAGTGTTTTTATTTTTGCTTTGAAATAACCATTTTTCGGAAACTGTATGTTTTAAATAATTTTGTGAGGAAATTACAAAAATAGAACCATATAATGAAATTAATTACAAATAGGGAGGGACCTCAAATTTCTGAGACTACTCCCAAAGGCCTTGGCTCTTTTCTTGGGGGGAAAAGTGTCATGAACAGAATACCTCTTGAAATTGATTGTTGAATTAGATAATGGTACTTATAAATTTCTTTTGTGTGAATTATAATTATTTTTTAAAAATACATTTTAATAGGATGTAAGGAAACTTGAAATTAACTAAAGAATTTTAGTGTGGCACTTGCAAATTTTTTTTTTTTTGCTAACTTATAATTTAAAAAAAAACTTTTAAACAATAAAAGGCATCCCGGAAAGTGATTATTGCTAAATTTGGAAGCGACACTTGTGAAGTTTTTCTTTCCTTAGAAACAACTAGCAAATTTTCAGCATCTCAATTGATGGCAGTTGAATTTAGGAGTGGCACTTGCAAATTTCTTTTGTATGTATGAATTTTTAGTTTAAAAGTAAACTCTTGCAGATTTTCAGCCGTACTCCTTTTAAATTAACTTCTAAATTGGGAGCGGCATTTATGGATCCAATTTTTATGAGTTGTATGTACACCTTTTGAAAAAAACATTTATTAATCTTTTTCCACAAATTAAAAGGATTAAGGGACTTAGGAGTAATATCAGAATCCGATATCCCTATTTATAATTAATTTCTTTACATGTTCCCAAATTGTAATTTACCCTGACTTTTCCACCTTGCATTAAGGCCCGAAATTAAAGGGCAATATTCATTTTTTATAATGACGAACAAGAAAAGGAGGTATTGTGCAAAGCATGGTTGGGACCGAATGTGAGTCAATGGTTATAAGTCAATATTGACGGAGAGGTCAATGGTTCAGTCCACATCAGTCATTCTACTCCCTCGTCAGTGATTTTATAATCTGTGGCGGCCGGATAAGCATGAATACATTATCTACCCATTATTTAAAAATTAGTGTCAAAATTACTCTTAATATTATAAATAAAGACAGAATATAAGAGAGAAATATGAGAAGAGGAGGAGGAGAAAAGTAATTCTTATTCTTTTCTTTTTTGTCAAAGAATTATTCTTATTCATTTCTCAAAGTATGTATAATACATCATATATACCTTCTATTTATATAGGCATAATCCTATAAACTAGAAAACTGAGATTATATAATTGTAGAAAAATAAATGGGGAGAGATAATAGGAAGATGGGAGAGATATTAGGGAGGTGGACATTTATTTAATAATATTTAATATATTATTCTTAACAAAAATTTTATTTTTGCGCCCCGAAACTGCGTTGTTGCTAGAAATCTATTGGTTGCATTGTTACCGTGTCACAGTGTCTGACAAACTGAAATTCAGGAATTTTTTCGGCTAAAGAAAGAAAAAAAAGGGAAAATTGCCCATAGAGCTCACTAAAAGTTTATTGAAGGAATATCCTTTGATCCTCAGAAATTATTGCACCTTATATATTTTTCCCCCCCTTAGAAAACTTAGTTAAGCTCTATATACGGACCCAAGGGGCTTACTTCCAATTAAATTATGTGATTTTTTATTCTTTAAAAAGATATTTTTCTAATATTATAAACATTTCAAAATCTACTTGTTTTGGTTGAATTGGATAAAAGTATATTAAGCACTCCCTCTGTCTCTAATATAATACATAGCTTTTTTTTTTGCCTTTGTCCCATCTTATATATATATTTTTTAAAAAAAGGTTGACCATCATAGGTTTTGATTCTTTCACTAGATAAATATTTCCCCCTTCAAAATAAATGGATTTATAATTTTATTGAGTTATTACAATGTCACAAAGTTAGTAAGAATTGCATAAATATTAAGCGCGGATAATTTTTTTTTGCTCATAAACTTTCAGTAGTGACATTATTAAAGTTAATATGAAAGGAAACACTTGTTGACACTTCTCATATAAGTTTTAATATACTTCTAAATTCATTTTTGTTACAATATACTTCTAAATTCTGATTAAACCAATAAAATAAAGCATACAAGGCCATTAAGAAAGGCCTCCCATAGCTCCCCAAAAGTCGAATTTAGGGATGCGAATACAAAGCCCACATTGTGATTGCGATGAGAAATGGAGCTTTACCCAAAAAGTTCATATACGAATTTTGATGGCAAAAAAAATAAAATTTTATAATGATGGTCCTATAGATCCTTTTTTGATGAATGGCTTGGGGTTTTAGCATTGTTTTTAATATATTTTATACTCCTACATGTTTCTATGACTCCCAGTTAGGGGTCAGAAGTAACCTAACTGGAATTAATATAGGTCTCTTCGGTACTTTTCGTTTTAGATATGAATTTTATGGCATTTATTTTTATTTGCATTTCGAATAAAATCATATTAATTTCTCTCATGCTTCATATGGATCTTGTGACTGGCCATCATGATATCTAATCAATGGGTCGAGAGACTGATGGTTCTAGAAAGATAAACACAAATAACTACACTAAAGTAGATTTAGGAACTTGTGGCAACTTACGTTGGAGCTTCATGATTAGGTTAAGACATTAATCACGCTAGAATAAATACAATCCTACAGCTAATTGACTCAAAGGTTATTAGAATATCATGTAACTACAGAGAGTTCACTCAAAGTGAAATTTTCACTGCTATAGAAAAGGGCTTTAGTCATGGTTATTTTAATCCATATATCATGGTTCTAAATCATGATGTATTCAGTAATGTATATAATGTCATACCCTTATTTTAATTTCACCTTTACCAGAATATTCGCGGAAAACAATATGTGGTTCGGTGGGCAATACGGGAATATCATAAATATACTGCTAATATATGCATGATTACAGAAATTTCCCTCTGTGCATAATAATTACAAACCTTGTAGCCACACAGGGCTTTAGGGCATCTAAACCCATTCTAGTGAAACAGAGACTTCTTCCCGTCTTCGCGTCACCACTGCAACCCTCTCTAGTGCAGTTCTCTTCTCTGATTTCCCTGTACCTTCTGTATTCGCCTGTCTAAATTGTTGGTAAGGGAGGATGAGATTTGAGATAATCTCAGTAGGAAACAGATACCATAATGCATGCATGATAGATGCTATGTGTATGACATGTTAGCTTTAACTAGATGTATATCCCAGAAGGACATTTATGCATGTTCAATGTTTCATGCAACAAAACTATGGCCACAGCAAAACAGAAACAGAGCTTCATTTGTTCATATATGCTCTACACAATCAAGTAAAGCAATCACATACATCACTACATAAGCAAAGATATCAAATACATGCAAGTAAAGTAAGTCCCCTACCTTAACCCTTTTCCTTCTCGAAACGTGTGCCTCGTAAAGTGTGCCAACAGCTCGGGCTCCATATTCAATCCTAGAATTCCAAATCTACCATTTAGACACCTCCATAGTGTTTCTCGGGGTTATATGTGTCTATATTGAAAAATGACCAAAATGCCCCTGGGAACCCGGCTCGGCCCCGCCGTATCTCGTCCGACTATAATTTTTCCAAAATTTTGACATGGGCTATTCTGATATATTGCTGCCGAAGGAATCCATTTCCGAACTATGAATTACCAAATTCACTGTCAAAAGACGAAATTGCCCTCGGCAACCCCACTTTAAGGGTTTCAGGGGTGTTTTCATAATTATGTTTTTTCAGGCTTTTCCAAAAAAGAGACCAACTATAACCCCACTTAATTTTCCCTCTTAAACTCAATGAAACCATTAAATCATTGAAAATCCAACTCTAAGGCTCATTTCTAGAGCTAGCTGAAACTTATAGGAACTTTGGGGAAAATTGGGGTTTTTGAAATCCGACTCCGTAGACTTGTTCCTTTCTATTTCTAACCACTTTATTAACTATTTAATTACGTTATAACTACCATTTAGACTCAATTTTGGTAGCATAACGCTTAGGCCAACTCCTTTACCAAATTTGAAATCAAAGCAAATCAATCGGTATTTCACCGATTAAACTACTCACAGCAGTCAGAACAATCAAATATTGAAGTTTCGGAAGTTACCTCAAGCTCCATCTAGCTTTTCCCCTTTAGGCCAACACTCCTCCCCTTTCAAACCCTAGATTTGCTTTCAAAATACCTTGAATAATGTAGAGAACAAGCTTAGAGAAAAGATTACGTAGGTTAGGAACCAATTTACAGAAAAAATCGATCTACCTTGTGAGTTTTTCCTCCTTCTCTCTCTAAGTTGTTTTCAAGCTCTCTCTCCCTTTTTTGTATAGGCTGCGTGAATGAGATAGGAAGATGAAGAAAAAGAGCCTTTTTAAACTACCTTTGCATTTCCTTGATTATTTAATTACAAAAATTTTCCAAAACTGTTGACTTTGTGCACACAATTCCTATCTACATGAAAGCCCATACAATGCAACTAATATTTCCCTCTTTAAGTCAGCCATAATCACGTCTAGGGGCCCAAGTTTGTGCCAAAATGGGCTGATCACAATTTATCTCATAATTACAAAGTTACCATCACCAATTTTCCATTTTCGGATTTGTTGGCAGATTTGCTGACCAAAATTTGAAAAACCATAACTAATTTTGTAGATACCGTATCGGAGCAATTCCAAAGACTATGAAACACTTATTGAGTCTAGTTTTAAGGAAAAATATGGACTTTATTTATTTGGAAGCATATCATTCCCAGATTTCAATCTCTGCATGCTGTTCCAAAAAATAATCAATTTTGCTGGGAAAACTTCAAAAATTCATAACTCTTTGTATATAGCTCTAATTGAGTCATATGACCTATCAAATTAAAGCTCAAGATGTCTACTTTCATCCTGTAAAATCCCATAATTTTCTCGTATCATTTGGCCATACAAAGTCACATGACAAGGTCACTGCCTCATAGTCGATTTCGCTAGAAGCATAATCACTTTCTTCAAAATTCACCATTTTATTTTCTTTAATGCCCGAAAGATATAAGAGACATTAGAGAATAAATTTGGGACATCTACTAAATTAGGGCTTAGCAGTCCACTTAATTTAGGCTTATTCCCAATTCTCCAATCTCAAAATTCAGGGTATTACATATAATGGTTCTAATAGAAAGCCCATTATATATATTGAGGCCTAGTGAGGCCATGATACGGTAATATTGGCATAATAAATAAGGGGCACATGTAAACAACTGTTATATATTTGGTAATGCAAGCATAATATATTGGTCTTACGTAAACAACCATTATATATTCAGTAACATACATAACAGTTGTTAAGTTAGAACCGTGAAGTTTTAAAATACATAATAGTTGTTATATAATGATTGTGATGTATCGATGCTAGACTCTTCAAGTGAGAGTTTTGAGTTAGTTGAACTAGATTGTATAATAGAATAGTACCTCCTACATTGAGTACTCATGCAATTTGGTATGAATCAAGACATTCTTTACGCCTTGGGGTCAAATACAAAATATTTATAACCAATAATTGTAGTATAATGTAACACTCGGGTCATTCTCTTGAGGAGCCTTTATTGAGCTACCTAAGTTAACTAAGTATCTAAAATGCAAGAAAACATGGGAATGGCTTTAACTATATATAACTAATTGGAAGAAATAAAATTAAATCCTAAGCTACTATTTTTGGTCTTTTCTTTATGAAATGGAATGGAGTATGAAGATAAATATGAAATGTATAATGAATGCTCTTGGAAATGGAAGAATGGGCTTCCTTGATGAGTGAATCCACTAGCTATCCTTGTTCCAATTTAATTGAGTTTAATTCCTTTGTTAAGTATTTAGGCTTGTGAGAAGAGACCTTCTCCAAACAATTCCTCTAATTAGCTAAACCCACCTAGAAACCTAGATTGAGTTTAGTTCATTAGATTCATTTTAATTGGCACCTAACATATATTAAATCTTGTAAGAGGTATTCTCTACTCAAATTGACAATTGCTAGACACCTAGCCGGCCAAATAAGAGTTTCAAATACAAGAGTGATAGAATTAGGCTAACATTAGGCTAACAATCATTCAACCACATCATCAGAATACAAAATCTAATACAAATCTCAGTATCATGTGCAACAACCGAAAACACTACTCATATACAATTACAAATTGAAATCCAAGAGACTTAGAAATCACAATCTATAGTCATAAAGGAGTGAAACTGAAAATAAGGTAAAAGAAACTCCCTAGAAGCACGAAGAACTCCAGCTAGCTTCATCAATCACCAATGAATCCAACAGTTAGCTGCTCATGACTGGAGAACGTCTCAACCGAGCTCTAAGTCCTCCAATGGCCTTCGCACAACAATATAGAAAGAGGGGAGTGTCAGACAGTGCTGGAGAAGAAGAATGATCGGTGGATGAGGTGAAGGAACGCCGAAGATGGTGGTGTAGGTGGATCCGGCTGGTGTAGTGAAAGGAGGATGACAAATGTGAAATCTGTATCCAAGCTCCTTCGATTTGGATGTGCATGTGCTCTTCAAATCTGATTTCAAAGGATAACAGCGCTGATTTTCGGAGTGTAGGACCAAATCATCATTTTCGAATTTCAGGTACTAAAGTGATAATATCTTTGGGTACTAAAATGTCATTTTTGGAATTCGGGGACTGAACTGAATTTTCAAAATTCGTCTGCTTGACCAAGATACCCTCAAATGACATTCAAACTATTGTAATACCATGTATTTGGATAATCATGAAAATAATGACATTTTTACCCCTTTTATCAACTAATTCATGCAATAACTTTTAATCTCAATTAGTCATAATTAATTCCTTTTTTTGCCAAAATAACATGATAAAATCCCCAAATAAAATATAGAAATAATTGATAAAGCAGGGATTCATCAATAACAATTAGTTAACAAAAAGAGGTTCATAATAAAATGACAAAAGATCAGGTAGGTTATATGCAATAACCCCAAAGTTTAGGGGAGTTTTGTATAATTTAGCCTAAGAAAAAATAATAATAATATAAAGTCCAAGTATTAATCAACAAACTATGATATAAAATTGTATTATAGACTCAAATTGTAAGCTCGAAAGAGTTTACTTGTTTCAATGAATAATTATTGATAGCATATAGTTAAATAATTTAAATCTAAAAAATAAAAAAATTGATATAAATATATTTTAAATTTGAATAATTGAAATTCAATCTATTAACATTCATAATTTATCATAATCAACAAATTTTTTTATAAAATTCATATAAAAAGATGCTAAGCATGATTCAATCAAAAAAATTCGTATAATTTTAAGAGCAAGTTAACACGGTTTCGTAAGTTAAAAACATAGAAACAGTAAACTCAATATGTGAATCTGTGAGTTTGACCGAGTTTACAATTAGCACAAGTTTAAGTGTGACTCAACACAATTTTGTAAGTTAGAAACATAAAAAGGGTAAACTTGGAGAGCTAACTCGCAAGTTTGAAAACAATGATTCTAGTGGAAGTTGTTTTGGCCACTAAAGCACGATGTTTACAACTGTAGGAGAGCTAACAATGTTCAAATCTAGCCCAACTAGATAACTACATGAAAAAGAAATGTGAATTATTTCAAATTCAATTATAATATTTTGTAATTGGAGATATGTTTCCACACTTGGAACATCTATAAGATGAATAGAATCCTTACCAAATTTGTCAACGTGGTTTGTTTTCCTTTGTACAGAATCAAAATTATTTTGGAACTATTATTCAATTACCTGATCAATGAGAATCATTCAATAAAAGGGGGATCAATCAAACAATAAATAATCCATATTTTGAGAACCAAGACAATGCATTAATATAATCCAGTTTAAGTAATCATCCGGGAACTTCAAAAACAATTAAAGTAAAATAAATAAACTCTAATTAAGGAACTTGCACGCCTTATCTTCAAATAATAAGCCATCATTTTCAATCAAAAGCAAAATTAACGGAAGAAAATTAGAAATCAACTTTAAGCAATCCATGACATTAGGTTTCACTTTTTTTTTTTAAAGGACAAATTATACATAACCCCCGAATTGAACTGGTTGAAACTTTATAATGAACATCCTAAGCATTCTCATACGATTAATTTTGTATGTCACTTATCTGCACACAGTTTAAAGTTTAGGGAGTAATCTACATAGCAATCAAAAATTTGAGGCGTTTGCACACACACAAATGAAGTTTAAGGTGGTATATAATTGATATTTAGGGGTTATCCACACAAACTTGAAAGCTTAGAGAGGTTTATTATTAAGTTTTAATGATTAAGAGAATCATTTGTACATGATCCAAAGTTCATGCGAGTTGTACGTTTTTTGTAATTTAGTCTTTTTGAAATTAATATATATAGAAAATAATCTTCGCTTGCAAAATCTGGAGGCTGGTCACTCGTGAAATCTGATTCCAAATTCATAAGGAGGCATGTGATGGACGGTGTCCCACAGTTTATTTTGTCAATATCAAGTTATATATTGTATATTCACATGCACTTAATTAAATGTACGATAATACTTGAGAACGACATTTGGAACCTCTTAGTGACCAATTCCGTGAATCAATCAAGAGTCATGACTACTTAAGCAAATACCATTATTCTTTTTTTAAGAAAATACAAACCAGTTTTCAGAAATCACATTTAGCTTAGACTAATCTAAATCGAATCAAGTTATTAATTATACAATATACTATCAGCTACCATTCAAAAATAAACCTTAAAGAGTTACGGCCTATCTTTAAATAGATCAAGCACCAAAATATACTGAATAACTACCATTCAAAAATAAAACTTCAATGTGATACCGATATTGTTGTCAAAGTAGTGAGTTAAATCGTCAAATTTACTATTTTTATGATTCTAGCTTATAAAATTGTGTCAACTTACTTTTTTAAACTCGTGCTTGCTATAAACTTGATTAAACTTGCCAATTCATTTACCAAGTGAATTGTTTATACATTTCTAACTTACAAAATCATACTAACTTTTTCTATTTGATCATACTGAGTAGTTTTATATATGAATTTCATATATATTTTCTTTGTTAAGTGTGATAAATGATAAATGTTGTTAGATTTAATTTTAATTTTGTATTTTAATTATTTAATTTTACACTTTTAATTCCTTGTTATTCATAAAACTAAACTCTTATCAGTTAACGTCTTTGTTACAAGTTAGCTTAAATTTGTGAGGTTAACAACCTTAATTACCGCTCCACTCCTTTTTTCTTTTTTTTTTTTTTGCTAACGATATCACTCCACTCTATATTACTTAATAAGACATCTTTGAAAATGTTTCTATGGTCCGAAATATAAGTCTCTTTACAAAAAGTCAACAACATTAGATTCTCTTCCACAAATGCCCTTATTGATTGTATTGTATAAGGTGATTATATTAAAAAGAAATTAAAAGTAATTAAGAAACATTTAACCTTTTTTTGGTGAACTAATACATTTAATTTTAATTAGAGGGTAATATGAGAAATTAGCAGTAACAATTTCTTACCATTATAATCATACAAACTACTTTTAACTATTTATTTTAATAATTGTCGTGTGAAGTTGTTAAAAGTACCTTATAAATAACGAAGTGGAGTGCTATATATATATTTATTTCGAAACAAAGGCTGGCTAAGATTTTGCAGCGGATTTTTTTCTTCCAATCATTAATTCATTCTCGATCTCACTAACAGACGCACCCCTTCATAGCTATCTTGTTCGTCATTTTTCTGCTGAATTTTGATTTTTTGTGGTCATAGAATCTTGTGATTTGGAAACAGAACAAGAGGCTTTCCCTAACTGACAGAAGTTGTCCACTCAAAAGATCTATGTATATTATATAAATAAAACTCTTGTTCTCTATCCTCTTCCTATTTAATAAATGCTCCAAAATTAACCCATGTCCATCATTCCCATGACATAAAATTAAAAAAAAACAATGAGGTCCTCAAATCTCCATCTCTTAAAGAGTGAAATATTGAGGGATAATTTTGGAATAAGTTTTATTAATGAATCATTGTTTTTGTCAAGAAGAAAGAATATTAAAAGAAAGTTAAAAAGATAATAAAATTTTGGTGTTATATGATTAAAATACCCTTAATTATTAATAAGGAATGAAGGAGTATATGATATTATTTGAATTATATTTAATGTTATTAACAGAGTAAAATTATACAAAAGTAATTAATTAATACTTCTTAAAATTTTAGGTGACAAATATTTTTTTTTTTAAAAAAAACACTTCAATGTCATGTATACACTCCCTTTGGTCGTCCTTATTAAAATGCACCTTCTATATGAGATGAATTATCCTTATTATTATAAGTCAATTGAATAGGTATTAATTAATTTTTTTCCCAATATTACAGCTATTTAAAATCATTAACTATGAGAGAGAATATAATACAAATTTGAAAATTTATTATTTAATTAATTATATTGGGAAATTAATTCTATTTGTGGGAGAAGTTGATGATTTGATCGCCTCTTCTATACTCAAGGGTTGTAATTATATAGAGACCCCGTGTACTACTTTTGGTCCTTAATATAAAATTTCATCGGTATTATAAATTGCACTACAAATGAAATCTTATATTAAAGATGGGATAGAATCACCCGGAAGTTCATTTTGCAGCCGAATTTTGTTTTTATTTCCAATCTTGCATGGCAATCGATTGGTGAATCATGATTGCATTTTTTTTTGGTCTTAGTTTGCCACGAATGCATCGAATCTTAATACGACAATATTAGAAATGAAATTCAAATAGTTACAAAATATTTGTTATATAGTAATGTATTTTAGTGAGATAAGATCACAATTAATTAATTTATATAACTTTTCAATCTACCCAAATTATTTTAAATAACTCTCACATCAAGTACAATGTGATTTTTTTCATGGGATATTGGTATAGGAATTCACTTTGTACAGTTTCTACGTTAAGTTTTCCTCTAAGGTTTTGTAATTACTTTGTCTAAAATAAATTTCAAACAAAAATTATGTGACAGTCATTTATATTATTATCTAATGCATTTAAAATATTAGTTCCAGAATATTCCTTAAGAAAGTTCAACCAAATTTGTTATTTTCTCATGGTGTCCATTACCTACAGCCTATGTATATTAACAAGAATTGGTGCCTATGTGTTGCATGAAGAAGTTTATATCTATATGATGCCTCAATTAAGCTATATGAAGTTGGCTATAGGTGTGGGCACTTGTATGTGCCTTTTCTTATTTTTCTCACCCATATTTTTCTAAGAGCATACAAGTTTAAGAAAGTGTTGGCAAAAAAAAAAAAAAGTTAACAAAGAAAGTGAATTTCATAAAGACTTTGAAATTTTTTAACTTAAATTAATATTTTTGCACTCAAGTTCGAACGCATATAATGAATCACAATGCAAAAAACATAATTCAAAAAAATTAGAATCAAATTAGGAATATAAAAAAATATATTAGAAAATAATAATCAATAAATTATATTTATTGATTAATGAATCCAAACTGAATCCCCTCGTACTTATTATGCTTCTTATGAAAAAAAAATAAGAAAATAATCATCAATAAATTATTTTTATTAATTAATATGGGGATAAAAAATGTAATTATAAAGGAACCATTACCTACAGCCTATGCATATTAATGTGATGGAATTTTTAACTAGTTGATCCAAACACCCTCACCTTCGATATTCTCTTGGTTAAGAAATGTGAGCTTATTAATTTATCAAATAAAACAACATTTTTTTCGCCTTCAAATCAAAACAAGAATTTTCATTACTACTCCTTGGCAAAGGGCAAAGCAATTTTTTTAAAAACAATACATATTTCTTGACATTTTAAGAATAAATTAATCCCGTGTTCTTAAAAAAATAAATAAAATCACGAGGTATTCATCATCAATCTTACTATTAATATAAAATGTAAATAATATTAAAAAAACTTCTTGATACACATAACTAATAACAACAATAAAAATTATATAAGTAAATAATATTGTTTTCCAAACTCCAAAGTATGCGTCATGAAAGTAAAATCATGAACGCACTATAAACTCACATGAGAAAATAAACTTTTTCATAGTTATATATTAATGTAAAACAATTCAGGTAAAAAATTTATTTAAAACAAAATTGAAGATATTTTCAAAATAAAAATGAAAGGCCCTCACAGCCTTTCAATGAGCATTAAAAATAGTAAGTTTTGATTGTGCGAATTATATAATACATGTTTGATAAAAAATTTATATTGCACACGTGTCTCATACAACATGCCAAACAAACACTAACTACATACGTTATTAAAATATACATTGAAATAAAATCTATTGACGAAATCAAACAGGTTCACGGGTCACTAGTGCCAAGTATGTGATAAGCATACAAGGATGTGCATGTGATAACTTGCCGGCTTCATATTAAATACAGACACAACGTGTCACAATTTCGTTTTTTCTGTCCTTGTCATTACATAATATTCTTTTTATTTGATCAAGGGTGTCTCCAAGCCACTTTGAACTTGAGACTAGTCCCTTTTGATGCTTAGAATGTAAAAGGCTTTTTACCTCTCTCAATAAGTGCACTTTGAGAGACTAATTGTGTGCTTCTTACAGGAGTGAGGCCGCTTATTATCTTAACCAATAATTTATTGATTAAATAATATTAACTTTAAAACCTAAACCCTAAACCACTTTACATAAAATTAAAAATTAATTATATTATATTCTAACTAGTTTAAATCAAGTCAGGTAAAATTATAAGGCTATGATAATCTTGCCCAATGAAATTTTAACATAATTACATATCTAGAACTGGAATATAAAATTATTCGTTAAGCTAACACAACCCTTCCACGAATATATAATGATTATTTAATATTTATATACGTTTGTTTGTGCATGGGGCAAAAAGAATAATATGAGAAAGTAATTGTTTTTTTAATACATATACATATACACACGCATACGTATAATTTTCAAATCATGACAAGAAGATCATATGAGGGATGTGTACTTGTTCGTTTTATGTTTTGATTCTGATCGTTAGAAACGAACTCCACTATATATTTATGAAGGTGAGAAGTCAATAGTTTTTAAGATTAGTCATTAATTATTAATAGGTTTAATAAGAGACAACTAGTGACAGACATACATGACTAAATATGACAAGCTATTATTTTAATTTTTAGAGGTTAAATCACACCAAATTTTCCTAAATTTTGGATCATAAACAAACAACTCATTAACCTTTAAAACTTAATAATAAACATGTTTTAGCTTTCAAGTATGTGCGTACATAACTCCAACTATCAATTATATATTCTCGTATATTTATTTTTATGTACATATAAATTTTATTAACCTGTGTGGATAAGTGGTGTAGAAAAGTATGAAAATTATTTGTATAAATGTAAGAGCTTAGAAGTTCATTGTAAATTTTTTTTCTATTACTATCAAGTGTCCGGTTCAAGGTTCATGGTTGCCTCTTTCAACACAAGTGTCTCCCCTGAGAGTTTGACTTAAGGCTTAGAGGGATCTAGTGGGACCTTATACAGCTAGACCAACTCTATGTTGGTAGGTCATTGTAAAGTTTTAGAAGTTTAGGAGCTGAGGTTTTCTATACATGATTCAAGAATGGCACTTTTTACACGTTGGTTTTGTCACTAAATAAGTATTGGTGCCCATCCATTGCACAGAAAAGCTCATATCTTTGTTATGTCTCAATTAGGTTATATGAAGTTGATTGTAGGTTTGAGCACTTGTGTAAACCTATTTTTATTTTGCTCCCTCATATTTATCAATTAATGGATCCAAATTGAATCCACCCAGTATTTATTATGATATTTGGCAAAAAAAAGGTATATAATTTTAAATTATGACAACTCCTTAATTTATGGAGATAAAACAAAATTCAATTATGAAAGAATATGAAAAAGAAATTAGAAAGTAATCATCAATAAATTATTTATTGAAAACAAAATGCCGTTACTTAACTGGATTAATAGTGTTACTTAAAAATAAAATGAAATTTAATGGTGTTAATTACTAAGAGTATTAGAGAAGATAATAAATAATAAATTGATGATTTTTTCGTAGCTGAATTAATTTTCTTTTTATGCTTTGATGGGTTTTATATTTTCTTATAATATAACAGCGTTTAAAATATTATAATAAAAAAATTAATTTTCTTATTATTTTTATATAACAACGTTTCAAAATTAAATGTCCTTTTGCCCCTTTTGTGGAACAAGAAATTCGTGGAACAGTGGGCCACTCCCAATTCCCTACTCTTTCGGATAAGGTGCCATTGTGTTCAGGAAATATCATGACTTTAATAAATCTCACATTCTCTACATATTTAATTATATTTATCTCAAAAATTGAATTTATAAAAACAATAGTAAATACTAAATTTAATAAAAAATTTAAATAAAAATAAAATTTTAATCCAATTAGAGTTGTTTTAATTTCAATTTTTTTTGGCTAATTTAAAAATTAAAAATTTATTGAAATGATCTGTATTTTTCATCCCAACCATCTCAAATCTTCCTTATCCTTTTCAATGAAGGAATATCGTGCATGTGACTCCCCAATATATAAATGTCTTTGGATCATATAATTCTGGCCCCCAAAAAAATTTTGGATCATAAAATAAATCCTGGTTTACTTTCATCTCTATTTCTTCATTATTATTAAATAGATTATTGTTTTTAACCAAAAATTCCACATAAGTATATTAACCAATATACACATAAATAATTAAATATTTATAATAAACTTCTATATATATAAAAAATGTATAAGTTATTTTATAGACTCCGTGTAATTTATAAATCAACATGTTTAGCTTTAATTACAAAAATTGGTAACAATAAGTAACTAATAATAAAACAGTAAAAAATTTATTTTCAAAATTTTGATTTGTTTTATTTTAGTCAATTTAAATAAGTTCAGCTCTGGGACCTCATTCTCAAGCATGGCGCATAGCGCCGCTATTGGGACAGCCTGCCATTGAGTTCAAAATTTTGATTCAACTCTTCATAATTCAGTTCCTAGAGTTTTAACCATTTAAAACTTTAGTACCCAGATTTCATGAAATATACAATTTTATTGTATAAAATATAGAAACTAATATTTTAAATGGTTAAATCATGGAGTTATAATTGAATCAAAATGATAGACATTGAGTCATACTGAGTTAAAGTTTAAGAACTAGATTACAAATGATGAAAAACTTTAAATACAAAAATATCCTACTTTATAATAAATGGATAAATGGACAATCCCTGATTTTCCCCCACTTACACTTCACCTTAACAAGTGGTGATTTCTACTTTAATTTCCTAGTGATAAGTCATAAGCCTACAATGTAGCTCGTGTCCATTATATTTAAAGTTTGGAATAATATTGCTGGCCTAAATACTTTAATTCTCGTTAACTATATGGCTAAACAACGTGTTAATCATTAATTAATATGAACTTAATTAGAATCGTTTAGTCAATAAGTTTCTAGACCAGCTTAAACCTACTCTAGCTTTATTTCATAAGCCCTAAATGACCCCCAATTACTCTTTATTAGGCATGTTGATCAATAAATTAAATAATGAAAATTATTCAAATTTTTGTTAATTATATTAGAATACCTGGAAGGCTGGAAGTTTTATATTTTATATATGGTCAACAAGATAGGATTATTCTTTCTATTCAACTAATTAGAATTTTAAAGGATTATTCAAGGCTATTGAAATTTATCAAAAAAATTCTAATCAATTTCTCTAGCTTTCAGGGCAAAAGACACAAGCCATTAATCTCTCAATTTCTTTAGATGACGTTCTTGACATTAAATTCATAATTCCATCCTTTCGAACTTTAAGTTCAGCAAATCATTAATTAATTTATACTTTATTTACATGTTCAAGATAAAATTCATAATTATACTTATAATGAGAAATTAAAGAAGGGCAGTGGAAAACTGGAAAAATAAAACCTGGGAAAAAAATAAAAAGATAGTCACCAATTTTCAATCCTTATATTAGATGAGATGACTCGTTATGCATGATGGATTCACAAGTTGTGAACAATTCGGGTTGCATTTAATTTTAATTTTATATTGACATTGATTATATGGATCAACAATTAACAATGTAGATATACCTTTCCGTATATAAATTTCTAAACTATTTTTATATTTTTTGGGTCTTCAATTATATTGTCATTTTCTTTTTTGTTTTTCTGTCTTAGTCATCGCTCTTGCATGTAATGTTTGTCTAATTTCCATTCATGCATTTCCATGACTCTCATTTTCTTAATTACTTATACTTTCTCTGCTTTCTCTCCCCCTCCTCTTGACTTCTTGGGTGGTGGGAGCTCTTCTCTTGTCCTTGGCCGAGCCTTTTTCATGGCATCTCTCTCTTCTAACAACCACTTCTTATAATGGCTTTGTTGCCGGTCACAATATTTTTCTGCCCATAGATTTCGGTGTATGGATTATGAAGGCGGTAGGGTTCTTGACTGTGGCAGCAGCTCCTTCTCACATATTTTAGGTTTGGGTTATTTTTAGGGTTTATTTGCATTGTTATGCATTTGAGCTTTCTTTTTGCAAACATTTTATTTTGGGCTATTATCTCTCATTGGGTTAGTTTTAATGAAATACTATTTTCTAGCCCAGAAAAAAATTTACTTGCGCTTTCAATAAGTATTGAGAAATGACTAAATGAAAACGGATCATATCTGGCATATATACATTTTATTGGAGGTTTGCTTTTGGAAGAGTAATGAAAAAGGAAAATTAGTCATAATTCTACATAATAAAATTTAAATGCAGATAGGTTGTACAAATTTTATAGTTACAAGTTAAACTTGTGTATTTATAAGTCGAGAAAGTCAAATTTAACAATACAAGTCATATATTTACATATCAAATTACATTATTTACAACTGAAACTTATAAAATATTGAATTCTTTGGAACTATCAATAATTAATTTATATGGGATCTATATGTGGGTAACTTTTCCCAATGAAATTGTTATGCAAATGTTGTTTTCTACTTAAACCTAATTAATCTTGGAGATTTAAAAATGACCAATATTATTTGTCTTGTGACTTGTTTATTAAAATATTTATCATCATAACAAGTATTGGTCTTATTGGAGTGTTTGGAGTGAGCTATGATTGCTGAACCATGAGGCCTCAAGCAGAGAGCGTAGAAAACATATTTGTTTGTTTGTTTGTTTGTTTGTTTTTTTGCCCAGCGAAGAAAACATATTTGAAAAGGCCAATACTTTGACAAAAAAAATATACTATACAATTATTCATATTAACACACCATGTACAAAATACATACATAATTATTCTTTTCCATACACACACAAACGTAGAATTAATGCAAATTAAATTATGAGATCATAATCTCTTTGCTTTACTCGATCGATCAGTAAGGTTTTTGTCCAACTATGTTTCCGGCAGGATCATAGTTGCATCCAATGAAAGTTCCTCCATTGCCACACTTCACTTTAGCACAACCTAGGCGAACCGAGGTATTCCAAACAACTTGAGTATAGTGCCCTCACTGTTGCCCACCAGTGCATGAGTTGCTGTTGTAATCATAGTTCGCTTTCTCAGTCACCCACAGCTTCACGGCATCCATCCCGTTCAGGTCCCCAGTGCTGCCAGCAAGGTCCTTGCCATATTTGCCATCGGAGTGGACCAGCTGGCAGTCAGCCTTGCGTTGGTTAGCATAGTTCTGTGCATAAGCGGCCACAGTATCATCCCAAGCTATGTTTGAAACACCCACGTGTGATCTTGCTGCGCTGTGGGCATCCACATAGTCTTGTGGTGCATCTTGAGCATAAGCTATGAAAGCAAAGAGAAATAAAAACAAGAAAGAAAATGGAAACTTGAAAGATAACTCCATTATAGTATGTTATTGTATGAATAGAGTGTTTGATGAAGAAAAATGAGAGATGAGAAAATGGGAAGCCTTGGGAGAAATTTATATAAGAATTTTGTTGAGTGTTTAAGAAGACGTTTGTTCGTTATTGTTCCTATATATCTTTCTCCAACTATAAACTACTCGGGTAGAAAAAGATGTTTATCAATAAACAAATTTGTTTGCCATAACTTACAAGAGATGTATAAGCAAGGTGGTGGAAGACTATTTGTTGCAAGTTTTAAAATATTCATAATGCGTGAAGGACCAAGAAACTGTAACAGACTTGCTCTTTGTTTATCTTTCAGATGTTGCCGCGTGTTTCATTTGATTTTCCGGTATATATATATATAAGAAAGGAGAAATAACCAACAAGTGGTTGGTTGAGATGGTAAGGGGTCTCACCTTTATAAAGAAGAGAATACGAGTTTGAATATTAGAAAGCATACATATTCAGAGAGGCGAAAGCCGTTTGTGCTCCAAGTCTCAGACAAGAAAACCCTTAATCAAATGAAAAATAATATAGGAGAGGAATAATAGATTTCAATGTCGTCAGAATAATCTCAAAAGGGAGAGAGAATGGCAATGTGGTCCTAACAAATTTTGTTGGGATATACCATTCCCGGCTCTGTTATAAATCACTTGTAAATCATTCTCACATAACAAAGAATGACAATATATAATTACGTCATTAAATGTCTTAAAATGATAAAATATTTCTAAATTTACCTTTATTAAAATTTCTCTCTCTCTCTACAATTACAAATTATTCTCACCTATCGTTTTTTTCTTTTTCCAACAGAAATTACAAAGGAATAAATTGGAAAATGGTCATTGATAACTCATATATTCATTGAAATACTATTTGAGAGGAAATTAATCTAGTTTTATGAAGTGTAAAGGGGAGAAATAATCCTAGGATCCATTTAATACTTGAAGTTAAAGAATCATTTGCCTTTGTTACTTTCTAGTCTTAAAAATAGTTTTTAAAAATTCTCTTTCCATATCAACTTGCTTTAGCTCAACTTAATTAAACTTACTAAGCCTCTTGCTTGACCATTTTGTTGATCAAATCTCTGTTGGAACAATCTTTACTTACCACTTTATTACTTGGTGTGACCTGTGCACTTATATGAACAACCACTTTTAGATATAAACTCCTTAATGTGTACAATCAATAGAGATACTTTAAGCAAAAATTATAAATTTAGAAGACAAATCAATGGGAAAGAGACAAAAAATATCACTTGAACTTCAAAATTTCAAATTGGTTTTTTTTTTTTAAATAAGAGTAATGGGATTGACAAAAAGAGTATAGTAATTGACAACTCAAGTTTTTTGGGAAATCACTGCTTTAGGATTTTGAAGTTCAAGTAGTATTTATCTTTTTCCCTAGATCAATTGGGATTTTATATTTAAGACGAAATTGAATCTCTAACTAGTTTTTATATTAAGCACATGAGGTAGTATGATATGTCTTGAACACTAGTCTTTTCTGTTGATTTATGACCACAAAATATTCCAATTTGACATGTAAGCAAAGGAGCGTGTAAATTAATTAATCAAGTACAGTTACGTTTTTCAAACAATTAGGCATAACAAATTCAAAACAATTGAATTGCTTGTCGAAAATTTGGCCAATTGTCATTGGTCCAGTGCCTCCATCAAAATTAGTGCAAAATATATTATAGCTAGAGAGATACTCCCCTTCGTTTTTACTATAAGGCACTTTTAGAAAATGTGGATAATCTTTCTTATAAGTTAGTAAGTCACCAAATCAAGTACTCTTTCAGTGCTAAATATAGCACCTAATTTGTAGTGCAGCCCTACATTTAAGACCGGAGGTAATATTAATTATATTATTTACAAATTCTCTCTATTTAAAATCTCATTAATTGTACTTTATATGGTTTGTGGATGCATTTGTGATGGATCCAAGAAGATCAGGCCTGAAATATGGCTTAAAAGAAGGCCCAAGTCAAAATACGTCAAGACATGAGCATAAGAAAAAAAAAAGATGTGATGAAGGATCAACGACAATTGATTCTACCAAAAGGATTAGTCTATCACATTTGTGGCAAACCAAGATTTAAATCCTTGCTAATAGAGGTACCCACATGTAGTACCCAACAGTACCTCGATTAAGATTGCCTCTAGAAGGATGATACCTATGCTTAGTGCCAGAATAATAAAAATAAAAAAAAACCATGATGGAAGAGGTGTGAATTTTTGTCCACAAATATAAGACTTAGTTTAAAAGTGAATTTTGATCCTAAATATAAAATATTTATTTTTTGTATCTCTTATATTTATCACTTTTCTCCAAACCAATTTACCTTACTTATAAAGTAATATATAATCTAATGATACACACAAATATTTTAGAGAGATCATTTAACATATGCTATAATTAAAAAAATTTATTTAGCTTCTTTATCTCCTTAAATTAGTCAGTTGAATCTTATATTAATGATAAGAGGTAGTAATAAGGAGTGAATGGGGGAGGTAATAGTAAATGAACGTAATGAAATGATGTAAATTTAGCTCCCCCCAAAAAAAAACCTCTCTCTCCAATAAAATAATCCAGTATAAAAGTTTTGAATGCTCAAGTGAACTAGAAGAGTGATTAATTATTTTTGCAAAAAATTTATTTTATCTTATTAATAATCAAAATCAATCAGACTATGAAACTTCATTATTGAAAATATTACTTACATTTTTTATCATTAAAAAAGTGAAACAATCCAAATTCTGAGGAAGCTTTTTGAGAATATGTGATCACAACTCATTTGATTAAACAGTCCACTATGCATGAAAAGCTTAAAATTTATTATTTAAATTAAAATCCATTCTTTAACCTCACCCTAAAACATGCCAAAAAAGATAGTTTGATATATATTTTTATTTTCATTTCATCACAACATGACACTAACACATGATCTTAATACAAAGTATATGGAATTCTACTTTTCCATTTAGTTATTGTCTTTATTTCCCTTATTCTAGCAATTCTTGCTTAAAGCAAGTTATTCAAAACACCAGATCATCATCACTTTCCTTTCATGGATCGGTCAGTAAGGTCTTTGCCCAACGTAGTTGCCAGGAGGATCTTAGTTACAGGAAATGAAAGTGTCTCCATTATTACAACTCACTTTAGAACAACCAACACGAGTTGTATTCTTCCACACCACCTGAGAATAGTGCCCACAGTGTTTCCCGATAGCACACGAGTTGCTATTGTAATCATAATACGCCTTCTCATCCACCCACAACTTCATGGCAGTGGCTCCGCTCATGTCATGTCACCGGAGCTCCAGGCGAAGTTCTCACCATACTTGCCACCACCACTTGAATGGACCAGTTGGCAGTCAGCCTTTCATTGGTTAGTGTAGTTCCGTGCAAAAGCGGGGAATGTATCATCCCAAACTAGTTTGGGAACACTCACTTGCGATCTTGCAGCGTTGTGGGTACTCACATAGTCTTGTGGTGAATCCTGAGCATTGGTTGTGAGGGCAAAAAGGAAGAACAAGACGAAGAAGAAGAAAGAAAATGGAAGCTTGGATGATAACTCCATTGGGTGTTGTTGTGTAATGTAGTGTTTGATGAACAAATGGGAAGCCTTGAGGAGGAATTCATAGGGATTTTGGCGTTGGGAATTAATGTGGATCCTGTAAGTCTAATTAAGTGTGTTGTTCATGAAACTGGGGATAAAGAACTAGTAGTTCCTATTTAATCAATTAATAGATTAATAGATATTCCATTATTATGACTATCTCTTTCTGATTGGGTGAGGGGTGTCTTCATTAATTTCCCTCTCCATTTTTTCTCCATTAAGTGTATCTACCATTAGATCAACTTTCAATGGTTGAGATTTACCATGGTAGATTTTTATTATAATGATATTATTTATATATTATTAAATCTCAACCATTGAAAATTAATCTAATAGTAGATACCCTCAATGGAGAGGAAAATCAATGGAGACATCTCTCTCTCTCTATAGTTTGAAGGAACCTTAATTAGTTAAAAAAGTTGTTAAATTGTTAAAAATGACTAACTAGGTTTGGATAAGAAGGGGTGGAAATTTCAAAATAATCATAATGATTCGCAAGCCTGATTACAACTTATCAAACACTTATTTATAGGCCTAAGGACTTGCTAAATAATTTTAGCTAACTTCCATCTTTTTATTATATTTATATAGGGTTAAGAAACATAGGCATTCTAAAGTACTTTTTATGCGTATTCAATATTTTAAAGTGTTTTGTGGTTTACGCCTAGCACCCTGAAGTATTTTCTCAAGTGCATCCAGCACCCTAAATTAGATTTTGTTGCATCCAACACCCTAAGTTACCTAAATTGTTAAATGCAAAATTGTAAAATAGAAAAAAAAAGAAAAAAATCAATATAGGGTGATGATGGACACATCTAAAAAAATATTTCAGAGTACTGGACGTATCACAAAATAATTTAGGTCACTAGATAAACCTAGAAAAATATTTTAAGATGCTAGATGCACCTTAACTTTATTTGTATATCATATTGTTACTGTATCAATCGAGTGTTTGGTGGAAAAAAAATGAGACATGAGAAAATAGGAACCTTTGGGGAGGAATTTATATAAGGATTTTATTGAGAATTAATTAAAAAATTTGTTGATTTATGTAAGCAAGACGGTGGAAGATTATTTGTTGCAAGTTTTAAAATGTTGATAATGCGTGAAGGACCAAGGAACTATAACATACTTGCTCCTTGTTTAGATTTAATTTTCACTCTTCTTGCACTATAAATGGTTTTACTACTTTGTAAAATTAAAACTTATGGTAATTATAGTAACTTTTTTTACCACAATACAAATATTGTTTTTTTCAACAAATCGCTTCCAACCAAATAACATGAAAAATAATTAATTTTTTGTCACTATACATACTCGGTAGCTTTATTTTTGAACATTAGTTTTTTTGCCTATTGATTTTTGACCACATAATGCCAATTTGACTTGTAAGCAATTTAGCGTGTAAAATAATTAATCAAGCACAGTTACATTTTTCAAACAATTAGGCAATAACAAGTTCAAGAAGAAAGTTAAAAATTTACTTACGCTAAATATAAAAAGTTCAAATTTATTCTTCATTCTGATCACTCTAAACTTGACAAACAAGATACTTTGTCACACGCAAGTGCTTTAGAATTATTTTTATTCCATCACAACCTAACACATGATCGTACAGAACACTATGGAATCTGTTGTTCCATTTATTTATTTTTATTTCGCTTATTCCTTTTTTTTCAAATATTTTGAAGAACATGTACTAATGATATGAGATTATAAGCAAGACGAACCTATAACCTCTGATTTACAAGGAAACTTTCATACCATTAGGTTACAATTAAGGCCCTTTGGCTATTTGCCTTATTCAAACAATTCTTACTTAAAGCAAATTATTTAGAACATAAGACCTTCATCATCATCACCACTTTCCTTCCATCGATTGATCAGTAAGGTTTTTGTCCAACAAAGTTACCAGGAGGATCATAGTTGCAGCCAATGAAAGTTCCTCCATTGTTACACCTCACTTTAGCACAACCAACACGAACCGAATTTCTCCACACCACCTGAGTATAGTGCCCGCACTGTTTCCCGGCGGCGCATGAGTTGCTATTGTAGTCATAATCTGCCTTCTCGTCCACCCACAGCTTCACGGCAGCTGCGCCACTCAGGTCACCGGTGCTGCCAGCAAGGTTCTCACCGTACTTGCCACCACCACCAGAGTGGATCAGCTGGCAGTCAGCCTTGCGTTGGTCAGCATAGCTCCGAGCAAAAGCGGCCACAGTATCATCCCAAGCTATGTTAGGAACACCCACTTGTGCTCTTGCTGCGTTGTGTGCATCCACATAGTCTTGTGGTGAATCTTGAGCATTGGCTATGAGGGCAAATAGAAAGACGAAGAAAGAAACTGAAAACTTGGAATATGACAACTCCATTATGGTTGGATGAGGTGAGTGATGAAGAAATGGGAGGCCACGGGAAGGAATTTATAGGGATTTGGGAGTGGGAAAAATTGTCTAAGCGTGTAGTTCATTGAATGGTGATAAACTAGTATACCCTATTTAATTAATATATACATTGCCCACTATTATGACTATCTCTTTCTGATTGGGTAGACTCTGGTTTGAAGGGATCAAAATTAGTGAAACAATTGTAAATTGTGAAATATGACTAATTGGATAAGAAGGGAGGCAATTTAAAAATTTTCATAATGGATGGCGGGCTAAGAAACTAAATCTTTTTTTTATTATTCCCGCTGTTCAATCATACTAATATTTGGTGAAAAAATATTTAAATTATATATGACCCCTAGAATTTTGGATCATGCACATATAATCTCCCTAATTTTTGAAATTTTATAATGAATCACCTAAACATTTTATCTTCCCATAGAATTAGTTTTGTACGGTACTTATCCACACAACTTAAAAGTTTAAGGTGTTATCTACATGTCAATAAAAGTTTGAGGGGTTTTATGAACACAAAATTAAAGTTTAAGGGATATATGATTGATAATTGAAGATTACCTGCATGCACTTGGAAACTTGTTGAGGCTTAATTAGTTTTAAAGGATAAGGGTTTTTTATACACACATGGATTTTCATGAGTAAATAAGCATATGTGTGTCTGCTTGCAGGGCTGCAACTGCATAAACTACTTGGGTAGAAAAGATCTTAATTAAAAATATAACAAATTATTAGTTAGGTATAACTTAATGAGGTGGAAGTTTCTAAACAATCATAACGCGTGAATGACTAGAAAACTATAGAGTCTTCTTGCCACTTGTTTATGTTTTTAAGAGGTTGCCGTGTTCCAATTGATTTTTCAAAAAATAGAAAAACAAAAAAGCAATTAAGTGTACATTTTGAAGTTGACAATACAATAATTTAAAAATTACTTCATATTTTCTGGCTTTAGTACCTCAGACTTATTTTTAGTGAGTTTCTTCTCTTTTAATTAATAATATACAAGAATTATATTATGTCAATGAGAATAAAAGATAATTTTTTCCCATTACACAAAGATTGAGTATTAAATTCCCTACCAATTTACTTAACCTCCAGGCTAACCTTGATATTTCTTTTGGTCAATTTTGTATATATTACAGTTTATATTGTATAGATTTTGAGAATATAAAGGTTCAGGGTTTGAATTTTCTTGTTTCGTTTAGGCTTTGAGCCATTCGGTTTGGCTGGGAGAAGTGTAGAAAATAACAAAAGGTTTTGTAAATTGAAATCTCTCCAAAGAGTTTATTGTGATTAATTCCAAAATATCCCTTAGCAAACTTAAATGACTAAAATTATAGTTTTTCTATATAGGTAGTTGACTAATAAGTCATATTTAAGCATTAACAGACAAGATTGTCAAAATTATGAGTTTAAATAAGCTCATGACCTAAACTCATATCGTAAGTTTGGATGGATAGTGATTGAATTTGTAAGAGTTTACCTATACCAACAAATTATAGCTATTAAATATAGATGGCTAAATAATTAAAATACAAAAAATAGAAATAACTTGATTAAAATATATTTCAAATCTAAATCTGTGAAAATAAATCTATCAAAATCCATATTTTATTATGCTCAATGCAGAAATTTCTAAAGTTCGAATACAAAAATTACTTAACATGATTAAATATAAAAAATGATTATAAATTTTACAAAGATCATCAAATATTGTATTATCATTAAAGTTGTCAAACTGATAATAGAAATATAAAATTATAGATAAAGTTTTAAAATTATATTTTTATTATACAATTACTAAGATATATAATTATGTAATTAAAATATTATCTATAACAAAAATTGTGTAAATATAACATTAATAATTTTTATAATTATTAATGAATATAATTCTACAAAAATTGTGTAAATATAATTATTAATTTTCATCTACGCGATCCAGCCTCAATCCACAATCTAGTTCAATATTGGCTAAAGTATACTTTTAGCCTCTTTTGGTCTTATATTTCTAATACCTTAATACTACTAACAAAAAATGTTGACACAAAAGATTGAAGTGATGACTGTGCAGTTGACAAAATATATTTAAATTTTAATTTTTAATATATTATATTTAGATTATTAAACTAAAATTTTTTAATACAATCATAGTTTTGATATTGACAACTTCATGAGGTTTTTAGATATTTTTCAATTTATATATACATTAAATTTAAGATTAATAGCATTTAATTATACAATCTTCACTTAAATTTACATAATCATTATTTGGGTTTGTTGTGCCATTATTTTCCGTTAGCAACATTAACGATGTTAGAATTATAGGATCAAAAGTATACTTTGTAAAATTAAGGAACTAAAAGTATACTCCATCTAAACTTAAAGGACTAAAAATATATTTTATCTATTCAATATTATAAAATTGCTGCAATCGTGCAATCATCCACACACTCGCGGTGTAATAATAGAAAACCAAGTTCACACGGATTAAAATCATTTTCTTGCCGTCACTATTTGGGCATCTAGCTAGTTAGATGAAATATTTTTTTTTAATTTTTCAATATATTTGTGTCATCCTAATATATGTTTGGAAGACCCACTTGTGATCTTGCTGCGTTGTGAGCTTTCACATAGTCTCGTGGTGAATTTTGTGCATAGGCTGTGATGGCAAATAGAAAGAACAAGAGAGAAAATGAAAGCTTGGAAGATATCTCCATTGTTTGTTATTGTGTGATGTGTTTTGATGATGAGGGAAATGTAGGGCCTAGGGCGAGGAACTTACAGGGATTTTCATGTGTACCATTATATTCCTTCTATTTTACAATATAAGTCACTTCAATTAAATCATTAAAATGAAAAAAAAAATGATAGTTGACTTATTAAATTTCTTAAGTTGAAAATATTTTCAACTTTACTCATATTAAATGAGATTTTGAAGAATATAAAGAAATGGGGAGCCACATTTATGCACTAATTATAGTGGCAAATTTGACAAATAATCATTAGTTGCTCTCTATTTGACTTGTATTATGGACAAAAGAATTATTCCAGAAGTTGTTATAAAAAAAAAACAAAAGAATTATTCCAAAAGTGGCTTATATTATAGACCAGAGAGAGTTTGTGCAATTTGTGCAAATAGAAAGAAAGAGACGGGCAAATCAAGTATTTATCTAATTAAAATATACCAAACTCAATGAAAACCCACTTAGTGTTTGCAACCAATAGAGATGGTTTGTGGAAAAAATTATTATTTTGAGAGACAAAGCGGATTACTGAGGTCTTACATTTATGATCGAAATAAGCCCTCTAACTTTTACCCAAAAAAAATATTTAAGCCCTCTAATTTTTGTCTCGTACATTTAAAACTAAAACAAGTAGTCTTATATCATATATCTCTCTATCTCTATCTCTCTCGGTGAGGTACAAGGTGTATGCTCCACTGATAGGAGTTAGGATTCGAACTATGTCTATCTCTTACTAATTTTATAGACTATGCGGTGAGAAAATATGTTAAAAAAAGTAGTTAAATTGTTAAAAGTTACTAATTAGGGTTGAATAAGAAGAGGTGGCAATTTCAAAACAATCATAATTTTCGTGGAGGACTAAGAAAGTAAAACAATTTTTTTTTCCCGTTTAATCATGTTAGTATTGAGTGAAGCATTTATATAGGAAAAATTAATTATTTGATCCTCATAGTTTCATTGAGTTTATAACTCAGTCCTTATAGTTTGACTCGTCACAACTCGGTCCTTGAAGTTTGAACTCTTGACAATTTAGTCCTTGCTCTTTGTGAGTCAAAGAAGAAGTGCTGATGTGTCTGCATATGCGGTATCTTGGTCAGCCTACCCTTTCTTTTCTTCTTCTCTTTCTCTCCTCTCTCTCTCTCCCTCCCCCCCCCTCCCTCCCTCTAGAGATCTGAACAATGCACAAGCCTGGATTATCAACCATGCTTGCTGGACACTAGGATCACTTGCATCTTCGCCGGAAATGAGATCTTAACATTCAACGATACTTTTCTAATGGTCTGTTTGGTGTGAGGGATTTGGAGAGAATGGGAGGGGAGGGAAAATTTTTATGAATTGAATTTTAAAATATTGAAGAAGTGTGGTAATAAAATTTTAATAAAGAGAATATGAAAGATAAAAGAATAAAAAAAATTAATTAAAAATTTTTAACCGCACTTCTCTAAGTTTTTTAAATTCAACTCAAAAAAAATTTCATTCCGCCCACTTTCCCTCCCCTCCCTTCATACCAAACAAGCCCTAAGCGAAAACCTATTTCTGGCGATGCAGAGTGTTCACGCTCATCAACCTCTAACTTGACATGTAGATATCGGTGAATACCACACACTCTCTGGCAGTTTTGAAAACTCCACTGGAGCATTTCGTTCCAATGGCTTCATGTCTCACTCCCATCTTGAACTTCCATGCCAAAATTGGATCTCCTTTTCTCATAAATGCATACTCTTAATTACTTCGCCCACGAGGCCAATCCCAAGCAAGTGTCTCTCGATTTTGTACTGTTTCACCTAACCAAGGGATTGTGAATCCTTCATCGAATCTGCAGTACGATAACATGTTGTTTGCTTAGATTGATGTAGTTCACTCAGCCTTGGCTTCTTTGGAAAGGCTAGAAAATGATGGGCAATCGTGGACAATGCCGATTGAGACCCCGAGTGCTGAATCAATGGAGACGTCGAGTGCAGTAGAATAGAAGTGTTCAGAAGAATATATTTTTACAAAAGAAGGGCTCCCTACAAATATATTCCGGAAAGAGTTAAGCTGTTTTTGTGGCAAGTTTTCCATGAGAGACTCCCTACGAACCAAATGAGAGTGAGACATAACTTGAGTGTCCCAAACACTTGTCCCTTTCAGTGTGAGTGTGAGGAGAGTATCATACACGTTATGAGGGATTGTGAGCAGGCTAAGAGAGTGTGGTTTCTTTTAACTAACCATATATATTATCCTATGTTTTTCTCTGGTAATCTGCAAGAATGGCTTACATGGAATACACAGTGTTTCCCGGGAACTAGGAGGATGGCCAAATGGCCATGGCATAGAGTGTTCGGTACCGTGTGTTGGCTCCTATGGAAGAATAGATGCAACTAAGCTTTTGAAGGACGAGCGAACAATGCAAGAGGAATAGTTCACAAATGTTTGTATCATCTCTCGGAAGGTGTGGTGAATGGTAGATTTCGGCATCAGATCTTCCAAATACCAGAGAGGGGGCCGATCTGCTGGGAACCACCAAAACTAGGCTTTGTGCGTGTTGATGTGGATGGATCAAGGGATACTAGTGGTCAGGTAGCTTGCGGTGGAGTAATTAGAGATCATCAAGGTAGTTGGATTCATGGATTTCAACAGAAGTTAGGATATACCTTCCCAACTACTTCGGAAATCCATGCAATTAACAGAGGACTTCGGTTATGCAAGTAGATGGGATTCACCAGGATCAAACACTTCACAGATTCACTACAGGCTATTCAGCTTTTATCGGTAGAGTGTGGAACCGACCACCCTCTATATGATGTCATTATTGATACTAGGTCCATTATTTATGGAGATTGGGACATAGAAATCTCCCATTCATTCATGGAGAATCTCAGATGTGCTGATTGGTTAGCAAAAAATGCTTACAGGAACATTCAGGATTACACAGAGATAGGGTTATCACCTAGGGAATGTACACATCTTTTTGCACTACAGTGTGCCCTGCTGTCACAGGATAGGCATGTACCACCTATTCATAGGTCGTTGTAAACTTCAAGTAGTACTTGCCTTTGTAAACAAAAAAACAAAGTGTTGAGAAGAAGCCCAATCCTCAGAAGTAGAAGTCATCTCATAAAGGAGCTGTGTCTGATGGCGATGAAGGTGTGAGGAGGTGGAGAAGCCATGGTTGAGAGGGAGAGAAGAGAGTGGGGACGAGGAGGGAAAGAGAAGAAGAAAGGGAGGTGTGGGCTGACCAGGATGCCACATATACAGACACATCAGTTCATCTCCTTTGACTCATAAATAGTAAGGATGAAATCGTTAAAGGTCCAAAATTTAGGGACTGAGTTATCAACTTGGTGAAATATAAGGATCAAATAATTAATTTTCCCATTTATATGTATATGGTTTTTCATGAGTAAATAGACATAGTTGTTGATTTTATTTACGAGGCCGTCCCTTATTACGTCTTTCTTTCTTCAATTGTATAAACTATCCGGTTGGAAAAATCTTTATTAAGAGGAAAAATTGTTAGCTAAGAAAATTGGTGGTATTATAACAGGTGTGGAAATTTCAAAATTATCATGATGCGTGAAAGACTAGGAAAAATTGCTTCTGCAGTTGCCGTCTTCCAATCGTTTATTTAGTTATATGTTTTTATTTAGTTATATGTATTTATATGTTATTATGCTCAAATTGGGACTGATTACGACAAAAAAGCTGGTGGGTAATATAATTTGAAGCAAGTAGTGGCTAATTACTTTATGGAATTAATATCCATTATTTAGTTATTGAAAGATAATAATAATATCCTGAATTATTTTACTCTTTAAAAAATTAGTTCTGTAATTACGTGATGAAAGTACCTTGTAGGTATTTTAGCTGAAATTAAATTTCTTTAAAACAAAAATATTACTATAAACTCTTCATATACATAATTAGTTAAAATATTACTATAAACTCTTCGTATACATAACTAGTTAATTGGCATTTTTTTGTACTTACCTTCTCACTTTTCACTGCCTACCTAAAAAAATCTTATAGTACTTTTTTTTATACATTTACAGTAATTATTTTGTTAAAAAATTAAATGACAGAAACGTTTTGAATCTGAATTCTCACTGGTGATTAGAAGATCAAGTTACTGGGCAAAAAAAAAAAAAAAGATTAGAAGTTCAAGTTAAAAGAATAGAGAATAAGCGATTGGAGAGAGATTTACATATCAGCTGAGTTTATTCACTTTATCTATTTCTCTTCTTAATCGATTTTTCAACCACTAAAAATAATCCATATAAAAAATATTTCACCTAATTCGGTTAGTGCCCTATTTAAAACGTTATATAAACTGAGTATGAAAAGAATTTTCACAAGCTATTTATATTGATTATACAAAGACATTCAATTTTTCTTCAGCATTAATTAGCAGCCGTTTAAACCCAAGAACGTTCTTTACTGTATATTTTAGGTATATGAGATTGTTTTATTGAAAATTTTATCAAAAATAACAAACAGATCTTAAATAAGAAAACTAACCATCCTCTCTGTCTCATTATGTGTCCCACTTCAATATTTACTTGTCAAACTTTTGTATTTATAAGTTGTCAGGAATGTGGATAATTATTTTTTTGGGATTTGTATGTAATTCTTCTAATTTTATTTGGTTTAAATAATTTTCTTCATTGTAAATCAAGGCCCAAAGAGAGGTTCTTAATAAAGAGAAATACTTAAATACTCTGGGAGTGTCACCTCATATGTATTCTGACTAATTAAAATCTAATAACTCATCCTATTTTAATCCTACATAACAAATGAGTCATTGGAGAAACTCAAATTTTATGATTTTAAAAAACATAAACTACTTAATTTAGAAAATTAAAAAAAAAACTCAATTCACTCCAATCATCCCTAAAATCATAAAATTTGAATTTTTTCAGATGATTCATCTGCCATGTAGGATTAAAATAAAATAAGTTGTTGGATTTTAATTAGTCAGAGTACATATGAGGTGGCTCTACTAGAGTATGTAAGTATTTCTCATTAATAAATATGATTTTGTGGGATGAATAGGAGGAATTTTCAATATCCCTTTAGGTCTTACATTGGAATTTTTTAAATAAACAATTACAAAAAAATAATTTAAAGATCGACAGTTCAACACGATTATATTTAAAATAGTCAATAATATTGGACGGCAACATCAGCCATCAACGTGTGATTTAAGGTAATTTAAACCAATGAAATTATTGAATGGATCAAGCATTGACTGTTTCCAGCTAAAGTTTACAATTAAAACAGTTTTTAAGAAAATTAAGAATTTAAAACCAAATAAATTAGAGCTTAATTATTATTTCATATGGTTTTTTTATATTTTAATTTCTTGCCAAAGGTTATATAATTTAAATTCAATTTCTCTAACTTTAACATAAATTTTACATTCTTGTTTAACTCTCATTTTTGCCTTCTAATTTCATTTTTATTATTTTTCTAATATAAATAATACTATTTTATTTTATGGATGTGTCATGTAAAATATTTTGCTAAAGAAGCTTAATTAAATGGTGTTAATTAAATAAAAACATTTGATTATTTTTTTCTTTAAAAAAATGATTGAGAAACATAAGTAAAAACGAGGTAAAATTACGTGACTATATTAGAAAAATTGATGAGAAAAATGTGAAATTCGAGACTAAATAAGAAATTCAAATTAAAACCAAATAAAATTATAGAATGAAAGTGAAACCAAAATCAAAATTGAGATATCAATTCAAATTAAAACTGAATAAAATCAAGAGATAAAATAAAATTTCAAAAAAATAATATCAAGTAATATAAATATAAAAAATATATATAGTAAATTCATATAAATATTACTTATAAAATACATGTTAGGTGGTTGAAGTTGAAGAACGTATCATAACTGATTATTCGTAAACAAAACTTTGTTCCATGCATCCATAAGCCGGCGCATTTGTTATATATAACTACTTGCATTTGTTAGTGTCCCAAGCGTACTTGATAGATTTTTTTTTTTAAATTTTAGTCATCAAGTTGAGTGTTCCATTAATAATCTTAAGTTTCAAAAATTCTATTCTTCTTGAATTAGCACGTGCTCTCAGGAACATCGTCAAAAAACTAAATAAAATAAATATTCGTAGGGCGGTTTTTGTGCCATGCATGTGATGAGGGGAGAATGCCATCCCCATATTTTTCACTGTTCAATATAATAATTTAATTTGAAGAGGCCTAAAAAAATTTGAGGCCCCATATTTTTTTTCCTCATCATTTTCATCCCCACTGATGGATCGCAAAATGAACAGTTAAGATTAAGAACTTTATAAAATCATTTAGTTTTCTTTTCAGGTAGTTTGCAATTGTGAATTTTTAGGTACAATTTTAATTTTTAATTTTTATGTATTACTACCATAGAATTTTCTAAATTTCAATGTTTCAATTTTAATTTAAAGGCTGCGATGGAACGAACAGGAAAAAACAGAGAAAAAATGATGGGAAAAGGATCCAAATTCAGAGAATGAATATTGAGATGAACAAGAGCGGTTTGATTTGAACAATTAAATGAAAGAAATATTTTGAAATTTAATACTCAAAGAATTAGAAGGTCCAATAAAAATTCAGAGACAGAGAGAGAAACATTTGAGCTTCATCCTTCTCTCTTTCTCTTTTTTTTTTCATTTTTAATATGAAGTATTCTCTCTTAATAATATAAATTAATCTCTCCTATGATGAATTAATGAATAATAAACTCCTTTCGACTAGGTTTAATTTATAAATAAAATCTGAAAATCAAAATCACGGCCACTTGTTTAAGAAATGATAATTTTTATCACTTTCATTAATCTATAATTATTTCCAGTCTCTTTCATTAATTAACTCTAAAATTATCGCGATGATTCATATTAAAAAAGTCATATCTTTATGTTCTCTTTGACACGTAACAAAGATAGTTTGAATGGAAACTCCATAAGTTATTCATTGTACAAACGGTTTAAAATAATAAATTCTTCATTTACATACAAACTACAAATCTACATCACATTCTAGCTACGAATTTAAATCCACGTTACTCAAAGAACTTTCTATTATTTCTCATATGACTATTCTTCCTTCTTTACAGCCAATTAATAACCAAAACGTTTTTCACTTTTATTTATTACTATTACTTTAAAGAAGTGTTTTTATTTTTGCTTTGAAATAACCATTTTTGGGAAACTGTATGTTTTAAATAATTTTATGAGGAAATTACAAAAATAGAACCATATAATGAAATTAATTACAAATAGGGAGGGACCTCAAATTTCTGAGATTACTCCCAAAGGCCTTGGCTCTTTTCTTGGGGGGAAAAGTGTCATGAACAGAATACCTCTTGAAATTGATTGCTGAATTAGATAATGGTACTTATAAATTTCTTTTGTGTGAATTATAATTATTTTTTAAAAATACATTTTAATAGGATGTAAGGAAACTTGAAATTAACTAAAGAATTTTAGTGTGGCACTTGGAATTTTTTTTTTTTTGCTAACTTATAATTTTTTAAAAAAAAAACTTTTAAACAATAAAAGGCATCCCGGAAAGTGATTATTGCTAAATTTGGAAGCGACACTTGTGAAGTTTTTCTTTCCTGAGAAACAACTAGCAAATTTTCAGCATCTCAATTGATGGCAGTCGAATTTAGGAGTGGCACTTGCAAATTTCTTTTGTATGTATGAATTTTTAGTTTAAAAGAAAAATCTTGCAGATTTTCAGCCGTACTCCTTTTAAATTAACTACTAAATTGGGAGCGGCATTTATGGATCCAATTTTTATGAGTTGTATGTACACCTTTTCAAAAAAACATTTATTAATCTTTTTCCACAAATAAAAGGATTAAGGGACTTAGGAGTAATATCAGAATCCGATATCCTTATTTATAATTAATTTCTTTACATGTTCCCAAATTGTAATTTACCCTGACTTTTCCACCTTACATTAAGGCCCGAAATTAAAGGGCAATATTCTTTTTTTATAATGACGAACAAGACAAGGAGGTATTGTTCAAAGCAAGGTTGGGGACCAAATGTCAGTCAATGGTTATAAGTCAATATTGACGGAGAGGTCAATGGTCCAGTCCACATCAATCATTCTACTCCCTCGTCAGTGATTTTTTAATCTGTGGCGGCCGGATAAGCATGAATCCATTATCTACCCATTATTTAAAAATTAGTGTCAAAATTACTCTTAATATTATAAATAAAGACAGAATATAAGAGAGAAATATGAGAAGAGGAGGAGGAGAAAAATAATTCTTATTCTTTTCTTTTTTTACCAAAGAGTAATTCTTATTCACTTCTTAAGGTGTGTATAATATATCATATACTTTGTTCCTCAGAAATTATTACTCCTTATATATTTTTCCCCCCTTAGAAAACTTAGTTAAGCTTTATATATGGACCAAGGTGCTTACTTCTAATTAAATTATGTGATTTTTTATATATTATTTATTCTTTAAAAAGTTCTTTTTCTAATATTATAAACATTTCAAAATCTACTTGTTTTGATTGAATTGGATAAAAATATATTCAGTACTCTCTCTGTCTCTAATATAATACATAGCTTCTTCTTCTTTTTTTTTTTTTTTTTTTGCCTCTGTCCCTTCTTATATATATATATATATAAAAGTAGACCATCATAGGTTTTGATTCTTTCACTAGATAAACATTTCCCCCTTCAAAATAAATGGATTTATAATTTTATTGAGTTATTACAACGTCACAAAGTAAGAATTGCATAAATATTAAGCGCGGATAAATTTTTTTCGCTCATAAACTTTCAGCAGTGACATTTTTAAAGTTAATATGAAAAGAAACAGCTGTTAACACTTCTCATATAAGCAGGCAAAAAAAAAAAAACACTTCTCATATAAGTTTTAATATACTTCTAAACTCTGATGAAACCAATAAAATAAAGTTTACAAGGACATTAAGAAAGGCCTCTCATAGATCCCCCAAAGTCCAATTTAGGGAAGCATATACAAAGCCCACACTGTGATTGGGTTGAGAAATGGAGCTTTACCCAAAAAGTTCATATACGAATTTTGAGGGCAGAAATAATAAAATATTATGAAAATGGTCCATCCTTTTCTGATGAATGGCTTTGGGTTTTAGCATTGTTTTTATTATATTTTATACTCCTACATGTTGCTATGACTCCCAGTTAGGGGTCAGAAGTAACCTAACTGAAATTAATATAGGTCTCTTCGGTACTTTTCGTTTTAGATATGAACTTTATGGCTATTTATTTTTATTTTTATTTCGAATAAAATCATATTAATTTCTCTCATGCTTCATATGGATCTTGTGATTGGCCATCATGATATGTAATCAATGGGTCGATAGACTGATGGTTCTAGAAAGATAAACGCAAATAACTACACTAAAGTAGATTTAGGAATTTGTGGTAACTTACGTTGGAGCTTCATGGTTAGGTTAAGACATTTATTACGCTAGAATAAATTCAATCCTACAGCTAATTGACTGAAAGGTTATTAGAATATTATGTAATTACAAAGAGTTCACTCAAAGTGAAATTTTCACTATTATAGAAAAGGGCTTTAGTCATGGTTATTTTTGACCATATATCACGGTTCTAAATCAAGATGTATTTAGTAATGTATATAATGGTTCTAATGGAAAACCTATTATATATATTGAGGCCTAGTGAGGCCATAATATGCGTAATACTGGCATAATAAATAACGGGCACATGTAAACAACTGTTATATATTTGGTAAGGCAGGCATAATATATAACAGTCTTACGTAAACAACCATTATATATTCAGTAACATACACAACGGTTGTTAAGTTAGAACCATGAAGTTTTAAAATACATAATAGTTGTTATATAATGATTGTGATGTATCGATGCTAGACTCTTCAAGTGAGAGCTTTTGAGTTAGGTAGAGTAGGCTGTATAATAGAATAGTACCTCATACATTGAGTATCCATGCAAATTGGGATGGATCAAGACATTTATGGCTTTGAGGATAGAATTAATGGCACTCATGACTTATATCTATTAATAATGTAACTTTTGACCTATATCTTGTGTCTTTTCACAAGAGTTAAGCAAAGCAAACAAGAAGAGGGTGGAAAAGAACAAATATCCCTACCGTAAAGGGTGTAAGGAGTCTGCAGAAACCTTGAGCATAATGGCATTATATCAAGTCTTGCTCAAGAATTGCATAACCCTTGCACTCTTTACACTAGGGATATTTGTTCTTTTACACCCTCTATTATTTGCCTTGCTTAATTATTGTGAAAAGACACAAGATATAGGTCAAGAGTTACATTATCATAGATATAGCTAAGGAATGCCATTGATTCTAGCCACAAAGCTAATAATGTTTTGACTCATTCTAAATTGCATGGCTATCGATGTGGGAGCTAAGTACTCTACTCTATTATATAGGCAAGTCCAACTAGCTCAAAAACTCTCAAATTGAAGGGTTTAGGACTAATCTCACAATATCAATTTTTAGGATTTTAACATGGTGTCACTTGCTCAATAATGTACGGCCATTGTTGATAACAGGCTTGAGGTTTGGTTTCAAAACATTATATCTCTCAAACACCCAAACCCGTAGGAGTTAAAGCTATAGCTTTCCCACTAGCAAGATAAATGGCTATTTGGAACATAAGACTCTTCATTGAAATGGATATCCCTTCAAATACAAATAACAAAAGCCAATTTAATGAAATACTATAATAGAATTACTATTGACTTTTAATTCCTGCTAAGTTAATGTCACCTTAAATGTTTTATCTCTCATAGCTTCATAAAAGTAGTTCAATTGATCAGTTTGACAACTCCCTATAATAGGAGAGGAACTTTTGATCAGAGCAATGAGTTTTCCAAAAATACATGAGCTCAACTAAGGTAAAGGCCTAGCTATGTAGCACAAAGTGAATAATGGAGAATGCAAAATGGAGAAAGGAAATCATACCTACAATAAGGAGAATAGAACACCAAAGGAATACAACCTAGCTAGCTAGGGCTCACAAACAAAAACGTGAGTTTGGGCAAGTGAAGCAACTGGCATAGCTGTCGCTGAGCCAAGTGTTAAGTATATTCACTTGCACGGCTATCGTTGAGAAGTCCACAGAAGGCTTTGGATGGTGGTATTCAACTGAAAATGATTCTCGATTGTTGAAAAAGACAACCAAAGTACTAGGGTTTTGAGGTTAGTTGGTTACATTCAACCAGACAAATGTTAAGTGTGTTTGATTATGGACATTTAAAGAGAAGTGAAATAGAAAGGGTTTTGTGGGTTATCGTGCCATTAAGTATTTAGGACTTTATATCATGGTTTGTTCCTAATAACTGTGAGTTATGTTATGTTTTGAAAAACCTATAGTTAATGATTTTATTGTAAGAACTGTTATTTATTTGATTACATTTATCATGGTTCTATTTTAATTATGAGGTATGTTTTCCTTTTTTTTTTGGTTCACTTTGTTGGGTTATTATTGCCCGAGTAATTACATTTTTATATTTTTTAAAAATAAACAAACAATTAGCACCTTTGGTGACGAGTAGCTTGATGATTTGAGGCATGCTGCCAATTTTTGGAACTTTGGTTTACTTGAAGAGGAGAAATTGTGTGCAATAGTAGGTAATAATGAAAGGGTACTTGGTTCTCGTGCCGTTCATCAAAGAACAAAGAAAATAGATCATCGTGCGTAAGAGGAGAGGTTTTGAATGATTACCTGATGATTGAACCATATTTTTACATAATTTTTCATGATTTATTTGGGATTTAAATGCATTTTATGAAGCATTATTGCATGATTAAGCATTAATTTTGGTTAGGAACAATTGTTTTGAATTAATGGCAATTAGGGGAAAATGTTTACAATTTACTAATTATTTTTATACAATTGTCCCTTGAACTTTTGATGCTACGTTGTGCTTAATTTTTGCATTGTAGGTGCTCAAGGAGAAATTTTGAGACTTTGGAGGTCAAAAATTATTATTTTGTGGATTAGAGAAAATCACAAAATAAATCTCAAAATTTCATAGAAATTACAAGTGTATGGAGAAAAGGGACAGAAGAAATTATAGTAAAGGACCCAAAATATTCAGAAATTTTAGTCCTGCCTCAGAACATTTCAAATTAGTTTGCTTAAATCCCTCCTTAAGAACATTTTGGAATTGTCATGGAGGTCCCTAGTCATCTCATTGTGTGTGGGCTTCATGGAGCAGAAATTAAAGACCCAACTGCAGTGAGATACTGGTGTCACTACAAAAAAAAAGGTATTTTGTAGCGGTGCAATTGTAGCGGTTATATTAAACCGCTACAAATTATAGTATTTGTAGCGGTTTTCACCTAAACCGCTACAAATTTGTAGCGGCAAGGTTTTTTTGTAGCGGTTGGGTACACAAAACCGCTAGAAATTTGGCACGAAATTCCCGCCAAAACTTGTAGCGGTAACAATATTCCCGCCAGTTGGCGCGCCAACAGTGTAGCGGTTACAGCAACAGAACCGCTACAAAATACCAAAGGTCAGAAGTTTGTAGTGCTTATGCCCCTATAACCGCTACAGAATTTCAAGAGTCTCGACATTTGTAGTGGTCCTGGGCAATAACCGCTACAGAATTTCAAACGTTGTTATCTTTTGTAGCGGTTATTCTAGAACCGCTACAAATTTAATTATTTGTAGTAGTTACAGTAGCGGTTATTTGAATAACCGCTACTAAAATCTGGCCTATTTAAGCCACCACCTCCCTCATTAATCCTTTTGCTCATTTTGTTTCCTGAGGTTTCTCTGAGTGATTTCTTCAAGATTTGAGCGTTCAGACGTCTATATAGGAGTTTTTGCTCATTATTTCTCAGTATTTGCACTTGAGGTACGTATATAACACGTATTTTATTTATATTTGTATTTTTATTATATTTTTGCATAATAATGTGACTACTTTTTTTTTTAATTTTTACAGTTGAAATGGCTTCAGAACAGGATAAGGGGAAGGCCCTTGAGGTCCCCAGACCGATTTTACGGGGTGGCAGCAGCCGGGCAGGGGGCAGAGGGAGGGGGCAGCGCAGAGGCAGGGCTACCGTGGCATCTCAGCCCATCCCCCCACAGGAGTTGGCCCTACTACAGGCACCGCAGACGATCCCACAGGCGACGACCGCACCAGAGGTGCCTGAGGTTGGGGGGGCTAGATATTAGCGTTGAGGACTTCCTCAACGAGGAGGAGTTCGAGATCCCGATTGGCTTCAGGGAGATGGAGCAGTTCCTCGATGAGGAGGACGCTCGGGAGCAGAATAACCCACGAGGGTCGTCTTCGCGGTCCACTGGGTTTGAGGTGCAGGTCGAAGGTAAATTAATTTTTTAATTTAGTAAATTATTTATTTAAATTAGAAATGTTAACTTTGAATTACAATTTATCTAACGTGCGGTAAACTGTGCAGACGAGCAGGGGAACGTTTCGACGAGGAGGCTAGACGTGGCCGGTGTGAACAGCTTGGACCGGAGCCTGTGAGTTATAGTGCCGTGGAATGAGGGCACTGACCAGCCGTTCCACAATGGGGGTCATCTGGTCAACCACTTCCTTAATGACCTGGGCGCGAATTGGATGCGGTTCCCCCTTCACTTCAAGACGTGGAGGCATGTTCCGAGGGGGCCGAAGGACCAGGCTTGGGAGGAGGTGGTTCAGGTAATTAAAATTATTTAATTAATATTTTTTGTAATTAATTCTATTTAATTAATTTTTTTTAAATTATGTTTTTTGTAATTATTGATATTTAAATAATTTTTTTCAGCTGCGGTTTGCTGTCCGGGCCAACCGGAAGCGGTACGCCCTCATGAAGATGGGTGACGCCTGAAGGAACAGGAGGAACTGTCTCTTCCACAGGGTGGATAAGGACGGGACGATGCCTCTGGAGCAACTGATCGAGAGTGTCCCGGACGGCGTGCCGCCGAACGACTAGGCCAGTTTCGTCCAGTTCAGGAGGAGCCCTGAGGCGCAGGTAATGTATTTATTGGATTTTTTATATATAATTTTGTAATTGTTAAATATTAAATTATAATTTCAATTTAATTTGTATTTAATTTTAAATTATAATACTTTAATTTTTTTTCCAGGAGCTTTCTCAGAGGAACACCGAGATCCGGGCGCAGCAGACGATCCACCACACAGCAGGATCGAAGACCTTTGCTGTGACCTATAGCGAGCTGGTAACTTTTCAAAATATCACTTACTTTTAGCTGATTATTTCATAATACTAATTGAATTTTGTAATTGTTTCAGGAGATAAGGCACAGCAGGAGAACCGTCAGACGGACTATGGGGAGTTGTACGCCATCACACACAGACACCGTGACGGGACTGCGACCTCTCAGCAGGCAGAGGCAGCCATTGTAAGTAATTTTATTATTATATTTTTTATAAAACCAAGTTAATAATGAAAAATGCTAATTAGTAATTGTTTAATGAAATGGCAGGAGCGGATGCAGCAGTCACAGGCTGAGCTGCGACAGACCCAGCCTGAGGAGTCACAGGGGTCAGTGGACCCGACGGCTCCTTTGAAGGCGGGTCTGGCTCAGGTTGAGCACCCCGGACGCGTGCGGGGGATGGGGATAGGCGCCAGTCCTAGCTTGGTCTACGGCAGGAGCGCCGCCTCTGAGGTTGGCAGCTCTAGAGGGGTCAGACGTCAGAGGGTCGAGTCTATTGACCAGCTGCGGTCAGATTTGGAGCAGCAGATAGCGCAGCAGCAGTAGCAGATGGCGTAGCAGCAGCAGCAGATGCAGGTGCAGTATATGCAGCAGATGTAGCTGCACGCTGATTTGATGTACGCTCAGCAGACGCAGTGGCGTGAAATCGTGAACAACATGCTCGACCGGTCATGGAGTAGCCTGTTCCAGGACGAGCAGCATCCAGAGATTCCCCATGTCCCTCGCTACGTTGTCTCGAGTACTACTCCTCCTCCTCCTCCAGCTGATGAGGATGGTGCGGTTCACTCTGCGCAGCGGCCCGATCCAGCAACACCTGAGGGAACCCTACTTGAGGGAACACCAGATGATCAGCCCCCAACTACTTAGTTTAGGACATTTTTTTTGGTTGAAACATTTGTAAATATATATATGAGTTTTTATTTCAAAACTTTCTTATTGTGCTTAATATAATTATATTTATATTATTAGATCGCGTTGTTTAATTTATGAATTAATTGCAATAATATTATTTATATGTATAAATTAAAAAAAAATAAAGCATATATATTTGTAGCGGTTTTAACTTAAAACCGCTACAACTATATATATTTGTAGCGGTTATTAAATAAAAACCGCTACAACTATATATATATATATAGTTGTAGCGGTTTCTCTTGTGAAACCGCTACAACTATATATATGTTAGTAGCGGTTTTACAATAATAACCGCTACAACTGTATATATATATAGTTGTAGCGGTTTCTATTGTGAAACCGCTACAACTGTACCGCTACAACTATATATATGTTAGTAGCGGTTTTAAAATAATAACCGCTACAAATACTCATAATTTGAATTTTGAAATTTGCCGCCTTTATGCACATTTGTAGCGGTTATGTTATGTATAACCGCTACAAATTAAAAATTATTTTTAAATTTGCTGTCCAACGGCTTTAATATTAGTAGCTGTTTTATATATATAACCGCTACAAATACTCAACAAGTAAATTTTAAATTTCCCACCAATGTGTAACGGCTTGAATATTAGTAGCGGTTATATATATATAACAGCTACTAATATTTTATAACTGTAGCGGTTGGTGTAGCGGTTTAAGAACCGCTACAAAATTATGAACGTTGGAATTTCAGAATATAAGGTTCTTGGCATTCGTCATTATCTTCTCACTCATCTTCTTCTCTATACTTTCTTCTCTCTCACTTGTAGCTATGGATAAATCATGGATCAGGTTGCCATGCAATTCTCCTGAATATTTGTACGGATTAAACAGTTTCTTGGATTTCGCATTTACTCACGCCAGCTGTAACGGCAAGATTGTCTGTCCGTGTCGGAAATGCAAGTTCAAGAAGTGGCATGCACTAAATGTTGTGAAGGAACATTTGCTTGTGAAGCCTTTCCCTGAGGACTATACGTTCTGGGCAGTTCATGGTGAGAAGGCCGGGATTAGATATGACGATGCTCTTCCTCGAAGTTCTCAAGTAGGCGTTCAAGTAGATGAAGATGATCCTGTGAATGATGCTGTGCGTGATGCGTTTGGATTTCAAGGCGACAACTTCAACAAAGAAGTGCACGGCTCTGAGCCGGTTTTTATGGGGAATGAAGAAGCTCGGGATTTTTTCAGCTTGATGGATGAAGCAGATCGTCCTTTATATCAAGGTTGTCGTAAATATTCTAAATTATCTTTCTTGATCAAATTGTATCATATCAAGTGCTTGTGTGGGATCACAGATAAGGGAATGTCGATGTTGCTCGACTTATTACAAGATGCATTCCCCGACGCCGAGATTCCCACAACGTTCTATGAGGCCAAGAAGATTATCAACAGGTTGGGGTTGAATTATCAAAAGATTGATGCATGCCCAAATGATTGTATGCTGTATTGGTGAGACGATTCCAGCAGGGAGACGTGTAAGAGATGTCACACATTGAGGTACAAGACAATTCGGAAGGGGAAAAAGCAGAAGAAGAAACCTTCAAAGATTCTCAGGTACTTCCCTTTGAAACCTCGTCTACAAAGATTATTTATGTTGTCTAAAACTGCTGAGTACATGAGGTGGCATGCCGTTGATAAAAACGAAGATGGTAAATTAAGACATCCGCGGGATGCAGCTGCTTGGAAAATGTTTGACAACGACTTTCCAGATTTTGCAACTGACCCTAGAAATGTTCAACGTGCATTGGTGACCGACGATTTCAATCCTTTCGGGAATCTTAGCACAAGTTACAGTATTTGGCCGGTAGTCTTAATTTCCTACAACTTACCCCCTGGATGTGTATGAAACAAAGCTCTTTCATTATGTCTATGATCATTCCAGGCAAAAAGGCACCAGGCAATGACATCGATGTGTATCTCCAACCGCTTATTACGGAATTGCTTGACCTGTGGAATGTCGGCTTGGAGACGTACGACGCTTACAGCAAGACTTTGTTCAACATGCGTGCAGCCTTGATGTGGACGATTAGTGACTTTCCTGGCCTTGGCACATTATTTGGTTGGAATGTGCATACTGGGTCGGCGTGTCCAGCTTGCAATTTTGACTCTGACGCATTGCGCCTTCCCCACAGCCGAAAGTGGTGCTTTATGGGGCATCGGAGGTTTCTCGATGGAACGCATAAGTTTAGATTGCAACGGAAACGCTTCAATGGGAAACCAGAGAAAAGAGGACCACCTCAGACTTTGTCCGATACAGATATCTTACAGCAGCTTGAGCATGTTGACTTCGAGTTTGGAAAAAGCGACGATTTAGCACAAACTCGCCAAAAGACGCGCAAGACTTCGGCGCCTCAGCAGTGGAAGAAGATAAGTATTTTCTTCACGCTTCCATATTGGAGATCTAATTTACTTTGCCACAGTCTTGATGTAATGCACATTGAAAAGAATGTTTGCGACAATGTGCTGTATACGCTGCTTAACGAACCCGGCAAGACAAAAGATCACCTTTAAGCGAGGAAAGATTTACGCAACATGGGAGTTCGTGAAGACGCTTGGCCAGATGAGCATGACAGATTTACACCGGCAAAGTTTACCCTCACAAAACCGAACAAGGAAGTGTTCCTCACGACGTTGAAGAAATTAAAAGTTCCTGATGGGTATTCAAGCAACATTTCTCGATGTGTCGACTTGCAGGCTCGAAAGGTTGCTGGCCTGAAGAGTCATGACTCACATGTTCTTACGCAGTAGTTACTCCCTCTGGCTATAAAGAATACACTTCCTCCCGATGTTTCCATCGTTTTGGTGGAACTTTGTTCTTTCTTTCGGAAGTTGTGTTCTAAGGTTTTGATCGTTGAGGAGCTCGATCAGCTGCAGTCGAAAATCATTCTTATGCTTTGTCATTTGGAGATGATCTTTCCTCCGTCCTTTTTTACTGTGATGGTTCACCTCACAATCCACCTCGTTCATGAAACAAAGCTCGCTGGACCAGTACAATATCGTTGGATGTATCCGATTGAGAGGTACTCATTTTAAATATGTGCTTTAATTTATTGTCCATATTTAATGTTTGCTAGTCATCCTTTTCATCATTTTATATCAATTTTCTCTTCTGTACTTCGTAGGTTCCTTGGGAAATTAAAATCTTACGTGAGGAATAAGGCGTGGCCAGAAGGTTCTATAGCTGAAGGCTATATAGGGGATGAGGTGCTATATTTTTGCTCAAGGTACTTTGATGATCTTGAGACGGCTTTCAACCGCCCGCCTCGTGTTGACGATTGTCCTGAACCTGCGCCGACATCAGGAGAATTTATCCCTCTTGTTGGTAAACCAGTTGGAGCAACTTAGAACTTCAAACTAACGGCAACTGAGAAGTTCCAAGCACATAGACATGTCTTGATTAATTGCACTCAAGTTGAACCTTTCATACGGTAAGAATTGTACACTCACATGTTATTCGATCTATATCTTTCGTAACATTTCTCACTTTCATTTCACTAACGCCTTTCCATTATTAATTGCAGGGAATTCAGAAGTCATGTGAAGCGTCAACTCAGGATCCGTACACAGACATCCTCGGAAGTTGATAGGAGGGTCCACAGAGAATTCCCGAGTTGGTTTGCGCGCAGAATACTAAATGACCACAACCTACAATCACCAAATTTCAGAGCTCTCGCAATCGGCCCTCTTGATCATGCAAAATGGTTTACAGCATACAATGTCAATGGTTTTAAGTTTTGCACGGTTTCACGGGATCAAGGATTGCAAACACAGAATTCGGGTGTTTATGGCACATTTGGGACAAGGAGTTATGCAAGCAGCAGTGACGCCAACATGCAGTTCGGAGGCTTCCCTTACTATGGCAAGCTTCTTGATGTGGTCGAGCTTAATTATCAAGGCCGTTTCACCATGACGCTGTTCAAGTGTTTGTGGGCAAATACCACTACTTCTCGGGGACTAACAACTGACGACCTAGGGATCACATCAGTCAATTTCTCACGACCGATTCATACTGGTATTTCTCAAGATGATGAGCCGTATATTCTAGCTTCAGAGGCACATTAGGTTTATTATGTCAAGGACGAGAGGAATAGGGATTGGCACATGGTCGTTCATTTAAAGCCAAGAGACCTTTACGACATGGGTGAAGGCGATAACATCGCCTACGAGAGTGAGCAATTTCAGCCAGCTGATTTTGAAAACTACTTCCCTGAAGGCGATGACAATTTACCTCTATTGCGGTGAGTTTTTTTAAGTCCACGTCATTTGAATTAAATTTTTTAAATTTAATAATACATCAATAACAATAATTTTTCTACAAAATTTCTGTAGGGATGGCGACGATGAGTGATCAAATTCAAACTATGCTTTTGTCTTTACAAAAAATGCAAAAAATTTTTTAAAATAAAATGTAAAAAAAATTTTAAAAAAAATTAAAATAATATTTGTAGCGGTTATTAAACCGCTATAAATAAAAAAATTAACCGCTACTAAATGAATAACCGCTACAAATAGCACAATGAATATTAAACCGCTACAAAAATACAAATAACCGCTACATTAACCACTACATTAAACGCTACAAATAGTACGTGGATCCCTATAAATACCCTTACCACAACTCATTTCAAACACTCCCCAATTTCTTTTCACCTTACCTTTCTTTCATTTTCTCTCATTTACAACTTCTTTCGTATGAGTAGAGGAGCTGAATAATACGATCAAATATGGTAACAAGATTTTTAATTTTTTTTAGAATACTTCTTTCCTTTATATAAAATTTATTCTAACCATTTTTTTTTCTAGATATATCATAACTATATCTCATTTTCATCTATTTTTTATACACAATTACATTATATTAGATAACATAATAATTCCTTATTACCTACCTATCCTTAATAATATTATTAATATAAATTTTATACTAATCCAATTCAATTACATTTTTCCTTTTTATTTATTAATAAGTTAAACTATTGAATAATAAGCTAATTGAAATAGATAAAATAATAACAAAATAAACTATTTAATTTAATATTGAAAAAACAAAAACAAATAATTGTATATTTTTTAAAAAATTTTTAAATATTTGTAGCGGTTATTAAACCGCTATTAAATAACGGGTCTTTTTACAACTCAAATTAAACTTTTTGGCGCCAATTTTGAATTTCATGAAATTAGTAGCGGTTTTCAAAACCGCTACTAATTTCATGAAATTCAAAATTAGTAGCAGTTTGTTAACCGCTACAAAATAAAAAAATGTCTTTTTTTTTTCGCCAACAAATTTTCAATTTTTTGTATTTGTAGTGGTTTGTTAACCGCTACAAAATAAAAAAAATTCTTTTTTTAAGCTCTCAAAATTTCATTCTTTTATATTTGTAGCAGTTATATAACCGCTACAAATATCTCTGAAAAAAATTTCGTCCATGTGGGTGTTGTAGCGGTTAAGTTGAACCGCTACAAAATATGTAGCGGTTATTTTTGATTGAATAGCGGTTTTATATAACTGCTACAAAACTGCTTGCAACGTGCGATTTAGTAGCGGTTCTAGTAACCGCTACTAACCTTGTTTGTAGCGGTTAAAACCGCTACTAATACCCATTTTTAACCGCTACTAAATCACGTTTTTTTTGTAGTGTGTGGGCCACAGCTGAGACTGAAATAAGGATCCGAAACTTGGACCCGATTTGGTGAGGCTTTGGTGGACATGGGAAAATAGACATGGAAGATCTGAGAGGCAAGCGGAAGAGGAATAAAAACCAGAGTGACAGCGCCGCAGAGGGGGTTTTTCTAATCATCGGATCATCATCATCTTCTTCTTCCTGCCTCTTCCTGGTGTCGCTGGCGGCACTCCTGCATCTCCACCATCGCCGCCTGCGACTTCCCTTCACTCTCACTGTTACCTTCCCTCTCTCACTACCAATCACCATCGACTTACTCTATTCCAGTTATCATCACCGACAAGTTGGACCTTCCCTCTCTCAAGCAACCTATACCACCACCTTCACCGTGCCCCTCTTCTTTCTCGTCGGACAACTTACACCACCAGCTTTGATAGAGTGAGGCGGACGAAGGACAGAGAGAGCTTGAGGGGAGAGACAGAGAGACCATCGTCAGAGCTTGACTTAAGCAGAGACATAGCTTAGATTTGCAGCACCACCATCGTTCGTCACTCATTTCAACATCATTGCCATTCCTTCCTCTGCACTACACCACCATCATCTTAACAGCATCATCGTCATCATCATTTTCACCACTTTTCCATTATTTCCTCCACGCCGACAGCCCACCACAATCTCTTCCTTATCCCTTCTCATTCACCATTTGATTTAATAGCTCCTATTTCCTTTAGTCATTCTCCAAACCAACAGATCCCATTTATTCTTCTTTGCTGATTTGGTCCTTCAATTTCCTATGGGTTCTATGAGTTTTGAACAGATTGTGATTACTGTTGGAGAAATGAGTAGCTGATTTTGCTTGCTTCTTGGTGATGATGAATTATGCTTGAGCTTATTGGACTACAAAAGGGAGTTTTGCTATCATTCCATTAGTCTAGAATTATATATATTTATATTGCCTAGTTTTAGGAATTTTCATATATGTGATTCTGGAATTGGGATTAATGTTAATTGTCTCTTTTGGTTTGATAAATATAGTTGAGATTGAATTTTGCAATGTGAAGATTATATATGTTTGAATTTCTGTATGGTTGCAATGAGATTATGTTAATTAGCGTGTTATTGTCTAGTTAATGTGGTTGATTTGTATCATTGAGGGGCTGTTTAGCACTCAAATTCAAGAATACTCATGTTGCATTATTCCAATTTTAATTGCACATTAAATGGTTTTTAACAATATTTCAAGAGGTAGTAGTTAGCTATGTTTGTAGGAGCTACTATTAATTGGAATTATTGGACCCAAGTGTTTTTTTGAGGTTGCTCTTAAGACTTAATGAATTCTTAACTCCCATAATCTTTTTGAGCAAGGATTGCAACTTCTTCATTACCAAGAGCACCCATTATTCATATTTTCCACTTCATACCATTCCATTCATTCATTCTCCATTTTTATAAAAAGACTAAAAACAATAGTTAGCATTTAATTAAATTGCATATTTCTTTTAATTATTAAATTCAAAAACAAAAAAAATCATTTTCCCCTTGTTTTAATTGCATTTGCATGATAATTAGTTTACTTAGGTAATTCAATAAAGGCTCCTCAAGTGAGACGACCCGAGTGTTGTATTGTACTGCAATTCTTGGATTAAAAATATTTTGTATTTAACCCTAAGGCGTAAAGACACGGTTAAATCAATGCGTTATTATATAGCACTACTACAAAAAGGCTGAAAAGTGGTGCACCTTTTGTTGCCCTTCTTTAAAGAATTGCCGTACAACTTCCTTTTTTATATATTTTAATTTTTGGTACTAGCTGTGGTGCCAAGGCCTCCAGGTGCCACAGCTGGTGGGGCCAAGTGTGGCCCCTGCCAAGGCAGGCGCCACACTTGGCTAGTCCGGCCCAGCTATGGAGCCTGGATTGCCCAGGCGCCACAGCTGGTTTTCCCTACTGTGGCGCCTGCAGTTTTTCAGGCGCCACACTTGACCTTCAGAAAAAAAAAATTTTTTTACCTTCAATGTGGATTACATTATCCGCTCCCCACCAATCACAACTCCCCCCGCCCCCACCCTTATCTTTTTTTCCTTCCCGCGTAGTGACCCCGCTCCCTCTCTTTTATTTTAACTCCATCCCACTTTAATTATTCCCTTCCTCTCTCACTTTCTCTTTCTCATCTTCTTGCTGGACGACCATCGCCCCCCAACCCTCTATTTCCTGTCATCTTCTCACTTAAAAACACACCCACATGTGCACACGTCTTCATCATCTAATCTGCTTCTTTGTTTTGTTCCAACTATCATCCCCACTCCTGTCTCAATTGTTCCCTTTTATTTGTACTATCTTCCACTTTTGGTCCCCACTCTAGTTGGTCCCAACTGCTTAAATTTTCTCCTCCTCCTCGCTGAAGATTGTGTCACCAACGGACAAGGTAGTCCCCCATTCCACTGCACTGATCAATTAAACTATAAGTTCAATGTTCTTTTTATTTTTTTCTTTTTTTAATTGGCATATAATTTCTGTAATTTTTTATTTCAAATCAATATCTATGTTCTAACCGTAATATATAACGAATTTAAAAGTAAAGTTACATTATAATGGAAAAAAAGTAAAGTATTCAGCAGATAGCATGGTATCCCATATTAGAATTCTAGCTAGCACGCAATACACACGAATAGAAGTTTTTCAACTTTCAAAGGCATATATACTGTAAAGTTTGACATAGCTGCGGTGTTTTTTTGGGCCAACGTAGCTGCTGTTTAGTTTCACAACGTTGTACATATTCCTTTTGGTTAATATAATAACTTTCACTCAAAAAAGAAAGGTAAAGTTATCTCATTAAGATATCTATATATCCTATTTCCAATATATTCCTACAAACTCTTAAAGGAATATAATTTAATTTTATAAAAAAGAAGGATAATAATAAAAATATTATTTAGATTTAGTAATAACCCTAGAAAGCCCAATATTTGTGTGATGATCCTTTAAGCTTGTGCACTTGTGTGAATGTGATGATCCTTATTAGTGTTGATATTTCAATCGGTATGATACTTTTTTATTCTCTCATATTTTTTTCCATAAATTCCTTTAGTGTAATTTCTTATATATTTTTATTTTTATAATTAATTTTGATTATAATTTTTGTATTTCCAAAAAAATTAATCATTTTTTTATTTTTAATAGAGAAAATATTTTTATACTTCAATTATTTCTGATTTTTTTAGTTTTTCTTTTTATTTTATCTCCCATTCATTAAACAGCATTAAATTAAATATTTTAATAATATTTTTAGAAAATATCTATATCTATATATTATTCTTTAATACTCATAGTAACATAGTTAAATTCCATTTTGTTTTTAAGTAATTAACTCCATTAATTTCATTAAATAACACCATTTTATTTTTATATTCCATTATAATTGAATTTTGTTTTATCTCTATATAAATCTTGCCAAAACACATTATAAATATTAGGAAATTTAGTTTGGATCCACTAATCAATAAATATAATTTATTGATGAATATTTTATAATTTATATTTTTTATCTCCGTGTTAGTCAATAAAAATAATTTATTGATGATTATTTTATATTTTTTTGCAAGAAAATATTAAATACTAGTGGATTTAGTTTGATAATAAATACCAGGGGATTTAGTTTGGATCCATTAATAAAAAAATATAATTTAGTAATGATTATTTTCTAAATTTTTTTATATTCCTAATTTAGTTCTATTTTATTTGAATTGTGTTTTTGCTTTGTGATTCATTATAGGCATTTGAACTACTATTTTTTCAGGTTTTTCTGCTTATTTTTTTATCACATGCACATGTATGTATATATATATATATATATGTTGATTATATATTACACTCTCTGACCCAAATTTTTACTCAGTGAACTAATAAGCCTCACCCATCAAGATGGGTTTGGCCAAACCTAATCAATCCTGAACTTTTGATTAAAATTAAACCAACACTAACAAATAATTAAAAAAAATTAAACCAATAGTAGTTGGGTTTAATGTATGTATGTACATAGGTATGTATGCATGCATCATATTTATGACTACCCAAGAATAATTGGCAATGTAGCTAGTCAAAATTTTTTTTTTTTTTATATTCTCAACATTGAGCTGAAAATAATTTAATTAATGTTGGGATTATATATGCTTTCCTTTTTTTTTTCTTTCTTTCTTTTTTCTGAATCATATTTTTTGATTTAAGCTAATCATATTTTATTTTGTTATATATTGATGTTTTGTACACACTATTATTATTTAAAAAAATAACTTACAACCACTAATATTTTATTGACTTTTTTTATGGTTAATTTGTGTTTGTAGTTTCAGCACATCAGTCTATTGAAGCTTCTATTTACAGTATGTTTTTTAAATTTTGAGCTTACAAATGTGATTTTAGTTGAATTTAATAATAGTTAGTTATAATTTGTAGGTGTTCTAATGATTGTTATGGATTAGTTGCAAAAGTAAAATAATTATTTATATATTCTTAACACTTGTATTTTATTTGTTGACTTATAATGTTTTCTAATTTACCTATGATATGTTGTGGCAAATATGGTTTCTTTTGTTATGAGTTGTGAAAAATTATTAGAATGCCTAGGAATAATGAATGGATTATTTGTCAATAAAAGTGTTTGGATTATCTTTTTTTAATATCTTTTACGACTTACGAGGTAAGTGTGTGAGAGGAATTTTATCTCGGGTTACGCAAACCATGGTTTGGGATGTTTCCAGCTTCAATTTTGAAGATTTCATGTTGGGAATTAATTTTAAAATTGGTAAGAGAATATAAAAGTAATTAGTAAATGCAATAGTCATACAACTAACCTCGTACTTTTTTTAAAATAGATTGAAGGCATAGATGGATCGTAAATGGATGTCATCTAATCGGTGTTCAAGGGAATATATAGATGGGGTGAAAGATTTTATTACATTTGCAATTGAGCACACAAAAGATCCTAATAAAATCCTGTATCCTTGCTTATCTTGTTGTTTTGGAAAGCGGATTAGTCCACTTGATTTACTAGATCATTTAGTGTGTTATGGTATTGATCAAACATATATATAATGGACAAGGCATGGTGAGACGAATGATGCATGTAGTGATCGGGTGCATGCCACGAGTAGTGGTTCGGATGAATTTGATCAAAGCATGTTTGATGAAGATGATGGTCTTGAAGAAATGTTAAATATGGTTGAAGAGGTGCATCATAACTGCCCTAAATAACGAATTTGAGAAGTTGAAAGGTGATGCAGAGAAACCATTATATGCCGGTAGTACTAAATACACAAGATTGCTACCAGTGTTGAAGTTGTACAACTTTAAAGCTCGTACGGATTCAGTGATTCGGGTTTCACCGCACTGCTTGAACTATTGCAAGATATGCCTCCAGAAGAAAATATACTTCCTACCAAGACATACGAGGCAAAGCGAATTCTTTGCTATAGAACCAGCATGGGATATGAGAAGATACATGCATGTTCTAACGATTGTGTCTTATTTTGAAATCTATATGCAATGTTGGAGAAGTGCCCTAAATGCAACGCATCTCGATATAGGAAGAAGAAAGGAAAGAGTCCTTTGAAGGTCTATGGTATTTTCCCATTATTCTGAGATTCAAGCCACTGTATAGTAATACAGAGATTGCTAAGTAGTTGACATGGCATGCAGATGAAATGATTAAAGACACGAAGCTTAGGCACCCTGCAGATGCTCCTCAATGGAAAAAAATTGATCATGAGTACCCTGACTTTACGGATGAAGCAAGGAACCTTCACCTTGCACTGTCAACTGATGGAATTAATCCGCATGGTGTTCAGAGTAGTACACATAGCACGTCGCCAGTAATATTGATGATTTATAACCTTCCTCCATACTTGATCATGAAACGCAAGTTTATGATATTGTCCATGTTAATTTATGGGCCAAGGAAACCTGGGAATGATATAGATGTATACTTGGCTCCTTTAATTGATGACTTGAAGCTACTTTGAGAGGATGGCGTCAGTGTGTATGATAGGTACATGAAAGAAAGTTTCACTTTGAAAGCCATGTTGTTTGGCACAATTAATGATTTCCATAGTTATGGTAATTTGTTGGGATACAGCTTCAAAGGATATGGTGCATGCCCTATATGTGAAGATGACACTCATTTAGTGTGACTTCATCATTGTAAGAAAAATGTTTACATGGGGCATCGAAGATTCTTAACATCACAACATCGTTGAAGGAAGTGGAAAAAGCCTTTCAATGGTGACTCAGAAGAAGGTAGCCCACCGAAGATGTTGACCGGTGCTCAGGTGTATTCTAAGGTAAAAAACTTGGATAAAAATTTTGGCAAGCCTTTTGCAAAACAAATCGAGACAAGTGGTTGGAAGAAAAACTCTATTTTCTTTGAACTTCCATATTGGAATTCTTTATATGTGAGACATTTTCTTGATGTGATGCACATAGAAAAACAAATCTATGATAGTCTAATTGGCACGTTTCTCAATATCTAAGGAAAAAGCAAGGATAGTGTCAATTCGAGGTTAGATTTGGTGAACTTGGGAATTAGAGAAGAGTTGGCACCAATTGAGCAAGGGCATCGTACCTACCTACCGCCAGCTGCATACACTATGTCGAGGAAAGAGAAGAAATTATTTTGTGAGTTTTTGCAAGGAATTAAAGTTCCAGAGGGCTACTCATCAAATATAAAGAACCTTGTATCAGTGAAAGAGTTGAAGTTAAAGAACCTCAAGTCTCATGATTGTCATGTGCTCATGCAGAATTTCCTATCGGTTGGTATACGATCCATTTTATCCAAAAATTTAAGAAACACCATCACTAAACTTTGCCTATTTTTCAAGTTGATCTGCAGTAAAGTGGTAGATTCAACTAAGTTATAAGATTGCAAAGGCTAATTGTGTGTACTTTGTGTGAACTTGAAATGTATTTTCCACCTTCTTTTTTTGACATTATGGTACATCTAACCATACACTTGATCAAAGAGATTCAATTGTGCGGTCTAATATACTTGAGATGGATGAACCCGAATGAGCGATTCATGAAAATATTAAAAGGGTATGTGAAAAATAGATATCACCCAGAGGGTTGTATCGCTGAAAGGTACATGGTTGAAGAAGCAAGTGACTTCTGTGCTAATTTTCTGTCAAATGTTGTGTAATATCCCAAATTCTGAGACTTGAGGCTAGAGATTAAGCCTGAAATAAGTGGATTGCTAAGCCCCAGTTTAGCAAGATCCTAAATTGTGATTAAAGGTTAATGACTCCAAAAGTGGATGTCAATAGTGATGAATGAACCCTTTTGGAGATCATGGTGTGATTTGGCACCCGATGTGATTCGTATGTGCTGTGAGCAGCGCCGGAAACCCTGTATTTAAGCTCAATTATGGATTAACATCTAAATTGACTTAAAATAGAGGGAAGGCGCATATTGTGGCTAAATGAAACGATATGAAGTGTTTGGTGCTGATTCAATGAGAATTACCGAAATCAGGGGCTAAACGGTAAAGTTACCGGCCAATTGATCGGTTGCCGAAGAGAAAACTCATTGGTAACTTCAAGATCAATGGTTGAGATTGATTTGTGTAGAGATCAAAGGGTGGAATCATGTGTGCAAGGGCCTATGTGAACTCATGAAGATGGAACAAGAGAGTGACACTTGGCACAATTTGAACCCTTGGATTTGGGTCAAATATTCAAAGTTTTTTCTCTCTTTTCTCTCCCTTACTTGGACGGTTTTTGGCCCTAAAAATCTGTTCTCTTCTTCATCATCTTCATTTATTCATCATCTCATCTCTCTCTTGTTTCTCCATGGCGCATGCTTAAGGGGAGGAAAGAAGAAAATTGAAGGTGAGATTTGCCTTGTTTCTAGTCCTCTATTGCTAAAACACCCTTCTATAATATTGTTCATAGTGATGAGAGCTTCATCTCTATGGTTTTAGATTCTTGATTGGTGGTGTTTGATAGCTTGAGGAAAATTGGAAGTATGAAGAATCAAAGAATTGGTTTGGGAAAGAGGAAGAGGTGAGCATTTGAAGCATTTTGATCCAAGTTTTGTGAATTATGGTTGAGTATTGTGAATTTCGAATTTTGCCCTGATTTTCTTGTGATTTTGGATTGGATGAATTGGGTTGTGTTTTATGTTGAAAATGGTGCCATGTTGTGGTATTTAATCATTGGAATTGGTTTGAATTGGATTGGACACAATGGTTGCAAAACTGGAAATTCTGTCCAGTGAGAATTCTGTCTGGGCAGTCTGTTTGTGTTGCCGTTTTGAATGGGCAAATGATGTTATAAAATTCTGAAACTTTCCAGTCTTGAAGTTCACATCTTAAGCTTCAAAATGGACATATAACTTGTGCCATTTCGTTTTGGGAACTGGGAGTTATAGCTGTCCAAAGTTTGAGGTCGAAAATGGATTCTGTTTTGGGACAGTCTTGAATGTTTGGGAATTCTGTATTTGTGTGGTGATTTCCAGTAATGGCCAGTATTTTTCCTGTGTAGAGGACTTGAATAGCTTTCATTTGGCTTTGGGATCACCTCATTTCGATTTTTGTGGAATTAGTTATGATTTTTGGAAGTTCAGCCAGAAACTGGATTTTATTGGGCCGCGGCCCAAGGATGTTGGGCCGCAGCCCAAATGTTTCTGTGCGTCTCTGGACAGCCTTGGGCCGCAGCCCAAGGATTGTGGGCCACGGCCCACCCCCAAAAATAAGCATTTTGGACTTTTAAAAGGTGATCTTTGGTCAAGTGTTTCCCAAGCCTTTAGACATATGTTTAGGCTTTGATTAGCCACCTAAAGGTGTTAAATGATAACCAACATTAAGTGTTTGTATGTTGAGGAATTGGAAAAGGGATTAACCCTATGTCCTTGCTTTGGTTATAGGGTTGATATTCGCTCTGGACGTGGTTTGGTATTCGTTCTGATCGCAAGTAAGCGGAGCTGGAGCATACGTGGAAAGAGTGTAGGGAACTTACCTCCTTGCCTGTATATGATATTGTGTTAATGTGTTGATGCATGTTATTGCTTTGCTTGATTATGTGGAACATATATGATGTTTGAAGCTCTGTTTCTATTTATGCTATGGCCATGAGTGTGTTGTTGAAACATTGAGCATGCAGTTGTGTCATGGTATGGGCATATGATATGTATTGCAAGCATGTCATGCATTATACACTTATCATACATGCATTTTTGTATTTGTTTCCTACTGAGATTCTCTCGAATCTCACCCCCTACTAACCTTTCAGACAGGGTAGTGGATCAAGGATGGAGTAAGTGATCAAGGGCGACAAGGACTTCCTTCGGGTTGAAGATTCGGTAGTTGGTTATCATAGTTGGGAGTATATAGATTTGGATGTGTATATAAGTATGTGGATGAGGATTTGCTATGTATTTGAGAAGACTTTGTGTAATCCCCATATGAGGGCTTGTAGGGGCGAATATGCCCTATAAGGCTTTGAGTTAATGTATGGAACCCGGGATTGCCGGGATTATTGTTGTGTACTCTGATTTGTTATGAATGTGATATTCCGCGTAGTAATTGTATTCGAAAAGTGATTATGAGACCAAGTTTATGAATGATTTCGAAAGGCATTTATGAAAACCCCGTCTGGTAGATAGGTTTGTAAAATGTTATTTGTTTCTTATTGGTCTCTATTTCACTTTAATCGCGTATTTCGGATATAATTACGGCAGGGGGTTACATGTTGACCCTGTAGGGATCCCTAAGTCCCATCATGATAGGCGAAGATCAGGGAAAGGAAAAATTGGGAGGGATGTAATAATGATATCAGCGACTGAACGGGAGCAAGCCCACTTGTATGTGCTACATAACACTAATGAGGTTGAACTGTATGTAGAAGAACACAAGGATGCTCTTCGATTGGTACATAGTGATAGGAATGAAAATTTGTTAACAAAAGAACACAATAAACAATATTTTAGGCTGGTTGAAAAATCGCATTAATGATGAGATTGAGCGGAATCCTGATTCAGCTTTAGAAAAATTAAAGTGGCTGTCGAAGGGACCGAGCTTAAATGTATTATCTTACAATGGTTATGCAATCAACGGTTACATATTCTATACACAAGACCATGATTCACAGAGCACAATGTAGAATATTGGGGTAATACTTGTTGCTGATTCTTGGCATTGATCCAGTGCTAAAGACATACACGCTATCTATGCCTCAATGTCGTACTTTGGTGTCATTGAATGCATATGGGAGTTAGATTACTCTATGTTTATGGTCCCTGTCTTCAAATGTAAGTGGGTTAACAACAACAATGGATTGTGGATAGATGACTTAGGCTTTGTTCAAGTGGACCTTTATAAGGTTTGGTATGAAGATGATCCTTTTATTTTAGCAGTATAAGATGAACAAACATTTTTTATTCTGGTTCCTGCTAAAAAGAATTGGTTTATTGTACTCCCATCCAACAAGAATCGTCAAGAACAAGTTGATTTTGAAAGTAATAAAAATTTGAACATCAATGATGATGATCCTTTGTTTGAGAATTTATGGTCAGTAGAGATTGGTATAGATGCAGATGCAGATGGAGATAAAGATGGAGATGGAGATGGACCCGTATACGTGAGACATGATCATGAAGAGGGAACTTGGGTCACGAGAAACACATTTCTCAATCCAACACGACTTCTGAAGAATAAAATTTTAAATCAAACTAGAAAAAGGAAAAGATAATGAGTGCCTTGACTTGTTTTACTTGTATGTACATTTTTATAAATTTCAAAATAATTTGCTTTCGTTGACATGGTTGACTTTGTACACTGATGTTTTGTTTTGGTTTATTTCACTTCCAAGAGTATGGACTCACCACACGATGAAACTGATGATGTTCCTAAGAACATTGGTAGACAAAGATTTGAGGTGAACGTAAGACATAGCAAGATAGTTATGGCGAGATTGATCAAATTGAGAAGTAAGGGAATCAAGTTACAATTGGAGTGGAATGAAAAGGGAAACCCGTTCGGCGAGAACGGTACCTCATTAAATAACTTGATTGGGACTACATTTCAAGGCAAAGTCCCTATTACAGTTCAAAACTGGAAAATGGCAAGAAAAATTATGAGAATGACATCTGGGTTGAATTACAGGTAACACATTAATTATATTATATTCAGTTTTCTTTGTTTCACTTAAATTCAATCTTACATATTATATATGTTTTTATTAATGTTACAGAGCACTTTTATTATTGATGATGATCAGAATAACTTCATGCTAAGAAAAGCCAGCAAACTTATGAGAAAGTTTTGTTCTGTTCTTGTCGAATACTACTTGAGGGATGATGATGACAATATCATTGATACACTGCCTTATCCATTGTATGAAGGAATCATCACTCAAGAAATGTAGGATGAGTTTATCAGAACACATACAACTCAGGAATTTCTGGTAATATAATATGTTTGACTTTCCCTGTTATTTATAATGTACGTATTTGTAATTAACATTTATATATTAATATAAATCATTTTGACCTAAACAGGAGTTGAGTGAGAAAAATAGAGCTAACGCTACAAACATGGCATACTGGTACACACAAGGACCTATTTCATATGCACAATTAGAAAGAAAACTGGTACGAATTAATGATTATTTCATTTGTAGATAAATTGTATGAAAATCATTTAACTTCAACTAAATTTGCTATGCAAGTAGAAGAATCAAGTTCAGATATTACACAGGTTTCACGACATGATCTGTGGGTAGCCAGTGTCACAAATAAGAAAGGTGAAATTTGTAGTGAGGAGGCAAGAAGAGTAGCTGAATATTGTGTAAGTATTGGATTATGTGTACAATAAATAATTAGCTTTACTTATGTTAACTTGATTTATATAATAACTAATATTGTTGTAATTCTTTTTGTAATAGTGACAAATGACACAAGAGGATCCTACGTTGGCGAGCTATATTGGTTGGGACGATTTGTTGAGCAGAGCGCTAGGAGTAGCAGAGTATGATGGTGGTGTTCGGGGTACTGGTTTTGCTGTCACCCCATCAACATACTTCGGACATTAGAAGTGCTCCAATAGAAGTGACGTTTCCCAGCTGCGTGACGAGATGACTAGTTTCAAGCATCAAATGCAAGAACTTCAAGAACAAATGCACTATAAGAAACAACGAGAAGAACAATTCTTAGAACAAATGCGTTTGATGCAAGAACATAATGCGCTGTTAACAACACAAATACAACAGTTAGTGTAGTGTAGGCGAACACAAAATGTTCCCTTCTGTGATAGCCTAAATGTCAGAGATAGTTGCACTTCCATGCCTAAAGTCCCTTTTCCTTTAGTAATTAATTAGTATCGATTGCGCTATAATTGAAGAAGAAGACCAAACTCATATCACGATCAATTAGTATCAATTGCACCACAATTGATCGATGCAGGAGGACGAGAAATACGTCTTAAAAGGCATATCTACAATGTTGGTGGTCTAGTTGATTATGTTACTGCCGAGGTCGTGCACGACATATGTACTCGTGATTGGGTTAATGCTTTAGCTATCAACATCTGGATAAGGTACTTGACCATTATCATTTATCACTATTATTAATATTTCTCGTTCCTTTTCTTTTGTTTTTCATGACACTATTTATTTTATACCAGGCATTTATACAATGAGATCTTAATGGATACAAACATGGTCCAATTCATATTTGTCAACCCTTATTTTGTTGGCTATTATGGGGGTAAAATAGATATAAATGCACAGTATAATGATATAAAAGATTACTTTAGAAAGAGAGAGACACCAACTACGCTACTTTTAGTGCCATACAATATGAGGTAAGTTATTAGTGGTACAATTTTTGTTTTTATTGTTTAACTTTTATCATACCATTATTGTTGAAACAAATTTTTTAAAATATTTTAGGTGCCATTGGATATTGATAGTTATCAATCCAGCAAAACCTTCAGGCCCTCGCATTTACTATATGGATCCTTTAAGAGATGGTCTTCCACAAAACCGTTCTGATATGTTACTATTGTTCAATAGGTAAGCGTACGTGCGTATGTGTAAATATTTGCATATGTGATTGAATAACCAAAAGTAGTTAGTTTCTATTTGTTTTGTTAGCACTTTGACTGCGTATCAGGCCTCTATTTCCTTAAGCTATTCTAAAGCTGCTGACCCTCACCTTAGCTATCCTTGGAAGAAGATACTGATACTGATATATGAATTAACTAAAATTTTGTTAGTAAACAATTTTTATTCATAAATAGAGTTAAATATAGTATTGTATTATATTTTTGTAGTGCCCTTTCCAACCCAATGACAATGATTGTGGGTATCACATAATGAAATTTATGAAAGATGTAATTACACATGATCAGTCATTTATTCCTCAAAAAGTAAGTCATTTAGTTGCACTTCATATTGTGTTTTAATTAAATTTAATTAATTCCTGATAATTACATTTTGCTTATTTTAATTCATTTTAATTTGTGGCTGATTGTATATATGTGTAGTTGAAGATCAATGTTGTGACACTTTGACTGACCATCAGCTTAATGAAGTGATCGAGGAATGGTGTGAATATGTGTTTAGGAAAATCTCTGGGTAGCTATACTATTTAATTGATCACTAGCTGCTGGCCTTTGTTGTGTTGTTTCTTGGCAATTGTTGTGTCATGCATGTATGTATTCAAGTTGAATTTATTGTATAATTCATTGACGTATAATATATTGTATAATTATTTTATGTACACTTTAACTAATTAATCATATGTTTGTATCATTTTAAAGTTATTTATCATTGTTGTTTGCTTTTCTTTATTCTGTTGTACTATGGATATAGATATAAAATGTTTATTAGTTCATACAGTGTGCAATACTGCAATTATGTGAGATATGAGAAAAGTACCCAAAAAAAAGTTTCTGTGGTGCTTCTTTAAACAAGGGCCATAGTAAGTACCAAAAAAAAAAGAAAAGAAAGCGAGGAAAAAAAAAGAAATGAAGAAAAAGGGACCCTCCTGTGGCGCTTGATGAGGGAAGAGCAATATGAGACCCCCTCCTGTGGCACTTGCCTCGTCAAGCGCAACAGGAGGGCATTCTTTAAAAAAAAAATTAAAATGCTGTGGCCCTTCCAAGCACCACAGTTTCTTTTAGTGGCATCCAGATATGTAGCACTTCTCTAGCACCACAGCTACTCAATTATAAGCGCCACAGCTTTGGTTTTTTGTAGTAGTGTAGAAACCGTTATTTTTATCATTCATACTTTACGGTTATTATTATAATCGTTATGTTTTTGTTTTCACTACTACAAAAAATGATTTTAACATCCGTTTTTTAGCCCTTTTAACTTATGAAAACAGGGGGACGCCTATGTAAGTGACGTAATAAAATATGGCAATAACATCCGTAAATAAAGGAACGTCTAAAGTCTCTACACAAATACTTTAGACGCCCCTTTTTAAGAAAAGGATGTCTAAAGTATAGTCTTCAGACATCCCTTTTCTGAAAAGGGAAGTCTAAAGTTTGTACAGAAAAGGGACGTCTACAGTGTTGTGTAGAGACTTTAGACATCCCTTTCTTAAAAGAGGGATATCTAAAGTGTTGTGTAGATACTTTAGACGTCCATTTTTTAAGAAAAGGACGTCTAAAGTGGTAGTGCAAACACTTTAGGCATCTCCTTTTCTTTACAGACGTTAAAAGGTTTTATTTTTTAAAAAAAATGATTATTTATATTCTTAACTACCCGCCAAATTAACACTATAAAAACAGGATCAAAGAATGATTCATAAACCACAATATCCCTTATAAAATGGTAAGGAAACATCCAGCACTAGCTAATTAAATTGTTAACTCCTACAACCTAATGTACAATAACAACTCATACAACCTAATATTATGTACAATAACAACCACAAAGTGTCAAAAATTTATCTATTACACAACTACTAATATAAATAGAAACTTTACTTATCTATATGTTGAAGAAGATATCCAACCAAAAGGTCTCTAATCAAATTAATGTCTTCAATAGGTAGGCATCTTCATCATCAAAAATCTACAAATTAGAAAATAAGCTTAGATAAAATGAATTAAGTGAATGAATTAATTAGCAATTCAATTACAACACCAAAAATATTATCATTTGAGAATGATGAAGCGATTACCTGTTCAAAATCGCTTGTAATTCTACTCCAAATGATGTTATACATAAAAGGATAACATAATATCTACATTTAGTGTTGCCAGGCTGTCGAGGGCACTATACATCAAAACCAAATGGTTGTTAAAATCAGTAAAGGCATAACTAAAATGACCATCAATGAAAGAACTTGAATTGAAACTACTTTTCTAATTACTTTTGGATAAAACCACTTTGGGTCTCTAAGAACTTTACCCTTGCGTGACCCGCCAAGGATACTATATGTCTAGGTCATACTATCATTAAAATGAAAATCAACAGAAATTAGAACTATTCATTTAAGTCAAGAATCAATAAAATACAAACAAAATAACTTATGTGTTGACCATGGATTTTGTTTCTTTATTTGTCTTTTTATGCAAGGAATCAAACCAATAGATTGTGTTGAGGCGAGGATAGAGAGCACCAAACTCTAATGGAAACTATAACAACATATATAAATTAAAATGAAGTTGGATGATAAGGCAATTATTTATCAAACATCTTAAATAGACAAAATTAAAGTAAGTACCGTTCAACAATTGGTGCTAAATGACAACGAAATTTGGTCTGTTCCATTGTGTAGCCCTCATAGCTCGTCCTTACTTCCAAAGTATTAGTATCCCTTGTCGTATTTGCAGGACATAAGAATCCATTAAATCATGCATTTCCATGTCGATGCTTATACGGTGGAAGAAATTTTAATAGAATTAAAATAATGAATAAATTATTGAATGTGTGAAATGAAAGAACCACTAAATTAATTGAAGGAAAAAATGAAAAAAAAAACTTACCAGATTGCATATTTAACCCATCCTACATCTATATCCTCCAACTTAATGAATTCCTTGAGATCTTTCCTATTAATCGTAAAGGGATACTACAAAGTTAACCAACTTGGAAGGAGGGAGAAGGCTGACAATGTTAGTGTGACAAAGGAAACTAGACCCACGGTGAGGATGGAAGGAGGATGACGATGAAAATGGAAGGAGGCTAATGATGTTGGTATGCCGAAGGTGGAAGGAGGTGGGTGGTGTTGGTGTGCAGAAGGTCGAGGATGGACAGTGGAGGAAAGAAAGAAGATGGTGGAGGTGTATGTTGACAATGGAAGGAGGGGTGAGTGAATAGAGAAGAAGAAGGAAGTGACGGTGATGATGAGTGGGTGAGTGAATAAAGACGAAAGAGAAGGAAGGCATGTTAGACGTATGTGTAACATACACAGGGCCTTTATGGGTCCCAAAAACAAATTTGAGACGCTTAAAGATATGTTTAGGCCTCCCAAAACTAATTTGGGACGCCTAAACTCTACTTTATGAGTCCCAAATACTTTTAGGACACATAAACCAAGACCTTTAGGCATCCCAAAAATATTTGGGAGGCCTAAGTCTCTACTTGAGGCGTCCTAAATACTTTTAGGATGTCTAAAGGTGCTAGGAAAGAACTTTAGGCAACCCAAATATTTTTGTGACGCCTAAACCCATGACCAAATATTTGGGTTTGGCGCCAGGAAGGAACTTTAAGTGTCCCAAATTTGACTTGGGACGCCTAAACTGAACTTTAAGTGTCCCAATTCAAATTTGGGATGCCTAACATTTCCCACTGCGTTCTCATATTTACAAAAATATCATAACCTTTGCTTTTTACTTCTCTTTTTTTAAAAAGAAACGTCCTTTGGTCTAGTAGTATCTTTATTCTATTGTAGTATTTCCCTGATAGATAAGTTGGAAGACAAATCATTTGAAAGTGTTACATGACGGTTGTTTCGTAAGAATCGTCATGATTGTGAATCATAATCTATGGTTACTAATTACAATAATTATGTTTTTGTTTTTGCAATTTTCCTTAGTTCTCAAAAATATTAATTTTGACCCCAATTGACATTTTCCAATATCTCCAATTTTCTTCTTAAACACTTATAATGCAAGATTAAGTACAAGGTAGCATCAAGAAATCATTTATATGATTAATTAACAAATTATGACCATTTTGCCCTTAATTACACTTAATTCAATATAAATGTCCCAAACTCAAATTAGTGCTTAATCATGCAATAATGTCCTAGGAAATGCATTAAAAATCCTAATTTAATAATAAAAAAGCCTATAAAAAAATATGGTTCAATCAATATTCTTGCGTGAACTCCATCTCGACATACATAATGCTTATTCGCTACAACTATTAAGTATTTAGTATTATATATGCGTGTTTCCATTGTAGTATTTAGTTATCTTGCTAAGGTAAATTCAATCCCCTAGCTAACACTATTGATTAAATAAACCTTTATTTCTTTGATTGTTCACGTTTTATATATAAATTTTTGTTCTCATTTAATTATTATATTGAAACTCTCTCCTAAGTTTCCTTTAAAAATCTTTGGCAGAGTGAGCCCCTTCAAAATATGGCAGAGCATCAAAGCAATTTTCCAACTTCATCACTCGAGTGGTCACTCGAGTGATCTTAGGACATCATGTTACCCCTACCTTAATAGCCGATAATATGGTTCAAAAACATGTCATAAAGCAAGCGAGAAACCAAAGAAAAATCTAAAACTCATTTGCAATCCTAACTTCAAAACAGGACTTGGGCTTGTGGTAAAGAGGGTTTTTCAAAACTGTTCACAATTTGTTTAATCAAGTCTCATGCCCACATTTGAAAACTATTTAGCCTACTCAGTACCGTTCCATTCATTCTTATCAGAGTACTCAATGAAATTTCATACGACTCTTGGGATTCAACCTTTAACTATAAGAACCTACAAGGCATATTCGCCCATTTTCAAATGGGGATTGCAGAAAATTATAGCAATCTACTACATCAATCTACATTTACATATATAATTATCCTAACATTTGATAAACAACACAAAACTAATCTCCTAGCCATAAACTTTAAGTCACGAATTCTAACCGTCTTTGTATACCAGCTTCTCCTTTGAACCACTCGCCTTAGCTATAAGTTAATAGTGGAAAGAGTGAGATTTATAGGAATCTCAGTAATAAAAATTTCAATCATATGATATATAATAAACTATGCATGTAATCAATTATCACAAAGCAATAACACAACAACATTCTTGGCTGATTTCGCAATGATGCATGATGAATGTCACAACAGCTTTTGCTATATTCAACTACCACATTGATGTGCAGTGAATGTCACAAAACGATAGCTTTCATTGTATTCACAATGGCATATACAACAACAACTTTCACCGTATTCACTTTCACGGCATTACGATAGCTTTCACTGTGTTCACAACAGCATATACAACAACAGATCTTATCATATTCACTTTCAAGGCATTACGACAGCTTTCACTGTGTTCACAATGGCATACACATGTAATGACCTCACCTGTAGATTCTACCAGGGCTTTTGGCCGACCTACCCTCACCAATACATTTTACCAGGACTTTTGAGCTGACCTACCCTTACCTGTACATTCTACCGGGACTTTTGGGTCAATACGCGTTGATCACAATTTCACAACAACATAATAGTAGCATTCACGTTCATCATAATTCAATGATAAGAACAAACATGCAAGCATTACACATGATATAAGAGAAAGAGTCATTACTTTGTTCTTTCCATTTGTGCTTGGTCACCATTTCACATGCTCAGCGCGGATGTCATCAAGTTTGACAAATCATAATCAAGGACATAGTTATTCATTATTCCAATTCTCAACTCCAAACACTAAGGGTTGGTTATCATTTGGGTCTATTGGGTAGCTTTTAGAAGCTCAAACAAATGCCTAATGGATTGAGAAGAGCTAGACCCAAAAGCACCTTTCAAAAGGTCAAAATGCTGAAATTGGGGGTTGGGCATTGACAAAAACAGGTCAGAAACATTTGGGTCACGGCCAAGAAAATCTTGTTTCTTGGTTGAGCTACCAAAACTCATAACTAATTGTACAAAAATCGAAACGAGGTGATCCTAAGTTCTATGGAAAGCTGTTTAAGTCCTCTGTACATGAAAAATATGAACCACTACCATTTATAATCACAAAAATAAATAATTACATGAATTCCCTATTGCTCCATATTATCTTCCAGTTTCAATCTCAAACTCTAGAAATACACAACTTCCAGCACACACATCAAAATGAAAGCCATATTATATCAAATTAAAGCTTGGTATGTCTACTATTATACTAGAAAGTTTCATAATTTTTAGACACCATTTACTCATTCAAAACTACCATGCAAACCGACTGCTCTGCACAGAGTTTACACTTGACAGAATTTCCAATTTTCACCAATTTTCAACCAATGTCTCCAAAGTCCAAGATTCATGAGTGGGCCACTCCCTACACAAATCTTCGCATAGAATCCAATGGAAATATCAAAACAATCAAATTCTCATCCATTATCATGCTCTATTTTGACACAAACTCAACACAAAAACACACAAGTGCCAAACTTCACATTCAATTCTCCACATCAATTCCAAACATTTAATGGTCATCACATGACACCACTACCATCAACAAAACTCCATGAACACTTTAAAAGCCTATCACATAGGAAATTAGGGAAAATCACATAAGCCAATACACTCAACCAAACATCACAATACACACATCAAAGAGTTGCTTTTGCTCACCTCTTCCTCTTTCATGCTTGTTCTTTGATTCTCCAATACTAGCTTTTCATGAATTCACAAAACACCTCTTCTTGAAAATCTAAAACCATAAAAATGAAGCTTTCATCAAGAGGAACAAGTTTAGAGAAGAGATTTTGAGCAATAGGAGTTATCTTTAAGGTCAAAATAGCTTACTTTTACAAAATTTCCTTATCTTTCCTCCTCATTTGGTTGGGCGTCTATGATAGCTAGAAAGAGAGAGAGATGATTATGAATGATCAGCTTTCAACTCCCTGCATGCCCTTTAACTGACTTGAAAGAGAGAGAAAGGGAAAGTTTGAGTTGAAACTTTGACTCCTCATCCAATGGTCCAATGTGTTACCAAGTGTCATAATCTTATAACTCTAATCAAGGGTATGCAACCATAGGATTATTCTCACCACTTCCATTAGCCATTTAATCACACCTCTTACTCTTTTAGCTATTAGTCAGTTTCCTCTTTAGTTGTTGACTAGTTGGCCGATAAATTTATTTCTTCCAGTTTTACCCCTGACTACGGCAATTCCCACTGGATTACCACTTAACACATCTTTTGATTCCATTTCACATGTCATGTGCCGTCCCTTTTATTTTAATTCAATTTAAGATTTGAAACCATGATTGAGCTTAAATATTGGGTTTTGGCACTTTCTGCTGCTAATTCGGGTCAATACTCATACTGTATTCTCTAAAAGTGTTTGACTAATGTTCATTACGTCCATTTTTAGAGTCATGAGCCCATATTCACATTTTGGGTCATTACAATTCTCTCCTTGTATAGTAAATTTTGTCCTCAAAATTTGTTACACAATGGACATAAATCTTGGACGCCTCTTCATGACGACTTCTATTTTTCAAATTGCTTCTCGCTGGGACAATCCCTTCTAGACCACCTACACAAATAGTACGCTGCAGGTTCGATTCTCGTAAGAATCTCAAACAGACCGATATATAGTGGCTCAACTTCTTTCGCTTGATCCCTCTACCGATTCTTGTGACATGAGACGCTTTTAAGAACATGTAATCTCTAACTTTAAACTCTAGAGGTATTTGCCTTACTCGATTATGGTTTAGATGGACAGTACTTGTTCATCCTGGCTTTGAGCCTTTTCAATCTCAGACATAAGGTCCCTTTCCCCTTGGGGAACACTATGACTAGCATATACGATTTTCTTTGAGAGAGTTAAAAATTCCAAAAATCCTTTATCATCACTGCAACAATTTGCACTACCTTCTGACTAAACACATCCATGATGACATCAAATTTACTTGGTTGATACTCAATCTCCAGGTTGTAAGCTTTAAGCAACTTCATCCACCTGCACTATCTCACATTCGATTCTTTCTAATTACACAAATACTTGATACTCTCGAGGACGCAATACAGTTTTACTGTCACCTCATAGAGGTCATATAACCATATCTTTAACACAAACAAAATTGCCACAAGAACACAATTGCCACAATACACAATCGCCGCATTATGATGTTGTTATACATGAGAAAAGCTTATGACTTGATCCATATAGCTTTCTCATAGTGGGTCGGTCCAGCACCTTGTACTCTTACAAGTGCCTAAGATTTTGACTTGTATCTCCATATCTTATCAAAGTTAAACTGGTCTTGTTTCATCTGTGCTCCCGCACAGATGATTGACCAGGGACATTTTAGGATAATCTTCATGAATTATCCAAGGATACAATTATCACAGTAACATGCAAATAATATGATAACAGAATGGAGAACTTTTATTAAAATAATAATGTTCAAAGTACAATGATTGGCCCTTAGGATAGAATTTCCAACATCCTCCCACTTGCCCTAGGTACAATCATTAATTTGCCTAATTCCCATTGCCCTAACATGATGCTCATGCTTTGCCTGTACAAGTGGCTTAGTAAGAGGATCAGCAACATTATCTTCTCCTACTACTTTACATATCTTTATATCACCTCTATCATTGATTTCTCTAATAAGGTGAAATCACCTGAGTATATGCTTAGTCCTTTGATGTGACCTAGGCTCCTTGGCCTGTGCAATAGCACCGCTATTGTCACAGAACAAATCTATTGGATTTAGATGGTAGGTACCACCTCTAGTTCAGTAATAAACTTCCTGATCCAAACAGCTTCTTTAGCTGCATCTGATGCTGTTATATACTCAACTTCTATTGCAGAATCTGCTACAGTGCTCTGCTTGGAGCTCTTCTAGCTTACTGCTCCACTATTCAGGAGGAATACATATCCAGATTGTGATTTAAGGTCGTCTTGGTTAGTTTGGAAACTTGCATCTGTGTAATCGGTTACACAAAGCTCATCATCCAATCCACCATAGACAAAAAATAAGTCCTTAGTCTTTCTTAAGTACTTTAGGATATTCTTGACCGCAGTCTAATGACCCTCACCAGGATCTTGTTGATATCTTCTAGTCATACTTAAGGCAAACGAGACATCCGGTCCAGTACATAACATGGCATACATGATGGATCCAATGGCCGTGGCATATGGAACCTTACTCATGCGATCTCATTGATCAGGTGTGCTAGGACACAGATCCTTGCTAAGATAGAGCCATGAGACACGGGCATGTAACCCCTTTTTGAATCCTGCATACTGAAGCTATGCAGTATCTTGTCTATATATGTGCTCTGACTTAGGCCTATTGGTCTTTTAGATCTATCCTTATAGATCCTAATCCCTATGATGTAGATGGCTTCACCTAAGTCTTTTATTGAAAAAGACTTTCCTAATCAAGATTTGACACTCTGCAAGGTAGGAATGTCATTCCCAATGAGTAGGATGTCATCTACATAAAGCACTAGAAATACAACTATACTCCCATTAACCTTCTTGTAAACATAAAGTTCATCGATGTTTTGAATAAATCCAAACTCTTTGACTACTTCATCAAAATGACGATTCCAGCTCTGAGATGTTTGCTTCAATCCATAAATGGATCTTTGAAGCTTGTAAACTTTACCTGAGTCCTCTGGATGCACAAAACCTTTAGATTGTGTCATGTACACATCCTCAAGCAGCTTTTCATTAAGAAAGGTTGTTTTGATGTACATCTACCATATTTCATAGTCATAATATGCTGTAATAACAAGAAGGATTCTGATTGATTTGGCCATTATAACTGGGGAAAAGGTTTCATTATAGTCTACACCATGAGTTTGAGTGAATCCTTTTGCAACCAGTCGTGCCTTGAAGACATTTACATTGCCATCCATGCCAGTTTTCTCCTTAAAAACCCATTTGCACCAGATGGCTTTTACACCTTCAGGTCGATCGACTAAGGTCCATACCTGATTATCGTACATGGATTGCATTTCAGACTTCATGGCATTTAGTCATTTCTCATAGTTTGGTCCCACTATGGCTTCTCGATAGGTGGTTGGCTCATTTTTCTCAATGAGCAACACTTCATGGCCTTCAGTAATCAGAAATCCATATCTCTAAGGCTGATGTCGTGTCCTATCAGATCTTCGTGGACCTTGTGTTACTTGAGGAGGCTCAGCAACTTGTTGTGAGTCTTCTTTAATATCCATCTGTGGTTCTGTACTATCTTGTGACTCTCAAACTTCTTCGAGATGTACCTTGCTCCTACTAGTTGTTTTAGAGATAAACTCTCTTTTTAAAACTTACCATTTTGAATAACAAACACTTTGTTATCGGTGGGATTGTAAACATAGTATCCTTTCATTTCTTTAGGATATCCCACGAAAAGGCACTTTGATGATCTGGGTGCTAATTTATCAGAGGCTTATTGTTTAACATAGACCTTACATCCCCAGATCTTAAGAAAAGATAAACTTGGTTTCCATCCAGTCCATATCTCATATAGTATCTTTTTAATTGCCTTAGATGGAACACGATTTAGTGTGAACACAGCTGTCTTAAGGGCATATCCCCAAAAGAATGGTGGAAGATTTGTTTGACTCATCATAGATCGAGCTATATCTAATAGTGTTCGATTCATCCATTCAGAAATGCCATTCTATTGTGGTGTTCCTGGAGGAGTTAATTGTGAGATTATCCCACAACTCCTAAGATGGTCAATGAATTCTTGGCTCAAATATTCACCACCTCGATCAGATCAAAGTGCTTTAATTGTTTTCCCAAGTAGATTTTGTACTTCATTTTGAAATATTTTGAACATTTCAAAAGATTCAGATTTATGTTTCATTAGATAGATATAGCCATATCTATTAAAGTAATTTATAAATGTAATGAAGTAGACATAACCTCCTCTAGCAACTATATTTAATGGTCTATATACATCTATATGTATGAGGCCCAATAATTCAGTGGCCCTCTCACTATGCCTAGTAAAAAGTGCCTTTGTCATCTTTCCTTATAAGCAAGATTTGCATGTATCATATGATTCAAATCAAATGAGTTAAGAAATCCATCTTGATGGAGTTTGGAAAGACGTTTCTCATTTATATGGCCAAGACAACAATGCCATAGGTAGGTCAGATTCAAATCATTTGATTTTATCCTTTTAGTAGTTACGTTATAGATATTCCCATTATTAGGATGTTCCAAATTTAATATATAATAACCAACATGCAAATCACTATCAGCATAGAAAATGTCATTACGATAAATAGAACATTTACCATTCATAGTAATGGAAGTATAACCTTCCTTATCCAAATAAGAAAGAGAGACAATGTTACTACTCAAAGCAGGAACATAATAGCAATTATTCAAAACTAACAAAAGCCCACCGGGTAGAACTAATTCATAAGTGCCTACGGCTAAAGCAGCAACTCTTGCTCTGTCTCCAACTTGTAGGTCCACCTCACCCTTCTTCAGCTTTCTACTGTCCTTTAGACCCTACACATTTGTACAAATGTGAGAACCACATGCAGTATCTAATACCCATGTAGAGGAAGTAGAAAAATGAATGTCTATAACATAAATACCTGAAGCGATAGCCCCGCTATCCTTCTTGTTCTTTTTCAAATCTTTCAGGTAGAGTTTGCAATTCCTCTTCTAATGATCGGGTTCATTGTAGAAGTACCAGACTCCTTCCTTTGGAGGCTTTGCCTTCTTGGGTGCAGGCTTGGTTTCAGGCTTGTTTGACTCTTTGGTCTTACCACATGAGCCATTACCCTTCCCTTTCTTTTTCATACCCTTTCCTTTTTAAACCATCAAAATTGTACTGGGCTTTTTCTTAATACTTTGCTCAGCAGTTTTGAGCATCCCATACAACTCAAAAATTGACTTCTCCATGTTGTTTATGTTTGACATATTGGTCATAACTCTCCAGAAGTAAGTTCAAGATCAAATCCGTAGCTAACTCTTGGCTCATGGGAAATCCAAGCCTCTCAAGGTGATCAATATAGCCTTTCATCTTTAACACATGAGTACTAACTGATGCACCTTCAGCCATCTTACAGGAATGTAAGGCCTTTGTGGTCTCATACCTTTCTTGCCTTGCCTGTTGTTGGAATATTTCCTTGAGATGGACAATCATCTCATGAGCCTCCATAAGTTCCAGATCTCTTTGGAGCTCTGGAACTATAGTAGTAAGCATCAGGCAACCTAAATCCACAGAGTCATCCTTATGCTTTGTGTAATCATCTTTCTGAGCTCTTGGAGCATTGGCTGCAGGCTCCTTAGGAATGGGTTGATCTAGGACATAAGCCTTTCTTTCCTGCTTGAGAACAATTCTCAAGTTCCTGAACCAGTCAAGAAAGTTTGTCCTATTGAGTTTGTCCTTCTCAAGGACCGATTGCAACGATAGTGTAGCAGTATTACTAGTCGACATGATTCTACAATTAAAATATGCAAAGTTAGTTAGTAATCTCCTACTAAATTAACAACCCTCAATATAATAATTAGTAGGCTAAGATCCATATTTGGTTTAAACTTAAGTCCGCTTTGGCAAGACGCTTAAATTCAAGTTATTTAGGTAGGTAACCTATTTACCAATTACATCACATGTAACTCTTAGATCTTTATAGGATTTAATCATTATATGATCCGGCATGTTTAACCCCATCTAATGCCTTGAGATTCAAAACCATTTTGTTAATCTCAATTTAGTCAAAACAATAATGAATATTATGAGCAGCACCATTACTCAAGCTCGTCTCATCAAGATAACTCAAGTGCATCTACTTTGGTGGTTTCCACAATTGAGCAATCTAGGTTTTGACAACTATTCATTAATTGATGGCATTATGACTTAAGATTTGATTCAGAGGGCTCAATTAATTAGTTTTGTTTATATGAATGCAATCATGGTCGTATCTCATACATATAAATGCAAAAGTATTCATGCAATGATTTAATCAAAAGCATAATTTAAACGTGACACAACATGGCTTACCTGACGTAAAATCCTCCCAAGCCAATGAGAGGACTTCTCTAAATAAGAAAAGAAATACATTGAGAGAAACCTTGTCTAAACATTTGAGGGGAGTGAGATGACGAGAGAATGTACATTGAGAGTATTTAGAGGAAGGCACAACACACATGCCGTATTTAAATATTACAACCCTTTGTAAAATTCTAAAGCCATGTTGTTCACCATACCCAAACAAGTATAAGTAATAAATCACAACAAGAATTCATACAATATGAAAAGCAATAAATGTCGTTATCAGATTATATTGCGCTACGCAGAGGTAGCCATAGCGGTCCCGCTACCTGGTTAGCGAGCGGGGTCAAGGGGCAGCGCCCCTGGAGCTTTTAAAAAAGGCACATTCCTTTTAAAAGAGATATTTAAAAATTTTTAAATTTTAAAAATTTCAGACTCAATTTTTAAAATATTTGTTTCAGTCCAGTTCTAAAGGGATTTCGGCCTAGTTTCAAAATACAACAACGGCCCAGAACATTTCTGATCCGTATTGTCTTCACCATAGTTACGGATCCCTAATACCGAATAGATATCCAAACTTTGACACGATTGGATTGCCACCAACTATGATCTCAAGTATCCTACCTAATTTCATGCAAGCCTAGGGTTTCATACGAACAAGACCTAATTTGTTCAAAAATGAAACCACAAATCTAGTTTCAGATCTAATCCCAAACTGAAATTGCGTAATCAGCAGCGCCAACTATGATCTTAGGTACTTTACCTGATTTCATGCTATCCGAAAATGAAAATCACATATATGTTTCACGATATACATGTTCAGAAACAAAAACAAAAACAAATTCAAGATTCAATTTAAAGAAAAACGAAAATCAGGAAAATTTCAAGATCTCATCTTTTAAAATAGTTCCGCTTTGTTTTAACTAATCACATACATGTTCGGATTTTCTTATAAACATACGTGCATATCCCATATATCACATGTATCAAAATCAAAAACTCAATTTAAATGCACAATTGACCTGGCTTTGATGCCACTGTTAAGATTGGCAGGCATAGTGGAAGAATTTTAAAATTTTACCGATCCTAATCGAGGATCAATCAACGACGTTTAAATCGAGTTAGAAAGATTTGTACATTTTCAACTTAGGGTTTTCACGATCTCTATGAGCCAACACATTAGGTTCGCTCCCTCTACCAGTATCCACATGAATGCTCTCCAACAGAGAGTGCGTGCTAGAGCCTCCAATGTCTCCTAAGGTTTCCCTTACGGCTCTAAATTCTCATGTGTGTATGAGTCTAGCTGCTCTATCAAGTTTATAGCCTATGAGGGCTATATTTAAATTTCAAAATTAATCCTTATTACTTTTGAAATTAATTAACAATTAATTATCTTGACAAGCTAATTAAATAAATTTAGTTTAAATTAAATCTATTTAACAGTTTTAATTTAACTAATTTTTTTAATCCAAATAAAAAGCCATTAGATTTAATTTATCTTCATAAATTAAATCTGAGATACTATATTTCTATCATATTAGTTATTAAATTTATTATATCTTAATAAATTAAATTTAAAACAAACACGATATAATAATATCATATAATATATATATGTAATTCGAAAATACATATCTATATAATATCCTTAACAAATTTTTATATTACACATATATATATATATAGAATTCGTCCACCCTAAATTAAACATTATCTCGTGTTTGGCCATTTTTGTGTGCAACCCTGTAGGCCCATATGAAGTTGGCAGTGGGTCAATAACTATATTAACCCATAAGTCGCAAGCGGCCTCTAGCAAGACATTACGACTACCCAATTCATATGAGGATCATTAACATGATGCAACCTATCATATAACCATGTCACGTCCCTTTTGTCACACGATATATCGGTTAAGGATGAGGCATGGAAATGTCATCCTCTTGTTCCTGACCATTACTTTCTCGATTCCTAAGTAGCCTGACAATGGAAATGGAAACTCCTTTCCATCGTAGTATGGCCATATATTTCTCAGACTCACTCATCGAGGGGCCCAGTAATATCTCTCTACTAATGTGAGGGACAAATTCCATCTTGATCATTCATATTCCTCTGCATGAAAAACCACCAAGCCTGATCGTGGCCTTTATCATCACCCGGTGAAAATTGACTTTTGACTAGTTCAAAGCTTAGCAACTCTTATGTAGGAATCCATGATGACCTCAGGTCTAAGGGCATTGTGACGTGGTTATACATGAGAAAAGCTTATGACTTGATCAATGTAGATTTCTCATAGTGGGTCGGTCCAGCACCTTTTAATCTTACAAGTGCCTAGGACTTTGATTTGTATCTCCATATCTTATCAAAGTCGTACTGGTCTTATTTCATCTTTGCTCCGGCATAGATGACCGACTAGGGACATTTTAGGATAATCTTTAAGATTTATCCAAGAATACAATTATCATAGTTAACATGTAAATAATATGATAACAGAATGTAGAAATTTCATTAAATTAATAATGTTCAAAGTACAATGATTGGCCCTTTTGGCACAATTTCCAACACCAACACCTCAGGTCCACTCCCTCTACCTGTATCCACACGAATGCTCTCCAACAGAGACTGCGTACTAGCACCTCCAATGTCTCCTAGGGTTTCCCTTACAACCCTGAATTCTCATGCGCGTATGAGTACATCTGCTCTATCAAGTTTATAACCTATGAGGGCTATATTCAAATTTCAAAATTAATCATCATTAATTTCGAAATTGATCAAAAATTAATTATCTTGATGAGCTAATTCAATAAATTCAGTTTAAATTAAATATGTCCAATAGTTTTAATTTTAACCTATTTATTTAATCCAAATAAAGAGCCATTAGATTTAATTTATCTTCATAAATTAAATCTGAAATACTATATCTCTATCATATTAGTTATTAAATTTAATATATCTTAATAAATTAAATTTAAAACTAACAAAATATAATAATATCATATAATATATATACATATATATAAGATATATATTTCGAAAATATATATCTATATAATATTATTAACAAATTTTATATTATATATATATAAATATAAAATTCATCTACCCTAAATTAAACATTATCTTGTGTTGAGCCATTCTTGTGTGCGACCCCGTAGGCCCATATGAAGTTGGCAGTAGGCCAATAACTGTACTGACCCAAAAGTTGCAAGCGGCCTCTATCAAGACATTGCGACTACCTAATTCATATGAGGATCGTTATCACGATGCAACCTGTCATACAACCATGTCACTTTTCTTTTATCACACGATACATTGATCAAGGATAAGGCATGGATAATGTCATCCTCTTGTTCCTGACTATTACTTTCTTGATTCCTGAGTGGCCTAACAATAGAAATGGAACTCCTTTCCATTGTAGTATGGCCATACATTTCTCAGACTCACTCATCGAGGGGCCCAGTAATATCTCTCTACTAATAAGAGGGACAAATTCCATCTTGATCATTCATATTCCTGTGCATGAAAAACCACCAAGCCTTATCGTAGCCTTTATCATCACCGGTCAAAATTGACTTTTGACTAGTTCAAAGGTTAGCAACTCTTATGTAGGAATCCATGATGACCTCAGGTCTAAGGGCATTGTGACGTGGTTATACATGAGAAAAGCTTATAACTTGATCCATGTAGCTTTCTCATAGTAAGTCGGTCCAGTACCTTTTACTCTTATAAGTGCCTAAGACTTTGATTCGTATCTCCATATCTTATCAAAGTCAAACTGGTCTTGTTTCATCTGTGCTCCTGCAAAGATGACCGACCAGGGACATTTTAGGACAATCTTCATGAATTATCCAAGGATACAATTATCACAGTTAACATGCAAATAATATGATAAGAGAATGGAGAAATTTTATTAAAATAATAATATTCAAAGTACAGTGATTAGCCCTTATGGCACAATTTCCAACACTCTCGGGATTCAACCTTTAACTATGAACCTACAGGGCATATTTGCCCAATTTCAAATAGTGATTACAGACAATTATAGCAACCTACTGCATCAGTCTACATCTACATATACAATTATCCCAACATTTTATAACCAACACAAAACTAATCTCTTAGCCACGAACTCTAATCGTCCTTGTATACTAGCTTCTCCTTTGATCCACCTGCCCTAACTGTAGGTTAGTAGTGTAAAGAGTGAGATTCAAAAGAATCTCACTAGTAACAATTTCAATCATATGATATATAATAAGTAATGCATGTAAGCAATATCACAAAGCAATAACACAATAACATTCTTGGCAGATTCTATAATAGTGCTTAACAAATGTCACAACAGCTTTCGCTGTATTCACAACGGCATATACAATAATAGCTTTTGCCATATTCACTTTCACGGCATTATGACAGCTTTCGCTCTGTACACAATGGCATATACAACAACAGCTCTCGCCGTATTTACTTTCACTATGTTCACAACGGCATACACAAGTAACGAACTCACCCTAACATTCTACCAGGACTTTTGGCCGGCCTACCCTCACCCGTACATTTTATCAGGACTTTTGGGCTGACGTACCCTCACCCGTACATTCTACTGGGACTTTTGAGTCGATACACGTTCATCACAATTTCACAATGGCATAATAGAAGCATTCACGTTCATCACAATTCAATAATAAACAAAACATGCAAGCATTACACATGATATAAGAGAAAGAGTCACTACCTTGTTCTTTCCATTCGTGCTCAGGCACCATTTCATAAGCTCAGGGTGGATGTCAAGTCTTACAAATCATAATTAATGACAATGAGTTATTCACTATTCCAATTCTCAACTCCAAAACACTTAGGGTTTATTATCATTTAGGTCCTTTAGGTAGCTTCTGGAAGCTCAAACAAATGCCTAAAGGATTAGGAAGAGCTAGACCAAGAACCACCTTTCAAAAAGTCAAAATGCTGAAATTGGGGGTTGACCACGACCAAAGAATACTCTGACCGCAGCCAAAAGTAGGTCAAAAACATTTGGGTAGCGGCTAAGACCCTTCTAGCCAAGGCCAAGAAAATCCTATTTCTTGGCTGAACTTCCAAAAATCATAACTAATTCTACAAAAATCGAAACAAGGTGATCCCAAGTTCTATGGAACGATATTTAAGTCCTCTATATAGGACAAATATGAACTACTGCCATTTATAATAACAAAAATATTGAATTACACGAAATTCCCTATTACTCTAGATTAACTTCCAGTTTCAACCTCAAACTTTGGAAATACACAACTTCCAGCACACACATAAAAATGAAAGCCATATTATATCAAGTTAAAGCTTGGCATGTCCACTATTAGACTAAAAAGTTTCAGAATTTTTGGACACCATTTACTCACCCAAAACTACCATGCAAATCGACTACCCTGCACAGAGTTTACACTTGACAGAATTTTCAATTCACCAATTTTCAACCAATGTCTTCAAAGGTCCAGGATTTACAACCGAGCTACTCCTCATATAGATTTTCACATAGAATCCAATGGAAACATCAAACCAATCACATTCTCATTCCATTCTCATGCTCTATTTTGACACAAACTCAACACAAAAACACATAAGTGCTAAACTTCACATTCAATTCTCCACATCAATTCCAAACATTCAATGGTTATCACATGGCACCATTACCATCAACAAAACTCCATGAACACTTTTAAACCCTATCACATAGGAAATTAAGGAAAATCACACAAGCCAACACACTCAACAACTAAACATCACAATACACACATCAAAGAGTTGCTTTTACTTACCTCCTTTTCTTTCACTAGATTGTTCTTTGATTCTCTAACCACTAGCTTTTCTTGAATTCACAAAACACCTCTTCTTGAAAATCTAAAACCATAGAAATAAAGCTTTCATCAAGAGTAACAAGTTTAGAAAAGAGGTTTTGAGCAATAGGAGTCATCTTCAAGGTCAAAATGGCTCACCTTTACAAAATTTCCTTCTCTTTCTTCCTTCATTTGCGTAAGTGTCCTTGAGAGCTGGAGAGAGAAAGAGATGATGACGAATAATCAGTTTTCAACTCCCTCCATGCCCTTTAACTGACTTGAAAGAGAGAGAGGGAAAATTTTGAGTTAAAACTTTGACTCCTAATCCAATGGTCATATGTGTTGCCAAGTGTCATGATCTTATAACTCCAATCAATAGAATGCAACCATAGGATTATTCTCACCACTTTCATTAGCCATTTAATCACACCTCTTACTCTTTTAGCTATTGGTCAGTTTCTTCTTCAGTTGCTAATTAATTGGCCGATAAATTTCTTTCTTCTAGTTTTGCCCCTGAGTACGACAATTCTCGCTAGGTTACCACTTAACACATCTTTTGATTCTATTTCACATGTCATATGCACTCCCCTTCATTTTAATTCAATTTAAGCCTTATCACCATGATTGAGCTTAAATATTGGGTTTGGGCACTTTCTGCTGCTAATTCGAGTTATTTGGGTCAATACTCATACTGTATTTTCCAAAAGTATTTGACTAATGTTCATTACATCCACTTTTAGAGTCATGAGCCCATATTCATATTTTGGGTCATTACACATCACTCGAGGGATCTCTCAATTTTGATTATAAACGTGGCACAAAATTACATGTCATTGGAAAGCTCTCATCGTCTACATTCTAATACAACAAGAATCAATTCAAAACTCATTGTATATTGCAAGTTATGATCCAAAGAGCTCAACTGTACTAGATATTATCTCAATTCACAAGCATCAACTTCTAGAAGGCATAAATCATAGTATATAACTCTAAACATGACAAATTACCTATCCATTAAAAGCTCTTTTTTTAAGTTTACTTTCATATGGCACCAGTTTCATCTCAATTTGATGTGTAGTTTGAGAGTTAAGTCTAAAATACCAAAGATGCCTAGAATATGATGGGGATTTATATGTCAACTTCAACAGATTATATCTATCTCATCTAAACTCCTTTTAATGATATTTTGGTGTCTATAGTTTGTGTTGGGGGTCTCATTTCATATGAAACTAGTTTTCGCTCAATCATATTAATTAATGAAGCGCATTTGCAAACAATGGCATCCACATAATCATATAACTATGGCATGATATATGAAGGATAATGTTCTTACCTTAAAGTTCTTTCAGTCCCTTTTTAAGATGCCACATAAAACGTGTCACTTCCGGCTTCCGACTTGGTCCTAAAATATTAATTGTATAAGAAATAGGTCATAACCTATCTAAGTATCATTTTTAAATCTTCCAAAGTGTTTTTTTGTTATATTAGTCTATGGTGAAATTTTACCAAAATGCCCTAGACCCAGCCGCAGCCCCACAGTACCCGACCCGATGGCACATTTTCCCAAAATTTTGACTAGGGCTATCCTAACTTATTTATGCCCAAGGAATCCATTTTCGAGCTCAGAATCACCAAATTCAATGTCCAATTATGAAAATACTCTTAACAGCCCTGATTTAAGGTTTTAGAGGCGTTTTCATAATTATGCTTTTTTTGCCTTTTCCGAAAAAGTGACCAACTGTAACCCCACCTATTTTTGCCCACTGAATCCAATGGACCCATTTATTTCGTGAAAATCCAGCTCCATCCCCTGCTCTGGTTTTGGCCAAAACTTAGGCAAAAAAAATGGAAAAATGCTCTTTGTGTTTTAGCTTCCAAAACTTGTACTTTTTCACTTCTAATCCTTTATTAACTCATTTAAGCACATCGTAACCATGATTTAAATAAATTTGGGCACCATAACCCCTTAGGATTAGGACTTTTCCAAATTTACAAACTTGATAAAAATCACCAAATCTAACAATATTCACCAACAAAAACTATAGATCTAAGATTTTTGAAGTTACCTCTTGAGTTTTGGATTTTCTCTCTCTAGGCGTCCACCTCTCTCTCTCTCCTTGAGCTCAAAATGTGTCTTCAATATCATGGATTCCATGAAGAGAAAAGTTTAGAGAAGGTTTTCTAAGCAAGATTACAAGAAAACAACATAAGAGATCACTACATACCTTAAGCTTTCTTTCCTTCCCTCTAGAACTTCAAGACTCTTCAAGCTCTCTCTCTCTCTCTCTCTCTCTCTCTCTCTTCTTTCCTCTTGTGTTAGCCAAAATGTATGAAGGAAAGAGGAAGGAAGAGCCTTCATAAAATTTCTCCCTTCATCCTACATCATTTAATTTCATCAAGGGTTATTATTGTGACACTCGTCAGAATCCTCTCCTCTTTCAAGTTTATGCCATGATGGCTTAAAGAATAAGGTTTTGTCGGCTTTGTGCCTTGGTAAACTTCTTTAAAATTAAACCAAGGATTGCAATATAGGGTGCAATCCCGGATCGTCTCTTGAAGAGCTTTTTATTAATTACTTAGGAACTAAGTGCAATGATTGACATGAAATGATTAAAAATGGAAAAACTTGGTCTTTTTAACTATCAACTACTTTTTACAATTAAGAATTAAACTGTTCTAAACTATCTCTTTTTGGGATTTTTCTTGAAAATTTGAAATGAAATGATGATGGAATTAATAAAATAAGAGAAGTAAAGGAATCAATAATGGAATAAACAACCCCTCGTAGCAATGACGCAAGCAATCCTCACTTAAAATGATTATGGGAGATTTATCATGCTAGTTCCAAAATAGCTCCAAGGGCCACCCCTTAGACTAGGCCTAATATAGATTGATCAATACCAAGTCACCTTGCATATTAATCTCTCTAAATTAGGTTGATTAAGCATTCTAGAAATTAAACGAACTTAAAAATCATATTTAGCTTTTAATCCAATAATCGAGCCACCTCATATTACTGCTTGATTTTCTCATTAATCTTAATTTAACAATGGCCACCCATATGAAAAATCAAGATTAATGATGTTAAAACCCAATGCTAAATACAATTAATAAATTCACACTCAATTAACCAATGTAAACACAAGACACCCTTGATCCACTAACCAAGCCACCTTGAAATTAGCATAAAATATTCACAAAATCATCAATTCAATGACTAACCAGCACAAAGAAATGATAATTAAGCTAATTAAGCATAATGTCAAGTATCTAACAAAGGTCCAAGCCACATCCAATTCTCTAAATACTTCAACATAAATCAATTCAATATTATAAAATTCATCCTAAGACCTAGGAATCACAATTACAATGCAGAATTAGAGAAATGGAAGAGCAAAAACTTCCTTATTGAAACTTTAAGTTCATGCCATTGCCTTTGCTATAAGGGATTATGAAATCAGCTACTACCACTCATCAAAATAGCACCAAGAATCAAAATCAAAATCTCAATTGAACGTCCAGCCATGGAACACCACAAGATAAATGAGATTGAAGATGAATATGGTGATTCGATTGATGGAGGCTTGAAGGTCCAAGAGATTCTGTGGCTACTCTGTTCTGATCTTTGACAGCTTTCAACAACGGAGAGAGATGTAAAGGTAATGAGAGCAATGGTGAAGTGAAGATGACGAAATGGAGAACGATAGTGGAGGAAGACGAAGTTTCCCAAGTCTAGTTGCTGCACCTCCTCTGCTCAGTCTTGCAGCATTCTCTGCGCCTCTCTCCTTGCTCTGTTCTGATCCCATGGCTGTGGTGGTGAATGGTGCCACCGGTGAGAGAGGAAGAAGAAGGTGAACATTGAAGACGAAGATGAAAATGCGAAGGTTTGTGTTTCGGCGCTGTGCTCCTCTCACGCGTCTTTGGTTCTGTTCTTATCTGTTCTATCCCAGTGTGAATCAGGCCTAAAACTTTTATGCAAAAACGTTGTAGTTTCAGTGGTATTAAACTGTCATTTTACAAATTCATGGTACCAAACTGTTATTTCCAAAATTTGAATACCAAACCGCCATTTTCAGATTTAATCCAATTTTTCAAGCATTTTCAATTGAAAACAATTTAACCAATATCAAATAATCTCAGAAAAATAAATGAGTAAGAGTAATTATAATTTAATTGACAATTGTACCCTTTTTACTCCAAATTTAATCCATTTACTCTTAATCTCAATTTATCTCAAGAAAGTCAATTTAGGCTCAATTATTATGAAAAAAACCCTAATTAAAGTATAAAAATATATAATTAAAATTGGGATTTGTCATGGCTCCATTTATCTTCCCTTAGCATGGAACTAATTTTTCTCTCCATTTGGTTGGCTCAAAACCGTCCCCTCTCACATGCTCCACTAACCAAATTGCCTCTTCCGACTAAACCAACCATGCACTCAACCATGCATTCAAGTAGTGAAATGAGTTTTCTCCAATCATGCACTTAACCATGCACTCAACCTTGCACCCAACCTTGCACCCAACCTTACACTCAAGTAGTCCAACTAATCAAACTTCACACTCAAGGTAGTGTACCGTTTCATCATTAACCATAATTACTATATCCATGTAGCATTATTTTAATGCAATTTGACATATGCTTATACAAATCCATTATAATTTAATCCTCTCCTCATAGGCATATTTCATTCCATTAATCAATTTCTAACACATTTTATTTTCAATTTTCGGAATAATGCCAATTCTAGCAAATTTTCTACCCTAACTTTGAAAAATCATAACTAATTTTATAGACATCATTTCGGAGTGATTCCAAAGGCTATGGAATCCTTATTAAGTCTATTTTCAAGAAAAAATATGGACTTTAGCCAGCTAGAAGCATATCATTCCAAGAGTTTATTTCTTTGACTGCTACTCTAGAGGCTTTCTAGATTTTTAGGAATAACTTTAAAAATTCATATTTTTTTGCATATAGCTTCAAATGATTCATGTGCCTATCAAATTAAAGCTTGTGATGTCTATTTTCACCCTATAAAATTTCATAATTTTTTCTCATCATTTGTTCTTCCAAAACCACATGACAAACTCACTGCCTCGTAGGCGATTCACTAAAAATACTATTCACCTTTCAATTTTCAATATTTAATTCCTTTAGCTTTAAATATTCAACATTTTATTGAATTTCTCAAATAATTATGATATATTTTTTGTGAATATAAAATTTGGGGTGTTACAAAGACAACGTTGCATAGACTCTTAAAAAAATGTGGTTAAGGAGACAATGTGTTGTATATAGCTTTAAAATATAAAAAAAGGAAAAATGAGTGGGTACAACTTAAAGGACAAAATGAAACTATAAGGAGGATAAAATAGGACCAAAAGGGAGGAGGAGTGGGGTCAGTTTGGTGCAACAAAGGGATAAAAGAAATAAAGAGGGAGTGCCAAAAATAAAAAGAGTGGGAGGAGGAAATGTGAGAAGTGATGGAATAAAGTAATGAGGGGGAAGTGCAAATCGAAGTGGGGACGGTGATAAGTGACAAAAAGATGAGAAGGAGGAAATGTGGGAACTATGAGGATAAGGAGTGATGACACGTATTGGACAAAGAGTAGAGACTAAGAGGATAAAGGTGATGGAAACAGATCGCGAGAGAGAGAAGGGTTTGAAAGAAAAAGACACTACTACAAAATAAGGATTTAGTAGCGCCCCACTTATGACGCTTCTTTTAAGAAGCGCCGTAGATAATTGTTTAAAAAAAACAAGTTAAGAAGCTACGACACTTTCTATAATAAGTGTCATAACTTGTATTTGGCTTGTATGGCACTCTCCTTAGCAAGCGTCACACAAAACATTCATAAGAAAAAAAAAGGAAAAATGAAAGTCCTAGCTATGACTCTTTCTTAAGAAAGCACCATAGTTGGGTTATTTTTAGGAAATATTTTTTAACTACAAAGCTGGATTTATTTGTTAGAATTTTTTTTTATTTGTGAAGCCACAGGCTATTGGCTCTGTAAATTCCTTCTTGAGCAATAAAGAGCATATAGTTCTTTGTTCATCCTTTTTCCATATGGTTTCTTACTGAATATCTCATTGTGTCCTCACATTTCTCTCCCTAAATTCTTCTCTCATATAACACATACGTAGTCTCTACTTTAGTATGTTTCTTATGTTGCTTGCTTCATGGACGAATTGAATGTCGTTTCATGCATGCATGTTATTCCCCCATTGGCGTGCCTGGCCGTAGTAGGCACATGGCCATAGTCAGCCTTGGCGTTTTGCCAAGGCCACTGTGGCAATGTGAAGGCCTTAGTTGGTGCTTGCTTGAACAAGCACCGATGCTAGCCTTACTCACTTTGGCGAAGATTGGTGGGGCAAGTGTTGGCCAAGGCACTTGCAGACAGCCTACCAAGGCAGCCTTGGCAGGCTTGTAAGGCCACTGTGGCCTAAAAGTTCTCTTACTTCTCTATATATTATCTAGACTAAGGAGAGAGCGAGAGATCAGACACCGTATTCATAGAGACTGAGAGTGAGAGTTAAGATCTACTACCACCATAGCAGAGAGATTATAGAAGGCGATTGAGATTCGATCATCACCTTAATTCCTCCTTCATATACTAAGGACATGCAAGCTTATTATTAGCTAAGGCACCCCATCAATTAAGGTAAGCTTCAGCACTTTCTTTCCTTATTTATTTATTTATTTGCTAGTATCCTTCCTTTCTTATTTAGTTTATATGGTTTTGGCATTAATTGTCTTAGTATCTTTACTTCTATTTAATTTGCCAATGCTTTAATTTCCTCAATAGGGAGAATTTATATTTTTTTTTTTATTTTAACTTATCTAATTTTTTTGGTTTAATTACAAGCTAAGAAGTTGTAGTTTCACTGTCACCATTCATTTCTTCACTTAGATTTCATGTGAAGAATGGAGACAATAATATATACAATACTTTCTAGTCTTATTTTTTATTTGTCTGGCTTAATAATAATAATAATAATGGTAATCACTATTTATTTGTCTTACTTTATATCAATTAAGATTACGTTTAAAGGCTAATAATAATAAGGCATCTAAGCTAGATTAAAGTAAGTATTTGGGATGCAATGGCGCTTGTATAGCAAGTGTCATAGCTCCCTTCACCATTTAATTAATTAATTTATCTTTTTTATGTACTGAAGGGATGCTATGGCGCTTGGACACCAAGCGTCGTAGCTTTTATATACCTTCTATGTCGCTTAAGGTAAAAGCACCATACAAGGTATACAAATTTTCCACCCTGCCAAATTTTCCACCCCCACCATTATCATCGTCTTTCTCGCACATCCTCCCTCAGTCCATTTTCTAGATCTAATTGGTACCAACTCTACCTTTCCTTATCCATTATCTCCATGCCCTCCTCTCTTTGACGGCTGGTATTAGAAGCTTCGTTGGTCCCCTCCTTTTGTTTTTTCTTGTCTCTGCGTGCGCATTTCTTCAAAAAAATTCTGTCATCGTACTTCCATTACAGTACAAAGCTTGGTCACCCACATGTCCATTGTTTTGTTTCAGCCTTATACAAGAAGTTTCCTGGCTCCTAAGTTTTTTCAGGTATGTTTTCTTCTTCTTCTTCTTCTTCTTCTTCTTTTCTTTTTGGTAAAATCTGTCGTAAATATTATATGTGTGCTCATGATTTTTTTTTAGATATTTATTTAAAGTTTTAGCCATCTTAAAGCTTGGTCACCTTGCTATATTTTTCCTCTGTCTCAGCCTCTTACAGAATTTTCTAGCTTGTAAGTGTTTAAGTATATTTTTTTGACAGAACCTTAAGTCGTACATTTTCATGCAACTTTTTCAATTTGGGTACCCAAAGATTTGTCATCAATTTAGAATAGTTGATTGCCTGAGATTTCTTATGTGTCATCCCATCATTAAATTAAAGAAGTATTGAACTAGTCAGAGTGTTAAATATCATTGAACTATATAATATTCTTTTGATTTATTTTTGTTGTGAGTTGTGAAAAATAAGTATGATTCATGCTACGAGAATTAATTGGTTGATTATTTATGACTTTAATAGTGTTTAATACTTGAAAAACTTTAAATTTGATGACGTTATGCTGCCAAATTTTTTTTAAAAATAAATGGCAAAAGATAAAAGTAATTAGTAACTGCAAGAGGCAACAACTAACTACTTTTAAAAATATGTTTAAGCTAAAGATGGATAAAAAATGGATGTCATTTGATCAATGCTCCAGGGAATATATAGATGGGGTAAAAGGGCTCATTAGATTTGCAAACGAGCATATAAATGATCATAACAAAATCTTATGTCCTTGCTTATCTTATTGTTATGGAAAGTGGATTAGTCCACTTGATTTGCTAGATCATTTAGTATGTCATGGAATTGATCAATCATATACACGATAGAAAGGCATGGTGTGTTGGAATTAGCTGGCACAAAGGAAGAATTTAAAAATTTTACCAATCCCAATTGCGGATCTATCAATGGCATTTAAACCTAGTTAGAAAGAATCATACATTTTCTAATTTAGGATTTTTGATTTCTAGGAACCAACACCTCCGATCGGCTCCTTCTACTGGTATCCACACGAATACGACCTCAACACAGACTGCATACTAGCGCCTCTAATGTCTCCCATCTCCCTAGAGTTTCCTTGCAGCTCCTCAATTTCTCATCCGTGCTCTAATTATGCTGCCCATTCGTATTTTATAACTGATAGGGCTATCTTAGATTTTTAAATTTAATCTTAATTAATTTTGAAATCAATTAACACTTAATTGTTTTGATGAGCCATTTAAATAAATTCGGTTTAATTAAATTTTTCCAACAGTTTTAATTAATCTGTTTATTTAACCTGAATAAAGAGCCTATGGAATTAGATTTAATTTATCTTTATAAATTAAATCTGAGATATTATATCTCCATCATGTTAATTATTAAATTTAATTTATTTGATAAACCTGAATTTAAAACTAGCACAATAAAATAATATTATCATATAATATATATATATGTACATATACATATATATATATATATATATATATATATTTCAAAAATACATATATATACATAATTTTATTATCTTTTCACGAATTTTATATCATATACATATATATAATAAATATAAAATTTGTCCACCCTAGATTAAATAATATTCAATGAATCTTAGAGACATCTTAAATTCAATGAACCTAGACATTATAGCTCGTGTTGGGCTATTCTTGTGTGCCACCCTGTAGGCTCATATGAAGTTCGTAGTGGGCCAATAACTATACTAACCCATAAGTCATAAGCGGCCTCTAGCAAGACATTACAACTACCTAATTCATATGAGGATCATTAATACAATGCAACCTGTCATACAATCATGTCATGCCCCTTTTGTCACACGATATTTTAGTCAAGGATGAGGCATAGATAATGCATCCTCCTGTTCCTAACCATTACTTTCCTGATTCCTGAATAGTTTGACAATAAAAGTGGAAACTCATTTCCATCATAGTATGACCATACATTTCTTAGACTCACTCATCGAGGGGCCCAATAATATCTCTCTATTAATGTGAGGGACAAATTCTACCTTGACTAATCATATTCCTCTGCATGAAAACCACCAAGCTCGACTATAACCTTTATCATCACCAAGTCAAAAGTAACTTTTTACTAGGTCAAAGCTTAGTGCCTCTAATGTAGGAATCCATTATGATCTCATGTTTAAGGGCATTGTCACTAATACAAAAGAGGGATTTAACAGTACCCCTTTTTCACAAAAGAGGTAATAGTTTTTTTTTTTCAAAAAAGTAGATTTAGAATCTACTGCGCTTCCTAATATAAGTGCTGGAGCTTAGTACTTGGTTTGTGTGGTACTTTCTTAAACAAGCGCCATACAAAACATTTATTTTTTTAAAAGAAATGAAAGCCAAAGCCACAGCGCTTGTCAAGAAAGCATCGTAGCTAGTATAATTTTTTAGCACTTTTTTTAATTTGAAAAAAACCTTATCCGGCGCTTAAGAATAAAGTATCGTATAAGTTTGAAGCATGACATTTACTATAATGCATTATTGCTCAGAATCTCTTGTAGTAGTAAGTTGAAAAGGATCTTGTTAAGAATTAATTATCCACTATATTCGTCTTATTTCTTAAAAAAAATTATTTCAATATGAAGTTTGCTGATTATTCACTTGATTAATTTTATTTTCTCCTACTTCAAAAACAATAAAATCCTTTACCTAGCTGCTTGTTAACAACTTTCTTTGCATTGCAGTTTTTGTTTGCATCAAAAGCCCTCACATCTCACTTTATACTATGATGAATTTTAGACTTTGGATCAATTTATATTATTATGTTTAAATTCTATTTTTGTTTTTATAATCCATTTTTACTAATGTTCTTATATTTAGGTTGATAAGAATCTTTCATTCCTCAATGATTTCCATAGAAAGGGGTTCTCAGCCACACATTATATACCTGAGGATATGCAAGCTGGAATGGGGGAGATGAGCAACTTCAGACTCAACCATCATATCATGGAGCGAGATAAAAAAATATTTCAAAAAAAAGGACATGCAAACGCTAGCCAAGGTGGCCTTTAGCCGGTGCTTGTCATCCAAGCGCCAGCCAATGCCAAAGTATTGGTTGACACTTGTCACGAAAGTGCTGGCCAAGGCCTAAGCCCTTGGCCGGTGCTTTTGTGACAAGCGTCGGCCAATACTTCTGCCAAGGTGAGCATTGCAAGCGCCGGCCAACGTGTAAGACTTTTTTTTTAAAAAAATAAATTGGCCATCATTTTTCTTAAATTGAGATGCTTTGGCGCTTTGAGAAAAAGCGTCATAGCTTCTATCTGTTTTTTTTAAAAATTGGCCATCAATTTTTTAAAATTGAGTAGCTTCGGCGTTTTGATAAAAAGTGTCATAGCTTCTCCCACCTTGTAATTTAATTTCCATGACCCCGCTGATTTTATTTTCATTTTCATCTTCCCGCTTTCTCTCTGACTTCCCTATTTCCCAAAACTTCATTGCTGTAGAAAGCTTTCTCTCCCATGTGTTGTTTTTTCTTGTCTCGGCCTCCTTCAGAAGCTCTCTAGCCTGTAAGTATTTATCTTTTTTCAATATTTGGTTCACATTTTCTTTTAGTTAAAATCTATCATGAATCTTTTATGTATGCTCATAATTTTTTTTTCAGGTATTTATTTGAAGTATCAACTCTATCTTCTTGAACTTCTTAGACATTGTAAGTTTTTTAATTTTGGAGCTTACAAAAATAATAATACTTAGTTTAATCCTCCGTAGAAATAACGTGCATGGCTCAAGTTTAAGCAACTTAAATTTTGGAGCTCTTTTATGCTTGATACATGAAGACGTAATATTGCAAAAGATACATGCTATGTTATTTCATTTAGTTGTTTATTGTATTATGGATTGTAAATAAAGATTTTCATCAGGAAAATAAAATAATTAAGAAAAATTATTATTTTTTAAATAAAATACTTCCTATGGTGCTTCTCCAGGGAAGTATTGTAGGAAGTCATAATTTTTTTTTAAATAAAAGACTTCCTATGGCGCTTCCCTGGGTAAGCGCCCTAGGAAGTCATTTCACTTCCTGCGGCACTTCCTTAGAGAAGCGCCATAGGAAGTGATATTTTAAAAAAAAAATAATCAACCTATAGCACTTCTATATATTCAAGAAGACCGTAGCTTGTTTTAACGGCACTGGAAGCTATGGCACTTCTCAAGCGCCATAGTATTCATTAAATTAAGCGTCACAGCTTGTGTTTTTTGTAGTACTGTATGGCGTAGTTATACATGAGAGAAGCTTATGACTTGATCCATGTAGCTTTCTCATAGCGGGTCGGCCCAGCACCTTGTACTTTTACTAGTGCCTAAGACTTTGATTCTTACCTCTATACCTCATCGAAGTTATATTGGTCTTACTTCATCTATGCTCTCCCATAGATGACCGACCAGGGACATTTAGGACAATCTTTATGATTTATCCAAGGATACAATTATCACAATTAACATGTAAATAATATGATAATAGAATAGAGAAATTCATTAAATAATAATATTCAAAGTACAATGATTGGAATTTAGAGCACAATTTCCAACACATTGAGATGGATGATAAATGTACTAATGGAGTGCATACCATGATCATTTCTTCTAATAAGTTTGACCCAAGTATATGTGATGATAAGGATGATGGTCTTGAAGAAATGCTAAATGCGGTTGAAGGAGTGCTTAATAACTTTCCGCAAGAATTTGAGAAGTTGAAAGGTAATGCTAAGAAACCATTATATGTCGATAGTACGAAATACACAAGATTGCTAGTAATGTTGAAAGTTTACAACTTTAAATCAAGATATGGATTGAGTTATTCAGGTTTCACTGCACTGCTTGAACTTGTGCAAGATATGCTCTCAGTAGAAAATGTACTTCCTACCAAGACATATGAGGCAAAACGAATACTTTGTTCTACAATTGGCATGGGTTATGAGAAGATACATGCAGGCCCTAACAACTACATATTATTTAAGAATCAATATGCAATGTTAGAGAAGTACCTTAAATGCAATGCATCTCAATATAAAAAGAAGAAAGGAAAAGGTCCGTTGAAGGTCGTATGGTATTTTCCCATTATTCTAAGATTAAAGTGACTATACAATAATACGGAGATTGCTAAGCAGTTGATGTGGTATACAGATAAAAGGGTTGAAGACATGAACCTTAGGCACCGTATAGATGCCCCTGAATGGAAATAAATTGATCATAACCACCCTGACTTCTCAAATGAAGCAAAGAACCTATGGCTTGCAATATCAACTGATGGAATCAATCCCAATAGGGTTCAGAGTAGTACACACAGTACGTGGCTGGTGATATTGACAATTTATAACTTTCCCCCATACTTGATCATGAAATGTAAGTCTATGATGTTATCCATGTTAATTTATGGACTAAGGCAACCTAGGAATGAAATAGATGTATACTTGCCTCCTTTAATTGAATACTTGAAGCTGCTTTGGGAGGAAGGCATCAATGTATATGATGGGTACAGGGAAGAAAGTTTCACTTTGAAAGCCATGTTGTATGGAATAATCAATAATTTCCCTGCTTATGGTAATTTGTCCAAATATAGCATCACAGGATATTGTGCGTGCCTTATATGTGAAGATGACACTCATTCAGTGTGACTAGATCATTATAAGAAAAATGTCTACATGGGACATCAAAGATTATTACCATCAAAATATTGTTGGAGGAACTGGAAAAAGGCTTTCAATGGTGAGTCAGAAGAAGGTAGCCCACCAAAGATGTTGACTGGTGCTCAGGTTTTTGAGAAGGTCAAACATTTGGATAACAATTTTGGCAAGCCTTTTGTAAAACAAGTCAGGTGAAGGGCTGGAAGAAGAAGTTTATTTCCTTTGAACTTCTATATTGGAAGTCCTTATATGTAAGACGTTTTCTTGATGTGATGGACATAAAAAAATGTTTGTGATAGTCTAATTGGCATATTGTTCAATATGCAAAGGAAAAGCAAGGACAGTGTGAATGCTAGGTTGGATTTGTTTAACTTGGGAATTAGAGAAAAGTTGGCTCTGGTTGACCAAGGGCGCCACACTTATCTACCTCCAGTGGCTTACACTCTGTCAAGGAAGGAGAAGAAGTTATTTTGCAAATTTCTCGAAGGAATCAAAGTTCCAGAAGGCTATTCTTTAAATATAAAGAATCTTGCATTAGTAAAAGAGTTGAAGATAAAGAACCTTAAATCTCATGATTGTCATGTGCTTATGCAGAATTTTGTACCAGTTGGTATACATCTAATCTTACCCAGAAAAGTAAGTAATTCCATAACTAAACTTTGCTTGATCTTCAAATGGATTTGTAGTAAAGTGGTTGATTCAACAAAGTTATAAGATTTGCAAAGGCTGATTGTTTATACTCTGTGTGAACTTGAAATGTATTTTCCATTTTCATTTTTTGACATTATGGTCCATCTAAGCATACACTAGCTTAGTGAAAGAGGTTCAATTATGCGATCTAGTATACCTGAGATGAATGTACCCGAATGAGCAATTTATGAACATGGTTGACCAGAGGGGTGTATAGCTGAGTGCTACATGGTTGAAGAAGCAAATGACTTCTGTGCTGATTTTCTATCAAATGTTGACCCTGTAAGGAACCCAAAGTCTCGTCATGAAGGTTAAAGATTAGGGAAAGGAACAAGTAGGAATGATGTAATCAAGATATCAGTGACTGAATGGGAGCAAGTGATAAGTAAAATATTTGTATATTTATTTTTCCTTATATGATGATTTTGTGGATGATATTTGAGCTCAATTTAATGAATTCGGATGTAATTGATAAATAAATAATGATTTAGGCATAAAATAAAATTTCTTGGAAAATACTAAATCAGACCTTCTTCCAGTTTTCAGTCAATATCTAGAGCTCTAGATGTTGGATTATGACATTCTTTATATGGATAAAAAGCTAAGAAAGAGCTCTACAGCTTTTATGTCTATTTGCAAGAGTTGTGAAATTTTGCTTAGAAGTTGAGGATGTGAATTTGTTTAAGTTTGACCTTTGCCTACTAATTTGACCATAACTGGAGCTGCAAATATTGAAATGAGGAGTTTCCACTTGTGTCTTCAAGCTAAGATCCAGAGCTACAACTTTCATAAAGATCAAAATGTGAAATTCCACCAACAATTCCATTGACCATTTCACCAACTCAATTTCATTTACCACTTTGTCTTCCATTTCAGCTACTACTTCATCTACCACTTCATCTACCACTTCATCTTCCATTTCACCTACTACTTCATCTTCCATTTCACTTACTCCATTTTTCCCTATATATAGCCATCCTTTCCCTCACATTTGCCATAGACCATTTCATATCCATTACTTTCCTCTCCTCTCTACATACATCATTTTAGAGTTAATTTCATGCATTGTAATTGCTTCTTACATGCCTCCTACATGGAAGGCTTAGATAGTCCTCCTTTATGGATGGTATAGGATGCCACATACATGGAAGGTTTTACCTCCTAAAGGGATGGCTAGATTTTCTCCATTTTCATGCATCAAATTGTTGTATATTTATGTTTTAGAATTTAATATTCAAGTCTTATACAATGTTTATGAAGTTTTCAATTTATTTTGGTTTTGTTTTTAATTTTGTTATGAGCTAAATTTTTTCCATTTTCCTAGGGTGATGATGTAGCTTATTAATGATGGATTGAATGTTAACTTATTAAATCTAGTTTTAGTTTTTCCTTCATGATTGAGCTTTAATTATTATTCTTAATGCTTTTGATTGATTGGTTATCTTTTGAATGATTTCAATATGCATGTTGAGACCGGAAGGAGATGCATGTGTGTTGATCCTATAATTAAAACCATAACTTGCATATGAAATAGGGATATATTCATATGAGTTGTATGGTCTTAATAAGTTCCATAATTAAAACCATAACTTGCATGATTAATTGCTTGAATTCATATAGGAATGTATTGGATTAGCAATTAATTATAGAACTGCTTGACCTTGGAAGAGGCTAGTAATTACATAAGGGAAACTCGGCTATCAATCATGTGGAATAAATTGGAATAGAATAGATAGGTGATTCAATATGGAATTTGTTAAGTGAAATCTAATCCCTAGGACTTTTTCTCATAGTTGTTTCATATCATTTGCATTCATATTTAATCATTTTTAATTTTGTAATCTCAATCACCAACTAATCGATCGACTAAATAGAGTTAAAATTACTCATTTTGGTATTTAGTGATGAATCCTCGAGGGAATGATACTTTACTCACTTTTGTATTACTTGTTTACAATAGTGTACACTTGCACGATTTCATAAACTATTTAAACTAGTAACATCAAGCTCACTTGTATGTGCTACATAACACTGATGAGGTTAAACTATATGTTAAAGAACATAAGGATGCTCCTCGATTAGTACATGGTGAGAGGAATGAAAATTTGATAACAAAAGAGCACAACCAACATTTTCCAACTTGGTTAAAAAGGTGTATTATTAATGAGGAGGAGAGGAATCCTTATTTAGTTTCTGAATACTTAAGATGGCTATCAAATGGACCAAGTTTAAATGTATTGTCTTACAATGGTTATGCAATCAACAGTTACACATTCTACACACAAGAACATGATACAAGGAGCATGATGCAGAATAATGGGGTAACACTTGTTGCTGATTCGTGGAACAAATCCAACACCAAAGACATACACCCTATCTACACAACAATGTCATACTTTAGTGTAATTGATCGAATATGGGAGTTAGATTACACTATGTTGAGGGGTCCCTGTATTCAGGTGTAAGTGGATTAACAACAATAGTGGATCACAGATGGATGATTCAGGGTTTGTTCAAGTGGATCTTTCTAAAGTTTGGTATGAAGATGATCCTTTCATTTTAGCATCACAGGCACAACAAGTTTTTTTCATTCCAGATCCTTCGAAGAAGAACTAGTCCATTGTACTTCCATCAAACAAGAATCATCAAGAACAAGTTGATAATAAAAGTAATGAATATTTGAATATTCCTAAGGATGATCTCTCCTTTGAGATGTTGTTGTCAAAATATATTGATATAGATGAAGATGAAAATGAAGATGAACCCTTATACATGAGACATGATCATAAAGAGGGGACTTGGTTTTTAAGTCAAACAAAAAGAGGAAAAGATGATAATGTGTGCCTTGATTTTTTTCCTTGTATGTTTTATTACATGCATTCATATATTTCAACATAATTTACTTTCATTGCCATGATTGTCAAGTGCATGCTCTGATATTTTGTTTGGTTTATTTAACTTGTAGGAAAATGGTTCCTCACACCGTAGATGATATTGTTCCCATTGAACATGTTGATCAGGCAGCATTTGAGGCCGAGGTAGCCCGGGGTAGGAGTGTAATGTCCAAACTTATCAAACTAAAGAGTAAGGGCATTAGGTTAGAGCTTCTGTGGAATGATAAGGGAAATATAGTTGGACTGAATACCAACTCCTCTATAATTACATTGGGACATCGGTTAGAGAAAGAGCCCCATTATAGCTTTAGATTGGCACCACGTGAAGAAAGATTATAGTGATATGCTCTTTGATCAGTCAAGGTAAACATTATTTACTTTATTATTCTGGTTGTTTTGTATCATGAAATTACAATCTAACAAATTATATGTGGTTTTTCTTCCAGTCTTGCTTCATAATAGTAGAAGATAAAGAGAAATTTGTGTTGTGAAAATGTGACAGACTTTTGAGAAATTTTTGCTCTGCTCTTGTCAAATTCTATTTGCGGGACAACAATGATATTATCAATCATACATCGCTAGAGATGTATGATGGATTTATAACACAAAAGTAGTGAGATCAATTTTTGGTCTCACATACTACTCCGCAATTTATGGTAATATAATATTAGCCCTTACGTACTTGTAATGTAATAGTAATTAATAGTATTGATATGAATCATTTAGATCTTAATAGGAAAGAAGTGAGCGAAATCATAAAAATTCCTCCAAAATACTATACTGTTATATAAAAGGATTGGTCTCGTATGTAATGTTGGAGAAACAATTAGTAAGAACTAATCATTGCTTCATATTAATATAATATCCGTGACTAATTTTTAACTACAACTAACTTTGATATGTAGCTACTAGAATCACATTATGATGATTTCACACATATACCTCAGCATGATTTGTGGCTGGCCGGCTGCACGAACAAAAATGGCAAAATTCCTAGCGAACAAGCCAGAAAAGTTGCCAAATATTATGTAAGAAGTAGATTATACATACAATAAAGATTTAGCTTTACTTAAATTATTCTATTTTATAATAATTAATATTGTTGTAATTCTTTATGTGATAGCGCTCAATGACGTAGGAGTAGCCATACTTGATGCATTATGTTGGTCGCAATGATTTGCTCAACAGAGTGCTTGGAATTCCTAAGTATGATGGTCGTGTTCGTGACAATGCCCTCATATCACCAACAATTGGTATCAATGGCACCAGCTTTGATTAGCCAAGGAGGTCAGTCAATACATTTCGATATCAACATCTATCATGCAGTTATAGATGATCATGTCAATAGTAGTGTGCAGAACGAAGTGCTTAGTCATGATTGGCTTAGTGCAACAGCCGTCAACATATGGATTAGGTACTTTATCATCAACGTCTATCACTGTTATTATTATTATTAATCATTAATTTTTTTAGGTTTTAATGACATTTTTTATTTTCAATAAAGGCACTTGTACTAGCTAGGTTCTGTTACTGCACATGGAAAGGGTGAATAGATTCGTATTTGTCAGCCCAGACATCCTTAGCCACCAGCATACAGGGAGATTAGATATGGAAGCACTATCTATCAAAATTAAGGACATCTTCATGCGAAGAACTACCCTGAAGATGCTCTTTATTGTTCCATACAATCTGTGTAAGTTATTTACGACAGTATTTTAATGTATGTGTTTTTTTTATTCTTCCACTTTTACTATAACATGATTGTCGAAGTAAAATCTTCAAAATATTTTAGGGGACACCGGATTTTAATTTGATTGTTGTTCATCCAGCGGTTCCTGGAGTCCTCAGGATTTACTATTTGGATCCTATAGAGATCGGTTATCCAAATAACCGGCCTGATTTAAAGATTGTAATCAATAAGTAAGTGCATAGGTGTATGTGTAAATATTTGTCATTATTGAATTACAAAAATTAATCAGTCACTACTTGTTTTGTTAGTGCATTGACCGCTTACTGAAGCAATATTGGATTGAGCTATTCTACATGCAAAGACCCAACCAGTAGCTATCCCTGGAGGAAGATTGCGGTACTGATATATATGAGTTTAATTTCTCCAATTTTGTTATTCAAAAAGTTTTCTTCAAATATTTACTTAACTATTTCATTGTATTATCAGTGCCCATTCCAACCAAACAATAATAACTGCAGTTATTACATTATGAAATTTATGAAAGATGTAACTCATGATCACATTTCTATTCCTACGCAAGTAAGTTCTTTTACTTGCAGTTACTGTGTTTTAACTTTAATTGACAAGTGTCTCAATTAATTTATTTTTAGTGATTTTAATTCATTCTATGCATGCTTTTTATATAGTATTATGAATATCAATGTTGTGACCAATTGATTGACCAACAAATAGATGAAATCATTGAAGAATTGTGTGAATATATCGTTAGGGAATTAGCTAATATTTAGATACATACATAGGTTGTTTCTTGCCTATTCATCTTGGTTGTTTATGAATTAGTTGGAAATTAAAATTATTTCTTGCCTACATTCTATATACATAGGAACTTAAAATTAGTTGTATATTATTTGTTATGTTGTAATTAAATTACATTAGTACTGATTTTAAGAATTAATTATTTTGATTTGAGTTATTTCATCCTGATTTGGTGTGATTTTGGCTTGGGTTTTTGCTACTGTGGATTTGTAAAATGCAAATTGCTGAGATTGAATACGTATAGGCGGTTTAAAAAAATGTACCACCAACAGCGCTTCCCAGAGGAAGCGCCATTGGAGATACTTCCTCCCACCAGCACTTGTTCAAAGAAGGGCTGTAGGAGGTGGACCTCGTATGCCGCTTCTCTGGACAAGTGCCATAGCTTTATATTTAAAAAAAATTAAATACTCAAGCTATGACGCTTCCATATATTCAAGAATCGTCGTAGCTTGTTTTAATGGCGTTGGAAGCTATGACGCTTCTCAGACGCCATAGTGTTCTCTAAATTAAGAGCCATTGCTCATATTTTTTTGTAGTAGTGATATTACTTTGTGTGACACTTGCTAAGCCAAGTGTCACACAAAGTACAAGCAGCTGTGGCACTTCTTTGAGCAAGCACCATAGCTGCTGCTTCTTTTTTTAAAAAAAACACCCTAAGTGGCCCTTCCTGAAGGACACACCACCTAAGGTCACCAAACAGCTATGGCACTTCCTTGAGGAAGCACCACCTAAGGTGATTTTTTTAAAAAAAAAATTAGAAGAAGCTATAAAGAAGTGCCACCTAAGGTATGTCATTAATCCCTATTTTTGTAGTAGTGGACTAAAAAGAGTTTTTATGGTCTAATTTGGTTGTATCATGAAAAACAAGACCATCTAACCCCTCCAGTTTGATGTTTGGTTCGAATTTTAAAATATTGCTCTACTAGTCTAATTTAAGAATTTAACATATGGAGTTTGATAGAAGAAATGAGTAATTTTTGTAACTAAGTGAGAGTAAAATGGTGGGTTTACAAAACTACATTTGAGACACCTGCTAAATCTATCTTATAAAAAGGAATAAGACATACCCAACAATTCTATCTTATAAAAATGAACAAAGACAGTAACACTAGTGGAAAAATCACTTTTAAGACCGGTTAAAAATGATATTTTAGACCGGTTCTAGATACAGTCTTGATGCAGCCGGTCTTAAAAGTCTGCTATTTTTAAGACTGGTTAAAGAACCAGTCTTAAAAAAATGTTTTATGACAGTATTTATAAAACAGGTCTAAAAATTATTAATTTTAGACTAGTTATCGAAGAAACCAGTCTAAAAATTTGAACTTTTTCGACTGATTCTAAAAAACCGATCTAAAAAGGTCTAAAAAGAACTTTTTAGATCAGTTTTACAAAAACCGGTCTTAAAGTAATACTTTTAAGGCAGGTTTTATAAAAAACTGATCTTAAAGTAATACTTTTAAGACTGGTTCTTTACAAAACCGGTCTAAACTATATTTTTTAGACCGGTTTTGGAAAGAACCAATCTAAAAATATTTTTTTAAAAAAAAGAATTGCTTCGTTTAAAACATTTACCCAGTTAGCAAGCCAGTCATTTCCCTTGTTAAAACATTTCACTCAGCAAGCAGCCATTTCAACGACACAAATAGAATAAACTCACAATTACAAACAAAATCATAAAATTATAGCCAAAATTAAATACTTCATACACTGTCTTCTCAGGCAACCCAAACTAATTGAAATGGAAACAAAGTTCACATCATCATCAACACTTATTCATTATGGCTAAAATACTTTATACACACTCTTCTTAGGCTGATGATTACTAGCTGGCTTTGGAGCATCTACACTTGACACCTCATATGCTTCATTTTCCTGTGCCAACATCGAAAAAAGTAGTTTTAATTTATATATATCGATAACAATAAACATAATTCAAATATATTTCATGATAATTATTTTAGCTAACTAACCTTCAAAGTAGTTTTATAAAGGGATAACCTCTCATATTCCTTCATGATAATTGTTTCTTGTGCCGTGTTCATTGTCTGCTTCATCTTTTTCATTCAATTCTGGTAGACCCCTAGAAAAAGGAGGAGTCTCAAGAAGATCATTTATTGAACAACTTTCCTAATTAATGTCAACGATTTTTTTCCTTAGAGAGCTACATACCACATTTTATTTGCCTTATCGGTAATATAGAACACTTGTTTCGCTTGACATGCCATAATAAAAGGTTCATCTCCAAAACTTCTACTAATCAAATCAACCAATGTAAATCCCAATTGATCAACCATCACACCATTATTGACATCAAACCACTTGCATTTGAAAATGTGAAATTTAATTTTAACATAATCAACCACTCAAATCTCTTCAATAACCCCATAATAAGGTATTGCTGCCAATCTAGGGTTCTTATCTTTCAAAATAGAGAAGTGCATAGATTCAACCACTAACATAATCCCACTATTCTAGATGGTGCTTCTATCCTCAAGGGACTTCGTGTAAAATGTATAACCATTTATCACATATGAAGTCTAAGTTATGACATCAATCTTAGGACCATATGCTAACCATTTAATTGTATCAGAAACACATTATTCTCCATCAACCTTTTGTTTGAACCAATGTGCAAAAGTTTTGTTATGCTCCCTAATTAAGCTTTGTTCGTTCATTCGACTATTTTCTTTCCAGACAATTACTTTATGAGCATTAATGTAATCTTGAATTTCATCAACATTATTCAAGATGTACAAGTGGACTTGTTGCAATTCATCAGGATCAACACTCTTTACTGTAGCCCCATGTCTACCCCCTTCTTCATCATGATGTTTAGGAAGCCCAATATGTCTTACATTTGATAGCTAATCTTGACAAAACTCCATGGCTTCTTCAAAAACATATTTCTGAACAATAGATGCTTCAGGCCGATTTGCATTCTTCACATACCCTTTTAGGATTTTCATAGGTCTTTTAATTGGGTACATCTACCATAAATAGGTAGGTCCACACAACTTTATCTCTCTCACTAGATGAACAATTAGATGTACCATGATGTCAAAAAAAGAAGGAAGAAAAAGCTTCTTAAGTTGGCACAAGATCAAATATCCTTTATTTTCCAGTTCATCTAATCTTTATGTCTCAATGACTTTACTACAATAGCATTGAAAAGGAAACAAAGTTTAGTCAAAATATATTGAAGATCATATTCAGCAATGCCTCGCATAGCTACTGGGAGTAGTTGTTGCATTAAGACATGACAATTATGAGACTTTAGCCCTACTAACTTCAAGTCTTTCATCAACACAAGCTTCCTAAAATTTGAAGAATACCCTGAAGGAACTTTGATGCCATGTAAACACTCACAGAAGCTTCTTTTCTCATCTTTAGACAAAGTATGAGTAGCTGGAGGACAAAAAGGTTCTCTTACTATATGCCTTTAGATGCAAGTCTTCTCGTATCCCTATTTCTTGCAAATCTAATATTGCCTTCATATCATCCTTAGAACTACCTTGTATGTTAAGTAGTGTCCCAACAATACTATCACATACATTTTTCTCCACATGCATGAAATCAATACAGTGTCTCACGTCAAGATTGGGCCAATATGGAAGATTGAAGAAGGCAAACCTCTTTTTCCATTTATTTTTTTCATTACTATTCTTTGTAGTCTTATCAAAGATAACATTCATATTTTTCACCTTTTCATAAACTTGCTCCCCAGTCAATGCCTTTGGAGCATCTTCAAACTCCTGTCCACCAAAAAAAGCTTTCTTTAATCTACGATACGGGTGGCCTCGTCTAAGAAATCTCCTATGGCCAAGATAAATTGTCTTTCTTCCATGTTGAAGTTGATGGTAGCATGTTCCTTCTTCACAAATCGGACATGCTTTATGGCCTTTAACACTATATCCTGACAAGTTTCCGTATGCAGGGAAGTCATTTATAATACAAAATATCATAGCTCGTGTTTTAAAAACCTCTTTCTTGTTCACATCAAAAACATCAACACCTTCATCCCACAACTCTTTCAAGTCTTCGATCAAGGGTTCTAAGTAAACATCGATGTCATTTCTGGGTTGTTTTGGTCCTGAAATCAATATAGACAACATGATGTACTTTCGTTTGATGTATAATAGAGGAGATAAGTTGTAAATTACCAATTGAAGAGGCCATAAACTATGTATACTACTCAGGCTACAAAAAGGATTCATGTCATCTGTGCTAAGCCCAAGCCTAAGGTTTATAGGATCTTCACCGAAGGCAGGAAATAATTGATCGATTTTCTTCTATTGAGAAGAATCAGCCAGATGTTGAAGCTTTCCATCGGATATCCTCTCATCCACATGTCATCTTAAATTGTTGGCATAATTTTCATTAGCAAACAAGCGCTTGAACCTTGGTATGATTGGAAGATACCACAATACTTTTGTAAGGGGTTATTTGATTTGTACCTTGAGGTTTCATATATCAGACACTGTTGTTCCTCTTCATGCTCTTTTCTATACAATATACAATCATTAGAGCATGCATAGATCTTTTTATACTTCATCCCTAGTGGAAACAATATTTTCTTAACATCATAGTATCGAGAAGGCAACACATTATCATCTAGAAGCATGTCCTTAAAAGCCTCAAGCGTTTCAAAAAAACTCTTATCGCTCCATCCATACCGTGCTTTCAAGCTTACCAATTTCAATACTACTTTCAACAATTGGTATTTTTTACACCTCAGGTACAGCAGGGTATCAACATCACTGTACATATTACCATATGTATATGATTTCTCAAAATCCTCTTCTCTTACATTATGAATAATATCCTCTATCCGATCATCCGTATCTATGTCATTATCATCAAAGGTCACTCCCCCTGTTGAGATGAACTTGACATTTCCAATTCTTTACCATACCATACCCATACTATATAACTCTTACAAAATCCTTCACAAATTAAATGTGTATATATATCTGCAGCACTTAGTTGCTTCTCATTCAAATATACAACACAAGGGCAATAAAACTTCCCACTACCATTATCGGCATTTCTTCTAGCGAAGTCTAAAAAACCCCTAACCCCATTATCATATTCAACACTCGTTCGTTTAGCATTTATCCAACTATGATCCATATATATCTTAACACTTGTAGCACCCTATATCCAACAAGAAAAGGATAGACAAAAGAACAACAACCATAGAGTTTTAGAGATTTCAATGAATTTTAACATGCACCATTTGAAACTAGTATTGTTTCAACAAACCAATAACACTAACAATCAAACAATCATACTAAATTTAAACATAACTTAGAATGATATTACTCCAAGCCAAATATCACAAGTCAGAGCATCTTATTTACTTTTGGTTCAAAACAAGAAAAACATATATGTAGTAATAATAAAGTCATCACACAGTTTTCTCTTTCACCTTAATTACTTTTTTCCACAATTATTTTATGTCTAACTATTATAAGAGTTAATATTGTTGAGAATAAGCAAATACAAGTTGAAAGTCGAGGGTTTTAATTAACAGAACACTAATCCGATTGAAGACCAAGGAGTGAGCTTATACCAAAAGTCACGATGGCGTCGACTGAGGTTAAAATGAAGTCCTGAAAAATTCACTGCACTGACAAAGGAAAGACACGGCGAGGAGAACGGTCACTACGGAGAATAGATGTGGCGGCGGAGGAGAGTGATGATGACCAAACAACAGCGACGATGAACACAGCAACGACAAACGGTAATGACGGAGGAGAGTTGAACAAATGAGGAACGTGGCGCAATGGACGAGTTCAGAACGAGCAGGGACAGAGCTCACAGAGAAATGGCGGAAAGAGAAGAAAGGGATCGTTGAGCGCGGGATATGGGCGCCAAATTAAAAATACGGATGAAAAAGTACACTTTTTAGACCAGTTTTTGCTAAAAACTGGTCTTAAAATGGTGAAAAAAATTATTTTTAAATTTTTAACATTTAAGACCGGTCTTAAATGTTTCTAGTTTTTATTAAAACCAATCTTAAATGTGAAAGACTTCATATTTAAGACCGGTTTTAATAAAAACCGGTCTTAAATGTGTCACATTTTTAATTTTTAATTTATTTTGTTATTTTTAGACCAGTTTTATTTATAACCAGTCTAAATAATTTTTCAAGACCGATTTTTTGGAGAACCAGCCTTAGAAGTTCTATATAATTATGAAACTACCACCGGTCAAATTTTTTAGACCTTATCCGCCATAACCGGTCTAAATGCGGCGGCCTAAAAAAGGAATTTTGTACTAGTGTAACTAATTAATTTATCTTATTTTAGATTTTAATATCTTGTTTGGTAATGGATTTTATTACCTTTATTTGTGTATGATATATTATTTGGTAAACTTTGAATTTCAACAATTAATGCTGGATTTTCTAAATACAACAAATATATTCTAAATTGAGATTATATCTCCATTAAAAATATGGCTTTTAAAAGGAAAGAGAAATAGGAAAAAGATTGACATTGTTTGTGGATGACTTGAAATAAAAGCTCTTGGAAGTCATGCATGAGATCATATATGTTGCATGGGAATATAATTATTAAAATGGAATTGACTGCCACTAAATTTGCGCAGCTTGACTGGATGGGAATAACATAATTAGTGCATTATTCTTTGAAGTTTGAAGTTTCAACACAGAGAGTCCGGGGAATAGGGACCTCTCCATTTCCCTTATCGTCCCACTTCCCTTCACTTCTTTATTCTCACCATTAGATTAATTATGAACGGTTGAGATTCAATATCCTATAAAAAGTAAAAATATATATATGGAATACTTTAATAAAAGTATAAAGATATGAATTAGTTATATCAAATTTTAATAATTTAAATTTATTTATATACATTTTTTATTATTTAATATTATAATAATATTTTTATAAGATATCAAATCTTAATCATTCAAGATTAATCTAATGGTAAGAATAAAGAAATGGAGGGAAGTGAACAGTAAAAGAAATGGAGAGGCCTCTCTCCTGAGTCCGGGAGGGAGGGAGAGCCAACTAGCTTAATTAGTGCATGGTTTTACGATCAAACCAACGGACATGTAACTCTGTGTTAAATAGATTGCAGTACTTATAGTCTAACCCAAAACACACAATCTAGAATAGTTAGAATTCAATGTCATCACTCACCCAGTGTCGTTAGCCACTTCTACTAAGGTGGTGTTAATGAAAGAACACACACACACACACTCTATATATATAAGAAATTATGAATATAACGATTTGATGTGCACACACAGTAGTATTTTATTTTAAATGTTACAGTCTTCTTCTAAAGAAAGTTAAGGTATGATTTACTTATTGGTTAAATTAGACAAACAAGAATTTTGGGTCAGTTGCATAACCCTCAAGACATTTTAAAGTTTAGGCTTAAAACTCCTAACCTTTTATTATTATTATTTTTACCTTGGACACATCCCCATTAAGTTATTGTTATATCTTTTTTGAGGAAATTATATTGTTACATCATATCAATAAAAGACACATGACCCCCAAATTTTGTAGAAGCCTTCAAACTTTAGGAGGTTAAATTTAAATTTTGAAATATAAGAGGATATATGCATATGTCCTAAAGTTCGATGGGTTTTATAAAATTATTAACTTATATTAGATGTCATGTAGGATGTCATGTGTCTTCTGTTGATCTAATGTGAAAATTTTTGTCAAAATTATAACAGTAACATATATATATTAGTGGCAATGGGTCCATGATAAAATATAATAAAATGTTAGGTGGTTAAATTTAGACTTTGAAATATCAATGAGGTTATGTACTAGTACGACTTACTCAAAGTTTAATGGGGCCTTTATGTAATTTAGTCTAAGGAATCTATTAACCTATAAAATCATTAAGAGTTTGTGCAGTTGATTGTTGAAATTTTATTAATTGATGTAATTTGTAATTGATCCTCAACCTATCAATTATATAGATTTAATATATTAAATTTTAATTTTATTGATGAAAATAATAAATCAAGAATTAATAGTTGATCTTGATCAATTTTAAAATTTACTACATTCCTTAATTTGCCATCCAAATTTAATAATGCATTAGACACGATGTTATGACACTTCCATATATTGTTGGGGGAAAAAAAAGAACCCTTATGTCCTCCCTCTGTCCAATATAATAGGCAGTTGCCATAAAAAATCCAGTGAATAAAAAATTTTCTTCTTTGTGGGAATTTTGTTTTCTTTCTAAATCTGCCCCTAATTAAATGGAAATATTTCTTAATAGATGTAGGGAAATTCAAATATAGTTATTCATGAAAAGATATTTTAAAACATCATAAAATTCTAAATTACCAGCTTCCTCCAATTCTAAACGTAGGAGTTAGTTGGGATTTTAATTTAGCTCTAAATATAATATCTTAATCCAATTTTTTTTATATTTGGTCAACAAAATCCACATTTCTCCTCAAATTATCACACAAATGATTTAAAAATGTATTTTAGGAAAACCAAAACAAATATTTTTCAAATAATTAATTAAATTATGTTTCTTTTTTAAATTTTTGCAAGTTAATTAGTTCTTACATCTAGTAATGAAGTATGGATTACAACAACGGACAGAGGTTATAAAAACTTCATGTTATACTTAGGAATGTACGGGATATATTTTATTATTATAGGGTTAAAGGGCAAAACTACTCTTAAAATTTTTTCAAAAGTGCAGCTGTAACCCCCCTGCTGTAATTATATCCGAAATACACGATTAAAGTGAAATAGAGACCAATAATAAACAAAACTACATTTACTAACCCATCACATGACAGGGTTTTCACAATTACCTTTTGAAATTATTCATAAACTTGGTCTCATAATCACTTTTCGAATACAATTACTACGCGGAATATCACATTCATAACAAATCAGAGTACACAATATAATCCCGGCAATCCCGGGTTCCATTTATTAACTCAAAGCCTTACAGGACATATTCACCCCTACAAGCCCTCATATGGGGATTACACAAAGTCTTCTCAAATACACATCTCAAATATCCAACAACTAATTTCAAATACACAACCAAATATACTCCCAACTAAGATAACCAACTACCAACTTCAATCCCGAAGGAGACCTCATCGCCCTTGGTTGCATGCTCAATACTCGATCCACTACCCTGTCTGAAAGGTCAGTAGGGGGAGGGTGATATTCTAGAGAATCTCAGTAGGTAAACAATATCAATATGTATGTATGATAGATGTTTAATGCATGACATGCTTGCATCACACAACTCATGATAACACAATGACAATTTGCAAGCTCAATGCTTTGAACAATATACCTATGGCCATAGCATAAATTGAAACATAGCTTCAAATTACACATAATTATGCAAAGCTAAGACATGCATCAACACACTAACACATATATCAAATACAAGCAGAAGAGATATGTTCCCTACACTCTTTCCACGTATGCTCCAGCTCCGCTTACTTGCGATTAGAACGAATACCAAACCACGATCAGGGCGAATATCAACCCTATAACCAAAGAAAGGACATAGGGTTAATCCCTTTCTCAATTCCTCAACATACAAACACTTAATGTTGGTTATCATTTAACACCTTTAGGTGGCTAATCAAAGCCTAAACATATGCCTAAAGGCTTGGGAAACACTTGACCAAAGATCACCTTTTAAAAGTCCAAAATGCTCATTTTTGGGGGTGGGCCGCGGCCCAAAACTGCCCAGAAACATTTGGGCTGCGGCCCAGAATCCACGGGCTGCGGCCCAAGAAATCTAGTTTCTTGGCTGAACTTCCAAAAATCATAACTAATTCCACAAAAATCGAAATGAGGTGATCCCAAAGCCAAATGAAAGCTATTCAAGTCCTCTACACAGGAAAAATATTGGCCTTTACTATAAATCACCACACAAATACAGAATTCCCCAAAACTCAAGACTGTCCCAAAACAGGTTCCATTTTCGACCTCAAAGTTTGGACAGCTATAACTCCCAGTTCCCAAAACGAAATGGCACAAATTATATGTCCATTTTGAAGCTTGGGATGTGAACTTCAAGAATGGAAAGTTTTATAATTTTCTAACATCATTTGCCCATTCAAAATGGCAACACAAACAGACTGCCCAGACAGAATTCTCACTGGACAGAATTTCCAGTTTTGCAACCATTGTGTCCAATCCAATTCAAACCAATTCCAATGATTAAATACCACAACATAACACCAATTTCAACACAAAACAACATCCAATTCCACCATTCACATTCCACACGGAAATACCATAAAATCAGGGCAAAATTCACAAATCACAATAGTTAACCATAATTCACAAAACTTAGATCAAAAGGCTTCAAATACTCACCTCTCACTACAAAAAAACACTGAATTTGCGACGGAATTTGAGACGGAATTTGCGACGGAATTAGAGTTTCCGACGGAATTTGAGACGGAATTGATTTCCGACAGAATTTGCGACGGAATTGATTCCGTAAGTAATAACAGCGTCACAAAAAATTTTCTGACGGAATTTAGATTCCGTCGGGAATTTCCGACGGAATTTATTTCCGTCGCAATTTCCACGGAATTTGCGATGGAATTTGAGACGGAATTTATTCCGTCGCAAATTCCCTCTCAATTTCCGACGGAATATTCCGTCGCAAATTCCCACTCAATTTCCAACGGAATATTCCGTCGCAAATTCCCTCACAACTTCCGACGGAATTCATTTCCGTCGGAAATTCCGTCTCAAATTTTTTTTTTTTTTAAATTTAAAAAATCCACTTGGCAACTCTGGCAACCGCCCCCTCATCGCCGGCGACAGCGTGTGGCATTTCCGGCGGCATCCACCTTGTCGTCGACCCCTAGATCCACCACGTGTCGCAACCTCCGTCCGCCACATGTCACAACCCCCCTCCGCCACGTGTCGCAACCTCATATTTCCTGGAAATGCAACTCAACTTGCCCATCCTTTGGTTCGAACCCACGACCTCGTCCGTACGCGCGCAATGCCTTACCGGATGAGCTCGACTGCTTTAGTGTTCTATTATTACACACAATTATATATATATAATCTTATGTGCATATTTTTTTTAATTTCTAAAATTAAATTTTTGTTAACATTAATTAATAACTAATAAGTAATTATTACCTAATATTTTATTTACTAATATTAATTAATAACTAATAAATTTTATTTTTTATATGACTACTTTGCCCCTATAAGGACCAAAACCTACGATTGAAAATTAAAAATATTTTAGAAATTAGAAAATAATAATAATAAAAATTAAATTAAAAAAAATAAATTTTATAAAAATAATTTTTTTAAATTAAATTAAATAAATTTTATAATATTAAATAATTAAAAAATAATTTTTAAATTTTTCCACGGAATTTTAATTAATATTTTAAAATTTTTAAAATATTAATTAAAAATAATAAATTTTTTGGTAATTGAGAGGGAATTTCCGACGGAATTCAATTCCGTCGGAAATTGAGACGGAATTCAATTCCATCTGAAATTCCGTCGGAAATTGCGAGGGAATTTCCGACGGAATTCAATTCCGTCGGAAATTGCGAGGGAATTTCCGACGGAATTTAATTCCGTCGGAAATTCCCTCTCAATTTCCGACGGAATCAAACTCCGTCGCAAAATTCCGTCGGAAATTCCGTGGCAAAGGTCAAAATTTCCGACGGAATATTTTCCGTGGCAAATTTTGCGACGGAAAAAATTCCGTCGGAAAATTTTCCGACGGTTTTCGGACGGAATTAAATTCCGTCGCAAATTCCATGTTTTTTTGTAGTGTCTTTCTCTTTCCCAAACCAATTTCTTGATTCTCCTTCTTTCCACTTTTGCTCAAGCTATCAAACACCACCAATCAAGAATCTAAAACTATAGAGATGAAGCTCTCATCACTATGAACAACATTATAGAAGGGTGTTTTAGCAATAGAGGACAAGAAACAAGGCAAATCTTACCTTTTTCTTTTCTCTTTCAACCTTGAAGCATGGCGAAAATGGAGAACAAGAGAGAGATGAAGATGATGATCAGATTTTGGCCCCAAAAATACACACATGGACGACCAAATAAGGGAGAGAGAAGAGAAAAAGAGTGTTGAACTTTTGACCAAGATCCAAGGGCTCACACAAAGTGCCAAGTGTCACCATCTTGACAAACCTCACATGAGCTCATATAAGCTCACACACATGTGATTCCACCCCTTGATCTCTTGCACAAATCAATCCTAACCATTGATCTTGAAGTTACCAATGAGTTTCCTCTTCGGTAACCGATCAACTGGTCGGTAACTTTACCGTTTTGCCACTGATTACGGTAATTCCTCTTGAATCACTACCAAACACATTTTCTCATTCATTTTCTTTCACAATGCGCCCTCCCCTCTATTTTAAGTCAATTTAGAGGTTAATCCATAATTGAACTTAAATACAGGGTCTTGGCGCTGCTCACAGCACATACGAATCACATCGGGTGCCAACTCACACCATAATCTCCAAAAGGGTTCATTAATCACTAATGACATCCACTTTTAGAGTCATTAACCCTTGATCACAATTTAGGATTTTGCTAAACCAGGGCTTAGCAGTCCACTTATCTCAGGCTTATTCTCTAGCCTCAAGTCTCAGAATTCGGGGTATTACAGCAGCCACCACCATAAATTTTCTTTTGGTGCAAAAGTACCCATGAACTTTTAAAAATAGTGCAAAAGTAACCATGAACTTTTAAAAAATGGGCAAAAGTGACGCTACCATTAACGACCATTTATTCAAAAGTTTTTAAGGGGTAAAACTAGTATTAAACTTTTTTCAAGAGTGTACTCACCACCATAAACTTTTTTTTTTGGGTGCAAAAATAGCCATAAACGTTCAAAAATGGGGCAAAAGTGATGGTTATCTTATTGTGTTCAAATGTAATCTTTTGATTGTTCTAAGTCCAGGAAAAAAACACATTGACTTGTCCACCATGATTTTTCCTAGCCAAAAATTGGAAAACCCATCATCAATGAAGATGACATCGCTATCTTGCTCTCACCGACGTGCAGTAAATGGAATTATTGAAATCCTTCCTCATCAACAGTTTTGGCAATTGCGTTTACGACACCATTGATATCAACAATTCCATTTACGGCATGTCAGTGAGAGCAGGATGACGACATCATCTTCATTGAAGATCAGTTTTTCAATTTTTGGTTTGGAAAAATCATGGTGGACAAGTCGAGATGCTGTTTTCCTGGACTTAGAACAATCAAAATATGACATTTGAACACAGTAAGAGAATCGTCACTTTTGCCCCATTTTTAAAAGTTTATGGTGGTGAGTGCACTTTTGAGAAAAGTTTATGGACATTATTTTTGCCCCATAAAAACTTTTGAGTAAACGACCGTGAAGGAAATATAAACCAGATTAGAGTAGAAGCGCGTACCGGTAAAGTCGGATCCGGGTTTAGGGCCCACACAAGGATTAGACTACAAGAGCCTAATCAGGGTTTGCACAGCAGTACACCAGAACAAGAAATATGGTAGATAAGAGGAGATTGCCAGAAAGCTCAATGGCAGGGGTGGTTTGCAATGCTGGAGGCATACCCTATTTATAGTGATCAGAGTGACCACTAATTAGGCAGTGTGTGTACTCCTTTCTTGCTCTCCAAGTTGGTGAATTAATTCAATTGATTCTAAATCAATTCCTCAATCATGGAGATTTGTTTCTTAATCATGATCTCACAATTAATTCCCAACTTATTCACCAAGCAACAATCTTATGTTGATTGATTAATTTGATAAGGCAACTTATGCCCCTAATCAAATAGTCTGGCCCATCAAGGGCGGACTTGGACCCAAAGTCTAACATCTCCCACTCGCACTTGATGGGCCACCCATCATACGACTACATCTTCTTCTTGTTTCATACTTGGTGTCTGCCATCACTGCGTGGGCACAACATATTCAGAACCTTTTGGTGCTTGTGATACTAGAAATCCTTGATATCGGATCAGCATCCAAGGACACCCTTTGTGAACCTGTAAATTGTTGCCTCATATGCCCTAGGTCTGTCTATACACTCAACTCATGGCATATCTGATCCCTCTTGAGTCATAGATTCTCTTGTTTTTCTGAACTTGACTCAGATTGCCTACTATGCGCGTGGTATCCACACTTACAGGTTTTTCTCATAACCTGTAAGGGACATGTCACATATGCCACCGCAAAAAGTGTACTTCAAGATAGACTTTCCTTTTTGACTAGAAACATCGATCTTTCCCGACTTGGTCGCTTTCCCAGCTTTTAGTTGTCTGATCGAATCGTACGTGATCATAAAGCTTCAGCCAAAGTAGCTGGCCCCAAGTCAGGCTTTCAGGATGCCTGCCTAAGTCCTGAGGGCATCGTGTGAAGGATTTCTCCTTCCTGGGACTCACACCGTAGTGAACCAGGGATCTGTCACCTACGTCCCATATTGCAGTTATTCTCTCAAGCACATGCAGTATGAATTGCATGCTACGGTGATTTTGCAATGGTGTATGTCGATTTTACCTTCATGTTTCACCGTACAGACTTTAGTTCAAATGTACTCAACATTGGAACCAGGACTTCCCTTTTTACAATCATTCCCCTTTTTGGAACCTCATTTGTAAAATAGAGTCCTTTGCCTGGCTACAGGTCTGATGATACATCCTTTGTAATCATGCCTCGATCCATGACGTATTTACACGTGCGGATCTCATCTCAGTTCAACTGAGGCGACTCAAGCGCAAAGATCTTCCTTACCCATCTCATGGTGATCATTTGCTCGTCTTATCATCCCACGCCCCTGCAAATCATGGGAAGACGGTTGTTCGTGTGAGCGAACCAACCTTCCTGACCTGTACGACATACGGAATTGCATACCTCGTGCCTATGCATTAATATATACACAATATATTTAAAAAAATTGAAAATGCATCATTTTATTGCAACGTTCAATATATTACATTCTACGCATGCCCAAAGCATTTACATGTTTGACAAAAGGGTTTCTAGCAATGGGCTTTGTAAGGGGATCAGCTAACATCTTATGAGTAGAAAGGTATTGAACGGTCACTTGTTTCTTAGTGATCATGTCTCTTACAAAATGATATTTAATGTCTATGTGCTTTGTCCTACTGTGATCCTTAGGGTCCTTAGCATAGGCTATTGCGGCTTGACTATCGCAATGTATCAGAATAGGACCCTCCTTTCTGCCTTTCATTCCTAGACGTTCTAGAAATCTCTTAAGCCATACAGCTTCTTGAACAACGGAAGAACAAGCTATGTATTCAGATTCCATGGATGACAGAGCCACACAGGTCTGTTTCTTGCTGCTCCAGGAAATTGCCCCATTGTTTAGGAGGTACGCGTATCTTGAGGTGGAGTGTCGTTCATCTATGTCTCCCGCCCAGTCGGCGTCAAAGTATCCTATTAGATGCATATCTCTACCTTGGTAACATAGCTCGTAATCCATGGTTCCCTTCAGGTACCTCATGATTCTTTTCACAGCTTCCCAATGCTTTATTCCAGGGTTGGATTGAAACCGGCTCACAAGTTCGACTGCGAAGCATATGTCTGGTCTAGTACAGAGCATAGCATACATCAAGCTTCCAACTGCACTCGAGTACGGGACTCTTTTCATGCGCTTTATTTCTTATTCTTCCATGGGACACATGTCCATGCTGAGGTGGTGTCCTTTAACCACAGGGGTATCCATAGGCTTGCAGTCTCTTATATTGAATCGTTCTAAGATCTTTGCTATATATGCCTTTTGTGACAAGGATAGCAATCTTTTTGAATGATTCCTCTTTATCTTGACTCCCAAGATATATTTTGCTTTGCCCATGTCTTTCATTTCAAAATTCAAGGATAACCAATCCTTGATTGTTTTGACTACCTTAAGACTCGTTCCGGCCAGGAGTATATCATCTACATAAAGAGACAAAATCACAAAATCTTCTCCAAACCGCTTTATGTAGACACAGTGGTCTTCTTCGATCATCTCAAAGTTGAATGAGGTCATTGCCTCTTGAAATCTTAGATACCACTGTCTAGATGATTGTTTAAGTCCGTAAATGGACCTTAGGAGTTTGCAAACCTTTTGTTCACTTCCCTTTTCTATGAAGCCCTCAGGCTACTCCATATATATCTCTTCATCTAGTTTTCCATTAAGGAATGCGGTTTTTACATCCATTTGATGTAACTCCAAGTCCATACTTGCCACTATGGCGAGTATGAGTCTTATTGAGTTAAAACGCACTACTGGCGAGAAGGTATCTTCATAATCTATCCCTTCTCGTTGGGTGTACCCCTTAGCCACCAAGCGTGCTTTGGGTTTGTCAATTGATCCATCTGCCTTTCGTTTATATTTGAGAACCCATTTGTTCCTAATTGCCTTTCGGCCTAGTGGCAGGTCAACCAATTCCCAAACTTGGTTAGCTTTCATGGAATTCATCTCCTCTTCTAAGGCCTTTTGCCATATTTCCTTAGCGGGTCCGGTTAGCGCTTCTTTAACGCTTCTCGGATCTTCCTCATTGTCTTCCGGATTGACAATAAGTACTTCCCCTTCAATGGAGAAGCGTCTTTTAGGGATTCTATCCCTTTGGCTTCTCCGGGGTGGGAGTTGCATAGGATTCTCTTCCTGTGCTTGATTATCATTTCCATGTTGTGAAAATGACTCATTTCTCCCACTCAGGTCAGTGATCTGAGGGATGCCTTCAACTTCCTCACTCTCATATAGAGTTTCTTTTTGGGTAAGGCTTCCTCTGCTAGGAAAATCTAATTCTAGGAATTCTGCTTCCCTTGACTCGACCTCAGTCATTGAGCCGTCCTCATTTTCACCAATGAAGACATATCCTTTTGATTGCTCAGAGTATCTTATAAAGATACATTTCTTGCCTTGAGGTCCCAACTTTCCATGTTTGTGAGACGAGTTATGTATATAGGCCGCCGATCCCCACGGTCGTAAGACACTTAGATCCAGCTTACGGCCTGTTCACAGCTCATAAGGCATAGAAGTGACTAATTTGGAAGGCACTCGGTTAAGTATAAATGTCGCAGTCAACAGTGCATCGCCCCAATACGAAATTGGTAGTTCAGCTTGTGACATCATTGACCTAACCATATCGAGAAGTGTTCTATTTCTTCTCTCGACGACCCCATTTTGTTGAGGAGTGCCAAGGATGGTCAATTGTCTGACAATCCCTTTTTTATCACAGAGCGTTTTGAACTGTTCTGAGAGATACTCTCGACCTCTATCAGTTCTTAAGGCTTTAACCTTACAATTCAGTTGATTTTCAACTAGATTAAGGTACTTCCTGAAGCATTCTAAAGCTTCATACTTGTGAGAGATCAAGTATACATTTCCATATCGCAAAAAATCGTCGATAAATGTAATGAAGTACCATGCTCCATGTCGTGCCCTCATACTCATATGTCCATAGATATCCTAGTGTATTAGTTTAAGAGGATGTTCTGCTCTGGTTGCCTTTCTGAAGGGTTTCCTTGTGCTTTTGCCAGCAAGGCAATGCTCACATAGAGACATTTCCCTTTTCGACACTTGTCCTAGCAATCCTTCATTTGCTAGTTTGGTCATGCGTTCTTGACCAATGTGTCCTAATCTGGCATGCCATGTATCGTAATTATCATTAGATGAAATCGCATAGCATTGACTAGAATTAAAATCATAATTCATTAAAACAAAGAAACCATCCGAAATACAACCAAATCCGAAATAATCGGTCCCAATTGAAATGTCAACAACTTGATCATGAAAGTTAACATTAAAACTGAATTTAACTAAAGAAATAACAGACACTAGGTTTCATCGGATCTTCGGAGCGTAGAGGACATCTTGCAAAATTAGGGTTCGCCCACCTTGTAAAGTCAATTTACAGGTGCCGATCCCTTTCACTTCTACTATCGCATTGTTCCCAACGTAAAGCCATCTGCTTCTAGCTGGTAGCCTGCGAAACTCCGTGAAGTTCCCACGATCTCTGCTCACATAGTTTGTGGCCCCTGAGTCTACAACCCACACAGGATTAGCCTCAGCTATAAAGGCAGTACTAGAAACAAAAGAAAAATGAGAAGGGTTATCACATAGTACCTTATTCTTCTCAGGGCAATCTTTTGCAAAATGGCCTTTCTTTCCGCAAGAGTAGCACTTGACCTTGGAAAGGTCTCGCTTCTTTGTAGGTTTCTTGTTCTTCTTGAAGGCATTCTTATCCTTCTTTGCCCCTGGGTTCCCCTTCCTCTTTTGGGGTCCCTTGCCTTTATTAGGCTTTCACTTCTGGGATGAAGCTCCTTTTTCTTCAGTTAAGAGTGCTTGACCATTGGTCTTTGCACCGTACATACGGTCATCCTCCAATTGGATGTGACGAGCAACGTCAGCAAAAGTTTTGATGGTGTTGTTGTGAGTTATGGTGTGCTTCATGTGATCCCAGTTTGCAGGGAGCGAACTCACAACAGCTTGCACTTGCTGTGCTTCAGAAAGGGTTCCTCCTGCCTCAATAAGTTCGCTTATCATATTCTGCATTTTCCTCAAATGCTGCCTTATGGTAGTGTTTGGACCCAGCTTATAATTGTCAAGCTTGACAGTGATTATCCTGAGTCTTGCATCAGAAGTACCATCAAACTCTTCCTTCAGCGCTGTCCACATGGCAGAGGTAGTGACATGTCCTTCAAATTGACATATCACATCGTCGGTCATTGCCGCAAGCATTGTGATCCGAGCGATGGTATCCTTTCTTTTCCAGGTTGCAAAAGCATCCTGTTCCCTTCGTAGTGCATTAGCATAGGGTTGCGGAAGCACATTGGTCAAGACATCCATAACAACTTGTTCCTCCACGACATACGAGATCTTACGGCGCCACATGCCGAAGTTCTCACCATGCAGCTTGTCTCTTCTAACGAGATCAGCAACAAAAGTCTTGCTTGACATTTGAGCCATTTTTTCTGTCACATAGACATGTATTTTCATTAGGTATGCAATTTGTATTCTTTGAGGCACTATCTCTTTGTTTAAGTAAGAGTAGAAATTAATAGAATGAGAGTTCGCTAGCTTCGTGGTCAGGAATCAACTAGGTCACCCCCATCCCACTCATTCCAGTTTACTGCTCATTTTTCTTAATTTCTATTCTTATTTAAACATATCCCCATGTTTTTTTTCTTTAAAAAACAATTCCAGAAAAAGGAAAGAAAAAAAAAATATGCTCCCACTCAAATAAAGCATCATAAGAAAGTAGAATAAATAATTCCAAAAAACAATTTATTCATTAAGCAATAATTCCATGAAAGGTTCATATAAGTTGCAATGAAAACAAATTCAAAAACAAGCAAACTAAAACATGGATGATCAAGTTTCAATAACGAGGTACATCAATGCCAAAATCTAGAAAGATTTTCCTAGCCTTAGCTCTATGAGCTCCTTTTTCCATGTTGTTTATGCCTCTCTTGAAAACGTCTTTCCAAAATCCTTGGCCATGGAGATGACCCCTCTTTGTCACTTGCTCACGGTATTGCAGCATAACTTTTACGTAGAATTCAGTGTCACTAGCATTAGTGACTTGTGTACCATATCCACAAATGACCCCATCGATGCTTTTGATTTGAACATATCTATCAACGTCTTTTTCAACAAGAGATTTGATTAGAGCACTAGTCCTTGGTCTATCGACCTCCTCTTCTTCGAACTTATCGAATTTGAACTTTGCTTTCTCTTCTTGCTGCACCTCGTCAGGTGTGTTGGAGTCTTGTAGTGACAAAGGGGGACCCTTCTTGTTGGTGCTACCAACTCCACTTGAGGTCTTTGCCTCTTGTTCATCATCAGAAGCTAGAGAATATTCAGGGGGAGCCCCATCAAAGGATTGGTCAGTGTGTATACTAGCCATATCTGACCAATAATTGTTCATCACAAAGAAAACCAATTTTCAAAACTTATTTTAAATAGTTTAGGGTCAAAAAACACTCAAAAACGTATATAAAATATTCTGAATAATTTCTAAAAATTGACAAATAATATATCAATGTGAAGAACATGAATTTACAAATTTTTAGGGCAAAAAACATTCCAAAAATACCCATGCACACGCCCCCACGCGCCACCAGAAGGCTTCTGGTTTAAAAATTCATTTAAAAAATAGGAAACCGGAAAGTTCCACTCTCGGTGGTGGCGCGTGTCTTTCACGCGCCGCCCTAGAGACCGTATTTTGACACGATGTCAAAACCCCTGAACTTATCTCGATTCACTAAGTCTGATGATGTCCTTAATTGGCACATTAGGCCTTGGGGTGGATCTCACGCGCCACATAGGCGCGCTGTCAAGGGAAAAAAATTGTTTTTTTTAAATGAATAAATTTTTGGAAATCGGGTTGGGCCGGTCCGAGTCAAGTGAACCGGCCCAATGTCCTTTGAAGCGGGTTTCGGGTCGCCCACGACCCGAAACGCTGCGTTTCAGTGATTTGAAACGCAGCTCCCACTGGCCGAAATGACGCCGTTTTGGCCAGCGTTAAACGGCGCCGTTTCACCTAGTGAAACGGTGCGTTTTAGGGTTCTGGCCAAAACGACGCCGTTTTGGCCCCCCTCCCCCTTCTTCAACCTCCAGCCGGGTCGATGTGACCCGGCCGGAGCTCAAGCGGGTCTGTCGCGACCCGCCTGTTTTGTTTCCCTTTTTCTCCCTCATCCGACCATCGTTCGACGCGATTCTGGTGCCGTTGGAACCGTCTCATCGAGTACTTCACGTTCATAACCTCTTTTCACACAGAGGCTCACGTTTTCGAAGACCCAATTTCTCAAAGCTTATCGGTGACCATGGATTCACACAGAAAACACGGTGCTTCTCTTTCTTCCTACGTTTTATGATCTCATGGATTTATTTATATGTTCAAGTTTCTGTTTTTGAACTCATATATATACCAGAATAAAAAAAAATGAAATTCACAGAGAAAACAAGAAGAGAGAGAGAGCATGTGACAATTTTGATCTTTGGAAAAATGAAAAAAGACATGCTTCAAGGTATTGGTCATTAAACAGAAGCGAAAACATAATGGGTCATGTGAGTACATGTGAATAACAGAAACAAAAATGTTGCAGAGGAGAGAGAGACGAAGAGAGACAAAGATGAAGAGAGATAGAGCTCATGTTCATATATATACAAAACACATGCATCATGGACATGCAGATACACAGAGTAGCAACGGAATAATCAAAGATATATGAGCATGTGAAAATTTTATATACATATACGCTGGCGTTGATATATATATATATTTTTGTTTCTTCGGACATATATATACACGTATATATTTAAAAATGGCAGAACACATATTGAATACAACCACAAGAACAAGCAGGCTCTGATGCCAATGAAGGAAATATAAACCAGATTAGAGTAGAAGCGCGTACCGGTAAAGTCGGATCTGGGTTTGGGGCCCACACAAGGATTAGACTACAAGAGCCTAATCAGGGTTTGCACAGCAGTGCACCAAAACAAGAAAGATGGTAGATAAGAGGAGATTGCCAGAAAGCTCAATGGCAGGGGTGGTTTGCAATGCTGGAGGCACACCCTATTTATAGTGATCAGAGTGACCACTAATTAGGCAGTGTGTGCAGTCCTTTCTTGCTCTCCAAGTTGGTGAATTAATTCAATTGATTCTAAATCAATTCCTCAATCATGGAGATTTGTTTCTTAATCATGATCTCACAATTAATTCCCAACTTATTCACCAAGCAACAATCTTATGTTGATTGATTAATTTGATAAGGCAACTTATGCCCCTAATCAAATAGTCCGGCCCATCAAGGGCGGACTTGGACCCAAAGTCCAACAGACCGTTAACGGTAGTGTCACTTTTGCCCCGTTTTTGAAAGTTTATGGTTCCTTTTGCACCATTTTTAAAAGTTTATGGTTACTTTTGCACCAAAAAAAAGTTTATGGTGGTGAGTGCACTTTTGAAAAAAGTTTAAGGTTAGTTTTGCCCCTTAACCCTATATTATATTTACTAATTTCTTATTCTAATTTAAAATCTTGCCCAGTCAACACCTTTTACTTTCATTTTTCTCTTCAACAACATCCATGTCACGTATAGAAAAAATCAAACTAATGGTCAGTTGGTATTTTTACATCTATTTTGAAACTATTTAATCACTTTTATCTCTCAAAAAAATATTTGATGTGGAATGCACATTAAAAAAAATCTCATATGTATTTTTTCATTTTAACCCTTTATATTTTGGAGTCGCTTACAAGTACAAATGAGAAAATATGTGTGTACGGGCGCAATCGAGCTTGACCCATGGGCAAGGCTTAAAGTGATGTGGGTTTTCTCTAATTTGCCGATCACTCCCTAATTCTTGGAGTGTGACATTCACCCGTTCCTTATTATGGCGTTGCGCAAAGATTAATCACAACAAAGGACAAGAGGGAGCATTAGGGTTTATTTTGATTTGATTTTCTATTTTTTAGAACAAGTTTTGGCAAAAAAAAAAAAAAAATTATTTGAATAATTTTTTGTAAAACATAACAAAATAGACAATTGAATGGTGAAAGAATAGTTTGTTTCATTTAGCATGATTGTTATTAAAGAAAATATAATGTCCACTGCCTGTGTTCTAGTTTCTTAGAATAGGAAGTAAACAAAATATTAAAAAGATGTTTCAATTTTCATTTTTCATAACAAAATTTAAATTTTATTTTTTCAGAGCACTCAATCAAAACAGTGAAATACATTTGTAATTTTTTTTATTTTTTTGTATTTCTAAACAAACTGTTTTAAAAGTAGTGAATATAATCAAATACGCCCTTATTATTATTATTATTATTATTATTATTATTATTATTATTATTATTATTATTTATTTTTTTTCCTTGTCTTGTGTTTCTTTATGAGCTATGTTTGGAGCACCCACTTAGCTTTCCGATGAAGCAGCATTATGGGCATTTAGCAGGCCAATCCCATGTGTTCAAGCATCATGGAATGCGATAGAATTCCGGCTGAAAAAAGGTTAGGCCGACCCATTTGAAAATCTTATCAATAAGATTATAAATAAATAATGGGAAAACCATTCTCGCCGTACCTATAGCTTCCTTCATTTTTTGTACGTGGAGCATCTGATATCCTGAAATTATCTCTTTTTAACTTGAGGATTTATCGAAGAACTAAACTAATCTAGATTGAGTTGGATAAGACCACAAGGGTGGCAAGGCTCAACCTGTTAACAGTATTTTTTTGTTAAATCTTTTAATTTTATTCTTTTAACACTATTAACCCCCGGAACAGAAGCTAGTTGAAGGGTTAAATTTTTGACTGATCATCTCTCTCCGTGGTGAGAGCCCTTTTCTCTCCCTTGTGAGAACTTGGTGAGGTTGGTCGAGTAACCTCTGTCATTGTCGTTATTTGGACGACGGACGGTTTCTTCTCTTCTTCCTGTCTTCTTTTCTCTGCTTTTCCTTTTGTTTCCCTTCTCCCTTGTTTCTTTGTGGGTGTGAGTGCAAGTGCTATTGGGTGTGTGAGGTTCTTTATAGAGGTATACGGAGGCATGGAGGTTGGGAGAGTAAGTAGTAAGAAAATACGTAAAGAAGTATCGTTGAATCTGAATAAGAGGGATGAACAAGAAGGGTTATGCTCTGGTGGGTGAGCCCTTGATTGGGAAAAACCTAAACAAGCCGACGGTGATATCTATGATCAAAAAGGGCTGGCAATTGAGCCCGGAGGTTGAGGTCCATGATTTAGATCGAACTCAACTTGTGTTTTTGTTTCGCTTTGAGAGGAAGGAAGACTATAAGCGGGTTATCAAGGGCAGGCCGTGATCTATTCAGGGATACCTCTTAAGCCTTCAGGTCCGGGATGATTTCATGATATTAGAAGAGCTTGATTTTAATGCCACTCCTTTTTGGGTGCAATTTCCTGGGTTACCGTTAGAAGCCTTTGATGATGAGAATGTAGTTACACTAGGGAACACGGCAGGAACAACTATGCTGTATGAACGTCCCGAGGTGAACAATCATCTTATGCAAAGCTTTATCCGTGTGAGAACTCTGTTAAATTTAGCGGAACCTCTAATTACAGGATTCTGGGTTCCTCGTACTAGCAAACACTCGGCTTGGGTATTTGTTCGATATGAGAGGTTGAAAAACTATTGTTACAGATGTGGCCGATTAGGTCATGATCCCAAAGGGTGTAAGGGGGACGGGGGTGTGAGTGATGATGAGGGATGTAGTGGTGAGTATGGTAGTTGGGTATGCACGCAGTATGTCAAAACTCGCAAAGATACATTAGTATTGTGTAATGAATCCTAGGTGGAAGCTTCCCTCTATGATTGGAATCGCTTTATGGACCAAAAACCCCGGAACGAGCAGTCAGCGAAGGTGGTTGCTAAATATGGAAGGTCAATATGGAAGAGGAATCTCCAGGGAGTCATAATACTGATGAGGGGACCTTTAAGAGTCATAATGAGCAGATAATGAGCAATATGATTGATGGGCCTTTAAAAGGGAAGGAAAAGATCGCGGAAGTAAGGATCCTCCAACGGTTAACCTTGTGATTCCTGTGAAATCTCTGAAGATTTTGTTCCTTGAGAAGACAGTCCGAAAGTTCATTAATATTAGTAGTAGTGCGAATTTGGGCTCTAGTATCCACATTGAGGAGGTGAAGTGGGCTGATGCCCATGATGACAGTGGCTTTGTCAAGGTGCATGATAAGTTAATGGACCTTTCTCTTAAGCAAACTCATTTTACTGAGCTGATCACTGATGTTAGAGAGCATACCTAGGCCCTTATTCCTTTTAGTGGGTTGTCTCCAGCACCAGCGATCACTAATTGGCTAAAAGAAATTACTTTGAAGAGACAATTGGAGGACCTTAACTCTGATTCGCCTGAAAGGAGTACCTGAAAATGCCGCTTATCGTTTGAAGAGGAGAAACCCCCCGGCGTTTCAAACTGGAAAAAAGAAACAATCTCACAGTAATTCTTATAGAAGCGTCTGATCAGTGAAGCACCATCTGAGAAGTAGCTAGTAAGCAATTGGGGAGGCCAACCGAGGTAATTCATAATAAAATACAGAGTGAGATTGATTTTCCAGAGACGTGGTTTGTGCGCAATGTTAAGTGACGGTGACTCTGAAATTTTGTCAAGCAACGCCGATGGCTCGATGGGACCAGCCACCGGTTCACAATGAATCTCTTAGCGGAACTGTCAAGGTCTCGGGGTTGCCTTGACAGTTCAGAACCTAAAGGCAGAGTGCGCCACCAATAAACCCCAAAGTGTGTTCCTTGTGGAGACCAAGCAGAAGCGGTGATCAGTGAAGGTTAGGAAAAAGTGTAGTTTTCACGAGGAATGGATTGTGTATCGGGGGGAGTGGGGACCTGGCTTTATGGTGGGTGGATATCGTTATGATAAATATCCTATATTCGTCCTCTAACATTATTCATACACTGATTCATGCGAGTTTAATTGATTGCCCTACTAATGTCACTTTTATTTATGGCTCTCCAAAAGAGCAAGAAAGATTGTTGTGTTGGTAGGAGCTTAGGCTCTTAGCTGGTGGTATTAATCAGTCATGGCTATATTTAGGGGACTTTAATGATATTGTCACTCAAGAGGAAAACCTGGGTGGTAGACCTCGTGCGATCCGTAAGATCATTAATTTTCAGAGCTTTATTGCAAACTATGAACTTCTTGATCTTGGCTTCATTGTGTACAAATTCACGTGGTGCAATAAGCGAGAAGGTCATGATACAATAAGGGAGAGAATTGATAGGGCGATAGGGAATATCAAGTTGAGAAAAAAATTTCCTAATCTACAGGTTTTCCATCTTGATCCTGTGGGTTCCGACCATCATATTTTATTCATTAAATGCAGCCCGCCCCAACCTTGTGGAGCTCAATGCTTCAAATTTGAACAAATGTGGGCAAGCCATAATAAGTCTCTGCAGATAATCAACAGAGGTTGGAATGGAGTTATTGTAAGTAGTTTATCTTCTCTTAGTGAATTTGTATTGTGCCTGAGTTATTGAAGAAAGGAATTGATCAGATGGAGCAAGCGCGAGTTTCCGAATGGGTGCATATGAATTGAGCAGTTAAAAGCTCAGCTGGCGGCCTGTAATCAGAAACCAAGAAGCCAGGAGTCTATTTGGTTTACTGCAAAGCTCACGGAAGCCATTGATCGTGCACTGGAACGTGAAGAACTTTACTGGAGGCAGAGAGCTCGTATTGATTGACTCAAAGCAGGTGATAAAAATTCAAAGTTCTTCCATCTGTCTACCATCAAACGTAGGCACTTTCATAGCATCATCTGATTAAGAGATGATGACCGGAAGTGGTTGATGGAGAGTTCTGAGGTCTCTGCCAATATTTCTCCTTTTTTTTTAGAGTCTTTTTATCTCTAACGGACCGAGATCCTTGGATGAAGCCCTTCAGGATGTTGAACCAAGGGTAACCAGTCAAATGAATCAGTGCCTACTATAAACTGTCACATCTGAGGAGATTCGGGTTGCAGCGTTTAGCCTTGTGGACTTTAAGGCGCCTCGTCCTGGTGGGTTCTTTGGAAAATTTTATCAGTCTGCATGGTCAGGGATAGGTAATCAGGTTTGTTCCATGATTAAAGTTTTTCTTGCTCATAATTCTCTGCTGAGATTAATTATACAAATATTATTTTGATTCCGAAAGTGGATAAAGCCTGATAATGTCTCTCAATTTCGCCTTATCGGACTTTGTAATTTCTCTTATAAAATAATTTATGAGATTATTGTAAACCGTATGAGACCGTATCTCGATGAATGTATTTTTGAGAATGAGAGTGTTTTTGTACCAAAGAGAGCTATTCATAATAATATAATTATTACCTATGAAGTGTATCACTATTTGAAGAGAAAGAAAATGGGTAACAAGTTCGAAATTGCTCTAAAAATGGATATAAGTAAGGCTATCGTAGGGTTGAATGGGACTTCTTGGAACTTGTCTTACTGAAGTTGGGCTTTTGTACTCTGATCGGCGAATCTAATTTTGCACTGTGTTAGCTCAGTTAGATTAAAACTTTGTGTTTCAGGAGAAAATATTAGTTACTTCACGCCAGAAAGGGGTTTACATCTGGGAAACCCTATCTCTCCTTATTTATTCATTCTCATGGCTGAAGTTCTTAGTATTATATATGATCAAGAAGGGGCAGCAATGTAAAGTTCTTGAAGGAATCAAACTCAGTAATTCTTGTCTGAAACTCTCTCCTTGTTTCTTTGTAGATAATGCCTTGCCTTTTATGAAAGCCAGTGAGCGGAATTGTCACCTGGTTGCCCAGATCTTGAAGTGTTACTGCAGTGCATCTGGTCAGTTTGCTAGTCTGGATAAAACAAGCATCTATTTTTCTGAAAAAACACCACCAGACGTGAAGACTTGGGTGGGATAGATTCTGGGCATTGGTGCTACATCGGATCCTGGTAAACATCTTGACATTCCTAGCATCTGGGGCAAAAAAAATATCAAGCATTATCTTATATCTGGGAGAGAGATCGAAATAAAGTTCAAGTCTAGTGCCGGTCCACCCTCTCTTATACTAGAAGGGAAGTGATAATTAAATCCATTATCAATGCTATTCCCATCTATCCCATGAATTGTTTCAAATAGAGCTAAATAGCATTTTCTCAAACTTCTGGTGGGATGGTGATTCACCTACAAGGAAAACCCATTGGAAGGCGTGGGATACTCTTACTAAGGGCAAATCTGAAGGTGAGTTTAGAGATTTTGTTATTATGAATGACGCCTTATTTGCAAAAACAGCTGGAGACTCATGCATAATTCGAATGACTCATGGATTAAAGTTTTGAAGAGCGTGTATTTCCTGCGAGAAGTATTCATGGTTACGAGAAAGGGATAAAAGGCATCCTAGTGTTGGTCGAGCATCCTGAGGGGAGGGACTTTCTGAAGAAGGAACTAATTTGGGAAATCGGTAATGGATCATCAATCAAGATATGGGGTGATCCTTGGGTTCCCAGTATCACATTTCCTGAGAAGCCAGATAACTCAACAGAGTTTATAGTCAATCATGGCCTTGCTAGTGATTTAATTACCGATGGTGTATGGAATTTGACTCCCATTAGTGATTTGGTTCCTAAGGATGTAATTTCATCCATCTCCCGTATACCTCTTCCTAACAATGGCATAGGGGATAAACTCGTTTGGAAACCTGCACCAAATGGTGAATTTACGGTTAAGCTCCGTTATAAGCGGGCGAAGGTTCTCAAGCTGGCCCCTCCTGTGTTATTGGCGCTACTGCGTGGAAAGCTATTTGGAAGGTTCATAGGACCCCGCGAATTCAACATTTCGTGTGGAGAATATTGAGCAAAGCTGTGGCAACTAATTTTGCACTCTTTTTCCGTAAAAAATCTGTACCACCGACTTGTCCTGTATGTGATAATGAGGAAGAAACTATTGAACACCTATTCTTTCTATGCCCTTGGACTAGATGCGTCTGGTTTGGTTCTAGTCTTGGAGCTAAAATCGAGACCCATGATGTTGCCAATTTCAATTCATGGTAGCTGGGTATTACTGATGTAAAATCTGGTTTGGTTGACGTAAACATCTCCTTGGTGTGTTGGATATTCTGGATCATTTGGAAGTAGCGGAATGAGAAAGTCTTCAGTGCTAGTTATTGAGCTCGCAACTAAAGTTTCGGATGAGTACTGGTCCACTTGCGTCAATTTGCCTGTTAATGCCCCAGCACTTCGGTCTGACAGCAACAAATAGTTCCCCCTTCAAGGGGATATTTTAAACTCAATTGTGATGGCGCGATTTAGTCCTATTCTAATACAGCTACTATAGGGGTGATCTACAGGAATGAATTTGACTCTTTTATTTGGGGTTTTGATAATAAAGTAAAATCTAGATCAACTTTTATGATCGAGGCTTTGGCATTAAAGAAAGCTCTACTGCTGGCTTTGGATCTTGGACACGATAAAGTCCTTCTTGAAACTGATTGTCAACTCTTGCAAAAATGTGTTGAACTTCAACAACCAGCACTACAAAATGAAACAGAAACGGAAAACAGAACAGAGAGAATGTGAACAGAGCAGCCATAGTTGACATGAAGATATTGTATATGATGTATGCACTGACGTTGTGAACAGGGAACGACGATAGAGGGGTTGGTGAATGGTTGTCATATCTGACTTTTGCATTATTTTAAGGTTGTGATTTTAGTATAAATAGGTATGAAATTTTCATTGTAAGGCATCAAGATTTGGAATAAACACATTTGAGTTTGGTTTCTATACCATTTTGGTACCAGAGCTGAGTTCTAGAGAGCCAGAGAGCGAAAGAGTGAGGAGTGGGTGAGAAAAAAAAAATGTGAGAAAAAGGGGTGTCGGATTTTCACTCTCGGAGCGTTTTTTGAAGAAACCGACCTCATCATCGTGTTCAAAAGGTCAAAAAACCTATGAATAGCCTCGGTAACCGCCGTGAAACACCTCCACGCGCCTCCACGGACGTAGCCGGAAAGTAGCCGGAAAAGTTGTAGGAATTTCAGACGGTCGCCGGAGTCCAGAGGTTGAAAACGACCCAGTCAGCTGCCACGTCATCAATGTCTGACCAGTCAGCGCCACGTCATCCAATCACTGACTGCCACGTGTCATAACCGCCACGTCATTAATCCCAGTCAGTCCAACTTTCAGAAATTGCAATTTGACCCCTAGATTTTGTAAAATTTACAATTTCTGCCCCAAAACTTTCTGAAATTACATTTTGGCTCCAAATTTCTGCCAAAATTATATTTCGGACCCCAAAACTTTCGGAAATTACATTTTGACCCCAAATTTCTACCAAAATTACATTTCAGACCCCAAAAGTTTCTGAAATTACATTTTGGCCCCAAATTCCTGTCCAAAATTACTTTTCGGACCCCAAAAAGTTTCTGAAATTACATTTTGGCCCAAATTCCTGCCAAAATTACATTTCGGACCCCAAAACTTTCTGAAATTATATTTTGACCCCAGATTTTTGCCAAAATTACATTTCCATCCCTGAAAGTTAAGAAATTACCTTTCTACCCCATTTGTCCATAAAATTTCCAATTTTATCGCTTACTTTTCCGTAAATACCATTCCTACCCTTCCACCCTACACCTAACCTTACAAAAACAATTCAAAAATGCCCCCAAGACGAGAAACACACACGAGATTGAGATGGACGAGATGAGACGCCGGATACAGGAACTGGAAACCACTGTACAAACGCAGCAAGCCATGCTAGAATCTCGCAGTGAATATCCAGATGATTCAGATAATAATAGTTCGTCGTCTACTGACTATTACCGCCGTCCTCAACAACAATCATTCCGCCTTAATGACATTAAGGTAGACATTCCTAAATTTGAGGGAAGACTCCAACCGGACGAATTCATTGACTGGCTACAAACAGTTGAACAAGTCTTTGAGTACAAAGAGATTCCAGATGAGCAGAAAGTTAAAATTGTTGCCATCAAATTGAAGAAACATGCCTCCATATGGTGGGAGAATCTCAAAGGAAGGTGTGAAAGAGAGGGAAAGAGCAAGATACGAATGTGGGACAAGATGCGACACGAGCTCTCACGTAAGTTTCTTCCAAAAAATTATTATCAAGATAATTTCCTTCAGTTACATAATCTCCGCCAAAAGGCTATGTCTGTAGAGGAATATACCAGGGAGTTTGAGAAACTTATGATGAAATGTGATATACAAGAAAGGGAGGAACAAACAATAGCTCGTTATCTCGGAGGGTTGAATACTAACATTGCCCATCCAGTGCAACTCCAACAATACTGGACTCTAGATGACGTCATTCGCCTAGCCGTCCATATTGAGAAACAGTTCCCCAAAAGGTTTCCGTTTCAACCGTCTTCCTCCACTGAAATTCCTTTTGATCGACATGAAACACACATGCATCAGTCTACAAATGCATCAGCATAACTCTTCAAACAAGCATACACAAGAATATTAGTCTAACCCTTCAAGCAAGCCTCCACCAAAGGCTATCAAGGAATTTAGCTCCAAAGCACCTAAGTGCTTCAAATGCCAAGGGTTCGGACATATCGCTTCAGAATGCCCTACCCGCAGAGTAGTTACTATTATTGAAGGGGAAACTTTTGCAGTTTTTGAAGAAGAAAAGGAGCTCATACCCGACAAAGAACCTGTCTTTGATGAAGAGCCAATTTTTGATGAAGAAGTCATTCATCCTGATCAAGGTGAAACACTTGTGATTAGACGAAGCTTGCATACAGCCACAGTGAAAGAAGAGCCTTGGCTACGTCACAACATTTTTCATACTCGTTGCACCGCTCAAGGTAAAGTTTGTGACGTCATTATTGACAACGGAAGCTGTGAAAATGTAGTCTCTACCTACGTGGTAGAAAAGTTACAACTACCAACTCACAACCATCCGTACCCATACAAGCTCCAATTATTCAATAAAGGAAGCGCAGTCAAAGTGTCAAAACGATGCCTTGTTACTTTTTCTATTGGAAAAAGGTATCACGATGAAGTTTGGTGTGATGTTGTTCCGATGGACGCTTGTCATCTTCTTCTGGGAAGACCTTGGCAATATGATCGACGAGCTTTATACGACAGTTATGCAAACACATATTCCTTTCAGAAGGATGATGTGAAGATTCAGCTCGAACCATTGCCACCAGATAAACACATCAAAATCAAAAATAAGTCCAAGTCATTTTTAATTAAGCATAAGGTTTCGGATTTATCTCCATTTATTGATGATGATGTTGTTTGTGACTCAAGGACGAGTCTTGTCCAACCCCGGGAGAATGAAACAGAAACGGAAAACAGAACAGAGAGAATGTGAAAATGAAACAGAACAGAGAGAATGTGAACAGAGCAGCCATCGTTGACATGAAGATATTGCATATGATGTATGCACTGACGTTGTGAATAGGGAACGACGACAGAGGGGTTGGTGAATGGTTGCCATGTTTGACTTTTGCATTAGTTTAAGGTTGTGATTTTAGTATAAATAGGTATGAAATTTTCATTGTAAGGCATCAAGATTTGGAATAAACTCACTTGAGTTTGGTTTCTATACCACAAAAAATTAGAAAATTAGTGTCAAAATTTCATTCCATTGCTAATCCCTCACAAATTAGTGATGGAATTTTTCCTTCATTAAATTAGTGATGGATTAGGAACGGAATAACATTACATCACTAAATTTTGTCACTAATCCGTCTCTAATTCCGTCATAAAAAAATTAGCAACGGAAATTAGTGACGGACAAATTCCGTCACTAATTTTTGTCAAAAATATTTTGTGATGGAATTAGAGAATAAAATTTTCCGTCACTAATTTTCATCGTTAATCCATGCCTAATTTCCGTCACTAAACATTTTGTGACAAAATTAGCAATGGAATTTTCTTAGTGACAGAAAAATTCCATCATTAATCCATCATTAATTTCCATCACAAAATATTTTGTGACATATTTGTGACAAACAATTCTATCGCTGATTTCAAATTGTATTATTTAAGATTATAATCTCAAAAACACTTGTTTTATATTTCATTAAGATCAATACTTCTTGTGGCTTAATGATGATTTATTATTGAAATATTAACATAAATAAATACAAATTATTAATTCATATTTATTATTGAAATTGAAATTATAATATAATATATATGAATTTTTAATAATATATTATATATAAATAAAAATACAAATTTTATAAACACAAACAAAAAAATAAAACATAAAACAAAATGAATAAAAAAAGATATTAATAATAAAAATTTAGGTAGAATATTTACGTAAAATAAAATAAAAATAAATAAATTGAAATAGTTAATAATATATTAAAATTATATTTCTGTTTCTAATTGTAAAGTGAAATATATTTATATATCTGGAACAGCAGAGGCATTATTCATGAAATTAGTGGTCTCCTTGCATCCAAAGTCGGGTTTTCTCTAGCTTTTACTCCTAGGAGCGGAAATACTACAGCAGATCATCTTGCAGCAGAGGCTATCACGAAAGTGTGCCCTTTGGGGTGGGTTCAACAACCATCACTCTCTTTGTCGCCCATTCTGACTTCAGATGCCAAAAGAGAGCATTGTTGTTCCGATGCCACATCTGCACCAGTACCTAGTTCGGATGCTGGAGGATCGTGGTTTTTTATTTTATTATTTTTTTCCTCTGTTTGTTGTTGCTTTTGGTTCATGTTATTACCTGTTGCTTTTGAACCCCATGTCAGTTGCTTTAACGTTATTTGGCAATATAAGCATCCTTTGACCAAAAAAAAAAAGTACATAAGCTAATTATGCTAATAGAGTAAAATTGAAGGATTTAATATGGAAAGGAAAGCATATATATACCAAACTAAAAATTGAAAGAAATTAAAGATACCTCAAGAATGGTTTATTCGTAAATAAGTAGAGGCTTGAATAATACATGGAGGCAAAACAAACTGAACCAACTCCTAATGATTTTGCAAGACAATACCTCGAGAAGAATTGGCTGAAGAAGTTTTCTTTGTTTTCCATGTTTTTGGGATATGAGTTGATAATTATAGCATCTCGTAATTAAGGTTTGGATACTTCAATCTAGACAGATTGGCTAAATACGTTTTCCATTCTGCGTTTGTTGCAATCCATGATGGCGTTGGTTGTTCGTTCTTGTTTCGAAGGATTGTTTTTTACTTGTGCATTCGTCAGGGTAAGTACGTGCTGGCCTTAATTCGTTGTAAAGTCCAAATGCAAACTTTAAATTGCTATTTCTAGAAGGTTTTTTCAGTTAGAGTACTTATGGGTTTGTTCTAGTTTCTGGGTTTAGGGTTCGAAGCTCTGGTTTTCCTGGTTTTTGGATAAATTCACTGTTTCTATTTTTTTGGTACTTATTGGTTTCTGGTTTTTCTGGTTTCTCGGTTCGTTATGAAAGGTTATATTTATCTCTAGATTAAAAAAACCAAACGTTTTCTTAACAGATGCTGGCTCTGTTCCTATCCTAACACCTAGGACCACGAATTAGCTTTTTACAAATATGAACCCAAAAAAGATGAAATTAAATGAGTCAACAGATCACAGTTCATGCTTCCAAACATGAAATCTCATGTTAGTCTTCAGTTTACAACCTTACTATATTTGCATTCTTGTAACTAGTAGCTCCGATAAAATAAAGTAGCAACATAGTTAATATCCGAACCTTCATATAAGCCTCTGTTTGTTTTGTATCCAATTGTCATTAATAAAGCATAATGATTTTACTGTAAGTCAGAACTGTTTCATTCTCTAGAGCCATTTGGTTTGATGTTTATTTAACGAAATCATGTGTTAGGATGTTGATTACCCTTTGAATGTTGTTACAAGGAAATATGGCGATCTCTAAAAGTGGCTCAAGTACCAAGGGTTTTCACCCCTCCGCCAATCCCTCTATTATACCAAATGATAGACATATATGGAACAAGAGGCCAGGAAAGAAGATTGAGGAAGAGTCTTCTTGTCATGAAGGAGATCTAGAAAGCAAAGAGAGAGGGGAGGAACCTTATTGTGAGGTGGAGCAAAAGAGGTCAAGTTTTGATATCTCACAAGTTCATTAACTATATCGGGTATACGGTAAAAAGCAATGTGCCCATCACTTTGTCCAACTGGAAGAAGGCAACCCCTGCAATGAAGAAGCATGTATGGGATGAAGTGTTGGTAAGATATGATACTACATATTTAGTAATTTCTTTTTAACCAGTATACCTAACCCTAACAAATTGATTTGTGTGTTTTGTAGTCGGGATTTGAGGTAGATGATGATCGGATAGATTATGTTCTCAGGAAGATTGACATGGCACTGTGCTCATTCCGAGCTTTTGTAACAAAGAAATATTTGTGACCATCTTAATTGTCATACCATCTAAGACAAAAAAAAGGAATACCGTCCTCTTACGATTGGCAAATAAAGTTCATTATATCTATTTTGCTAACTTCTCAATTGTTTTGATTAGGAGGAATAAGAGGAATCTTGGAGCTCAATCCGGTCATAGTTCAAAGTCTTATGCGTTGAAGAAGTCGATTGAGCCTGAGTTGGCTATTCTGCCAATTTCCTTTAGATACCAAATATGTGTTGAGGAACATGATGTCGTTGGCACCACCACAGATGTTGAGTGAGAAGACTACAAAAACAAATATTTTTTGAGGAAGATGTCTATGAGGAATTCACACATGACCTCATCCACTGGGTGCTAGTTAAAGATGTCATCACGTCCCATAGGGTAAGCACAGTTGCTTATAACTTTTATTTCAGGTACTCCTTTAATTGTGATTGAATACTTATCTACTCATAACATTTATATATATATATATATATATATATTGATTTGTTTGTTTGTTTTTGTATTTAAGATACCTTTACGAGGAGTACATAGCTCCCAATGGCCTATCTGACAAGTTCATGTTCCTCAACCCACACCTTTATTCAAGCTTGTTAGAAGGCTTAAAGGCATATGCTTTTGAGAGAAAAGTGTGGGAGTGGTGGATATAGTCATTAGAAGGGTACTAAAGAAGAAGGACAATTTCTTCTTGGCATCGTACTACCAAGGGTGTGTATACTACTTAACTAAATTGTTTGTTGATATATGGTATTGAATTAATTATGTTTATTGTACATATGGGACATTGGCTCCTCATTGTGCAAAATCCCTTCAAACAAAGGATTTTGTACATTGATTCGCTTCATAGGGATGCAGACAACTTATTACAGATGGTCGAGCTTTTCAATATGTAATAAGTTGATGAATATGTTTGTTTATATCTTTACTATGATGTGTTCCTTTATAACTTTTAGCAGTCATTAATTTCTTATCGTCTTATTATATTTGTTTATTGGTATGCCACAAATGAAGGCCTCATCTGCCCCCTGTACTTGGCCGTGGCTATTATCCATTTACACATGGAAGAGAGTAGAGGAAATTTACCAACACACACACACATATTGTTTGTTTGTGTTCCTTTTACACAAATGAAAGCAAGGACTAGCAAATTTCATTTGTTTCTTTATAGTGTCTACGGCAATTAGATAAAAAGCTCTGATTGTGGATACTATGTCATGAAATTCATGTAGGACATAGTCATCCACAATCATGCCTCAATTACTACTAAGGTTTGTATATATATATATGCATTTAAGTGTTTAAGTTAAAATAAATATCATATGATATATATTTTATCATATTTAATTTGGTTTTGCCTCCATTACTTTGAAGACACTTTTTGTGAGTAATATTTACCCGGCCAAATTGAAGTAGTAGAAGAGTTGGTATGATTATTTTTCGTCAGTGGGTTGCTGCATAACAGAATTAGCTAGAGTACCCATTTTTTGTTCAAGTATATATAGACATGTGGTTGTTGTTTCAGATTTGGATATGATTACATTGTTTTAATTTTCTGGATATTTTATGTTCTTAATTTGCTGTATGTGTATATATAATTTGCTGTGGAGTAGCTTTGGAAAGGTGAATATCTGTTTTGGTTTCTTCTTTACAGGTATTTGTATGTATATGCATGGGGCAAATAAAAAATAAGCCCCTGTTTTTAAAAAAAAAAAATGGTTGCAAATACTTCATGGTTATTTACTAAAAACTATAAAATTTTGAAATATATTTTACGGTTATTGAAAGCAACGGTGAAGTATATCAACATATTTTATGGTTTTGAAATAAGGACCGAGCAATAAGCTTGTTAAACATGACCAAAGCCGGAAACAAATACTTTACGGTTAATCATTACAACCGCAAAGATTTTTGCTATATAGTCCACAGTTTTGTTGTATAACTGTTAAATATAGATCATAATATTTGACAGTGATTTTTTAACAACTATGAAGTAAATCGAAAATACTTCACAATTTCTTTATTATAACTATACAATATTTGCCCAAATATTTTACGGTTGGTAACTATACTCTATTAATATGTGATTCTCATATATTTTACAGTTTGAAATCATAAAATATTGCTAAAAATAACTAAGAAATATAGACAATTATGTAATAGTGAATGAATATTAGAATTTAATTTGTAAATAACCCTTAATGTCTGTTTGGTATAAGAGGGGATGAAATTTTTTTAATGAGTTCGATTTGAAATATCCATTTATTTTAATAATTCCAAACTAGAGCAGAGAGGAGGGTGAATTAATTACAAGTTAACAAATATACCCTTTTCATTTTATTTAAATTTCTTCTTTATTACTTTATCCTTATAATTTTTTGCCATGTTATTACTTTGGTTCCTAGAATTTTTTGTACAAAAAAAAAAATCACAATTTATATCTAAAAAACTGAAGGAAGAAACACAAAATTATTCGAAAACGCCGCGAGGAGGGGGAAAAATTTGAAAAGAAAAAATTTAAACGCTGAAGAGTAAAAAGAAAACGCAATTTCCTTTGGTGCACTGCACTGGCGCCGCAGAGGCGTGAGAGGCAAACGTGCGAAGAAACTGAAGATAAAAACGATAAAAAAGATGAAAAAACGATTTTTAAGTGCTATTCATAGAATTGAAATATTAGAAAAAAAGACATGGACAATATAGTCAAGATATGCTCCCCACGCCCTTTAAAAAACCCTAACCAAACACTACCTAAAGGTACTTGAAATATTTGTTGTGCAACCCATGATTAGTGAATCTAACTCTTCTTCAACTATATGTAACATATATTTACAACTATATTAAAAGGGAAAACCAAATCATTTGAACATAGTAAAAGAGATGTTACACATAATTGAAGAGTTACACCTGCTAAAAATGAGTTGCACTCGCTCAAGGGATTTGGGTCCACAGGTACGTTTGGTTAATAAATTTTACAATAGAGAATTTTGTAGTAATTTTTCTAAATGATTTCTGTCTTCCTATACATACGAAGTTATATATTTGAGAAAGAAGTTTGTCTTGTCTTGTGTTTGTTAATGGGCCTTCATGATTTGGGCTGGCTCACAATCTGGGCCATGAGTTTAGTGTAACTGTCTCATGCTATGTTTGGAATACCCACTTTCTGATGGGCATTCGCGAGTCTCGTGGATCATTAACATAGCTGCATAGCTGGCTTTAAAGGAAAGGAGAAAGAACAGAGAAAATAAGAGCTTGGTTGATAACTCCATGGTGTGTTATTATGTTATTGTGTTGTGTTATTATGTGATTGTGTTTTTGATGAAGAAGTAGGAGGGCTTGAGGAGGTATTTATTGATGTGATTTATTCATTTATATTTGAAAACAATCACTGTTCGATTCTACATAAACAATTTAAGTACTAAAAAGTTCCTTAAGTTGTCAATATGCAATAAAACGCACTGTCATTTCCTACCATAAATCTTATTACTTGTGGGATTTTTTAATTCCCATGAAATAGAAGAAAATATAGGCTCATTTTAGAGCCATAATGTAATTCGACCAATCAATCCCCCAAATCCTAATAATGAATGGATTTTGTAAACCGGAGCGGAGGGGGAAAGAAGAAATAGTAAACGATAAATAATAGTAGTATTTTTTTTTACCTTGAAGAACTAAATTTTATATTTTATAGGGTAATAAATTTCATATAAGGTGTTGGAAGGACTAATATAGGATTATCCGTATATGTGCGACTTAAGTTAGCGTGTGGGGACTTTTGTTACTCAAGCAACTGATCATTGGTGCCTTATAAATTTGAATCTCAACTCTTATACATAGTATTCCATTTTGTTCAAAATTTAAGATAAATTAAAAATTGTGAACAGGTTTATTTTTTTATATATATTAAAGTTTGAAGTTGTCTGATCATTTAATAGGTTTTTTCCCTATTTTGCCACGCTTTTTCTCTCTCATTGCTTTTTCTCACATACATTATCTTTCATTATTTTTCTTATTCTCTTTCTCACTTATTCTCTTTATAAATATGGGCATATTTAAAAGTATGAATATCTTACATATTTATGGCTTTTAAACTAATTTTAACTGTTTTCTTGAAAAACTCAAATAAACTATTTTCACCTTATATTTTGAATTGGAGGGAATAGCCAAATTGTGAGGAGTCTACCATTTACCCTCAAAACATTGAATTAATTTAATCAAATAATTTTAAAATTACCTTTTAATTTTTAACATTAAACCCCTGTTGTTGCTTTTTTTTTTTTTAATCTAATGCCTACTCAAAACAAGCACATATTTTATCTAATTAAATCATGTAAAAGCAAATTGATGACCTAGAACAACTTGAAAGATGGAATGTTATATATACATTAAGGAATTTGATGCTGCATATTGTATGATGAGAGCCATGTATAGCTTAGTGCCATTGGTTAGCATATTTATATATGAACCTCCCATTCAATTTCGGGGAAAAAAGATAAATCAATTTGAGCGATTTATTATTGGCCAAAAAATTTTTTTGAGCGATTTATTTGCAATCTAGAAATTTTGTGCTCCAGTCCAAAAGGTTTTTTTGGAAAAAATTAACACACCAGAGTTTGACTGAGCTGCGTCAACTCCTCCATCATCTTCATCAATCAAACCCGCCTTCACGGCATCATGGTTCGGTGCCTCCATTGTTGACCCATTTAAGTGTAATTTAGAAAGTCAAAATCTACATTTTTAAATTAATAACTATATTTTTAAAAATTGATATTTATTTTTCATTTTCATTTTTATAAAATATAATAATATAATAAAAATTTAATTTGGACTTAAGAATACATAATTTATGCAGCAAAAGTTAACCTCCCTTGAAATGTTGAGGGCAAATAGTATATCACTTCTCATTACTCCATCTATTTCTAATTATAACTCTCAGTTTTTCTAAACGAATATATTAAATAAATAATAGGGAGGAGCAAAAATTTGTTTTTTCCCTTCCCATTTCTGTCCTCAATTGATTACCAAGATTTTTGAGATCAAGATAGAAAGATTTAGTCCTCTTCCTCACGTTAAAGAAAATACTTCCCCATTTTCCATGAAAATACATAGAGTAATTAATGAAAACTCTCCACAGACTATGAAGTCTTTGATACATCTCAAACACCAATAAAAAACCCTTCTCTAACCTCACCATGATTATTCACAAATGCTTCTTGCTCTTCTTCTTTCTTATCATTAGCTTCCTCTATTCTGCCACCACTGAAGCACCACCCACTTATCTTTACCACAACTGCTCCACCGCCGGCAAAACCTTCTCTGCTAATAATACCTTCCGATCCCACCGGACTACCCTCCTCTCCTCCTTAGCTTCCGCCAATGTCAGCTTCCAGAACACCTGTAATATCCCAAAAAGTGATTAAGGGCTAATGACTTCAAAAGTGGATGTAATTATTGTTGAATAAACACTTTTGAAGAATGTGTGATGGGAATTTGGATATTTTAATGATTCCAATGGCTTCCTTGTGAAAATTTATGTGGGAATGATGTTTGGTATGAAAATGGAACCAATGGAAGCAAAGATGCCAAATCTAAAATTCTGTCCAGTGAAATTCTATTCTGGGCAGTCCGTTTGTGTGAACGTTTTGAATGATCAAATGGTGTCTAAAAATTCTGAAACTTTCCAGACTTATAGTTCACATCTCAAGCTTCAAAATGGATATATAATTTGTTCCATTTCGTTTTGTGAACTAGGAGATATAACTGTCCAAAGTTTGGGATGGAAACTGAACTCTGTTTTGGGGCAGTGATGAGTTTTATGTAATTCTGGAATTGTGTGGTGATTTTTAGTAATGGCCAATATTTTTCCTATGAAGAGAACTTAAATATCTTTCATTTGGCTTTGGAATCACCTCATTTCGATTTTTCTAGAATTAGTTATGATTTTTCAAAGTTGGGCAGAAAATCTGCCAGAAAATCCGAAAATGTGAAATTAGAAATTATGACATCATCATGTGGTAAGGTGACATCAGCATGATATTATAAATCACTTTTTCCGTTCCCTCTTCAGCCATTTCCGACGTCTTGAGCTTCAAAGAGAAAAGGAAAGTGATTTGAGATATCTAGTGAGAGAAGGAGCAAGAACTTCAAGGTAAGTTCGATTTCTTCGGTGTTTTAGCTCTTGATTTGTATAATCCTTCTCCTAAGCTTCTCTTTTACATGATTCAAGGTGTTTGAAGCTAGAATTTAAGTGTTTCAAAGAGGCTAGAGTTCAGCCAAATTTGGGAAAAGCTAGTGGGAGCTTGAGGTAACTTCCAAACTTTCGTATATTGCTTATTCTAGCTGCTGTGGGCAATTTAATCGGTGAAATTTCGCCGGATTGCCATTGGTTTTAAATTTTGGAAATTGAGTTTCCTAAGGGTTATGCTGCCCAATTTTGGCTCAAATGGTAGTTATAACCTAATGTAATAGTGAATAAAGTGGTTAGGAGTAGAAAGGAACGCGTTTACGAAGCCGAAATCGTAAAACCCCGATTTTCTCCGAAGAGCTCATAAATTTCGGCCAGCTCTAGAAATGGGTCTTAGAGTTGGATTTTCAATGATTTGATGGTTCCATTGAGTTCAGGAGCGAAAATTAGGTGGGGTTACAGTTGGTCACTTTTTCGGAAAAGGCCGAAAAAGCATAATTACGAAAACGCCCCTGAAACCCTCGAAGTAGGGCTGCCAAGGGTAAATTTGTAATTTTACATTGAATTTGATAATTCCGAGTCCGCAAATCGATTCCTTGGGCGGAAATATGTTAGGATAGCCCAGATTAGAAATTTGGGAAAAGTACAACCGGACCGGGTACGGCGGGCCCGGGCCGGGTCCCCGAGAGCATTTTTGTAAATTTTCATTATAGACTCATATAACCCCAAGTAATACTATGGAAGTGTCTAAATGGTGCATTTGGAATTGTAGGATTCGATATTTGCCGCCCTCGGGAGCCAACTGCGCCGAAGGACGTCAGGAAAGGACAAGGTAGTGACTCTCTCTCTCTTACTATGTGTAATGCTCTGTATGTGTGTGTTATCACTGTTCTGTGATGAATCTTTGATGCTGCTACGGTTACAGCTGATGATAGCTGTCATTTACAGCGCAAGCTGTCGTTTACAGCGTAAGCTGTCGTTATTGTGATTACAGCGTAAGCTGTCGTGATTATGATTACAGCGAGAGCTGTCGTATTGTGTATACAGCCATGAGTGCTGTCGTTTGTGGTGAAAACCATGTATCTCTGAGATTGCTACTGCTGTTGCTGTTTGTGATTTATATACATGCTTTGTGTTTATGCATTGTGTGAGTGATTTGTTACTACTGAGATTCTCTCGAATCTCATTCTTTCCTATGACTAACATTTCAGACAGGGCGAGAGGCGGCCAACCCGGAGCAATTAGGGCCCTTGGGGGTATATAGTTGAGTTGGAAACGTTGGTTAAGTATTTTGAACTTGGGATTACTGTATATTCTGAATCAGGAACACTACATTCGATTTTGGTTGTGTAATCCCCTAGTGTATACTTATAAACCTTCAGATTTTTATGCATAGAACCCGAGAGTTACCGGGGATGCGGTTATACACTCTGATATGATTGAATGTATCTTAACTGCACAGGTAATTATATTCGAATATTGAAATTGAGACCTGGATGGGAAAAAGAGTTTTGAAAGTTTTGTAAAAATTTTACTGTGAGACAGAAAGTTGAAAACGAGGTTAAAGCATCCAATGCTCTCTAATCCGATTTAAATATGTGTTATAGAATTATAATTACGTGTTTAAAGTTAGGGGGTTACAACACCACCATTATAGGAGGTGGTAGCGACACCATCTACGGCCTCTACATGTGCCGTGGTGACGTCTCCCTCCAAGTGTGCAACCAATGCGTCGTTAATGCAACCCAACGGCTACCTTCTGAGTGCCCATTTTCGAAGGAGGCCGTAATCTGGTACGACGAGTGTATGCTTCGCTATTCCAACATCTCTTTCTTCTCCACCATTGATAAATGGCCAACTACCGTCATATTGAACCCGAACATTATCTCCGAGTCGTACCAGGCAAGATTCAAGAGCTTTTTGCTTAGTTTTATGAATGAGACGGCAGGTAAGGTGGCGGCGAAACATTAGTCGGAAGGGAAGACATATACGAAGAACCAAGCCAGTTTTCAGTCTCAAACTGTGTATAGTATAGCTCAGTGCACGCCGGACCTACCGCTGCAAGATTGCACAATTTGTCTGAGTGGTGTGATTCGGAACATTCCATTGTGTAGGGAGGGGAAGATTGGAGGAAGAGCTGTGAATCCCAGTTGCAACATTCGCTATGAGTTGTTTTCATTCTTTGATACCAATCAGCTAAATGCACCGGCACCGGCATCGGCACCGGCACCGGCACCTGTCCAGGCTCCTGCTCCAACACTAGCACCAGCCCCGGCTCCGGTACCTAGACTGGTTCCATATTTCCCTAGTGCCAATTCTTGGCATCATCCTCCATCTCGACCTCCAGGTAAAGAGTTTAACATAAATGATTTTTCCGGTTTCTTTTTATTTTTTTTAATCAGAGTAAGATATAAGAAAAAATATGTACTTTTGTTTGGAAGAATGTAAGTATTATCTCTAAATAAAATTTTCTCAACTTAATTTTAACTCAGTGATTTTAACTCAATGATAATTGAGTTATTGCTACAATGAGCATTGGAACTAGTTCTCAAGACAAGGCTTATGTTTTAGCCTCTGATATTTTTTCTCAATATTTTTAAAATAGTGTAATGTTAAAATTTTTTATTTTAAAGGCAAAAAACAGTTCACAATCTAAAAGCAAAAGAACAAATACAATTAGAAAATAGAGATACATAAATATCCACCTACATGAAACCACACTTCACTTATGAAACTTATTATAATATTCTCTCTTTGAGAGAAGATGTTCCCAACAACTCCTCACCACGACACTTCCTTGGACCTCTAGCTAGTTAGAACTCTCCATGGGTAGAACTTTGTGAGGATTGGACTTTCAATAAAAGCACATTTGTTATAAAGGCAAGTCTAAATGGAGAGCCCAATCTCAAAAGACTAAGCTAGTGGGGAGGGGGAACTAGTTTTGGTGCTCATCACAATGATGAGCGCTAAGAGCTCACTATCTCTACAGAGCGTGAGATCTAACTTGAATGATTTATATTGAATTTATTTTACTTTTACATCTTTTGAAAAAAAAATTATTTTAATGTATACAGAATCTAAAATAAAGATAATATCTTAACAGTCAGTTTCTCAAAAAAAATGATTTTTTTCATTTGAAAATCTTTAAATAAGAACCATTGAAATTCTATTTGAATTATGTAGATTTCACTACAGGCCTACAACAATTAGCTCTTAGTGCTAATCATTGCGATGAACACCAAAACTGATTCTAGTAGGAGGGTGGTCTTGAACTCGTAAACCACACTTTATTTGTAAGCCTCCTCGATGTGGGACTCATAACAATGCATATTACAATTCTATTATACACATTTTATTACTGAAGCTTTCCATTCTTTTGTGTTCAAAACTCTGAAACTCTTTTCCTTTGCTCCTTGATAATCAGCAAGGACAATTGTGATAGTTGTGGCTTCTCTTGTTGCTGGAGGGATAATTTTTTATCTAGCTTACTATCTCTTCAAGATTCGAATGGAGAAGAGTCATAGGGCCATTCTACGACAACAATATTGTAAGAAATTTTCATTCTATGGATTTACTCATACAGTTAGGCTATCTAGCTTGAAACACCGGTATAGCTTATGTATTTATTTGGTTTATTTGTCAAGTTGGAAGGGAAAGCACAACTTTAGAGCACCTGCAATTTAGTCTAGCTACAATTGAAGCTGCGACAAACAAGTTTTCTCATGAAAATAGTTTAGGGAGAGGTGGATTTGGGCAAGTTTTCAAGGTAACAAATGCCATTATTGTAGTTCTTTTTATATATGTGTGCATATATATGTTTTTTAAAATCCAACCAACTATTATTCTAGGGTGTTCTTCCAAATGGGCAAGAAATAGCTGTGAAGAGGCTTTCGAAAGGTTCTGGCCAAGGTGCAGCAGAGTTTAAGAACGAGGTTATATTGATAGCTAGACTCCAGCACAAAAATTTGGTCGCGTTATTAGGATTCTGCATTGAAGAGCAAGAGAAACTACTTGTTTATGAATATGTTCCTAACAGAAGCCTTGATTACTTTTTATTTGGTCTGACTCATATAAACTCATTTTAACTTTAATTAAAATTTATAGTTCATTTATGTCATGCATTTTATTTTTTATTTGGAACCTTTTGTTATGTTTTACATAACTTTCTTTAATTTTGTTTCTTTAGTGATCACTTACAACAAATTTATGCAGGTTCTCAAAATAGCAGAGTATTAGATTGGATGGAGCGTAGTAAAATCATAGGAGGAGTTGCTCGAGGAATTCTTTATCTTCATGAATATTCTCATCTAAAAATCATACATCGAGATCTCAAACCTAGCAATATTTTGTTAGATGATAAAATGAATTCAAAGATTTCAGATTTTGGCCTAGCCAAGATGGTTGCTATAAGTGAACATGAGGGAAGTACAAATCGAATTGTTGGAACATAGTAAGTTCTTTTCCCCAGTGGAGTCGCCAAGCTATAGCGCCCGGAATTTAGAAAACATGGAGCCGCCACCAAAATTTGGAAAAAGGATAATTTTGGAAACCTTTTTTGAAAATGGAAACTGACTACAAAAACCATTTAGGGTTCGGGAGTCGATTGTGTATGAGGAAGGTGTTAGGCACCCTACAACACCCATTCATAAGAATGGTTCCCCTAAGTTAATTATTTAAAAATATTATGGCCTTTAACTTTATTATAATTACCCAAATAAAAAAAAAGAACAGAATATTTACAAAACTAAATGAAAAAACTAAAGAAAAAGAAAAAAAGGAACTTTTATTTACAAAAAAAATAAGAAATATATATATATATTTATAAAATTGGACTTGACCTAGGATGAAAACCTAGGGCCTATGTACCCTTTAGAGGGATCAAAGCCCACGTAGTTCGGGGGTGGAAATGCTTGTCACTTTGTTTGTGTTTTTTAGAAAAAATGTTTATTTAATTTATTTGAGAAAAATATTTTTTTTATTTGGTTTGTATTTTTTATTATTTTTTTTAAAAACTTTTTTTTATTTTCTTGTAAAAGAGAGTTTTTCCATTTTATTTTCATTTATAAAAATGTGTCAAAATATTTTTTTTCTTTTTCTTTTTTGAAAGAGAACCTAAGAAAGGGATAAAGGAAAAAAAAAGAAGAAGAAGAAGAAATAGCATAAGTTAAAAGAAAAGGAAGTCAAAGGTGAGGAGATTTATGCGTACCTTTTATCTTTTAAACCCGCTCTTGATTCCTAATGAAACACGTCTAGCAATTATATAAGAAAATTTAAAGGGACAATGAATAGCAAGCCCACATCATTCTTGATCTAGCACTCAACGTCCAGCACTGGCCTCTCTTTCCTCCTAAAATTCTTGTCTCCCTTACTTCAACCCTTACACTCCTATTTATAGTCTCAAGGTAGGGTTTTCTTTATAAATGTTCCTTTTTTTTTATTTTCGTTTTTTTATTTTTTATTTTTTGTATTTTATGTTAAGAACTACCTAACTTGACCCAATCACCATCAATGGAGATTGTTTTTAATTTTCGTTTTTTTATTTTTTTTGTATTTTCTATTGATAAAACTTCCTAACTTGACCTAATTACCATTAGTGGAGATTTTTTCGTTTTTAATTTTTTTTTCATTATTCTCCCCACAAGTAACTTCCTAATTTAAACATATCAACATAAGTGAGATTTTTTTATTTTTTATTTTTTATTTTTTTATTTTTTATTTTCCCTTAATGAATGACAATGCCAATCATATTTAATGAGGGGATTTATTTTAATTTTTTTTCCCTTTCAATGATGATTGCCTATTTAGACATCAATCATCATCAATAGGAGGATTTCCTTATTTTTCTTATTTTCATTTTTTTTTATTTTTTCTTTCAATGATGATTGCCAATTTGGACACCAATCATTATCAATTATTTTTGTATTTTTTAGTGGGGCCCGGACAAAATAGGGTGTTCACAGTTGCCCCTCTTTACTTGTTTCATAGCTAAGAAAAGTGAGATTCTCGTCTATAAAGCAAGTAAAGATAAGAACACGTATTTTGTCCAGCCAGAGAACAAGGGGCCCCCTTGGAACCAAAGAGGGTTTGGACAAAATACAGTGCCCATGCCCCTCTTTACTTGGTTTATAGGGGAGAAGAATGCAAGTGGAGATAGATGATTACCTGTAATGGAAGTAAAGCGCCTAGTTGCATAGGACTTTGGTGGGGCGTAAAAGAATTGTGCCAGCCGGTACTGGGCTTTGAGTGTGCATGCTGATACAAGGCTTTGAAAGAATAGTGCCTGCCGTTACAGGGCTTTAAAAGAATTGTGACAGCCGTTACTGGGCTTTGAGGGTGCCTGTTGGTACAGGACTTTGAAAGAATAGTGTCTGCCGGTACAGGGCTTTAAAAGAATTATGTCAGCCGTTACTGGGCTTTGAGGGTGCCTGTTGGTACAGGGCTTTAAAAGAATTGTGCCTGCCGATACAAGGCTTTAAAAGAATTGTACCAAGAGTTATTGGGCTTTAAAAGAATTGTGCCAGCCGTTACTGGGCTTTGAGGGTGCCTACCGGTACAGGGCTTTGAAAGGGTGCCAGCCGTTACTAGGTTTTGAGGGTGCCTGTCTATACAGGGCTTTGAAAGAGTGCCATCCATTACTGGGCTTTGAGGGTGCCTGCCGGTATAGGGCTTTGAAAAAGATGCCAGCTGTTACTGGGCTTTGAAGGTGCCTGTCGGTATAGGGTTTTGAAAGGGTGTTAGCCGTTACTGGGCTTTGAGGGTGCCTGCCAGTACAGGGCTTTGAAAGGATGCCAGCCATTACTGGGCTTTGAGGGTGCCTACCGGTACAGGGCTTTGAAAGGGTGCCAGCCGTTAATGGGCTTTGAGGGTGCCTGTCATTACAAGGCTTTGAAAAGGGTGCTATGAACATGTGATGCCCCTTGGAGTAGTGCTTATGAAGATGATGACATTGATAATAATGATGACGTGATGATGACAACGATGATGATGAAGAGGATGATAATGGCCATAATAATGAAGGGAATATCAGAATAGTGATGTCATGATGGAGGTGATGACACTAATAATGATGATGACAGTGATGATGGAATCCTAATGAGGATGATGAATACAATGATAATGCTGATGATGATGATAGTAGGGATGATGATGATGTTAATGGTGATGTTGATAATGGAGGTGATGACATGCTAATGAGAATGAGTGCAATAATTGTGGTGTTAAAAATAGCCAGGCAGGTGATATTGCTCCTTCTTCGTCTAGGTACCTAACCAGTACCCTGTTACTTGCACAGTCTTGTCGGAGGTATGAAGATGTGTATAATGAGATTCACATAGATGCCACAGCCTATAACCCTCAGTTTAGATTGTGTCCCTTTGTCAACTGTTTGACCCCACAACAAAAATTTCAGTTGGGACTTTCGCTAATGATCCTGAAATTACACAAGTTAAATGGGAGTAGAGGACACCATGTATATCAACGTGAGTGTTTATCCAGACAAAAGTTGTGCTTTCATTAAAAAGAGTTACCCTTATACAAATCATGGCACAAAGTTTGACATGCGCTTTAATAGAAGGGAAAGATATACTAAGGATGAAGATTCATTTAACAGAAATGATCTTCCAATATTCAAGTGGATGCATGATAATGATCATATATTGGTGTAGACGTGATGTTATTAGGAGGTCCTTCGCTTTTAGTTCCGTGTAGTCCCCCTGATGGTGCCTTGCTTAATTGCCAGAGATATGCACTTTTTGATGAATGATTACAGAGTCTTCCAAATAGACAAAGCAAAGAGAGTCATGGGGCTAGGACTGATAACCTTCTTCGATATTTGTTTAACCCGCCCTTTCAGGTTTTTGACTTAACAGCTCCCAATATTTTTGCTCTAAATTTTGCCTAAGCCGCCCCCTCGAGTTTTCAACTTAGCGAGTTTTTTTTTAGCCTAAGCCGCCCTTTCAGGTTTTCAACCTAGTGAGCCTTTTTTTTTTTTGCTCTAACTTTTGCCTAAGCCGCCCTTTCGGGTTTTTAACTTAGCAAACCTTTTTTTTCCTTGCTCTAACTTTTGCCTTAGCCGCCCTTTCGGGTTTTCAACTTAGCGAGCCCTTTTTTTTTCTTGCTCTAACTTTTGCCTAAGCTGCCCTTTTGGGTTTTCAACTTAGCGAGTCCCTTTTTTTTGTTTTGCTCAAACTTTTACCTAAGCTGCCCTTTCGGGTTTTCAACTTAGCGAGTTTTTTTTTCTTTATGCATAGTATTTCTTTACAGCATCTGAATTGATTGGCCTTGGTAGATCTTGGCCATTAATGTTTGTCAATATCAATGCCCCACCAGAGAAAGCTTGCTTAACAACATATGGGCCTTCATAATTCGGAGCCCATTTACCTTTGTCATCTTCTTGATTTGGCAGGATCTTCTTAAGGACTAGGTCTCCTACTTTAAACCACCTAGGTCGTAGTTTCTTATTAAAGGCCTTTGCCACTCGTGATTGATATAACTGCCCATGACATATTGCTATGAGCCTCTTTTTTTCAATCATATTTAATTGTTCAAATCGAGAGCGTATCCATTTGCTTTCATATAGGCCTGATTCAGCCAAGATTCTCAGGGATGGAATTTCCACCTCAATTGGATTAACAGCCTCCATACCATAAACTAAAGAGTAAGGGGTTGCCCCAGTTGAAGTACGCATTGTGGTACGATATCCGTGTAATACATATGGAAGCATTTCGTGCCAATCCTTATAGGTCACTGTCATTTTGCCGATGATCTTCTTAATGTTTTTATTGGCTGCCTCAACTGCACCATTCATCTGTGGCCTATATGGTGCAGAATATGTTTGATCTTGAACTGATCACATAATTCTTTAACTGCTGCCCCGTTGAGGTTTGGTGCATTGTCAGTTATGATCCTCTCCGGTAACCCATATCTACAGATGATGTTGGCCTTTAAGAACTTGATGAAGGCCTTCTGAGTAATACTAGCAAAGGAATTGGCTTTTACCCACTTAGTGAAATAGTCAATAGCAACGAGGATGAAATGATGACCATTCGAAGCTTTTGGGTTAATCGGCCCAATGACATCTATTTTCCACATGGAGAATGGCCATGGAGATACGAGACTATGCATTATAGTCGGAGGGGCATTAGCTTTGTTGGCATATATCTGGCACTTATGACACTTTCTAACATAATTGATACAATCCTTCCCCATAGTTATCCAGTAGTAACCGGATATTTGAGCTTGTTTAGTTAATGAGTAGCCATTTGCATGTGTACCGCATACGCCTTCATGGATCTTTGCCATAATCTTGTGCGCCTCCCTCATGTCTACACAGCGTAGCAATGTCCCATCAAAGCTTCTCTTATATAGGACATTATTACTAATAAAAAAGCCCATGGCCAATCGCCAGATGGTCTTCTTTTCATTATGAGTCGCGTCTGGAGGGTAAGTACCATGTTATATATATATCTTGATATTATGATACTAAGGTTGCTCGTCGTGCTCTCTTCCAATATTGAAGCAAAATGATGGCGATCTTCTAGTCTCAATCTGTATTGGTTGAACTTGGACCCCATAATCAAGTTGGATCATAGCTGCTAAAGTAGCTAACACATCAGCAAAGCGATTCTTTTCTCTAGCCATGTGGTGGAAATTGATTACTTCAAATTTTTTGATCAACTTTATCAAATACTCTTGATAAGGGATCAACTTTGGGTCTTTAGTACGCCATTCACTAGTCACCTGATAAATTATGAGAGCTGAGTCACCATAGACTTTTAGGTTTTTTATCCCAAGATCTATGGCAACCTGGAGACCATTAATACAAGCTTCATATTCTGTCATGTTATTGGTGCAGTCAAATCCTAACTTTATAGCAATCGGAAATTGCTTTCCGTCTGGGGATATGATTACTGCCCCTACACCATTGTCATGCATGTTTGCTGCCCCATCAAAATACATTTCCCACCCCTTCGATTTGCTTTCCTCGATCGGATCTTCTGTAGCACATATGTCTTTATCTAGAAATTTGAAATCTAGTGGCTGGCATTCATATATAGGGTTTTCTGCTAAGTGATCTGCTATCGTACCACCCTTAACAGATTTTTGAATGACGTATCTTATATCATATCCAGACAATATTACTTGCCACTTAGAGACTCTTCCAGCTACATGCGGACTTTCAAAGATGTACTTGAGTGGGTCTACTCTAGAAATTAACCAAGTGGTGTAGTAAAGCATGTATTGCCTCAACCTCCTTATAGCCCAGACTAAACCACAACAAGTTCACTCGATCATCTGGTAACGTGACTCACAATCATTAAACTTCTTGCTCAAGTAATAGATCACTTGTTCTCTTCGCTTAGATGCATCTTGTTGCCCCAGCATGGCTCCCATGGAGTTTGGTCGTATTGTTAAATACAAAATTAAAGGTCGTCCTAGTACAGGAGGAACCAAAATTTGGGGATTTAGCAAATAATCCTTGATTTTATCAAATGCCTGCTGACAATCTTCATCCCACTTCCTTGTGCAGTTCTTCTTTAAAAGCTTGAATATTGGCTTACAAGTTGCAGTCAGGTTGGCAATGAATCATGCAATGTAATTCAGTCGACCCAAAAAGCTTCAAACTTCCTTTTATGTTTAAGGAGGGGGCATTTCCCATATTGCTTTTACTTTGTCTGGATCTACTGTAATCCCTTTTTGGCTTACAATGAAGCCCAACAATTTTCCAAATAAAGCCTCAAAGACACATTTGTTAGGATTTAGTCGTAGCTTGTACTTGCATAGCTTTTCAAACAGCTTTCTTAACACCACAATATGGCTTTCTCCCTCAGAAGATTTAGCTACCATATCATCCACGTATACTTCAAGTTCTTTATGCATCATATCATGGAAGAGTGCCACCATGGCATGCTGATAAGTTGCCCCAGCATTCTTTAGCCCGAATGGCATGACGCGGTAACAATAAGTGCCCCATTATGTAATAAATGTAGTTTTTTCTTTGTCCTCTCTATCTATAGGGATTTGGTTATACCCTGAGTACCCATCCATGAACGAGTACTTATAGCTACGGGCTATATTATCAACCAGGACATCAATATAAGGCAATGGAAAATCATCTTTTGGGCTAGCTTTGTTCAGATCTCGTAATCCACACACATTCGAATTCTGCCGTCCTTCTTTGGGACAAGAACGGCATTTTCTATCCATTGTGGGTATTTAGCTACTTCTAGGAAACCCGCATCACCTCCTCTCGAACCACTAAGGACATATCGGAAGTGAGCCTCCTCAATTTCTGCTTTTTTGGCCTTAGTGTCTGGGAATAAAGGGATCTTGTGAGAAGCAATCCCTGAATCAATGACTGGCATGTCTTGATAAGACCATGCGAACACATCTATGAATTCTTTAAAGATTTCAACCATTTGCTCTCTTTCGGGGTTATCTACTATCTTTAGTTCTCTCTTTTCTTCCTTTGTGCCCATATTTATTACTTCAATTACATCTTCATGCAGGCACATTCTATTGTCGTTGGATTCAAGGATTTTTTTGTATACTTGAATGATCTCATCATCATCATACTTGTAATCATGCATATCAATGGCAACAAGCGAATCATCATTTAGGGACTCAGGAACCTCTGCGTTGGACAAGAGTTCCGAGGAAATCGATTTCCTGGAGGGCGAAAAATGAACAACGAATGAATAGAAGGAAAAAGAAAAAAAGGAATGGATATAAATAAGTGAATTTTATTCGCATATCATTCTTTATTCATGGTTCATATAAGAGCTCGCCTAATGGCAAATACATAGCATAAAAAGACAACTTTTAGCTAGGCATGTTACTCTAAAATGATAGAATTGAAGGTGTCCTTAAACTCCCAATTTTCCAGAGCCCTTCTAGAATCATCAGCTGAAATCCACGTGCAGGTCTTTTTGCTTATTGTTGAAACCATTGCAACAGTCGGCTTGTTTAGCAATTCAGAGGATGTCGAGAATGTCTTCCTTATGTGGGGGATCTCAAAGTACTCGTCCTCCCTATCCAATGATTCATATTATATTCAACTTCCCTGGGATTGGCTGCCCTCTGACGACTACGTGAGTGCGTGTTGTATGAAAGCATAGGGGGTAGCTGGTTAGGATGTTTAGATGGAGCAATATTGTATCAAATGTGCTTTCTAGCCTTGATATGGGTGATGAACATTGAGAAAAAGAATTTCACCTCCTCAAGAGATCCAATACCCCATAGGGAGGATGAAGTGCCCATTAACCTGCGAACGGCCCAAGCTCATGAGACATGAAAGAGTGATGACTTATACTCCAAGTTTTGATATGGGTGATGGACATTAAGAAAAAGAACTTCACCTCCTCAAGAGATCCAATACCCCATAGGGAGTATGAAGTGCCCATTAACCTGCGAACGGCCCAAGCTATTACGCGGCTAAGGGTTTTACTAAATGTTTATTATGTCCAAGGACCATATTGAATAAAGCTAAATGCCAATGGATGATGCAAAGATATCTCATGAGACATGAAAGAGTGATGACTTATACTTCAAGTTTTGATATGGGTGATGGACATTAAGAAAAAGAATTTCACCTCCTCAAGAGACCTATTACCTTATAGGGAGAATAAAGTGCCCCTTAACCTGCGAATGGCCCAAGCCATCACGAGACTAAGGGTTTTAAAAAATAATGATTATGTCCAAGGCCCATATCAAATGAAGCTAAAATACTAATGAATGAGATAATGATACCTCATGAGTCCTAAAGGATTATCTCTTATTGATATGTTTTCTAACATGATTGATGTGATGATATCATGGTCTTTTAGGGTCATAGACCCTTAGACTAAGGTTAGCTATCTACTGCATACACCGTCCTTGTGATGCATCTTTATGTGGAGTGATGCTAGACACATACTCAGGTGAAGCGAAAGTTAGTCACTTGATCCTAAGGGTTTCATTGATTATGCATGGATGACAATAATGATTATTAACAATAAATAAATATATGCCCTCCAGTGTCCTACTTTAGGAATAACCCTAGGTTGGGGGATGTCTACCCTAAGAAAGGCAGGTACTAATTAATTGGGTACGTCAATAATTTCCACTAATAGGTGCAATGGTTTCAAGGTGGTTCTAATTCTCACATATAAAGGCCTCCTAACTGCTCTCATCGTAAAGATGAAGACCCCATTTAACAAAATTGACCTTCAGGGGGTTCTAAAAACCCCACAGGGATCAACCTTGCCAAATGAGTAATAGTTAGGATGAAGTCTTCACAGTAACCTCAGGGGATTTTGAAAACCCCACAGGGAGACCGCTAGAAACTTCCACTCACCTAAGGAACCCACAGACCCGGGTATAGGGTCCAAAATGTGTGTGAGGAGAATAGTGTATGTGTTCAGTGTGTGTGGAGAGCATACCAACCTATGGGCCTAGGTTCTACCCAACCCTCATCTGCTAACCAGATCACAAGATAGATAGAAAAAAAGGGAAAAAAAAGTAAACAAATAGATGAATAAGGAATTTAATAAATAAAAACAACTATTCACAAAAAAAAACAAATAAGAAAAGGGTAATTAAAATAAAATTAAGGCCAAATTATTTTTAAACACTTAACTTAAATGGGCTTGACTCTCAGACTCTCCCCAGTGGAGTCGCCAAGCTGTAGCACCCGGAATTTAGAAAACATGGAGCCGCAACCAAAATTTTGAAGAAGGATAATTTTGGAAACCTTTTTTGAAAATGGAAACTGACTACAAAAATCATTGAGGGTTCAGGAGTCGATTGTGTATGAGGAAGGTGTTAGACACCCCACAACACCCATTCATAAGAATGGTTCCCTTAAGTTAATTATTTAAAAATATTATGGCCTTTAACTTTATTATAATTACCCAAATAAAAAAAAGAACAGAATATTTACAAAACTAAATGAAAAAACTAAAGAAAAAGAAAAAAAGGAACATTTATTTACAAAAAAAATAAGAAATATATGTATATATATATATTTATAAAATTGGACTTAACCTAGGATGAAAACTTAGGGCCTACGTACCTTTTAGAGGGATCAAAACCCACGTAGTTTGGTGGTGGAAATGCGTGTCACTTTGTTTGTGTTTTTTAGAAAAAATGTTTATTTAATTTATTTGAGGAAAATATTTTTTTTATTTGGTTTGTATTTTTTATTATTTTTTTTAAAAACGTTTTTTTTTATTTTCTTGTAAAAGAGAGTGTTTCCATTTTATTTTCATTTATCAAAATGTGTCAAAATATTTTTTTCTTTTTCTTTTTTGAAAGAGAACCTAAGAAAGGGATAAAGGAAAAGAAGAAGAAGAAGAAGAAGAAACAACATAAGTTAAAAGAAAAGGAAGTCAAAGGTGAGGAGATTTATACGTACCTTTTATCCTTTAAACCCGCTCTTGATTCCTAATGAAACACGTCTAGCAATTATATAAGAAACTTTAAAGGAACAATGAATAGCAAGCCCACATCATTCTTGATCCAGCACTCAACGTCCAGCACTGGCCTCTCTTTCCTCCTAAAATTCTTGTCTCCCTTACTTCAACCCTTACACTCCTATTTATAGTCTCAAGGTAGGGTTTTCTTCATAAATGCTCCTTTTTTTTATTTTCGTTTTTTGATTTTTTTTTGTTGTATTTTATGTTAAGGTTACCTAACTTGACCCAATCACCATTAATGGAGATTTTTTTTTTAATTTTCGTTTTTTTTTTTTTTGTATTTTCTATTGATAAAACTTCCTAACTTGACCTAATTACCCTTAGTGGAGATTTTTTCATTTTTAATTTTTTTTTCATTATTCTCCCCACAAGTAACTTCCTAATTTAAACATATCAACATAAATGAGATTTTTTTATTTTTTATTTTTTATTTTTCATTTTTCATTTTTTTTATTTATTATTTTCCCTTAATGAATGACAATGCCAATCATATCAATGAGGGGATTTATTTTAATTTTTTTTCCCTTTCAATGATGATTGCCTATTTAGACACCGATCATCATCAATAGGAGGATTTCCTTATTTTTCTTATTTTCATTTTTTTTATTTTTTCTTTCAATGATGATTGTCAATTTGGACACCAATCATTATCAATTATTTTTGTATTTTTTAGTGGGGCCCGGACAAAATAGGGTGTTCACAGTGGGCATCCACATAGTCTTCTGGTGAATATTGAGCGTAAGCTATGAAAGCTAAGAGAAAGAACAATAAGAACTAAAATGAAAGCTTGGATGAGACCTCCATTGATGGATCTTGAGGTGTTCGCATACGATGAGGAGATATTTATGAGTCAATGTTGATGGAGCGGTCAATGCAAATAGTCTACCTTATCATCTTATTTTCCTTTTTCTCCTTTTCTTCTTGGTACCTCGTGTCTAAAAAATGGATAGTTTAGATTAATAATTTATAAAATTATTATTATTATTATATTTTATAAATTAAATATTTTTATTTTGTCTATATTGCAATTATGAATTGTGGGAATCATATTTCAATAGCTTAATTTTACTTATATATTTTTATAATAATAATTTTATAAAATATTAAATTTGAACTATTCATTTTTAATCTAAGAATGGATATGAAATTCCAAGAAGAAAGGGGGGAAGGAATGGAGAGGACCCAAACCCGAAAACAAGAGACATTTGAACATAAAGTCTCTTTATTTTATTTTAAATAGTATTCGCCGAACAGTAAGCGCCTAAATTAAAGGGCTAAATCCCTCTTTTTAAAAACATATAAGTGCTTTTCAGTTATATATATAGAGAGAGGGAGGGAGGGAGGGAGGAGGAGATGCTTATAAGTCGATATTGATGAAGAAGTCAATGGTTCAGTTCACATCAGCCAGTCATCAACGTGTTATTGAAGGTATGATTTGGTCCAATGAAATTTTTGAATGAGTCAAACACAAAAATAGTATTCCAAATTTCTCAAAAAATTACATCAAAATCAAAAACATTTTTCAATGTAAAATTACAAACTGAATACGACTCACTCAAGGACGTCTATTATAAGCCTGCAGATAGACACAATTATAACGTTTTGATGACTCAAAGGCTGATGAGTTGGGCTACAGTAACTCATCCGTGTCAGGATATTCTTTCATGCTTAATGAGCACTTATAAAGATATCTACAAATCACCTATTAATAATGTCCTCATATTAAAAGTGGGATTTGAACTCACAGTCTTATAGACTGAATCAGAACCTTACCATTGTAACAAACAAAACATGTCCTCACATTAAAAGTGAGGTTTGAACTCACACTCTTATAGATATGAGGCAAATCCTTACTAATTGAACCCTCATATCATTTGTTGGTCGCCAAGTGCCTTGACACCTTAACAGGAAAAAGAGGTCAAAAATTATTTAAAGAGAAATATAAAGAAGAAATAAGAAGACAAAATTAAAGAAAAAGAACCATCAACCAAAACAAGTTTGATTTTGAGCCCTTGCATGAGGTCCTGCCTCCTTACCGACTTATCCATTAAGATCTCCTCCAATAAAAATATTTTCGGTTAGTGGGATACTTTGAATAACCCCCTCCAAATCTTCCCAAAACTTTTTCTTAAGATGTGCTTCTGCCCCTACTTGAGATGCATACGCACTAATAATGTTTATAATATCCTTCCCAACAATCATTTTTAAAGAAATGATTCTGTCCTCAACCCTCTTAACTTCCACCACATTCTTTTTCCATTCATTATCAGTGATGATACCAACACCATTCCTTCCATTAACCTTTCATGTATACCAAAGTTTAAAACCATTAATTTCTCGAGACCTTTCTCTTGCCCATTTAGTTTCTTGAAGGCACAAGATATTAATCTTTCGATCATTCATTACGCCCACCACCTCCAGAGATTTGGCATTCAAAGTCCCAAAGTTCTAAGTGCCAAATCTGATCTTGCTCTCATAAACTAGCTTCTTTAGCCGCCTCCGTTCAGAAGAGACCGGTAGCCCTTGCTCATTTAACACTACATCTGGGTGACGATGCAGCGGCCCTCGCTCACTTATCACTGTACTCGAGCCGTATAATGCGTTACTTACAGGCAACGACCTAGCATTAGCACAATTTCTTCGTTAATCCATGTTCATAAGAGATTCGACAAGGTTTTATGTTGGTTGTCGAGGCCTAACACAACCCTCCTCCTTTACCCAGGCTTGGGACCGGCTATAAACATAGGAGACTTGGTGGTGGGATGAGACTGTTCAAGAGAAAGTCAAGCATAAGAAAGATTGTTTTAGAGCAATACACTTGAGTAATAATGTTGACAATTGGGAAAGGTATCATTTGGCTAAAAAGTAGACTAAGAAGGTAGTGAGTGAAGCTTGTAATAAAGCATATGAGGAGTTTTACAAGGAGTTAGGAACAAAGGCGGGGGAGCGTAAGATTTACAAGATTGCAAAGAAAAGGAGAGAAAATCGAGAGACTTGGACCAAGTGAGGTGTATAAAAGATGAAGAAGGCAAAGTTTTGGTTACTGATGGAGATATTAAGAATAGGTGGGAAGTTTACTTTTATAAGTTGTTCAATGATGGAGGGGGAGGGCCTTGTGATTGCAAAGATTTAACATCTCGAGAAGGTGATCTCAATTTGTCATTTTACCGTGGGATTCGAGTTGGCGAGGTTAGGGAAGCTCTTAAGAAAATGGAAAATGGTAAAACTATTGGGCCTGATGGGATTCCTATTGAAGTTTGGAAATGTTTGGGTGAAGAGGGTGTTTTGTGGTTCACAAAATTGTTTAATGAGACTTTACGATTCAAGAAAATGCCAGATGAGTGGAGGAAAAGTACTTTGATTCCTATTTATAAGAATAAAGGGGATATTCAAAATTGTGCAAATTATAGAGGAATTAAGCTTATGAGTCATACTATGAAATTATGGGAAAAGGTGATTGAACGCAGGTTGACGTTGGAGACTGAAATTGCTGAAAATTAATTTGGATTTATGCCAGGAATGTCTACAACAGAAGCGATTTATTTATTAAGGGGTTTTATGGAAAAGTATAAAAGCAAAGGAAGAGATTTGCATATGGTTTTCATTGATTTGGAAAAAGCATATGACCGTGTGCCAAGAGATATACTCTGGAAGGCCTTGGAAAAGAAGGGGGTGCGGTTTGAATATATCAAAGCCATTCAAGACATGTATGAGGGAGTTATAACTAATGTTAGAATGCCTGGAGGTATAACAAAGGACTTTTCTATAAGGATTGGCCTACATCAGGGATCAGCTTTGAGCCCTTATTTATTTAACCTAGTGGTAGATGTTATAACTGAACCTATAAGAGAGGAGATCACTAAATGCATGCTTTTTGCGGATGATATAGTTCTGTTGGCTGAATCCAGAGAAAATTAATTCTAAACTTGAGATATGGAGACGGACTTTGGAAGTGAAGGGTTTTCGTCTGAGTAGGAGCAAAACTGAATATATGCATTGTAAGAATGATAAGAGACAAGGTCGAAATGAAGTAGAAGTTAAATTGGGGGGCAAATTATTCCCCAAGTGACAAAATTTCGGTATTTAGGATCAATTATATAACAAGATGGCAAGATTGACGGAGAAGTCAATCACAGAATTCAAGCTGGATGGTATAAGTGGAGAAAAGCTACTGGAGTAATTGTGATCGGAAAGAACCTAATAAAGTAAAAGAGAAGTTCTACCGCACTGCTATAAGACCAGCAATGCTATATGGTAGTGAGTGTTGGGCCTTAAAGGGACTACATGAGCATAAAATGGGGGTGGCCGAGATGAGGATGTTGAAATGGATGTGTGGTCATACAAGAAATGATAAGATTCCTAATGATCATATACGTGAAAGAGTTGGTGTGGCCTCTATTGAAGGAAAAATGGTAGACAGTCGTTTGAGGTGGTTTGGACATGTTCAACGAAGGCCGTTGAATGCACCGGAGAAGAAGGTTGATCAAGCAGTATGGAGTCATGTAAAACGAGGTCGCGGAAGGCCGAAGCAAATGCTTAATGAGGTTATAGAGAGAGACCTTTTGATTAATAATATACCTAAAGATATGATTTTCGACAAAGCACAATGGCGTTGTGCGATCCATATAGCCGACCCCACCTAGTGAGATATAGGCTTTGTTGTTGTTGTTTTGTTTTTTATAAAGGATCAATTTCATTCTTAAATACTAGCCTTTCAGGTAGCACAGAAAAGAGTGGCAGCAGCAACGAGAGCAATGACAAATTAAAGCAAGAAGAGGATGGTGCACTAATGAGAAAATAACAGCTTTTCATAGGATTGTGGGACCATTTGTCACATATAATTGGAAACGTTGATATTTAAAGTCTAAATTGCAGTTCTTTTAAGGAAAATAAAAATACAGTGCAACATAAAACAAAGATTAAAATATTTCGAGTTCTCTAGTATTTTGCTTTAATTACATGGACTTTTCCTCTATTTTAAAAACATATACTTAAATTCAAACCATTAAATCCATTAAAAACATTATAAAACTATTTTTTAATTAAAATTTAGGCATAAAACGTGTATATTTAATCCTTTAACTTTATACAAGGTTTTAGTTAGGTCCTTTAATTTTAAAAAAGTCTCTTTTTAATCCTTTAACTCTAACACCATTGGTCTCAATTGATTCTTTTTGGTAACAATCATTACTATATTTTGAAAATTAAAATTTATATGCCAGCATTTGACAATGTTTTGTAAATATTAAAAATTCAATATCAACATTTTTTATTAACGACCGTGAGAAATAAAGAACTGAAAAGAAATTTTTAAAGTTATGGGACTAAATTGAAATATTATATAAATTTAAAGGACTAAAGGATATACTTTTGCCTAAAATTTATTTTAAAATATATTTTATTTACTAATTTTTCCGTTATCATACTAAGTTACTAATTGTGACTAAAATTATTTTGAAAAATTTAAGGGTTTTTTTTCTTAACTTTATTTTAACATACAGCAATTCTTTTAATGTTTTTACACTAAACGATTCAAGTATAGGTTTTTCATGTACAACAACAAAAAAGGCTTTAATCATGGCTATTTTCGACCATATGTCACATTTCAGAGTTGTTATGTATGGTGATATTATATATTCTCAGCGCAGATACATAATGGTTCCGCATTGTGATGTATTCAGTAACATTATATAACACTTATAATAGAACACTCATTATATATTGAGGCTTGGTGAGGCCATGATATGCATCATGATTGCATAATAAATAACGGGCACATGCAAACAACCATTATATATTCAGTAATGCTGGTATAATACATAACGGTCTCAAGTAAACAGCCATTATATATATAGAGTTGACATACACAACAGTTGTTAAGTAAGAACAGTGAAGTTTTAAGATACATTATAGTTGTTATAGAATAACTGCGATGCATCGATGTTAGGGCTGTCAAGTGAGAGTTTCTAAGCTAGTTGGACTATACTGTATATAATAGATACAATATCTCCCACATCGAGTAGGCCATGCAATTTGAGATAGATCATGACATTCATGACTTTGTAGGTATAATCCATCGCACTCCTAACCTATATCTATAATATTGTAACTTTTGACCTATAGCTTGTGCTTCTTTACAGGGAGCAGGTAAGGCAAACAAGAATAGGGTGAAAAGAACAAATATCCCTACTATAAAGGTCGCAAAGAAAATAGGAAGTATTCCATTGGGTCCTTAATAAAAGACATATATTTATCTAATTTGATTATATTATGGAAATTAGTTAAGTTAGTTAATATGATATTTATTTTCAAAAACACCCTAGTAATCATCTTCCTTAATTCCATTATTCACTCTTCTCCTTAATTATTATTATTATTTAGTTAAGTTCGCTAATATGACATATAAATTAGAAAAAGATTGACAAAATGGGGCTTTCAAAATTCATGTAAAAAGACACAAATGTCCTCATGCAAAGAGGAAACAAAGTAACAATCACTCACTGGTGGCTAGCCACCATCGCCGGTCAGCAACAACTGGCAGCTAGCCATCGGTGACATAGCCTCACCGAGAACAGAGCTCTGGTGCAGGTGAGAACGATTTGTTGGCAATAAAGTGGTGGGGTGGGATTTGATCCCCACCACTTTGCTAGCCGCTAGAGTTCTGTGCAGACGAGAATAATTTGTTGGCAAAGTGAAGGGGGAGGATTAATCCCACCCCCAACACTTGTTTTCCAAAATCATTGGTGGCCATTGAGCTATATCAAAGCATTTCAATATATATAATGCAATATATATATATCTCTCTATAAGTTATCTCTTAATCTTTGACTCAAGCTCATTGCCAACTTTTGCATAGGCATTCCCCACATTTCATTAGGTATTACCAACTTTCATTTACCAAGTAATAAATCTATACTTTCAGGTCATTCACAAGTTTTGTTAAGGCATTCCCCCACATTTCATTAGTATTACCGATTTTCGTTTACTAAGTAACAAATATGCACTTTCATGTCTTTCACAAGTTTTGTTACCCCATTCCCTACATTTTATCAAGTATTACCAACTTTAATTAACATAACTAATTTTCTTAATGTTCACAAATATATTAGGTAACTAATTTGTTAACTTAACTAACTAAAGAGGATGATTAGAACACATTTGTTACAAACAATTAACTTAACTAATTTTCTTAGTATTCACAAATTAATTATCTAACTTTTATATTAAGAACATGAAGAAGTATTTTGACTCACAATATATAACACAAAAAATTTCTTCTTCTTTCGTAGAGATTAATACATTAAATATGAAATCCATGATTCTATTCCATTTATTCTGAAGTCTCCCTTAAAATTTGTCCCTCTGAACTAGGGAATGTGCAAAATATGTTTTCTTTGTCATTGCTATTGGAATATCTTCGTCTGAAAATGTTGCCACAAGGATCATAGTCTTGTGGTGAATCTTGAGCATAAGCTGTGGAAGCAAAGACAAAGAAGAACAAGAAAGGAAATGAAAGCTTGGATGAGAACTCCATTATGGATCTTGAGGTGTTTGCATTCTACGAAGAAATGTTTACAAGTCTATGGCGATGTAGGGGTCAAAGCATGTTGTGTGCGTTGGGCCAAAGAAAATAAGGGAGTACAGCCTCTACTTTTCCGTTTTTTTTTTCTCATTTTCTTCTCAATATCTCATCACCACGGTTAGATTAAAAATGGATGATTCAGATTAATATTTTATAAATTAAACATTTTACTTTTTCTATACTACAGTTATGAATTGTGTAGATGGACTTTAACAGCTTAAATTTACTTATTCATGTTTATAATAATAATTTTATAAAATATTAAATCTAAACTATCCATTTTTAATTTAAGAGTGAATATGAAATTTTGAGAAGAAAGGAAAACAAAGGAAAAAGAGAGCACCTAAACTCAGAATAAGAAGTATTTGAACATTAGGTCTTTTTATTTTGTTTCAAGTAATAGAGAAAAAGACAAGAAAATAGTACTACTTGAACTTCAAAATCCTAAATCATGAGTTCGTACTAAAATAAGTTGTCAATTGCTATACTTTTGTAGTTAATACCTATACTCCTGTAGGCAACAAGACTGATATGGGATTTTAAAGTTCAAGTGGTATTTTCTTATCTTTTTAACTAAATAAGATATTCACAGTAAGTGGTATTTTCTTAAGGGTAAATCCGTTTTTCAAGACAAACAAACAAGTTTTTTTTTGTAATATATATATATAGAGAGGGGGGGGGGGCGAGAGAGAGAGAGAGAGAAGCCGATGATGCTGATAAGTCGTTATTGATGGAGCAGTCAATGGTTCAGTTCACCTCAGCCAGGCATCAATGTGTTATTGAAGGTATGATTTGGTCCAATGAAATTTTATTTTTCAATGTAAAATTACAAACTGAAAACGACTCACTCAAGGACGTCTATTATAAGCATGCATATCGGCGCAATTAACGTTTTGGTGCTTCAAAGTCTGGTGAGTTTGGGGTTTCGGTAACTCGTCAATGTCGGGATATTAATTCTTTCAAGCTCAAAGACCGCTTATACAGATCCTAACAAATAATCTATTAACAAGGTCCTCGTATTAAAAATAGGATTTGAACCCACGATCATATTAAAAAAAAGATATTTTTAATTAAAAATTTGGTAGAAAAATACACATTTGGTCCTTTAACTTTATACAAAGTTTTAGCTTGGTTACCTAATTTTTTTTAAAAAAAGTATCTTTTTAATTCTTTAACCCTAACAATATTGGTCTCAAGTGATTTTTTTGTCACAATATTTGTTATTTTGAAATTAAACTTTATATGTCAGCATTTGACAATATTTTGTATATATTAAATTTTCAATATTAACATTTTTTATTAACGACAATGAGGGTCTTAGGGATAAAGAATTGAAAATAAATTTGTAAAATCAAGGGACCAAATTGAAACATAATATAAAGAGATAGGATTAAAGGCATATTTTTGTCTAAAATTTATATTAAAACACATTTTATTTGCTAATTTAACCTTTATCATACTATTTTTTACTAGAGTCAAAATTATTTTGAAAGTTTTTATTTTTGTTAAGAGATTTTTTTCCCTCCTTATTTTACTTATTACAAATAGTTATTCGTTTAATGTTTTTATATTGAACGATTCAAGCATAGCTTTTTCATACTTCACATTAATTTATTAACTAAAATATTCTGATATTCCTTACGTTTTGCCTTAATTACGCGTACCTTCACTCTATTTTGAAAACATATACTTAAGTCCAAATCGTTAACTCTGTTAAGGATTTTGTTTACTAATTTACACTTCATCATTACTAATTACCTAATTTTGGATATAATTCTTTAAATAATTTGAGATTTTTTTTTCTTTTTCTTAATTTATTTTTGACTTTTACAAATAGGTATCTGTTAATTTTTTTTCATATTGAGATAAAGACTTAATTAATTTAATTAATGTAGACATAGAAAACTTAATTAAAAATATGATTAATTCTTTTAACAGACGTATACTTAAATAAACATGTTTATAAATGTTTGTGAAAAAAATTATTTAAAAAATTAAAATGTAAAATTAATATAAGTTTTATAATATCTCAAATTTACATTATTAATAACATATGGCGAATAAAAATATGCCTTTTAAATATGTTTTCAATCATGGTTTTGTGGGGGAAAAAAGAAAAATATATATATTTTTAGTCGTTTAAAATAATACTAAATAAGTAACTTAAATAAATATGATAAAAATTTTAAAATTTCATAATATAATAAAAATTAATACATTTTGTCATAAATTGGAAAATGGGAAAATTCCAAATAAATACCATTTGAACTTGGAAAACCCCAAAAAGTTTATTCACAGATGAAAATGACAAATAGGCCTCAAGGGACTAATCTAGGATTTTGAAAATGTTGTTTTTTTACCAAAATGCTGCTCAAAGTTTTTTTTTCTTAAAAAGGAAAACTCTCGCTGGCGCCGAAGCCTTGGTGGCCGGCACTACCAACTGTCGAAGCTTCAATAACAACTTGAGTAATGGGATTGACTACTTAAATTCTTTAAGCCCTATCAAGCATTGTTGATAAGTTGAATAAAGGCAATGACAACTTGAGTGTAGCCATTAATAACCTCAAGAGCACAATTTGTTGATCGCTATATTCAAATTATCATTGCCTTTATTTAACTTTTTAACGACACTAGATAGGGTTTATAGAGGTCAAGTAGTCAATCATATTACTCAAGTTGTCAGGGTGCTAGAGCTCCGATAGCCAGCCTCTTGAGTACCGTTGGCAGGGTGGTGCCGGCTGTCGGAGCATTGGCGACGGCGACGGCGACGGCGAAGCTCTAGCCCCGGTGAGGGTTCTTTCTTTTTTTGAAAACAAAAATTGAGAGGCATTTTAGTAAAAGCACAACATTTAAAAATTTCATAATAGTCCCTTGAGACCTATTTCTCATTTCCATGTGTTAACAAACGTTTGGGGTTTTTCAAGTTCAAATGGTATTTATTTGAAAATTTCCCTTGGAAATTTTGAACATATATGTATTAGAATTATTTTTTGTTTGTACAAGGGAAAATTAATTTTTTGGTCCCTATGGTTTTGACTAAGTTTTAACTCAATCCCTACACTTTAAACTCCATGCAACTCGATCCCTATAATTTTGACTCAATTATAGCTCAGTCTCTAATCTTTGACTCACTGTAACTCAGTCCCTTTAGTTTTAACCATTTTACAATATACTCCCCACCTTTATTCTGAAACACAAGAACTAAATTATAAAATAGTTAAAATGGTAGGGACTGAGTTGTATTGAGTCAAAGTTTAGAAACTAAGTTACAACCGAGTCAAAACTATAGGGACTAAATTGTACTGAGTCAAATTATAAGGACTGAGTTACAACCCGGTTAAAACTATAGGAACCAAAAGATTAATATTTCCTTTGTATAAAAAATTATTTTTAGACAAATATAAATATTTATTCATTTGTTGAAAGAGGGGTATTTTAGTCAAAGCAAATGTTTAATTGTCAAACTTAATGGTCAACTAACTAATGGTTAGGTAGATAGAAATTGAATCTCAAATATGTAAGTGAGGTTTATTCAACATGCACTTTTCTAGGGTTAAGGTGCAAAAATAGAGGGAAGGTTTGTGTAATATAGGTAAAATAGAGGGGTGTCAATGTATTTTACTCTAGGGTTAAGGTGCAAAAATACCCATGAACTTTTCTCAAAAGTGCATCCAACACCATAAACTTTTTTTAGGTGCAAAAATACCCATGAACTTCTCAAAATGGGGCAACAATGTCAAACCGTTAATTGGTACAAACGTCCGTTTTGTGGGACCCATAATTTTATTTTTTGAGGTGCAAAAATACCCATGAACTTTTCTAAAGAGTGCATCCAACACCATAAACTTTTGAAAAGTTCATGGGCATTTTTGCACCCAGAAAAAATTTTATGGTGTTGGATGCACTTTTTAGAAAAGTTCATGGGTATTTTTGCACATCAAAAAATAAAATTGTGGGTCCCACAAAATGGACGTTTGTACCAATTAACAGTTTGACATTTTTGCCCCATTTTGAGAAGTTCATGGGTATTTTTGCACCTAAAAAAAGTTTATAGTGTTGGATGCACTTTTGAAAAAAGTTCATGGGTATTTTTGCACCTTAACCCTTTACTCTAATTTATAACAAACTTTAAAATCTATTTGTAGGTAACAAAATCTATTTCTATATGAAATTGCATATACTTATATAATCTTTAATGTAATATCTAATTCACAAATTTGATTAGATTTAGGAAGTTAGTTAAGTTAATTAGTATAACAAGTTTTTCTACAACATCCTAATTATCTTCCTTAATTACCCTCCCTCTATCTCCCTCTCGATTATTGTTGAGGGAATATTAAAGAGCTAATTTTGAAAAAAAAATTGATAAATATATAAAATAAGTCTTACAATAAAGACTAATATAAACTCTTCAATTAAGTTCTACATTAAAAGCTGGAGGAGTATAAAACTAGCTGAATTAGTGAGCAGAAAGTCTTATTATTAAGGTCTATAATATAATGAGCTCAAAACCTGAATTATTATTTATTATGGCATTGTTATTTTTTTTTAATATTATCTATATTTTTAACATGTATGAACATAAAAAATTCATGTCGAAGACTTAGCGATGCAATATTCTTAATTAGCGTCCTGTTCAACGAGTCGCTTAAATTAAAATGATATAATATGAAGAGAATTTCTCCTAGTAGGGTAACTGTGGCCAAAAAAAAATAAAAAGTATTTGAAGATGAAATGTCTTCATTTTGTTTTAAATTATACTAATTCGGGTCTTTAATAAATGATGTAGTTTAATGAAAATTAAACTATAAATTAGATTTTATATTAAGAATCAGGGAAAGTATAATATTATTTTCATACAATAAGTGCCTACATTAAAAAGGATAAGTCCTTATTTATATTCAGGTAAAAAAAAATCCTTATTTATATGTGTGTGTGTGTCTTATTAATAGAAAACAAACCACATGATGCATACTACACACACTCAATGCAGAATGAACATTTATCAAATCACATGCTTTAGTTTTTACAATTAATTCCTCAAATCAGTTCTTCCTCCATTGCGTTCTTCTTTGGAATGGAAGAGAACTTATTTGAGGATTGTATATAGAAAATTAAAAAGGCAACATATATATATATATATATATATTAGAGAAACAAATTAAACATCAGACACGTTGCTTGTCTATGGAACGGGCTTGCCATGAGCAGGGTGACATAAATTTGATTTATATTAAGGATCGGAGGGGTACCATGAAAGCATTGAAGAAGATAAAATGAAAGGGAGAGAGACGACGGAAGAGATGAAGAGGATGATATCAACATTGAGGAAGAAGAAGCGAGGTATTTATTGCACCAAGCACCGGGGGTGGAGGAGTAGGAGAAACATGGCACGAAGAACTGCAACAGAAGTCTAATTTAGAAAATCAAAATTTAAATGTTTTTAATTAATAACTATATTTATAAAAATATTCAAAAGAATTGAATTTGAACTTGAGTATACATTTTCATTTTATATTTATCAAATAAATTCAATTATAATAATACAATAATAATAATAAATTGAATTTGGACTTAAGTATACATGATTTCTGTAGTATAGAAGTTAATTATCTCTCTTGAAATGTATTAGACTATTCGAAGATAAATAGTAAATCACTTCTAATTACTCTCTATTTGTAATTATAAGTCTCAGTTTTTTTAACACACATACTCCAGTTTAATTAGGAAAAATTCCACCATTTTAAGAGGTATTTTAGGGAAAAATGCTTTAATTACCTTATATTAAAATTTATACTAAAACTCATATTTTAAAACAAATTAAGACTTATAATTAGGAACTAAAGAAGTAATGAAGCTTAAAAATACAGAGAGTAATAAAAACTCTACAAACTATAAAGTCTTTGTCTCATCTCAAACGCCAATAACAAACCCTTCTTCAACCTCACCATGTTTAATCACAAATGCTTCTTACTCTTCTTCCTTCTCATTAGCTTCCTCTCTTCTACTACAATTGAAGCACGACCCATTTATCTTTACCACAGCTGCTCCACCGCTGGAAAAAACTTCTCTGCTAATAGTACCTTCGAATCCCACCGGACCACCCTCCTCTCCTCCTTAGCTTCCACCAAGGCTGACTTCTACAACGCCACCGTTCATGGAGGCGATGACACCATCTACGGCCTCTTCATGTGCCGTGGTGATGTCTCCCTTCAGGTTTGCCACCTATGTGTTGTTAACGCAACCCAACAACTCCCTTCTGAGTGCCCATTTTCGAAGGAGGCCATAATCTGGTACCACGAGTGCATGCTTTGCTATTCCAATATCTCTTTCTTCACAACCATTGACAAATTGATGAACCTGAACAATATCTATAACTTGTACCAGCCAAGATTCAAGAGATTGTTGCTATGTTCTAGGTCAGAGGGGAAATCTCAAACAGTGCACAGTCTTGGGCCGCAACTAGCACTAGCCCTAGCGCCATCACTATCGTCACCATCCCAAGTGCCGCCATTGGCACTAGAACCGGCAGAGGCACCAGAACTGGTGCCAGCACCGAAACTGACAACGGCACCAGCGTCGGAACCTGTATTGGCACCAGCATCGGTATCAGAACTTGCATCAGGACCTGCACCGGCACATGCTCCGAAACTAGCACCGGCGCGGGCTCCAATGTCTGGACCGCATCCACATCATATTAGCCATCGCCGTCTAGGTAAAGAGTTAAACATAATTGCTTTTTCTTGTTTCTTCTTGTTTTTTAAAATATACTCCCTCATTTCTATATATAAGATCTTTTTTTTTAATGGCCTTGTCCCTTTATATAAAATCTCGTTTGACTATCTAAATAACAAAGGCATTTGTACCAATTTTGTCATTATTCTCTCGTATCATTTATTTACCATATACATTCTCTATTTTTTCTCATTATTACTCCCTCTCTCTCTCTCTTACTCATTCATAAATAAGGGACTTTTAGGGAAAAAAATTTAGGGAAATCCAAAAAAAATACCATGGAAATAGGTAAATCCCAAATTAGTGAGCTGAAATTGCAAAATCCTGGTTCAAGCTTCTGCATACAATCGTTGGGGCATACATTAATTTTTTTGTAGTTCAAGCCCAAGCTGTTAATAATATTCTTTGCCTCATAGAATGTTGTGGAAATTTCGCACTAAGGAATGCATCTTGTAATAATTTCAGCAACATCGACATTCTCTTATTAGTGATCCACACAAGCACTTGATATAATACAATTTAATCAAAAAAGACAATTTTGAGTATTTTCTACAACTAGGATATAAAGGATGATCTACTTCATCCATTAGGTGGAAAAACTCTCAAGCTGCTTCATTCCTCAAGAATACAAGGTCTAAACCCTCCACTTCTTTATTGAAGTTTCCATCATGAAAACCAAACACATCACGAATAGTATCATTAACAGGAATCATCATGATCCACTTGAACTCCTACTTGTAAACTCTCAGGAAGAGCATCGTATCTTATACCGGGTTTCTCACCATGAATTCCCTAAAGCATATACTCTTCTGAGAAAGTCTTCACAAGTAAGCATTCCCTAACAACTTCTCCTATATGCCCCTTCTTAATCTTGCATTTGGGACACATACACACGATCTTACCATTACAACTGGTGTGAGAGGTTGCAAAACCTAAGAAATTGTTTAATCCGGCCAAATATGTTTATCTACAGAGTGGTACAGATGATTTCTCCTATTCCTCTTCCCATCCCTCATCTTTAACCAGACATACCACCTCCTCTCGTCTCATACAACAAACTTATCCTACATCACAAAATTAAATACATCAATAACAATCAAATAAATTATAACTAAAAACATCTCATTAATTAAATATTTGATTCAATATATTAAATTAGTTATCTTCACAACCTCGTCCCACGCCTCCTTCTTCAGCCTCTTAGGTAGCTCTTCCAATCCTGGAAGTGGATAGGGAAAAGCCAATTCCCACCTGGCTCACTCAGATAGCGATTGAATAGATGACCGCCACTCTCAATCGACTGGTCTGTGGCCTTATTCCATGAAACAACTACGCGTAGCCTCTAGTCGAGCTTATTTAGACCAAACACATCTAGCCTCCTGTTAGTGATGTTCCCCAGCTCATCTACACAATTGATCACAAATTTTAATTAAATATAATTTCACATTTAATCCACTTTAATTAAAATATTAAGTTATTAAAACAATTATTTACCTTGAACCTACACATCAAATCCAATCACCCCGCAAAGACAAATGTTGTGAGTGATTCAGGTCCCTAACCTCCTCGGCGTCAAGGAACCGCTACACCTTGATCGACAGAATATTGATCTCAAAATCCTCCTCCTAGTAGTCACTCACACTAATTTCCTATGCCCCTGATGGAATAGGCACCTTTGGTGGGGTCGCCTGGGTGTTCGCCTACTGTGGTTGCCCTCGGGGTGCTCTCTACCCCGACTACTGCCCCCTTCTCGAGCCGTTTAGGGGGCACTCATCTACTACCTCCCCTTTCCCTTTATTTCCCCTGAAAGACATTATAATATAACTATAATTATTCACTTTTCAAATTAATATAATTACAAAATAAATAACAATTAAAATTATGAAGAAATAACATAACAATATTATAATAATGTAATTACACATAACCAAACGAAAAAATTCAATATCTTTTAAAACCTAATTAAAAATTCATGGACAAAAAAGGTTAAAAAAAACAAATTACATGTGGCAAAATAGGTTCAAAAACTTATAAATATTACAAAAACATATTTAAAGAACAATAAAATTACTAAAAACAATTCTGCTCAGCTCAAAAATGATATGACATAAGTAACTTTACTAACCTCGAGTGCCAAACTCCTTAAATCTTTGAGCCAAACACATATCTGATGAAAACTTCTCAGAGCATGCGCGGGGAACAAATTTGGTAAAAGTGGTAAAATGCGGGGTGGCAGCATTTATATAGCAGCTTGATTTGTAGCGATTATCCCCAAAACCGCTACAAATCACAAAACACTACCTCGATCTACATGACATTGTGTAGCGGTTCCAAAAAAATGCTACCAATGTGCAACAATTTGTATTTTGTAGCGATTATTACCTCAAAAGCTGCTACAAACCACAATACAATTTGTAGATGTTCATAGGAACCTCTACAAACCTGCGACTTTTTGTCTTTTGTAGCGGGTTTGCCCATTCCACAACTACAAATGTGGCACCAGCAACATTTTGTAGCAGCTAGTGTGATCCAACCGCTACTAGGTCACTGCTACAACTCTGGCACTAGCTTGGTGCCAATTGTAGCAGTTTATATTATTCAAGCGCTACAAATTATCATGGCTTACCAGCACGCCAAACCGTTACAAATTTGTAGCAGTATGCCTTAAAACCGCTACAAATTTTGATATTTGTAGTGGTCTTTTTTAGCCACTACAAGTTAACCACTACTAAAAGGCTATTTTTTTGTAGTGCAATTTGATCAAAAATTTGAATAATTTTTGCACAAATATATGTTTAATGAAATATGTTTAAATATTTTGAATAATAATATATTAATATAAGGATATTAAAATAATATTTTTTATAATTTTATAATTTAATTCAATATTATTTATGGTTGAAAAACATTTTAGCCAATATATATTTAAAAGATTACTTCATAGTTAATATATATTTAAAAGATTACTTCATAGTTAAGTTTTAATAAATAAACGAGATTAAACATTTAAATCTATAAAAAAATAAAATTTTATAATGGAAAAATTAAAAAAATTTGCAATATGGTAATCAATTTAACAGAATGAATAAGGTGGCCGATTGGCTTGTGAATGTGAGTCTAACATAGTTTTGATCTTGTTCAATTAGTAGATGTAAATGATGTTAAGTTACAGTCTTTACTATGTAAGGATTACTTGGGGGTGACATACGCAAGAGAAGTTTAGTTGAATAAAAGCTTTACAGGGGGCTTCTCCCTATTTTTACCCACAAAAATTAAAAATATAAAATAATTATTTTACTTTTGGATAAGGGTATGTGACTAAATTATTATACTTTTGACAAAGATTAAATGATTATTAAGTAATTTATATGTTAAAGAGGGGCATTTTAGTCAAAATAACATGTCAATATTGTGATTTAACGATCAACTAACAATTGAGTTGATAGAAGTTGACCTCACAACTAGAATAGAAATGAGGTTTATACAACATATAATTTGATTTTAAAGAGATATATATAAGTTTACAAAATAGAAAGAAGATCTCAATAATTTAGAGTAAATAGATGGGGTATTGATATATGTATTTTACTCTTAAAAACATCAAATAATAAAGTGCACTTAATTGATGAATATAACCGTCCCGCCTTAAGAGAAGTTGTCAAGGACATATGCTTTGTAAGATCCGATCTTCTCGAGCAACGAAACGGCCAAATTCAAGAATAAAGGGGTTAGCAATTAAATAGTAATCTTAAAATAAATTTAAGGAAATTGATTTGTTTGGCAATTCTAGAGTCTGAAACAATGATTTGAAAGTCGGACCGGATCGGACGGTCCGGCCGGTCCGACCGTTGCCCGTTGAGCTCAACGGCTCGTTCAACAAGGATAGCCCGTTTCAGAGGTTAGGCCGTTTTGAGCCGCTCAAAACCGGCGTTTAAGCCGGAAATCGGAGTTAAGCCGGGAGCCGGAACGGATCTGGCAAAGCCGAACGGTCTAAAAAATGAAAGATGTAAAAGAAGAAGATGAAGAAAGAGAGGTAATAGCAGGACAGAAAAATCTAGAAAAAATATGAAACAATCAATATTATTTCATAACAAATAACCAACCCAGATCTACTTCAGTTACAGACCAAAATCCATTCTTGAAGTCTTTTGCTAGCATCCGATCAAAAAAAGAGTCTTTTGCTCGCAGAACTGTGAAACAGGCAAACAGCGGCAACGGAAATGCAGACTCGCGAATGTTGAAGAAAGAGTGAAGATGAAAGATGAAAATATGTGACTTTTGCTTTTTGATCCCCACTTATCTCTTGCCACATGTCCCTTTGAGTTTAATTATAAAATTAAATGAAAATTAGGTTGGGAAGATACCAAGAGGTTTCGTACTTCCACTTTTATCACTTCCACTTTTATCTTTTATCTGGTCAAACAAGTTGGGAATAAAATCAATTTTTTATTGTGACATTCTTGCTACAGCATTAAAAAGCGAATTTAATATTAATAAATATTATTTAGTGTTGATTATATACGTGTGTGTGTATATATATATATGTTTCTTTTCCAAACAAACTAAGGAAAATTAAGGATTAAATATTAAATATTTTATCAATTTTTCTTAATAAAAGCTTACACAACAATTTTAAATATTTAAAATATTATCCACATCTATATAAAATAGGTAAGGCATATGTCCTCTCTTTCTACTTTAAAATTTTATATTAAAATTTGTAAAAAACTGCATAATATTTAATGTTTAAATACAAAATATCATTAAAATTATAACTATTATCTGATTTATTCTTAATGATTTCATTGTGTAATATAGGACATATGTTATAAGTAAATTTTTTCATGTTTTTTTTTTCAAGTTGTGTAAATATTTTATAGATATGTCTTACTATATATATATATATATATATATGTACATAATATTATATTTTTATTTAATTATTATATTACCGGTCCGACCGCCGGTTCGACCGGTCCGACCGGATGAACCATGACCCGCTGACTTTTCCGGCTTGACATCCGGTCCGGCTTTTAAAACATTGGTCTGAAATAGACTAAAGTGGTTTTTAAATTCCCTCTGCTACTGTTATACATCTATGAGAATGATTTGACTAGCCGCCTCAGGGTCAAATCACAAATTACCATGAATTAAATGCAATATAGTGCAAATAACTCGGGATTGTTCTCTTATCAATGAGCCACTTAATTTGACTACCCTAAGAAAATCTAACTGTTATAAACATGGTTAGAAGAGGGATTTCTAAAATTGGTTTTTTCTACAAATTAAAATTTATGAAAATAAAACTATTCCTTTTTTTTTTTTTGTATTTTGGAAAATAATAAAGAAATAATTTGGATTAAAAAGAGATAATATGATAAAATGAATCTTGGTGATGAAGAAAATGGCAATCCTTACTAAACAAATCATTGGAGTTCAAATTTCATTAAGGCTCAAGAACAACCTCAAGATAACACTTGAGTCCAATATTCCCAATTAATAGTAGCTCCTACAAACATAGCTAACTACTACCTCTTGAGATATTGTTTAAACCCACTTAATGTGTAATTAAAATTAGAGTGATGCAAATTGTTCTTCTCAAATTGAATGTTCTAACGAACCATTCAAGAGCTAAAATCAACTATGATTACCAATCAATAATATAATAGCAAGCATAATTTCGTCAAGCACATCAAAAGATATATATCAAAATGAATATCAAGATACATCATCCAATTGAAACTACAATGATCAACCCATATGGATACATAACACTAATCCAAGTCTTAAAACCATAAAATGATTGACCTAAACAAAGAAATCAAATATATAATCTAAACATAAGATTGAATCAAAGAACTCCACTATTAAAGCACAATTGCTCAAGCCACAATTCCTCAACAACAAGCAACAGTAAAATCAGCCACTCATAGCTCTAATGGTAACAGCAATTTGCTTGAAACTTTGAAAATCCATGAGCATGATTGTTCAGCCAAACCAATAGAGAAATGGAGGTTAAGGGAAGAAGAAGGCAGAGTCACAGTGGTGAAGTTCCGGTGACAGTGGCGTTTTGGTGTGGAAGCAGGGGTCCAACGGTTTGGTTGAGGTACAACGGCTAGATGGTGATGCGTGGAAGAGTGGACGGTGGTGCTGAAAATAGAGTGATCACGGTGGTGATTTTGTTTGGAAGAGATGGACGTGGTGATCGGAGAGATTGACAGACGGAGGTCCGACGGTGGTGGTGGTCTCTCCGGCGGTGGTCGTGGTTCAGACTCGCGTCTCTCTGTTCTGTATTCACGCCGCCCCAAAACCAGCCGCTCCCAATGTTCTCGGGTCTCTGTTTTTTTTGTTCTCAGCTGCCCAGAATTGTAGCTGTCCAACACACCCCTCTCTGCTCTCGTTCTCTGTTTTTAAATCTCATCAGGCCTCCATTTCAGCCTCCTTCGGCCCACCACTCGCCTCCAGCTCTCTGTTTTCGGTTTCCCTATCTCAGTGTTGCAGCCGCTCCGCCTGCTCTCTCTCTCTCTCCTTTTCCTTTCATTCTCGGATCTCTCTCCTTCTTCCCAGCGGCGCCCTTCAAGTTCTCATATCGCTTCCAGATCCCCATATCCAGCAGCAAGTCGGGTCCTCTCTTTTCTGCTGATCTCCCTCCGTTTTGTTTTTCTTTCTGTATTCTTATCCAGTCTCGGGTCCTTGTGTGTCTCTGCCCATCTGGTCTGGGCTTCCTCATTGGGCCTATACTATTCAATTTTTTTTTGTTCCAGCAGCCCAAATACCCAACTGGATCTGTTTCTCTTCTTTTTTTTTTCTTTGGGCTTGCCTTTCTATTTATTTTTTTTCTTGTCTTTCTTTACACTTGGCCCAATAATTTGAATCTCCAAAATTCTTAAATCTTAATTTCCTTCTTTAATACCTACAATACAAAATTAAGTATAAGGTAGCATCAAAAGTTCAAGGGACAATTGTAAAACAATAATAATTAATAAAGGGTTAAGGTGCAAAAATACACATGTGATTTTCTTCAAAGTGCACCAAACACCAAATATTTTTTTTATATGCAAAAGTGACTGTGTGATTTTAAAATATGTGCAAAACTACCTTTTGACCGTTAGTTTGATTGTTTGACCGTTAGTTTGACTTTTTTAATCATGAAAGTAATGACGTGTACGATGACATAGACGCTGAAGTGACATTCTGGAAAAAAAACTTGTTGACTAGACAATGAAAATCAAATTTTCTTAATAAATCATATAATTTAATAAAAAATAGTAATATAATATGTGTATTATAATTATTTTTATTTAATAATATTGGGAATCTAGGGTTGGGAAAAATTGAGCAATCAGTATGTTTTTTAGGGCAGCAGCTCTGCTGAGTAAATTAAGCATTTTGCATTCAGATTTAAATCTACTTCAGCGAAAGTGATACTGAAATAGTGAAATGTGGGCAATATTAATTGCAAAGCTTCAACAGTCAGCAAGTTTTTTTTTTCCAGAATATCACTCCAGCATCCATATCATCGTACACGTCATCACTTTCAGGATAAAAAAGTTAAACTAACGGTCAAAGGGTATTTTTGCACCTATTTTGAAACCACATAGTCACTTTTACACTTTAAAAAAGCATTTAGTGTTGAGTGCACTTTGAGGAAAATCATATGTGTATTTTTGCACCTTAACCCATTAATAAATTTTGACTATTTTGCCCCTAATTGCCATTAATTCAAAATAAATGTTCCTAACAAAAAATAATGCTTAATAATACAATAATGTCCCAAGAAATACATTAAAATCCCAAATTAATCATGAAAAATTCATATAAAAATATGGTTCAATCAGAGAAGTAAAGTGTACCAACATAGAGTTGGTCTAACAATACAATGCCCAGCTAGATCTCTCTGGATCTTGAGTTCAAGTCCTAGAAGAAATACTTGAGTTGGTAGGGACAGCCACGAATCCTGAACCGGATACCGGATGATATTAGCAAAAAAAAAAAAAAAGTAAAGTATGACATTCTCCTTCCACGAGATATTGCAACAACGTACTAAACAACACTAGTTGGATTGTTTACATTCAGCCTTAGTGCCCTCAGCATATGAACCTTCAAGGACGCACCTGACCCTCCTCTTACTACAATAAACTAACAAAAATTATTGGGTGGCTAATAACTACAACAATTGGTAAAGTTAGTAATTATAAAGAGGTGGGGTTATCGGGAACAAACTGCCTCGCATTTGAGAGTTATAGAAGTATATTTGATGAGATAATGGGTTAATATTATAATATAATATTGAGTAAAACTCTCTAAACACCCATCTATTTTGCCTTAATTATATGGACCTCCTCTCTATTTTGAAAACTCATATAAACCTCTCTTAAAATCAAAATATATGTTACACAAACCTTCCTTTAGTTTCTAAGATTTCTTTTCCATCCATCCAACCATTAGTGGTCTGTTAATTTTGACTCTCCAACTTTTTTCTTAACCAAAATACGCCTAACATAAGATTTATTTAAACATTTATATTTTTTGAAAAAAAAATTATACAACCAAAAAATAATTCTAATATATATTTTCAAAATTTCTAATATGTTTAAAATTTATTAATTTTTATTATATTATAAAATTTTATAATTTTAGTTTTTCATCATTTCTTGAAACTTATTTATTTTGGGCTTTTTAAATGGATGAAAAAAATATTTCAAACACATATTTGTGTTATCATATAGTATAAATAATATAAGTTCAATATATTATATAAATAATGCATCGCTGGCCTTTGATTTTTTTTCCTGAAGTTTGCAAACATTCAAAAATAAATTAGGATTTTATATGATGAGGGGAAAATTAGTAAATAAAATTTATTTTAATATAAATTTATTTAAAAATAATTTTTTACAATCTTTTTGGAATATTCGCAACGTAGTTAATGGTATGAACCTAAGAGTATGTTTTTAAAATAGAGGGGAAATTCGTGTAATAAAGGCAAAATAACACAAAGTGGTCAGAGTATTTTACTCTATAATATTTGATCCCTTAAGTTTGTTCTCATTTTGATTTCAGTCCTTCGAGTGTTGGTTCCTCAAGTTCTATTCTATTTAAAATATTGATCCTTATAATTTAGTAAAAACTAGGACCATTTTGACCCTTCAAGTACCAAAACCTATGTTTGAAAATTGAAAGACCAAAACAAAAATGACAACAAACTTGAGGGACAAAAATTATATTAACTCTAAGATTAATTTATGAACTTTTATTTAATCAACTTCCATTTGCCGCCTTAAATTTCTAAAAGAGCTTCTCCTAGTCATATCCATTCTATTATTCTTGCTCAAAACTCTGAAACTCTTTCTCCTTACTTCTTGACATTCAGCGAGGATAATTTTGATCGTTGCGGCTTGTCTTGTTGTTGGCGGGATAATTCTTTATTTCGCTTACTATCTCTTGAAGATTCGAATGAAGAAGAGTCATAGGGCTATTCTCAGACGAAAATACTGTAAGTAATTTTCTGCTTATCCATTGCTCGTACAGTTTGGCTAGTAATTGGAAGATTCGGTATAGTTTATTTAATTATTAGGTTTATTTGTGTAGTTGGAAGTGAAAGCACAGCTTTAGAGCATCTGCAATTTAATCTAGCTACAATTGAGGCTGCAACAAATAAATTTTCTCATGAAAATAGTTTAGGGAGAGGTGTATTCGGACAAGTTTTCAAGGTAACAAAAGCAATTGTACTTTTTTTAAAAATATATGTGTGTAAATATTTGTTTTCCTTTTTCCCCCCTTAATCCAACCAAGTATTATTCTAGAGTATTCTTTCAAATGGCCAAGAAATAGCTGTGAAGAGGCTGTCAACAGGTTCTAACCAAGGTGCTAACGAGTTTAAGAACGAGGTTTTATTGATAGCTAGACTCCAGCACAGAAATTTGGTGGCATTATTAGGATTTTGCATTGAAGAGCAAGAGGAACTTCTTGTTTATGAATATGTTCCTAACAGAAGCCTTGATTACTTTTTATTTGGTTTGACTCTTATAAACTCACTTATGACTTTTAATTTAGAATTTAGTTCATTTATGTCATGCATTTTATTATGTATTTGGTGCTTGCTTTTCTTATGTTTTATTGTTATTTACTCAAACTATGACTATTTTCACTTATTTTGTCTTTTTAGTAACTTGCAACAAATTTATGTAGGTTCCCAAAATACCAGAGTGTTAGATTGGATGGAGCGTAGCAAAATCATAGGAGGAGTTGCTCGAGAAATTCTTTATCTTTATGAATATTCTCGCCTAAAAATCATACATCGAGATCTCAAGCCTAGCAATATTTTGTTAGATGGTGAAATGAATGCAAAAATTTCAGATTTTGGCTTAGCCAAGATGGTTGGTATAAGTGAAAATGAGAGAAGTACAAATCGAATTGTTGAAACATAGCAAGTTCTTATCTTATTTTAACCTTGACATGCATACATGCATGCGCATGCATAAGCAAATGTCTTGATATAATTGAATAAAGAAAAATTATTTGGGTTAATTTGAAATACAAAAGTTTTCCTTTAAACTAAGTCATTTTAAATATTCAAATATTCCTATCATCTTTTGGATTAAATTTCATTGTCATTGGTTTTTGTAGTGGCTATATGTCTCCAGAATATTCAATGTTCGGACAATATTCAGAAAAATCAGATGTTTTTAGTTTTGGAGTTATAGTGTTAGAAATTATCAATGGAAAGAAGAATACAGGTTGTGATGATGATTCACAATACGCAAGTGGCCTCTTAAGCTATGTAAGTCAACCATGGTAATGTGTTTATCAATACTATATTAATTATGGGGAAATCCATCAAAGCTATGTTATGTAAGGCTTGAAATAATAAGTTTTCTTATTTATTGCAGACATGGAAGAAATGGAGGGATGACCAGTTGGTAGAGGTATTGGATTCAAATATAAGTGAATTGGGATCATACAATGAAGTGATCAAGTGCATCCAAATTGGTTTGTTATGTGTTCAAGAAAATCCAAACACAAGGCCTTCCATGTCTAGGGTTGTTTCATATCTTAACAATGATTTTATTCAATTGCCATTACCAAAGGAACCTGCATTCTTTTTGCATGGTGAGCTAGAGCCTATTTCCACCAATGCAAGCGGAGAATCATGCTCTATTAATGAAGCTTCTGTGAGTGAATTCTTTCCTCGCTAAAACAAGGCTTTTATGTCTCATTGTTCTTTTACAATGAGACTTTTGATTGGTATAAATTTTCAGTGTCATGTTTGGAATACATGAAAGGATTTTGAAGAAGAGGGGAAGAGGCAAAGCACAAGCATCTTGATAGGTCTATTACATAATACTTATTAGGGACAATATGCAAGTGCATGTAATTTTATCTCATTTTTAATTAGATCTTTGCAGCTTTTATCTTTTAATCAATTTTATTGGGTCCTTATAGTTTTCTTAATTATAGGTATCAATATATTATAAATAATTGTTCCGGCAAGCCGATCTCCTTCACGGCTTAGTGGTGGCTCAAGACACATATCACTGTTCATAAGATTTTTCCTTAATATAATATTCGTTTCTCGAGCTGCGCTACATCTTTCGCATCTAAACTGAATAAAATAATAATTATCCCTGTCACAACTCTCCGCAGCAAGTCACGTGTTGGGATAAAATATCTCATTTCATTTGTAATCCTCATTGTGCGAATGATCCTTAGTCTTTCCACCCATTGGAAAGACTCTTCTCCTCACTTGAAAGCATCAAATCCTGAAATTTGCCTTCAACAAGATGGCCCCCAAGAAGAGGATGATGTGGCTTCGTCAGCTACTCCAGGCATATGCGAGGAGAATATAGTTATCAAGGTTGATAGAATCATCTCTGTTGAACACATTCGCAATCCACATGACTATGAACAGCCTTGCAAGGTTCTTTGCAGATATGAGATCGTTGTCTTTGATGAGTCCGTAAGTCATCTTATCCTGTGTGTTTGTTGATTTCCTCGTCTGTTGTTGTAATAAGGTCAGTAATGCCGTTTTTGTTTGCTCATTTCTTGTGTAGCTTACTCGTATGATGCTTGAGATGGATTCAGAATACATATGGCACATGTTCGCTAGAAAATTTGGAGAGGACCGAACGTACAGGGTTTCAGACTTTTGGTAGGATGGATTGGCCTAAGGATAGATGCGAAATACCATATAAAACTACGCCCATCCACCATTGTAGAGGAGATTTCTGTATACATGCCTAATCACTCCTTCCATCTGATGTCTCTGAATGATTTTGCATCTTCGGAGCTTCAGCCATGGCATTTACGTGGTATGTTGCAATAGGATTTTCCTGTGAAATCTCACATCAGTTTGAACTTGTCCATACCTTCATTTGATTGTTGTCTATTATGTGTTGAAATACATATGTGTATGGTTTTCTCAAGTCATTGAGGTTAATACTTTGACAAATGTACGGTCTTTCTTTTCCAAGGAGATTATTCTAGAGCTTGAGGACCACAATGGGGTGACGAACAGGGACAGCAAAATTTTCAAATGTTGTTTGGTTGGTGAGCCAACTGAGGTGACGTTGAGGATGCTTGAAGCTTTTTCAACTTCGGATGATGCCTACGTTGTGATTCAGTATGTTGTGCCGGAGACAAAATCTAATGCCGGTCTTCCAATGATCAAATCATACCACGATGCCACAAGGGTTTTCTTCAACCCTCCTTGGCCTCAGCTTGAGGAGCTTAGGGACGATATGATCAGCGGGATCCTCCCAACCGAAGTTGAAGAATAGGATGATAGGCAATTTTAATCATACTAGCTTTTGCTATGTTGAATTAGTAGTAGATGTTCTGCACTCTGTTCCCTGCTCCTCTGTTGTTGAACAAATATTTGACTCTGTTCTAAGTAGTTTTTGCTTTACCATGTTCTATTGATTGTTATTTTTTAACTTTTTTTGGAAGTTCTTTCGAGTAATTTCAGACCTGGAAGAAAATGAGTCAATCATCACGGTTCCACAATTTTAATGCGAGGTTTTCATTAAAGAATTGAACTTCATGTAGCTTCACGGGTTCACAAAATAAGGAGTCAAAATTCTCTATAATGTAACTTGTGTTTTTTTGACTAAAAGACAAAGAAATAGACAATAAATTTTAGTCAAAACGGTTTCACAAAATACCACGTCAAAAGGCTATATAACATAACTTCATTTTTTTTAACTAAAAAACAAATAAAGTGAATCATGAATTAATTTGTAGCTTCACGGGTTCACAAAATAAGGAGTCAATCACAAAATAAGGTTCCACAATTTTTAATGCGATGTTTTCATTAAAGAATTGAACTTCATGAAGCTTCACGGGTTCACAAAATAAGGAGTCAAAATTCTCTATAATGTAACTTGTGTTTTTCGACTAAAAGACAAAGAAATAGACAATTTATTTAAGTCAAAAAATCGAATGAGATCAGGTAGCATCACGGTTTCACAAAATACCACGTCAAAGGGCTATATAACATAACTTCATTTTTTTTTACTAAAAAGCAAATAAAGTGAATCATTATGTTTATTATTGAAAAAAAAATCATTATGTTTACTAATTTTGTAGCCTATATAAATAACAGCATTGCCTTTTTTTTTTTAATAAACATCATTGCTTTTTTAGACTGCTTTTAAAAAAATTCCATGTAGAGTACTGCGGGTACATCATAGCCTTTTTAGACACCTTTTAAAAAAGTGACACGAAGATTACAGTAGGTTACATATGTCACCACCAGAGCTGCAACATGCTTTTGGGTTGACACTTGTCCTACGACCTAGGGGACTTTCGTGTCATTCAAGTACATCAAGTAAAGCGGAGACTCAGCTATATTAGCTTACTAAACGAGCCTATATTACTATTCGTGCATGGCTAAACACATGTGCTAAATCATCTTATAGTCACGCCAATGTGGGATCTTAAGGAAGATTATGAAGGAATGGTGTCATCTTCAGTTTCGACAAATCCCAGCTCTGGAGCAAATTCTGATGATGAAGGAAGAGTTGGTATAGTCGGAGCCACTTATGTGCACCAACCCCTATCAGATGCTATTGTATGACTGGTGGTATGCGACTCATCTGCTACAACCTCTTCAGTACGCCTAATCCATTGGTTAACACCCAAAGTCCTTCGACCTCTATACACAATCGGGCATACCTGCATGTATGTTTCATAGTACAAGTCATATATTGAGAGCGGTTCATGGTTTTGCCATGGAATTTTGACAAGGAGGAATGGGTTGTGTGAGCTGACAACGTCCCTGAATGCGTGGTGACAACAGAAATCATACATGTCTGCACGTTCTAAGTAGTTGCAAGAAAACCCTTCTGAGCGTATGATGCCATAAATATACTTAAGCACAAAGTATCGTTTGTGATACCACATCTCAGAAGGAATATGTTATGGCGTCCTTTCAATTGTGTGTACCCTCTTTTCAAAATTTGGGGGTTCACGGGTGACAAACACGACCAATGGTCCACAATGGATGTGTAGTAAATTGACCCCTCCATTTCTCCAATGACTAATCAGGTTGAAGAAATCAACTGCTATAAAAGGCTTAGGATCACTCATCGTCATTCAGCACAATTTGCCTCTACCAAAAGAGTAGGTATTGAAGCTATTGTGTATTACTAACTTCTAAATTTGATTTATTTAAAGGAACTAAGACCTTTCTCTCACCAAATCCAATGTTATGACAACCTTTAATTAAATATCATCACAGTCTACTATATGCACCTTGTCAGTTTCAATCTTAGGCAACCTCAGAAAACTAATATGGAAATGGAAACTGTTTTTTTTTAAGCGTTATTCAATTCATTATTATTTCCCATTTTCATATGTGCCCATATGCCAATGTGTTGTGACAAGACCCATCAGCAAAGACTGATGCAATTATCAACAGTGGTTATAATCACATTGAAACCTTCCTATCAATTCCCATGATTCGAAATCAAATTTTGACATATCAGATTACAATAGGTAGCTATTTTTGGCGTGTTGTTATCTCTTATTCCCATACTTTCATACAAATGGAAACTGGTAAACGTATCTCAGGATTCTTCAAGGCATTGTGCTCTTCCCAATTCTCATTTTTCGTAAACATTACCTGTTTATATGTTACAGAACAATGATGACTTAGCTCTTTCAAATTGGTTGAACAGAAATATGCACAATGCATTGAAGAACTCATATGAGCATAATGCTGACTGAGCTCTTTCAAATTTATTGCAAGCTGGTTTTTGGAATCTGTTATTTTTCTGATATTACTTTTTTATACATTACATTTGTTGCTACTTATGTTAATAGTTCCAAGTATACCAGCCCCCTGTGACTATATGCAAATATACCAATTAATAGTTCCAAGTAGTTTATTAAAATATTGCTACTTATGTTATGACAGTTTTTTCATGCAAATAGAAATAACATATATTAAAATGTTGTGGGTTTCATTAATTATGACTGTCTTCATCTGAATTATATACAAGTATCCTTTATTCAATCCCTTTCATTTCACTGAAAAAGTCTAGTTATTGCATATTAATAGTGCCTTCTTCCTGATATGGCCCGTATATGTGACTTCATTATGCATTTTTCCTGGTTTGCGAGCCCTCTTATGCATAGTAAAGCTTGATCCATCAAGTGTAAGGATTGCTTTTTTTTTTTCAGCATCATGTCTTTAATGCCTATCATTTTTTGAATTAGTTGCCCTGCTTCATATGTAAGTTGCTCATATCCATGTATGTTGCCAAAAAGCTGATGCATTTGCTATCTTCTCACTGTCCCTGCATAATAATACTAATTATAGTGTTTCTTCACACATCATCCAATACAGAACCATGTCGCTTTCAAAATAATAATGCTAATTGTAGTATATCTTCACACATTATTTACCACAAAATCATGCCTATGATAGATCCCTATGCAAATTCACACATTTTTTAATACAAAATAATGCACTATCCAGTCATTACTTACTATATTATTAACTTTAATTTAATGGTCTCTTAGATGCACTATGTAAAATTTCTCACATCTTTCATAGACTGCCATTAGGTGTGATGTTGATCTCACATGTCCCATTGCTTTACTTTTGCATACTTACAGCAATTGCACTGTCATAGGTGACTTATCTGTCTATCCTTCCATGATGAATCACTCATCTTTGTTGATGAGCTATATTAAGCTATGCCAACTCTTATAATTAAAAGTAGATATGCCTTATAAATGCATATGTAGCGACATCTGAAGCCTACTTTGACTATTTGCAAATAGTAAAGATTTATTATTCCAAGTATTTCTTAAAATAATGATGTGATGTCAGATTTTTCATGCAAATGGAAAAAATATATTTTAACAAGTTGCAAGTTTCATTATTTATTGATGTCCTCATCCAAATTATATATAGGTAACATTGATACTTGGAACCCTTTCATATCACTGAACATGTATGGTCAATATCTAATGCAGGAATGCCTGATTCCATGATCTTCTCCGTATATGTGATTTCCTAGAAGATTTGTTCTGGTCTTCTTGGACTCTTATGCATAGTGAAGCTTGATCCATCAAGTGTTAGTATTTCTTTTCTTTAACAGCATCACCCTTTGGTGCCTTCCATTTCTAGAAATAGTTGCCCTACTTCATAGCTAATGTGCACATATCCATGACTGTTGACAAAAAGCTGATCTGCCATAATAATACTAATAAAAGTGTATCTTCGAATAGTATGGTTCAATGTGAAGTACAGATATAAACATGTGATTAGTCCTTATGTGACCAACTTCAAATTCTTGGCGGGCATGCAAATTATAGTTTGAATTTCATTCCCCGCCCAAATTAAACCCTCAGATCAAGTATTTATATGAGACCACTATCAGCTGCCATTTTCACAGTTTCATAACATTACTCGCATTTTATTTTTATTCTCAAAAAGTATGTTCTTTGGTTATGTTTTACTCATTACTCATTCATTTTCATTTTCACTTCCAATCATCTGTCCTTTGTTTTTCTTCTTCCATACGATTTTAACCATCCACTCCTTTGTTCTTTGCAGTTCCTATCATGGCACGCAATTGTTCTCTTAAAGAGTTGAGTGATGCTATTGATCGTTGGAGTATAGTTGTGAGAGTCTTCTGCAAATGGAATGTTTACCAGAAAACTCACCCTCATGATATTTATTGCATATCAATGGTTTTACTGGATGCTGAGGTATATGTTCATATTCCTTTTCATTTGACCTTATTGATTGTATATATATTCATATATGTTTTCATTTAACTTTATTGATTGTATACTACATTTTGCCATTAATACATCATAAGGCATGAAGATACAACCAAGTGTGCTGAACAAATCAGTACAACAGAGAGTCAATGAGACCATCACTGAAGGGTAGACATATCTGTTTGCTAATTTTGTTGTCACTCCAAATGTCGGTCAATATAAAGCAACAACTCATCCTTTTAAGCTCACCTTTACCGGACAGCCATATATAATGCAACAAGCTGCTTCAATACCTTCATACTCTTATTCTTTCATGCCTATTACTGAAATTTTGAAGGCAGATCAAGATCATCAAGTGGATTATCTAATTGGTGATTTCTTTTAGTTGTGGATTATCTAATTGCTCACTTTTGTAGTAGTTGATAGTTGATTGTATATTGTAAACAATTCAATTTCCTAAAAACGTGTACTATGAACTTTAATTAATTAAGGCCATAGTTTTCTAACTCTCTTTATTTATTGAACTGTAGATGTAATGGCTTATGTAAGAACCATGGGAACATTGGAAGAATTCCATAGGGATCAGGAAACAAAGATGAAACTTCAGATGGTTTTGACTGATACTAAGCAACAGTCTTCAATTTTCTCTTTCCAAACTATTGGAATATTATAGGACATCCATGATTATTTAATATCTTTAATTTTGTCCTTAACATATTTGTTAACTCATTTCAGTGAGCATGATATGGAATGTGTATTATTTGACGAATGTGCTACAGATGCGTTCATGGCTCAGCTTCAAAACATTGAAACACCTGTTGTTCTTGTGCTCAATCTCGCTAGGGTTGGCTTCTCAGAAGATGGTAGCAGCCACTAAGTTTAATATCCTATGAAAAGATTGATTTGTTTCATTGTTACAATAATAATTACCACTAACATAATATTTTCCAGGACTACCAACCGTATATAACTCCTTTGGGGCTACAAGGGTAGCATTTAACCCACCCTTGAAACAGGTTAAGAACTTCATTGACAGGTTTGGCCTTCTCACTTTCAAGATTAATGGTTTTAATGCTTTATTTAGTAATTTTTCCTCTTCTAATGTTTCCATGCAAGCAGCACCCGAGATGGTTCTTCTCCTATAATGACTAGTATGAGTCAACCTATCCCAACCCAGTCATCCCAGATGTCAAGTGGCAACTCCTTGCACAGCCAGCCAAAGATAACTATATCTGACATACCAAACCAAGAGATAGTAAGTTCTTCTTTAGTGACTTTTACTATTTCCACCAAATATCTTTTTGAAGCCTTTTACTAAATTAATCAAAATGTTCAGCAGACAGATTTGATGCACATCATATCATTTGATATATCTGTGTCTACTCTTTTGTGCCTATCAGGGAGCATCTTTTGTGGTCAATTGTGAGATTCAAAAACTGGAGACACGTTATGGTTGGAATTATGATGGTTGTGGTAAGTGTGGCACAAAGGCCACATTTGAAAAATCCACTCTTATCTGTCCCAGTTGCACAAGACGAACACAGTGCACTATTAAGCCGAAGTAAAAATTCTACTTCTATTTAGTTTATGTTTGTGTTAGCAGTTAAACCGATGCATAATGCACTCTTTTGTTATTCAGGTTGAAACTTCACTATTTGGTGAAGGATAAGACTGGCACTGCTTCTATTATATTCTGGGATAAGTTAGCTGTTCAGTTGATTGAGAAGACAGCTTCTGAGCTGAAATTGATACTTAAACAAGTTAGTTTTATAAACTATCTGCTGCTTGCCATTAAGTTTTATTTGTTTAATTAATGTTTTGTGACTTTATGTAACTTTATTTTAAGGCATTTATACTTCAACCTGTTAGTTATTTTTAACCATCTATTGCTTGACCTTAAGTAAAAATAGTTTATTACTTTTATTTAATTTTAATTATAGGCAAAGCGTGATTATGACTTTCCCATCGAATTGGACAAGCCAGTAGGTAAGAGTGTACTGTTGAAATTAAAGATGAATGAATACAACAAGAGTCACCTAACTTCTAGCATCAATGTTACTCAATACACTGTATGTGAAGACTTATTGAATCAGTTCAATGAAGCAACTGTTGAGGTAGGCCACGAATAATTTCACCTTAATTGACTATAATTACTCTCCATATTTAAAATATGCTTTTATGCTTAATAGGAACTTACACCCGTTATCAATTCACAGACACATACAGGTGAAGGAAATGAGGTGAATAATGATGTTCAATCTACTGTCTCTGTAGCCGATCAAACAACTGATCCTGAAATTGTCCAACTTGTCGTCCAGTCGAATCCTTCACTGATAAAAGCTAACGAAGAGACCTTAATCTCAGACCTTACCAATAATATCACACCAGCACCTGTGAAAGGAAAGAGAAGGATTAATGTCAAGTGGAATGCTGTTAGGGATGAACAGGGTAGTGCTTCTCAGAGGCCAACTGTCACACCTACAGAGGAAAAAGTCACAAAAGTGATAAAATAAGAGAAATAGAGTCCAATTGATCAGTGTGTTCATGTGTCCATTGTAGTTTCAGTCTATCTTTGAATTTACATTAACATGTTATCTTTTTGTTCAAGTGTATTTCTTTCCAATGTTTGTCTGTTATCTACTTAGTTTCGTCTAAGTACCTATCTTGTATTTCACATTTTATGTCTCCTTTAATGAATTTATGTTTGTCTTAATTACATTGTTCCCATTATTACTGCCATATCATTATATCTCCAACTCAGTTTATATGAATTCTTCATAGTTTTGGTCCTTATGGTGATCATTCTAGGTGGTAAAAATTATTGCAGTACAAATATTAAATCATACCTACATATTGTCCAATTTAATCAAAGTCTGTCATGGACTTACAATATGTCACTGCAAATTTGGACGTTCCTAATTGATTATACAGTGGGATTCTCCTTCAATATAGCCAACATGAGTACCATTCCTTCCTTTAAATAACTAATATAGTATTTTACATCTATTCCTCACTGTTTACATAAAGCCTTACATGACAACGTTGGTGGACAGAAATTCAGAAGGGCAAGCTGTGAAATATCTGTAAAATACTTGATCCAACGATAAACAACAATTTGATTTCATGTCCATACTCAAGCCTCAATTAGTACTTATTTGAAAAATCATTTCATCGGTACTAACTAATCCCAGGGTACTTTCCTATTTGATCACACTTAAAACTTCATATTGAAATCAGTATAGTAGGATAACCATGATTTTTTATAACCCTAAGTGTACAAATTAAATTAATTATAGGACTTGGGAGTATATGAATCCCGAGACATAAGTCCATAGTCTCCATGCAGTGGCGGTGATCATTTCTATACTTACATTACAGCAAGTTTCCACTTCAGATTCAATTCGAACAAAACCATAATTTACTAATCTTATTACAAAAACTTACTAAACTATATATAAAAGATGCTAGGAGGTGGAACATAAGGAGTCAGGTATCAAATTTATTATATTTCCCCTGGTCAAAACCTCTGTCATAAACCATTACATGTCATGTCCCTATCATACAAGCCTTTTGCAAAAGCCAAGAAAGTATGAGGCATCGTTCATTTGTCCTAAAAGATAGTATTAGCTATGGTGTGCCTCAGCCCTCAGTATCCATTCTCCATTTCTTACTTCAGTTCTTAACAGTACGATAGTCCATCATTCAGATGACAGGAAATGTCTTCCAAGCTGAAAAGATCCAGGACAACAAGGGAAAAAGACTATGAAGGTGCCATCAATCTGACTTCTGCTGTTCAACAAATGAGTTCCTGGACTTCACATACACAATATGCGAATGAGAATGTGGAAAATAATGGACAACCGATCCTTCCTGAAAGTCACCATGGCAAATATAAATTAGGTAACTTGCTCATGAAATGATTGTCTATCACTGTATTATTTATTGCTTTTCTCCAGTTTGCTTATACCTATAAACCAATCACAGATTGAACTCAATATCAGCACACTCAATGATGTAATTTAGTGAGTCCTATACATGGTAATATGCAAGCTACATAGAAACCAGCATCTCCTGCTTTGCAAGATATCACAAATAGTGCATCAAACTGGAAAACTCCTTCTAACAATGGTACATGTTGAATGTCGCAATCTTTTTAGCATTTTGTTATGTGTTACTACAATATATATTCAAAGTATAGATAAAAATGAAACTTATAAGCGCAACATTTACAACCATCTTCTTGTGTTGCATTAATCTCATTCCCCATCATTTAACTCATCATGACCACTGTTGCTTATTTATACTTGCTTTATGATTGTAGTAGCCAATGTTGGTCTGCCTAATACACCTTCTGCTGCAACAGTAGCATCGATTGATAAATATACACAGCCAGAATCAATATTTAGCCCTCAACAAGCAAAGAAAGTTCGGAGGCAACAACATGTGGTAACGTCATTCAAAGATATAACGAATGTTGCATCCAACTTATTTCACCATTTTGAAAGGAGTTAAGGTATATGTATCTTGGAGGCATATAGTTGTTATGTTATAAACTAAATCCTATTCTTATTATGTATACTTTCTTATTGTCCAGTTCCTTATCTTGATTTAATTTTGCATAGTTCGAGTCCAAATGCACATTCCTAATTGAATTCTTTTGTTGTCTACTGTATCAGACTCAGACCAACCATTAAAGATACAGCCCTTGACCCGCAAAAGTGCTAGATGGAAAGGTTTAGAAAATAATAATGCAAAACCAACAAGGACAATGAAAAAAATACGGCAAACAACATATCAAGGTTTATATGATCTATATTTTTTGACCCTTACGTGCCGTTCATTTATAAGAATATTCATGTCATGTCATTGTCTTACCAAGTAAACTGATGTTGTGGTTGCAGCACTTGAATGTGATCTTATATCAATAGATAAAAACCAACAAATGCCTTCCATGGACTCTACGAATCTGACTGAATATGGTACATGTTATTTATGTTCTCCACTTAACTAATTACCTTTCATATAACCATGTGTTTGGCTTTTCTTTATTTTGATTACTATTGAAAACATTCTGAGTTTGAATTATTGGTTACATATTAAGATTTATTCTTTATGCATTCTATTGCTCATTTCATGTAAATATGTTGTTATTGTTTAGTCAAACTTATATTATAATTGTCCTGGAGCTGATAACTTATTTACTTTTTTCTCTATAATATATATATATATATATATATATATGCTTCTAATTGTTCTTATTTGGTAATCCCAAGCCCTACCTCAATCAGCATCTTATAAAGACATTGACTTTCAAATGGAAATTAATCACAGTGCTGATGAAGACATGAATCATGGTCATGATGTTGGGGGTAAGATCAATTCATAATACAATTATTTAGTTTAATTCTTTTAATAGATATGAGCTGATAACTTATTTCCTTATTTATCTGCAATATATATATATATATATATGCTTCTAATTGTTCTTATTTGATAATCCCAAGCCCCACCTCAAGCAGCATATTATAAAGACATTGAGTTTCAAATCGAAAATAATCACGGTGCTGATGAAGACATTAATAATGGTCATAAAGATGTGGGTAAGCATCAATTCATATTACAATTGTTTAGTTTAATTCGTTTAAGAGATATTACAAAGATAAAAGACCTCACAATTGCATTCTTTTAATAGATCTTTCACATCTCAACTCAACAAATGAATGCTCTCAAGAATCTGAAGGTAATACAACTATCATTATGTATTACAATTGATATGTTTTTGTATCTCATTTTACTTACATCTTTTGTCATACATAGATGAAGGAGATCCAATTTATGCATACAAATTTTGTGGGGCATTATTTTGGTATAATGAAAGAATTAAGAAGGATAGAAATCAAAGAGATGTCAACTTATGTTCTCTTTGCTGTTTGAAAGGAAAAGTTGTCTTGCCCCATATGAAAAGTCCTCCTCCACTTTTGAAAAGTTATTCTTTCACAAGCAGTCATCTGAGGCAAAAAACTTCCATGAAAATATCAGACAATACAACATGTTTTCCTTTACATCTATGGGAGGGAAAATTGATCATTCGAAGAATTCTGGTGGAGGACCTTACTCATTTGTCATGTCTGGAATGAATTATCACAATATTGGCAGCTTATTACCACTTGAAGGATCAAGACCTATGTACTCACAATTATACATATTTGATACAGAGAATGAAGTGTCTAATAGAATTGCATTAGTTAGGTATGTTCACTTCAAATATGCCCTCACATGTACATCACTTTCTTTCTATAATTGTTATTAGTATATCATATTTTTTCTTTTTTCAGCAAATTCCAAACACAATCTTCATTGGATCCAACCATAGTTGATCTAATAAAGCAATAGTTGGATGAAGTAAATCCATTTGTTCAGCAATATCGTCTTGTATCATCTATGATTCATAGTCCAAATTCATTACCCTTAAAGTTGTGTTTGTTGGGGACAAGACAAAGTGATGGAAGAACTTATAACATGCCTACTGCTTCTGAAGTTGCAGCTTTAGTTGTTGGTGATATAGATATGGCATATCATGTGAGGGACATTATTGTTCAAGAGCATTCAAGAAAGCCAAAAAGGATAAATGAATTGCATGCATCATACCTTCCACTACAATATCCAATTCTTTTTCCCTTTGGAGAAGATGGTTACAGAGATGATATTGAACATAGAGAAGAAATACTTAGTGCAACCAAGACCAAAAAAAGGCTTAGCATGCGAGAGTTCTTCGCTTATAGGCTAATGACTAGACTCAATGAAAGGTCAACTCTTTTGCATCCTTCAAGACTGTTACAGCAACTCATAGTGGATGGTTACACTATGATTGAGTCACAACGATTACTTTGGGTTAGAACACATCAGAAAGAACTTAGAGTTGATTTGTATCAAGGATTATCTGATGCAGTATTAAGGGGAGAAAGGAATGCAGCATCTATAGGAAAGCGTATTGTTCTTCCTTCATCATTCACAGGGGGAGCAAGATATATGATACAGAACTATCAAGATGCTATGGCAATTTGTAAATTAGAAGGGTATCCTGACCTTTTCTTAACCTTCACATGCAATCCTGCTTGGCCTGAAATTAAGCGATTCTGTGAAAAACATTCACTGAAGCCATCTGATCATCCAGACATATTGTCTAGGATATTTAAGCTCAAGTTAGACTGCTTGATAAAGACTCTGAAGGAGAAAAATTTTTTTGGCACTATTCGTGCAGGTTAGTTGTGTATTCTATATCAAATTATATGGTAATACATTCATACACACACAAAAATATATATATATATATTTATTTATTTATTTATTTTTGTATGTGTCATTAAAAACATTGCTTATTTAATTGGAAATTGTTACTAATATGCTTGTGCCATTTTGGTTTCCAGAAATATATATACCATTGAGTTTAAAAAGAGGGGACTGCCACCTGCCCACATACTACTATTTCTTGATCCAAAAGATAGCATAAAAGATCCAGAATCTATTGACAAAGCTATCTCTGCTAAATACCAGAAAAGATAAACGATCCTCTTTTATATAATTTGGTGAAACAGTATATGATTCATGGACCATGTGGTACAAGTAACCTGAAGTCTCCCTGTATGAAAGATAAGAAGTGTAGCAAGTACTTTCCAAAGAAATTCAACAACACTACGTCAGTTGATGATGATGGGTATCCAACATATAGATGAAGGGATGATGGACGAACAATTGAGGTCAAGGGTATCCCATTGGATAATAGGTACATTGTTCCATACAATCCACAGTTGTTGAAGATGTTTCATGCACACCTAAATGTAGAGAAATGCAATCACTCCACTGCTATTAAGTATCTTTTCAAGTATATCAGTAAAGGTAATGATAGAGTGGTGGCTGCAATTTTTTATGGGAATAGTAATAATGATGACCAGTCTGTAGTTGATGAAATACAATAGTATTATAATTGTAGATATGTGTCTGCATGTGAAGCTGCATGGCGTATCTTTGGATTTCCTATTCATCACAGGAGTCCATCTGTTGAAAGATTGAGTTTTCATTTACCAAACCAACAATATGTCATATATGAAAATACAAATGATGTCTCTGAGCTGTTGGATAAGCCAAGGGTTTGTGAATCTCAATTCCTTGCATAGATGAAAAAAATGATGATGATGATGATGATGCTTTTGCAAGGACTTTGACTTATTTCGAATTTCCTAAGCATTATGCATACGTTAGGAGCAAACGAGAATGGAAACGTAGACAAAGAGGAAATTTAGTTGGTAGGATTACCCATGTTTCCCCCTCCTCTGGCGAACTATATTATTTACGTGTTCTACTCACACAAGTCAAGGGTCCACATTCATTTGATGAGATCAAAACTGTTGATGGCGTTGTCCACTGTACCTTCCGAGATGCATGCTTTGCACGTGGCCTTTTGGATAATGATAGGGAATTTATTGCAGCCATTAAAGAAGCTTCATTATGGGCATCTGGTTCTTCACTCACAAAACTTTTTGTTAGTATGATGCTATGTTCGTCTCTACACCGTCCTGAGTATGTTTGGAAAGAGACCTCAAAACTACTTTCTGAAGATTTGTTATACATTTCTATAAATGATCCCTTGTCATCAAGTAAGTGCACATAACTTGATCATTTACATTAAAACATGTTATACATTTAGTAATAAATTTTTATATATTATATACTTTTACCATGATATATTTTAATTTTGAACTTCCAACATGTAGACGTCACTATATCTTCATTTGATAAGGAGCAAATGGCATTAAAGGACATAGATTCATTGTTACGCAATAATGGAAGGAGCCTGGTGGACTTTTCTGCTATGCCTTTACTTGAGGACATCTAGCCAATAGACGTTTCTAATCACTTGATCTTGCAAGAGTTGAGTTATGACAGACATGCATTAAGTCTTGAGGCAGATCACCTTGTGAAATCCTTAAATTATGAGCAAAAACAAATTTTTGATATGGTTCTCTCATCTTTGGATAAGGGCCATGGGGGTTTCTTCTTTTTTTATGGATACGGTGGCACTAGAAAGACATTCTTGTGGAATGCATTGTATTCGACTCTTAGAGCAGCAGGAGATATTGTACTTACAGTCGCTTCCAGTGGAATTGCAGCAACTTTGCTTCCATATGGTAGAACAGTACATTCCAGGTTTGCAATTCCAATTCAAATTACTGAATCCTCAGTCTGTTCAATTAAGCAAAATTCCCCTTTAGCAAACCTTATACAATACACAAAATTGATTATTTGGGATGAGGCTCCAATGGTTCAGCGTTTTTGTGTTGAGGCATTTGACAACTCTTTAAGGGATATCATGCATTGTAATAGGCCCTATGGAGGAAAGTGCACAGTTATGGGAGGTGATTTCCATCAAATTTTACCGGTCATCCCGAAAGGAACAAGAGGAACTATTGTAAATGCTTGCATTAATTCTTCACACTTATGGGATCATTGCACTATCATTCGCCTAACAAAAAATATGCGATTGACTTCTTTATCAACAACCACTGACAATGCAAAGTTGGCATGGTTCTCACAATGGTTATTAGATGTTAGTGATGGCAAGTTAGGCAACTCAGAAGATGGCATTGCTGAAATTGAAATCCCAGATGAATTGTTGATATCAGATTGTGAAGATCCAATTCAAGCAATTGTTGAATCAACCTATCCTAAAATATTCGACAATTTACATTCAAATGAATTTTTCAATGACAGGGCAATCTTAGCACCAACCATAGAAATGGTGAATCGCATCCATGACCATTTGTGTTCCCTCTTGCCTGGGGATGCACATGAATTCTATAGCTGTGGCTCTGTTTGTAAGTCTGATGAACATAGTGATGGCTTTGACAATTTGTATACTACAGATTTTCTTAACACAATCAACTGCTCTGGGTTGCCTCCACATAAGTTGACTCTGAAAGTTGGAGCACCGATTATGTTGCTGAGGAACATCGATCAATCATCAGGATTATGCAACGGAACCTGCCTCCGCATAACTCAACTGGGGAAGACTGTTATTGAGGCCATCACTTTAAATGGGTCACATCCAAATCAAAAGGTCCTCATTCATAGAATGGATATGAATCCTTCTGAAAGTCGATGGCCATTTCACATGCAATGGAGACAATTCCCAGTAACTCTTTCATTTGCTATGATAATCAATAAAAGTCAAGGGCAATCTCTACGGCATGTTGGATTGTATCTTTGCAAGCCTGTCTTTACACATGGTCAGTTGTATGTTGCATTGTCCAGAGTCAAAAGCATGGAAGGCTTAAAGATAGTTGTAAGTGATAATAATAGTAGGGAAAAGACGACTACTAGGAATGTTGTGTATCAAGAAGTATTTAGAAATGTTAATTAGTTGTGGTAAAAATAGTAACATTGTAATGTTGTATCAATATATATATATGTTAGCATGACTTACGTTTTATTTAATGTATGGTGGAGAAAGATTTATTTCCATAAAATTAATAGACTTGAGAATTAAATTGTTCTAAAAGTACAAGCACCCGTGCAACGCATGGGGGAGGACAAGCTAGTTCATTCCTATACTTGTTGTCACATCAGTCATTTTGACACTTATATTATGCATCCATCCGAAGGCACCATGGTTAGGTGAATGGTTAATTGAAGCCCATAAGGTAAAATTTATATTTTGATCTAACCACTTGGTATTTCTAGGTTCAATTTTGAAAATTCATAACTAATTCTAAAAACCTCTTTCGAGAATGCTCTAAAATTCATTTGAAAAATATAATTTTGGTGTTATACCTTGCCAATGAATACAATTTATTCCTTATCTAAAAATCTTCTATTTTTTGGACAGGAACTGTACTCCAACTTCAAAAGTTCATAACTCAAGTTTCAAACATTCAATTGTCCCCATTTAGTACTTTTTGGAAATTTTTGGATGTCTAGTTCATATATAAAAATTATCATAGAAATTAGAAATCATTTACTGTGTTATTCAACCAAACATTGGCCATAATCTCAAGCCATACTTTCAAGACAGCCCTGGACGGTTATGATCATGCATCTTAAAATCATACTTTCAAGGTCATACTTTGGCATATAATCACTCACCATTCATCAATATATATCAAATGTACTTGCCAAGGCCTCATAATGACTTTACATATATAGGAAATGTTATACATTTTAATACTAATGACTCAACATTGTCATGGAAGGACCATTCTCTTTGCACTGTGCTCTTACTCCTTATTTGATTTGGAGGCTCATAACATATCCTGGTTAGTTATTGGGGGGTGAGATGAAAAGAAGCTCAATAGCAAACAATCACTACTCAAACATGCATGGTAGAGCTTGGCACCATAGCATGCTTGCACTTAATAACTTCATAATATAATGACATGTTTAAAACTATCATACATTAATTGTAAACACACACTAGTACAAAATAGCTCTTTTAGACCGCAATATTTAGACCGGTTATTGCGGAAAAGGTTTAAAAAGTATGACGGGTGGCATTTTTGTAATTAAAAAAGAACATTTAAGACCGGTTTTTAAAATATACGGTCTTAAAAATATTATTTAGACCGGTTATCCAAACAACCGGTCTAAAAAGATAAAAATAATCAAAAATAAAAAAATCTTGAAACTTTTTAGACCGGTTGTTTGGATAACCGGTCTAAAAGATAAAACATTTAAGACCGGTTATCCAAACAACCGGTCTAAAAAGATAAAAATAATTAAAAATTATAAATTTTTAAAAATTTTTAGACCGGTTGTTTGGATAACCGGTCTAAAAGATAAAATATTTAAGACCGGTTATCCAAACACCCGATCTAAAATATGATGTTTTTAGACCGGTTGTTGTCTGAAACCGGTCTAAAAGAATCCGCCATTTACGTTTCAGATTTCTCCATTCCATTGTTTGAGCCTAATTCTCGCTCTCTGAATCTCAATCCTCTCTTCTTCATGTGATTTATCTGTAAGTTTCGTAGACTCGTCCCTCGCTCTCTCAGAGGAGTAGCTCTATTTGTTCATCGTCATTGTCTTCATCTTTTGAGCGGAGAAATGAGGATTACGCCACTTGCTTCACTATTCATGAAGATTAGGGTTCTCCTCTCCGACTGGTGGAACGAGATCAATGACTTTTCTCTGTGGCAGGACGGTATTTACTACTTCTCTGTGCTGCATATGCTCTCGTTTCCTTAGTAGCTCTAGTTTTTGACAAACACTATCTCCCTCTCTTTTTCTGAAACTGCTGTATATTTTGTGCTTGACTTGCCATGATTCTGGATTTTCCTTCCCAGTTCTCGCGATTGTGCTCTTGAGTTGTAATCTTCTGAATTGGAATTTCGCTGTGGTAGATGTTAATTTTCTTTCTTCAGTCGTTTTGTTTTAGCTAAGCCATTTGGAAAATTAGGTATGCATCTATGTTCTTGATTAATTAATTTACTTGTCTATCGACATTGACTGAAGGTTTCGAACTATTTCGAGCTGAGTTTCAACTTGATTTATCTTGTGGACTTATTTAAAACTAGTTTCTATCTTGTATTTTGCTGCCGTGGACTTGCATGAACTTTTTGATTTTCTTCTATCCCGAATGTAGAACAAGGGAAATTGCAATAAAGGTTGTATATATAAATAATACTTGTGTTGACAAAAGGTGGGCTTATTTGTACTGCAGGTCAGATCTATCACTATCATATGTTTCACCTTCTCTTTAATACGGTGCATAATGGTAACTTCTGACTGTATTATCATAACGATCGTTGATATATTCTGAAGTTTACTGTGAGAATGATAGGAAAGAACTAAAGTTGCTGGTTTAAAATTAAGTTATGAATTCCATTTTTTTCTTTCAAACCCTCAAGCAAAACTCTTACATTGGTGATCATGCAGGTCTTTCTAGCTGCATTTGATGCAAATGCATCCCTGGATGTTTTGAATCATACAATTCTGGTAAGATGTTTGTCAACATTCTGGACTTGATACAAATGCATCCCTGGACTGAGACACACTACGGCTTATTAACATCCCTTGAAATGTGTATTAAATGCTACTATTTCTTTATCTACATCTACAAGCTTTACTTGTTATTAGATCATGGACTGTGTGTACCAATACATTATATCCTGAATTTCTAAGGAAACAATTCTCGTGCACAAGGATCTAACACAGAATGGTGGAATTAGGGAACTCTTGGCTGAACTCCAAAAAGAAGGTTTGATCTTAATTCCATATGGATTAATGAGAAATTGAAAGCATATATTTATTTTGGGAACAAGTTCTTTTTCTTTTGTTATCTTTTAGCCCTCTGTCAAACTGATGATTTCCCCCCTGATTTCCCCCCTTTTCTCCTGTAATCGAACAAATCCTTGATTCTCAAACCAAAAATTAGAATGTGCTGAAATGGTAGCTATCTAGTTTTTCACATCTAGAAAAAAGAATCTAGGAACTCTAGGAAACTCTTTTTTGGTTGGTTACTGATGTTGTAAAGGAAAAACCAGGAGATTTGATATGTTTACAATGAGGGTATTAGTTGAGAGTCTATGAATCTTACATATTATACAATAAATTTGTTGTCAGGTGTTCAACTATATGGTGGACCAAGAGCCTGTGGATTGTTAAATATTCCTCAAGCCAGCTGCTTCCATGATGAGTACAGCTCACTGGCATGCACAGTTGAAATTGCTGATGATGTATTTGCTACTATTGACCACATACATAAACATGGAAAGCATGTTAAGAACATCCTGCTTCTTTTACATTCATCTTTACTCGAGTTCTTTGTATTTCAAGTCTGATAGCCTTTCTTCCATTCCTTTTTTTGCAGTGCTCATACTGATTGCATTGTTACCGAAGACTCTGAAGTTGCTACTACTTTCCTTCGTCATGTTGATAAGTAAGCTCGCTATAATTTAGGGGAATAAAATGATAGTATCCCTGTTCCATGCTTCATCTGCAACAGCCTAATTAATTTAAAACTCTAACATTTATATCACTCGAGTCTTTCTCAAAAACTTTTGATGGGTTACTTTTGTATCTTTTGCTTGCTAGTCATGACTTACTCCTACATATGTATAATTCATTAAACTGGAGGCTGGATCTCTTTTGAATAGTTCATTTGTTCAATGCTTCACAGCTATGAAACATGTTTAAAACTGTCTATCTGCAGAAACTCCTCAGGCCCTTTGTGTAGTTAAATAATGTTTAAACTTTAATTGCAAGATTGAGATATTTTTTATTAATTATTGTCAATTTTTTTATCTTATGAGTTGTTGTTTTTCATATTTAGTTACGGTTGTCATAGCTTACTTAAAATTATATGATAGTAAAAAAATAGGGCACCTTTTTTTTTTGGATTGGGATGATTTTAAAATTTTTCCAATCCAAAAAAAAAGCCCTATTTATTTTTTTTAAAAAAAATGTCACCTTTTAGACCGGTTATTCTAATAACCGGTCTTAAAAGTACTTTTTAGACCGGTTTTCATAATAACCGGTCTAAAAAGTATGACTTTTAAGACCGGTTATTAGAATAACCGGTCTTAAAAGTCTTGAAAAACAAGTTTTTAGACCGTATTTTAAACAACCGGTCTAAAAAGTTTGGACTCTTTAGACCTGGTCTTCGAGGAACCGGTCTAAAAAATAATAGACTTTTTAGACTGGCTGTATCAAGACCTCATCCAAAACCGATCTAAAAAGTCATTTTTCCACTAGTGACATATAGGCCTATGACATGTCTCAAACATAATCACATATATGAATGTATAATTTCACATAATCACATAAATATAATAAACATGTCAATTCATGTAAGCAACAACTAACCATACAAGAGTAAGGTAAATTTTGCTACCTTGAAACTTTATTATTTCTCTTTTGATTTCCTTTCTTCCCTCTGGTGAACCACCATGACCAAACCTTGAATTTATCTCCCTTACTTTTTCATGGCCCTAAAAACACTATATATATATATATCATTTATTTCCTTCATTAGAGCCATTCAAAATGCTAAAACTCTTTACTTCTCAAACTATTCTTGTCACTTAAACGTCAAATTTGCACTTTTGATTCCATCGGCTTAAAAATTAATCTGACATGATTCTCCCATATAATTTTTCATGTCGATTCCATTTTTAAGCTCAAATGAATCAAATGAAACCTCTTTCCCCTTCAATTACTCAAAACAATGGCATAGGGGGTTATTACTCAAAAATTTCATTTGTGTCTAATGCTTCCAAACTTGGTTTCTTATTCATACTACTTTACATATCTTTTATTTTAAACTCACTGAAAGCATCAAAATCAATGAATTTCAATTCCTTCTTTATGCCTTGTTCTAACCAAAAATCATAGGTAGGGAGAAACATATCATTTTCAACATTCCGTTAACCGCTACAATCCAACTTCTAATAATCCATTTAGCCTTATTAACTCTTAAATCATATATGCTTTATATAATTTCATAAAAATTTTGCAGCACCTCCCCTTATATTCTCACTTTCCAACATTGCAAAAATTCATAACCACTAACGCAATGATCATCAACAACAACATGAACATAATTAAGACAACAAGAATATGATCACTTACCTAAGCCCTAAAGTTGATTCTTGACGATTGCTTCACTTGAAAACCTTGGGTCCTCAACCTCCTCTCTTGTTAGACATCACACCAAGAGAGATTTAGAATCCATAAATAGGTTCAGGCAAGAAAACTAGAGAGGATGATGAATCTAGAACATAAACTTACCTGAAAATCCACATGATCATCTTCCTCTCTTTCTTTTTTTATCACCTCTTCTTCTTCTCTTTATTTCTCTCCAGCTCGTACTCTCTCTCTCTCTCTCTTCTTTTTTGGTTGTAGCCAACCCTATAGACCAAGTGAGTGATTAATGGATTTCATCGCACCTCTTAACCACATTTAATAAAATTCTAAGTCTACCTGCTCTTGTAAACTATTATGCCAAAAAGCTTAATTAAGCTATTTAATTTTAATCTTTTAATTAATATGAGACTAACATTCCACAAATGCTTTTTGAAGATTATTTGGTCATATAAACAATGTGAGACCATCACAAATTCGCATTTATTAGGGAATAATTCCCTAATTTTCTAAGGCTTAAATTTAGTGTCTAAATATTTTCCCCATAATTTTCAAGAAATTTCCTTACTCTCTGGTAAAATCTCCCATAAAATATCACTGGAGTTGAAAGTGAGAGAGAACTGGTGAAGATGGCTAAGATAAGAGAGAAAGTTAGTGAGAGAAAGAGTGTGCACAATGGTCAATCGATCAATTATGGAACCATCTATGATGGGGATGAAGGTAATTCAAAGGAAGAAGATGACATCCTTGGCAAAAACATTAAAAGAATGCCTGAGGGGGGTGAAATTATAAGTCATAGTATTAATGAGAAGGATGAGGTTAGTCATCCAGATGTGATGATGGAGGACGTAAGAAAGAAGCTTCATACAGGGGTAAAAGACTGTGAGGGTCAGAATAAAAAGGGCCAAATCAGAAGTCAAATTTCATACAAAGCAAAATTACTGGGTGAGGAGGAAAAATCCTTCGATAAAAGCCTTGATAACCTGATGATTGAATGGTTGAAGGAAGAAGAAGAGTTGGCGCCAGTTTGGACAGAGGAGCAAAAGGAAAAACTGGCCTCAATCCTGTCTTTAAATATCTCAAATGAGAAGCTAAAGGAACTGGTTCGGCCATGGAAGGACGCCCTCATTTTAACAATATTGGGGAAGAAGACGAACCTGCATGTGATGAGGGATAGGATTAAATGGCAGCTTAGATCAGATAACTTTGAACTTATAGACTTGGCCAATAATTACTTCATCTTTAGGACAGCAAAAAGAGCTTTATGTGCTAAATTATTATTTGATGGCCCTTGGATAATCCAAGGTCAGAGATGGAGCCCAAATTTCAATCCATACTGTAATAAGGTTAGAAAGGTTGCAATTTGGATAAAGGTGCCTACTCTTCCAATGCACGTTTATTCAGAAGAATGTATGTTTGAGATAGCAATTTGATTGGAAAAACTCTCAAAGTGGAGAGGGGGAAGTATGCCAAAGTGAGTGTAGAGGTTGATGTAAACAAGAAATTGCAGTCCAGATTTAAATTCCAGAATCATGTTTATACTATGGAATATGAGGGCCTAAATACTATCTGCTTTAAATGCGGGTTGTATGGCCACATATAGGAAAATTGTTCTTTACATATGCAAGGCGATGATGCAACAGTGAAACAGGGAACACCGGAAAATTTGATCAGCAGCCAGATGGAGGAGAAACGGTCAATATTTTTTGTACCTGGCATTTCAATTGACGAGAAGTACGACGAATGGATGCAAGTCAAAGCGAGGGTCAGATATCGGTCTCAAATCGCCGAAGTAGGTAGACGACAACAGGCCATGACGTCATCTGCAGGTCGCCAAAATGAGAAGGAGATGGAGAAAGGAGTAGGAGGCTCTAGGTTTGCCGTACTGCAAGAGATCAACCCTCCTGTCTTGTCTAAGGAAAATTCAAATCATAGCAAGAAAAAGGGAGTAGAAACACAGTGGAGAAAGAAGGAAAAGTAGAGTTTAGCCATACTTGGAGGAGATTCGACGCAGGGGCAAGATCGGGGGAAGAGGATCATGACTTTTGAGACAAGTGAGAGCAGCGAGAAAAGCCTCATAGCAGAGGAGAGAGGGAATATCGGGGAAGCCATAGATCAGGGGAGGTGTGCAATAGAGACCTCCCAAGGGATTAAGAAGGACGAACTGGGTCGGGTGGAGCCTACCCAGGATTCGAAAGTTAGTGATATTGGGCCTAAGCATAAAGGGACCTAAGAGAAGAAAGGGCCTAGGGTAGGCCAAGGCAAGGGAGTAGTGACGGAAGTAGCAAAAATAAAAAAAGGGGTAGGTCCACATGGGCTGAAAATTGCAGTTCCGAATTTCAAGCGTAAGCATAATGGCAGATCACATAGTTTGGTCTTTGGTTCTCTTTCAGACAGGGGGCAATTAATTTTGAACAAAAAATGGTTAAGGGCCAATACAAGGGAAGCAAAAAAATTTTGCCATCAAAGCATCCCATAATAGAGATTTCACAGATGGAACTCACAATGGAGAGTACTCTGGAGAATTCCATGATTATCTCGCTCACAGGTGCACCGATATCACGACCTCCAGAACAACCAACAGATTTATCGCATATCATGTCAGTGCCAACCGAGTGTGGGAAGGGGAGGACGTAGCGAGTCTTGAGGCTGCGCCAACTTTATTAGCTGGTGAAGATAGAATTGGGCAAGCTGATGATAGGGATTTCCAAACTATACTAGCTGGAAATGAAGACGGAGAGGATGTGGCTATCGTTGAGAATGAACAAAACCATGCAATTGACGTGGCAGTTGTTGCGAATGAACAAATCCACGATTTCTGACTCGGGCCAATAATAGTTGCTTGCCAGGTTCCTTTTCTGTTCCTTATATTATTTTAATTATGAATCCCATAAATAGTCTAGCTTGGAACTGTAGAGGAGCCGCATCTAGGTCTTTTCCTAGAAGAATTAAGGATATGTTGTAAGGGAAAGATATTAAGATTTTGATTCTTTGTGAAACCTGTGTCAGTGGTAGAAAAGCAGATAAAATTTGTAGAAGTCTGGGGTTTAACACTTGGATTCGGGTTGAAGCCACTGGATTTGTGAGAGGTATCTGGGTCTTATGGAATGCTGAAGATCTTTCCTTACATTATCTCTCATCGCCAACCCAAGTTGTTCATGTCAGAGTTGCTGTGGAAAAAGAATATAGGGAATTCATCCTGTCTTGTGTTTATGCTGAACCCAATTCTGCTCTTCGTCAAAATCTTTGGAGTGGATTGAGAAATTTTAGTGAACTGGTCAATATTCCTTGGGTTGTAATATCATTTTATTAGCTCTGCATATCATTTTAATTTTGCCAGTACCCGGAACTAGAATGAAACCATATGGAGATTGTTGTGGAAATGGTCGGTACCCGAGAAGATCAAATCTTTCATGTGGCTCGTTGCACATGAAAGGGTTCATACGGCACTGTTGAGAGCTCAAAGGGGTTTGATGGAACATGCTGATTGCCCATTTGATTGCGGTGGTGAGGAAGACATGATGCATCTACTAAGGGATTGTGTTAATGTGCGGGAGAAATGGATTTCCATTGTCAATCCAGTTTTGTGGGGTCAATTTTCCAATTTACTAGGGACAGATTGGATCCTATGGAACCTTAGGCATGAAGCGGGCAGAGAATTTACTAACAAGGTTAAATGGTCAACTTTGTTTGGATATGTATGTTAGGATATTTGGGAATCTAGTTGTACGAAGCTCTTTGGGGAGGAACAGGAGATGGCCTCTTTAAATGCTCATTCTAGTTTATTTCAAGCTAGTTGTGACATGGATTTAGCTAATCACTGTCAATTTTATAGTCATAATGCTATGCGTAGTGAAGGTGCTATTAGGGGTCAACCAGGTTTTCACACTTTGGAGACAGGTGGTTCAGTGTTATCTTCTGGCAAGAGTGCATGCGCAGGAGTGATCAGAGAAGAAGATGGTGGATGGAGATGTGGCTATATGAGCAAGCTCACCCAGGTTCCACCGGTGATGGCAGAACTCGTTGCAATCATACAGGGCCATCAAATTTGTTGGAACATGAAATTAAGGAAAGTTTTGGTCTTTACTGATTGTATTGAAGCTATTAACTTCATCTACAGGGGTGCTGATGATAATCACCCATTTTTTTATATTATTGAGGATGCCAGACTTTGGTTAACAAAGAATTGGCATATTGTAACGCCCCAATTTTTGATTAAGGCCTAATGATAATTATTGAGGATAATTATCGGATTAAAGTGGAATTAATGTAAGTATGTGACAATATTAATTTATATGTCATAATTGATGGAAAATTTAAAGAATGGAATTATTGGTTTAAGTTGGTGATAATGGGAAATTAATTACTAACTAAGAGAAAAATGAGAAGTGGGATTAAATTGCTAATGGAAGGATTAATTAGATAAGTTAAATGGTGACTAAGTATGGGAGAGCCAATAGGAGAATGACATGTGTCAAGGTTGTGGGTGTGTGTAAGGGGAGTAAAGTCAAAGTGAATATTTTAGTGTTTCTCTCTCCTCTCTTCCCTCTTTGTACGCTGGATATGCATGGGAGGGGAAGGAATTGTCATCATTTTCCTCCTTCATCTCCTTCACTCACCTCTCTCCTTCTCTCTCTAAATTCCAGCGCCATTGTTGCCAAGAAAGGAAGGAAGAAAAGCTTGAAAAGGTAAGGGCAAATGATCTCTAATTCTCAAACTTCCTTCTATAAAGTTGTTCCTTGGAGTGAGAGCTCCATTTTGATGGTTGTAATGTGTTCATTGGTGTTAGTTTGTGACCTCAAGAGATTGTGAAAGTTGGAGAATTGAAAAGTCACTTTGAGAAAGTTAAAGAGGTAAGTGAAACCTATCTACCCATCTAAGTTTTGTGCCATTTGAGGTAGCTTTGAATTTCTGGGATTTATTGGCCATTTTTGAAAATGAATGTTATTGGTCATTTGGCATGTTAAAGGTATAGAAATGGTATATTTGGAATGTGTATGGATAAATAGGATTGATTGGGAAAGAAATGAGTGAGATTGGAAAGTTTGGAAAGTTAGTGTTTAGTGTGGCCATGGACCAAAACATGCTAATGTAGTGGAAATTAGGTTGTTTAAATGGTTTTATTGGATTCCTTGAGTGTTTTAGTGTAAGGAATAGGCTTGATTGTTGATTTTGGAGCCATTGGTCACTTTGGTAGAAAATTGGAAATGCTGCCATTGAAAGTCTATTCTGGGCAGTCTGTTTTTATTGGCGTTTTGAATGACCAAATGATTTCAGAAAATTGTGAAACTTTCCAGTCTTAAATTCCACATCCCAAGCTTCAAAATGGACATATATTTTGTGTCATTTCATTTAGTATTCTGTGAGTTATGGTTGTCCAAAGTTTGGGATTGAAACAGAACTTTGTTTTGGGGTAGTGATGCGTTTTGTGTAATTCTAAGATTTGTAGGGTGATTTCCAGTATTGGTACATATTTTTCTGGTGAAAAGGACTAAAATACCTTTCAATGGGCTTTGGTATCACCTCATTTTAATTTTTCTATAATTAGTTATGAATTTCCGAAGTTGCCTTGGCTGCAGTACAAAAGTTTCTGTGCGTGTTTTGGCTGCAGCCAGAAACCTTCTGTGCGTGTTTTGGCCGCAGCCAGAGGTTTCTTGGCTGCAACCAATCCCCTATTTTCAGCACCTTGGGATTTTGAAAAGTGATTTCCAACCCAATGTTTCCCAATCCTTTAGGGCCTTTATTAGAGCCAATTGTAGCTTCTTAAGGGTCATTATTGATAACCAAATCTAAGTGTTGAAGAGTCAATTGAGTATTGGAATAAAGAATAATGCTTCATCCTTAATTATGACTTTAGGATTTGATATCTTCCCGGAGCATAGAAGGCATGTGCCTGCTCAAGGAAGGAAAGACAAAGGTAGTAACACTTTATTCTATATCATGTGTATTACATTGCTTGTTTGCATTAGTCATCGATTACAGTGAAAGTGAAGGGGACGTGGTGAAAGCCCGGACTCGATTACAGTGAAAGTGAAGGGGACATGGCGAAAGCCCAGACTCGAATATAGATAAAGTGAAGGGGGCGTGGCGTAAGCCCGACCTCATATATAGTGAAGGGAACGTGGCGAAAGCCCGGTCTCGAATATTGATTGCTGCATTGTGATATATGTGACTTGCTTTGTATATATGCATCATATAAATAAACTGTTGCTACTGGGATTCTCTAGAATCTCATTCTTTCCAAATAACATTTTTAGACAGGGCAAGTGGATCGAAAAGCAAGCAAGTGGATAAGGGCGATTAGGGCTGCCAGCGATAGTCTTAGTTAAATATTTTGGTTGTATATCGAATTGGTTATCATTTTGGATCAATGTAAATATATTATATAGATCATAGTACTATAGTTTTGTGTAATCCCCGGTATGGATACTAAGATGGGCGATGATGCCGTGATCAATATTTTGGATTAAATGTTATTATCCCGGGTGAACATCGGGAATTGTGCTGATACTATGATATTGTATATGTAACAGACCAAACAGGCCATTTGTTTTAATGAATGAAATGAATGGAGATCCAGTTGTACAATTTCCGCAAAAAGTTTTAATTGTTCCGGATTTCTCATTCGATTATTAAATGTGATTAAACACTAATCTCGGCCTGATTATCAAAGGGGGTTACACATGTCGTTATTACTCATGTTTCAAGAGATCAGAATGTTGTAGCTGATCATCTTGCTAGCTTAGCTCATACTATTTCAAGGAATTTTGTTCTCCTTGATCAACCACCACCTTTGATCGGGGAGGCGTTTGTTGCTCAGGGATGAGTTTGCTTAGTTTCAAGGTTCTGCGTAACCTGTTGTTTGTACTAGTCTATTAATGGATTAATGTAATCCAGTTTGTCATTAAAAAAAATCTCCCATAAAATATTCTTTAAGCTAACTTTGCCATTTCATGGGTATGAAATCATGTTTATAAATTCACATTTATCTTATAGTATTTTCCCCCTATTTATGTACAATTATTTGAGGCGTCTTAGTAAGTTTCATAATTAAATTTGCCTAATTATCCTTTAACTAACCAAAAGTCTAATAATTATTTAAAACTTCTTTTTGAGGTAATTTCCTCATTTACATCTCAATTAAGCCTCAATATAGTCTAGGGAATCATTTTTTCCCTATATATGACTCAAGGAATTTTTTCTGGAATTCTGGGCATATTTTTCAAAATTACCCTTATGTGCGCATAATTTTCAGAAATTACATTTTTGCTTAAATCGAGGATGATAGATATAAAATGTTACTTTGTTGAGTCAACTGTTTTAATTAGCCTTTGAATAAATTTTAATTGTGCATTTAGCCTATATTTGAGAAGGCCGAATATTACAGTCATTATATCCCTTTGAAGCATTTGTTAGACTTAGTGTGGGTTTGTGATAGCAGTAGGAAAAATGACTTATTTTCAATCTGACTTATGGAAAAGTAAGATTGGGTCAGTTTGTATAGCGATTGTACAAGTGCTTTTATATAAGTCAAAACATATTTGGATTGGCAATTGCATAAGTGTTTTTCTAAATGTCAATACTTGTTTGGATTGGCAATTACATAAGTATTTTTGAGTTAATTATAAGAAAACAAGATATTTAATATTATAAACAAGTGGAAAAATTGAAGTTAGAAAATGTGGTGCCAAAATACAAACTCCCTCCGGCCCTATTTATAAAGAACTTTCTCTCTTATAGGGTTGATCCTTTTTATAAGCAACTTTTACTTTTTGTATGAAAATGTAAGCTTCTTTTTCTTATTTTACCCTCATTAAATACACATTTTCTCTTATATCTTATACTCATTATCTTTCATACTTTTTATCTGTTCTCTCTCCTATATTCTTTCATAAATAAGGGCATATATGAAACAAATATGGCATTTTTGACACACTTATTGCTTTTAATTACCAGTTCGTTTTATGCAATCAAGGAGAAAATTGCTTATAAATAAGACTAGAGAGGGTAATTTCATAAAAAAATATTATATAACCAATTGGATCACATGTTCCATACAAGTTAATCTCTAATTATGTCACGAATGTGATTCATACGGGTTGAAGATGTCCCGGCATAATTGGTTGAGGAAGTCGCATCCTCTACAGTATTATTATCTTCATGAGCTACATTGCCAATTTTTGCAGCACTGAAATTAACATCACTATGAGAATTTCTCCTAATAAAGTTATATATGGCCATTGTTGCGTAAACTAAGCAGACTTGTGTGTTTGTAGCTGTATTTGCTCATTTTTTGCAATAATTTGAATTTATTTTTTCACACTCAAAAACTCCTTTCAATAGTTGACCTCAAACTGGAATGATAGAAATTGAAGGTCTCTTTAGCTTTTGCAAAGGCAAGTTGACTCTGAAATTCTGATAGGTGATAACGCTCATATCTGTAGGGACCAAGATACCCAATTGGTGTCGGATAACCAACGTCGACCAAATAATATTTGCCTAAAAAATGTTCTAATCATTTTAAATGTGTGAGATTAAGCAAAGTGTGAGTTGAAAGTAATTCAAGTGAAGGGAACGAAAATATACTTGCAGGTGGATGACAAACTTGTGTGAAACAACTATGAAGAGTTCAACTTTTCTTGAGAAATAGATACCACACGTGAGTGTATAAATATATACATATTTCGGAAAATGCTATTTTTAAGGCTGTAATGAAGTACTGATAGTGTTCTGTTATATAATCTTCATCATCAATCATCAAAATAAAACAAGCCATCGCTGAGCCTTATGTCTTCCCTCTACGTGCTCAGATTTGATTAAATTTCAAAACCCATTGGGTCAAATTACTGATCATAAGGGAAACTAACTCGTCATTTCTAAAGAGAAGCTATTTACTTGAAAAACTATCTCCAATCACTTCAAGTCACCCGAAAGTCGGGAAAAGGGCCAAAAATTGGACAGTGTCTAAATTTTGCTAAAAACTCATGGCCACAAAGATAGAAGTATGCTTCAACAAAGAATCCTACACTATAAATACTGATTTTAAAATGTTAAAAGAAAGAGATTAAAACCAAATACTCCCTCCTGTCCCAAATATAGGACATAGTTTGTAGTGCAAATTATACTATAAACTATGTCCTATATTTAGAATCGGAGGTAATATAATGATCAAGGACACAGAGAGATAAAACGAGTGATTTACCGCCAGAGATTCCAAGTGAGTACATAGACAACGAAGAGCACATGCAAGAGATTCCAAATGAGTACATAGACAAATAGATGTGAGAACAGAAAGGTGAGAACTTTGTTAACTTTATTTTCAGCATTTTATTGGGCAAATCAAGATGAAAATACAAGGAAAAAACTAGCAAAAAATCTGCAGGAAATGAAAATCCCATGAAGCAACCAAAATGCAACATTAATCCCATAAAGCAGAGCATCGTCAGTAGCAGACTGCAAAAAAAAACACAAAGCAGAGACCACAGTAGCAGACCAACAAATGACATGAAGCAGAGCAACCAATATTCTACAACACTGTAAAAATCCAGCCACATTAGCAGCCCAAAAATAACCAACGGCACACCACAGATCGGAACTACTTCACAGCCCACAACCATTCAATCTAACAGATCCAAACAATAAACCAACAAGAATGGAACTTCAGCCAGTGTCAGAAATGTTGCTTATGAGCAAGTTAAGCTTACCACGGAGAAGAATACACTGCCGGAGATCAGATGCACGACCAAAGTCCGGAGCTCAGAGTGTCGACGAGCAGAGACGACACAACGATATATCAGAGAGCAGATCCACATTAGCCCCACCACACTCACCCAAACTGTCTAGCATGCACAGATCAACCACCATCAGAGCAAGAACCTCCCCCCCCCCCCGGACTCCACAAGAGTCGTCAGACTTCAGCACCAGCAGCAACGGCTACACAGAACAACACGGCCGATCACCGCCACCGCCCAAACTACAGCACAACGGGACCCACAGAGCACACCATTGAACCCAAGCAAAGATCCACCTGCAACGGGTTCAGGTGACCGACGGGAGAGGGAAGATCAGCAACGACAGGGGCGACACTTTTTTCTTCAGGCAGAGATGAAGGCGAGTCGGAGAAGAGAAGAGAAGAGAGAGAAATAAAAAAACATGTTGGACAGAATTTAATGCAAATAACGGTACTAAATTCCCTTTTGTGATAAGTTAAAAGCTAGACCTGAAAAAGCTCCTTGTTTAAACTAAATGTCAATCAAAAAACAGCCAACCAAACACCCACAAAAGCCATATGAGCTCAAATCGGGCTTTTTCCTATATTATTGGGTTTATTGAAGGCCTTACTGCCCAACCAAAACTCAATTACACTTAATTGGGCTCAGTAGTCTACCTATTTAGGATAATTCTTGAATTTCTAAACCCAAAATCTGGTATATAACACTTATTATATATTAATTTGTTAAGGAAACCAGTATAAAAAAAAAAATTTGTTAAGGAAACAACATTAGTAGATGACGGTATGGCTCTCATGGTACACCTGGATTAATTTTTCCATATAGATTTAAATAACATCAAAACGAATGACATTACAGCTTATATATGCAAGGAAACAATTATGAGCATAATATTGTTTCATTTTAATTTTAATAATAAATAAATTTTATTTCAGAAGGAAACAATTATGAGCACAATTATGATTCCGTCAGAATTTCAGAAGGAATTCGTTTCTGTCGCAAATTTTAAAAAAAAAAATCAAAAATTATTTTTTAAAAAAATTTTGAATTTTTTTTGGTTAAATTTTTTTTAATTTACAAACGCCACGTGTTTGCTCCTCAGAGGGCCACGTGTCCCTCTCCCATGCCACATGTCCGCACCTCATAATTCCTTCAAAGGCCTCTCCTCCCATTCAAACTCACGACCTCAGGCTACCGACGCCTTCACGCACAAGTCTTTGCCAGTTGCGTCGAAATGAACATGTATTATATTATTATATATATATATTATCATTTTTTTGCCAACAAATATTATCATATATATATATATATATAAACATACATGCATATAATTAATTAATTATATACATATAATTAATTATTAATTAAATATAATATTATTAAAAATAATGAAAAATTTAATAAAAACGTAAAAAATTATTTATATATTTAAATTAAACAATTTTTAATTAAAATTACTTAATAAATAATAATTTAATATTATTTTTAATATAAAATTATAAATATAATATTAATAACATATATATTATTTTTAAATAAATAAAATAATAACTAATATCATAATAATATCATAAATATTATTTGAGTATAAAATTTTAAATATAATATTAATAAATAATAATATAATTTTAATAATTAAGGTTAAATAGAATTATTTAATAAATATTATTTTTAAAAAAATTAATAAATTTTAATTTTTCTGATAGAATTTCAAATGGAATTTTCCATGGCAAATTACCACAGAAATTTCTGTCGGAAATTCCGTCAGTAAACTTTCCGACTGAAGTCCCGTCGGAATTTGCCTTCAAAAAATTTTCGACGGAATTTCCAGGGTTAAATTTACCATGGAAATTCTGTCTGAATTTGCCACGGAAAAGATTCCGTAAAAAATCAGGTGTTTTTTTATAGTGTAACTTGTTCAACCCTAAGAAAGTTGCTAGAAAACTTGTTGCTTAAGGGTGTGTTTGATTCAATGGAGGGAAAGGAGAGGAGAGGTGAAGGGAGGCTATGAAAGGGTGGAAATAGGCCAGACCAAAATTTGGCTAAATAGGCCTGGGCCTATAAAAGAGGCCTAAAACCTGAGCCTAGGCCTAGACATGTATACATGCTTTTGTTTTAGGCTCAAACCTGAGCCTTCAAAAGACCTACTTTGGGCTTAAGTCTTTTAAACGTCAGCTTATAATATAGGCCTTTAAATAAGCTTAAATCTATCAAAAAAAGGGCTTAAAAAATTAGGCCTTAAAGGATTTAAGTAGGTTTAAAAGGCCTATAATTGAAAGCCTACAATATTATTTAAATAAAATTTAATTCCTATAATTTAATAAATCTAAATAAAAATTAATTTAGAAAACTATTATTTGAATTTTAAATTATAGAGAACAAACCTACTATGTCCATTTAATAATTGAATTTTTAAATCAAAATAAAAAATAAAAAATATAAATATAAGACACATATATATAATATAAATAAAATAATATTTTTTAAATGTGCAAACGTGCCAGCTTGAAGACTTAAAGGCTAGGCCTTGATAAAATAGGCCTAGCATGTTTACATATTTAGGCCTCTAAATAAGCCTTAACATGGCCTCTTTGTTAAATAGACCAAGCCGCAACCCACCTAATAGGGGTCTGACCTATGTCTACCCCTAGCTATGAGCTTTATTTGGTGGAGGGGAGGTATTTTAATAATTCCAAACTAGAGGGGAGAGGAGGGGGAATTAACTACAAGTTAACATATATACCCTTATCATTTTATTTAAATTTCTTCTTATTACTTTATCCTTATAATTTTATATCAAGTTATTACTTTGGTTCCTAGATTTTTTTGTACAAACAAAAGATCACAATTTATATCTACAACTATATGAAAAGGGGAAACCAAATCATTTGATCATAGTAAAAGAAATGTTACACACAACCGAAGAAGGCTTACACCTGCTAAAAATGAGTTGCACCCTCTCAAGGGATTTGGGTCCACAGGTACCTTTGGAGAATAAATTTTGCAGTAGAGAATTTTTAGTAATTTTTCCAAAAGATTTCTGTCTTCATATACATACGGATTATAATGATGCAAGTTATATATTTGAGAAAGAAGTTCGTCTTGTCTTGTTTTTGTTTATGTGCCTTCATGATTGGGTTGACTCACAATCTGGGCCCATGAGTTTAATGTAACTGTATGATGCCATGTTTGAACACCCACTTTCTGATGGGCACTCGCTAGTCTTGGGGATCATAAACATAGCTGCATGGGCTTTAATGGAAAAGAGAAAGAAGAGGGAGAATGAGAGCTTGGTTGATAACTCCATGGTGTGTTAATATGTGATTGTGTTTGATGAAGGAGTAGGAGGGCGTGTGGAGGTATTTATTGATGTGATTTATTCATTTATATATATTTGAAAAGAATTATTGTTCGATTCCACATAAACAATTTAATTACTATAAAGTTCCTTAAGTCGTTAATATGCCATAAAACTCACTGTCATTTCCTACATTAAATCTTATTGCTTGTGTGATTTTTTAATTCCCATGAAATATAAGAAAATATAGAACCTATTTGGTTCAACCCCATTGCATGCATACAATGGTAATCATAATTACATTATCAAGATAAGAGTGTTCGGTTGCTCTTTAGCATGGTAATAGGGTTTTCTATGGTAATGATGATAATTACCAAAAAATTGGTAAACCTCATTCATACCTCTCCTCCTATGAATCCCCATTACCATCCCATTGCATGGTTTAAAAAGTCCAATTTACCCTTGAGTTTTCCATGTCTTTGTTTCACTTATCTCATTTCACTTGCCACATCATGCCACAACTTTCACCACCGCTACATCCTCCTCCAACCCGCCGCCACAACCACCTCCTCCTCCGCTACCCGCCGCCGCCACCTCCTCTACTGCCACTCGCCCACCTCCGCCGCAGCCACCACTACCTCCTCCTCCTCCACTGCCCTCGCCACCCACCTACCGCCACCACCACATCCTCCTCTGCCACCACCGCCACTACCTCCTCCTCCACCTCTGCCCCCTGCCACCAACCCACCTCCACCACCACCATTGCCACAGCCACCACCACCACCTCCTCTTCCACCGCCGCCCCCGCCACTAGCCCGCCCCCGCCACCACCTCCTCCTCTGTCGTCGCCCACCAGCCACTACCACCACCACTACCTCCTCCTCTGTCACCACCCCCTCCTCTATCACCACCCCTATCGTTGCTACCACCACAACCTTTTCCTTCTCCATCTTTGATGCCGCCAGCTCTTAACTATTTTTTCTACAAAAATTATTTTAAGGGTAAAATAGACTTTGTGTAATATATTAATTTTAAATAATTATTAAAATATTAACTCATTACCCCTTGCTTAAAAATCAAACCAAACACTACCCATGTAATTGATATTGCATTACATTACCATTACATCGCATTGCATTACACTGCAGAGTGTAATGGGATCGAACTAAACGAGCCCATACCCATAGGCTCGTTTTAGAGCCATAGTGCAATTCGACCAATCAATCCCCCAAATCCTAATAATTGAATGGATTTTGTAAACCGGAGCGGAGAGGGAAAGAAAAGAAATAGTAAACGATAAATAATACTAGTATTTTTTTTACCTTGAAGAACTAAATTTTATATTTTTTAGGGTAATAAATTTCATATAAGGTGTTGGAAGGACTAATATAGGATTATCCGTATATGTGAGACTTAAGTTAGCGTGTGGGGACTTTTGTTACTCAAGCAACTGATCATTGGGGCCTTATAAATTTGAATCCCAACTCTTATATATAGTATTCCATTCTGTTCAAAATTTAAGATAAAAAATCGTTAACAGGTTTATTTTTTTATATAAGTTAAAGTTTGAAGTTATCTGATCATTTAATAGGTTTTTTCCCCTATTTTGCCACACTTTTTCTCTCTCATTGCTTTTTCCCACATACATTATCTTTCATTCTCTCTCTCACTTATTCTCTTTATAAATGTGGGCATATTTGAAAGTATGAATATCTTACATATTTATGACTTTTAAATTAATTTTAACTGTTTTCTTGAAAAACTCAAATAGACTATTGTCACCTTATATTTTGAATAGGAGGGAATAACCAAATTGTGAGGAGTCTACCATTTACCCTCAAAACATTGAATTAATTTAATCAAATAATTTAAAAATTAATTATACGCTTATTGAAACACGGTAGACTGATAAAATCACTTATAAAAAGTCATATTATTTGCATATTATTTGTGTGTCTGTATACACTTTTCAAGTTTATTTATAAGACAATTTTAATCAAGTAAAAATAATAAAAAAGTGAATAGAATTATTCATTATTCTTTATTTTATTAAATAATATTGCCAATATTTTAAAATTATCCTTTACATTTTATTGACTAAAGAATACAAAAACCCTTCAAATTTGGGTAAGTTACATATAATTAACCCCTTTGTCTTTGTAAACCACCCCCCCCGGGTCTTTTTTCATTCTTCTCTTTTCTTTCCTATGGACATTGTGATATCAGATTAATAGAAAACACATGTTATCTATATAGTTAATGATTTTATTAGTCCTCTAAACTTCAAATTTAACCTCCTTAACCTTTTAATTTTTAACATTAAACCCCTGTTGTTACTTCTTTTTTTTTTTTTTTTTTTATCTAATGCCTACTCAAAACAAGCTCATATTTTATCTAATTAAATCAGGTAAAAGCAAATTGATGGCCTAGAACAACTTGAAAGATGGAATGTTATATATACATTAAGGAATTTGATGCTGCATATTGTATGATGAGAGCCATGTATAGCTTAGTGCCATTGGTTAGCATATTTATATATGAACCTCCCATTCAATTTCGGGGAAAAAAGATAAATCAATTTGAGCGATTTATTATTGGCCAAAAAAATTTTTTGAGCGATTTATTTGCAACCTAGAAATTTTGTGCTCCAGTCCAAAAGGTTTTTTTGGAAAAAATTAACACACCAGAGTTTGACTGACTTGCGTCAACTCCTCCATCATCTTCATCAATCAAACCCGCCTTCACGGCATCATGGTTCGGTGCCTCCATTGTTGACCCATTTAAGTCTAATTTAGAAAGTCAAAATCTACATTTTTTAATTAATAACTATATTTTTAAAAATTGATATTTATTTTTCATTTTCATTTTTATAAAATATAATAATATAATAAAATTTTAATTTGGACTTAAGAATGCATAATTTATGCAGCAAAAGTTAACCTCCTTTGAAATGTTGAGGGCAAATAGTATATCACTTCTCATTACTCCATCTATTTCTAATTATAACTCAGTTTTTCTAAACGAATATGTTAAACAAAAAATAGGGAGGAGCAAAAATTTGTTTTTTGCCTTCCCGTTTCTGTCATCCATTGAATACCGATATTTTTGCGATCGAGACAGAGAGATTTAGTCCTCTTCCTCACGTTAAAGAAAATACTTCCCCATTTTCCATGAAAATACATAGAGTAATTAATGAAAACTCTCCACAGACTATGAAGTCTTTGATTCATCTCAAACACCAATAACAAACCCTTCTCTAACCTCACCATGATTATTCACAAATGCTTCTTATTCTTCTTCTTCCTTATCATTAGCTTCCTCTATTCTACCAGCACTGAAGCACCACTCACTTATCTTTACCACAACTGCTCCACAGCCACCAAAACCTTCTCTGCTAATAATACCTTCCGATCCCACCGGACCACCTTCCTCTCCTCCTTAGCTTCCGCCAATGTCAGCTTCCAGAACACCACCATTCTAGGAGGTGGTAGCGACACCATCTACGGCCTCTACATGTGCCGTGGTGACGTCTCCCTCCAGGTGTGCACCCAATGCGTCGTTAATGCAACCCAACGGCTACCTTCTGAGTGCCCATATTCGAAGGAGGCCGTAATCTGGTACGACGAGTGCATGCTTCGCTATTCCAACATCTCTTTCTTCTCCACTGTTGATAAATGGCCAACCATCGTCATATTGAACCCGAACAATATCTCCGACTCGTACCAGGAAAGATTCAAGAGCTTTTTGCTTAGTTTTATGAATGAGACGGCAGGTAAGGTGGCGGCAAAACCTTTGTCGGAAGGGAAGACATATGCGAAGAACCAAGCCAGTTTTCAGTCTCAAACTGTGTATAGTATAGCTCAGTGCACGCCGGACCTACTGCTCCAAGATTGCACAAGTTGTCTGAGAGGTGTGATTCGGAACATTCCATTGTGCAGGGAGGGGAAGATTGGAGGAAGAGCTGTGAATCCCAGTTGCAACATTCGCTATGAGTTGTTTTCATTCTTTGATACCAATCAGCTAAATGCGCCAACACCGGCACCGGTCCGGGCTCCGGCTCCAACACTAGCACCAGCCCCGGCTCCGGTACCTAGACTGGTTCCATATTTCCCTGGAGCCAATTCTTTGCATCATCCTCCATCTCGATCTCCAGGTAAAGAGTTTAACATAAATGCTTTTTACGGTTTCTTTTTATTTTTTTAATCGGAGTGAGATATAAGAAAAAATGTGTACTTTTGTTTGGAAGAATGTAAGTATTATCTCTAAATAAACTTTTCTCAACTTGATTTTAACTCAATGATTTTAACTTGAAACAACTCAATTTCTAATTTTTTTTTATTTGTAATACGTCAATACATATAATTCTTTAACTCAATAAACTGCAAAAATGGGTTTTATTAGTGAAAGTTCTGGAATGATTAAGATCAAAAGTTTTTTTAATTTTTATATTCTATGTTTCTATATATACCATATAATTGAATGTAGAGTAAATAAGGTTCATTTTAGGTACTTAGCGGATAATCTACTTGTGGGGACCATTAATAATTGAAGGGATTTTAGTAAAGAGTGAGGAAAAGTAACGCATGAGACATTGAAAAAAATAAGGGATCGAAGATTTTTTTTTTTTTGAAAAAAATATTTTAATATGTATAGAATCTTTTGTGCCTTCAATATGTATGTATTGATTATAAAAAAGATAATGTCTTAGCTATCCTAGTTTAAAAAAATAATTTTGTATTTAAAAATTGTTATGAGAATTTTCAATTTGAACCATTGAAATTATGTTTCAACGACTCCAGCAATGATTAATGAGTCATCGCTACAATGAGCATTGGAACTAGTTCTCAAGACAAGGCTTATGTTTTAGCCTCTGATATCTTTTTTCAATATTTTTAAAATAGTGTAATGTTAAAATTTTTTATTTTAAAAGCAAAAGCAGTTCACAATTTAAAAGCAAAAGAACAAATACAATTAGAAAATAGAGATACATAAATATCTATCTACATGAAACCACATTTCACTTATAAGACTTGTTACAATATTCTCTCTTTGAGAGAAGATGTTCCCAACAACTCCACACCACCACACTTCCTTCGACCTCTAGCTAGTTAGAACCCTCCATGGGTAGAACTTTGTGAGGATTAGGCTTTCAATAAAAGCACATTTGTTATAAATGCAAGTCTAAATGGAGAGCCCAATGTCAAAAGACTAAGCTAGTGGGGAGGGGGAACTAGTTTTGGTGCTCATCAAAATGATGAGCGCTAAGAGCTCACTATCTCTGTAGACCGTTAGATCTGACTTGAATGGTTTAAATTGAATTTATTTTACTTTTACATCTTTCAAAAAAAATTATTTTAATGTGTACAGAATCTAAAATAAAGATAATATCTTAACAGTCAGTTTCTCAAAAAATGATTTTTTTTTTCATTTAAAAATCATTAGTTTAAAATCTTTAAATCTGAACCATTGACATTCTATTGAATTATGTATATTTCACTACAAGCCCACAATGATTAGCTCTTGGTGCTCATCATTGCAATGAACACCAAAACTGATTCTAGTAGGAGGGTGGTCTTAAACTCATAAGCCACACTTTACTTATAAGCCTCCTCGACGTGGGACTCATAACAATGCATATTACAATTCTATTATACACATTTTATTACTGAAGCTTTCCATTCTTTTGTGTTCAAAACTCTGAAACTTTTTTCATTTGCTCCTTGATAATCAGCAAGGACAATTGTGATAGTTGTGGCTTCTCTTGTTGCTGGAGGGATAATTTTTTATCTAGCTTACTATCTCTTCAAGATTCGAATGAAGAAGAGTCATAGGGCTATTCTACGACAACAATATTGTAAGAAATTTTCATTCTATGGATTTACTCATACAGTTAGGCTAGCTAGCTTGAAACACCGGTATAGCTTATGTATTTATTTGGTTTATTTGTCAAGTTGGAAGGGAAAGCACAACTTTAGAGCATCTGCAATTTAGTCTAGCAACAATTGAAGCTGCGACAAATAAGTTTTCTCATGAAAATAGCCTAGGGAGAGGTGGATTTGGGCAAGTTTTCAAGGTAACAAATGCCATTATTGTAGTTCTTTTTATATGTGTGTGTGCATATATATGTTTTTTAAAATCCAACCAACTATTATTCTAGGGTGTTCTTCCAAATGGGCAAGAAATAGCTGTGAAGAGACTTTCTAAAGGTTCTGGCCAAGGTGCAGCAGAGTTTAAGAACGAGGTTATATTGATAGCTAGACTCCAGCACAGAAATTTGGTCGCGTTATTAGGATTCTGCATTGAAGAGCAAGAGAAACTACTTGTTTATGAATATGTTCCTAACAGAAGCCTTGATTACTTTTTATTTGGTCTGACTCTTATAAAGTCATTTTAACTTTAATTAAAATTTATAGTTCATTTATGTCATGCATTTTATTTTTTATTTGGAACCTTTTGTTATGTTTTAGATAATTTTCATTAATTTTGTTTCATTAGTGATCACTTACAACAAATTTATGCAGGTTCTCAAAACAGCAGAGTATTAGATTGGATGGAGCGTAGTAAAATCATAGGAGGAGTTGCTCGAGGAATTCTTTATCTTCATGAATATTCTCGCCTAAAAATCATACATCGAGATCTCAAGCCTAGCAATATTTTGTTAGATGATAAAATGAATCCAAAAATTTCAGATTTTGGCCTAGCCAAGATGGTTGCTATAAGTGAACATGAGGGAAGTACAAATCGAATTGTTGGAACATAGTAAGTTCTTTTCTTCTTTTATCCTTGACATTAATATATGTATGCATATGCATGTCTTAATATAATTGAATAAAAAATAAATTGAGTTAATTTGTAATACAAAAGTTTTCCTTTCAACTAGTTATCTTAAATGGTCAAATCTTCCTATCATCTTGTTGATTAAATTTCACTGACATTGGTTTTTTTTTTTTTTTTGGTTACAAAGGCAAGCAGAGCTTGAAAGGGGTAAGTCTATAGGCTAGTTCCTACAGAGTGATCATGAGGTATCAACCCACGATCCAAAGCAAAAAGCGGAATACATTCAGTAGGGGAAGTCCCCAGTTCCTTGTATTCATGCGTAATCCTATGTGCTTCTCCTGCCAGAAAATCTGCACATCTAATACTTTCCCTATGAGTGTGGGAAATTTCTACCTCCCAGTCACAATATATGAGTGACGTGGTATCTAAAATAACCTCATACAACGGATGATTAGCATCACAACGATTGGAAAGAAGATGAATTGCCTGTAGTGAGTCCGTGAACAACTTGATTTTCTTGAGCCCCAACTGCTTACATAGTAGTAGACCCCGACGGATTGCATGGATTTCTGCAGCAGCTGGGAAAGTATATCCAAGCTTCTGTTGAAATCCACGTATCCAGACACCACGATGATCTCGAATAACACCTCCACATGCAGCTTGGCCTTCTCTCCTTACTGATCCGTCAACATCTATACGGTGAATTCCCGGATCTGGGGGGTACCAGTGGAGTGCTCCTCGTTCTGGAACCTGAAATATCTGATGCCGCCACCTGCCGTTCTCCACACCTTCCGAGAGATGGTACATACATCTGTGGGCTATCTGCTTGGGGCTGTCCGATGTCCCTTCAAAGGCTTGACGGCACCGGTTCTTCCATAGTAGCCAGCATGTTGAACTGAATACTTTTTGCCAAGACCATCTCGCCATCCTATTGTTTCCGGGTGAGTGCTGTGCATTCCAACTGAGCCAGTCCTGCAAGTTACCAGAGAAAAACATACTATAATATAGGGGGTTAGTTAAAACTGACCACACTCTCTGAGCTTGCTCACAATCTCTCAAAATATGAAGTATACTCTCCACACTATCACACTGAAAAGGGCAGGTGTTTAGGACGCTCGGATTGTGTCTCGCTCTTAACTCATTAGAAGGAAGCCTTTCATGGTAAACCTGCCACAGAAAGATTTTGACACGTTCAGGAATTCCCTGATGCCATAAAGCCTGCCAGTGAGATCGGTTTCTGGAACCATGCTGATGATATATAGCGTCATAGGCCGATTTAAAGCTGAAGGTCCCATCTGGAGCATTCCTCCAACAAGCCACATCCTCTTCAGTACCCGAAGGCGGGGGCATCATCATTATTTTATCCACCACCCATGTAGGAAGGTAAGATTCCCATTTAGCTCTATCCCAGTGACCCGATTGAGTAACGAAAGATCGCACGGTGGCATTTTCATCAACCAAGTGAATGTTATGATCAATATGAAGTTCCAAAGGATTGTCCACCAGCGACCAGCGCTCTTTCCAGGCAAGCGTACTATGACCACTTCTCAAGCATTTGCCAAGGCCTCTTTTAAAGTCGTCCCAAACAGTCACAATGCCACTCCAAACTGCCGATTGGTTTCGCTTCTTCCGGACAAGAGGATCAGTGAGCTCACCACATGCGTATTTAGCACGTAGACATTTCACTCCAAACTGACATTGGTTTTTATAGTGGTTATATGTCTCCAGAATATGCGATGTTTGGACAATATTCTGAAAAGTCGGATGTTTTTAGTTTTGGAGTAATAGTTTTAGAAATTATCAGTGGAAAGAAGAATACAGGTTGTCATGATTCACAATACGCAGATGGCCTCTTAAGCTATGTAAGTTATGATATATATTGTGTTTCTTTCTTTTATTTTAATTGTGGGAAAATCCATCAAAGATATGTTGGTTATGTAAGCCTTGAAATAATAAGATTTTCTTAATTGTTGCAGACATGGAAGAAATGGAGGGATGACAAGTTGGTAGAGATATTGGATTCAAATATAAATGAATTGGGATCAAACAATGAAGTGATTAAGTGCATCCAAATTGGTTTATTATGTGTTCAAGAAAATCCAAATACAAGGCCTTCCATGGCTACGGTTGTTTCATATCTTAGCAATGATTCTATTAAATTGCCATTACCACAGGAACCTGCTTTCTTTTTGCATGGTCAGCCAGAGCCTATTACCACCAATGGAAGTGGAGAATCATGCTCTATTAATGAAGCTTCTACGAGTGAATTCTTTCCTCGCTAATACAATAAGGCTTTGGATTAGTATAACTTTGAATGATCCCCATTGATCTAGAGCGGTTTTTTTTCTCCCTATTTTCATAAATCTAATGTCATGTTTGTGGACAATTAATATGCAATTCCCTGTAGTTTTGAAGACGAAAAGAGACAAATGTACATCATTATTTGTTTATTACATAATACTTGTGGACAATTAATTTGCAAGTCCATATTATATTATTTCATTTTTAATTAGGTTATTGTAGTTTTGCCCTTTTTATTAAGTCCTTATAGTTTCCTCAATTATAGATATTTGTTCCTATACTCATATTCTATTAATTTATAGGAAAAGCAATGTTAATAGCGGATGACATGGTTCCCATGTTACAGATGGATTAATTTTTCAATATAGATCTCAACAACATCGGAATCAATGAGATTATAGATTATATGTGTAAAAAGACGAATATGAGCATAATAATTGCTTGTTTTTATTTTGATATCCCATAAATTTAATTTAATCATTTTATTTTTAAAAACCTCTTTTGTATTTTGTATTTTATGGAAAGTTATGTGTTACTTAATCGGCATCCACATCAAACAAAACTAGCAAATTATAAGTATAAGAGGCTAATTATTATAACTGAGTAAACTATAAATACCTAATAAAAGGGGGGGGGGAACACTTTTTACCAAAAATAAAATAAAATAAAAAACACTACTAGGACTTGGTTAAAAATTAGATAAAATTGTAAGGACTAACAAATTAAATTTTCTTCTTGTGTGTGTGTGTGTGTGTTAAGGAATTAAAGCTTCCCTCAAGCAAGGGAAGTAAGTTTCCTTTACTTGGGGCAATGGAGATGAGTAATTAAAGAGCAGATATCTCGTGAACTTTTTGAAGTTATATGTAAGTCTTTGTGTGTGGTGTTTATAGTATTGGCAAAAGTATTCTTAACAAATTTCAATCGTCTCTAAGTTAACTGAAAGATAAAATCAATGTTATAAAAACACCAATAATTATTGCGAGGCAATAATATATGTGAACTCAAGCCTAGTAAACAAGATACTTCGGCACAGATTAGTACTTTAAATTTCTTCTTATTCCATGGCACCGTGACACTACTTGATGATCTTAATATACAAAATCCATTATTCTATTCCATTTATTCGAAAGTCTCCCTTAAAATTTGTCCCTCTGAACTAGGGAATGTGCACAATATATTTTCTTCGTTATTGCTATCGGAATATCTTCGTCCGAAGATGTTGCCACGAGGATCATAGTTGCAGTAAACCAAAGTGCCTCCACTGTCACACCTCAATCTAGCACACCCAACACGAATTGAGCTCGCCCAAACCACTTGAGTATATTGCAAGCACTCACCACCAACGCACAAGTTGCTATTGTAGTCATAGTAAGTCTTCTCGTCCACCCACATCTTCACAGCATCCACTTCGCTCATGTCACTGGAGCTCCACGCGAGGTTCTCTCCGTAGCTGCTGCCAGAGTGGTCCAGATGTCAGTCATTCTTGCGTTGGCTAACAGAGTTCTGGGCATACTCAGCCACAGTATTATCCCAAACTATGGCAGAAACGCCGACTTTTGATCTTGCTGCGTTATGGGCATCCACATAGTCTTCTGGTGAATCTTGAGCATAAGCTATTAAAGCTAAGAGAAAGAAGAATAAGAAATAAAATGAAAGCTTGGATGAGAACTCCATTGATGGATCTTGAGGTGTTTGCATAGGATGAGGAAATATTTACGAGTCTATGTTGATATATGGAGAGGTCAATGCATATAGTCTACGTTATCATATTATTTTCCTTTTTCTCCTTTTCTTCTCCGTACCTCATGTCCACTATTAGATTAAAGAATGGATGGTTCAGATTAATAATTTATAAAATTATTATTATTATATTTTTATAAATTAATTATTTTTATTTTGTCTATATTGCAGTTATGAATTGTGCAAATTATATTTCAACAACTTAATTTTACTTATTTATGTTTATAATAATAATTTTATAAAATATTAAATTTAAAATATTCATTTTTTAATCTAAGAATGGATATGAAATTCCGATAAGAAAGGGGGAAAAAAAAGGAAAGGAGAGAACCCAAACCCAAAAATAAGAAGTATTTGAACATAAAGTCTCTTTATTTCATTTTAAATAGTATTCGCCGCACAGTAAGCGCCTAAATTAAAAGGCAAAATCCCTCTTTTTAAAAATATATAAGTGCTTTTCAGTTATATATATATAGAGAGGGGCGGGGGGAGGAAGAGAGGAGGCGATGCTTATAAGTCGATATTGATGGAGAAGTCAATGCTTTAGTTCACATCAGCCAGGCATCAACGTGTTATTGAAGGTATGATTTGGTCCAATGAAATTTTTGAATGCGTCAAACACAAAATTAGTATTCCAAATTTCTCAAAATATTACAACAAAATCAAAAATATTTTTCAATGTAAAATTTCAAACTGAATACGACTCACTCAAGGACGTCAATTATAAGCCTGCAGATAGACGCAATTATAACGTTTTGATGCCTCAAAGGCTGATGAGTTGGGCTACAGTAACTCATCAGTGTCAGGATATTCTTTCATGCTTAATGAGCGCTTATAAAGATATCTACAAATCACCTATTAACAATGTCCTCATATTAAAAGTGAGATTTGAACCCACAATCTTATAGGCTCAATCAGAACCTTACCATTGTAACAAACAAAACATGTCCTAAAATTAAAAGTGAGATTGGAACACACAGTCTTATAGATGAGTCAAATCCTTGCTAATTAAACCCTCGTATCATTTGTCGGTGGCCAAGTGCTTTGACACCTTAACAGGAAAAAGAGGTCAAACATTATTTAATGAGAATAATAAAGAAGAAATAAGAAGATAAAATTTAAAGAAAACGAACCATCAACCAAAAAAATTTTGATTTTTTTTTTTTTAAAAAAGGATCAATTTCATTCTTAAATACTAACCTTTCAGGTAGCACCGAAAAGAGTGGCAACAGCAACGAGAGCAATGACAAATTAAAGCAAGAAGAGGATGGTGCACTAATGGGAAAATAACAGCTTTTCATAGGATTGAAGGACCATTTGTCACATATAATTGGAAACGTTGATATTTAAAGTCTAAATTGTAGTTCTTTTAAGGAAAATAAAAAAACAGTGCAACATAAAACAAATATTAAAATATTTCGAGTTCTCTAGTATTTTGCTTTAATTACATGGACTTTTTCTCTATTTAAAAAACATATACTTTAATTCAAACCATTAAATCCATTATAAAAGTTATAAAAATATTTTTTAATTAAACTTTAGGCAAACATATACATTTAATCCTTTAACTTTATGATAAGTGAAATATTTACATATTTATTTTCCATCATATGATGATTTTATGGATGATATTTGAGCTTAATATAATATATTTGGGTGTAAAATAAATAGTATTTAAAAAATAAAGAAAAATATAAAAAGGTCAGTACTGTAGCATCGGTCACTATTCATGACGGAATCACTGTAGCAGGACGTTACTGTAGCGGGAGGAGGTACTGTAGTGGATGGAATCACTGTAGCACTGTAGCACCACGGAAAATTGCGTAAACCAACCGATAGGGTACTGTTCACTACTGTAGCAATGCGTGAAAAGAAGGCAAATCATTGTAGCACCTGTGGAAAAAAAAGAAGCAATAGACGCACTTGACGCACTTCGCTTGCCTATATATATGTGTGCTTCTTTGCAAAATGGAAGGAGGAGGAGAGAAGAAATATAATGGAGATATTCTCTTTGATAAGGAGATACTTCTCTGACAGGGAGAGACATTTTCTCTGACAGTTCTAAATAAATTGTGTTATTTTTTATTTTTAATTTTATGTATTGTATTATTTTTTTCATGCCTCCTATATGGAAGGCTTAGTATTATATTACTTTTTGCATGCCTCCTACATGGAAGGCTTAGTATTGTATTACATTTTTCATGCCGCCTACATGGAAGGTTTTACCTCTTAAAGGGACAGCTAGATTTCTTCATCTTTCATTCATCTTTTGGTTGTATATTTATGTTTGAGAATTTAATATTCAAGTTTATGCAGTATTTCTGAGGCTTTCATTCTAGCTTTATATAATGTCAATATATTTTGGTTTTTTTTTTAATTTCATCATGTGCTAAATTTTCATTTTCCTAGGGTGATGACGTAGCTTACTAATGACGGATTGAATCTTAACTTATTAAATCTAGTTTTAATTTCTCCTTCATGATTGAGTTTTAATTATTGTTCTTAATGCTTTCAAATATGCATGTTGAGACTGGAAGGAGATGCATGTGTGTAGATCCTATAATTAAAACCATGACTTGCATATGAAATAGGAATATATTCATATGAGTTGTGTAGTCTTATTGAGTTTCATAAATCTTAATGCATAATTAATTGCTTAAATTCATATAGGAATATATTGGATTAGCAATTAATTATAGAATTGCTTGACCTTGGAAGAGGCTAGTAATTAAATTAGGGAAACTCGACTATCAATCATGTGGAATAAATTGGGCTAGAATAGATAAGTGATTCAATCCGAAATTTGTTAAGTAAAATGTAATCCCTAGGATTTTTTCTCATATTTATTTTCATATCATCTGCACTCATATTTAATTATTTTTCTTTTATTTGTACTCTCAATCACCAATTTATCGATCGACTAAATAGAATTAAAATTACCCATTTTGGTACTTAGTGATCAATTCTCGTGGGAACGATACTCTACTCACTTCTATATTACTTGATTACGACAGTGTACACTTACACTATTTAATTGATCATCTAAACTCGTAACACTTTATATAAGGTTTTAGTTAGGTCCTTTAATTTTTAAAAATCCTCTTTTTAATCCTTTAACTCTAACACCATTGGTCACAAATGATTTTTTTTTTTGTAACAATCAATTCTATATTTTGAAAATTAAAATTTATATGCCAGCATTTGACAATGTTTTGTAAATATTAAAAATTCAATATCAACATCTTTTATTAACGACCGTGAGGAATAAAGAACTGAAAAGAAATTTTTAAAGTTATGGGACTAAATTGAAACATTATATAAAGTTAAATGACTAAAGGATATACTTTTGCCTAAAATTTATTTTAAAATATATTTTATTTACTAATTTTCCCGTTATCATACTAAATTCCTAATTGTGACTAAAATTTTTTTGAAAAATTTAAGGGTTTTTTTCTTAACTTTATTTTAACATATAGCAATTCATGTAATGTTTTTAAACTAAACGATTCAAGTATAGGTTTTACATGTACAACAACAAAAAGGGCTTTAATCATGGCTATTTTCGACCATATATCATAGTTCAGAGTTGTTATGTATGGTGGCATTATATATTCTCGGCGCAGATACATAATGGTTCTGAACTGTGATGTATTCAGTAACATCATATAACAATTCTAATAGAACACTCATTATCTATTGGGGCTTGGTGAGACCATGATGTGCATCTGGATTATTGAGGCTTGGTGATGAGGCCATGATATGCATCATGTTTGCATAATAAATAACAGGCACATGTAAAGAACCATTACATATTCAGTAATGCTGGCATAACACATGACGGTCTCAAGCAAACAACCATTACATATATAGAGTTGACATACACAGAAGTTGTTAAGTAAGAATAGTGAAGTTTTAAGATACATTATAGTTGTTATAGAATAACCGCGATGCACGATGTTAGGGCTTTCAAGTGAGAGTTTCTAATTAAAGCTAGTTGGATTATACTGTAAATAATAGATACAAATCTCCCACATCGAGTAGGTCATGCAATTTGACATGGATCATGACATTCATGGCTTCTTGGCTATAATCAATGGCACTCCTAACCGTTATCTATAATATTGTAACTTTTGACCTACATCTTGTGCTTCTTTAGAGGGAGCAGGCAAGGCAAACAAGAATTGGGTGAAAAGAACAAATATCAGTACTATAAAGGGCACAAAGAAAATAGGAAGTATTCCATCTGGTCCTTAATAGAAGACATATATTTACCTAATTTGATTAGATTAAGGAAATTAGTTAAGTTAGTTAATATGACATTTATTTTCAAAAACACCCTAGTAATCATCTTCCGTAATTCCCTCATTCACTCTTCTCCTTAATTATTATTATTTAGTTAAGCTTGCTAATATGACATATAAATCAGAAAAAGATTGACAAAATGGGGTTTTCAAAATTCATGTAAAAATACACAAATGTCCTCATGCAAAAAGGAAACAAAGTAACAATCACTCATTGGTGGCTGGCCACCGCCGGTCAGCAACAACCGGCAACTAGCCATCGGTGACATAGCCTCACCGAGAATAGAGCTCTGGTGCAGGTGAGAACGATTTGTTGGTGAAACATCCCTAATTTTATTATATATTTTACACTTTATTTGTGGATTTTGTTATAATTTCTGAGCTTAAAATGTATCTTTGTGTTTAATTGAGATTAAGAGTAAATATATTAAATTAGGATTAAAAAGGGCAAAACTGACATAAAGTTTGTAATTACTCTTAATCATTTATTTTTGAGAAGATTTGATGTTGAGAAAATTATTTTTACTTGTAGGAACTTGGAAAATGGAATTAAAACTGAAAATGGCGGTTTGGGACTTGAATTTGAAAAATGCCAGATTTGTTCCACGAATTTGAGAAATTCCGGTTCAGTCCACGAGTTAAACACTGCGTTTTGCAGCAAAAGCTTAGGTCTGAATCTGTTGTGCATCTGGTGATGACTTGGAACAGGGAGCCTAGCCACAACAGGGCACGAGAGAACCAGCGCCGAAGACCTTCGAATCACCGCCCCACTTCATCCTTCCTCCACCACCGGCGTTAGCCATCCACCGTCACTCACCATCAGTTCCGGTTCCCTTTCACTTCAACCACCACAGTCCGCCGTAGAGAGAACAGAGGAGAGGCGCCGAAAGCTGAGATATAGCTCGACCTTCACCCTTCACTTTCCAGCATCATCGGCTCTTTTCCTCTCTCCTTCATCGACCACACTGGCAAATTCCAAGCAGATTTAACTCTCTTCTCTGGCTCTCTACTGTCGCTAACTGTTCCTCTGTTCTGTTTTGGTTCAAATTCCGCCACCAAGCTTTCTTTATTTAATGCTAATTGATTTGCTTAATTAATGTTTCATATGGCTGGAATTGTGAATACATTTGGGGATTTTGTGATGATAAATTGCAGTGGCTAATTTCCCTTTCTCCTAGAGCAATGAGTTGAATCTTGAGTTTGGAGTTTTAAAGGGGAGTGTTCTACTATCTAATGTCTATTTTAATCTTTTGTATTAGTTAAATTCTAGGTTTAGAATTTGATTAGTATATTGGATTGGAATTTTGTGTTGGGTTCCATACAATTCTTGAGATTAGATATGTATTTGGTTTTAACTTTGTGTATTTGACATTTTGAACTTAATTAGTAGTAATTTCTTGTGTAATGATTTGGTTAAGTTTGTGCTTGGGATTGCTATGAATATATTATGCTTGTAATGTAAGGGTTCTTGGTTACTTGTGTCATTACATATTGTTAATTTCAATTGCTAGTGTTTAAATTAGGTTTCAATTAGAGGGATTAATTTCTACCCGGTGTAGAGGAATTAATTCATCTAACCCAAGCTAGCTCAAAAGGTCTTTTGAGCAAATTTGTCAAACTAGCTAGCACACTCTCATTATCTTTTGAAGTAAGGATGGATGAAATTTATTGTTCTAGGAGGCATACTTTACAAAACAAATTTTAATTACATTCCTTGTTATTTGAAAAAAAAATTCCAAAAATATTAGTTTTAATTGCATTCAATTCATAGTTTTAAAAATCAATTAATCATATTTTACCGTAGTCAATTTTGATACTAGTTTACTTAGGAATCATTTTTGTTTTTTTCTTTTAGCTCCATAAAGTGAAAACGACCCGGATCGTACTGCTATATTGCAGTATTATTCAGTATTTAAATCCCGAAGACAACTAAATGAGAGTTTCACTTGGCAATAAAGTGGTGGGGTGAGATTTGATCCCCCACTTTGCTAGCTGCCAAAGTTCTGCGCAGACGAGAATAATTTATTGGCAAAGTGGTGGGGCAGGATTAATCCCACCCCCACTACTTAATGCATATATATATATATATATATATATATTATCTCTTTATCTTTGACTCAAGCTCATTGCCAACTTTTGCATAGGTATTCCCCATATTCTATTAGGCATTACCAACTTTCATTTACCAAGTAACAAATTTATATTTTTAAGTTATTCATAAGTTTTGTTAAGACATTCCCACACATTTCATTAGTATTACCAATTTTCGTTTACTAAGTACCAAATATGCACTTTCATGTATTTCACAAGTTTTGTTACCACATTCCCTACGTTTTATTAAGTATTACCAACTTTAATTAACATAACTAATTTTCTTACTATTCACAAATTAATCATCTAACTTATTAAGAACATCAAGAAGTATTTTGACACATAATAATACATAAAATTTCTTCTTATTTCGTAGGGATTTATACATTAAATACGAAATCCATGATTCTATTCCATTTATTCTAAAGTCTCCCTTAAAAATTGTCCCTCTGAACTAGGTAATGTGCATAATATGTTTTCTTTGTCATTGCTATTGGAATATCTTCGTCTGAAGATGTTGCCACGAGGATCATAGTCTTGTGGTGAATCTTGAGCATAAGCTGTGAAAGCAAAGACAAAGAAGAACAAGCAAGAAAATGAAAGCTTGGATGAGAACTTCATTATGGATCTTGAGGTGTTCGCATACTACGAGGAAATGTTTACAAGTCTATGGCGATGGAGGGGTCAAAGCATGTAGTGTGCGTTTGGCCAAAGAAAATAAGGGAGCACAGCCTCTACTTTCCCGCTTTTTCTCCCCTCATTTTATTCATCTCATCTCTACGGTTAGATTAAAAATGGATTATTCAGATTAATATTTTATAAATTAAACTTTTACTTTTTCTATAGTGCAGTTATGAATTGTGTAGATGGATTTTAACAGCTTAAATTTACTTATTCATGTTTATGATAATAATTTTATAAAATATTAAATCTAAGCTATCCATTTTTAATTTAAGAGTGAATATGAAATTTTGAGAAGAAAGGAAAACAAAGGAAAAAGAGAGAACCGAAACTCTGAATAAGAAGTATTTGAACATAAAGTCTCTTTATTTTGTTTTAAATAATAGAGAAAGATATAAGAAAATAGTACCACTTGAACTTCAAAATCCCAAATCATGATTTTTTGCTAAAATGAGCTGTCACTTGCTATACTTATGTAGTTAATACCTATACTCTTATAGGCAACAAGACCGATATAGGATTTTAAAGTTCAAGTGGTATTTTCTAATCTTTTTAACTAAATAAAATATTGGCAGTGAGTGCCTAAATTTCAGCGCTAAATCCGTTTTTTAAGACAAACAAACAAGTTTTTTTAGTAATATATATATATATATATATATATAGAGAGAGAGAGAGAGAGAGAGAGAGAGAGAGAGAGAGAGAGAGAGAGAGAGAGAGAGAAGTCGATGACGCTTATAATTATAAGCCGATATTGATGGAGCAGTCAATGGTTCACTTCACGTCAGCCAGGCATCAACGTGTTATTGAACGTATGATTTGGTCCAATGAAATTTTATTTGTCAATGTAAAATTACAAACTGAAAACGACTCACTCAAGGACGTCTATTACAAGCATGCATATTGGCGCAATCAACGTTGTGGTAATTCAAAGTCTGGTGAGTTGGGGGTTTCGGTGACTCATCGAAGAGCGGTTATACAGATCCTAACAAATCATCTATTAACAATGTCCTCCTATTAAAAGTGGGATTTGAACCCACAATCTTATTAAAAAAAGATATTTTTAATTAAAATTTAGTAAAAAATACACATTTGGTCCTTTAACTGTATACAAAGTTTTAGCTTGGTTACTTAATTTAAAAGAAATATCTTTTTTATTCTTTTACCCTAACAATATTGGTCTCAAATGATTTTTTTGTGACAATCTTTGTTATTTGAAAATTAAACTTTATATGTTAGCATTTGACAATATTTTGTAAATTTTCAATATTAACATTTTTTATTAACAACAATTAGGATCTTAGGGATAAAGAATTGAAAATAAATTTTTAAAATTAAGGGACCAAATTGAAACATTATATAAAGAGATAGGATTAAAGGCATTTTTTGTCTAAATTTTATATTAAAACACATTTTATTTATTTATTTAACCTTTATCATACTAATTTTGACTAGAGTCGAAATTATTTTGAAATTTTTTATTTTTATTAATGTCTGTTAGGGATTAAGAGCTTTCTCTCTCTCCTTATTTTACTTATTACAAATGGTTATTCGTTTAATGTTTTTATATTGAACTATTCAAGCATAGCTTTTTCATACTTCACACTAATTTATTGACTAAAATACTCTGACATTCCTTACGGTTTGCCTTAATTACACAAACCTCCACTCTATTTTGAAACTATATACTTAAGTCCAAACCGTTAACTCTGTAAAGGATTTTTGTTATTAATTACCTAATTTTGGATATAATTCTTTAAATAATTTAAGATTTTTTTCTTTTTCTTAATTTATTTTTGAATTTTACAAATAGGTATGTGTTAATATTTTTTTCATATTGAGATAAAGACTTTATTAATTTAATTAATTTAGACATAGAAAAATTAATTAAAAGTATGATTAATTCTTTTAACATAGGTATACTTAAATAAACATGTTTATAAATGTTTGTGCAAAAAATGTATTTAAAAAATTAAAATGTGAAATTAATATAAATTATATAATATCTCAAATTTACATTATTAATAACATATGGCGAATAAACATATGCCTTTTAAATATGTTTTCAATCATAGTTTTGTGGGAAAAAAAGAAAGAAATATATTTTTAGTCATTTAAAATAATACTAAATAAGTAACTTTAAATAAATATGATAAAAAATTTAAAATTTCATAATATAATAAAAATTAATAAATTTTATTATAAATTGGAAAATGGGAAAGTTCCAAATAAATACCATTTGAACTTGGAAAACCCCCCAAAAAAGTCTGTTCACACATGAAAATGACAAATAGGTCTTAAGGGACTAATATGAGATTTTGAAATGTTGTTTTTATACCAAAATGCCGCTCAATTTTTTTTTTTTTAAAAAGGAAAACCCTTGCCGGCGCCGGAGCTCCGCCGCTGCCACCCAAGCTCTGGCGGTTGGCACCACCAACTATCGGAGCTCCAATGACAACTTGAGTAATGGAATTGACTACTTGAGCTCCTTTAAGCCCTATCAAGCATCATTGACAAGTTGAATAGAGACAATGACAACTTAAGTGTAGCCATTAATAACCTCAAGAGCATAATTTGTTAATTGCTATACTCAAGTTGTCATTGCATTTATTCAACTTTTTAACGACACTGGATAGGGTTTATGAAGCTCAAGTAGTCAATCCCTATACTAAAGTCACTACTACAAAAAAACACAAGTTGTGGCACTTAATTTAAAGAATACTATGGCGCTTGGAAAGACTGTAGCTTCCAGCGCCGTTAAAACAAGCTAAGGAAATTTCTTGAATATATGAGAGTGCCATAGCTTTATTATTATTATTATTTTAAAAATATCACTTTCTACGGTGCTTCTCCAGGAAAGTGTTGTAGGAAGTCATAATTCTTTTTAAATAAAAGACTTCCTACGGCGCTTCTCCAGGGAAGCGCCGTAGGAAGTCAAATGACTTCCTACAGCACTTCCCTGAAGAAGCACCGTAGGTAGTCTTTTATTTTTTAAAAAAATAATTTTTCATAATAATTTATTTTCTTGATGAAAACTTCCATTTACAATCCAAAATCCACAGCAATTTACAATATAATCCACAGGAAAATGAAATAACATAGCACGTATCTTTTTCAATATTGCGTCTTCATGTATCAAGCATAAAAGAACTCTAGCATTTAACTTGCTTAAACTTGAGCCATACACGTTACTTCTATGGAGGATTAAACTAAGTATTATTATATTTGTAAGCTCAAAAATTAAAAAAATTACGATGTATAAGAAGTTCAAAAAGATAGAGTTGATAATTCAAATAAATACTTGAAAAAAAAAATTATGAGCACGTATATAAGATTCATGACAGATTTTAACTAAAAGAAAACGTGAACCAAATATTGAAAAAAGAAAAACAATTATAGGCTAGGGAGCTTTTGAAGGAGGCCGAGACAAGAAAAAAAACACATGGGAGAGAGTTTTCTACAACAACGGAGTTCTGGGAAATGGCAGAGCTAGAGAGAAAGTGGGAAGATGAAAATGAAAATGGCGGGTTATGAAAATTAAATTACAAGTTGGGAGAAGCTACAACGCTTTTTGTCAAAACGCCAAAGCTTCTCAATTTGGAGAAAAAATGATGACCAATTTAAAAAAAAACGGTAGAAGCTATGGCGCTTTTTCTCAAAGTGCCAAAGCTTCCCAATTTAAAATAAAATATGAACACCTTTTTTTAAAAAAAATCTTAGACTATAGGCATGTGAGGCAAGGCAAGCAGATGAACCTTGGCCGGCGCTTGCCATAAGGGCCGGGCTTGATTGGCCTTCGCCGACGCTTTCTTGGAAAGCGCCGGTCAAGGCTTTAAGCCTTAGCTGGCGCTTGTCACGCAAGCACCGGCCAAGTTTTTAGTCTTGGCTGGTTCTTGTGTGATAAATGCCGGCCAAGGCAGCTTCACCAACACCTTGGCCAGTGCTTGCAATGCAAGCGCTGCAAGTGCCGAGCAAGGTAATTTTTTTTTTGAAATATTTTTTTGAAATATTTTTTTATCCAAAGTCCAAAATTCATCATAGTATAAAGAGAGATGTGAGGGCTTTTGATGCAAATAGAAACTGCAATGCAAACAAAGTTGTTAACAAGCAACTGGGTGAAGGATTTAATTATTTTGGAAGTAGGAGAAAATAAAATTAATCAAGGGAATAATCAGCAAACTTCATATTTGAATTTTTTTTTTCGTGAAATAAGACGTATATAGTGGATAATTAATTCTTAAAAGATCCTTTTTGACCTTCAACGATAAGAGATTCTGAACAATAATGAATTATAATAAATGTCATGCTTCAAAATTATACGGCACTTTATTCTTAAGGATTGGATAAGTTTTTTTTTAAATAAAAAAAAAATTATACTAGCTACGTCACTTTCTTGAGAAGTGCTGTAGCTTTGGCTTTCATTTTATTTTTCAAAAAATAAATGTTTTGTATGGCGCTCTTTTAAGAAAGTTTCATACAAACCAAGTACTAAGCTCTGGCGCTTATATTAGGAAGCGCAGTAGCTTCTAAACCTTTTTTTTAAAAACACTATTACCTATGGCTCTTCTTCAAAGAAGCACAGAAAAAGGGCCGCCGTTAAATCCCTCTTTTGTAGTAGTGAGTAGTCAATCCTATTACTCAAGTTGTCACGGAGCTGGAGCTCCGGTAGCCAGCCTCCTGGGTCTCACTGGTGGGGTGGTGCTAGCCGTCGGAGCTTTGACGGCAGCGGTGGCGGCGAAGCTCCAGTGCTAGCGAGGGTTCTTTCTTTTGAAAAAAAATGTGAGAGGCATTTTGGTAAAAGCACGACATTTAAAAGTTCCATAATAGTCCCTTGAGACCTATTTGTCATTTCCATGTGTTAACAACGTTTAGGGGTTTTTCAAGTTCAAATGGTATTTATTTGGAATTTTCCCTTGGAAATTTTGAACATGTATGTATTAGAATTATTTTTTGTTTGTATAAAGGAAAATTAATTTCTTGGTCCTTATGGTTTTAACTAAGTTGTAACTCAATCCCTATACTTTGACTCGGTGCAACTCAATTTCTATAATTTTGACTCCATCATAACTCAGTCCCTGATCTTTGACTCGCTTTAACTCAATCCCTATAGTTTTAACCATTTTACAATATACTCCCCTGTTGGAAATTGCGCCTTAGGGGCCAATCATTGTACTTTGAACATTATTAATTTAATGAATTTTCTCCATTATGTTATCATATTATTCGCATGCTCATTGTGATGACTGTATCCTTTGATAAATCATAAAGATTGTCCTAAATGTCCCTGGTCGATTATCTATTAGGAGGCAGAGATGAAAAGAGACCAGTATGACTTTGATAAGATATGGAGATACGAATTAAAGTCTTAGGCATATAAGGGTACAAGGTGCTGGACCAACCTACTATGAGAAAACTACATGGATCAAGTCATAAGCTTATCTCATGTATAACCACGTCACAATGCCCTTCAACCTGAAGTCATCATAGATTCCTACATGAGAGTTGCTAAGCTTTGAACTAGTTAAAAGTCACCTTTGACCGGGTGATGACAAAGCCTACAATCAGGCTTGGTGGTTTTTTTGTAGAGGAATATGAATGGTCAAGATGGAATTTGTCCCTCATATTAGTAGAGAGATATTACTGGGCCCCTCGATGAGTAAATCTGAGAAATGTATGACAATACTATGATGGAAAGGAGTTTCCATTTCTGTTGTCAGACTACTTAAGAATCGGTAAAGTAATGGTCAGGAACAGGAGGATGACATCATCCTTGACCAAAATATCGTGTGACAAAAGGGACGTGACATGGTTTTATGACAGGTTGCATAGTGTTAACGATCCTTATATAAATTGCTAGAAGCCGCTTGCGACTTGTGGGTTAATACAGTTATTGGCCTATTGCCAACTTCATATCACTACTACAAAAGAGGAATTTAACGGTGCCCCTTTCTTGGCGTTTCTTTAAAGATGCGCCGTAGATAATAGTTTTTTTAAAAAAAAACATTAGAAGCTACGGCGTTTCCTAATATAAGCGCCAAAGCTTAGTGTTAGGCTTGTGCGGCACTTTCCTAGACAAATGCCATACAAAACATTTATTTTAAATAAAAAATCAAAGCCCAAGCTATGACGCTTCTCAAAAAAATCGTAGCTAAGTTAATTTTTTAGCATTTTTTTATTTGAAAAAAAATTATCCAGTGCTTAAAAATAAAATGCCGGATAAGAGTGAGAGTAAGTCAAAAAGATATTATTATTCAGAATCTCGTGTTGTAGTAAGTCAAAAAAAAATCACCTGCTTCGTTCTTGAGTTTTCAAAAAAAAAAATTGGCCCTTAGCCGGCACTTGATTATAAAGTGCCGGCCAAAACTGGCCTTAGCCGATGCTTTATTATAGAGAGTCGGTTAAGGCCAAATATTCGAGCTTTGACCGGCATTCTATAATAGAGCACCGGTTAAGGCACTATTCAAGGCAACCTTTAAATATATAAGACACTAGGTGCCTTGAATATTCAAGGCACCACGTGGTTGCCTTGAGCACCACATGATGCCTTGGATATTTTAAGACACCATGTGGTGCTGTGAATATATTTAATGATTTTTTAGGTGTTTGCTTCTTTTTTTAAAAAAAAATTAGAAAGCTGCGACGCTTTGACAAAAAAATGTTGTAGTTTCTTTACAATCTGCTATTTAAATTTTACCCCGCTATTTTCATTTTCATTTTTATCTTCCCGCGTTCTCTCTAACTCCTCCATTTTCCACAACTTTGTTGTAGTACAAAGCATCGTCTCCCATATTGTTTTCTTGTCTTAGCCTCTTTCAGAATCATCCTAGCGTGTAAGTGTTTTATCTCTCAATATTTGGTTTAGTTTTTCTTTTTTAGTTTAAACTTGTCATGATCATATATGTGTGATCATAATTTTTTTAGGTATTTATTTGAAGTGTCAACTCTGTCTTCTTGAACTTCCTATATATTGTAAGTTTTTTAATTTTTGAACTTACAAATATTATAATACTTAGTTTAATTCATTCTGTGTATGATTTTTAAGAAGTATTATGGAGATCAACGTTGTGCCCAATTGACTGACGAACAAGTGGATGAAATCATTGAGGAATGTGTGAATATATGGTCAGGCAATTAATTAAAATTTAGGTACATACGTTAGGTTGTTTCTTTGTCTATTCTCATGTTGTTTATTCTTTTAAAATTAGTTGTACAATTACATTAATTGTAGTTACATATATCTAGTACTGATTTTATAAATTAGTTATGTGTTATTTCATTCTGATTTGGTTTACTTTTTTTTCTATTCGTATTGTAAATTACTATGGATTTTAACTGGCTGAGTTCAAGGAAACAATTATATAAAATAATAAAAAAATTATTACATATTACGGCACTTCTGGGGAGAAGTGATGTAGGAGGTAAATTCCTCTTGCAGCGCTTCTATATACCTCCTACAGCACTTTTCCCCGGAATCGCCGTAGGACGCCCTTAAAAAAAAAACACACACACACAAGCTGTGGTGCTTTCAAAAATTCAAAAAGCGCCGTAGCTTATTTTTACGGGGCTGGAAGCAATGGTACTTGGGAAGTGCCATAGCATTTATAAAAATAAACGCTGTTTATTATATTTTTTGAAGTAGTGTATGGGCTTACAGGGTCATACACAAGAATGACCCCAATATGAGATAATATTTATTCTAGGGTAGACGAATTTTATATTTATATATAATATAAACTTCGTAAAAATAAAATTAATAATATTATATATAGATATATATATATATATGTATTTTTGAAATACATATATGTATGTATATATGTATGTATATGATAATATTATTATGTTAGTTTTAAATTTAGTTTCATTAAGATAAATTAAATTTAATAACTAATATGATAGAGATATAGTATCTCAGATTTAATTTATGAAGATAAATTAAATCTGTTGGCTCTTTATTCAAATTAAATAAATAAGTTAAATTAACATTGTTGAACAGATTTAATTAAACTGAATTTATTTAATTAGCTCATCAAGATAACTAAGGGTTAATTTAATTTCAAAATTAAACAAGATTAATTTCAAAATTTGAATATTGCCCCATAGGTTATAAAATTGATAGAGCAAAAAAAACTCACGGACAGATGAGAGTTCAGAGCCACAAGAAAACCCTAGCAGACGTTAGAGGCACTAGCACACAATCCATGTTAGAGTAACATTCGTGTGGATACCGGTAGAGGGAGCCAATCGGTGGTATTGGTTCTTAGAGATCAAAAACCCTATATTCGAAAAGGTATGATTCTTTCTAACTCTCTTTAAATGCCATTGATAGATCCTCGATTGGGATTGGCAAAAAGTTTTTAAATTCTTCAACTGTGCCTGCGGATCCCAGCATCCCCACCTTTATTCTAAAACATAAGAACTAAATTATAAAATAGCTAAAATGGTAGGGACTGAGTTGCATTGAGCCAAAGTTTAGGGACTGAGTTACAATCGAGTCAAAAATATAGGGACTAAATTGCATCGAGTCAAATTGCAGGGATTGAGTTGCAACCCAGTTAAAACTATAGGAACCAAAAGATAAATATTTCCTTTATATAAAAAATTATTTTTAGACAAATATAAATGCTTATTCATTTGTTGAAAGAGGGGTATTTTAGTCAAAGAAAATATTAAATTGTCAAACTTAATGGTCAACTAACAGTTAGGTGGATAGAAATGGAATCTCAAATATGTAAGTGAGGTTTATACAACATGCATTTTAATTTCAAGGGAGGTCTATATATGTTTTCAAAATAGATGGGAGGTTTGTGTAATTTAGGTAAAATAGAAGAGTAGTCAATGTATTTTACTCTAATTTATAACAAACTTTAAAATCTATTTGTAGTTAACAAAATCTATTTCTATATGAAATTACATATACTTATATAATCTTTAATGTAATACCTAATTCACAAATTTGATTAGATTAAGGAAGTTAGTTAAGTTAATTAATATACCAAGTTTTTCTAAAGCACCCTAATTATCTTCTTTAATTACCTCCCTCCATCTCCCCCTTGATTATTGCTGAGGGAATATTAAAGAGCTAATTTAGAAAAAGATTGATAAATATATAAAATAAGTCTTACAATAAAGACAAATATAAACTCTTCAATTAAGTTCTACATTAAAAGCTGGAGGAGTATAAAACTAGCTGAATTAGAGAGGATAAAATCTTATTATTAAGGTCTATAATATAATGAGCTCAAAGCCTGCTGTCAACACTTGTTTCCATTTCGATAATTGAAGAGTAATAAAGATAAAGTTTCATGGGCATACAAAAAAGTACATATATACTAATAAAAGTATTCGTTTACATCCAAAGTCATCCATCGACCAAAATACAGAATACTACAGTATTTCCAATATTTACACGATTTTCCAAAATATCTTAAGCATAAACTAACTATAACACGAACTTTTACCTTGTCTTGAGACACATGCCAATCACTTCTCGATGTCTGCGCCTTTACCTTTTGACCCACTAGCACCTGCTAAGATATTTGTTTAAAAAAAAGGGGTGAGATTCTGAAGAATCCTAACAGAAACATATGATCGATATATAAAATGTGAAAATTAAATATGCAATGCATCATATTAGGCAAAAATGAAAGTTCAATTCGATTCATATGTAAGTACCTCAGCTGAGTCACCGACTACAGCTAGGATTTTAGATAGTGTGCCTCAGTCGAGTCATCGACCACAGCTAGGATTTTCGATAGGGTACCTCAGCTGAGTCACCGACCATAGCTAGGATTTTCGATATACCTTTGTTAGGCACCGAACCACAACTAGGTACTGTGCCTCTAGCAGGTAATCATATCACAAAATACAAAAACACATACATACAATTAATCACATAGTATATAAGCGATGGTAGTCCCTAGCTCAAAGTTCTATCAACCCCTTTTTATGTGCCTCACAAAACTTGTCGCTTCCGGCTTCCGACTTGGTCCTAAAATATTAAATGTACAAGATGTTAGATGCCATATGTTTTGATGATAACAAAGATTGGATTAATATTACAAAAGTTTTAAATAAAAGGTTTGAACAAAGTAACTAAGTTCTTGGTAGCAGACAAAAGCATTACTCAAGTAGGCACTTAAGTAATGACGAAGAACTGAAAGACAAAGAACAGGAGAAAACATCACTGTCAAAATCCTCAAGATATTACTCGAGTAAGCCCTCAGGTCATAGTCCTTCGTTAGTCGAGGGATCACTCGAGTAATGTGTGAGAAATTGTTCCAGAAGCTCTCTGTCAAAAATTACATGGTATTACTCGAGGGACACTTGAGTAATTAGAGCAAAAATCATCCAGTAGCTCTCGGCTAAGAAATGATAGACATTACTTGAAGGATTACTCGAGTAACTAGATGTGAGAAAGGTACATTACTCGAGGGACCACTCGAGTAACTTGAAACAAAAAGAAATCATTACTCGAGGGATTACTCGAGTAATCAGGTAAGCAAAGAAGTAGGTACTCTCGGCCAAGATTTGGATGACCTTACTCTAGGGATTACTCGAGTAATTAAACAAGAGTTGAAGGCATTACTCAAGGAATCACTCGAGTAACAAGAGAAGCAAAGAAAGACTACTTGAGGGATCACTCGAGTAAATATGCAATACACCATATTAGGCAAAAATGAAAGTTCAATTCGATTCATATGTAAGTACCTTAGTCGAGTCACCAACTACAGCTAGGATGTTAGATAGTGTACGTCAACCGAGTCATCAACCATAGCTAGGATTTTTGATAGGGTACCTCAGCCGAGTCACCAACCATAGCTAGGATTTTTGATATACCTTTGTTAGGCACTGAACCATAACTAGGTACTGTGCCTCTAGCAGGTAATCATATCACAAAATACAGAAACACATGCATACAATTAATCACATAGTATAAAAGTGATAGTAGTCCCTAGCTCAAAGTTCTATCAACCCCTTTTTATGTGCCTCATAAAACTTGTCGCTTCCGACTTCCGACTTGGTCCTAAAATATTAAATGTACAAGATGTTAGATGCTATATGCTTTGATGATAACAAAGATTGGATTAATATTACAAAAGTTTTAAATAAAAGGTTTGAACAAAGTAACTAAGTTCTTGGTGGTAGATAAAAGCATTACTCGACTAGGCTCTTAAGTAATGAAGAAGAACTAAAAGACAGAGAATAGGAGAAAACATCACTGTCAAAATTCTGAAGGCATTACTCGAGTAAGCCCTTAGGTAATGGTCCTTCATTACTCAAGGGATCACTCGAGTGATGTGTGAGAAATTGTTCCAGAAGCTCTCTGTCAAAAATTACATGGTATTACTTGAGGGATCACTCGAGTAATCTGCAAAGTTCATCCAGTAGCTCTCGGCTAAGAAATGACAGACATTACTTGAGGGATTACTCGAGTAACTAGATGTGAGAAAGGTGCATTACTCGAGGGACCACTCGAGTAACTTGAAACAAAAAGAAAGCATTACTCGAGGGATTACTCGAGTAATCAGGTAAGCAAAGAAGCAGGTACTCTCGGCCAAGATTTGGATGACATTACTCAAGGGATCACTCGAGTAATGAAACAAGAGTTGAAGGCATTACTCAACGAATCACTAGAGTAACCAGAGAAGCAAATAAAGACTTACTTGAAGGATCACTCGAGTAATCAAGTTTGCCGTGTATTATAAGATGAATTACTCGATGATTTACCCGATTAATACGGTCAGTCAACGTTGACTTACTCTCTGCCTTATTTTTAATGAGATTACTTGAGGGACTACTCGAGTAATGGATCAAGATTACTCGAGTAGCCGCTCGAGTAATGCAGTTGTTTGCCGTTTAGCTTCCGCAAGCATACAGGTTGTAAGTAATAAAGTGATGAGTAAAGATTGTTTCCACGAGGACTATGACGAAAGCGAGCTAACCAATGTAACCATATGTTTAATTAGGTTGAATGGAGTCATTTAAAATTGATCAAGTTTAACCAAAAAACATGTGGAATGAGGTGAAAGAGAAATTCAAAACTACCTTTAGATTAAAATTTATAAAAGCAAATGATTCTTTGAATTCAAGTATTTAATGAAACTTAGGATTGTTTATCCCCCTTGTATTTCAAAAGCACTCACTAAATCCCCCTAACATATGCTACTTAATGAAAGATTATACTAACCAAGGATACTAATTTACCTATAAGTGCTCTCTCAAGTCTCCAAATAGGTTTATAGTTTAATTAATTCATTAATCTCTTAATTAACTAATCAAACCCTGATTTCATTGCAAATCCTATTTGGCTATGTGAGGTCAATGAGTGTATCTCTACCTCATTAACAAAGCTATCCATTCAATTCACAAATTTCAAGCTCTCACACAATTTAACTCAAGTTCTATACTTAATCTAGTCCTCTCAAGCATTGATCAAGTGAACCTAACAATCTTATTGGTGGCCAATCAACAAGAAGCTTTAAGTAAAGAGTAAAATCATCATAATCTCTTCATTAATCACAAATATAAAGGGAAAATGAGTACTTAAAAGAAAGGAGAAAAGGCAAGTTCTGCAACAAGAAGAAAGCCTCTGTATATGCCATATAGGGAGACAGTTCATCTGATAAAGATAACGATGATGGGGAAGTAGCCAATATCTATCTAGTTGCTCAAGAAGAAACAGAAGAAGAGGTAACTGATTTTGATCCTACCTATGATGAATTACTTTTTGAATATAATACTTTACATTCTAAATTCATCAAAGTAGTTAAAGAACTAGTTGGTTTCAAAAAGAAAAACAAAGTCCTTGAAGTAGAACTTAAAGAGAATTTAGAAAAGGATTGTGAAAACTATTCTTCTTTGAAAAAGAAAAACACCGATCTCACAAGAACTCTTGAAAAATTCACCAAAGGGAGTGAGATGTTAAATTTGATTTTAAAAGCTCAATGATTTGTAAATAACCGATCTGGTATTGGATATGATCCAAAATCAAATAAAAGGAAAGGAAGAAAGAAAGCAAGAGGTAAGACATATTTGAGTTATTTTCAGCATTTTGTTCATACATCAAATCCTTTCGCATATTGCATTTACTATAATAGAAAGGGTCATTATACTTCATCATGAATTCGTAAGAAGAAAGGAAAAAGATAGGAACCTACAAATGGGTACCTAAAGGTTCATATGTTCAAAAAATAATTTGTACTAACCCAAAAAAACCCAAAAGATGTGGGTACCTAAGAATTAAATGTATTTGATTGCAAATATGTCTTAAAGCATCCAAAAACAACAAGTGGTACCTAGATAGTGGATGCTCCAAACATATGATCGGTGATTTTGAAAGTTTTACCACGATACAACCTAAAGAAGGTAGAAAGGTAAAATTTAGAGGAAATCAATCTGGAAAGATAGCGGGAATTGGTGAAATAAAAAATGATGAAGGCATACAAGTCAAAGACGTATATTACGTTGAAGAATAAAATTTTCAATGAAGTTAGTTTTTTTGCCTTTATTTTTGAGTTTAAACCTTCTAACATTGACGAAGCCCTATCAGAAAATGATTGGGTAATAGCATTGCAAGAAGAATTAAACCAATTTGAAAGAAATCAAGTTTGGGATTTGGTACCTCGACCTAAGGATCATCTTATCATTAGTACTAAATGGGTATTTAAGAACAAACTTGATGAATTTGTAATCATTATCAGAAATAAGGCAAGATTGGTGGCCAAAGGCTATAATCAGGTAGAAGGAATTGATTATGAGGAAACGTATGCTCCAGTAGCTAGATTGGAAGCTATACGAGTACTCTTAGCCTCTGCATGCATCAAAGGATTCAAACTCTATCAAATGAATGTAAAGAGTGCATTCCTAAATGGCTACATTATGGAAGAAGTGTATGTAGATCAACCTCCAAGTTTTGAAGATGTGACTAAGCCTGACCATGTTTTCAAACTAAGAAAAGCTTTATATAGTTTAAGACAAGCTTCTAGAGTATGGTACGAAAGGCTCAGTAAATTTCTTATTGATCAAGGTTTTGTACAAAGAAAAGTCGATACAACACTTTTTACAAAATGAAAATGAGATGATGTTTTAATTGTACAAATATATGTTGATGATATAGTTTTCGGTGCTACTAATGAAACATTGTGTAAGGAATTTTCTGAGATAATGAAGGGGTAGTTTGAGATGTCAATAATGTGAGAATTAAATTTCTTTCTTGGTTTGCAAATCAAACTAAGAAAGAATGGAATTTTCATATCTCAAACAAAGTATTCGAAAGATCTATTGAAGAAGTATGGAATGGATGAAGCAAATGGAATGGACACACCTATGAGTTCAACTACATTGCTTGATGCAGATGTCAAGGGAAAAGATTACAATATCATAAGATATAAAGGAATGATTTGATCATTACTCTATCTTACTGCAAGCAGACCAGATATCCAATTCAGTGTTGGTATGTGTGTAAGATTTCAATTAGCACCAAAGGAATCACATGCTGAAACTATCAAATGAATCTTTAGATACCTAGCCAACACAACAGAATTAGGTCTCTGGTATCCTAAAGAAAGAAATGAATATCTAGTTCCATACTCAGACTCTGATCATGGAGGATACAAGACAGACAGAAAGAGTACCAGTAGACAAAGCCAGTTTCTTAGAGGTTTACTCAAGTCATGGTTTAGCAAGAAACAAAATACAATGTTTCTTTCATCAACGGAAGCTGAGTATGTTGCAGTATCAAGTTGTTGTGCATAAGTGCTATGACTGAAGCAATAATTACAAGATCTTGGTATTTATATAAAGGAAATACCAATATACTGTGATAACACTAGCACAATAAGCTTGGCAAAGAATCTAGTTCAACACTCCAGAACCAAGCACATTGATGTTAGACATCACTTCGTCAGGGATCATGTTCAAAAGAAAGATGTAAAAGTGATATTCATTCCAACTCATCTTCAATTAGCTGATATCTTCACAAAACCCCTTGCAAAAGATCAATTTCTATTTATTAGAAGAGAATTTGGAATGGTAAATCCCAATGAATTGTAAGTTATTTAGTGTTTACAGAATGTTAGATGATGTTATTTATTGATGTTTTGATGATTACTAACATAAGCATCAGAGTTTTTATAAACTTTTTTTGTAGGAATTTGAAACTCTATTATGAGGTATGAAATGCAGAGGTTAACAGAGGACAATATTACTGGAGGGACAATTTCAAGTAACCATCATTACCGGAATAACACCTTGAAGTAACTGTATAGATTACTCGAGTAACTACTCGAGTAATGATCTGGAAAATGTCACAGTGAAGCATTAATTCAAAAGGAACTCAAAAGGAAATGGCATGGTTAGAAATGAAGGGACAGATTACTCAAGGGAGCCCTCAAGTAAACTATCAACATTACTCAAGTAAGGCCTCGAGTAATCATGAGTGCAGATAAAAAATCAATCCAATTTGCATTCAAATATATCTTAAAGTGCTATCAAATGATCGAGGGAATATACATAGGTAATTACAATATTACTTATGTCAAGTACGCATTTAAATTGCATTAATTTAAATTTTTTTAATGTGTTTACTCGAGGGAGCCCTCGAGTAAACACCACGATCACTCAAGGGAGCCCTCAAGTAATATCGGGCAACAGGTCTATATCACTGTGCATCCCGTCATTTTCACAAAATTACTTCAAGTGATTCTCCGAGTAACCTTCCAGAAAAATTTTTCACAGACTCTTTTTCACTCCATTTTCAACAAAACCCATTGAAATTTTTTGTGAAAAATCTCTTTAAATCTCTCAAAATCTTCTACCCTAAACCTTCAACTTTCGTGAGAAAAATTTCCAGAAAAGCTTGTTCTCTCAATCACAATGGTCAGAACTAAATCTCCTAATTCTAATACTCCTTTTGAGTATTATAAACCGTATCAACCCTCTGATTCACTTCCTTCTCATCCTACAAAGAAATGAAAGTTATCTCCCAAACCAAAAGCTAAAGCAAAGTCGCAAGCCAAAACCAAAGTGAAAGGAGTTGTAATCAAGGAACCCATTGTCACCAGAGCTCAAAATAAGAAGAGTTCACCTCCTGGAAGAGGCAAAGGAACAAAGCACCATCTCCTCTTGCTTCTGACTCATCTGACACTCCTTCTTTCTCTAAGAAGCCATCCAAAGGGACAAAGTTTGATAAAAATCTTGCCAAAGCAATGTCAAACATGCTTGAGGAGGCCCTTCATTCAAAAGGTGAAAAAGGAGGTCAATCTTTAAAGGAACCAGAAGTCAGGGAAGAAGAAATTACATTCCATCCAAAGGGATTTAATGTTAAGAAGGTTGAGGAATCAAAGAAATACATGGATCACTTTTCAAGAAGAAGAGTGTTCAAGATGAACTTTGTTGATTCCAAGCTTCTTCCAGAGGTATTGAAATTCAACCTCATGCCCTATCTTGAATCCTATATGCCTTGGCTTTCAGTTTAACTTCCATTTTGCACCAAGATAGTGAGGCATTTCTACTGTAACTTAAAACCTGTCAATGACCCTCTTACAAATTCCCTAGAAGAAGAAATGGTCTCCAAGATTAGAGGGCAAGAAATCCTAATCTCACCCTCCAAAATCAATACTTGGTTAGGAATATAGGACCCACCTGAGGATAATTATCCCAATTTTGACTCAAATCAGTTGTTTTCTATTCTAAGGCCTGGTGAGATAGTAGGACCTCTCGGTTTCAATCCTAGTGATATGTGTGATCTTCATAGAGTCCTATGGTATATCTATTCTAGAGTTATAGTGAACAAAGAAAATAATTTCACTCATTTCATATAGAGGGATTACAGGAAATTTGCCTCATTACTTCTCAAAGAGAAAAAGGACTTGGGTAAGGTCATTTTTATTGAGAGCAAGATATATAGGTTTGAAGGAAAAACCACCACTCCTATGCCTTATCCTCAGCTTATATCCTTGTTCCTAAAAAAGAATAAGATTTGGTACTTGGAGAAGAAAGAACCAATTGAGAGGCTAGTACCAGTGGGAAGAAACCAAATTGGGAAGTTACATATTGAACTACCCCTGAAGAACCCACTTGAGTCAAGTCCCAAAAAGAAGAAGAAGACTGAGATTGCAACAAGCCGATTGGATAAGACACAATCTTCTGCTCCAGCTTCCACATCTCCTCCTTCATTTTTTGGTGCCTCATTGCAGAAATTTATGGAGAATATCCTAAAGGGTTTTCATATCCACATTGCAAATACTAATGCTAAATTGATAACCCACATGAATGTGAAGATGGGAGAGATTGTGGAGCATATAGATAAGAGGCATGAAGAGATGTTGGTAGAACAGCAAGCCCAGGGTGAGATTCTGAGATCCCTCCATGCCAGACTTGATGCTATAGCATCTGGCCCCTCGACTCCTAGTCCTTCTATGCCTTCTTTTATTCCTGAGCTTGAATCACCTTTTAAGCTTAGCCCTTCTGAGCCTGGACCTTCATCCATCCCTCTTCCTACCATACCTATCACTATTCCATGTAACCTTTTATTCTCTATGCCTGACCCATCATCTATCTTTGAGCATATAGACATCACAGTTGATGATCCTATACAGCCAACTTAGGCTATGACAACACCCATTGCATCCCCAACAGGCACTGAGGAAGTGGTTGTCTCCTCTAGTGATCATCAATCACCTGAAAAAACCGTGGAAGTGGAGATTTCTTCTCAGGTCACTGTCCCACAAAGTTCTCCAAAGGATCTAATTGTGGTTCCTCCTTTGGTACTTCCTGAACATGAACCTTCTAGCCCCTCTTCAAATTCTTCCAATTCAGATGACTCATATGGCTTTGGCTTCACACCCCTTCTTGTCACTCCCATCTCAGTAGTCCAGCCATCTAGTCCTACTCCTTCTCTTGATTGATCCTACCCTTGTGATGAAGACAAAAAGGGGGAGAAGAACTTAGGTGATTTTGTGAAAAATGATGTCATTTTGTAAATGAATGCATAGGAATATGGGTGTATAGGGTTTAAGGGAGCTTTATTAGTTTTTGATTATGTAATGAACTCTTTCTGCAATTTCAATTGAAGTTATATTACATTGTGGACTAATGAATTTTTGATTGTGTGTGCAAGGTGAATAAATAAAAAAAATAGAACATACCTTCAAAATTATGAACTTTTGATTGGATTAAAAAAGGTTTCAAAAACTAAATTTCTCAAGATCATTAGATTTGAATTCAAAAAGATCTTTACCAAGTTATTTCAAAGAGTTTTCAAGTTTATATTAAAAAGATTCCATATGAAATGTTTTTCAAGAAGCATATGATTGAAAACTCAATTTCAAAAACTTTGTTCAAATCATCAAGTTTTGTCATCATCAAAAGGGGGAGAATGTTAGATCCCATATGTTTTGATGATATCAAAGATTGGATTAATATTACAAAATTTTTAAGTAAAAGGTTTGAACAAAGTGACTAAGTTCTTGATGGCAGACAAAAGCATTACTCGAGTAGGCACTCAAGTAATGAAGAAGAACTGAAAGACAGAGAAAAGGAGAAAACATATCACTATCAAAATTCTGAAGACATTACTCGAGTAAGCCCTCGGGTAATGGTCCTTCATTACTCGAGGGATCACTCGAGTAATGTGTGAAAAATTGTTCCAGAAGCACTCTGTCAAAAATTACATGGTATTACTCGAGGGATCACTCGAGTAATCTGCAAAGTTATTTGAAACATTACTTGAGGGATTACTCAAGTAATTAGAGCAGAAATCATCCAGTAGCTCTCAGCCAAGACATGATAGACATTACTCAAGAGATTACTCAAGTAACCAGATGTGAGAAAGGTACATTACTCGAGGGACCACTCGAGTAACTTGAAATAAAATGAAAGCATTACTCAAGGGATTACTCGAGTAATCAAGTAAGCAAAGAAGCAGGCACTCCCAGCCAAGATTTGGATGACATTACTCGAGGGATCACTCGAGTAATGAAACAAGAGTTGAAGGCATTACTCAACGAATCACTCGAGTAACCAGAGAAGCAAAGAAAGACTTACTTGAGGGATCACTTGAGTAATCAAGTTTTCTAGGTATTATAAGATGAATTACTTGATGACTTACCCAAGTAATATAGTCGATCAACATTGACTTACTCTCTGCCTTATTTTTAATGAGATTACTTGAGGGACTACTCGAGTAATGGATCAAGATTACTCGAGTAGCCACTCGAGTAATGCAATACAGAAAGCATGATTTTAAGCTAATGCTTATTGATTTGTTATCTATATGATTAATCTTTCATTGTGTTAGTATTCTGAGTGTATTTGCAGAGAAACAATGAAGAGATTATGCATTGAGAGAAAACTCAAACATATTGTCCGAAACGTCCAAACGCTTACCTACCGCAAACGGATAGTTTTGAGATTCAAATAATGGTCAAATGTAGCTACGTGACTCTAACGGACAAGTTGAAATTGTTCCAACGGCTATCACAACTCATCTATAAATATAGGAACATTCAACATGGAACAAACAGAACCGAGAACACGCAAACACACATTGATCAATATATTTAGTGCTCTATTTTATTATACTCACTCTTTGTACTTCAGAGATTATCTATTTACTCTGTGAGAGAGATTTTCTTTACAAACTCAATATTTGTTATTGAGGCAACTTAAGGTTATGGAACCTTGAGTAGGGGATTGGTTTACAACATGTAAGGGAGAGAGAGTGTACATTGAAAGGAACTTGTTATATATTAAGGTGCCAAGAACCCACTGAATCTTGGAAGATATAGTGAAGATCGCAAAGAAGCTCTGAGGACTGGACGTAGGTCAAAGTTGTTGTGGCCAAACCAGTATAACTCCCGGTGTATACTTCGGTGATATTTCTCCTAGCTCTTAATTGCTTTAAATTTACAATTAATTTTTATATACGCAACGAATTTTCTAGTATCACCCAATTCACCCCCTCTTGGGTGAAACCTTACACTAACACAAGAAATAGGTCATCCTCTTGGGTGAAACCTTACACTAACACAAGATATAGGTCATAACATATCCAACTATCAATTTAGACACTTCTATAGTGTTTCTTATGGTTATATTAATCTATGGTGAAAATTTACCACAATGCCCCAGGGACCCGGCCGCCCCCGCCTTACTCAGCCCGATTGCACGTTTTCCCAAAATTTTGACTAGGTCTATCCTAATGTATTTTCGCCTAAGGAATCCATTTCCAAGCTCATAATTATCACATTTAGTGTCAAATTATGAAATTTCCCTTGACAGCCCCACTTTGGGGTTTTAGGGGTGTTTTCGTAATTATAGATTTTTGGGCTTTTCCAAAAAAGTGACCAAATGTAACCCCACTTATTTTTGCCTCTTGAATCCAATGGAACCATCAAATCATTGAAAATCCAACTCCTTCCCCTAGATCTAGACTTGGCCAAAACTTGACTCAAGGAAAAGGGAAAATTGGTGTTTTGTGTTTTAACCCTTAAAGCTTATGCCTTTTCACTTCTAATCTATTATTAAGTCACTTAAACACCTAACCATGATTCAAAGAAATTTGGGCAGCATAACCCCTTAGGGTTAGGACTTTCCAAGTTTACAAACTCAACAGAAATCACCAAATCCAACCATACACTTTAACAACTACAACATACTAGTATGGATTTGAGTTTTGTGAAGTTACCTCTTGAGTTCTTGAACTTTCACTCTCTAGAAGTCCTCCTCTCTCTCTCTCTCCTTGAGCTCAAGATGTGCTTTCTAAACCATTGATTCCATAGAGAAGAAGAGTTTAGAGAAGGTTTCATGCAAGATTACAAGAAAAATGCTTAATGATGTCTTACCTTAAGCTTTCTCTTCTTCCTTCTCTCTAGAACTTAAGACCTCTTGAACTCTCTTTCTCTAGTTCTTGGCTGAAAAGCCAAGGGAAAGAGGAAGGAAGAGTTTTATAAATTATCTCCTATTTCCCTTAATTACTTTATTCTTCAAAAATCCATCTCATGATAACTATTGTACCTTGCCTTATCTCTTCCAAATTGGTGTCATAAAGCTCCATTAGTCTTGAACTAATTTTCCTCTCCTTTTGGTTAGCCTAAAACCGCCCCCTCTTATGCCTTCACCAACCAAATGAGTTTCTTCCAACTAATCCAACTATGTACTCAAGTATTGTACCATAATCATAATTATCATGTAAAAGAAGCATTATTTTAACATAATTAGACATGTGCTCATCTTCGTCAATTATAAACTAATCCCTTTATCATAGGATAGTGACACTTGGCATGTTTAATTCCAAAACTAATTTTTCCCTCCCATTTCTTATACTAGGCGAAATTTATAAGAAAAGGGAAATAGAATTTGTTTCAATATTTCCATAATTTCAATTAAATGAATTATGCACAAGTCCTTCCAATTTCACCACTCTTGATTTATTCCACCAAGAATATTCCAAATATATATTCTCCTTTATTTTCCTTAATTAATTGAAATTAACTTCAATTAATTGGAAAATAACTAATATTGTGCTAACTTAGCAAAGTTACGATTTTGCCATTACCTTTGTAAACTAAGTTCCTTTCTTGAATTAATTTGCCCATTTTCTCATGAACATTCACCATTTTATTGAATTTCTCGAATAATTACAATATATTTGGTGAATATAAAATTTGGGGTGTTACACCTGCAGTATTATTTATTATGGCATTGTTATTTTTTTAATATTATCTATATTTTTAACATGTATGAACATAAAAAATTCATGTCGAAGACTTAGTGATGCAATATTCTTAATTAGCGTCCTGTTCAACGCCTCGCTTAAATTAAAATGATATAATATGTAGAGAATTTCTACTAGTAGGGTAAATGTGGCCAAAGAAAATAAAAAGTATTTGAAGATGAAATCTCTTCGTTTTGTTTTAAATTATACTACTTTGGGTCCTTAATAAAAGATGTACTTCAATGAAAATTAAACTAAAAATTAGATTTTATATTAAGAATCGAGAAGAGTATAATATTATTCGGGTTCAATGAGTGCCTACATTAAAAAGGATGAGTCCTTATTTATATTCAGGTAAAAAAAATCCTTATTTATATGTGTGTGTCTTATTAATAGAAAACAAACCACATGATGCATATTACACACACTCAATGCAGAATGAACATTTATCAAATCACGTGCTTTAGTTTTTACAATTAATTCCTCAAATCAGTTCTTCCTCCATTGCGTTCTTCTTTGCAATGGAAAGAGAACTTACTTGAGGATTGTATATAGAAAATTAAAAAGGCAACATATATATATATATAGATTAGAGAAACAAATTAAACATCAGACACGTTGCTTGTCTAAGGAACGGGCTTGCCATGAACAGGGTGACATAAATTTGATTTATATTAAGGATTGGAGGGAGTACCATGAAAGCATTGAAGAAGAGAAAATGAAAGGGAGAGAGACGACGGAAGAGATGAAGAGCATGATATCAACATTGAGGAAGAAGAAGAGAGGTATTTATTGCACCAAGCATCGGGGGCGGAGGAATAGGAGAAACATGGTACGAAGAAGTGCAACGGAAGCAAGCGAGTGATATTACATGATCAGGAGGACAATTTTGATTGATTCAAATCACTTCCTACACCGATTTTGCTTAGATCTGGTGTAGAAAACACACTAGAAAAAATAGTGGATTAGCACATCGCCAAATAGGCTGTCACTGATTAATTAACAACGAAATTCCATCGCTAGGAATTCCATCACTAAATAACTTTTTTTTTTGTAGTGACACTTGTTGCACCAGGTTGATGAGTAATCGATGCCGAAAGTTACAAATTTTTAGCAGATTAAATAACTTTTTGTCGATTCAAATTACTTTCTTTTTTTTTCGATACATCGATTCAAATTACTTTCTACACAGGTTGGTTTGTAACCAGTACAGAAAATTACTTTTTTACCTTAGTTTCATGAGTAACCAATGCAGAAGTTAAAGTCAAAGGTCGCAAGTCTTATGTACAAAAATATCACCAATCATATTTCTGCACTGTCTCCCCGGCAACAAAGGTAGTACTGTAAATAAGATTTTTTTTTTTCCCATGACTGTTCGTGGAGAAATTAATTTAAGCGATTTTTTTAAAATCATTTTTTTGCGGCAGAAAATCAGTGCTCCAGTCCGAAAGGTTTGTTCAATCTTTCAAAAGTCTCTGGAAAATTAACACATCATACTTGCGTCAACCTCGTTAGCATTACATAAATCAAACCCCGCCTCCACTTTCACGTCATGGTTCGGTGCTTCCATTGTTATTGACACCCTTTAAGTCTAATTTAGAAAATCAAAATTTAAATTTTTTTAATTAATAACTATATTTATAAAAATATTCAAAAGAATTGAATTTGAACTAGAGTATACATTTTCATTTTATATTTATCAAATAAATTAAATTATAATAATACAATAATGATAATAAATTGAATTTGGACTTAAGTATACATGATTTCTGTAGTATAGAAGTTAATTATCTCTCTTGAAATGTATTAGACTATTCGAAGATAAATAGTAAATCACTTCTAATTACTCTCTATTTATAATTATAGGTCTCAGTTTTTTAAACACACATACTCCAGTTTAATTAGGAAAAATACCACCATTTTAAGAGGTATTTTAGGGGAAAAATGGTTTAATTACCTTATATTAAAATTAATACTAAAACTCATATTTTAAAACAAATCAAGACTTATAATTGGGAACTAAAAAAGTAATGAAGCTTAAAAATACAGAGAGTAATAAAAACTCTACAAACTATAAAGTCTTTGTCTCATCTCAAACGCCAATAACAAACCCTTCTTCAACCTCACCATGTTTAATCACAAATGCTTCTTACTCTTCTTCCTTCTCATTAGCTTCCTCTCTTCTACTGCAATTGAAGCACGACCCATTTATCTTTACCACAACTGCTCCACTGCTGGAAAAAACTTCTCTGCTAATAGTACCTTCGAATCCTACCGGACCACCCTCCTCTCCTCCTTAGCTTCCACCAAGGCTGACTTCTACAACGCCACCGTTCATGGAGGCGGTGACACCATCTACGGCCTCTTCATGTGCCGTGGTGATGTCTCCCTTCAGGTTTGCCACCTATGTGTTGTTAACGCAACCCAACGGCTCCCTTCTGAGTGCCCATTTTCGAAGGAGGCCATAATCTGGTACCACGAGTGCATGCTTTGCTATTCCAATATCTCTTTCTTCACAACCGTTGACAAATTGCTGACTGTCGCCATATTGAACCTGAACAATATCTCTAACTCGTACCAGCCAAGGTTCAAGAGATTGTTGCTACGTTCTAGGTCGGAGGAGAAATCTCAAACTGTGCACAGTCTTGGGCCTCAACTAGCACTGGCCCTAGCGCCATCACTGTCGTCACCGTCCCAAGCGCTGCCATTGGCACCAGAACCGGCAGAGGCACCGGAACTGGTACCGGCACCGGAACTGGCAGTGGCACCAGCGTCGGAACCTGCATTGGCACCGGCATCGGCATCAGAACCTGCATCGGAACCTGCATCAGGACCTGCACCTGCACCGGCACAGGCACATGCTCCGGAACTAGCACCGGCGCGGGCACCAATGTATGGACCGCATCCACATCATCTTAGCCATCGCCGTCTAGGTAAAGAGTTGAACATAATTGCTTTTTCTTGTTTCTTGCTTTTTAAAATATACTTCCCCACTTCTATATATAAGATCATTTTTTTTTAATAGGCTTGTCCCTTTAGATAAAATTTCGTTTGACTCTATCTAAATAATAAAGGCACTTTTATCAATTTTGTCATCATTCTCTCTATCATTTATTTACCATATACATTCTCTTTCTTTTTTTTTTCTCATTATTACTCTCTCTCTTTCGTTCATAAAAAAAAGGGACTTTTTGGGGGGGGGGGAAATTAGGAAAAATCCCTAAAAAATACCATGAAAATACGTAAATCCCAAATCAGTGAGCCGCAATTGCAAAATCCTGATTCAGTGCTGTGTCAGTATAGACATGGGACCTATCACCGAAAAGGCGAATTTGCCCTTCAGCCCTACCTCTCCACTTCGGAATAACAACACAAGCCTCTTCATTAATAACTCCGGACTCTATATTAATAACTCCAGTTTCTTCTTTGACAATTAACAACTTTGCTTTATATTTTCATAATAACAACACCGTATTCTACATTAACAACTCCCCTTTCTTATGTCACAACTTCATAATTTAAGTTTCAGGGCCAATAACAACACCTCTTTCTTTATTAACACCGTATTTTACATTAACAATACCATATTTTTGAGATACAAAGATGTGAAAGAATAAAGCGAAGTTGTTAATGTAGAATGAGTTGTTGTTAATCAAAAGGGACATGTTATTCTGAAGTGGAGAGAGGGAGAGCTGAATGGCAAATTCGTCTTTTCGCTGACACAGGTCCCACGTCCGTACTGACACAACAATGAACCGAGATTTTGCAATTTCGGTTCACTGATTTAGGATTTACCTATTTCCATGGTATTTTTTAGGGATTTTCCCAAAAATTTATATTTCTTACACATTTATTACTTTTAACTGATTTTAACTGTGTTTTATAGAATCCCATGATTTAGTTGAAATGCCATTATATATAGGGATGGAGGGGAGTATTAGAGTCACAGCATGCACAGCTTTTTTGCGAGAATGAAAAACATAAGTTTTATCTCTACACTTTTGCTAATTAAAAAAGTTTACTTGTTTAGTCAAAGTAATATATAAACTAAAAGGAAAACATTGAATTTCCCCTCAAATTTGCCACGGAATTCAAGATTCCTTATGGAATTTCTGACGAATTTGTGATAGAAATTGATTTTCAATGAAATCCATTCTCTAGCAAATTGGAATGTGGCAAATTCCATTTCTAATGGTCTAATTCCATCGCTAATTTCTGACAGAATTCCACCACTAATTTACAAGAATATTCCATCACATACCTAATCTTTTTAAATGCTAAAATTCCATGTGAACCTTCTTAAAAGAAGCCACGTGTTATCTTCGTAAGAGCCCACATCATCACTGATGCCGCCATGTGTCATCATTGGAGCCACCACGTGTCATCTCTAGTGGCCACCACCTCATCTCATGCTGGACACTACCTCCGCATGTCACCACTCGCCATGACATGTGTCTCCACACCATAATTCATGAAATTGTGTCTTCCCCCTATCTCAAACCCCCGCCCTCATGAATCAATGACTATTACATATATATATATATATATATATATTTGTATGTGTTTCTATATATACCATACAAATTAAATGTATGGGAAATGAGATTAATTTCAGGGACATAGCGGTTAATCTGCTTGCAAGGAACACCGATAATTTAAGGGATTTTGTAGAGGAAAAATAAGGAAAAAGACATTAAAGAATGGGGGAAACTTATTTGACGATTTAGTTATAAAAACATGAGTGCAATATTCTATTTAAAAAAAGAGTAAACTACTATAACTACTCTTTTTATTTTTTGCCTTAATTATATAGACCTTCTCCTCTATTTTTTTTATTAGATCAAGGGTTCCCCCTTCGGGATTTAGAGGGAAAAGGGTTCTCACCTCTCCCAATATATATGTGCTTCTTAAAATTTGAACTTGTGTTCTTCTTACGGGGGTAAGGCCCCTAACCACTTCACCCAATAGTTTGTTGGTACCTCCTCCTCTATTTTTAAAACACATTTTAGTCCAAACCATTAACATCATTAAAGTATATTTTTAATTAAAAATAATATTAAAATAAATCTTATATTTTATTACAAATAAATATTATTTACTAATTTAGCTCTCATTATACCAAATCCCTATTTATCTTTCAACATAAATATTTATTAATTATTCATTATTATTTTTATTAAAATTAGAAAAATTTTAAGTAATTTTTAAGTGAAAAGTATTAGCAACACTACAAAAAATTCACTCATTTGTAGCGGTTAAAATGGCGGATTTGTAGTAGATACTTATCTTCCACCATTGTTGAGGTTCAGAAGTAGAAATCTTGTTAGTTTTTCTCCCTAATTGTGCTCCATCATCATTTTTTCCAAACTCAAATTCAACATCCTAAAACTGCTGTAAGATATCTGCACAGGTTAAAGTCTGAGGAGGTCCTCTTTTTTTCAGTTTCCTATTGAAACGATTATGTTGCAATCTAAATTTTTGCTTCCCATTGAGAAACCTCTAATGACCCATGAAGTACAACTTTTGATAGTAGGGAAGGCGCACTGAGTCAAAGTCAAAATTGCAAGTTGGATATGCCTTTCTAGTATGCACATTCTACCCAAATAATGTTCCCAGCCAAAGAAAGTCACTTATCGTCCACATTAAGGTTGCACGCAAGTTGAACAGTGTCTTCTTATACGTGTCATATGTCTTTATGCCAACATTCCACAAGTTCAACAATTCTTCAATAAACGGTTGGAGGTACACATTTATATCATTACCTGACACCTTTTCCTTGGAATGATCATAGACAAAATGAAAGAGCTCTATTTCATACACACCAAGGGGCAGGTTGTATTGACCTGAGACTAATAGCCAAATACTATAACTTGTGCTAAGATTCCCAAATGGATTAAAACTGTTAGTCACCAAATCAAGCCAAACATTTCTTGGGTCATCCGTGAAAGATGGAAAGTCTAAGTCGAATGCTTTCCAAGCTTCTGCATCTCATGGATGTCTTAACTTACCATCTTCATTCTTGTCAACTGCATGTCACCTCATGTGCTCAGCTGCTTTAGACGACAAAAACATGCAACCTCGACTTCAAAGAAAAGTACCCGAGAATCTTTGCAGCTTTCTTCTTCTTCTTTTCCTCTTCCAAATTGTCTTGTACCTCAATGTGTGGCATCGCTTACAAGTCTCACTGCTAGCATCATCTCCCCAATACAACATATAATCATTGGGGCATACATTAATTTTTTCATAGTTCAAGCCCAATATGCTAATAATATTCCTTGCCTCATAGAATGTTGTGGAAATTTCAGGCTGGGGAATGCATCTTGTAATAATTCCAACAACATCGACATTCCCTTATTAGTGATCCACACAAACACTTGATATGATACAATTTAATCAAAAAAGACAATTTCAAGTATTTTCTACAACCAGGATACAAAGGATGATCTGCTTCATCCATTAGGTGGAAGAAATCTTGAGCTGCTTCATTCCTCAAGAATACAAGGTCTGAACCCTCCACTTCTTTGTTGAAGTTTCCATCATGAACACCAAACACATCACGAATAGTATCATTAATAGGAATCATCATGATCCACTTGAACTCCTACTTGTGAACTCTCAGGAAGAGCATCATATCTCATACCGGGTTTCTCACCATAAATTCCCCAAAACATATACTCTTTTGAGAAAGTCTTCACAAGTAAGCATTCCCTAACAACTTCTATATGCCCCTTCTTAATCTTGCATTTGGGACACATACACATGATCTTACCATTACAACTAGTGTGAGAGGTTGTGAAACCCAAGAAATTGTTTAATCCGGTCAAATATGCTTATCCACAGAGTGGTACAGATGATTTCTCTTGTTTCTCCACCTATCCCCCATCTTTAACCAAACATACCACCTCCTCTCATCTCGTACAACAAACTTATCCTACATCACACAAAAAAAATACATCGATAACAATCAAATAAATTATAACTAAAAACATTTCATTAATTAAATATTTGATTCAATATATTAAATTAGTTACTTTCACAACCACGTCTCACACCTCCTTCTTCAGTCTCTTAGGTAGCTCTTCCAATCCTAGAAGTGGATAGGGAACCGGAGCCAATTCCCACCTAGCTCACTCATATAGCAATTGAATAGATGACCGCCACTCTCAATCGACTGGTCCGTGGCCTCATTCCATGAAACAACTACACGTAGCCTCTAGTTGAGCTTATTTAGACCAGCCACATCTAGCCTCTTGTTAGTGATGTTCCCCTACTCATCTGCACAATTGATCACAAATAATAATTAAATATAATTTCACATTTAATCCGCTTTAATTAAAATATTAACTTATTAAAACAATTACTTACCTTGAACCTACACATCAAATCTAGTCGCCCGTGAAGAGGAATGACGTGAGTGATTTTGGTCCCTTGGCTCCTTGGCATCAAGGAACTGCTCCACCTCACTCATCAGAACATTGATCTCAAAATCCTCCTCCTCATTGTTGCTCACACTAATATCCTATGCCCCTGATGGAATAGGCACCTCTGGTGGGGATGCCTAGGGGTTCACCTGCTGTTGTTGCCCTCTGGGCTACCCTCTGCCCCAACTACTACCCCCTTCTTGAGCTGTCTAGGGGGCACTCATCCACCGCCTCCCATTTCCCTTTATTTCCCCTTAAAGACATTAAAATATAACTTCAATTATTCATTTTTCAAATTAATATAATTACAAAATAAATAATAATTAACATTATGAAGAAATAACATAATATTATAATAATGTAATTACACATAACCAAACTAAAAAAAATCAATATATTTTAAAACCTAATTAAAAACTCATGGACAAAAAAGGTTAAAAAAAAAATTACATGTGGCAAAATAGGTTCAAAAACTTATAAATATTACAAAAACATATTTAAAGAACAATAAAATTACTAAAATCAAATATGCTCAGCTAAAAAATGAAATGAAATAAGTAACTTTACTAACCTCGAGTGCCAAACTCCTTAAATCTTTGAGCAAAACCTCATATCTGATGAAAACTTCTCAGAGCAGGCGCAGGGAACAAATTTGGCAAAAGTGGTAAAATGCAAGGTCACGGCATTTATATAGCCGCTTGATTTGTAGCGATTATCCCCATAACCGCTACAAATCACAAAACACTACCTAGATCTACATGAAATTTGTAACGGTTCCAAAAAACTGCTACAAATGTGCAACAATTTGTATTTTGTAGTGATTATTACCTCAAAAACTGCTACAAACCACGATACAGTTTGTAGATGTTCATAGGAACCGCTACAAACCTGCGACCTTTTGTCTTTTGTAGTGGGTTGCCTATTCCACTGCTACAAATGTGGCACCAGCAACATTTTGTAGCGGCTAGTGTGACCCAACTGCTATTAGGTCACTGCTACAACTCTGGCGCCAGCTTGGCTCCAATTGTAGTGGTTTATATTATCCAACCACTACAAATTATCATGGCTTACCAGCACGCCAAATAGTTACAAATTTGTAGCAGTTTGCCTTAAAACCGCTACAAATCTTGGTATTTGTGGTGGTCTTTTGTAGCCACTACAAGTTAACCACTACTAAAAGGCTATTTTTTTGTAGTGCAATTTGATCAAAAATTTGAATAATTTTTGCACAAATATATGTTTAATGAAATATGTTTAAAAATTTTGAATAATATATTAATATAAGGATATTAAAATTATATTTTTTATAATTTAATTCAATATTATTTATGGTTGAAAAACATTTTAGCCAATATATATTTAAAAGATTACTTCATAGTTAAATTTTAATAAATAAACGAGATTAAACGTTTAAATCTATAGAAAAATAAAATTTTATAATGGTAAAATTAAAAAAAAATTGTAATATGGTAATCAATATGAATAAGGTGGCCGATTGGCTTGTGAATGTGAGTCTAACATAGTTTTGATCTTGTTCAGTTAGTAGATGTAAATGATGTTGAGTTACAGTCTTTACTATGTAAGGATTACTTGGGGGTGACTTACCCAAGAGAAGTTTTAGTTGAATAAAAGCTTTACAGGGGGCTTCTCCCTATTTTTACCCACAAAAATTAAAAATATAAAATAATTATTTTACTTTTGGATAAGGGTATGTGACTAAATTATTATATTTTTGACGAAGATTAAATGATTATTAAGTAATTTATATGTTAAGGTGGGGCATTTTAGTCAAAATAACATGTCAATGCTGTGATTTAACGATCAACTAACAATTGAGTTGATAGAAGTTGACCCCAAAACTATAATATAAATGAGGTTTATACAACATATATTTTGATTTTAAAGAGGTCTATATAAGTTTACAAAATAGAAAGAAGATCTCTATAATTTAGAGTAAATAGATGGGATATTGATATATGTATTTTACTCTTAAAAACATCAGATAATAAAGTGCACTTAATTGATGTATATAACCGTCCCGCCTTAAGAGAAGTTGTCAAGGACATATGCTTTGTAAGATCCGATCTTCTCGAGCAACGTAACGGCCAATTTCAAGAATAAAGGGGTTATCAATTAAATAGTAATCTTAAAATAAATTTAAGGAAATTGATTTGTTTGACAATTCTAGAGTCTGAAATAGACTAAAGTGGTTTTTAAATTCCCTCTGCTACTGTTATATATCTATGAAAAGTAAAGTGTACCAATATAGAGCTGGTCTAACAATACAATGCCCTGCTAGATCTCTCTAGGTCTTGAGTTTGAGTCATAGAGGAAATACTTGAGCTGGTAGGGATAGCTACGAATCCTAAACTATATACCGGATGATATTATCAAAACAAAAAAAGTAAAGTATGACATTCTCCTTCCACGAGATATTGCAACAACATACTAAACAACACTAGTTGGATTGTTTACATTCAAACTTAGTGGCCTCAACATATGAACCTTCAAGGACACCTCTGACCCCTTCTCTTAATACAATAAACTAACAAAAATTATTGGGTGGCTAATAACTACGACAATTGGTAAAGTTAGTAATTATAAAGAGATGGGGATATCGGGAACAAACTGCCTCGCATTTGAGAGTTATAGAAGTATTACATTCTAGTTATAGAAGCATATTTGATGAGATAATGGGTTAATATTATAATATAATATTGAGTAAAATTCTCTAAACACCCCTCTATTTTTCCTTAATTATATAGACCTCCCCTCTATTTTGAAAACTTATATAAACCTCTCTTAAAATCAAAATATATGTTACATAAACCTTCCTTTAGTTTTTAAGATTTCTTTTCCATCCATCCAACCGTTAGTGGACTGTTAATTTTGACTCTCCAACTTTTTTCTTGACCAAAATACGCCTCCTTAACAAAAGATTTATTTAAACATTTATATTTTTTGAAAAAAAAAATTATACAACAAAAAAATAATTCTAGTATATATTTACAAAATTTCTAATATGTTATAAAATTTATTAATTTTTATCATATTATAAAATTTTATAATTTTAATTTTTCATCATTTATTGAAACTTATTTATTTTGGGTTTTTAAATGGATTAAAAAAATATTTCAAACACATATTTGTGTTATCATATAGTATAAATAATATAAGTTGAATATATTATATAAATAATTCATCGCTGGCCATTGATTTTTTTTTCCTGAAGATTGCAAACATTCAAAAATAAATTAGGATTTTATATGATGAAGGAAAATTAGTAAATAAAATTTATTTTAATATAAATTTAATTAAAAATAATTTTTTATAATCTTTTTGGAATATTCACAATGTAGTTAATGGTATGGACCTAAGAGTATGTTTTTAAAATAGAGGGGAAGTTCGTATAATAAAGGCAAAATAGCACAAAGTGGTCAGAGTATTTTACTCTATAATATTTGATCCCTCAAGTTTGTCCTTATTTTGGTTTCAGTTCTTTGAATGTTGGTTCCTCAAGTTCTATTCCGTTTAAAATATTGATCCTTATAATTTAATAAAAACTTAGACCATTTTAACCCTTTAGTTACCAAAATCTATGTTTGAAAATTGAAAGACCAAAACAAAAATGAGAGCAAACTTGAGGGACAAAAAATTATATTCACTCTAAGATTAATTTATGAACTTTTATTTAATCAACTTCCATTTGCCGCCTTAAATTTCTAAAAGAGCTCCTCCTAGTCATATCCATTCTATTATTCTTGCTCAAAACTCTGAAACTCTCTCCTTACTCCTTGACAATCAGCAAGGATAATTTTGATCGTTACGGCTTGTCTTGTTGTTGGCGGGATAATTCTTTATTTCGCTTACTATCTCTTGAAGATTCGAATGAAGAAGAGTCATAGGGCTATTCTCAGACGAAAATACTGTAAGTAATTTTCTGCTAATCCATTTGCTCGGACAGTTTGACTAGTTAATTGGAAGATTCGGTATAGTTTATTTAATTATTAGGTTTATTTGTCTAGTTGGAAGTGAAAGCACAGCTTTAGAGCATCTGCAATTTAATCTAGCTACAATTGAGGCTGCAACAAATAAATTTTCTCATGAAAACAGTTTAGGGAGAGGTGGATTTGGACAAGTTTTCAAGGTAACAAAAGCAATTGTACTTTTTTTAAAAATATATGTGTGTAAATATTTGTTTTCCTTTTTCCCCCCTTAATCCAACCGAGTATTATTCTAGGGTATTCTTTCAAATGGCCAAGAAATAGCTGTGAAGAGGCTGTCAACAGGCTCTGGCCAAGGTGCTAACGAGTTTAAGAACGAGGTTTTATTGATAGCCAGACTCCAACACAGAAATTTGGTCGCGTTATTAGGATTTTGCATTGAAGAGCAAGAGAAACTTCTTGTTTATGAATATGTTCCTAACAGAAGCCTTGATTACTTTTTATTTGGTTTGACTCTTATAAACTCACTTATGACTTCTAATTTAGATTTTAGTTCATTTATGTCATGCATTTTATTATGTATTTGGTGCCTGCTTTTCTTTTGTTTTATTATTATTTACTCAAACTAAGACTATTTTCACTTCTTTTGTCTTTTTAGTAACTTGCAACAAATTTATGTAGGTTCCCAAAATACCAGAGTGTTAGATTGGATGGAGCGTAGCAAAATCATAGGAGGAGTTGCTCGAGGAATTCTTTATCTTCATGAATATTCTCGACTAAAAATCATACATCGAGATCTCAAGCCTAGTAATATTTTGTTAGACGGTGAAATGAATGCAAAAATTTCAGATTTTGGCTTAGCCAAGATGGTTGGTATAAGTGAAAATGAGAGAAGTACAAATCGAATTGTTGGAACATAGTAAGTTCTTATCTTATTTTAACCTTGACATGCATACATGCATGCGCATGAATAAGCAAATGTTTTGATATAATCAGTGTTCTGGAAACCGGACCGGACCGGCCGGTCCGGCCCGGTAACCGGCGAACCGGCCGGTTGGCCGGTCCGGTTCCCGGTCCGGTTTCCATTTTTAAAAAAAAAAAAATTTTTTTTTTTTTACTTTTTCCTTTAGAATTTCATACTATAAGTCTAAAATTTTCAATTTCTCACCGGTTTGATCCCGGTTTAGCTCCGGTTTGGTCCCGGTCTGACCCACTGACCCTTAACCCAGTACCCCGACCGGTTCACTACCCGGTCCGAGTTTTAATACCTTGGATATAATTGAATAAAGAAAAATTATTTGGGTTAATTTGAAATACAAAAGTTTGCCTTTAAACTAAGTCATTTTAAATGGTCAAATATTCCTATCATCTTTTGGATTAAATTTCATTGTCATTGGCTTTTGTAGTGGCTATATGTCTCCAGAATATGCAATGTTCGGCCAATATTCAGAAAAATCAGATGTTTTTAGTTTTGGAGTTATAGTGTTAGAAATTATCAGTGGAAAGAAGAATACAGGTTGTGATGATTCACAATATGCAAGTGGCCTCTTAAGCTACGTAAGTCAATTATGATAATGTGTTTATCAATATTATATTAATTATGGGGAAATCCATCAAAGATATCTTATGTAAGGCTTGAAATAATAAGTTTTCTTATTTATTGCAGACATGGAAGAAATGGAGGGATGACCAGTTGGTAGAGGTATTGGATTCAAATATAAGTGAATTGGGATCATACAATGAAGTGATCAAGTGCATCCAAATTGGTTTGTTATGTGTTCAAGAAAATCCAAACACAAGGCCTTCCATTTCTAGGGTTGTTTCATATCTTAACAATGATTTTATTCAATTGCCATCACCAAAGGAACCTGCATTCTTTTTGCATGGTGAACCAGAGCCTATTTCCACCAATGCAAGCGGAGAATCATGCTCTATTAATGAAGCTTCTGTGAGTGAATTCTTTCCTCGCTAAAACAAGGCTTTTATGTCTCATTGTTCTTTTTCAATGAGACTTTTGATTGGTATAAATTTTCAGTGTCATGTTTGGTATACATAAAGGATTTTGAAGAAGAGGGGAAGAGATAAATGCACAAGCATCTTGATAGGTCTATTACATAATACTTATTAGGGACAATCTATATGCAAGTGCATGTAATTTTATCTCATTTTTAATTAGATCTTTGCAGCTTTTTTCTTTTAATTAATTTTATTGGGTCCTTATAGTTTTCTTAATTATAGGTATTTATTCCTATACTTGTTGTCACATCAGTCATTTTGACACTTATATTATGCATCCATCCGAAGGCACTATGGTTAGGTGAATGGTTAATTGAAGCCCATAAGGTAAAATTTATATTTTGATCCTTGGGTTACTAATCACTTGGTATTTCCAGGTTTAATTTTGAAAATTCATAACTAATTCTAAAATACTCTTTCGAGAATGCTCTAAAATTCATTTGAAAAATATAATTTTGGTGTTATACCTTGCCAATGAATACAATTTATTCCTTATCTAAAAATCTTCTATTTTTTGGACAGGAATTGTACTCCAACTTCAAAAATTCATAACTCAAGTTTCAAACATTCAATTGCCCCCATTTAGTATTTTTTGGAAATTTTTGGATGTCTAGTTCATATATAAAAATTATCATAGAAATTAGACATCATTTACTATGTGTTATTCAACCAAACATTGGCCATAATCTCAAGCCATACTTTCAAGACAGCTCTGGACGGTCATGATCATGCATCTTAAAATCATGCTTTCAAGGCCATACTTTGTCATATAATCACTCACCATTCATCATCATATAACAAATATACTTGCCAAGGCCTCATAATGACTTTACATACATAGGAAATGTTATACATTTTAATACTCATGACTCAACATTGTCATGGAAGGACCATTCTCTTTGCACTTTGCTCTTACTCCTTATTTGATTTGGAGGCTCATAACATATCCTGGTTAGTTATTGGGAGGTGAGATGAAAAGATACTCGATAGCAAACAATCACCACTCAAACATGCATGGTAAAGCTTGGCACCATAGCATGCTTGCACTTAATAACTTCATAATATAATGACATGTTTAAAACTATCATGCATTAATCGTAAACACACATAGGACTATGACATGTCGCAAACATAATCACATATATGAATGTATAATTTCACATAATCACATAAATATAATAAACATGTCAATTTATGCAAGCAACAACTAACCATATAAGAGTAAAAACACAATATATATATATATATATATATATCATTTATTTCATTCATTAGAGCCATTCAAAACGCTAAAACTCTTAACTTCTCAAAAACTATTCTTGTCACTTAAACATCAAATTTGCACTTTTAATTCCATCGGATTAAAAATTAATTTGACATGCTTCTCCCATATAATTTTTTATGTCGATTCCATTTTTAAGCTCAAATGGATCAAATGAAACCTCTTTCTCCTTCAATTACTCAAAACAGCAGCATAGGGGGTTATTACTCAAAAATTTCATTTGTGCTAATGCTTCCAAACTTGGTTTCTTACTCATACTACTCTACACATTTTTTTATTTTAAACTCACTGAAAGCATCAAAATCATCAAATTCCAATTTCTTTTTTATGCCTTGTTCTAACCAAAAATCATTGGTAGGGAGACACATATCATTTTCAGCACTCCGTTGACTGCTACAATCCACCTTCTAATAATCCATTTAACCTTATTAACTCTTAAATCATATATGCTTTATATAATTTCTTAAAAATTTGGCAGCACCTCCTCTTATATTCTCACTTTCCAACATTGCAAAAATTCATAACCACTAACCCAATAATGATCAACAACAACATGAACATAATTAAGACAACAAGAATATAATCACTTACCTAAGCCCTTAAGTTGATTCTTGATTATTGCTTCACTTGAAAACCTTGGGTCCTCAACCTCCTCTCTTGTTAGACATCACATCAAGAGAGATTTAGAATCCATAGATAGGTTCACGCAAGAAAACTAGAGAGGTTGGTGAATCTAGAACACAAACTTACCTGAAAATCCACATGATCATCTTCCTCTCTTCCTTTTTTATCATCTCTTCTTCTTTTTCTTCTTATTTCTCTCCAGCTCGTGCTCTCTCTCTCTCTCTCTCTCTCTCTTTTTCTAGTTGTAGCGGACCCTATGGACCAAATGAGGGATTAATGGCTTTCATCGCACCTCTTAACCACATTTCTAAGTCCACCTGCTCTTGAAAAATATTATTTTAATGCCTCATTTTAATCAAATGGCCAAGGATTTTCTTCCATTTCTCCATGGCCCCAGGTTTTTCCATAATTTGAGAGACACTATGGATTGTCCTACCAAAAAGCTTAATTAGGCTATTTAATTTTAATCTTTCAATTAATATGAGACTAACATTCCACAAATGCTTTTTGAAGATTATTTGATCATATAAACAATGTGAGACTATCACAAATTCGCATTTATTAGGGAATAATTTCCTAATTTTTCTAAGGCTTAAATTTAGTGCTGTTAAACTCATGAAATTCTTGTTAGAATTGCACATTTCATCTTGTTTTTACTTCACTTTGGGTATATTAGTGGGCGTCCGAGAGTGCTAAAGTTGATGAAATGTGTTTTTCTCATGCTGGGCACAACAGAATGCAAATGTGGATGAAATATATCACTAAATGCTATGAATTTTTAACTGTGTTTGTGAGTTCTTTGTGTTGAAAGGATACAGATTCAGTCATAGCTAGACCAGAGAAAGCCAAATGCAGTAAGAAAGAGGTGAAAGGAAGTTGAAGCCATCAACCATGCTAAGGAAAGGCAAGGAGGGATGAGAACAGAGCAGAAAAGAGAAGGAGCTAAACTTTAAAAGGTGACTGGCCGCAGCCAACCTACTCATGGGCCACGGCCAACAAAAGAATAGAAAGTTAAGGGCTGCGGCCAAGCATCCATGGGCTGTGGCCAAGAGGAGCCAAGAGGAGGACAGAAGCTCACTGGACGCGGCCCACAGAGTGGCTGGCCGCGGTCAACCCCTGCAGAGGAACTATAAAAGTGAAACCCAGAGGTTGAAGAGAGGATCCCTGATTTGGAAAGTCCTAGGAGGCGGCTGAGAACATCTTCTGAGCTTGGGCTTGCTTTAAATCATGGAGAATCATAGAGAGATTGAGGATTTACAGAGATTTCAACTCAGATTCTCTAGTTTTTCTTCATTTCTTCTAGTTCTTCTCTGTAATTCTGATATGGCTGTAATGAGGGCTTGTGCCTGTGAACTATTTGTTGACATGGATAACTAGAATCCCTTCCTAGGATTGTTCTGAACCTTTGTATGGATTAATCTTGTTTCTTTTCTTCTTTAAGGATCTATTACATATATATGTTGATTTCCCTCCGTTTTCACTGCTGTGTGTGACTGGCCATCACTGTGGATAATGTGTTCCATTAAATTAAGCTCGAGAGAGTTAATTTAATTGCAAAACCAGAGTGAAATCATGCTAGACTTGAAGTTTATAACTAAATGGATAGTTTGTTAGTGACATAGAGATATAGTTATTAACCTAGCATTGTGAAATTAAGATTGTTATGTAATGAATATCTTCTCTTAGTTGTAGCAAGAGATTGTGCATGCTAATAGACGATATGCAACTGGTTATGACTTGAGAAAGCTTAATCATACGCCTTAGAATCTTACACTGACATATATATACCCCATGCAAAGGATCCTTGGAGAGGAAAAGAAGTAAATTTATGAAATACTAAGGGGATGAGCAATCCTAGGCTTATTACACTTGATTGAAATCATCCAACTCTGAGTTTTGCTTAGCAACTTTTAGCTTTTCAACTATATCTTTTGAAATTCTTTTTCCACACACAACAACATGTTTTGGCTCAACTTACTCGAATTCACTAAGCCTGTTGCTTGACTAATTTGTTACTCAAATCCTCGAGGGAACGATCTTACTTATCACTTTATTACTTGACGTGATCTGTGCACTTGCGGTTACGGACAAGTTTTTAGCGCCATTGCCAGGGATTGGTTTAACAAATCTTTTAGTTGACCGTAGGCTTGTGTTAGTAGATTTCGCTTGGGTCTTTAGTTAGATTTATAATTTTTCTTTCACTGTTTTATGCATTAAATTTCATTTGTTTTAGCTTGATACTTGCTAGTTTGTGCCTTTTTGTAGGTATCAGCTCAGTTCATGCAACATTTGTAAGGGGACGAATTGATAGTGGTACTTGACAGATTACCGTGCATTGTAGAAGAAACTGAATGAGCTGTAGAATCAGAGTCAGAGATAATTGAAACAGAATCTGAATTGGAGTCTGAAATTGAAACTGAAGCTGAAACAATGGCGGATGAATATGATAGAGCCACTGTCAATGACTTCGCCAGCCGGAATATGAGAGGAACTCAATCTTGCATTCGAATGCCGGAGATGCAAGCACACACTTTTGAGATCAAACCGGTGATGATCATGATGTTGCAAATGCATGGGTTATACCATGGCCTTTATAATGAAGACGCTAATAAGCACTTGATGTACTTCTTGGAGGTGTGTGATTCCTTCAAGCAGAATGGTGTTCCCCAAGATGTGCTGAGGTTGCGGTTATTCCCTCTCTCTCTACAAGGAAAAGCTAGAGATTGGTTCAACAATCTCCCAGAAGGATCCATAACCTCTTGGGCTGATCTTGAGGCAAAATTTAGAGCTCGATTTGTCTCCAATGATAAATCAGTGGAAGCAAGGGATGAGTTTCTAAGTTTTAGACAATAGCCGGATAAGCATTTGTATGCCGCTTGGGAAAGATACAAGATGTTAATCAAACAATGCCCTAATTATGGGGTGGACAAATGGGTAGTGATCCAAATTTTCTGCACTCACTTGAATCCTTAATCTAAGGCTATGGTGGACTCAATGACTAATGGAGTTTACCGGAATGTGCCTATCAATGAGGTGTTTAGACTTTTGGATCAATTATATGCAAACAACACTCAAGGTAATGATAGAAGAACTACCCCAGCCCTACTCAACACAAAAGAAGACTCTTCATCACAAATTGCCACAATTTTATTCACGTTGAACAAACATTTTGATGTCTTAGAGTCTCAAATACATAAGGCCACTTCTTATGGTGTGCATTCTGTTCAATCCACTCTGATTGTATGTGAGCAATGCAATGACGTCCACATGCCTAATAATTGCCCCCTCTACATGGGCACTGAATCTGTCAACTATATAGGCAAATTTCAACCTTCTCAAGGTAATCCATACTCACAAACTTACAACCGTTCTTGGAGAGCTCATCCCAACTTTTCTTGGAGTCAAGGTAACACCTTAAACCCTCCTCATGAGTCTACTTCTGGCACCAAGCCGGTTCCTCCACCGGGTTTTCCAATGCCATCAAGGCAAGCTCCTGCATAAGAAGAAGAATCTAAGACGGACAAGATGTTGGCCCGTATCTTAATAGAAGTGGAATCTTCAAGGGGTGAGAGTAAGGCTACCTTTTCTCTTTATGAAGTTCAAGTGGGACAATTACCAATACAAGTAAATGGCATGGCTCGAAATGGTCTCCCAAGTGACACCATCCCTAATCCAAAGCGGGGTGGAAAAGAAGAATGCAAGGCCATTCATTTGAGAAGTGGCAAGGTGCTTCTGAACATGCCTAACTCGAGCACAACTGGACCAAAGCAAGATGAGCAAGTGGACATCGAGATTGAAGAGGAAGAAGTCATGACTCAAGAAAATATGGTGGAAGAAGATGAAACTAAAAAGAGAAAGCAAACTGAGGGAGACTTGGATGATGTTAGCAAGAGTAAGAAGAAGGAACAAGAGTTGAATAATGAAAAGAAGAGCAAACTAACCACCTCCTCTATCATGCCTCCACTGCCATTTCCTCAAAGATTTAAGAAAAAGGAGGAAGATGCACAATTCAAAAAGTTTATGAATATGTTTAAGCAACTACATGTCAACATTCCATTTTCCGAAGCTTTAGAGGGTATGCCTAAATATGCCAAGTTCCTAAAGGATGTGTTGTCCAAGAAGAGGTGATTTAATGAATTTGAAACTGTGGCATTAACTGAAGAATGTAGTGCCGTGATCTAAAGGAAGTTACCCACCAAATTGAAGGATCCGAGGAGTCTCTATATTCCTTGCAATATTGGAACAAACTTCAACGGTAAAGCTCTATGTGACTTAGGTGCTAGCATCAACTTGATGCCCTTAGCTGTTTTTAACCAACTGGGGTTGGGAGAGCCAAGGCCTACCACAGTGACCCTTCTATTTGTTGATCGGAGTATTTCTAAACCTAGAGGAATCATTGAAGATGTCCTGGTGAAAGTAGATAAGTTCATCTTCCCAGCAAATTTCGTGGTGCTTGATTGTGAGGTTGATTGGAAAATCCCGCTCATTCTAGGCCGTCCGTTCTTAGCCACAGCAAGGACTCTTATTGATGTGGAAAAGGGCGAAATCACTTTAAGGGTAGACGATAAAAAAGTGATCTTTAACATGCCAAAAGCCTTGAAGTTCCATGATGATTCAGCTCAATGCTCATTTGTGGATATATTGGACTCGTTCATTCCTCAAGAGTCATATGCTCCTATGATCAAAGACCCTTTAGAGGCATTCTAATTGGAGAGAAGAGTTTGGATGAATTTGATGAAGGAGCTATTGAAAACCTTTTTTGTATGGAAGCATTCCCTTACTCCAGACAAAGGAATTTTGAGCCACTTGAGGTGGCTGAGGCATTGAGTACTCCTTTGAAGCCCTCTATTGAAGTCCCACCATCTCTTGAGTTAAAGCCTTTACCATCTCATCTCAAGTATGCTTACTTGGGGGATGCCAATACTCTACCGGTGATTGTATCTTCCGATCTTTCGAATTTGCAAGAAGAGAAGCTCCTACGAGTTTTGAAAGAACACAAGTAGGCCATAGGTTGGACAATAGCAGACATTAAGGGATTCAGTCCTTCGATGTGTATGCACAAAATCTTGTTAGAGGATGATCATAAAACTTCTATTGAGCATCAAAGGCGATTGAATCCAATCATGAAAGAAGTGATCAAGAAAGAAATCCTTAAATGGCTCTCCGCTGGAATTGTGTACCCTATTTCTGATAGTTCATGGGTGAGCCCAGTCCAATGTGTCCTTAAGAAGGGTGGCATGACTGTAGTAGCTAACACCCAAAATGAACTAATTCTTACTCGCACGGTGACTGGTTAGCGGGTGTGTATGGATTATCGAAAGCTCAACACAGCTACAAGAAAGGATCATTTTCCTTTGCCATTCATAGATCAAATGTTGGACAAGCTAGCAGGTCAGGAATTCTTTTGTTTCCTTGATGGATATTCCAGTTACAACCAAATTGCCATAGCCCCAGAAGACCAAGAGAAGACCACCTTTACTTGTCCATATGGCACTTTTGCTTTCAGAAGAATGCCATTTAGACTATGCAATGCACCAGCCACTTTTCAACGGTGCATGATGTCCATTTTTGCTGATATGATTGAGAAGACCATTGAAGTATTCACGGATGACTTTTCTGTCTTTGGTCCATCTTTTGGATTGTTGCTTGGAGAATTTAGATACGGTGCTTAAAAGATGTGAAGAGGAAAACTTGATTCTCAATTAGGAGAAATGTCACTTCATGGTGCAAGAAGGCATTGTACTTGGCCATAGAGTATCCAAGAACGGGTTGGAAGTAGATAGGGCTAAAATTGCTATTATTGAGCAATTACCACTGCCTACTAATGTAAAGGGTATCCGAAGCTTTCTTGGACATGCCGGGTTCTACCGGAGGTTTATCAAGGATTTTTCGAAAATTGCCAAACCCCTTTCTAAGCTATTGGAGAAAGATGTGGAATTCAAGTTTGATGATGAGTGTCTACAAGCTTTTGAAGAATTAAAGAAGCGTCTCATTTCAGCTCCTATCCTAATAGCTCCGGATTGGGTTTTGTTAGATCTCATGTTTTGATGATAACAAAAGAATGGTTTGAAAAGGAAATGATTAATAATCAAGCTTGAACTAAGTAATGACAGGAACAAGTCTTACTTGAGGTAAGAATGGAAGTAGTGAAGATTGGCCAAGAGAAAATGCTGAGGAACTTGATCAAAAGTACAGTTTCTAAGGCATTACTCGAGGCGCTACTCGAGTAATGAGACAAAACTTGAAGTAACCAAGGAGAACTTCCAGTAACCTGACACCATTACTCGAGGCGCTACTCGAGTAACCAGGTAAATTTTTGAGGTTGTTCTCGGCCTGCTAATGTTACTCGAGGAGGTACTCGAGTAACCCGGTAAAAACTTCCAGTTGCCTTCAAGTTTTTCCCATGATACTCGAGGAGCTACTCGAGTACCTGTGTATTCTGAAAATATGGAGCTCTCGGCATTTTATACCACTGCTAATGTTACTCGAGGAGCTACTCGAGTAACCAGGTCAGAAACTTCCAATCTCCTTCAAGTTTTTCCCCATGATACTCGAGGAGCTACTCGAGTACCTATGTATTCTGAAAATATGGAGCTCTCGGCATTTTATACCACTGCTAATGTTACTCGAGGAGCTACTCGAGTAACCAGGTCAGAAACTTCCAGTCTCCTTCAAGTTTTCCATGATACTCGAGGAGCTACTCGAGTAACTCTGTTTCTGAAAAGATGGAGCTCTCGGCACTTTGTACCACTGCCAATGTTACTCGAGGAGCTACCCGAGTAACATACTAAAGTAAGTGAAAACTTGAGGTTGGTACCCGATTAACCTGTTCTCACTTTATTTCATCTTCCTCGAGTATTTACTCCAGTATACAAGTTTTTTTTCATGGTTTGTTTTAAGTGGATTCCTCGAGTAAGTACCCCAGTATGCACAAATTTTTCAAAGGAAACTTCAAGTCATTACCAGAGTAAATCATGCTTAAAAGACTTAGTTACTCGAGGAGCTACCCGAGTAACCTATGCAAAAATGAATGCATTACTCGAGTCCCTACTCGAGTAACAAGGTAATTGCTCTCGGCCTTGAAATCCTGCCAACATTATTGGAGTAGAGCATCGAGTAATCAAAAGGTTTTTAATGAATTACTCGAGTTGTTACCCGAGTAATCTATGAAGTTGCCTAAGCATTACTGGAGTAACTACCCGAGTAAATAAGTATTCCCAAAGGTTTGAAATTTAGTTTACTCCATGCACTTCCCGAGTAATCTTATATTTATTTATTAACTTGCAGTTAAACAATGATTTCACGATGTTACTCGAGGAGCTACTCGAGTAAACTTCAAGGGTTACTCGAGGAGCTACTCGAGTAAGCAAACCCAGAAAGTTTGAAATCATTCCAACAGTCATTGTTCTGTTTCCTATTTGATTAACTTCTTATTATATTAGTGTACTTAGCATTTCAACAGGGAAATGTTGAAGAGATCTCACCAAATAAGGAAAGTCAAAAGCAATGCTCAAATGTCATCGACCGTCACCTACCATAACGTATGTTTTTCAAAAACTGGAAAAGTCAATAATGGCTGCGCACGCTCCAACGGACATGAAGAAATATGTTCCAGCAATCATTACCAACGTTTCTATATATATGGGAACATCTGAACAGAGAGATATATAAGAACACACTTACAAACGTATCATCAAGTTCATTATTCTGTTTTCCATTGTATTTGAGATTCTATGCTTCAGTGATTCTTATTTACTCTGAAAGAGAGATATTTCATTCAAACTCAATATTTGTTATTGAGATAACTTAAGGTTGTGGAACCTTGAGTTGGGATTGGATTACAACTTGTAAGGGGGAGCGAGTGTCCAGGTGTAGGAACTTGCTTGTACTGAGGTGCCAAGAACCCACTGAATCTTGGAAGCTATAGTGAAACTCTCAGAGAAGCTCTGAGGACTGGACGTAGGTCAAAGTGGTTGTGACCGAACCAATATAACTCCCGGTGTACACTTCGGTGATATTTCTCCTTACTCTTTATTGCTTTAATTTCACTGTCAAAGTTTTACATTTCCGAAGAAATTTTAAGATCACCCAATTCACCCCCCTCTTGGGTGAAACACTTGCTCTAACAGGTTTTACCTTTTATTATCATGGCTGATGCGAGTGATTACGCCGTTGGTGCTGTTCTTAGGCAAAAGGCAGGGAAACTCTTTCACCCTATATATTATGCGAGTAAAACTCTTGATGGTGCCCAACTCAATTATACCACCACTGAAAAGGAGTTACTTACCATAGTTTATGCGTGCGAGAAGTTTAGACCATATATTGTGGGTACTAAGGTTACTGTTTACACTGACCATTCAACTCTAAAGTACCTATTCACCAAGAAAGATTCTAAGGCTAGACTAATTTGCTGGGTGCTCCTACTTCAAGAGTTTGACCTGAACATAATTGACAGAAAAGGTACAGAGAATCAAGTAGGCAACCACCTATCAAGACTGAGTATCGAGACTCAACTTGATAATTCTGACATGATTCAAGCATCATTTCCGGATGAACAGTTGTTCTTTGTTGATCATTCATCCACACCATGGTTTGCTGATTTTGTAAATTTTTTGGTTTGTGGAGTGTTACCTCCGGAGTTCAACTCTCATCAAAAGCATAAGTTTTTGCATGAAGTAAAGAAGTACTTTTGGGATGAACCTTACTTATTCAAGCGGTTCCCTGACCAACTCATTCGAAGGTGTGTTCCAGAAAATGAATAAGAGTGCATTCTGCATTGTTGTCATTCGTCTGAATATGGTGGTCATTTTGGAGGAGAGAAAACTGCTGCGAAAGTCATTCAGAGTGGGTTTTATTGGCCTTCTCTATTTAAAAGTGCTTATGCTTTTGTCCTCCAATGTGATCGGTGCTAAAGAGTGGGGAACATATCTAGAAGGAATGAGATGCCACTGAATAGCATGCTAGAAGTTGAACTCTTTGATGTTTGGGGGATTGATTTCATGGGTCCATTTCCTAAGTCTTTTAACAATGAATACATTTTAGTTGGAGTGGACTACGTATCAAAATGAGTAGAAGCTATGGCATGTGTGACTAATGATGCCAAGACGGTACTGAAATTCCTCAAGAAACACATCTTTATAAGGTTTGGCACACCAAGAGCAATTATCAGTGATGGCGGCTCACACTTCTGCAATCATCAATTTCAAGCTTTGATGAAGAAATATGGTGTTAGGCACAAAGTAGCATTGCCCTACCACCCCCAAACAAATGGCCAAGCTGAGATTTCCAATCAGGAGATCAAGAACATTCTTGAAAAGATGGTGAACATTACTAGGAAGGACTGGTCTTCCAAGTTGGATGATGCTTTGTGGGCTTACCGAACAGCTTATAAAACACCTATTGGTATGTCTCTATATCGTTTGGTGTTTGGAAAAGCATGTCATTTGCAGGTGGAATTGGAACATGAGGCCTATTGGGCTATCAAGAAGCTAAATTTTGATCCTCGAGCTGTGGGAGAAAAGAGGCTCCTTCAACTCAATGAGTTAGATGAAATTCGCTTAAATGCTTATGAGAGTGCAAGGATTTACAAAGAAAAGACAAAGAGGGACCATGACAGCAAAATCATTCCTAAGAGCTTTGAACCTGGTCCAACTGTTCTTCTTTATAACTCCAAACTGAGGCTCTTTCCCGGAAAGCTCAAGTCTCGATGGTCTAGGCCATTCAAGGTGGTTCAAGTATCAAAATATGGTGATGTGGAGCTGGAGAATGATAAGGGAGAGAGATTCAAGGCTAATAGTCAACGGTTGAAGCACTATTGGGGAGGAGATGTGGATAGGCTAGTATCCACCATCTACTTATCAAATGAAGAGTGACCAAAGTGAAAAGTCAGGCTAAAGACTATAAACTAAGCGCTTCTTAGGAGGCAACCCAAGTTCTGAACTTAATCTCTTTAGTTTCTTTGATTTTAGTATAATTTGGTAGGTTTATGTTTGGTCTTTTAACTTTTGTAGGAAGAAAAGGATTCCAAGCTGAAAGCAGTCGAGAGCAAGAGGATTGCAAGGCAAGGGGTGGCATTTGGTTTGGACAGGCATATTCTAGGGAAGTTCTTCAATTCTTATGATTGCACTTGTATTTTGATGCTTGTGATGTGGTATGAGGGTTGTAATGGATGTTAGAGAGGCAATGTGCATTATATTTTGCTTCATTCTGTCAAACTGCTGATTACACTTAGAAAATTCTGCATTAAGGAGGCATCTTGATCATAGGAAAGGTGTGGACAATGGTTGTTGATTGTGTAAGAGTCAATGTGAAAGTATGGCACACATGATTCAAGTTTTGGGTATGCTATATTGAGTGTTCAATAGTTCTGTATGCTGTGTGTAGTCACTGATATCTGATAAGGCTAGAAATTATACTCTGGCCGCGGGCAAGAAGATGTGGGCCACGGCCCAAAAGAGCACAGAAGGTCTTGGGTCGCGGCCAGGAAATGGTTGGCCGCAGCCAACCAAATCACAGAAGGTGATGGGCCGCGGCCAGGCAATAGTTGGCCACGGCCAGAGAGTGCTCAGAGGGTTTTGGGCTGTAGCCCAAACACGACAGCAGGGTTTTTAAAAACCCTGCTTTGTGTTCTTCTTTTCCCATTCCTCTTTATCCCAACGGCCGCCACCCCTCCTCTCTTCCTATCCTAGAGTCGACCCACCCCCTCAACCCCCCCTTCAATTTTTCCCTCAATCTCTTATTTCTCCTTCATTCCCTCTTTGGATTTTCCTTCACCCACTTACTCTGCTGTATTCCCCACGATGCTGTGAGTGTCTACGCTTCTCTGCTACAGAAGAACCACCTAGGGCACTGAACGAGTGCCTATTCTCTTTGATTCCTCAACTAATCCATCGATTCTCCCACCATCTGAGGTAAGAAGGTCCTGCTCTCGCTCTTTTACTCGCATTGAGGGTAGTTTAGTTCAAAATTTGAATTGGGGATTTAGACATGGGAGTAGCTAATCTGTCGTAATGGCTGGTTTTGAGGGCAATGTACATGATTTTAGAGTTTCTCTGTCCTTTTGACAGAAATTGGTGCCTTCAATTAGCCTTGAATTGCCTTGTGAGCCGTTGCCCTGTTTTTAGAATTGACTGATTCTGTTATTAGGGTACATTGCTTTCATTGCTGTCATATTTTTCAACTAAATTCATCTCAAGCTATGGCATTGTTCTACATAAGGATACTACCTACTGTTGTTCCTTAATTATATAGCTCCATGACATTTGTTTTGGATAGTGAAATTGCTGCAGTGGAATTTTCCGTAACATGCTGATTTGTCTTTCTCCCTTTAAGAAATTACCCTGTTGGGAAGTTGCATCCTGAAACAACTCTGCAATTTCATTTTGGAATTTCATAATGCTTGTTGCACAAACTATTCCCTCTGTCTTTCTGAAAGTAAGGATACTCTATCATTTTGAACTGTTTTTGGCAAGGTTTGCACTAGTTCCATTATATGTTGAGTGTTGGTTTGAAAAAAATGCAAAATGGTTTAGCGATTAGGGGTACTCTATGCATTTGCTATGTTTTTCCAATAGCATGCTGAACTGTAACTCCTTCTTTGATCATTACAATGTTTTTTCTTTTGTATATGATTAGTTGTTTAGTGCACATGAGGGCACGTTCCATGAAGTCAGGATAAGGGTTAGGTTGACATTGCGCTGAGTAATGTGGTCTTTCTTTGGTTATAAGTTTGGGGGGAGGTTCTTTGTGTCCTGTCTATTTCTGGTGTCAATAGTCAGTATTGGTCTATTTCTTCATCTGTTTTGGTTTCAAATTGATCCTTCTCCAGCTACAATGCCTGCCAAGCGTGTTGCTGACCGCACACGTCCCAGGGCCGTCGCCAAGGCCAAAGCCAAGATCATTACCCGTCCCTTGTTGCAAGAGCGCGAATTCCCGTTCAACGTTTCTTATGAGTTTTATGATCTCACCACCCGTACCTACCGCTTGCAGAGGCTCATGGAACCTAAGGTTGATGGGAATCCGCAGATTGTCCAAGAATTTTATGTACTGCCAGTGTGAGACCTATTTGGTGGTTTCCTCTTCGGAGAGTTGATGTTGACTTCACACTGGCTAGCTTTTGGCAGTTTGCAGCACTCCCGACCGTTGAAGAATGCAAGTATACACAGCTATTGGACAATGAGGATGACATCCCTGAGGATGACATTTCAGAATTGCTGGTGTATAACCACATGGTGGCATGGCAGAGTCACGGTGGGGCTCAGAAATATTTACCCCGTGCTCAGTTGTCAGTTGAGGCTCAGGTTTGGCTGCATTTTGGCAAGGACTACTTTTGGCCTTCGTCAAACAGGAATCGCCTTACTAGAGACCAGGCTCTCTTGATTTACCTTCTTATGAAAAAGGAGCCTGTCGATCTCGGCGCATTGATTTATCAGACTCTTAGGGACCATGCACCGGATCATTCGGTTGGATTGATGTTGCCGCACCTTATTTCATCCTTCTGCTCTTCTGTGGGTGTTACTGCTGTGGCTACTGATGTTCTCTTTAAGCCTATCAAGAAGTTCAACTACTTGAGCATCAAGCCGAAACCGGATGAGCAAGTCCCAGCCTCCCAGCGTACAGCGAACGACCCTATTTTTCAGAAGAGAGGAACTTCTCAGCCTCCTCATGACATTCCATCTCCCCTGGAGTAGGGTGAACCATCCGGTGCCCCTTCCTCTTCTCAATCTGCTGTCACTTTGGATGTGATCTTCGCGGCCATCCAGCGCACTAAGGCCACTGCCGCCCAATGCCTCACATATCTACAGGACCATGGTGTTAGCCTGACCAGGTTAGAGGAGTTATTTGCTTCTCACGTACCTGCTGCAGCTCAGGCCGGTGATGGTGATGATGGTGAAGACGCTGGTGCTTGAAAGAGGCAAGCTTCACCCAAGAGGGGGTGAATTGGGTGATGTTATAAATTTTTCGCTTGATGCGGTGATATGAAAAATAGAGTAGAGTTGAGAAGATTAGAACACAGAGAGTTATACTGGTTCGGCCTAACAACCAGGCCTACGTTCAATCCTCAGAGATCAAGACCTACTGAGATTTTCACTATTCCTCCAAGATTTAATGGGCTCTCAGAACGCCATAAAACAACAATTGTCCTTGAAAGGACTACGAGCAGAAATATTCTCTCACTAAGAAATTTCTCTCCCCCTTACGACAAGTCTTACGTGCAGAAAAACAACCTATGACCTTTCTCACTTGCTTATGTATACAAGACTTATGAGCAGCAACGTTCTCTCCTGCTTACACCACTGTAAGTCTTACGAGCAGCAACGTTTTCTTCTGATTTTATCTTATAAGTCTTATGAGTGGAAGGTTTAATAAGGAATTCTCTCAACTGCTTCTCTCGTAAGGAAATCTACCCTCTCAAGGTCCCAATACCTTGAGATCAAATGAAAATGGAATTTCAATTGTATGAAGACTCTCTTACAGAGCAAATAAATGAACACTGAAGATCAATGTGTATACAGAGAAAATTATGAATAGCAGAGACTCGTGTATATGCTTGTGAATTCTTGCGCTTCGTTAATCTTGACGATATCTAAATCTCTGTATTTATAGATGTTCAGTTTTTGCCCGTTTGAGTAATCATCATTGAGGAGCGGGGCTTGCAACTGTGGAATGACACGCACATGTTTGAATATTCTGAATGCGGTAGGTACGTGCATGCTTGTAATGATGTTGTCTGCCGTTGTTTGACTTTCTTCGTGTTAGTTTATTTCAAACGTTCATCCTCCTGTATCACACTTATAATACATTCAAAATGATGTTAAACAATGATAATAAGTAATGATGAGATGAATAAATAACATTAAACCATATTCAGATTGAACGTTGTGAGACTTGGTGTATTTGGTGATCTGGCAAAGCATCACTCGAGCATAGATGGGCTCACTCGAGTGATATCGTAATTTTACTCCTTGATCTTTATTTTTAAGTCTGTGCTCACATAGGATTTCAGAGAGACAAAATTCTCACTCGTGAGTGATGTGGGGCCTCACTCGAGCACAACACCTTCTGCTCGAGTGGCCTTTCATTTTGTACTAGGAGTTTCTTCTCTGGACAGCACTCGCATATCATTTTAGCAAGAGTGAGATTTTGTACTCGCAGGTGATGTGGTCCCTCACTCGAGCACACATACTCCTGCTCGAGTGAGAAGAATATTCTCAAGTAATATACCCTCAATACCAACACTCGCATCAAAATTTGAGAGGGATAGATTTTTCACTCACAAGTGCTGATGTGTCACTCGAGCATATGAAGCTATGCTCGAGCATACTTGTGCTTTTCTGATCTTCATGACTCTCGGCCAAGCACTCGCATACCTTCACTCACTAGTGCTCGAATACAGGACACTCATGCTCGAGCATTGATTTCTCTGCTCAAGTGCATCAAGGGAGAATGACAAAACTTGCTCTCAGCCAAGCACTCGCAGACTCTCACTAGCATGTGCTTGAGTGAGAAAGGCTCCTCTACTCGAGTGCTGTCTCCAGTACTTGAGTGAATCATTAAAAATGACAGTGGCATGCTTCTCGGGCAAATACTTTCTGGCTATCACTCGTACCTGCTCGAGCACAGAAGGGTTCCATGCTCGAGTGCTAGACTCATGCTCGAGCACACCAGTTCATTTTGACAATAGACACCATAGAACATTGTTATATGCATTTGGTAACTTTGTAAACATTTCTTAAACTCATAGAAACATGATTTGTACACAATTGACTTTTGTTATCATCAAAACTTGGGATCTAATAGTGCTAATGGTGGGGATGATGATGATGACGGTGATGGTGCCGATGCAGCTGCCAGTGATGATAATGGCGAGGATTAGTACTCAGTTAGTTGTTACTGTGCTTTTTATTGTTGTTTTCTATTTCCTTTGGATATTGATCATACTTTGCTTCAGTACTATTGTTACAATTGCTTTTACTAATGACTGATACCGGATTTCATTGGATATTGTGCCTTTTGATATCTATGGTTTATTCATTGTTCTATCTATGGATTGTTTCATTGCAGGAGCTATTTGTGACACATTGTGCCCTGTGACAGTGGGGACACTGTCTCCCTCAAGTTTAGGGGTACTGGAATATTCGCATGCATGTGTTTAAATCTGTTTTGTGCCCTGTCTTTGAGTCAAAGGTGAGATACATTTGATTAATTATATCTGAAATAGGTAGTTGATTTGCAGACATCCTGAAAAAAAAAAAAAGACTAGATATTCATGACTGCTTGGTTCTCATTTTAAAAGCTAATTCTTAATACTTACCAAATTAAACACTGTGCATGAGGGGTGAGAATAATTTGAATGCTTTGTCAGGGGATTTTATAGCAAATTGACATGAATGAACTGTTTTCATTGAAAGCCTATTGAATTTGTATTTGAATTTCTTGGAAGAGATTAGCATTTCACACATGTTGAGAGCATGATTGACATTATCTTTGAGCTAAATTTTTATGGAACTGCTTATGTTCTTGGGTGAATTGTAAGTAATTGGCTAACTATGGCGCATAGAGTTAGCATATGGATCAGTTAAGTTAATGCATTCGGATTAGGCTAATGTTGAATTAATCTTGGGGATTGTGCACGGAGAGGAAAACCTCTGTTGAAAGGATTTCGAGCCTGAGTTTCATTCATTAGTGTGTTTGTGCCATTTATATTAGCGTACCTCTAGAACTTGTTTAAATTCTTTTTCAAAATCACATATGCATGTGGATTAATGAAAATGATAGGGGCATTCATTTCTGAACCCATTGACCTAAACACAAACCTTTCACACTCACCCATTGATGACCCCCTTTGAGCCATTCAATTTTTCAAAAATCTAACATCCAACAACAAGATATGCATGTCTCTGTTCTGCATTAGAATGACACTTAAAAAAGCAATGAAATAGCATTTGATTTACTCTTTGTTTCAATAAGTGCTTAGTTATGCAATTTACAAAAGAGAAAAAGGAATGGGTAAAAGAAAATCAATGTATATGTTGATTTCTAAAAAAAAAGAAAAAAAAAGAAGAAAGAAAGAAAAGAAAGAGAGAGATGTCATTATATACGCTTATGCATGCATAGTACTTGTTCTATTAGTCCTTCCCATTAGACTATTTCCAACATTACAACCCTGTTAAAAAGCCCCCTTGATTCATAAATCTAGGTGTACAAGTGGTGGAGAGAGTAGAGTTTCTACAAGCCTATGGCAGGACCTATTATAAGTGGTACTGAGCGAAATTACCCCTATGTGTGAGAGCTAAACACGTAAATCCGTGAGTGTTCTCTTGTGTACATAACTTTGATTGATTGAGCTTTAGTCTAATTCCTTTACATTGCCTCATACTGAACCTTGTGTTAGCTTCAAGCGATGACAATGAACAATTCCATGCAACCCTAAAGTTCCATTGGCACTAAAGGTGTGTGGATTGATTTATAAGTAAAAAGAAAAGAGAATGCAAAGGATTAAGTCTGGATATTGAGGCCAAATCATATATGTTAAAGTGTTGTTTCTGATCTTGAAAAATGTAGGATGATTGTTATTCAACTCTTGTCGAACACACACTCAGTTGAAAAATGTTGGGGAATTCATTTTTAAACTATGAACCAGGCATTCATGTATATTTAGTGTCATGAGTAGCTTAAGAAAAGAAAGGGTCATGCATGAGCACTATGTCTGGGATTAACTTAATCTTGGTTTTGGCAATTGACTGAGTTTACTCGAGGACGAGCAAAAATTCAAGTTTGGGAGTGTGTTAACCTCATGAAATTCTTGTCAGAATTGCACATTTTATCTTGTTTTTACTTCACTTTGGGTATATTAGTGGGCGTCCGAGAGTGCCAAAGTTGATGAAATGTGTTTTTCTCATGCTGGGCATAACAGAATGCAAATGTGGAGGAAATATATCACTAAATGCTATGAATGTTTAACTGTGTTTGTGAGTTCTTTGTGTTGAAAGGATACAGATTCAGTCATAGCTAGACCAGAGAAAGCCAAATGCAGTAAGAAGGAGGTGAAAGGAAGTTGAAGCCATCAACCATGCCAAGGAAAGGCAAGCAGGGATGAGAACAGAGCAGAAAAGAGAAGGAGATGAACTTTAAAAGGTGACTGGCTGCGGCCAACCTACTCATGGGCCACGGCCAACAAAAGAACAGAAAGTTAAGGGCTGCGGCCAAGAGGAGCCAAGAAGAGGACAAAAGCTCACTGGCCGCGGCCCACAGAGTGGCTGGCCGCGGCCAACCCCTGCAAATGATGTTGTACATTATGTCATCTGAGGAACTATAAAAGCGAAACCCAGAGGTTGAAGAGAGGATCCTCAATTTGGAAAGACCAAGGAGGCGGCTGAGAACATCCTTTGAGCTTGGGCTTGCTTTAAATCATGGAGAATCACAGAGAGATTAAAGATTTATAGAGATTTCAGCTCAGATTCTCTGGTTTTTCTGCATTTCTTCTAGTTCTTCTTTGTAATTCTGATGTGGCTGTAATGAGGGCTTGTGCCTGTGAACTATTTGTTAACATGGATAACTAGAATCCCTTCCTAGAATTGTTCTGAACCTTTGTATGGATTAATCTTGTTTCTTTTCTTCTTTAAGGATCTATTACATATATATGTTGATTTCCCTCCATTTTCACTGCTGTGTGTGACTGGCCATCACTGTGGATAATGTGTTCAATTAAATTAAGCTCGAGAGAGTTAATTTAATTGCAAAACCAGAGTGAAATCATGCTAGACTTGAAGTTTATAACTAAATGGATAGTTTGTTAGTGACATAGAGATATAGTTATTAACCTAGCATTGTGAAATTAAGATTGTTATGTAATGAATATCTTCTCTTAGCTGTAGCAAGAGATTGTGCATGCTAATAGACGATATGCAACTGGTTATGACTTAAGAAAGCTTAATCATACGCCTTAGAATCTTACACTGACATATATATACCCCATGAAAAGGATCCTTGGAGAGGAAAAGAAGTAAATTTATGAAATACTAAGGGGATGAGCAATCCTAGGCCTATTACACTTGATTGAAATCATCCAACTCTGAGTTTTGCTTAGCAACTTTTAGCTTTTCAACTATATCTTTTGAAATTCTTTTTCCACACACAACAACATGTTTTGGCTCAACTTACTCGAATTCACTAAGCCTGTTGCTTGACTAATTTGTTACTCAAATCCTCAAGGGAACGATCTTACTTATCACTTTATTACTTGACACGATCCGTGCACTTGCGGTTGCGGACAAGTGTCTAAGTATTTTTCCCATAATTTTCAAGAAATTGCCTTACTCTCGGGTAAAATCTCCCATAAAATATTCTTTAAGCTAACTTTTCCATTTCATGGGTATGAAACCATTTTTATAAATTCACATTAATCTTATAATATTTCCCCCCATTTATCTACAATTATTTGAGGCCTCTTAGTATGTTTAATAATTAAATTTGCCTAATTATCCTTTAACCAACCAAAAGTCTAATAATTATTTAAAACTTCTTTTTGAGGTAATTTCCTCATTTACATCTCAATTAAGCCTCAATGTAGTCTAGGGAATCATTTTTTTCCCTATTTATGACTCAAGGAATTTTTCTTGGAATTCTGGGCATATTTTCCAAAATTACCCTTATGAGCGCATAATTTTCAGAAATTACATTTTTGCTTAAATCGAGGATGATAGATATAAAATGTTCCTTTGGTTAGTCAACTGTTTTAATTGGCCTTTGAATAAATTTTAATTGTGCATTTAGCCTATATTTGGGAAGGCCGAATATTACAATCATTATATCCCTTTAGAGCATTTGTGAGACTTAGTGTGTGTTTGGGATAACGGCAGGAAAAATGACTTATTTTCAATTTGACTTATAGAAAAGTAAGATTGGGGTAAAAGTTAGTTTTTATAATATAATTTATTTTTGGATGAGCGATTGTACAAGTGCTTTTGCTTAAGTCAAAACTTGTTTGGATTGGCAATTACATAAGTACTTTTATGTTAATTAAAAGAAAACAAGATATTTAATATTATAAACAAATGGAAAAATTGAAGTTAGAAAATGTGGTGCCAAAATACATAATTTCATTAAAAAATATTACATAACTAATTGGATCATATGTCCCATACAAATTGATCTCTAATTATGTCACAAATGCGATTTATACGGGTTGAAGATGTTCCAGCATAATTGGTTGAGGAAGACGCATCCTCTAAATTATTATTATCTTCATGAGCTACATTGTCAATTTCTGCTGCACCGAAATTAACATCACTCTGAGAATTTCTCCTAATAAAGTTATGTATGGTCATTGTTGCGCAAACTAAGCAGACTTGTGTTTTGTAGCTGTATTTGCTCATTTTTTGCAATAATTCGAATCTATTCTTCCACACTCCAAAAGTCCTTTCAATAGTTGACCTCAAATTGGAATGATAGAAATTGAAGGTCTCTTTAGCTTTTGCAAAGGCAAGTTGATGCTGAAATTCTGGCAGGTGATAACGCTCACATCTATAGGGACCAAGATACCCAATTGGTGTCAGATAGCCAGCGTCGACCAAATAATATTTGCCTAATAAATGTTCAAATCATTTTAAAGGTGTGAAATTAAGCAAGGTGTGAACTGAAAGTAATTCAAGTTAAGGGATGAAAATATACCTGCAGGTGGATGACAAGCTTGTGTGAAACAACTATGAAGAATTCAACTTTTCTTGAGCAACAGATACACACACGTGAGCATATAAATATATACATATTTTGGAAAATGCTATTTTTAAAGCTGTAATTAACTACTGATGGTGTTCTATTATATAATCTTCCTCATCAATCATCGAAATAAAACAAGCCATTGCAACCTGAACCTTATGTCTTCCCTCTACATGCTCAGATTTGATCGAATTTCAAAACACATTGGATCAAATTACTTATCATAAGGGAAACTAACTCTTCACTTTCTAAAGAGAAGCTATTTACTTGAAAAATATCTCCAGGCACTTCAAGTCACCCGAAAGTCGGGAAAAGGGCCAAAAATTGGATAGGGTCTAAATTTTGCTAAAAACTCATAGCCACAAAGACAAAAGTATGCTTCAACAAAGAATCCTACACTATAAATACTGATTTTAAAATGTTAAAAGAAAGAGATTAAAACCAAATATAATGATCAAGGACACAGAGAGAGATATTACCGCCAGAGATTCCAAATGAGTGCATGAGAAATACTTACAAACTTCATGAGTGCGCCACTTCATCTGTACTCTAACTAATTAAAATATAACAACTCATCTTATTTTAATCCTATATGGCAGATAAGTCATCTAGAGAAATTCAAATTTTATGATTTTTAAAAATATAAACTTTATAATTTAGAAAAACAAAAGACACAATTCCCTCCCATGAGTTGTTGTTTTTAAAAATCATAAAATTTGAATTTCTCTAGATGACTCATCTGTTATGTAAGATTAAAATAAGATGAGTTGTTATATTTTAATTAATCAGAGTACAGATGAGGTGGGGCTCTTAGAGCATGTAAGTATTTCTCTGAGTACATAGACAACGAAGAGCACATGCAAGAGATTCCAAATGAGTACATAGGCAAACAGATGTGAGAACAGAAAGGTGAGAACTTTGTTAACTTTATTTTCAGCATTTTATTGGGCAAACCAAGATGAAAATGCAAGGGGGGAAAAATCTGCAGGAAATGGAAATCCCATGAAGTAGAGCATCATCAGTAGCAGACTGGAAAAAAAACATGAAGTAGAGACCACAGTAGCAAACCAACAAATGACATGAAGCAGAGCAACCAATATTCTACAACACTGTACCGGCCACATTAGCAGTCCAAAAATAACCAACAGCATACCACAAATCGGAACTACTTCACAGCCCACAACCATTCAATCTAATGGATCCAAACAATAAACCAATAAGAATGGAACCCTGCCCAGTGCCAGAAATGTTGCTTAAGAGCAAGTTAAGCTAACCATGGAGAAGAATACACCGCTGAAGATCAGATGCATGACCAGAGACCGGAGTTCAGAGTGTCAACGAGCAAAGACGACATGACGACATATGAGAGAGTAGATCTACACTAGCCCCACCAAACTCACCCAAACTTCCTAGTATGCATAGATTGGCCACTGTCAGAGCAAGAACCTCCCCCTCAACTCCACAAGAGTCGTCAGACTTCAACACCAGCAACAATGGCTACACAGAACAACAAGGCCGATCATCGCCACCGCCACAAACTGTCACACAACAGGACCCACAAAGCACACCGCTGAACCCAAGCAACAGATCCACCTGCAATGAGTTTCAGGTGACCGATGGGAGAGGGAAGATCAGTAGCGACAGGGGCGACACTTTTTTCTTCAGGCAGAGATGAAGGCAAGTCAGAGAGGAGAAGAGAAGAGAGAGAAATAAAAAAAACATGTTGGACAGCATTTAATGCTAATAATGGTAATAAATTCCCTTGTGTGATAAGTTAAAAGATAGATCTGAAAAAGCTCCTTATTTAAACTAAATGTCAATTCAAAAAACAGCCAACCAAACACTCACAAAAGCCATATGAGCTCAAATCGGGCTTTTTCCTATATTATCGTGCTTATTGAAGGCCTTACCGCCCAACCAAACACTCAATTATACTTAATTGGGCTTAGTAGTCTACCTATTTAGGCTAATTCTTGAATTTCTAAGCCCAAAATCTCGGATATAACACTTACAATATATTAATTTGTTAAGGAAACAACATTAGTATTGTCCCAAAAAAAACATTAGTAGATGACAGTATGGCTCTCATGGTACACCTGGATTAATTTTTCCATATACATGTAAATAACATCAAAACCAATGGCATTACAGCTTATATATGCAAGGAAACAATTATGAGCATAATATTATATTGTTTCATTTTAATTTTAATAATAAATAAATTTTATTTCATCATTTTATTTTTAAAAACCCTTTTTTGCATTTTTTTAGAAACTTACATGCTGCTTTCCACATTAATTGTAACCAATGATTTCAGAACCGGACCGGACCGGCCGGTCGGACTGTCAACCGGAGATCTGAATGGCTCATTTTTGTTTGAGAACCGTTTTAGAAGAAGAGTCGTGTTCAGCCGGCAAGATCCGGCATTTGAGCCGGAAACCGTTATAAAACCGGGAGCCGGAGCGAGTTTTGAAAAACCGGACGGCTCACAAGAGAAAGCCAAGTTACATTGAAGAAGATGAAGAAAGAAGGAGGGGGGAGGGGGAGAAAAAAAATCTCAATGCTGACCTTTATGATTTTTCCTCTAATAACACCTAAAATAATGAGGAAAATAGCCACGAAATCAAAAGAAAAACCTGAATCACTCACTAGAAATGAGCCAAAGTTAAGAAAACAGAGAAGAACTAACGTCGCCCACTACTACAAAAAAATAAAATTGTGGCGCTTATAATTGCATTAATTGTGGCGCTAGAGAAGTGCCACATATCTGGACGCCACTAAAAGAAGCTGTGGCGCTTGAAAGCGCCACAACATTTATTTATTTATTTTTTTAAAAAAATACCCTCCTGTGGCGCTTGGTGGAGGAAGTGCCACAGGAGGGGGGGTCTACTGTGGCGCTTGCATCAGCAAGCGCCACAGTAGACCCCCCCTCCTGTGGCACTTCCTCCACCAAGCGCCACAGGAGACCCCCCTCCTATGGCACTTCCTCCAACAAGCGCCACAATAGGGTAATTTTTTTAAAAAAAAAATTTAAAAATTTAGATAAAGAAATTGTTTTATTTTAATTTAAAAAATAATATTAATTGTCCAGATTTATTTTCAAAATTGAAGATATTGAGGCCAGTGTTAAACTAGAAACTGTTGGCAAAAAATTTAAGCTAAAGAAACTTATATTATGATACAAATATTATATTTTTCTTAATCATGCGTATGGACTAGACTATTTTCTTTTAAATTACTAAAATAAGGTTTTTTGAACTTAAAAATTTTTTTAGGCAAAAAATGTTAAAATTGCTTAAGCCTAATCTGAAATCAAGTACTCCGGATATGTAAAGATATCTTTTATCAACATGCTAAAGGCATCACGAGACATGGTCCACTTTTGGTTTTCCTATTCTTTTGAAATATTATTTTTTTGGATAACTTCTTTTGAAATACTATATATATTCTCCATTTTTTAAACACAGATTAGAACATAGATATCAATTTGAAATAAAAAATTGCAAAAATTATATGCCAATTAAAAAAAGAAGAAGAAGCACGTTAAACTTACAAACTTAATTGATCAGTGCAGTGGAGTGGGGGACCACGTTGCCTGTTGGTCTCGCAATCTTGAGTGAGGGGGAGGGGGAGTGGGGATGGCAGTTGAAACTAAACAAAGAAGTAGATTCGATGATGAAGACGTGCGTACATATGGCTATGTTTTTAAGTGTGAAGATGATAGGAAATGGAGGGAGGGGGCGACGGTCGTCCACTGCAAGAAGCTGTAGTGTAAATGAAAAGGGAAAGTGAGAGAGGAGGGAATAATTAAAGTGGGATGATTCAAAATAAATTAAAAGAGAAGAAAGGAGGCCACTGCGCGGGAAGGGGAAAAAAGATAAGGGTGGGAGTGGGGGGAATTGTGATTGGTAGGAAATGGATAGTGTAATCCATTAAAAAGATCAAAAAAAAAAATTTCTTTTATATAAGCTGAACATTTTGACAAATTTTTTTTTTATTTAATAGAACCAGCTGTGGCGCCTAGATTTCTAGGCGCCACAGCTGGTCTTTTTTTTTTGGGAATACCTACGTTTTTAATTTAATAGGACCAGCTGTGGCGCCTGGATTCTAGGCGCCACAGCTGGTCCATTTTTATTTTTATTTTATTTTTTTAATATTTTTTTAAATTTTTTTGGGAAATACCAACATTTTTTTTAAATTTAATATGAGCAGCTGTGGCGCCTGGACTCCAGGCGCCACAGCTGCTCTATTTTTATTTTTTTAAAATATTTTTTTAATATTTTTTATTTTTTTAATTTTTTTTTTCCATTTTTTATTTTTTTTGGGAGAATACCTACGTTTTTTTTTTAATTTAATATGAGCAGCTGTGGCGCCTGGATTCCAGGCGCCACAAGTGCTCCATTTTTATTTTTTTAAAATATTTTTTTAATATTTTTTATTTTTAAAATTATTTTTTTTCAATTTCTATTTTTTTTGGGGGAATGCCTACGTTTTTTTTTTAATTTAATAGGATCAGCTGTGGCGTCTGGATTTGAGGCACTACAGTTGGTCTATTTTTTATTTATTTTATTTATTTTTGTTGAATACCTGCGCCTAAAACTATTAAGCTTTAGAACCATAAAGGTACGAGGTAGCTAGCCTTCCTTTTTTTTTATTGTAATATAGAAGAAGCTGTGGCGCCTGGTTTTCCAGGGCCACAGCTGGTAAATTTTTTTTTTTAATTTATTTATTATACAACCAGCTGTGACGCCTGATTTTTTAGGCGCCACAGCTGGTAGCATACACCCAATTGTGGCGTCTACCTTGGCAGGCGCCACAGTTGGGCCTACCAGCTGTGGCATCTAGTCCATCAGGCGCCACAGTTGATACCCAAAATTTAAAATAAAATAAAATAGAAAAAGCAAAAAGGCAGTTGTGGCACTTCTTTAAAGAAGTGCCACAAAATATGCGCCACCTTTCAACCTTTTTGTAGTAGTGGCCGGAAATAAAACCAGAGAAGGGAAGAAGAAGATGCAACAAGTTAAAAAAATTACTTTCACATGTCACATGTCACATGTCACATGTCAGTTTTATTACTCCTACTGCCTTACCTACTCTTCTATTTCAATATAAATTTTTTTTTTTGCGGTACTTTCACAATTTTCACTGCCACACACATTCACCAATGCATCGAATCTTGTGAACACATTCTCCCATGCCTTTAATTTTTTTTTTTTTGGTAAAAATATGCCTTTAAATTTATTAACCACAGGGGTAGCCTTTTAACCAACAGATATATCTTTTATGTGCTTGTTTGGAAGAGCTTATTTTTGGGCAATAAGTGCTTATAATTCGTGATTCACGGTATACGAGGTAAGTATGTGAGAGGAATTTTTTCTCGGCTTGCGTAAATTGGGCTTATTTTCTCAAAATAAGCTCTCCCAAACATACCCTATGTCTTCTATAAAACCAAGGAACGTCTTTGTTTTTTTGTCAAACAAGGAACATTTTTGGTCAAATAACATCTTTTTATTTTACTCCCATTTAAAATCAGTAGTAGTAGATATCTTTTTAAGTTTATATATAACTGTTATTTATCTAAAATATAAGATATAATTAATTTTTTTAAGAGATTAAAGAAACTAAATAATTTACTTAATCATATCATATGTTGTGTATTATTATATTATATATTAGTTTATTAGTTAGCCAAAATAGTTTGGAGAAAAAAGATAAATATATATTTTTTAAAGTAATTTAATTAAATTTTTTAATATCTCCGAAAAAATCAACTCTATCTCATATTTAGGATCAAAGACATATATATATATATATATATATATTTATATGCATTTTTCATTTTTTTATATTTTTAGTTTTATAAATTTTTCAAATTTATTTACGAATGCTTTATTTCATCTTTAATTTTATCTAAAATTATTAATATAAATTTAAAGATATGTATTTTTAAAGATAATACTGTCTATAATTTATAACCCATGAATTTAGGTTAATAATTGACTTATTAATGTGCTACTTTTAATCATTTTATTTGGTACAAGGTCATGAAAAACCATTTTATTTGATTGTGATATATGTTGCAATCTTGTTAACTTATCATCAAATCGGATTATCATGATGTATGTAAATGATATTATTTTTAATTTAATTATTATGTCACCGGTCTAATCAAATGGTTTGACCGATCCAACCGGTTGAACCATGACCCGTTAGCCTTTCCGGTTCAACATCCGGTCCGGTTTTTAAAACATTGATTGTAACTAATAAATTGAGCATAGAGTGTGGCAAAAAAAAAAGATCGAGTATAGAGGCTATTTATTATAATTGAGTAATTATGATGACTAACAAATTAATTTTCCCCAATATATATATATATATATATCTAAGGTGGTTTGACACGTACAAAGTAGTCAAGTGGTATGAAGTTCTCTAAAAAGGGGAAAAAGAAGACGGTAATGCAATGCGGTGCTATAGAATGTAATGCAATATTTATTACCGTTAACATGTTTGGTACGTTATTAAGAAGACTGAACAAAAATATTATTTGTTATATTTAATCAAATAACAAAAATAAAAAGTTTAAAATGCCCCTTAATTACAAACACAACCGTCCTTGGTCTCCTGCATCTCCTCCTGCAACTTTCGAATTCAATCTCACTGACCCCTCTTCATTCTATATTTTTTCGTTTGATACCAAATTCTTAGACTAGCTTGTGCCCCCAAGAAAAAAGTGAACCATCTAGATTCAGTCCCCAAAGGCCTCACCTCAATAGAAATCACCGCAACGTAATTCAAACAAGAAAAAAATGATATTGCGAATCAAATTGTCATAAGGAAGGGTATGTTGTATATTTTATCAAATAATAGTTGGGCAATCAAAGTAGCTTTCTGAGGAGGAGGGTCAGGCGAAAATTCTCTAGACTTCGGTGAGTCTGCCCAAATGGGTAATGAAGTAACCAGGAGGAGTAGTAGATCTGAAGCAAAGAAGAGGGAGGGAGATGAAGGAGAAAGTTGAGATGAGCGACACCGGCGATGGTAGAGATGACCCTCCCCCCCGGGGGATAGTGGGGGAAGAATTTGAAGGAAAAATAGAACGAAGTAGAGGGGGATTGAGGGTATTCGAAGTCTTTTCACATTAAATACTAAGGGCAAATGAGACTTTTTAAGACCTGCATTGGATGATAATGATTATTCATATTTTTGGTAACCATCATGATTACCATGGTAAACCTGTTACCATGTTAAAAGTGCAACCAAATATGCATCCCTTGGTAATGCAACCCATATTATCATTGCATGACAGCCATTGAATCAAACGGACTCTAAATTTCTTCTTATTTCATAGCACCGTCACACTAGCTACTTGATGGTCTTAACATACAAGATCCATGATTCTATATTCCATTTATTCGAAAGACTCCCTCAAAATATGTAGTTCTGAACTAAGGAATAAGCAGAATAAGTTTTCTGTGTCATTGTGATTGAAAGGTCTTTGTTCAACGTACTTACTAGGAGGATCATAGTTGCAGACAATGAAAGTTCCTCCATTGCCACACCTCACTTTAGCCCATCCAAGATGAATCGAATTCTTCCACACCACCTGAGTATAATGCCTGCACTGTTTCCCGGCTGCGCATGAGTTGCTATTGTAGTCATAATACGCCTTCTCGTCCACCCACAGCTTCACGGCAGCAGCTCCGCTCATGTTGCCGGAGCTCCAAACGATGTTCTCACGGTACTGGCCACCAGATCGAACTGGCCGGCAGTCAGCCTGGCGTTGGTTAGCATAGTTCTGTGCATAATCGGCGACAGTATCATTCCAAGTTATGTTAGGAACACCCGCTTGAGATCTTGCTTCGTTGTGGGCATTCACATAGTCTTGTGGTGAACCTTGAGCATAGGCTATGAGGGCAAATAGAAAGAAGAAGAAAGAAACTGAAAGATTGGATGATAACTCCATTGATGGATCGTGAGGTGTTTTGATATGATGCAGAAATATTTATAAGTCAATGTTGATGAAGAGGTCAATGCGTATAGTTCTGCCTTCAGAGTGTTATTCAAGGTTACTTAATGCATATAAATCGTAGAACGATTCAAGCATTCACATTAATGTATCACAAAATTTAAAATCTATTTCTATCTAAAATTACAGATATATATAACCCTCTAGTCTTATTTATAGGGCAGAAAAAGAAACTTTTTTTTGTCCTATTTATAAGACACCTCACTAAAATTTTGAGGTAAATGTATAATTTAACATTTCACTTATTATTGTGTTGACTTTGTTTTTATTTGATATAATGTATATTAAGTAGGGGTAGAGTTGGAAAGTTGTTGAATTTTATAGTAGAATTAATGAAGTTTAAGGTCTTTCTTAATCTATATGAAAAATGTTGGAAGTGCCTTATAAATAGACCAAAGGAGTATAAAACTACCTGAATTGGAGTGCATGGACTTATTATTAAGGCCTTTTGTTTGATATGATGAGCTCAAAGCCTGTATTATTTATTATTGGCATTGTTATTATTTTTCATATTATCTTTATCTTTAAAATTTTATGAAAATTAAAAAACCAATCATGTTGTTGATTAAGTAATGCAATATTTTCTGTCCTGTTCTTGTTTTTTTTTTGGGGGAGTCAAAAGTAGTGTCCTGTTCAACGTGTGGCTAAAGAAAATAAGTAAATCTCTTTATCTTGTTTTAAATGATATTCCCTCTATTGCTAAATATATAAGCTTCAAATTTGAAAATAGGTCCATCTTAAAATATTAGCTTCATTTTAGATTTGTGAAAGAATTTATTGTGTTTTTTCCAACTTTACCCCTTGACTATATTTATTGTATTTATTGTCTCTCTCACTTATCCTCTTTACAAATATGAGCATAATTGGAAAAAAATAAATCTTTAATACCTTTAACTAATTTTAACTGTTTTTTTAATAACATCAAATCAGTTATTTGAAGCTTATAATTAAAATCGGAGGGAGTACTAATATTCGCCTGCTCAATAAGTGCCTACATAAGCGGCAAAACAAACCACAGGATGAATACCCTCACTCACGAATCCACAAAGCACAATGCACAATAAATGTTATCAATCAAGCCCAATTTGGGTAGATACCCCTTTTTCTTGTTTTGAGAGTATGTTTGGTCGCATTCCGCTGTACTTATATGTAAGTCACTTGTAGAGAGATAGGTGAGAATGATTGATAAATGTAGAGAAAGACAAACATTTTAATAAGGGTGAACGTTGAAAATTTTTTGAATTTAATGCATCTTTTGTATGTGAGAATGGGATACAAATAACTACATATGGGTACAAAGTGGTATACTTCTTCATCAACTTCTTGTCTCAATATGTGACTCTCAATACAAGGATTTGTCGGAAGATGTTTTACTTTTTTTTTGCCTGCGGAAGATGTTTTACTTATTCGTATCTTACTGACAAATCATCAACTTCGTGTTTATTGCCCGACATGGTTTTCGTTTTGTAATTACTAGTATAGAAACTGACTTTTTACCTCAGTTTCATAACAGATGTAGAAAGTCAAAAGTTGTATCTTATTTACAAAAATAATGTTACCAGTCATACTTTCTATACTACCATTATGGTCCTATTTATAAGTCCTTTTTGACTAATTCTCACATTTTAAGGAGAGTTAATTAACTCATTAACTATGGGATAAATTTTCAATTTCGCCCTTATCTATGATTGGTTCCAAAAGTCAACATGAATAAATTATTTTTGTTTATTGCAATTAATAGGGGTAAAAAAGTACAAAATGCATTTATTACCTTGAAAATTGACTTATAAATAGGACTAAAGTTTTTGGTCAAAATGGAATTATAAATAGGATCAGAGTGGTATATCAATGACAACTGTATAAAATGACAGTTGTAAATAAGACTATTTTTTCAGCAGTGAAAAAGTCATTTCATTACTGTTTGGACCCGTCTAGGACATCTTTAATAATGATGCCTTAATTTTTTTTTTGTGAATATCCAGTATCCTGGACCTAACTACCTCCTTTTAACTCAATAGCATTCAGACCTATCTCCTTTTAATTAATTGGGAGGATTTATCAAGGGTTCAGACTAATTCAGACCTACCTCCTTTTAACTCAGACTATTCATCGGGGTTCAAATTAATCCAAATCAAGTCGGACAAAAGCAAAAAGGTGGCAATATTCTACCACCAAGTATATAACATTACTGCATTCTTTGAGCTTGGATTTGAGACTTTTAGTTTAGTTGGTATAGCTAGTTCAACCAAGTGCCTTGTGTTAATCATACCTTCATTTATTTCATCTCTCCGCCCACGCAACTTCGTTTTAATTTCGAGGAAGAAATCAATTTAAGCAAATTGTTAAATCATTTTTTGCTGTAGAAAATCAGTGCTCCAAGTCCAAAAGGTTTGTTCAATCTTTGAAAAGTCGTTGAGAAATTAGCCCAAAGTTTGACTGACTTGCGTCAACTCCACCTTCAATCTCACGCCATGGTTCGGTGCTTCCATTATTGACCCCTTTAAGTCTAATTTAGAAAGTCCAAATTTACATTTTCTGATTAATAACTATATTTTTAAATTTTTTTTTGTTTTTATATTTTTATATTTATTTAAATAAATTTAAATATAATAATAAAAGAATTTAATTTGGAGTTATGCATACATAATTTCTATATCATAGAAGTTCATCTCCTCTTGAAATGTACTTGAAGATAAATAGTAGTTCACTTCTAATTTCTAATTACTCTCTCTGTTTCTAATTAATTAAACTTCAATTGCTTTCTCAATTTAATGCTATCATTTTAAGGGGTATTTTAGGTAAAATGCTTTAATTACCTTAAAATTAAAAATTTATACAGAAACTAATATTTAGAAAAAAATAAAGACTTGTAATCAGAGACTAAAAAGGTGCTATTGAAGTTTCCATGAAAGTACAGAGTAATAAAAACTCCCCAAAACTATGAAATTCTATTTGCCTAATCCCAAACACCAATAACAACCCCTCCTTCAACCTCACAATGATTCTTCACAATTGCTTCTTGCTCTTCTTCCTTATCAGTATCTTCCTCTGTTCCGCTACAATTGAAGCACGACTTACTTATCTTTACCACAACTGCTCCACCGCCGGCAAAACCTTCGCTGCTAATAGTGCCTTCCAATCCCGCCGGACCACCCTCCTCTCCTCCCTAGCCTCCGCCAATGCCGGCTTCCACAACACCACCGTTCCCGGAAGCGGCAGCGACACTATCTACGGCCTCTACATGTGCCGTGGTGACATCTCCCTCCAGGAGTGCAACCAATGCGTCGTTAACGCAACCCAACGACTACCTTCCGAGTGCCCAATTTCGAAGGAGGCCGTGATCTGGTACGACGAGTGCATGCTTCGCTATTCCAACATCTCTTTCTTCTCCACCATTGACAAATGGCCAACAGTCGTCATATTGAACCCAAAGAATATCTCCGTCTCGTCCCCAAAAGGATTCAGTAGTTTTTTGCTGAGTTTTATGAATGAGACAGCAAGTATGGTGGCGACAGCGGCTGAACCTGCATCGGAGGCGAAGACATATGCGAAGAACCAGAAGAAGTTTCAGTCTGAAACCTTGTACGGTCTGGCTCAGTGCACGCCGGACCTACAGCTTCAAGATTGCAGAAGTTGTTTGAGTGGTGTGATTCGGAACATTCCGTTGTGTAGTGATGAGAAGATCGGAGGAACAGCGGTGAATCCAAGTTGCAACATTCGCTATGAGTTATTTCCATTCGTTGATTCCAATCAGCCAGTCTCGTTGACCCGGTCGCATCCATTTTTCCATCGAGCTGCAGGTAAAGAGTTAAACATAAATGCTTTTTCTGGTTTGTTTTTGTTTTCTTAAACATATTAGGGTGAGAAATAAGAAAAATGTATGCTTTTGTTTGTAAAAAAATATAAGTTTTAGCTTTAAACTCTTCTTAACTTACTGATCCATTATTTGATTTAACTAAAAAAAACGCAATCCTTAGAGTTTCTTTAACATAGAACAAGTTAGTACTTAAATTTTTTTGACGCAATAGATTAAAAGAATTGAGTTCTTTTAGTTAAAGATTAGGAATTGGTAGGAATAAAAGTTTTTTTCCTGCTTTTTTCATCTATATATCTATATGTTTAATATATAATACACAAATTAAATGTACGGAGAATGAGGTTGATTTTGTCATTTTATGAGCCTAGGGGTTAGTCTACCTGTCTATCAGGAGGACCACCAATAATTGAAGGGATGTAATAAATACTAAATAGAGGGAGGAAAATTAAGGAATGAGACATTAAAGATAAGGCATATGCGTTAGCCTACTTTTTGACCCGTTCACATTAATTAAGAGTGTGTTTGGATTGAGGGGAGGGCAGAGGAGGGATGGTAAATTATAATTTTAGATTTGAGAAATCTAAAATTTAACTTTTTATTTTTTTAAATTTTAAATTGTTGTAAAACATTTATTCTTTTATTCTTTTTAAATTTTAGGTTCCCGTCTAAAATATAAATATCTTTAAATCAAAAAGATAATTTAATCCTCTCACCACCCCATCCCTCCCCTCACACCAAAAACACCCTAAATTTGAATGAGATTAAGAAAAATGACTTCCTTTGAAATGGAAAAAAAGAATATTTTGTTCTAAATCTCTATAAACAATATGATGAGCGCATGAGTAATGGGAAAAAAAGAATATTTTTGGTTGCAACTACTTTACTCAATTGATATATAAATTAAAAAATTGTAAACTGTGGCTGACCACAAATGTTGTAAGGCATCGGAAGTAATAAATGTTGACGTCAATCAATATATTATATATAAATATATAATATATGATAAACTATTTAGTGTGGGAATGGTTGCTCACTCAAGCAGTCTAGCTATAATGTAGGTGGCCCAATAAAACTTTTGGATTAGGATGTGTCATTCTAGGCTTCTAGCCTGTTCTCATTCTTTACCACACGTCCACACGTAGTTTTGGGTAAAAAAAAAAAGGTAAGAGGGCTTTTTAAAAAAAAAAAAAATTCAAAAGAACATCTACTACTTTAAAATATTTTTTTCTAGTGGCATTCAATATTTTAAATTAATTTTAATATTCTTAACAATTTAAAATAATTTTTTAATGGCATCCAACATCCACGTACCAACACCCAAAAGTACTTTTCTTAGTGTACTAGTATCTTAGAATAATTTTTAGTGCATTTTTTAGCACTATAAGTGCCATCAAAAATAGATTTTAGGATACCGAATATATTAAAAATTAATTTGGGATATTAAGTGCCAATTTGATTTATAAAATCAGAGGTAATATAATGGAATGTAATAATAATTACATAAATTTGTTTGATTTGTCATTAAAGAAAGATGATGTATAGACATAAAAGCGTTTGGTTGGCTTACATCGTACATAAGAATATATGAGAATAATATAACTAAAGACAAAATCACCCCTAACTACACATGTACATATTGAGTTCACGATAAGTTTTTTCAATTTGTGTAGTGCATATGTTAGGTTCATAATAATTTATTAATATTTAATTGTGGAAATATTATGCAGTGCACAAGTTTGGTTTATAGTGTTTTTTTAATATTTAATGGTGGGAATATTATTTGATGGGATATTTTAATATTTTTAACGATGGAATATAATTTTTTAATGGGAAATATTTTTTGATTTTTATATTATTAATTAATTTTTTAGTATTTAATGGTGGTAATTATTTAATATTTTAACAACGCTTATGGGTAAGCACTTTGGCCAATTTAAAAATTATAATGGCAATAATATCTTTTTTACTTGATTATAGTATGTTTGTATCTCCATTCATCAGTTCTAATAGTATAATCCTTATTAGATCAGATGATACAATCTGGATTACAAAATGTAATCCTCTTTACATTACATAAGCCTAACCAAACATTATAATCAGTCTATCATATTAGGATTATATGTAATCCTTTCCCATGAAATTGAACCAAATGAGCTATAAATATAGCTAAAAAAAATATTATATAGTAATGGATGCCTTTTCAAAAAAAATAAAAAAAGATTACCTTTCTTTTTACCTAAAACTATTTTGGACGCAGTTTCTCTCCTTTGCTCCAAAAGAAAAGGAGGTTATTTTCCCTCCTATGGGCCATTGGGTTAAGATCTCAACGATCCAGATCTCAATGGACCGTTGAGATCTGGACCCAACGGCCCATAGGACGGAAAATGATCTCCTTTTCTTTTAGGGTAAAGGAGAGAAACTACGTCCTAAAAGGGTGGGAGCAGACCTCCGGTGGAGAAGAGAATCCCCACCTTTAATAAGGTTGTTTTGAAGGTGGGATTCATATCGCTGGTTCCCATTGGGATTTTTTTTAAATTTTTTTTATTTTTTATTTTATATCTGTTGGAACAAATGAGTGAGGTGATGCCATGTGGGCACACCACCCAGACGCAGTTGGATCAACCAACTATCAAATTAATGAGAAAGGGTGTCTCTATTAATTTTTCTCTCCATTTACTTTCTATTGAGTGTATTTACTATTAGATCAACTTTTAATGTCTAATATTTAATAATATGTAAAAAGTAAGATTATAATAAAAATCTACCATAATAAATCTTAACCATTGAAAATTGATCTAATAGTAGATACACTCAATGGAGAGGAAAATCAATAGAGAACACCCCTCTCCTCAAATTAACCTTTGGATTTGTTCAAGTTGGGTAATATTGCACTGTTTTTAAAGTATTGGGTGAATATTGTGCCTTTCAATACTTGATCGAGGATAGCCATTACGTATCAGTGGATATTTCGTGGGTAGCTTTACACTTGAACTCGTTTTTCTACGAACAAAACACGACAAAGAATGTGAATTCTTTCTTTGTATATCATTCAAAATACAATTTTTTTAAAATATTTGTCAGCATTAGATTCTAATTATAAAATTATATTTAATGAGATAATTTATGAACTTCTATTTTAATCAATAGCTCTTTTTTCGCCATAAATTTCTAGAAAAAATTAAATGATTATATATTTTTTCCTTTTCATATTCTTAGTCATAAGTCATAACAATTCTATTATACAAATTTCATTACTGAAGCTTTTAATTCCTTTGTCTTCAAAACTCTGAAACTCCAGCAAGGATAAGTGCGATAGTTGTGGCTTCTCTTCTTGTTGGCGGGATAATATTTTATTTCGCTTACTATCTCCTGAAGATTAGAGTGGAAAAACGTCATAGGGTTAATCTCAGACAAAAATACTGTAAGTGATTTTCATTATATCCATTTACTCAGAATTTGGCTCCTATGTAGATTTGGTTTAGTTTATTTATTCATTTGGTTTATTTTGTCTAGTCGGAAGGGAAAGCACAACTTTGGAGCATCTGCAATTTAGTCTAGCTACAATTGAGGCTGCGACAAATAAGTTTTCTCATGAAAATAGATTAGGGAGAGGAGGATTTGGACAAGTTTTCAAGGTAACACATGCCATTATTTTATTTTTTTAAAAAAACTATGTGTGTGCGCATATATTTGTTTTTTTAATCCAACCAAGTATTATTCTAGGGTATTCTTTCAAATGGCCAAGAAATAGCTGTGAAGAGGCTTTCAAAAAGTTCTGGCCAAGGTGCTGAAGAGTTTAAGAACGAGGTTTTATTGATAGCTAGACTCCAGCACAGAAATTTGGTGGCGTTATTAGGATTCTGCATTGAAGAGCAAGAGAAACTACTTGTTTATGAATATGTTCCTAACAGAAGCCTTGATTACTTTTTATTTGGTCTGACTCTTATAAACTCATTTTAACTTTCAATTAAAATTTATAGTTCATTTATGTCGTGCATTTTATTTTTTATTTGGAACCTTTTGTTATGTTTTAGATAATTTTCAGTAATTTTGTTTCTTTAGTGATCAGTTGCAACAAATTTATGCAGGTTCTCAAAACAGCAGAGTATTAGATTGGATGGAGCGTAGTAAAATCATAGGAGGAGTTGCTCGAGGAATTCTTTATCTTCATTAATATTCTCTCCTAAAAATCATACATCGAGATCTCAAACCTAGCAATATTTTGTTAGATGATGAAATGAATCCAAAAATTTCAGATTTTGGCCTAGCTAAGATGATTGCTGACAGTGAAAATGAGGGAAGTACGAATCGAATTGTTGGAACATAGTAAGTTCTTTTCTTCTAACCTTGACATACATGCATGCATGCGTATATGCATATACATATATCTTGATATAATTGAATAAAGAAAAATAATTTTTGACTTAATTTGAAATATAACAGTAGTTTTCCTTTCAACTAATAATCTTTTTAAATGTTCCGATCTATCTTATCATCTTGCGAGCTAAATTTCATTGACATTGTTTTTTTGTGTAGTGGTTATATGTCTCCAGAATATGCAATGTTTGGACAATATTCTGAAAAATCAGATGTTTTCAGTTTTGGAGTTATAGTTTTAGAAATTATCAGTAGAAAGAAGAATACAGGATGTCAGGATTCCCAATATGCTGATGGCCTCTTAAGCTATGTAAGTTATGATAATATTAATTTGAATTGGAGAAAGATTAATTTGACAATATTGTATGATGAGCTAATAAAAGAGTAATAATTGAAATAATAAGTATTTCTTAATTGTTGCAGACATGGAAGAAATGGAGGGATGACAAGTTGGTAGAGATATTCGATTCAAATATAAATGAATTGGGATCAAACAATGAAGTAATCAAGTGCATCCAAATTGGTTTGTTATGTGTTCAAGAAAATCCAAATGCAAGGCCCTCCATGGCTACTGTTGTTTCATATCTTAGCAATGATTCCATTCAATTGCCTTTACCCCAGGAACCTGCTTTCTTTTTGCATGATCATCAACCACAGCCTATTATCTTCAATAATGGAAGTGGGGAGTCATGCTCTGTTAATGAAGCTTCTATGAGTGAATTCTTTCCTCGCTAGTACAAGGATATTATTTCTTCTTTTTTGTTGTACAATATGGCCTTTGATCGGCATAATTTCCAATGGTTCCGATTGATCTAGAGCGGTTTTCTTAATATAAGTTTAATGTCATGTTTGGTATTCAGCAAATTAAATTAAGGAGTTTGAAGAAGAGGAGCAGAGACAAATGTACATCTTGATATACATGATATTTATATATCTTTCTAAGGAATTGATGATTCCCTCAAAAATGGGAAGTCTCCTTTACTTGGGTAATGGAAAATTGGAAATGAGTTGCTTAACATTTTGACCATTTTGCAAGAAGTTTGTGGTTAATTATTGGATATGTTCATAAAGAGCCTAGGGAGCAGAACATTGCAAGTTGTACTGTATATTCAAAAACTGTGAACAATATCACTTATTTTTTGAATGTAGATATGTATATTCAAAAACTTGACTGGCTAGCCAACTAGTCAAGTTTTCTTTCAAATCTGCAGTTTCATCTTTTTGAATTAATGACATATTCTTTGAGAATAGCCTAGTAGTGAATCTTGATGAAATGAACTCTAGAACCAATTTTGTCGCTCTACATCACACTAGAAAAGAGGTTTAGAAAGAGTATATGACACGCCAAGTGGCCTGGCGTCAAGATCCTATCCCACCACTACTTGCAAAAAGTTTTACTTGTAGCGCTTTTTTTTTGTTTTTTGTAATATTTTTTAAACGATACATATCCTACCACTACAAGAGCAAGTTACAGCACTTTACAAACGGCTACAATAGACATTTTTTTTAAAAAAAACCACAAGCTGTAGTGTTTGCTTAGGAAAGCACTGCAATAAAATTTATTTTCTCAAAATATACAGGATTAAGGTGCAAATTTGTCCAGAAAGTTTTCGTTGAAGAGTAATTTTGCCCTAGTAGTTTTTTTAGGTTCAATGTCACCCCAGAAGTTTTAAAACATAGTAATGTTGCCCCATACTGTTAAAAACCTAACATTGACCGTCAAAAAACAAATTAGGTCTTACATAAGTTAGTTAATCTGATATATATTTTCTAAAATATCTTAATCATCTTCATTCTCTCTTCCTCCTCTCGTAGTTGATTATTGTTGAAGGAATATCAATAGGATAAATTTGTTAAAAAATTGATAATAATGTGAAATATGTCTTACATTTAGCACTAACATTAACTCCCTAATTACAAAAGGGAAGGAGTATGTTCTAAATCAAAAAAGCATCCATTCATCATCTTAATCTTTGTCCTCTGATAATAATATTTGTCTCTATTCGTGTTTGCCTTCTTAACCTTGCTTGTATACAAATTTAACGAGAATGGCTTAAAACAAGGAAGGGGAGGATTATGGTTCTGGTTTCATAGGTTTAATACTAGGGCTGAAAACTTTGGGATATACCTAAATCGAAAACCACTATTCCTAAATAGACCCAAAATTGACACTCCTTGAATCATTACCCCAAGGTAGCACTACCCACTCTGTTTCAAAAGAGAGTGCTTTTTGGAAAGAAGTTAGCGAATAACGATCCTTAAACAGATGGAGAAAAGAGTGAAATTGGAGAGGGAAACAAGAAGAGGAAGATAGAATGGTGGAAAATTTAGTATTTTTAAATTTGTGTTTTATTATTTGGCCATTTTTAATAATTACAAGTTTTAAGAACATTTTCATTGAATATTATTTTTTAAGTCATTCTCTCTAATTCTCGTTAAACTAAATTTATATTATGATTAATGAAATCTTTGGTCCCTTAAGCTTCAAACAAGAGGTTTTGGTCCTTTAAGTTTCATTCCGTTTAAAACATTGGCCTCTATCACTAAATAAAAATCTGAACTATTTTGCCCATTGAAGGATTAAAACCTCTTATTTGAAACTCATGGGATCAAAACCAAAATGTTGCCAAATTTAAGGGACCAAAGATGATATCAACCTTTGATAATATATCAATATATACTTATATATACTTAAAGGTAAAGATGCCAAATATCAGAATGGAGGAGTTCAAAGTCTCATAACGGATCTGTGGAAATTTCTATTTATCACCGCGGATAAAAGAAAATTTGAAGAGACGTGAATTACAAGTCCCTTTTTTTTTCCTGGTTTCATACGCTGAAGAGACCATCAGGAAAGTTTTACCATTTAAGTCCCCTATCACTAAATAAAAATCTGAACTATTTTGCCCATTGAAGGATTAAAACCTCTTATTTGAAACTCATGGGATCAAACCAAAATGTTCCCAAATTTAAGGGACCAAAGATGATATCAACCTTTGATAATATGTAAATATATACTTATATATACTTAAAGGTAAAGATGCCAAAGATCAGAATGGGAAATGCTAAGCCCATATCTCTGGGTCAAAGGGAAAATGTCCACGGTTTGGGTGTGGAATTGAGTAAAGAGAAAGTTCTGGGGAGCCAAAAGGGGGAAAAAGAAAAGTTAGGTGGGTCCCATAGAGAGCATCGGATTGTTAGAGGGAGCATAGAGAATAATGGGCTTTGTGAAGTCAAAAAGCAAATAGTGGTGGATAAAGTTGCTGAATCACGTAGTGAAGGAGAAAAGAAAACTTTGTCGATTTCTAACTGGAAAGGCAACGGCTCTAATTCAGAATATTCCATAAAAAATAGTGAAATGGTGCTGAACCCACCCAAGCACGTGGAGAGTACTCTAGAACAGCAAGGGACGAGTTCAATGACGCATTCAACGTCTCAGCTTGTAGTGGAGGTTTTGCTGGAAAGTAAACCTCCTGACGGGTAAGTTTCCATATTCTTTCCAAGATGCAATTTATATTTATTTTTCTATAATAGTGTCATCTTGGAATTGTCGTGGAGCTTGTGGTAGAGCTTTTCCACGTATTTTTAAAGATATTGTTAAGAAGTATGGTGTTAATGTCATGGGGTTATTGGAGCCAAGGGTCAGTGGCAATAAGGCGAATAAAATTGTGAGAGGTCTGGGTTTTACAGATTGGTTGAGGATTGAAGCTACTGGGTATGCCGGAGGTATATGGGTGTTATGGAACAGTGGGGATGTCCAGGTTCAATATATTACTTCAAATACCCAACTCCTTCATTGTAAAATTACCGGGAAGAATAACTAGGATCCAATGTTGGTGACTTTTGTTTATGGGGATACCAGTGTTTTGAAGAGGAGGGAGTTGTGGTCATCTCTTCTGGCTATCAGCAGGAATGCCCATATTTCTTGGCTTGTCCTTGGCGATTTTAATGCTATTCTTGATCCCAGAGATAAGGAGGGAGGAGTAACGCCTGTTCCCAGGTCTATGCATGACTTCCTTAGTTGCATTGATGGCTGTAACCTGAGTGTGGTTCCAGTAGTGGGGGACCATTTTACTTGGGAAAAAATAGGGGTTAAGGAGAGGCTGGACTGGGTCTTCTGTAACTTTGAATGGGAATTAAATAATCCTCAAGCCAAAGCTCACCACAGCCTAAGATTCAAGTCTGACCACCGTGTTATTGTAGTGGCGGATAGACCTCAGAGTTTAGACAGGAATAGCAGGCGAAAAGGTTTCAATATCAAGCGGCGTGGTGTATGGAAGAGGGCTTCAATGAGATTGTACAATCTTCTTAGGAGGGAAAGGATTGGCTTCAAGGAAGGCTAGGCTTTGTGAATGAGGTTACTATTTGGAATGATAATGTGGTAGGGAATATGGTAAGAAAGAAGAGAGAGATCATCCGAAGATTAGAAGGGATCGACCGTGCCAAGCAAACTAATGGAAATCAAAATGGTTTATTTAGACTGGAAAACCAGCTTTGGGCCAGGTATCACAAATTTGCTTTGCAAGAGTTAATCTGGTTCCAGAAGTCAAGATGCAAGTGGTTAAGTGGGGGTGACAGAAACACGAGATTCTTCCATGCCTGTGCATCTGTTAGGAAGAAAAGGAAAAAAGTTCAAGCTCTTTAGAATGAGGAAGGCATTTGGATCACAGAGGAAAAGCATATAAGGAGTATGGCTTTTGAGTATTTCAAGAAGCTATTCACGGCATTGAACCTTTCTTTACCCTTCTCCCCTTGGCCAGCTCGATTTCCATCCTTGGATTCTAACCAACTTGAGTTTCTTCAAAGACCGGTATCCCCTATTGAGATTAAAAACGCTGCTTTTGAGATGGGAGCATTCAAGGCACCGGGACCTGATGGTCTCAACCCTCACTTCTTCCAAACACAATGGAACTCGATTGGTCAGAAGGTATGTGACTTGGTGATCAGGATTTTTGAGTACCCAGAGGAGATCAAATCTGTCAATCAAACCAATATAGCCCTAATCCCCAAGGTTGACTTTCCTATATCCTTGAGGGATTTTAGGCCTATTTCCTTGTGTAATGTGAGTTTCAAAATTGTTAGTAAGGTGATTGATAATAGACTGAAAAATGTTATGAACTTCCTGGTGGCTAATAATCAGTATAGCTTCATCTCAGGAAGACAGGGTGTGGACAACGTTATCATGGCTCAGGAAGCAATTCATACCATGAGAAACAAGAGAGGTAAGAAGGGTTTTGTAGTAGTGAAGATAGATATGGAAAAGGCCTATGATAGGCTTGACTGGAGGTTTCTGGAATTTACTCTTCATAGCTTAGGATTGAGGGATGAATTTGTTAATCTAATCATGCAGTGTGTCTCAACCACCACCATGAGTATTGTTTGGAATGGTGTGGCTTCAGAAAGTTTTAGACCCTTGAGGGGGGTGAGACAGGGAGATCCATTGAGTCCTTATTTATTTGTGCTTTGCATGGAGCTTCTAGGACAACTAATTCACCAGGAAGTGTAGTCGGGGAACTGGAAACCTTTGAGTCTGAGTACCACTGGTCCTCCTATATCTCATTTATTCTTTGCAGATGATTTGATGCTATTTGGTGAGGCCTCATCTCAACAAATGGATGAGATGAAGAATGTAATGGAATTATTTTGTAGGGTGTCTAGTCATAAGATCAATCTTCAAAAATAAAAAATGTTTGTATCTAGAAATGTCCATTTTAATAAGGCATATGAGATGAGATAGAGAGTGGGGATTGGGTTGACAGCGGACCTCGGGAAGTACCTGGGGGTCTCGCTCCTTTATAAGAGAATGGTCAAAATGACTTTTGCACCTCTAATTCAGAAGGTTAAATCAAAATTGGCAAGCTAGAAAGGGAGATACTTAAGTATGGCAGGGAGAACGGTCTTAATCAAGTCGGTTCTATCAGCAATATAGTAGTATCAAATGCAATCAACTTTGATTCCAAAAGGAGTTTTAGCAATTATTGAGAAATTAAGCAGGGATTTTTTTTGGAACCAACAGGACGAGTCTAAGAAACTTCATCTGATAGCTTGGGATGTGTTGAAGAAAGCGAAGACTGAGGGAGGGTTAGGGATAAAGGACCTTCAATGCCAGAATCAAGCCTTCCTCATGAAGCTTTTTTAGGGAATGATCATGAAGCCTGAAGCTATGTGGGTAAGGTGCCTTCGTTCGAAATACTCATGCGGGACGGCTAAAGTGCCTCAAGTGAGAAGAAGACGTGATCAATTAGCCGTTTGGAGTGGAATAGTTGCTGTTTGGGAAGAGTTTAAACAGGGACTAGGTAGACTCCTAAAAAGTGGGAGATCCACTCAGGCATGGCAAGAATACTGGTCTCCTCTGGATAGACCACTGAAGGACTATGTTGATAAAAATGAAGATTTGGTGGATATGGATGCCCGTGTCAGGTCCTTTATAACTCAGGAAGGGGAATGGGACAGAGTAAGATGGGAGAGCTTCCTCCCCAACTGGGTCGTAGAGAAAATCATGTTGGTCCCTCCTCCTACGGGAATTGAGGAGGATGTTATCTGTTGGAGATCGGCTTCAGATAGGAACTTTAGTGTTAAGTCTGCATATGACAAGATTTATCAAAAGCCAGAGCAAAGCTGACAATCTCACTGGTGAACTTTATGGCAATGGGGAAGTCCTGAAAGAGTTAAAATGTTTATGTGGCAAGTATTCCATGAGAGATTACCAATGAATCAATTGAGAGCAAGGCATAATCCGAACGTCCTAAACACTTGTCCCTTTGAGTATGAGAGTGAAGAGAGTATCCTCCACATATTGAGAGACTGTGAGCAAGCCAAGAGAGTGTGGTTTTTTATAACTAACCATATATACTATACTATGTTCTTTTCTGGTAATTTGCAGGAATGGCTTAAATAGAATTTGCAAAATTCCCCTGCGAACAGGAGGATGGCTAGATGGCCATGGCAAAGAGTGTTTAGTACCATATGTTGGATCCTATGGAAGAACTGATGCAGCTGGGCGCTTGAAGGGAGAGCTGAAAACCCAAATTAGATAGTTCACAAATGTTTGTATCATGTCTTCGAAGGAGTGGAAAATGGCAGCTTCCGTCACCAGATTTTCCAAGCACCAGAAAGGGGAATAGACCGCTGGCAACCTCCAGATCCGGGGTATGTACGTGTGGATGTTGATGGTTCTAGAGACAGCAATGGACATGCGGCTTGTGGTGGGGTTATAAGGGACCACCACGGCAATTGGATGTGAGGATTTCAACAGAGGTTAGGGCACAATAACTCGGCTGCTGCAAAAATACATGTGATTTACAGCGGACTTCAATTATGTAAGCAGTTGGGTTTTACCAGGATCAGGCTCTTTACAGATTCTTTGCAGGCTATTCACCTATTATCCATGGATGGTGGCACTGATCATCCTCTGCTTGATGTCATCTTAGAGACAAGATCCCTCATTTACAGGGACTGGGACTTGGCGATCACTCATGCCCACAAAGAGACTATCCGATGTGCTGACTATCTAGCGAGGAAAGCTCAGTTGAGTAATCAGGAGTTTTTGGTGATAGAAACGTCTCCAGTGGAATGCAACCAGCTCTTTGCGAGGGACTGTGGTGGAATACCACAAGATCATTCGGTGATGCAGACTTCGTAGCATTCTTGTAATTCTCCAAGCTTTGCTTGCCTTTGTACGCAAAAAACAAAAAAAACAAAAAAGAATGGAGGAGTTCAAAGTCTCATAACGGATCTGTGGAAATTTATATTTATCACCGCGGATAAAAGAAAATTTGAAGAGACATGAATTACAAGTCCCTTTTTTTTTCCTGGTTTCATACGCTGAAGAGACCATCAGGAAAGTTTTACCATTTAAGTCATTATTAGCACTTCCCTCACTTGACTGACAAAAGAAAGAGACTAATCGTACAAAAGTTTTATGTTTTAAGGGAGATTTTTTTCATTTGATGTTTGTTTGCAATTTTTTCATATTCTGATATACAAGTCAAATTTAAAGCATATAATATTTTTCATAAATCTAGATTACAACTAATTCAAGATTCTTAGAAAACAGCATGTCAGTTTGTAGTTTTAGGTTTGTAAAGGTTGAATTGTGAACTTTTGGGCCTTGATTATATATATCATCCCAAGCTATGTTAGTGTCTTATTTAACATGTTACATAAATTAAAATGAGATAATTTGCATAGAGTTTCCACACATTGTGTATGAGGGGCCGAAGAAAATAAGCATTTAAAGACAATAATCCTCCCAAAATTCTCTTATGACGAGAAAAATGGAATATCGTTTGCCGTACAATGAGCTCCTACATCAAAGGGCTTCAGTCCTTCTTCAATAAAGACTTGCAAAAGAAGGCTTTATAGAATAACATGCTCTCTTCGGTTCTAAATGTTTTAGCTAATTAATAAGTTTACTTTGATTCTAAATGGAAGATCTCAAGCTCAAGCGTAAGAGAGTTTTCATCAAGAAAAGTTTCCGTACAAATTATTAAAACAGTATTTTAAGGAAAAATAATATACATTTTTACAAATAACTTAACTTGTTCCTTAATTACTGCAAATCCATATTTTATATCTTATTCATGGCCCATGGTAGGTGAAGGAGTGAGTACACACACGCGCACACATAATTTTTAGATTTAGCCATAAACAACGAAAAAGGTATGAATATATTATAATCTTACGAAGCAGAACATTGTTCTAAAGGTCCAAAATGACCCTCTTTATATAAATTCACATATTCAAATTCAAATTTTTTTTGAAGACATGTACAAAAGTTTATGCATTTATTCGGTGAGTATACAAACCTACTAAACACGGCCTCTTTTAGTTTCCCAATTCATGGCATAAAGGGCAAGTCGGTTCAGAGAGGAAATATCTTTTTTATCTTTTATTTTTGTGAAGTAGGAAAAAATTGTATTATGAAAGGGAACCAAAAGGGAGTACATGGATATTTATACATATATAGATAGATAGATAGATTGTGTGCTTATTAAGATCATAGACTTGTAAATCTCATTAGGATAGAACTTGTTACATAGATCACATTAATTATTCATTACACACAGACACAGGCATCCATAGGCCTCTAATTAGCTGACACGTAATAAGCTCAAATACACAATTAAAACCATAAGCTTCATAAACCTAGCTAAGCTAGTAACGTTTTTAAGCCAGTCTAAAAAACCAATTTCAACTGGTTTTGAAGCCTTTTTTTCTAGTAGTGAATCTTATTTAAATTATAATTAATTAATTATCATGCCAAAAATATAACTAGTTAAAATTATATGTCTTTCATTTTCATGTGCTAAACAATAATTTATTCTGATGTAACTACTAATTGTTTTGGTTTCATATAACTATAGTTGTTAATTTTAAAAGGGGAGAAAACATTGAACTCCTATAGGTCATCACTAACATTTCAAATTTTAAAATGATAGTCGTCGTGGGAGAGAGACATCTCCATTTACCTCTCTCTCAATTTCCTTTCCCTACCATTGGATCAACTTTCAGTGGTTGAGGTTTAACATTTTATAATAATATTATTATAATATTAAATAAAAAAAGTACATATAAATAAATTTAAATTATTTAAATTATATCTGAATATTTCAACTCTGGAGACTTTTATTAAAATTATATCTAAATGAAATTGGAGAGGGGAACAAGAAAAAGAGGAAGATAGGTAGTTCGGAAGAAGTGGAAGTCCCTAGCGTTGAATATTATTTGGTCCCTCTTGGTAATAACGAGTTTTATGATACGTTTCATTAAATATTATTTTTCAAGTCCTTCTCCCTAATTCTTCCTAGACTAAATTTATATTATATAAATATATACTTATACTTAAAGCTAAAGACGCCAAAGATCAGAATGGAGGAGTTCAAAGTCCAATATCGGATCTGTGGAAAATTCTATTTATATCACCGCGGATAAAAGAAAAAATGAATAAACGTGTGTTACAAGTGCCCTTTTTTTCTTTGTTTCAAACGCTAAAGCTAGTGACCATCATGAAAGTTTTATCTTTTTAGTCCTCACTTATCTGACAAAAGAAAGAGAGTAGTAGTCCGAAAGTTTTATCTTTTTAAGGGAGATTTTTCATTCGATATTAGTTTGCAATTTTTTCATATTTTTATGTACAAGTCAATTTTAAAGCATAGAATATTTTCCATAAATCTCTAGATCACAACTAATTCGAGATTCTTAAAAAACAGGATGTCATATAATTTGTAGTTTTAGGTTTGTATAGGTTGGATTGGGAACTTTTGGGCCTCGATTATATATATCATCCCTAGCTATGTTAGGGTCTTATTTGACACGTTACATAAATTAAAATGAGCTAATTTGCATAGAGTTTCTCCACATTATGTATGAGGGACCGAATAAAATAAGCATTTGAAGGCAATAATCCCAGAATTTTCTTATCGAAAGAAAAATGGAAGATCATTTGCCGTACAATAAGCTCCTAAATCAAAGGGCTTAAGCCCTTCTTCAATAAAGACGAATAAAAGAAAGCTTTATAGCATAATATACTTTCTTCAGTTCTAAATGTAGAAGCTAATTAATGAATTTACTTTGTTTCTAAATGGAAAACCTCAATCCACCATCTCTTAAATTTAATTTATATTTTTGCTTCAAATTACCCTATTGATTTCATATTAAGAGGGTTGATCCATAAAATTTATTTAAAAAAAGTGTTTTACATAAAACAATATACATTTTTACAAATAACTTAGTTGTTCCTTAATCACTGCAAATCCACAATTTATACCTAATATTTAGATTGAGCCATAACTCGTTTAGTTAGATGAATTAACATCAAGCTTAATGCCGGTATGAATATATTCCTTTTTTTTAATATAAACAACAGAAAAGGTATGAATATATTACAATCTTACAAAAACATGTACAGAAGTTTATGCGTTTATTCGGCAAGTAAGCACACAAACCTACTAAACACGGCCCCTTTTAGTTTCCCAATTCATGGCATAAAGGGCAAGTCGGTTCAGAGAGGAAATATATTTTTTTCTTTTTTTGTTGTGAAGTAGGAAAAATTGTATTATGAAAGGGAACCAAAAGGGAGTATATGAATATATATATATATAGAGAGAGAGAGAGATTGTGTGCTTACTAAAATCATAGACTAGTAAATCTCATTAGGATCGAACTTATTACATAGATCATTTATTCATTACACACAGGCATCCATAGGCCCTTAATTAGCTGACACATAAGAAGCTCAAACACACAATCAAAACCATATGCTTCATAAACCTAGCTAAGCTAGTAAGGCTTTTGTCCATTGTAGTTACCAGGAGGATCATAGTTACAGCCAATGAAAGTTCCTCCATTGTCACACGTCACTTTGGCACAACCGACATGAACCGAATCCTTCCACACCACCTGAGTATAGTGCCCGCACTCTTGCCCACTAGCGCATGTGTTGCTGTCGTAGTCGTAGTACGCCTTCTCATCCACCCACATCTTCACGGCATCGGTTCCGCTCATGTCGCCGGAGCTCCACGCAATGTTCTCACCGTATTGGCCATTGGAGTGGATCAGTTGGCAGTCAGCCTTGCGTTGGCTGGCATAGTTTTGTGCATAAGCAGCCACAGTATCATCCCAAGCTATGTCTGGAACACCCACTTGTGATCTTGCTGCGTTGTGGGCATTCACATAGTCTTGTTGTGAATCCTGTGCATTGGCTATGAGAACAAAGAAAAAGAAGAAGAAGGAAACTGAAAGCTTGGATGATAACTCCATTGGATGTTTATTGTGTCATCTATTGTGTTTGATGAAGAAATGGGAGGCCTTGGGGAGGTATTTATAGCGATTTTCATGTGGAAAATTAACAGCGTGTTGTTCATATAATGGAAGAGAAAGAGACTTGTTAGAAGAAGAAAGTTCCTAAAAAAATGACTCATGAAATAACATTAATTGTACATAACATATGAAATTAATCCAAAAAAAAAATTGTACAAATAGCAAATGTACAGTAACAATGATTATCATTAATTTTAAGAGTAAAAATTGGATATTGGCAAAAAAAAAGTATAAAAATTGGATATTGGCCAAAAAAAAAGTATACAAATTGGATGTGAATTACTTAATTCACATTTATTTACATTTTTATTAATTTTTTGCTAAGTATATATAATATAAGTACTATATAATAATTTATTTACATTTATATACATTTCCTATTCTATGCGGTATATCATAATGTATTCTGATATAATTACTAGAAACTGCTTAAAGTTTTGTTCTTGCTTCGTATACTTAAGTTGCTATTGATATCCAAATCATCACCTCAAAATGAAGTACGTAGTCATTAATCTTTAAGTCACTTCTTCGCAATAATTCTCCAATCGAAGGCGCTGAAGCTTTAGTACTTAACAAAGATGGCCAGCGGCTTGTGGTGGAGGGAGTTTCTTTCTTTATTTTTTTTTTTATTTGATGAAAGGTTCACCTTTTAAGACTTAGAGCATAAAGGGTTTTCGTCACTCTCAACTTTATCCTTCTCCTTACAGAGGTCACAGGAGGGAGTTTCTTTTTACAAAAGGGTTAGGTCATTTTTAAAAAAAAAAAAAAGTTAATTTAATTTCTGAAAAGTTTCTAGATAGGCACTTCATAAAAGTTAGGGCATTTAACTGGATATTTTATCATCTCTTGATTATTTCAGTGGTCCTTATATGAGTTTCTGCTTTTTTTCTTATTGGTTAATTGGGAAAATAAATATGCTCATATAGCTTTACCCAATTTTTAATAAGGTCTATGTAGCGTTTTTCTTCTATTGAGTCCTTGCGCAATTTCGTCAACCATAGGAATTATTAGACTAGTCGCTATATTCGTAATATGTTAATTAGGTTCAATGTATTGTGACTAAGCAATGTGTAAGTTACCACAAAATAAAAACTAAAGAGGCTTTTAAATAGTAAAATGATGAAATAAATTTATTTATTATTAATATAAAAATAAAAAAATGATGCTCATAATCATCTTTCATCTATATGTAATCTGTAACATGATCGACTTTGATTTTATTTAGATTCATGTGGAAAAATAATTTAAGTGTGTATTGATGAGTGAGAGTCACATAATCACTTACTAAACGTGTTTCTTTTACAAAATTAATAAATTAGGAGTATGACGACCAATACTTATAATTGAAAAAATTTTAAGAATTCTGTAAAAAGGGAAAAAAAATTACAACGACTTATTTAAAAATGAAGTACAATTACAGGGAAATGCATGTTAATTTGTCAGGTAAATGTTCAAATTGAATTGTCTAATTAGCGGCAACGATTGTGCACGACAGTCAGGATCGAGACTTTTTCTAAATACTCAGTATGAACACCAACTTTAATAAAGTATTGACTTTGAGTCAATGGTAAATATCCAACCCTGAAACATGTTGGGTCGTTAGAGATTATTTTTTAAATGAAAATATTAGTTAAAGAAATCCTAAATATTTTAATTTTAATATTAATTTAGTCAAGTACTCCCTTAGTCATTAATATAAGACATATTTACCTAATTTTATTAGATTAAGATAGTTAGTTAATATAACATGTATTTTCTAAAATACACAAGTCATCTTCCGTATTCCCTAATTTCCTCTTCTCCTTCATTATTTGTTGATAGAGCATCAATGGGGTAAATTTGAAAAAAAAAACAAATATAAAGATTATGTCTTATATTTAGGATCAAGATCAATTTTACAAATATGTCTTATATTAAGAACCGAAGGGAGTATATAGTTTTTAACAGAATTAAACAATAACTAAATTAATCAAAGGTTTTGGTGTCTACGTACGTACAATAACAAAATTACTTAAACTTATGTCTCAGTATGATAAAAAAATCAAACAAATAACTTTGTGTAAAAAAATAAAAGAAAAGAAAAGTAAGCTATTAAATTATTCAAAATAATTTAATCCAAAATTAGGAATTTAATATGATGAAAGGAAAACTAGTAAATAAAATTTATTTAAATAGAGGAGAGGTTTAGAGACAAAATGCAATGGAGGTTAGAATCCTTTACTCAATATGTAAAAACAAAAATCTAATACTGTAGTCCGGCCAAAAAAAAATCTAATACTGCAGTCTGCAAATGATTATTTCAAATATAAATGATTAAAATTGATACTCTAGCAAAACAAACACACACATCTTACATTTAGAAATAGAGAGAGTATATATATATATTGAATATTGACTCATTCATTCATTCTTTTTTTTTTTGTGGTACTCTTATAGTCTTATTTTCAACATGAATGAATAAAATCTAATTTAATTATAAAAATATGTCTAAATCAGTTATTCAATATTAAGCTTTATGAGACTTTTAATATGATTTTTCTTACATAGAAAGTGTCAAACTTGAAACTTCGCTAATGATGTCCATATATAACTAAACTATTCAAAACTATGAAAGGGAAACGGCCGTGCAAGAAGAGACGGCGCATGATGTGTGGAACACAATTGTGTTATCCTCACATCTTCCTTCCAATTCGATGCCTATAACTCTATATCTAAGCGTTCATAATAATGAAAATGACTATGAGCAACACCGTTCTTAAAAGGGTAAATCATGCAAGGGAATCGATTTTTTATTTTTTATTTTTTGCTATAATAAATTTTATATTATATTTTGATCCAAAAAAATAAAAAAAAATTGCTATAGATTAGAGACACAAATATTTGATGACAAAAAACCATCACAAACCGTGCAAAAAAGAAATTCTGACAAATTTACGAGGGAAAACATGAAATTTCCATACTAAATTTACTGCAAAGAAGGCCTAAATTTGAAAAAATCTGATCACCAAATATATTGGAAATCCATCCCAAATTTTCGTCTTTTTATTTTTTGGGAGCGTGTGGTATTATATGTCTCTTAAATGAAAAAATAAAATGGTCCAGATTCAAATTTTGTTAAACTATTATTATAAAATTAAATTAATAAATCTAAAATATTAAAATTTAACTTACACAGTTGACAGCTATAGTATAAGAAAATAGAAGAATTTTAATTATAAAATATTATAATAATAGTTTTATAAAATATTAAATCTGAATTATTCATACCTGATTATGATATCAAAATTAGAGGATCTATTTCAATATATAGATAATGGGAAAAGAATATTAATCGCATTATATGAACGTTTACTCTAGAACTTATATTTCCTTGATTCATGCCTTCAATCATGATGCTTCATAAATAAATCGATAAGACAAACTTGAGAAACATCGCTATCGGAATTAGTTTGAACCTCTTAAGTTCCCCAATTGAAGGTGAGGCTGCTAGGGCAGGCCACCAGAATAAATTATTCCATCCTATGTTTCATGTGTTTGTAAACACATGTACACATTATCTTCAGATGACTATATGACTATGCTTCACAACCTGAGGTTATAAATGAGATCAAACTCGCGACCTCACACTTAGAGGGGAGTTCTTATGCCATTATGCTACGAGGCCATTGATAGAGAAGACATACTTTGTTCTGTCCAACTACAAGAAATCTAGTGTTTTTGGATGGAGAGAAGAGTAGGGGGAAAGAAATATTCTCTTGTTTGGGTGAACAGAGAAAATAAGGGGAAAGAAAAGTGGGGAAGAAAAGGTGTGACCTCCATGTGATTTTACCTACAAATAAATATTCCCCCACTTGTGCGATCAACTCTATTTTGTTTAATGGAAAACGTTATATTAAAGTAAATAATATGGTTAATGGAAAACGTTATATTAAAGTAAATAATATGGTACAGCTTAATATTATCTGGAATACATAGATGAAAAATCCGAGAAAAAATTGATCCCTGCAATAACGTTCATTGAGCTATCAACTCATTCACTTCACTCGGTTTTATCTTTTTTTTCTTTTTGGTTCTTGCGTTGGAGGTCAAGCCTAATTTGTGACAGCGACGGTCTCCGACGACAAACCACAAACAGCTTACCCTCATTCGTGGTGGTAAACGAGGCTTGCATCTGCTACTATGAGTTCATCTTCTCACTTTCCTTCTCTTTGTGCATTACTTCATTCGATATGTAGAATTTTTTTTTGTGATTCCCAATATTGTTCATATATAAGATTCCTTTATTCATCATTAGTTCGAATTAATTCAAACCATCACAAAATTGGTTCTTTCTTGTCGTTGTTCAATTGGTAACATTCCCGCTATTCGTTCCTCTAACTAGCGCATCATTTGACAAGAATTTTTATAGTTTGATTGGGGGTACTTTTCTCTCCCCTCTAATTTCTTTTGTAATTCCAAACATGCGCTAAATTTCTCACCCCCCCCCATTTTCTTTCCTCTAATATTCTCTCCCCTATTCAAACGCAGCCTAAAAGTTTTCAACATGTTCACAACGCACACATAAAAGTTTTGGGGGAATGTCAATTTGGAACCAAAAGATTCCCAAATTTCAGTAAAGGACCAAGCTCTCAAGTTGTTAAGATCAAGAGACCCAAAATGAATGGATAAAACTGAGTATTATTATTGAGTAAAGCATACAACATCAACCACGACAATAAGCATTGGGCATTTATATATACAAATCACAGCCTTGTACGAAGTGACAATCCACTTCAATGTGTTTGGTGCGTTCGTGGAAAACTGGGTTCATGGCTATGTGAATTGCTACCCGGTTTTCACAATACACCTTCACTGGTTCTATATTTGAAACTTGTAGCTCTTTAAACAGCCCTACAATCCATGTCAATTATGAAGTTTTGTTAACCTCATAAAATTATTTTTAGAATTGCACATTTCATCTTGTTTTTACCTCACTTCGGGTATATTAGTGGGCGTTCGAGAGCGTTAAAGTGGATGAAATGTGTCTTTCTTATGTTGAGCAGCAGAATGCAAATGTGGAGGATTTTATTCAATAACTGCTATGAATGCTTAACTGTGTTTGTGAGTCTTTGTGTGAAATGAGACAGATTCAATCATAGTTGGTCCAGAGAAAGCCAAGTGCAGTAAGAAAGAGGTGAAGGAAGTTGGAGCCATCAACCATTCCAAGGAAAGGCGAACTGGGAGGAGAACAGAGCATAAAAGAGAAGGAGATGAACTCTGGAAGGTTGCTGGCCGCGGCCAGCCTACTCATGGGCCGCGGCCAACCATCCCATAGGCCGCGGCCAAGATGGCCAACAGGAGGTCAGAGGCTTATTGGCCGCGGCCAACCAACTCATGGACCGCAGCCCACATATGAACAGAAGCTTGCTGGCCACAGCACACATAGTGGCTGGCCGCGGCCAACCCCCGCAAATAATGCTGTGCGTTCTGACATTTGGAGAGCTATAAAAAGCAAAACCCAGGGTTTGAAGAGGGGGCTCCTAATTTGGAAAGACCGAAAGAAGCAGCTGGAAAGGTCTTGAGAGCTTGGGTTTGCTAGAAATCAAGGAGAATCAAGTGGGATTGAAGATTCGAAGGTGTGTTCCAGAAAATGAACAAGAGTGCATTCTGTATTGTTGTCATTCATCTGAGTATGGTGGTCATTTTGGAGGAGAGAAAACTGCTGCGAAAGTCATTCAGAGTGGGTTTTACTGGCCTTCTCTATTTAAAGATGCTTATACCTTCGTCCTCCAATGTGATCGGTGCCAGAGAGTGGGGAACATATCTAGGACGAATGAGATGCCACTGAATAGCATGCTAGAAGTTGAACTCTTTGATGTTTGGGGGATTGATTTCATGGGTCCATTTCCTAAGTCTTTTAACAATGAATACATTTTAGTTGGAGTGGACTATGTATCAAAATGGGTAGAAGCTATGGCATGTGTGACTAATGATGCCAAGACGGTACTGAAATTCCTCAAGAAGCACATTTTCACAAGGTTTGGCACACCAAGAGCAATTATCAGTGATGGAGGATCACACTTCTGCAATCATCAATTTCAAGCTTTGATAAAGAAGTATGGTGTGAGGCACAAAGTAGCATTACCTTACCATCCCCAAACAAATGGCCAAGCTGAGATTTCCAACTGGGAAATCAAGAACATTCTTGAGAAGATGGTGAACACCACTAGGAAAGATTGGTCTTCCAAATTAGATAATGCTTTATGGGCTTATCGAACGGCTGATAAAATGCCTATTGGTATGTCTCCATATCGATTAGTGTTTGAAAAAGCATGCCATTTGCCTGTGGAATTGGAACATGGGGCCTATTGGGCTATCAAGAAGCTAAATTTTGATCCGCAAGCTGTGGGAGAAAAGAGGCTACTTCAACTCAATGAGTTGGATGAAATCCACTTAAATGCGTATGAGAGTGCAAGGATTTACAAAGAGAAGACAAAAAGGGACCATGACCGCAAAATCATTCCTAAAAGCTTTGAACCTGGTCAAATTGTTCTTCTTTATAACTCTAAACTGAGGCTCTTCCCCAGAAAGCTTAAATCCCGCTGGTCTGGGCCATTCAAGGTGATTCGAGCATCAAAATATGGTAATGTGGAGCTGGAGAATGATAAGGGTGAGAGATTTAAGGCTAATGGTCAACGGTTGAAGCACTATTGGGGAAGAGATGTGGATAGGCTAGTATCCACCATCTACTTATCAAATGAAGAGTGACCAAAGTGAAAAGTCAGGCTAAGGACTATAAACTAAGCGCTTCTTGGGAGGCAACCCAAGTTCTGAACTTAATCTCTTTAGTTTCTTTAATTTTAGCATAAGTTAGTACGTTTATGTTTGGTCTTTTACCTTTTATAGTAAGAAAGGGATTTCAAACTGAAAGCTGTCGAGAACAAGAGGATTGCAAGGCAAGGGGTAGCATCGGGATGAGACAGGCATATTCCAGGGAAGTTCTTTAACTCTTATGCATGTTTGTGTATTCTGATGCCTGTGATATGATATGAGAGTTGCAATGAATGTTAGAGAAGCAATGTGCATTATATTTGGCTTCAATCTATCAAATTGCTGATCACACCTAGAAAACTCTGCATTAAGAGGGCATCTTGATCATAGGAAATGTGTGGACTAGGGGTGTTGATTGTATGAGAGTCAATGTGCAAGTGTGGCATAGTTCTGGTATGCTTAATTGAATGTTCAATGGTTCTGTATACTGTGTTGTCACTGATGATTCCAGTTCTGGTATGAATGTGTAGCAACTGAAAGGCTAGAAAATACACTCTGGCTGCGGCCAAGAAGGTCATGGGCCGCGGCCAGTAACGACCAACCAGATCTAGAAAGTTGTGGGCCGCGGCTAGCACTGTCATGGGCCGCAGCCAGAGAATACCAGTGGATGCTCAGAGGGTTTTGGGCCGCGGCCAGCACATGTTACGCCGCGGCCAACTGAAACCAGACAGTTGTGGGCCGCGGCCCAAGCGCGATAGCAGGGTTTTTAAAAACCCTGCTACACGCCTATCTGTTACCATTCCTCATTCTTCTAGCGGCCACCCCTCCTCTTTTCTTTCTCTCCCACAGTCGACCCACCTCCCTCAACCTCCCCTCCAATTTTTCCCTCATTCTCTTGTTTCCCCTTCTTCTCCTCCGTGCTCTCCCTTCAATTCCGTCTTCTACCATCGCGTGTGGGTGTTGTGAGGCGTCTGATCTTCTCTGCTGTAGAAGAGGCCCTAGGGCACGGCAAGAGAATCATTTCCCTTTGATTTCTCCTCTAATCCCTCAACTCTCTCCACATATGAGGTAAAACGGTCTAAATCTTGCTCTTTTACTCGCATTTGAGGGTAGTTAGTTCAACTTTGATATGGGAATTTAGGCATAAGAGTAGCAAATCTGTTGTAATTGCTGGTTTTGAGGGCACTGTACATGCTTTTTAGAGTTTTTTTGTCCTTTTGATAGCAATTACTGCCTTCAATTCATTTTGACTTGCCTTGTGTGCCATTACCCTATTTTTTTAGACACTTTGCCTCATTGCAAGTGCTGTTACAAGGTCTCTATATCAAATGCATAAACTGTCTAGTGTTGGAATTGATGATCTGTCAAGTGATAAGCATTGTTGAGATTTAGGCTTGAAGTGATTTGGGATGTGTTGTGGTTTGAATTGCAGGAGTATGAGTTCTTATGATTCTAAATTGTTCTGCATATGACTTTTGCCCTAAAATTATTGAAAATTGGCTTGTGATGCACTATAATCTGCACCTGTGGCATGATTTTTTACTGCTGAAAATTTTCTTGTACATCTTAAGGTGTAACGGGGTGTGGATATTGATTGTTGGTACTAAATTTGGCCCTGCTCAACCAAATTTTAGACAATATAGTGATGTTGCCTGATTTGATAGATATTTTACCTAGTGCCTGATCAACCTATTTGGCATTCGTAGATGATAGTCCACTCTTATCATTGTTTACATGAGCTTGTGTAACGAGTAAATCTTTCTGCCCTAGTATATCTAGCATATTCTGCACCAGATTGGTTAATTTGAGAATTGTGGTGTGTAGCTAAGCATTGAAACTGTTGGTTACAGGGTGAGTAATTATATTGATCTGCTCTGGTATACACTGGTTTGTGGCTGGACTTGAGTTCTCTGTTTCGGGATGTCATGTTTTAATTGCACTTCAAAGGTTTCATGATTCATTTCAAACCTTGAATGAATGTGCAAGGTTGTGTTTGTTCTTTTGATTGGCTAGTCTGTGCTGAGTGCATTAAAATCTTCTGCTGATTCTATACATGGAGTTGTGCATCTCTGGTATGTGCGAATTATGTTTTGCATGATCAAATCATTCAGCATGTTTTGGATTGTTGCACAATTTGACTAAGTTTTGAAATTTCTAGGCAGTTGATCTAAGTTGGCAAGTTTTGCACTTTTTCCTTTTGAATGATCATGTGAACCTGGAGGTGAATCTTGTGATTTTGAAAACCATGTTTGGCCTAACCTCCACAACTTACAAATTGCCTCATTGAATTTCAGAATTTACAAGGCTTTTCATACACTTTCAACTGTTCTTGAACCTGTGCTGTAGTAGTCAAATTGCGCTGCATGTTTTAGAATGGTTCCGATGTGCGGATAAATTTTGCCAACATTATAGTAATCTAATTCCTTCTTCTGAAGTAAGTAAGTAAGAAAGAGGTAGTGAGGAATAGGATTAAGCTTGAAATCTAAATGGACAGTTTTGCAACTAGTTAGGTCATAAGTTTGGGGGAGGTCCTTATTGAACTTTCTGATTCTGGTGCACATGTTGAGTACCTGTTTGAGTTTTCATTTGTTTTGGTTGTGTATTGTCTTCTCTCATAGCTACTATGCCGGCCAAGCGTGTTGCTGATCGCACGGGTCCCAGGGCTGTTGATGAGGCCAAGGCCAAGATCATTACCCAGCCCTTACTGCAAGAGCGGGAATTCCCGTTCAACATCTCCTACGAGTTTTACGACCTCGCCACCCGCACCTACCGCTTGCAGAGGATCATGGAGCCTAAGGTCGATGGGAACCTGTAGATTGTCCAGGAATTCTACGCCACTGCCAGCATGCGACCCATCTGGTGATTTCCTCTGCGTGGAGTCGACGTTGACTTTACGTTGGAGAGCTTTCGACAGTTTGTAGCACTCCCTGCTGTTGATAAGTGCAAATACAAGCAGCTATTGGACAACGACGATGACATCCCTGAGGATGAAATTTCAGAGTTGCTAGTGTACAAACACATGGTGGCATGGCAGAGTCGTAGAGGGGCGCAGAAGTATTTACCCCGTGCTCAGTTATCAGTGGAGGCTCGGGTGTGGCTGTATTTTGGAAAGGACTACTTCTGGCCGTCGTCGAATAGGAATCGCCTCACTAGAGATCAGGCTCTCCTGATTTACCTGCTTATGAAGAAGGATCCTGTTGACCTTGGCGCACTGATTTATCAGACTCTTCGCAACCATACCCGAGATCATTCGGTGGGTCTGATGCTGCCGCACCTCATTTCCTCCTTCTGTACCTCTGTAGGTGTTGCTGCTGTGGCCACTGATGTTCTTTTCAAGCCAATCAAGAAGTTCAACTACTTGAGCATCAAGCCGAAACCAGATGAGCAAGTTCCAGCCTCCCAGCGTACAGCGAACGACCCTATCTTTTAGCAGGGAGGACCGTCTCATCCACCTCATGACCTTCCATCTCCCCTGGAGCAGGGTGAACCATCCGGTGCCCCTTCTTCTTCCGAGTCTGCCGTCACGTTGGATGTGATCTTTGCGGCCATTCAGCGCACTGAGGCTATTGCTGCCCAATGCCTCACCTATCTACAGGATCATGGTGTTCGCCTGACCAGGTTGGAGGAGTTATTTGCTGCTCACGTACCTGCTGCAGCTCAGGCCGGTAGTGATGATGATGGCGCGGATGTTGGTGCTGCCGATGAGGATGATGATAATGATGGTGATAGTGTTGATGCAGCCGGTAGTGATAATGATGGCGCGGACTAGTTCTCAGTTAGTTGTTGCTGCCAATCTTTACTGTTGCTTTCTATTTCCTTTTGATATGGTTCATACTTCGCTTCAGTACTATTGTTATAGTTGTTTTTCCTCTTGACTAACATCAGGATTTTATTGGATATTGTGACTGTGATATCTATAGTTTGTTCACTGTTATACCTATGGATGGTTGTATGCTCTCTTTCATTGCAGGCGCTATTTGTGGCACATTGTGTCCTGCGACAGTGGGGACACTATCTCCCTCAAGTTTGGGGGTACTGGTATATTCGCATGCATGTGTTTAAATCTGTGTTGCGCCCTATCTTTGAATCAAAGACTGGATATTCATGACTACTTGGTTCTCATTTTAAAAGCGAATTCTTAATACTTACCTGATTAAACACTGTGCACGAGGGTTGAGAATAATTTGAATGCTTTGTCAGGGGATTTTATAGCAAATTGACATGCATGAACTGTTTTCATTGAAAGACTTTTGAAATTGAATTTGAATTTTTGGGAAGAGATTAGCAATTCACACACGTTAAGAGCATGATTGACAATATCTTTAAGCTAAAATTTTTTATGGAACTATTTATGTTCTTAAGTGAATTGTATGGAAGTGGCTGGTTATGGCGCATAAAGTTAGCATATTGATCAGTTAAGTTAATGCATTCGGATTAGGCTAAGGTTGGATTAATCTTGGGGATTGTGCGCGAAAAAGGAAAACCTCTGTTGGAAGGATTTTGAGCCTAAGTTTCATTCATTAGAGTGTTTGTGCCATTTATGTAGCGCACCTCTAGAACTTGTTTAAATTCTTTTTCAAAATCACATATGCATGTGGATTAATGAAAATGATAGGGGCATTCATTTCTGAACCCATTGACCTAAACACAAACCTTTCACACTTACCCATTGATTACCCCCTTTGAGCCATTCATTTTCTTTTCAAAAATCTAACATTTAACAAGTCATGCATATGTTTGCTCTGCAATTGAATGATACTTAGAAAAGCAATGAATTAGCGTTTGAATTTACTCTTTGTTTCAATAAGTGCTTTTACAAAAGAGAAGAGGGAAGGAGTAAAGGAAAATCAATATATATGTTGTTTCCTCTTAAAAAAAAGAAAAAAAAAGAAAAAGAAGAAGAGAGAAAAAGAGAAAGAGATGTCATTGTAGACGCTTATGCATGCATAGTACTTGTTCCATTAGTCATTTCCATTAGACTATTTCCAACATTACAATCCTGTTAGATAGCCCCCTTGATTCATAAATCTAGGTGTACAAGTGGTGGAGAGAGTAGAGTTTCTACAAGCCTATGGCAGGACCTACTATAAGTGGCACTGAGCGAAATTACCCTCATTTATGAGAGCTAAACACGTAAGTCCGTGAGTGTTCTCTGGTGCACATAACTTTGATTGATTGAGCTTTAGCCTAATTCCTTTGCATTGCCTCATACTGAACTTTGTGTTAGCTTTAAGCGATGACAATGAACAATTCCATGCAACCCGAAAGTTCCTTTGGCACTAAAGGTGTGTGAATTGAGCTGTATGTAAAAGAAAAGAGAATGCAAAAGGATTAAGTCTAGATATTGAGGCCGAATCATACATGTTGAAGTGTTGTTTCTAACCTTGATAAATGTAGGACGATTGTTATTCAACTCTTGTCAAACACACACTTAGTTGAAAAATGTTGAGGAATTTGTTTTTAAACTGTGAACCAGGCATGCATGTATATTGGGTGTCATGCATAGCTTAAGAAAAGAGAAGGGCATGCGTGAGCATTATGTCTGAGGTTAACTTAACCTTATTTCTGGAAATTGACTGAGTTTACTCGAGGACGAGCAAAAGTGCAAGTTTGGGGGTGTTGTTAACCTCATAAAATTCTTGTTAGAATTGCACATTTCATCTTGTTTTTACCTCACTTTGGGTATATTAGTGGGCGTTCGAGAGAGTTAAAGTGGATGAAATGTGTCTTTCTTATGCTGAGCAGCAGAATGCAAATATGGAGGATTTTATTCAATAACTGCTATGAATGCTTAACTGTGTTTGTGAGTCTTTATGTGAAATGAGACAGATTCAGTCATAGCTGGTCTAGAGAAAGCCAAGTGCAGTAACAAAGAGGTGAAGGAAGTTGGAGCCATCAACCATTCCAAGGAAAGGCGAACTGGGAAGAGAACAGAGCAGAAAAGAGAAGGAGATGAACTCTGGAAGGTTGCTAGCCGCGGCCAGCCTACTCATGGGCCGTGGCCAACAGAGGAACAGAAAGGCATAGGCCGCAGCCAAGATGGCCAACAGCAGCACAGAAAGGCATGGGTCGCGGCCAACCATCCCATGGGCCACGGCCAAGATGACCAACAGCAGAACAGAAGGGCATAGGCCGGGGCCAACCATCCCATGGGCCGCGGCTAAGATGGCCAACAGGAGGTCAGAGGCTTATTGGCCGCGGCCAACCAACTCATGGACCACGGCCCACATATGAACAGAAGCTTACTGGCCGCCGCCCACAGAGTGGCTGGCCGCGGACAACCCCCGCAAATGATGCTGTGCGTTCTGACATTTGGAGACCAATAAAAAGCAAAACCCAGGGTTTGAAGAGGGGGGCTCCCAATTTGGAAAGACCGAAAGAAGCGGCTAGAAAGGTCCTGAGAATTTAGGTTTGCTAGAAATCAAGGAGAATCAAGTAGGATTGAAGATTGGAAGAGATTTCAACTCCAGTTTTCTTGATCTTTCTGTATTCATTCCCTTTCTCCACTGTGATTCTGAAATGGCTATACTTAATGCTGCTATTTGTAATTCGTTTTTGAATATGAGTAGTTAGGTTTTTCATTCTAGGATTGTTCTACACTTTTGTATGGATTAAACTCGAATTCTTCTTCCTCTTAGTAGCTAATGGTATATATGTGTTAATTCTTCCCTGTTTTCACTGATATTCATGACTTACTAGCACTTTGAATAATCTGTTCAACTAGATTAAGCTTGAGAGAGTTAATCTAATTGATGAACGTGGGTAGAATTATGCTAGACTTGAAGTTTAAAGTGTTAAATGGATGGTTTGTTAATAACATAGAGATATAGTTATTAACCTAGCATTATCAAAGTAAGGAGGCTGTTTAATGATTATTTTCCCTTAAATACAGCAAGAGATTATGTATCTTAATGGAGGATATAAGTTTGGTTATGACTTGAGAGAGCTTAACGAATTGCTATTGGACCTTAGACTGACATATATATAATCCATAAAAGTAATATCGAAGAGGAAGTAGGTCGAGTTTATGATATACAAAGGGAACGAACAATCCTAGGTTTAATCTAATTGATTGAATTCACAAGAATCATAGTTTTGTTCAATAATTTTTAGTTGTTATCAACATATCTTTTGAATTTGTTTTTCTCACACTCAATACTTTGTTTTGATTCAACTTAATCAAACACATCAAGTCCATTGCTTGACTAAATTGTTACTCAAATTCTCAAGGGAACGATCTCACTTATCACTTTATTACTTGACGCGATCCGTGCACTTGCGGTAGCGAACAGGTTTCCTTTGCTAAGGCCCTATATTCTGTTTTTGCAGATGAGGTAGAAAATGTACTTTGTTTCTTATATTTCTAACAAATCAACGAACCACCTAATCTAACCAAGAAACCAGTGACCAAGCGCCTTATATCCTTGCATCCTGCATGATTTGAGTCACAGAAGCACTCCATACTCATAGGACTTGTAGCTGGGAAGAAAATCCCTTGACTAGGTGTGTCCTTTAGGTACCTCACCAACCTCAAATCAGCTTTCATATGCGAATCTTTAGGACTTTGCATGAATTGAGATAAAACCAACACAGTAAAGGAAATATCAAATCTTGTTAATGTTGAATATAATAACTTACCTATAAGCCTTCTATAGCTCCTTGATTCTTGTAAGAAGTGATCATCTTTAGTTTTCTTTGTCGTGAGCTGGAGATTCTACTCAAAGGGAGTGAAAGCTGAATTTAATTAATCTAAACCTGTTTGATCAACAAGTTCAATGGCATATTTCCTTTGGTTAAGAAGTATGCTATGGTTAGAGCGAACCAATTCCAAACCTAAGAAATATTTTAACATCCCAAGATCCTTAATCTTAAATTCACTATGTAGATATCTCTTTACATCATTAAACAATTTTACGCTATTCTCGGTAATCATTAGTCATCCACATACGCAAGCACATACAACTTGCCATCCTTAGTTTGCTTGTGAAAAAGAACATAGTCATACTTACTCTGTTGAAAACCACCCTTAATCAAGGAATGAGTTAATTTCTCATTCCATTGCCTTGAGGCCTATTTGAGGCCATATAAGGATTTCTGTAGTTTCCAAACTTTGAAACCAATCTCCCCCTTTCGCTTAAAACCCTAGGGTATCTTCATATATACCTCCTCATGAAGGTAATCTTGCATGGATGCATTGTCTACATCCATTTGACATATCATCCAATTATTTATGGTGGCTAAAGCAAGGCTAACACAAATAGTTACAATTTTTACAACAGGAGAAAACGTTTCATAAAAGTTTATCCCTTCCTTTTGACTATACCCCTTAACAACTAATCGAGTCTTAAACTTTTATAAGGCTCCATCAGCCCTATATTTAGTTTTAAAAATCCATTTACATCCTATAGGTCTCTTCCCCTGGGGTAGTGTGACAATCTTCCAAGTTTGATTAGTTTCTAGGGCCTTAATCTCATTTTCCAATGCCTTAACCCATCTAGGGTCTTTTGCAGCTTGTTCATAAGTATTAGGCTCAATATCCCAATCAATAGAACCAAGGAAATGTTGATAATGCATTGACAAATCATCATAGGTTACTGCATCTAATAAAGCATAAACATTTATCAAGTCTAGGTGTTGTTCCGGATGATTTTAGAGGTAGATGGAACAGACTCACAGTGATAATCTTGAAGTCTAGCGGGTAACCTCCTTTCTCACTTAGATTTGAGTGGGGGCTGACTATTTTGTGAGGATCGAATATGTCCTTGAGTTGTTTGATGATGAACTGCCTCTTGTTGTTCTAAATATGGGGTCAAATTATCTTGATGTTGTCTATGGTCCCTTCCTTCATTTCCTTGGTTGATATTATCTACTAGGTGATGATGGGTGGTAGTGGTAAGGAAGTGTTCTCAGTCATGATCAATAGTGAAGGAATCTAATTGCTGAACTAGCACTCCTTGTTTCCCGTCAAATCTATCAAATTCCATATCCCCAAAAGGAAACTTATCTTTGCCACATAGCACATTCCTACTTACTATAAGTTTATTGGTTTCTATATTATATAAAAGGTATCTCTTTTAAGTGAAGGGATAGTCCATGAAATCACAAGCTTTGGATCTAGCATCAAATTTGCCAGTAGGAGTCATATTTGCAGCAAAAGAGAGGCATCTAAAAACCCTTAAATGAGATAATTTTGGTGTCTTACCATACAATCGCTTAAATGGAGTTGCATTCCCCAAAACTCGAGTGGAAATTCTATTAAATACATATGCAGCAGCTCTTATTGTTGTACCCTAAAATCTGATGGTAAGTTGGAGTGAAACATCACGCTCCTAGCTGTCTCTAATAAGTGTCTATGCTTTCTTTCAACAACCCCACTTTGTTGGGGTGTATATGGGCAGTTTTCTAACGAACAATACCTTAGCTACTAAGAAAATCATACACTTCATGGTTAACAAACTCAGTTCCATTATCCGTTCTAATCATTTTAATCATGGTAGAGAATTGGTTTTCAATATAAGCAACAAAGGTTTTCATGTATTCAATCGCATCAGATTTAAACAGCATAAAAAAATTCTTATAATGCTGGAGAAATCATCTACAATGGTTAGAAAGTATTGGTAGCCTTGATGTGTTGGAGTCCTATATGGGCCCCACACATCCATGTGTAATAATTCAAAACAACAAGAGGTCTTAGAATCACTAGAAACAAAGGGTAACTTTGGATGCTTAGCTCATATGCAAAATTCACATTTATTTTGATCAATAATGGATATGTCATTCTTTACAACATGTAAAAATATCAAAACATCAAGTAGAGTATGTCCTAATCTTTGATGACAAAGCAAACTCACATCAATACTACATTTAGTAGCAGCATTCACTATTCTAGGTAGATTTTGTTTCTTAAGCAAGTATAGCCCATTAGAGATTCTACCAATCCCTTTGGTCATTCCATTCATCACGTCCTGCAACACACAAAAATCAGAAAAGAAACAAACTAAACAGGAGCTATCTAATGTTAGTTTAACCATGAAATCAGATTATAACAAAACTCCTTAGCATAATAGACATTTGTGAGGCATATATGTTCAGTTATTGGTACTTTTCCTACATTTGTAACCTTAATTTTCTGTCCATTTGGGATCTTAACCCATCTTCCTACTCAAAGATAAGGTTTACATTTATCTAGGTTACTTAAATTGTTCATAATATGGCAGCTTGCTCTTGAATCTAATATCTATTCATGAGAGAGTACAGAAGAGTACAAAACCTGGCATAGTTGCTTGCACACTGACCTCAACATCCTTGGGATCTGAATCTCGCTTGAGAAGCTCTAGGATTTGTTTGTACTGTTCCTGAGAAAACACAGGAGCTAAGGATATGGAGGCTCCTTCTTGATTGAAAGGAGTCTTAGGCGAAGGATTAGTTGATATTTGATTTACTTGATCACTTTGCTGCCCCAAATTTCTTTGAAAACCAGAGTTGAAAGGAAAACCGATGATTTGACAGCAAGTATCACGACGATGTCCCTTTCTATTGCAATAGGTACATTGATCTTGGTAATGTCCTCTACCACACCCCCTACCTCCTCTTATTTGATTATTCTCCATCATTGATACATCAGAGTCAGAATAAGGAGAAAAGCTGCTAATTTGCCGCTGGGTTTCTTTTTGAATTATAGTTGATAACACACTTTAAACACATTTTCATATCCACAACAAAATGAAAAAAAAGCAAACCACAATCAAATAACTCCCAAATGATATAAATTAACAAATAACTAATTAAAAAAAGGGAAAATCGCTGATAAATACCAAATAAGCAAATTAATTGCTCTTTACCACCAACACACATAGGATACTTAACTGTCATTAAAATTGAACTTAAAAAGACAAAAAAGCCCTTAGTTTAGTTTGGAAAGATGACACGAGGCAGAAGCAAACGATTAAAGTTTATGACAGTGGCTTGTTCAGTTATCGTGTTTGGCGGAGTGCGGTGATGCGAGTCTTCTGTTGTGGCCGTCGATCATTGTGGAGTCCGCCGGAGGTCCATCACTGTGGAGTCGATAGATCACTTTGAAGCCCTTCCTCATATTTCAAGTTTTGATGGAGGTGATGATTTGTATATTGCTAGTGGAACTTAGTATTGTGCATTGCTATGTATGTGAGTAAGGAAATAGTAAATATAATTGGGGGTTCCTTAGATATTATGAGTTTGGCCATTATTGTGAAGTTTTTTATATTAGTTGATGGGAGTTTGTGTATTGTGTATTGTGTATCGTGTATTGCGTGTAATCGGTATTGTTGCCTGAATGTTGTTGTAATAATGATGTTACAATGGAGATTCACATGTGATAGCCATTATGTGCAACTGATTTTCCCGTTTTATGTAATGGATCTTTTCCATACGTGTCCAATAGTCATCCACGATATATGCAAAGGATGATCCATTATATGCCAATAATCTTCCATTATGTGCAATTATCTTCCGTATTGGGTATTGTTGCCTGATTGTTGCTGGAAGTAATAATTCTTTTCTTTGTTTAGGTAATATTGCTTGCTGGTTTTGATGAAATTGAGTTCAAAGGCATTGTGCAGTGTTGTCTTTGCAATGTTGAATGTTTTGGTAAAAAATCTTCATTGAAGCAATTCGACTGTGCATGTTTTAGTGCATATTAGTTTATTATAGGTGAAAGTATAATTACATATTAACTAGTTTATTATAGGTCAAATATATTGTAAAATTCAAATTAGTTGACATTAAAGCCATATTGTTGCAGGTCTAGAGTTAATGTGATGAATAGAGTACAATGGATCATCCTTTGCACATCATGGAAGAGTATATGACAATGCAAGATCATTGGCACAATGGATCATCCTTTACACATCATGGTAGAGTAATTGAATAAAACGGAAGCTCAATTGCACATCATGGAAGAGTAATTGCACAAAATGGAAGATCAATTGCACAAAATGGAAGATCATTGGCACATCATGGAAGAGTATATGACAATGCAAGATCATGCACAATGGATCATCCTTTACACATCATGGGAGAGTAATTGCACAAAACAGAAGCTCAAATGCACATCATGGAAGAGTAATTCACAAAATGGAAGATCAATTGCATAAACAGAAGATCATTGGCACATCATGGAAGAGTATATGACAATGCAAGATCATTAGCATAATGGATCATCCTTCGCACATCATAGGAGAGTAATTGCACAAAACGGAAGCTCAATTGCACATTATGGAAGATCAATTGCACATCATGAAAGAGTAATTGCACAAAATGGAAGATCAATTGCACAAAACGGAAGATCATTGGCACATCATGGAAGAGTATATGACAATGCAAGATCATTGGTACAATGGATTATCCTTTGCATATCATGGAAGAGTAATTGCACAAAATGGAAGTTCAATTGTACATCATAGGAGAGTAATTTCACAATGGATCATCCTAGGATTCCGGCCTTCTTCACTACTTGCCAGAGAACAACCACAGATGGTAGACAACGGTGAACGATGTCTGAAGGAGTGTGGAATGCAAGAACAACCTGATGACGCGGGGAACAAATTAAAATCTAGATGCAAAACCAGACTGAGCAAATCATTCTCACCGGATTTTGGTAGTAGAAAAATCCCTTGGATTCTGACCTTCTTCACTACTTGCCCGAGAACAACCACAAACGGCAGACAACAGTGGACGGCCTCCGAAGGATTGTGGAATGCTTGTTTGACGAAAATTGGATCTGTTACTCACTGTACTCACACACCGAGTTGCTCTGCCTTTTCTCCTCCCTTCCTCCTGCCTAAGATGGTCTTATCAAACTAAGGGCTTTTTTGTCTTTTTAAGTTCAATTTTAATGACAGTAAGGTATCCCATGTGTGTTGGTGGCAAAGAGCAATTAATTTGCTTATTTGGTATTTACCAATGATTTTCCCTTAAAAAAATCACTACTAAGTAAAATACAAGTGTTAAAAATAAATAATTATTTTACTTATGCAAATAATCAATGTTAACAATTACTACAACAACTAAAAATTATAACTACTACATATCTTCATATACAACCTATATATAATAATATTTAATTTTATCTCATTTATTTTTCAGCATATGAAAATGAGAATAATTTTTTCAGATTTCATAATAAATTAAATATAAAAGACATTGAGCAAATTAAACTATCAGCTACTAATAAAATTAAATTTGTAAGCTTAAAAATTTAAAAAAAAAACTTACAGTGTATAGGAATATTGAATAGAGTGGGTTGAAACCTCAAACACACACCTAAAAAAAATTAATAAAGGAAAAAGAGAAAGACAATCAAAGTGCATTACTCAAAGTGGTAAGGGGATCGTTAAAAATCCTCCATTACTCAAAGTGCATCAAAAAAATTAATAAAGGAAAAAGAGAAAGACAATCAAAGTGCAATACTCAAAGTGGTAAGGAGATTGTTAAAAATCCTCCATTACTCAAAGTGCATCTAATATTACAAAGAAGAAATTCAGTTCTTCAAAAATCCACTTAATCCATATAAAAATATTTCTAATTTTCTATTTTTATAAAGGTCCAAGAGAAAACAGTATAAGATGACTGGAAACCAACCTGAACAAAAGATGTTGATGACATTGTCAATAACTGTTAGATCAAAGCAATAAACTTAGAATAACGGGACAAAATATAGAAAGAACCCAAAATCCAACATTTGGATGACAGAAGGACCAATAAGAATGTGCAGATCCATTGATTGCTATGTCCAAATATTCACAACGCGAAAGGCTTGGACAGGGAAACTAAATTAAAAAAAAAGAACGTAAAGAAAGGAAATGATAAAAGAAGTTCCCGTTTGAAGTGGGAATGGTGATGAGTGATAAAAAGAGGAGAATGAGAAAATGTAGGAATTAAAGATAAGGGGCGATGACACGTGTTGGATGAGAAATGAGAACTAAGAGGAAAAAGGTGATGGAAGTAGATCGCGGGTGAGAGAAGGATTTGAAGAAAAAAAAATTGAAAAAATATATTACTTTGTGGCGCTTACAAAGCTAAGTATCACACAAAGTATATAGCAGCTGTAACACTTTTTTAGACAAATTCCACAATTGCTGCTTGAATATTTTTTATAAAAAAAACACTTTAGGTGACACTTCTTTGACCAAGTATCTGTGGCGCTTCCTCACCTAAGCTGTTTTTTAAACAAAGAAAATTAAAAACAATCTAGAAAGAAGCAGTAAAGTAAAGAAGTGTCATAAAAGATACACCACTGATCCCTATTTTTATAGTAGTGGTTGTAATATTACACTGACAATTTGGAGTTGGAACAAGTGCACCGTATTCATTCCCCAACTCTTTAAGCTTTGTGTAATATACTGAAATTGAAGTGTTCCCTTGACTGAGAGAGTTAATGGCTCTATGAATGAAGTAAATTTTAGCTCCATCCACTTTGTCGAAACGTTCTTTCAGGTCTAGCCATATTAAATGGGAATTAAGAGAGACAATTAGTCCACTGGCAATTTGTTTATCTACTGAATTGACTAACCAAGAAAGAATCACAGAATTGCAGCGATCCCAGATTACCCTGAGGTGTTCCTCTTGATTCTCTCTAACATAGGATCCATCAACGAACCCTAATTTATTCTTCCCATGAAGAGCAAGTTTCATGGCCCTGATCCAAGTGGGATAGTTGTCGGCTCCTATTAACACTTGGGAAAACAAGGGTCGATGCCTGGGTATCGGCCGGGTGTAAGAAAAGTGGATGATTAAAATCAAGAGTCTGAGACTTGTTTTCCTCCAAGGCCATATCAAAGAGCAATCAAGACAGAGAGTTGCAAGTGCAATTATTAAGAGAAATGCAATACCAATAGAACTTCAGAGGAGCGAAGAACAGAGAAATGCAATACCAACAGAACTTCAGAGGAGCGAAGAACAGAGTGCAGCGGTAGTGAACAGAATTCAAGACAAGCCCAAAATCAGAATGTTTTGTCTTCGGTCCATAAATTCAGCCAATAAGAAGATGAAAACGAAACTCAATCTTTGAAGTAGAGAATCAACGAATCACAACCAGAAACTTGAAGGCCAAAAGAAAAGTTCTCTAACCAGAAAGCCAACAAAAGAACAAGACGAGAGCTGCCGAACACTTTTGCTCTGCAATTAAAACTAAAACTGCGAGCACCTTTCTCTGGAATTTGAACCGGGAAGATTAATGAGGACGAAGAGAATCCAAAACCTTCTCTACCGTCAAACCAAGAGACCTGCCGTCAAGCAAGAAACAACGAGAACTACCGTGGAGACGCTCTTCGTCGAACCGAGAATTTCGCCACCGATCAAGAAGCAGCGAGAACCAACCGTGGAGACTTCTTCTTTTCTACCGTCAAACCAAGAAGATAGCCATCGACCAAGGAAACCAGCAAGAAGCAAACCTTTCTTGATGAATTTTGTCTGAAAACTCCATTGAGGGAGGAAAAAAGGGATTTGAGGGCATGCTTCGTAATTGCCGAAAACACAGAATGCAAACAAGAGAACTCGAGTATCCAACTGGAAGGAAATGCAATATGGGTCTCTTAACCCGAATCACTACTTTAGCTATCCGAGCTCTGATTCCATGCTATGACCCAGAGACCCAAAATGAATGGATAAAACTGAATATTATTATTGAGTAAAGGTTACAACATCAACCACAACAGTAAGCATTGGGCTTTTATATATACAAATCACAGCCCTGTTCAATAGCTGAATAAAACGAATAAAATTGTCCTCCTCAAATAGCAACTAAAACAACACTAATAAATTGGGCTTAGGCCTGTACTAGTAGCACAACAAACATAACCATGGCCCATTACATTATACACTGCCAAGACAAGTAATGTAATGCACAGGTAAAAGAAAAAAAGTACTGTAAGGAAAAAAAAAAAAAAGATATTTTCCCTTTCCCCTTCTGTTTTTTCTGCTGATAATATACTCCGCCGAGGATTAAAATCTTCTTCTCATGTGTGATCTAGGTATCTATCTATATCTTATTTTATCATACATTTCTTATATGTGCCCGATAGTGTAATGCATTTATGTGGCCTAACCCACATGCATTGTCCTCATCTCTGATAATTAGGAACTGTCAAATAATGATGCACCAAATTCTTTTAAGAAATGTACCAAAAAATATTTCTTAAAAAAATATTGTCAGTTCTGAGCTGTCAAATATTGGGTACCTTATTTGATACTCCCTCCGGTCCTAATTGTAAGAAAATGTTAAATTTTTTGAAGAAATTAAGGAAGCTAATTAAATTACTTTAGAGTGTTTTTATTTTTATTTTTTTCCAAAATAATTAGTTTGACTAATAAATTAATATATAATATAAGGATACATAACATATGATATGATTAAGTAACTTATTCAGTTTTCTTAATCTCTCTAAAAAAAAGTTAATTTTATCTTATATTTAGGACCGGAGGTAGTAGCTTTTATACCACAACTGTCAAGTTTTGAGGTTTCTAATATGGCCATGTGAGCACTATTCATAGTATTATTGGACGGTTTTCCTTGAACAATCGTCAAGTATATATGGACTGTCTTTACGTCTAACCGTAAAATAGTATGGTCATGATAATATTGAATTGTTATTGTTGATGATCACCAACTATTGTTGCTTATGTTTTTTTCAAAAAAATAATAAAAAAAATAGGGGGCTACTTTTCCAGCAACCCTGCTATTGCAAAAATAGAAATCAGCTGCAAAAAATAATTTTTTTTATATTTTTATATTTATTTAAATAAATTTAAATATAATAATAAAAGAATTTAATTTGGAGTTATGCATACATAATTTCTATATCATAGAAGTTAATCTCCTCTTGAAATGTACTTGAAGATAAATAGTAGTTCACTTCTAATTTCTAATTACTCTCTCTGTTTCTAATTAATTAAACTTCAATTGCTTTCTCAATTTAATGCTATCATTTTAAGGGGTATTTTAGGTAAAATGCTTTAATTACCTTAAAATTAAAAATTTATACAGAATTAAAAATTTATACAGAAACTAATATTTAGAAAAAAATAAAAACTTGTAATAAGATACTAAAAAGGTACTATTGAAGTTTCCATGAAAGTACACAGAGTAATAAAAACTTCCCAAAACTATGAAATTCTATTTGTCTAATCCCAAACACCAATAACAACTAAGGGGTGGAAACAGGCCAGGCCGCCTGACAGGGGCCTGTGGCCTGGCCTGTTAGAGGCCTGGTCAGGCCTGGCCTATCAGGCTAAAAGGCCAGGCCAAGGCCGAGTACGAAGCCTTTTTTCCTTAATAGGTCAGGCCAAGGCTTGCTGATAGGCCTGTTAGGCCTACCACGCCGGCCTATTAAGGTATTAAAAAAATAATAAAAAAAACATTGTAAAAACAATTAGAAATTACCCAATACCCATTGCATATTCTTCAATCTCCTTTGGTCCATTCTGCGATTCTGCCTTAACCCTAAATAACTCTTCATCTTCAATCTTCAATATTCTTCATTTGTTCAGACTTGCGCCATGAACCCGTGCCGACTGTCGTTTGCCTTCCATCGCCAAGACTTGAGGTTGAGAGTGTCGACTCTACAGCCACAGACCACAGCTCCACTCTGTCCTACTCCGTCCAAGCGTCTGAGTTCCGACTCTGTACTCTATTTTGAGAGATTGAGAAAAGCATCGCACACTCTCCTCTGTTCGACTCCTTCCAAGCCTCCACCGTCGATCGTCGGTCCTTCCCATAGTCCTCCTCTCTCAATCGTCCGTCAGGTAAGTATTTGGGTTTTTTCAGTTTGTTTGTTTATTATAGCGCTTTGCTTCTGTGATGTCATTCTCAACTTAATCGCTTCAAGAATTTGCATATGTTGTTCTCCTCTTTTGATTTTGTTGTCATTTTGGTTTGAGTCTGCTAGTTATTTATTCTGATTTTGTTGTCATATCCTAGATCTGGTCACCCTTGAGTGGGTTCGTCCTGAATGTAAAGGGAACCCTCCTTCTCCAAGCAAAAGTCACATTGCCACTCTGTTTGGTGAAGAAAGATTAGTGATTTTTGGTACTAGTGGAGAAGGTGATTCCAACTACTTAAAAGATTTGCATATTCTACATCTTCGAACTAAGAGATGGACTTCCCCAGAGGTAAAAGGTGACTTGCCTGTCCCTCGGGACAGTCACACTACTCTCGCAATTGGGAACAAGCTTTTTGTTTATGGAGGAGATTGTGGTGATCAATATCATGGTAATGTGAATGTGTTGGATCTGGATACAATGACTTGGTCAAAGGTATGTACTTTGCTATTATGTAAACTTGTGTCAACTTGAGGACACTTGTATTAATCCTGCTTCTCTCTGCATTTTAATGACAATTGAGTGTTCAAGGACCTTCCCCTGGTGTAAGAGTAGTTGGACATGCTGCTATAAATATTGGAATTAAGGCAAGTTATGATGGTGAATTTTATTGCCACTCAAATTAAATCTGTATCTTCTCATTAGATGTAGCTGAATGTGCTCTTCTTGTTTCACATTTAGGTGTACATTATTGGACGGGTTGGAGATAAACGTTACTATAGTGATGTTTAGGTGCTTGATATCTACACTTGTTCATGGACTCAACTTGAAATATGAGGTCAGCAGCCTCAAGGGAGGTTTTCTCACACAACTGTTGTTGCTGACATGGGCATTGTCATATATGGAGGGAAGGTTCAATTCTGTGTTTTTTTTCACTTGCCAATAATACAATGAAACCTTAATATGAATGGCAAGTGTGGGGAAGATGAATGTCCTCTGGATGACTTGTTAGTGTTGTAGTTGGGAGCAGAGCACCTAAATGGACATTACAACATTCAAAGAAGACTGCTCAAGCGGAAAAGACAGCAACTTGGTACAAAATTTCACGTGGTTATACTATATAGTACTAGTAACAATTAACATTAATCTTGCCATCAATGCCTTGTTGAGCAGAAGACAATACTCATGGGGAATAACATAGAGGCTTTAGGATAGGGAGCTTATGAGTTGGCCGTAGGAAAAAAGCAGCCTTCCCACTTTGAATCAGGTGAGTTAGCACTCATAGCTATATATTGTGTCATGCTGTAATCTATATATTTGATTAATTTTTTTCAAGGTCTTTGAAGGAGAAGAATAAATTATATTGAAGATTTGATGTAAAGGTAAGAAGAATTAGTGGCTTTACATTTTAAAATTGGTGAACTTGTAATGAAAATTAAGTTGTATTTTATTTCATATTTTATGATGTGTGTAAGTATGTTAGACAACATGGCTGCTGTAAAGCGCCCTTGTAGGTGCTAGTTTCGATTGTTGTGGCAACCTTTTTTTAAAAAAAAAATTATGTAACCGGGCTTGTTTTTTGCCTGTTAGCATGTTTGAGATCTTTTACAAATTCAGGCCTTCTTAACAGCCTACAGGCCAGGCCAGTCCTGTGTACAGGCCAGGCTCAGGCATAATAATAAGCCTATAACAGGCCATAGGCCAGGCTCAGGCCATCATGTCACAGAACAGGTCTGGCCTGTTAAGCCAAAAGCCTGGCCTGGCCTGGCCTGTTTCCACCCCTAATAACAACCCCTCCTTCAACCTCATAATGATTCTTCACAATTGCTTCTTGCTCTTCTTCCTTATCATTATCTTCCTCTGTTCCGCTACAATTGAAGCACGACTTACTTATCTTTACCACAACTGCTCCACTGCCGGCAAAACCTTCGCTGCTAATAGTGCCTTCCAATCCCGCTGGACCACCCTCCTCTCCTCCCTAGCCTCCGTTAATGCCGGCTTCCACAACACTACCATTCTCGGAAGCGACAGGGACACTATCTACGGCCTCTACATGTGCCGAGGTGACATCTCCCTCCAGGAGTGCAACCAATGCGTCGTTAACACAACCCAACGACTACCTTCCGAGTGCCCATTTTTGAAGGAGGCCGTGATCTGGTACGACGAGTGCATGCTTCGCTATTCCAACATCTCTTTCTTCTTCACCATTGACAAATGGCCAACAGTCGTCATATTGAACCCAAAGAATATCTCCATCTCGTCCCCAAAAGGATTCAGTAGTTTTTTGCTGAGTTTTATGAATGAGACGGCAAGTATGGTGGGGACAGCGGTGGAACCTGCATTGGAGGCGAAGACATATGCGAAGAACCAGAAGAAGTTTCAGTCTGAAACCTTGTACGGTCTGGCTCAGTGCATGCCGAACCTACGGCTTCAAGATTGCAGAAGTTGTTTGAGTGGTATGATTCAAAACATTCCGTTGTGTAGTGATGAGAAGATCGGAGGAACAGCGGTGAATCCAAGTTGCAACATTCTCTATTCCATTCGTTGATTCCAATCAGCCAGTCTCGTTGACCCGGTCGCATCCATTTTTCCATCGACCTGCAGGTAAAGAGTTAAACATAAATTCTTTTTTCTGGTTTGTTTTTGTTTTTTTAAACATATTAGGGTGAGAAATAAGAAAAATGTATGCTTCTGTTTGTAAAAAATATAAGTTTTAGCTCTAAACTCTTCTTAACTTACTGATCCACTATTTGATTTAGCTAAAAAAACGCAATCCTTAATGTTTCTTTAACATAGAACAAGTTAGTACTTAAAATTTTTTGACGCAATAGATTAAAAGAACTGAGTTCTTTTAGTCAAAGTTTAGGAATTGTTAGGACTAAAAGTTTTTTTTTTCATCTATATATCTATATGTTTTATATATAATATACAAATTAAATGTGCAGGGAATGAGGTTGATTTTGTCATTTTATGGGCCTAGGGGTTAGTCTCCCTGTCCGTCAGGACCACCAATAATTGAAGGGATGTAATATATAGAGTGAGGAAAAATAAGGAATGAGACGTCAATATATTAATAAAATCTCTTCCTTCAAGCCATTCTACTCATCGGCTTATATGTGGCTTAAGACACAAATTCATGTTCACTAGCCGATATCTTATTTTCAACCATATTATAATCGGATCTCGTGCTGCGTGGAAGGCACTGTTATTTGTAATAAAATAAAAACCCTAAAAGTTTTTACCTCTGATTGATCCTCCCCCTGGAGACACGTTGAAAGCTAATTATCTATAAGATAATAAAAAAACATTTTCCCCTCTAACATTATACAAAGTGTTTTTCTGACAAATGAGAGGAGCAGAGTCACGGGTTTTTGCAAGATAGAACGCAGCAGAAGCATGGGTTAAAAGATGTTCTCTCATCTTGAAGATTCATCTCTACATTAATCCATTATTTTACCTCCAACAACTACTCATCCCTTTAACACATAGGCCGACGCCATGGGGACGAAAAGGAACAGGCTATGACTTCGGCAAATCAAACTAGCCATATGAACATGCGCTGGAAATCATCGGTACTTCTATAGTTAGTTGTTTTTATTTTTACAAGAATTTTTGGAACTATTCGGTCAGGTTAGAACTTGTCTTTTACATCAAATTATATGCATAAGGTTACTAATTAGTTCACATTAAACTTTTACTAATCTGTTTTATGACTTTTGTTTCGCAGAAATTTATACCATTGAGTTCCAAAGAAGGGGCCTTCCAAGTGCTCACATACTACAATTCCTTGATCCAAAAGACAAGATAAGTAATCCAGAATCAATTAACAAGGCTATTTGTGCTGAAATACCAGAAAATATCAAAAACACTCTTTTGTATAATTTAGTCAAGAAGTATATGCTTCATGGACCATGTGGTCCGAGCAACCCGAAATCCCCTTGTATGAAAGATAAGAAGTGAACCAAGTACTTTCCAAAGAAATTCAACAACACTACGTCAGTTGATGAAGATGGCTACCCCACATACAGATAAAGGGATTATGGAAGAACAATTATGGTCAAGGGTGTCCCATTAGACAATAGGTACATTGTTCCATACAATCCACAGTTGTTAAAGATGTTTCATGCACACATAAATGTTGAGAAATGCAAACTCTATACTGCTATTAAGTATCTATTCAAGTATATTAGTAAAGGTAATGATAGAGTGGTGGCTGCAATTTTTGATGGGAATAGTAATCATGATGGCCAATCAGTGGTTGATGAAATACAACAATATTATAATTGTAGATATGTGTCTGCATGTGAAGTAGCATGGCACATTTTTGGGTTTCCTATTCATCACAGGAGTCCTTCTATTGAAAGGTTGAGTTTCAATATGCCAAACCAATAGTATGTCATATATGAAAATACAGATGATGTCTCAAAACTCTTGGATAAACCAAGGGTTTGTGAATCTCAATTCCTTTCTTAGATGGAAAAAAATGATGATGATGAGGATTATTTTGCAAGGACTTTGACTTATATTGAGTTTCCTAAGCATTATGTCTATGACAAGAGCAAACGATAATGGAAACATAGACAAAGAGGAAATTCAGTTGGTAGGATTACCCATGTATCCCCCTCATCAGGTGAATTATATTATTTACGTGTTCTACTCACACAAGTCAAGGGTCCACGTTCATTTGATGAAATCAAAACTGTTGATGGTGTTGTCCATGATACCTTTAAAGATGCATGCTTTGCACGTGGCCTATTGGATGATGATAGAGAATTTATTGCAGCTATTAAAGAAGCATCATTATGGGCATCTGGAACTTCACTCAGAAAACTTTTTGTTAGTATGATGCTATGTTCATCTCTACATCATCTTGAGTATGTTTGGCCACAAACCTCAAAATTACTTTCTGAAGATTTGTTATATATTCCTAGAAATGATCCGTTGTCATCAAGTAAGTTTACCTTTAAGGTTCATTTACATTATGGAAGTTTATATCTATTATTACGAATTAATATTCTAATAAATGTATATACCTTTACAATGCTTTATTATTATTCTAATATATGATATGTAGGTGTCACTATATCTTCTTTTGCTAAGGAACAATTGGCATTAAAGGAGATAGATTCATTGTTGCACAAGAATGGAAAAAGTATATTGGACTTCCCTCCTATGCCATTACCCGAAGACATCCATGCAATTGACATCTCAAATCAGCTAATCCTCCAGGAGTTAAGTTATGACAGAAATGCTTTAACTGTGGAGGCAAATCACCTTGTGAGCTCCTTAAATTCTGAGCAAAAAAAGATTTTTGATCTTATTACATCATCTTTAGAAAAGGGGCAAGGGGGTTTTTTCTTTGTGTATGGATATGGTGGCACTGGGAAGACATTTTTGTGGAGTGCATTGTCTTCGAGCCTTAGAGCGGTTGGTGATATTGTACTCACTGTTGCTTCCAGTGAAATTGCAGTGACGTTACTACCATCTGGTAAGATAGCACATTCCAGGTTTGCAATTCCTATTCAAATTACTGAATCCTCTGTCTGTTCAATAAAGCAAAATTCCCCTTTAGCAAAACTCATACAATGCATAAAATTGATTATTTGGGATGAGGCGCCAATGGTTCAGCGTTTTTGTGTTGAGACATTTGACACCTCTTTAAGGGATATCATGCATTGTGATAGACCCTACAGAGGGAAGTGCATTATTATGGGAGATGATTTTTGTCAGATATTACCTGTCATCCCAAAAGGAACAAGAGGAACTATTATAAATGCATGTATTAATTCTTCACACTTATGGGATCATTACACCATTGTTCGCCTCACAAAACATATGCATTTGACTTCTTCATCTTCAACCACTGACAATGCAAAGTTGGCATGGTTCTCACAATGGTTATTAGATGTCGGTGATGAAAAATTAGGCAACTCTCAAGATGGCATTACTGAAATTGAAATACTAGCTGAATTGTTGATATCATATTGTCATGATCCAATTAAAGCCATTGTTGAATCAGCCTATCCTAATATCTTCAACCATTAACATTCAAATGAATATTTCAATGACAGGGCAATCTTGGCACCAACCATAGAAATGGTGAGTCGCATAAATGACCATTTGTGTTCCCTTTTGCCAGGGGAAGCTCATGAATTCTATAGTTGTGACTCTATTTGTAAGTTCGATGAAGATCGTGATGGGTTTGACAATTTGTACACCACAAAGTTCCTTAACACAATCAACAGCTCTAGTTTGCTTCCACATAAGATGATTCTCAAAGTTGGAGTACCAATTATGTTGCTGAGGAATATTGATTAGTCATCAGGATTATGTAATGGAACTCGTCTCCGCATAACTCAATTGGGGAAGGCTATTATTGAGGAAATCACTTTAAATGGTTCACATCCAAATCATAAGGTCCTCATTTCTAGAATGGATATGAATCCTTCAGAAAGTTGATGGCCATTCCGCATGCAACGGAGACAATTCACAATCACTCTTTCATTTGTTATGACTATCAACAAAAGCCAAGGGCAATCTCTACAACATGTTGGATTGTATCTTTGCAAGCCAGTCTTCACACATGGACAGTTATACGTTGCATTGTCAAGAGTTAAAACCATGGAAGGCTTGAAGATAGTTGTAGGTGATAATGACAACAAGGACAAGAGGACTACCAGGAATGTTGTATATCAAGAAGTATTTCAAAATGTGACTTAGTTATAGTATTCCTTTTAATAGTGTACTATTTATACAATAGATATAAATTATTACTATATAAGGAACATTTAAGACAATAAGATAATGAAATATTTATACCAAATTGATAGCATGTCCAATTTATATTTGCATAAACACAAGCTCCCCGTGCAATGTATGGGGGAGTACACACTAGTTAAAGATAAGGCATATGTTTTAGCCTCTTTTTTTGACCCGTTCACATTACCCTAAATTTGAATGAGATTAAGAAAAATGACTTCCTTTAAGCAGGAAAAAAAGAATATTTTGTTCTAAATCTCTATAAACAATATAATGAGCGCATAAGTTATGGGAAAAAAGGAATATTTTTGTTTGCAACTATTTACTCAATTGATATATAAATTAAAAAATTGTAAACTGTGGCTGACCACAAATGTTGTAGGGCATCGGAAGTAATAAATATTGAGGTCAATCAATATATTATATATAAATATATAATATATTATAAACTATTTATTGTGGGGATGGTTGCTCACTCTCGCAGTCTAGCTATAATGTAGGTGGCCCAATAAAACTTTTGGATTAGGATGTGTCATACTAGCCTGTTCTCATTCTTTGCCACACGTAGTTTTGGGTAAAAAACAAAGTAAGAGGGCTTTTTAAAAAAGAAAAAAAACAAAAAGAGCATCTACTACTTTAAAATTTTTTTTTTTGTGGCATCCAATATCCTAAATTAATTTTAGAATATTTTCAACATCCTAAAATATTTTTAAATGGCATCCAACATCCAGACACCAACACCCAAAAGTACTTTTCTTAGTGTACTAATATCTTAGAATAATTTTTAGTGCACTTTTTAGCACTCTAAGTGCCATCAAAACTATATTTTAGGGTACTGAATATGCTAAAAATTAATTTGGGATATTAAGTGCCCATTTGATTCACAGAATCAGAGGTAATATAATGGAATGTAATGCAATATAATGTAATGATAATTGTCAACATCCGTTTCCATTTTGATATGTGTAGAACAATAATGAACAAGTTCCACAGGCAAACAGAAAAGTACGTTTATGCTAATAATAAGTATTTGTTTACAGACAGTCATTAACAGAGCAAAATTCACTATTAATTACAAATATATAAAGAATATCCCAAAATATTCCAAGTACAGGCTAAATATAACCACCGACTGTGTCTCGAGAAATGTGCCTGTCAGTTTTCCTTAACTGTGTCCTTGCCTTTTGAATAGCTGGCACCCGCTGATACATTTTGATTTAGAAAAAGGGGTGAGATTCAGAAGAATCTCAGTAGAAACATACTATTGACATATAAAATGTGAAAATTAAATATGCAATGCACTATATTAGGCAAAATGAAAGTTCAATTCGATTCATATGTGTACACAAGTTTCAGAGCCAAACATCGAGTTAGAACCCCTATATGTACCTCAGCCGAGTCACCGACCACAGCTAGGATTTTCGATATACCTTGGCTGGTCACCGAAGCACAAACAGGTATTATGCCTCTAGCACGCATTCATATCATGAAATACAGTAACATATAACATACAATTAATCACATAATATATGAGAGATAGTAGTCCCTACCTTAAAACTCTATCACCCCTGTATCGTGTGCCTCGTAAAATGTGTCAACTTTCAACTTGGTCCGAAAATATTAAATGTACAAGAAATAGGTTTTAACCTATCCACGTATCATTTTAAACACTTCCATAGTGTTTATTGTGGTTATATTAGCCTATGGTGAAAAATTACCAAAATGCCCCTGGGTCCTTGGCCCGGCCCCTCCGTACCCGATCCGGCTGTACTTTTCCTAAAATTTTGACTAGGGTTATTCTGACATATTTCTACCTAAGGAATCCATTTCCGGATTCGAAATTACCAGATTCAATATCAAACTACAAAATTGCCCTTGGCAGTTCTGCTTTAAGAGTTTCATGGGGCGTTTCCGTATTTATGCTTTCTCGGCCTTTTCCGGAAAAGTGCCCAACTGTAACCCTACCTAAGTTTCCCTCCTGAACCTAATGGAACCATCAAATCATTGAATATCCAACTCTAAGGCTCTCTAACATCCTTGGCCGAAATTATGGTATTTTCCGGGAAAAATTGGGGTTTTGCTATTTCAGCTCCGAAAACGCGTTCATTTCTACTCCTAACCACTTTATTAACCATCTAATTGAGTTATAACAACCATTTGAACTAAAATTGGATATCATAACCCTTAGGCGCACACATTTCCAAAATTTAAAACCAATGTCAATCCGACGAAATTTTACCGATTAAATTGCCCACAACAGCCAGAATAGTTAATATATCAAGGTTTGGAAGTTACTTTTCGCTTCCCTTTGGCTTTTCCCCAATATGGCTGAAACCCCAACCCTTCAACCACATATTTTTGAGCCTCCAAACTTTAAAGAACAAAGAGGAGTAGCTTAGGGTCGGAGTTATACGCGTTAGAAACTAAATTGTTGGAGAAATCTACTTACCTTGGAAGATTTCTTCCCTTTCTCTCTCTAAACTCTCTCAACCTTCTCTCTCTTATTTTAGACCTGTTAGAGCACGGAATGAGCTGGAGGAAGATGATGGAAATGTGTTTTTATTATATTATATGATTTTTTTAATGATTTATGGAATTTCCAAAAATTCTAAAATCAATTTTATGCACATAAATCATATGTTCATGTAACCAAGCTCATTAAACCCAACTAATATTTTCTTCCTCTTGCAACATGTGGTAGGCACCTAGGGGTTCCTCCCTATAGTCTCAATTGACTTCACAACTTGTTCAAGTTACGTATACACGTAAAGTCTCAATTTTGGTCAAAATTGCACTTTTTTCTTAAATTTTCTATAAATTCATATTAAATTGATCAAAATATTCTAAATATATTTTTACCTTTTATTTTCCTTAATTAATTGAAATTAACTTCAATTAATTGGAAAATAATTTATTTTGTGCTATTTTGGCAAAATTACGATTTTGCCATTACCTTTTTAATCCAATTTCTTTTCTTATTTTCCTTTGGCCAATTTCCATCTATTTTTAGACCAAATATTTTCTCTAATATTCCTTCATTTTTGTACCTTAATATTGGGCGTTTTAAATTACCCAAATTAATTTCATAATTATTTTTCCCAATTTCTCATGAATATGAACATTTATAAAATTCATAAATTCCAAATTCATGAATATTCACCATTTTATTAAATTTCTCAAATAATTACAATATATTTGATGAATATAAAATTTTAGGTGTTGCAATAATTACAAAAATTTGTTTGGTTTGTCATTAAGAAAAGATGATGCATGTGCATAAAAGCATTTAGTTGGATTATATCGTACATAAGAATATATGAGAATAATATAACTAGAGACAAAATTACCCCTAACTACACATGTACATGTTGGGTTCATGATAATTTTTTTCAATGTGTAGTGTATATGTTGGGTTCATAGTAATTTTTTAATATTTAATGGTGAAAATATTATACAGTGTACAAGTTTGGTTTATAGTGTTTTTTTTAATATTTAATGATGGGAATATTATTTGATGAGATATTTTAATATTTTTAACGGTGGAATATAATTTTTTAATTTTTTATTGGGAAATATTTTTTGATTTTTATATTATTAATTAATTTTTTACTATTTAATGGTGGTAATTATTTAATATTTTAATAGTGTTTATGGGTAGGCACTGTGGCCAATTTAAAAATTATAATGGCAATAATATTTTTTTCACTTGATTACAGTGTGTTTGTATTCCCATTCATCAATTCTAATAGTATAATCCTGATTATATCATTTAATGTAATCAGGATTACAAAATGTAATCCTCTTTACATTATATATGCAAAACCAAAAATTATAATTAGTCTATTATATTAGGATTACATGTAATCCTCTCCCATCAATTTTTGAACCAAATGGGCTATAAATATAGCTAAAAAAATATTATATAGTGATGGATGCCTTTTTTAAAAAAATAAAAAAAAGATTCCCTTTCTTTTTACCCAAAACTATTTTGGGGTAAAGTGTGGGAGCAGACCTCTGGTGGAGGAGAGAATCCCCACCTTTAAGGTTGTTTTGAAGGTGGGATTCAGATCGCTGGTTCCCATCGGGATTTTAAAAAAAAAAATTTATTTTTTATTTTAGATCTGTTGGAACAAATGAGTGAGGTGATGCCATGTGGGCATACCACGCAGACGCAGTTGGATCAACCAACTGTCAAATTATCAGGAAAAGGGTGTCTCCATTGATTTTTCTCTCTATTTACTCTCTATTAAGTATATATTTACTATTAGATCAACTTTCAATTGATGATATTTAATAATATGTAAAAAGTAAGATTATAATAAAAATCTACCATAATAAATCTTAACCATTGAAAATTGATCTAATAGTAGATACACTCAATGGAGAGGAAAATCAATGGAGACACCCTCTCCTCAAATTAACCTTTGGATTTGTTCTAGCTGGGTAATTTTGCAATGTTTTTAAAGTATTGGGTGAATATTGTGCCTTTCAATACTTGAGGATAGCCATTACGTATCAGTGGATATTTCGTGGGTAGCTTTACACTTAACTCGTTTTTCTACGAACAAAACACGACAAAGAATGTGAATTCTTTCTTTGTATATCATTCAAAATACAATTTTTTAAAAATATTTGTCAGCATTAGATTCTAATTATAAAATTATATTTAATGAGATAATTTATGAACTTCTATTTTAATCAATAGCTCTTTTTTCGCCATAAATTTCTAGAAAAAATGAAATGATTATATATATTTTCCTTTTCATATTCTTAGTCATAAGTCATAACAATTCTATTATACAAATTTCATTACTGAAGCTTTTCATTCCTTTTTCTTCAAAACTCTGAAACTCCAGCAAGGATAAGTGCGATAGTTGTGGCTTCACTTGTTGTTGGCGGGATAATATTTTATATCGCTTACTATCTCCTAAAGATTAGAGTGGAAAAACGTCATAGGGCTAATCTCAGACAAAAATACTGTAAGTGATTTTCATTATATCCATTTACTCATAGAATTTGGCTACTATGTAGATTCGGTTTAGTTTATTTATTTATTTGGTTTATTTTGTCTAGTTGGAAGGGAAAGCACAACTTTGGAGCATCTGCAATTTAGTCTAGCTACAATTGAGGCTGCGACAAATAAGTTTTCTCATGAAAATAGATTAGGGAGAGGAGGATTTGGACAAGTTTTCAAGGTAACACATGCCATTATTTTATTTTTTTAAAAACATATGTGTGTGTGCATATATTTGTTTTTTAATCTAACCAAGTATTATTCTAGGGTATTCTTTCAAATGGCCAAGAAATAGCTGTGAAGAGGCTTTCAAAAAGTTCTGGCCAAGGTGCTGAAGAGTTTAAGAACGAGGTTTTATTGATAGCTAGACTCCAGCACAGAAATTTGGTGGCGTTATTAGGATTCTGCATTGAAGAGCAAGAGAAACTACTTATTTATGAATATGTTCCTAACAGAAGCCTTGATTACTTTTTATTTGGTCTGACTCTTATAAACTCATTTTAACTTTCAATTAAAATTTATAGTTCATTTATGTCATGCATTTTATTTTTTATTTGGAACCTTTTGTTATGTTTTAGGTAATTTTCATTAATTTTGTTTCTTTAGTGATCGCTTACAACAAATTTATGCAGGTTCTCAAAACAGCAGAGTATTAGATTGGATGGAGCGTAGTAAAATCATAGGAGGAGTTGCTCGAGGAATTCTTTATCTTCATGAATATTCTCGCCTAAAAATCATACATCGAGATCTCAAACCTAGTAATATTTTGTTAGATGATGAAATGAATCCAAAAATTTCAAATTTTGGTCTAGCTAAGATGGTTGATGTCAGTGAAAATGAGGGAAGTACGAATCGAATTGTTGGAACATAGTAAGTTCTTGTCTTCTAACCTTGACATACATGCATGCATGCGTATATGCATATACATATATCTTGATATAACTGAATAAAGAAAAATAATTTTTGACTTAATTTGACATATAACAGTAGTTTGCCTTTCAACTAATAATCATTTAAATGTTCAGATCTATCGTATCATCTTGTGAATTAAATTTCATTGACATTGTTTTTTTGTGCAGTGGTTATATGTCTCTAGAATATGCAATGTTTGGACAATATTCTGAAAAATCAGATGTTTTCAGTTTTGGAGTTATAGTTTTAGAAATTATCAGTAGAAAGAAGAATACAGGAAGTCATGATTCCCAATATGCTGATGGCCTCTTAAGCTATGTAAGTTATGATAATATTAATTTGAATTGGAGAAAGATTAATTTGACAATATTGTCTGATGAGCTAATAAAAGAGTAATAATTGAAATAATAAGTTTATCTTAATTGTTGCAGACATGGAAGAAGTGGAGGGATGACAAGTTGGTAGAGATATTCGATTCAAATGTAAATGATTTGGGATCAAACAATGAAGTAATCAAGTGCATCCAAATTGGTTTTTTATGTGTTCAAGAAAATCCCAATGCAAGGCCCTCCATGGCTACGGTTGTTTCATATCTTAGCAATGATTCTATTCAATTGCCCTTACCCCAGGAACCTGCTTTCTTTTTGCATGGTCATCAACCACAGCCTATTATCTCCAATAATGGAAGTGGAGAGTCATGCTCTGTTAATGAAGCTTCTATGAGTGAATTTTTTCCTCGCTAGTACAAGGCTATTATTTCTTCTTTTTTGTATGTTGTACAATATGGCCTTTGATCGGCATAATTTCCAATGGTTCCGATTGATCGAGAGCGGTTTTCTTAATATAAAATTAATGTCATGTTTGGTATTCAGGAAACTAGATTAAGGAGTTTGAAGAAGAGGAGAAGAGACAAATGTACATCTTGATATACATGATATTTATATATGTTTCTAAGGAATTGATGATTCCCTCAAAAATGGGAAGTCTCCTTCTTGGGTAATGGAAAATTGGAAATGAGTTGCTTAACATTTTGACCATTTTGCAAGAAGTTTGTGGTTAATTATTGGATATGTTCATAAAGAGCCTAGGTAGCAGAACATTGCAAGTTGTACTGTATATTCAAAAACTGTGAACAATATCACTTATTTTTTTAATGCAGATATGTATATTCAGAAACTTGACTGGCTAGCCAACTAGTCAAGTTTTCTTTCAAATCTGCAGTTTCATCTTTTTGAATTAATGACATATTCTTTGAGAATAGCCTAGTAGTGAATCTTGATGAAATGAACTCTAGAACCAATTTTGTCGCTCTACATCACACTAGAAAAGAGGTTTAGAAAGAGTATATGACACGCCAAGTGGCCTGGCGTCAAGATCCTATCCCACCACTACTACAAAAAGTTTTACTTGTAGCGCTTTTTTTTTTTTTGTAATATTTTTTAAACGATACATATCCTACCACTACAAAATCAAGTTGTAGCACTTTACAAACGGCTACAATAGACATTTTTTTTAAAAAAAAACCACAAGCTGTAGTGTTTGCTTAGGAAAGCACTGCAATAAAATTTATTTTCTAAAAATATACAGGATTAAGGCGCAAATTTGTCCAGAAAGTTTTCGTTGAAGAGTAATTTGGCCCTAGAAGTTTTTTTAGATTTAATGTCACCCCAGAAGTTTTAAAACATAGTAATGTTGCCCCATACTGTTAAAAAACTAACATTGACCGTCAAAAAACAAATTAGGTCTTACATTACTTAGTTAATCTGATATATATTTTCTAAAATATCTCAATCATCTTCATTCTCTCTTCCTCCCCTCGTAGTTGATTATTGTTGAAGGAATATCAATAGAATAAATTTGTGAAAAATGGATAATAATGTGAAATATGTCTTACATTTAGCACTAACATTAACTCCCTAATTACAAAAGGGAAGGAGTATGTTCTAAATCAAAAAAGCATCCATTCATCATCTTAATATTTGTCCTCTGATAATAATATTTGTCTCTATTCGTGTTTGCCTTCTTAACCTTGCTTGTATACAAATTTAATGAGAATGGCTTAAAACAAGGAAGTGGAGGATTATGGTTCTGGTTTCATAGGTTTAATACTAGGGCTAAAAACTTTGGGATATACCTAAATCGAAAACCACTATTCCTAAGTAGACCCAAAATTGACACTCCTTGAATCATTACCCCAAGGTAGCACTACCCACTCTGTTTCAAAAGAGAGTGGTTTTTGGAAAGAAGTTAGTGAATAACGATCCTTAAACAGATGGAGAAAAGAGTAAAATTGGAGAGGGAAACAAGAAGAGGAAGATAGAATGGTGGAAAATTTAGTATTTTTAAATTTGTGTTTTATTATTTGGCCATTTTTAATAATTACAAGTTTTAAGAACATTTTCATTGAATATTATTTTTTAAGTCATTCTCTCTAATTCTCCTTAAACTAAATTTATACTATGATTAATGAAATCTTTGGTCCCTTAAGCTTCAAACAAGAGGTTTTGGTCCTTTAAGTTTCATTCCATTTAAAACATTGGTTGAGGATTGAAGCTACTGGGTATGCCAGAGGTATATGGGTGTTATGGAACAGTGGGGATGTCCAGGTTCAATATATTACTTCGAATACCCAACTCCTTCATTGTAAAATTACCGGGAAGAATAACCAGGATCCAATGTTGGTGACTTTTGTTTATGGGGATACCAGTGTTTTGAAGAGGAGGGAGTTGTGGTCATCTCTTCTGCCTATCAGCAGGAATGCCCATATTCCTTGGTTTGTCCTTGGCGATTTTAATGCTATTCTTGATCCCAGAGATAAGGAGGGAGGAGTAACGCCTGTTCCCAGGTCTATGCATGACTTCCTTAGTTGCATTGATGGCTGTAACCTGAGTGTGGTTCCAGTAGTGGGGGACCGTTTTACTTGGGAGAAAACAGGGGTTAAGGAGAGGCTGGACTGGGTCTTCTGTAACTTTGAATGGGAATTAAATAATCCTCAAGCCAAAGCTCACCACAACCTAAGATTCAAGTCTGACCACCGTGTTATTGTAGTGGCGGATAGACCTCAGAGTTTAGACAGGAATAGCGGGAAAAGGTTTCAATATCAAGCAGCGTGGTGTATGGAAGAGGGCTTCAATGAGATTGTACAGTCTTCTTGGGAGGGAAAGGATTGGCTTCAAGGAAGGCTAGGCTTTGTGAATGAGGTTACTATTTGGAATGATAATGTGGTAGGGAATGTGGTAAGAAAGAAGAGAGAGATCGTCCCAAGATTAGAAGGGATTGACCGTGCCAAGCGAACTAATGGAAATCAAAATGGTTTATTTATACTGGAAAACCAGCTTTGGGCCAGGTATCACAAATTTGCTTTGCAAGGGAGTTAATCTGGTTCCAGAAGTCAAGATGCAAGTGGTTAAGTGGAGGTGACAGAAACACGAGAATCTTCCATGCCTGTGTATTTGTTAGGAAGAAAAGGAAAAAAGTTGAAGCTCTTCAGAATGAGGAAGGCATTTGGATCACAGAGGAAAAGCAGCTAAGGAGTATGGCTTTTAAGTATTTCAAGAAGCTATTCAAGACAGAGAACCTTTCTTCACCCTTCTCTCCTTGGCCAGCTCGATTTCCATCCTTGGATTCTAACCAACTTGAGTTTCTTCAAAGACCAGTATCCTCTATTGAGATTAAAAACGCTGCTTTTGCGATGGGAGCATTCAAGGCACCGGGTCCTGATGGTCTCAACCCTCACTTCTTCCAAACATAATGGAACTCCATTGGTCAGAAGGTATGTGACTTGGTGATCAGGATTTTTGAGTACCCGGAGGAAATCAAATCTGTCAATCAAACCAATATAGTCCTAATCCCCAAGGTTAACTTTACTACATCCTTGAAAGATTTTAGGCCTATTTCCTTGTGTAATGTGAGTTTCAAAATTGTGAGTATAAGGTGATTGCTAATAGACTGAAAAACGTTATGAACTTCCTAGTGGTTGATAATCAGTGTAGCTTCATCTCAGGAAGATAGGGTGTGGACAACGTTATCATGGCTCAGGAAGCAATTCATACCATGAGAAACAAGAGAGGTAAGAAGGGCTTTGTAGCAGTGAAGATAGGTATGGAAAAGGCCTATGATAGGCTTGACTGGAGGTTTCTGGAATTTACTCTTCATAGCTTAGGATTGAGGAATGAATTTGTTAATCTAATCATGCAGTATGTCTCAACCACCACCATGAGTATTGTTTGGAATGGTGTGGCTTCAGAAAGTTTTAGAACCTCGAGGGGGTGAGACAGGGAGATCCATTGAGTCCTTATTTATTTGTGCTTTGCATGGAGCTTCTGGGACAACTAATTCACCAGGAAGTGCAGTCGGGGAACTGGAAACCTTTGAGTCGAGTACCACTGGTCCTCCTATATCTCATTTATTCTTTGCAGATGATTTGATGCTATTTGGTGAGGCCTCATCTCAACAAATGGATGAGATGAAGAACATAATGGAATTATTTTGTTGGGTGTTTAGTCATAAGATCAATGTTCAAAAATCAAAAATGTTTTTATCTAGAAATGTCCATTTTAATAGGGCATATGAGATGAGCCAGAGAGTGGGGATTGGGTTGACAGCGGACCTCAGGAAGTACCTGGGGGTCTCGCTCCTTCATAAGAGAATGGTCAAAGTGACTTTTGCTCCTCTGATTCAGAAGGTTAAATCAAAATTGGCAAGCTGGAAAGGGAGATACTTAAGTATGGCAGGGAGAACGATCTTAATCAAGTCGGTTCTATCAGCAATACCGCAGTATTAAATGCAATCAACTTTGATTCCAAAAGGAGTTTTAGCAATTATTGAGAAATTAAGCAGGGATTTTTTTTGGAACCAGCAGGACGAGTTTAAGAAACTTCATCTGATAGCTTGGGATGTGTTGAAGAAAGCGAAGACCGAGGGAGGGTTAGGGATAAAGGACCTTCAATGCCAAAATCAAGCCTTCCTCATGAAGCTTTTGTTGGGGAATGATCATGAAGCCTGAAGCTATATGGGTAAGGTGCCTTCGTTCGAAATACTCATGCGGGATGGCTAAAGTGCCTCAAGTGTGAAGAAGACGTGATCAATCAGCCGTTTGGAGTGGAATAGTTGCTATTTAGGAAAAGTTTAAACAGGGACTAGGTAGACTCCTAAAAAGTGGGAGATCCACTCAGGCATGGCAAGAATACTGGTCTCCTTTGGATAGACCACTGAAGGACTATGTTGATAAAAATGAAGATTTGGTGGATATGGATGCCCGTGTCAGGTCCTTTGTAACTCAGGAAGGGGAATGGGACAAAGTAAGATAGGAGAGCTTCCTCCCCAACTGGGTCATGGAGAAATCATGTTGGTCCCTCCTCCTACGGGGATTGAGGAGGATGTTATCTGTTGGAGATCGGCTTCAGATGGAAACTTTAGTGTCAAGTTTGCATATGACAAGATTTATCACAAGCCAGAGCAAAGCCGACAATCTCACTGGCAAACTTTATGGCAATGGGGAAGTCCTGAAAGAGTTAAAATGTTTATGTGGCAAGTATTCCATGAGGGATTACCAACGAATCAATTGAGAGCAAGGCATAATCCGAACGTCCTAAACACTTGTCCCTTTGAGTGTGAGAGTGAAGAGAGTATCCTCCACATATTGAGAGACTGTGAGCAAGCCAAGAGAGTGTGGTTTTTTATAACTAACCATATATACTATACTATGTTCTTTTTTGATAATTTGCAGGAATGGCTTAAATGGAATTTGCAAAATTCCCCTATGAACAGGAGGATGGCTAGATGGCCATGGCAAAGAGTGTTCAGTACCATATGCTAGGTCCTATGGAAGAACCGATGCAGCTGGGCCCTTGAAGGGAGAGCTGAAAACCCAAATCAGATAGTTCACAAATGTTTGTATCATCTCTTCGAAGGAGTGGAAAATGGCAGCTTCCATCGCCAAATTTTCCAAGCACCAGAAAGGGGAATAGACCGCTGGCAACCTCCAGATCCGGGGATGTACGTGTGGATGTTGATGGCTCTAGAGACAGCAACAGACATGCAGCTTGTGGTGGGGTTATAAGGGACCACCACGGCACCTGGATGTGAGGATTTCAACAGAGGTTAGGGCACAATAACTCAGCTGCTGCTGAAATACATGAGATTCATAGCGGACTTCAGTTATGTAAGCAGTTGGGTTTTACCAGGATCAGGCTCTTTACAAATTATTTGCAGGCTATTCACCTGTTATCCATGGATGGTGGCACTGATCATCCTCTGCTTGATGTCATCTTAGAGACGAGATCCCTCATTTACAGGGACTGGGACTTGGCGACCACTCATGCCCACAGAGAGACTATCCGATGCGCTGACTATCTAGCGAGGAAAGCTCAGTTGAGTAATCAGGAGTTTTTGGTGATAGAAACGTCTCTAGTGGAATGCAACCAGCTCTTTGCGAGGGACTGTGGTGGAATACCACAAGATCATTCGGTGATGCAGACTTCGTAGCATTCTTGTAATTCTTCAAGCTTTGCTTGCCTTTGTACGCAAAGGAAAAAAAAAGAATGGAGGAGTTCAAAGTCTCATAACGGATCTGTGGAAATTTCTATTTATCACCGCGGATAAAAGAAAATTTGAAGAGACGTGAATTACAAGTCCCTTTTTTTTCCCTGGTTTCATATGCTGAAGAGACCATCAGGAAAGTTTTACCATTTAAGTCATTATTAGCACTTCCCTCACTTGACTGACAAAAGAAAGAGAGCAATCGTACAAAATTTTTATGTTTTAAGGGAAAGTTTTTTCATTTGATGTTTGTTTGCAATTTTTTCATATTCTGATATACAAGTCAAATTTAAAGCATATAATATTTTTCATAAAAATCTAGATCACAACTAATTCAAGATTCTTAGAAAAAAGGATGTCAGTTTGTAGTTTTAGGTTTGTAAAGGTTGAGTTGTGAACTTTTGGGCCTTGATTATATATATCATCCCAAGCTATGTTCGTGTCTTATTTAACATGTTACATAAATTAAAATGAGATAATTTGCATAGAGTTTCCACACATTGTGTATGAGGGGCCGAAGAAAATAAGCATTTGAAGACAAAAATCCTCCCAAAATTCTCTTATGACGAGCAAAATGGAATATCGTTTGCCGTACAATGAGCTCCTACATCAAAGGGCTTCAGTCCTTCTTCAATAAAGACTTGTAAAAGAAGGCTTTATAGAATAACATGCTCTCTTCGGTTCTAAATGTATAAGCTAATTAATAAGTTTACTTTGATTCTAAATGGAAGATCTCAAGCTTAAGCGTAAGAGAGTTTTCATCAAGAAAAGTTTCCGTACAAATTATTAAAACAGTATTTTAAGGAAAAATAATATACATTTTTACAAATTACTTACTTAACTTGTTCCTTAATTACTGCAAATCCATATTTTATATCTTATTCATGGCCCATGGTAGGTGAAGGAGTGAGTACACACGCGCACGCATAATTTTGGAAAATGAATAGCATAATTTTTAGATTTAGCCGTAAACAACGAAAAAGGTATGAATATATTATAATCTTACGAAGCAGAACATTGATCCATTCATTTAAAAAAAAAAAAAACAAGTCCCACTGCATTGCCAAAGTCATTCTAAAGGTCCAAAATGACCCTCTTTATATAAATTCACATATTCAAATTCAAATTTTATTTGAAAACATGTACAAAAGTTTATGCATTTATTCGGTAAGTGAGTATACAAACCTACTAAACACGGCCTCTTTTAGTTTCCCAATCCCTGGCATAAAGGGCAAGTCGGTTCAGAGCGGAAATATCTTTTTTATCTTTTATTGTTGTGAAGTAGGAAAAAAATTGTATTATGAAAGGGAACCAAAAGGGAGTATATGAATATATATATATACATATATAGATAGATAGATAGATTGTGTGCTTATCAAGATCATAAACTTGTAAATCTCATTAGGATCAAACTTATTACATAGATCACATTAATTATTTATTACACACAGGCATCCATAGGCCTCTAATTAACTGACACAAAATAATCTCAAATACACAATCAAAACCATATGCTTCATAAACCTAGCTAAGCTAGTAAGGTTTTTTAAGCCGGTTTAAAAAACCAATTTCAACTGGTTTTAAAGGCTTTTTTTCTAATAGTGAATCTTAGTTCAATTACAAATAATTAATTATCATGCCAAAAAAAAACTAGTTAAAATTAGATGTCTTTCATTTTCATGTGCTAAATAATAACTTATTCTGAAGTAACTACTAATTGTTTTCATTTCATATAACTATAGTTGTTAATTTTAAAAGGGGAGAAAACATTGAACTCCTATAGGTCATCACTAACATTTCAAATTTTAAAATGATAGTCGTCATGGGAGAGGGACATCTCCATTTACCTCTCTCTCAATTTCCTTTCCCTACTATTGGATCAACTTCCAGTGGTTGAGGTTTAACATTTTATAATAATATTATTATAATATTAAATAAAAATACATATAAATAAATTTAAATTATTTAAATTATATCTGAATATTTCAACTCTGGACACTTTTATTAAAATTATATCTAAATGAAATTGGAGAGGGGAACAAGAAAAAAAGGAAGATAGGTAGTTCGGAAGAAGTGGAATGGAAGTCCCTAGCGTTGAATATTATTTGGTCCCTCTTGGTAATAACGAGTTGTATGATACGTTTCATTAAATATTATTTTTCAAGTCCTTCTCCCTAATTCTTCCTAGACTAAATTTATATTATATAAATATATACTTATACTTAAAGCTAAAGACGCCAAAGATCAGAATGGAGGAGTTCAAAGTCCAATATCGGATCTGTGGAAAATTCTATTTATATCACCGCGGATAAAAGAAAAAATGAATAAACGTGTGTTACAAGTGCCCTTTTTTTCTTTGTTTCAAATCTAAAGCTAGTGACCATCATGAAAGTTTTATCTTTTTAGTCCTCACTTATCTGACAAAAGAAAGAGAGTAATAGTCCGAAAGTTTTATCTTTTTAAGGGAGATTTTTCATTCGATATTAGTTTGCAATTTTTTCATATTTTTATGTACAAGTCAATTTTAAAGCATAGAATATTTTCCATAAATCCCTAGATCGCGACTAATTCGAGATTCTTAAACAGGATGTCATATAATTTGTAGTTTTAGGTTTGTATAGGTTGGATTGGGAACTTTTGGGCCTCGATTATATATATCATCCCTAGCTATGTTAGTGTCTTATTTGACACGTTACATAAATTAAAATGAGCTAATTTGCATAGAGTTTCTCCACATTATGTATGAGGGACCGAATAAAATAAGCATTTGAAGGCAATAACCCAAAATTTTCTTATCGAAAGAAAAATGGAAGATCATTTGCTGTACAATAAGCTCCTAAATCAAAGAGCTTAAGCCCTTCTTCAATAAAGACGAATAAAAGAAAGCTTTATAGCATAATATACTTTCTTCAGTTCTAAATGTAGAAGCTAATTAATGAATTTACTTTGTTTCTAAATGGAAAACCTCAATCCACCATCTCTTAAATTTAATTTATATTTTTGTTTCAAATTACCCTATTGATTTCATATTAAGAGGGTTGATCCATAAAATTTATTTAAAAAAAAAGTGTTTTACATAAAACAATATACATTATATTTTTACAAATAACTTAGTTGTTCCTTAATCACTGCAACTCCACAATACCTAATTTTTAGATTGAGCCATAACTCATTTAGTTAGAAGAATTAACATCAAGCTTAATGCCGGTATAAATATATTCCTTTTTTTAATATAAACAACGGAAAAGGTATGAATATCTTACAATCTTACAAAGCAGAACATTGATCCATTCATTAAAAGAAGTTCCCATTGCATTGCCAAAGTCATTCTAAAGGTCCAAAATGACCCTCTTTATATTAATTCACATATTCAAATTTTATGTGAAAATTAAACATGTACAGAAGTTTATGCGTTTATTCGCCAAGTGAGTACACAAACCTACTAAACACGGCCTCTTTTAGTTTCCCAATTCATGGCATAAAGGGCAAGTCGGTTGAGAGAGGAAGTATCTTTTTTATTTTTTCTCTTTTTGTTTTGTGAAGTAGGAAAAATTTGTATATTGAAAGGGAACCAAAAGGGAGTATATGAATATATATATATATAGAGAGAGAGAGAGAGATTGTGTGCTTACTGAAATCATAGACTAGTAAATCTCATTAGGATCGAACTTATTACATAGATCATTTATTCATTACACACAGGCATCCATAGGCCCTTAATTAGCTGACACATAAGAAGCTCAAACACACAATCAAAACCATATGCTTCATAAACCTAGCTAAGCTAGTAAGGCTTTTGTCCATTGTAGTTACCAGGAGGATCATAGTTACAGCCAATGAAAGTTCCTCCATTGTCGCACGTCACTTTGGCACAACCGACACGAACCGAATCCTTCCACACCACCTGAGTATAGTGCCCGCACTCTTGCCCACTAGCGCATGTGTTGCTGTCGTAGTCGTAGTACGCCTTCTCGTCCACCCACATCTTCACGGCATCGGTTCCACTCATGTCGCCTGAGCTCCATGCGATGTTCTCACCGTATTGGCCATTGGAGTGGATCAGTTGGCAGTCAGCCTTGCGTTGGCTGGCATAGTTTTGTGCATAAGCAGCCACAGTATCATCCCAAGCTATGTCTGGAACACCCACTTGTGATCTTGCTGCGTTGTGGGCATTCACATAGTCTTGTTGTGAATCCTGTGCATTGGCTATGAGGACAAAGAAAAAGAAGAAGAAGGAGACTGAAAGCTTGGATGATAACTCCATTGTATGTTTATTGTGTGATGTCTTGTGTTTGATGAAGAAATGGGAGGCCTTGGGGAGGTATTTATAGCGATTTTCATGTGGAAAATTAACAGCGTGTTGTTCATGTAATGGAAGAGAAAGAGACTTGTTAGAAGAAGAAAGTTCCTAAAAAATGACTCATGAAATAACATTAATTGTACATAACATATGAAATTAATCCAAAAAAAATTGTACAAATAGCAAATGTACAGTAACAATGATTATCATTAATTTTAAGAGTAAAAATTTGATATTGGCAAAAAAAAAGTATAAAAATTGGATATTGGCAAAAAAAAAAAGTATACAAATTGGATGTGAATTACTTAATTCACATTTATTTACATTTTTATTAATTTTTTGCTAAGTATATATAATATAAGTACTATATAATAATTTATTTACATTTATATACATTTCCTATTCTATGCGGTATATCATAATGTATTCTGATATAATTACTAGAAACTGCTTAAAACTTTGTTCTTGCTTCGTATACTTAAGTTGCTATTGATGTCCAAATCATCACCTCAAAATGAAGTACGTAGTCATTAATCTTTAAGTCACTTCTTCGCAATAATTCTCCAATCGAAGGCGCTGAAGCTTTAGTACTTAACAAAGATGGCCAGCGGCAGGGAGTTTCTTTATTTATTTATTTGATGAAAGGTTCACCTTTTAAGACTTAGAGCATAAAGGGTTTTCGTCACTCTCAACTTTATCCTTCTCCTTACAGAGGTGACAGGAGGGAGTTTCTTTTTACAAAAGGGTTAGGTCATTTCACAAAAAAAAAAAGTTAATTTAATTTCTGAAAAGTTTCTAGGCACTTCATAAAAGTTAGGCCATTTAACTGGATATTTTATCATCTCTTGATTATTTCAGTGGTCCTTATATGAGTTTCTGCTTTTTTTTTATTGGTTAATTGGGAAAATAAATATGCTCATATAGCTTTACCCAATTTTTAATAAGGTCTATGTAGCGTTTTTTTTCTATTGAGTCCTTGAGCAATTTCGTCAACCATAGGAATTAGACTAGTCGCTATATTCGTAATATGTTAATTAGGTTCAATGTATTGTGACTAAGCATTGTGTAAGTTACCACAAAATAAAAACTAAAGAAATGAACAAAACAACAATTTCAATGAATGAAAAAAAAAAAACACTAAAGAGGTTTTTAAATAGTAAAATGATGAAATAAATTTATTTATTATTAATATAAAAATAAAAAATGATGCACATAATCATCTTTCATCTATATGTAATCTGTAACATGATCGACTTCGATTTTATTTAGATTCATGTGGAAAAATAATTTAAGTGTGTGATGAGTGAGAGTCACATAATCACTTACTAAACGTGTTTCTTTTACAAATTAATAAATTAGGAGTATGACAACCAATACTTATAATTGAAAAAAACTTAAGAATTCTGTAAAAAGGGGGGGAAAATTACAACGACTTATTTAAAAATGAAGTACAATTACAGGGAAATGCATGTTAATTTGTCAGGTGAATGTTCAAATTGAATTGTCTGATTAGCGGCAACGATTGTGCGGGAAAGCCAGGATCGAGACATTTTCTTTTTTTTAGAAATACAAAGGCAAGCAAAAGCTTGAGGTTTACAAGAGGGATGCTAGGAATGCATCACATGATGACCCGGTAGTATATCACCACACTCTAAGGCAAAAAGCGCATTACATTCCGCTGGCGGATTGTCGAACACCGAGTAGACATGATCGCTCATCTGAGCCCTTCATGCTAGGTGATCAGCACATCTAACGTTCTCCCGATAAGTATGCAAAATCTCCAGATCCCAATCCATGAGAATAAGAGATCTAGTATCAAAGATGACGTCATACAGTGGATGAGCAGATCCACAATCAATCGATAACAACTGGATGGCCTGAAGAGAATCTGAATACAACCTGATCTTCTTAAGACCCATCTGCTTACACAATCGAAGACCACTGTTTATTGCATGGATTTCAGCAGCAGTCGAGGTATTATGTCCCAACTTCTGTTGAAATCCACACACCCAAATATGAACACCAACTTTAATACTCAGTATGAACACCAACTTTAATAAAGTATTGACTTTGAGTCAATGGTAAATATCCAACCCTGAAACATGTTGGGTCGTTAGAGATTATTTTTTAAATGAAAATATGAGTTAAAGAAATCCCAAATATTTTAATTTTAATATTAATTTAGTCAAGTACTCCATTGGTTATTAATATAAGACATATTTACCTAATTTTATTAGATTAAGATAATTAATTAATATGACTTGTATTTTCTAAAATACACAAGTCATCTTTCATATTCCCTAATTTCCTCTTCTCCTTCATTATTTGTTGATAGAGAATCAATGGGGTAAATTTGAAGAAAAAAAATTAACAAATATAAAAATTATGTATTATATTTAGGATCAAGATCAATTTCACAAATATGTCTTATATTAAGAACCGAAGGGAGTATATAGTTTTTAACAGAATCAAACAATAACTAAATTAATCAAAGGTTTTGGTGTCTACGTATGTACAATAACAAAATTACCTAAACTTATGTCTCAGTATGATAAAAAATCAAACAAATAACTTTGTGAAAAAAATAAAAGAAAAGAAAAATAAACTATTAAATTAGTCAAAATAATTTTATCCAAAATTAGGAATTTAGTATGATGAAAGGAGAACTAGTAAATAAAATTTGTTTAAATAGAGGGGTCTAGAGACAAAATGCAATGAAGGTTTGAATACTTTACTCAATATGTAAAAACAAAAATCTAATACTGTAGTCCGGCCAAAAAACAAATCTAATACTGCAGTCTGCAAATGATTATTTCAAATACAAATGATTAAAATTGATACTCTAGCAAAACAAACACACACATCTTACAAATAACTAACTAAATTAATTTTCATAATCTCTATAAATTAGTTATCTAGCTCTTACATTTAGAAATAGATGGAGTATATATATATATATATATCTACCTTGTGTATCGAAGATTTATTCCATCACAAAGTAGGTGATCCCTTATAACTTCAACATCCCGTTTTCTCTCATTTAAACAATTGACACAAGGACAAAAATACTTCCCATTTTTTGCTGGAACGTTCCTTCTAGCAAATTCAATAAACTCTTCAACCCCATTCTCATATTCTTCACTTGTTCCCAAAACATTCATCCAACTATGATCCATTTTATTACCACCTATGCCATTCACACTCAAGTTTAGAATAATTGTCAACACAGGGAATTGTCTTTTACTATTTTATTTTTCAAAATTTTGGCAGCATTTCCCCTTAAAAGTGAGACATCCCAAAATTAAAATAACAAACCATCTCAGTTTAATTTAAACAAAACTAAACTAATTAAGAAGAGTAAAATAAAAATTCATAGCACTAAAACAAGAGTAAAAAGCAGGAAGCTAACATTAATTCTTCTAACCCAAATAAAAGGAGGAATACTTTAATTAGTGCCAAGAATTTCAATGAAAAATATGAAAATAATGAAGGGATATTAACTCAATGATAACAATCTCTTAGTCTCTCTTTCTTTGTTTTTTCTCTTTCTTGTTATATCCTTTTTCTCTTTTCTTTTTCAATTTCTCTTTTCTTTTCACTATTTAAAAAAATTCACATAGCATTGTTTCTCTTATTCATCAATCCCTTCACTATCTTTCTTTCTTATATCACTTACACTTAATAAAACAATAAATGAATGAGAAGATAGGGGGAAATTGCATTAACTCAAACAAATGGCTAATTAATCAATGCAATTTTTCTTTAATGAAAGTTTAGGCTCAAATGGTTGAAACAAAGGATTCATGAGATAGGAATGGACATTTGGCCAAACTAGCTATAAAATTAAATGCCTAAATTATTTTTGATCATTCAAAAAGAGTTTTAAATTTTAAACGAGATTCAAAACTATAAGTTCTAGAGATGAAATTGCAATAAATATACCCTCTCTTAAAAGAAATAAATATTTAGCCTCAATTCCTCACTAGTCTTTGGCTTCCTAAAGTTAATTACCAAAGCCAAATTCTATGCCTACCTACTAACACTCTAAGAAGATAGAACCAAATCCTAATCAAACTCAATTCTTTCAAGATCAAATCAAACAACTTTTAGAATATTCATAAATCAAATCCAAACTTCCAAAATGCAATTTTTTTGTTCAGAATTTTTCAAAAAAAATTTCTCTATATGTATAAAAGCAAAGAAGACAAGTTATGCAAACTCAATAGTATTAGTTATAAATTTTTAAAACTAAAAAAAAAACACAATTTAACAAGTGAATATATAGAGTGACCCGAGAATCATGTCAAGTTTTGAAGTTTTTGATTTTGTAAGGATTCAGTTGGATCGCAAGTGATTCTTAAATGTCTAAACAAATATGATAAATGACCCTAACATACATAAGGTTTGACATATTCTAACATTAATTCAATTTTTTCTTAATATAAACAACTCATTTGAATCACATGAGCTTACATTCTAAACAAGATCTGTTCCCCAAAATAATTATTTACATTACACAAAGCATACACACCTGATTTTCTCAGAATCCAAGTGCATGCAGCAACAATATAATCCAGAAACGCAGAATCCAAGTGCAGCAACAATCCAAAAACACAGAAACGCAGAATCCAAGCTTTTCTGTAAATTCTTAATTGCTTCACATAATAATCCAACTCACGCCTCATATGCACATGATTTTAGGAAACCCAGAAACGCACCTGAATAATTCTGAGAATGCAGCAGCAGCAACAAATAGCAAGACCCACACGGCCACGGGAATGGGAGAAGAGGGAAGACAAATGCAGGGGAGGTGCGCCTTTGTTCAATGATGGAGTTATGACACTCAGCTCACGGGTTTGGGAGAAGAGGGAAAACGAATGCAGCAGGGAAAGTGGAACACAGCAGACACTCACGGGTATGGCAAAGCACACAAGGTAAAGCTGCAATGTACAGTGAATGAAGTGATGGTTCTGCATGGTTCTGCGTCCCCAGTCAAAATGGGGACGCCTAAAGTAAGCTTTAGACGTCCCCAGTCAAAATGGGGACATCTAATGCTCACTTTAGACGTCCCCATTTATTCAAGGGACGTCTAAATCCTATTTTAGACGTCCCAAGTTTCTCTGGGGACATCTAAAGTCCACTTTAGATGTCCCCAATTGAAACTGGGGACGTCTAAAGTGGTGAAAAATTTTTTTTTTGTCAAGTTCATCCAGCGCCAAAGGCTCCCGCCAAATATTGAACTTTGGACGTCCCTAACTTAAAAAGGGACGTCCTTTAGGGTAGTAAAAAGTTTAGTTTGTAGTAGTGATATATATTGAATATTGACTCATTCATTCATTCTTTTTTTTTTTTTTGTGGTACTCTTATAGTCTTATTTTCAACATGAATGAATAAAATCTAATTTAATTATAAAAATATGTCTAAATCAGTTATTCAATATTAAGCTTGATGAGACTTTTAATACTCTCTCCGATCCTAATTATAAGACAAAGTTGACTTTTTGTGGAGAAATTAAGGAAGCCAATTAAATTACTTTAGAGTATTTATATTTTTATTTTTTTTCTCTAAACTAATTAATTTGAAAAATAAACTAATATATAATCTAAGGATACTAAAAATATAAACACTCTAAATTAATTTAATTGGCTTCATTAATTTCTCCAAAAAAATCAACTTTATCTTATAATTAGGACAGGAGGGAGTATGATTTTTCTTACATAGAAAGGGTCAAACTTGAAACTTCGCTAATGATGTCCATATATAACTAAACTATTCAATGCTATGAAAGGGAAACGGTCGTGCGAGAAGAGGCGGCGCATGTGTGTAACACAATTCTGTTATCCTCACATCTTCCTTCCAATTCGATGCCTATAACTCTATATATAAGCGTTCATAATAACGAAAATGACTATGAGCAACACCGTTCTTAAAAGGGTAAATTATGCAAGGGAATCGATTTTTTATTTTTTATTTTTTGCTATAATCAATTTTATATTATATTTTGATCCAAAATAATAAAAAATTTGCTATAGATTAGAGACACAAATATTTGATGACAAAAAACCATCAAAAACCGTGCAAAAAAGAAATCCTGACAAATTTACGAGGGAAAACATGAAATTTCCATACTAAATTTACTGCAAAGGCCTAAATTTGAAAAAATCTGATCACCAAATATATTGGAAATCCATCCCAAATTTTCGTCTTTTATTTTTTTGGGAGCGTGTGGTATTATATGTCTCTTAAATGAAAAAAAATAAAATGGTCCAGATTCAAATTTTGTTAAACTATTATTATAAAATTAAATTAATAAATTTAAAATATTAAAATTTAACTTACACAGTTGACAGCTATAGTACAAGAAAATAGAAGAATTTTAATTATAAAATATTATAATAATAGTTTTACAAAATATTAAATCTGAATTATTCATACCTGATTATGAGATCAAAATTAGAGGATCTATTTCAATATATAGATAATGGGGAAAGAATATTAATCGCATCATATGAACGTTTACTCTAGAACTTATGTTTTCTTGATTCATGCCTTCAATCATGATGCTTCATAAATAAATCGATAAGACAAACTTGAGAAACATCGCTAACGGAATTAGTTTGAACCTCTTAAGTTCCCCAATTGAAGGTGAGGGTGCTAGGGCAGGCCACCAGAATAAATTATTCCATCCTATGTTTCATGTGTTTGTAAACACATGTACACATTATCTTCAGATGACTATATGACTGTTCTTCACAACCTAGGTTATAAATGAGATCAAACTCGCAACCTCACACTTAGAGGGTAGTTCTTATGTCACTATGCTACGAGGCCATTGACAGAGAAGACATACTTTGTTCTGTCCAACTACAAGAAATCTAGTGTGTTTGGATGGAGAGAAGAGTAGGGGGAAAGAAATATTCTCTTGTTTGGGTGAACAGAGAAAATAAGGGGAAAGAAAAGGTGTGACCTCCATGTGATTTTACCTACAAATAAATATTCCCCCACTTGGGCGATCAACTCTATTTTTTTTAATGGAAAACGTTATATTAAAGTAAATAATATGGTTAATGGAAAACGTTATATTAAAGTAAATAATATGGTACAGCTTAATAACCCCCAATTTTATCAAGTAAGGGCATTATAGTTTAAAAAGAAAGAGATATTATCTGGAATACATAGATGAAAAATCCGAGAAAAAATTGATCCCTGCGATAAGGTTCATTGAGCTATCAACTCATTCACTTCACTCGGTTTTTTCTTTTTGGTTCTTGCGTTGGAGGTCAAGCCTAATTTGTGAGACGACAAACCACAAACAGCTCACCCTCATTCGTGGTGGCAAACGAGGCTTGCATCTGCTACTATGAGTTCATCTTCTCACTTCCCTTCTCTTTGTCCGTTACTTCATTCGATATGCAGAATTTTTTTTGTGATTCCCAATATTGTTTATAAGATTTCTTTATTCATCATTAGTTCGAATTAATTCAAAGCATCACAAAATTGGTTCTTTCTTGTTGTTCAATTGGTAACATTCCCACTATTTGTTCCTCTAACTAGCGCATCTTTTGACCAGTATTTTTATAGTTTGATTGGGGGTACTTTTCTCTCTCTAATTTCTTTTGTAATTCCAAACATGTGCTAAATTTCTCACTCCCCCCCCCCCCATTTTCTTTCCTCTAATATTCTCCCCTACTCAAACACAGCGTAAAAGTTTCAACATGTTCACACGCACACATAAAAGTTTTGGGGGAATGTCAATTTGGAACCAAAAGATTCCCAAATTTCAGTAAAGGACCAAGCTCTCAAGTTGTTAAGACCAAGAGACCCAAAATGAATGGATAAAACTGAATATTATTATTGAGTAAAGGATACAACATCAACCACAACAATAAGCATTGGGCTTTTATATATACAAATCATAGCCTTGTACAATAGTCCAATAAAATGAATAAAATTGTCCTCCTCAAATAACAACTAAAACAACTACTAACTAATTGGGCTTAGGCCCTTACAAGTAACACAACCAATATAACCAATGCCTATTAGATATGAATAGTTTTGATAATGTCAAATATAGATATCAACTATTAAGAGCAAAAAGTTTGCATAATATATTTATCTTCTTCATTGACTAACTACTATATTTAATGTTGGATATTTTGTAGATTAGTCAAGCAAAGAAAGAAAAAGATTGAAGATATTCAAAGAGATATCTAATTGAATTATGAAGTCAAGAAGAATGATATTGAAGAAAGAAGAACTTGTAAGAACTAATGGGAATTTCAAGAAAGATTAAGTCAAGTAAAGAAAGAAGAAGATTGAAGATATTCAAGAAAATATCTCGTTGGGTTATGAAGAATGATTATCAAGAGGAAAAACAAGAAGAAAGAGATTGAAGAAAGAAGAACTTGCAAGATCACATGAGAATATCAAGATCCAAGCTATTAGAAGTGATACCAGAGGTTTCTATGGTCAAATGGAAGTTGGAATGGATTAATACGAAGCTAAAATGACTTATACGGAAGTGAAGCTATCTCCAAATGTGATTACTCGAGTAATCCCTCGAATAATATGTCACTGCCTCATTTTGGAGGTGATTACTCGAGGGCTCACTCGAGTAATGACCTAGAATTACTCTAGTGACCACTAGAGTAATGAGAATTTTGATGTGCTCTATTTTTGCATGGCAAGACAAAGATTCGGTATTTTGATGATATCTCTCTAACAACACGTCCGATTGGGTTGAAACTAGTGGCATATGAATCTAGACTCCTAATGCGTTATTTTGACCAAATATCACATTCAAAGAAGTTCAGATGGGAGAGATAACAGCTTCAAAAGTTGACACTGAAATCACCATCACAGTACAAGATAGGTTTAGTATTTTGGACATAACTCCCAAACTACACATCGGATTGCGACGAAACCAGTGCCATATGAAATTATACTTAAAGAGCTTTCCATAGATAGGTAGTTTGTCATATTTCAAGCTATATACTAAGAATTATGCTTTCTGGAATTTGCTACTCGTGATTTCAGAGATTGTCTAAGAACAGTAGATACTCTTTGGATCATAACTTTCTGTATTCAATGAGTTTGAAGCTGATTCTTGTTGCATTCGAATGTAGATGACGAGAGCTTTCCGATGAAGGATCACTCGAGTAATTATTTGAAACATTACTTGAGGGATCACTTGAGCAATGAAGTTGGAAATGCTCTTGACCATATTTTAAAGGTGATTACTCGAGGGATCACTCGACTAATGACCCAGTATTACTTAAGTGACCACTCGAGTGATGCGACAGACAACGTCTTGAAGATTCTGGAAATCATAGGAAAGATCGTGTAACTCATTCCTTTTGCTTTTAATCATTCTGACATTTCATTGTATTAGTGCTTAACATATGTCTCCAAGAATACAATGAAGATATGATATGATATGAAAAGAAGTCTAAAGTCTCTGCCAGTTTTCAGAAGCCATCACTCGAGTGATGGCCCTTGACCACTTGAGTGACCACTCGAGTGATGTAAACCAGAAAGTATGAAAATCATATGTTACTTATTGATTTATTATCTTCATGATTAAAACTTCATTATATCAGTATTCTAAGCATTATTCCAGGAAAATAATAAAGAGATCATACTAAGGGAACAAAAGATACTTTACGGAAGTGGAGCGTCCACCGAACATAACGACTAGTTTTTCAAATATGAAGAATGGCCAAATGAAGCAACGGGACTCAACGGATAAGTTGAAATACTCACAATGGTCATATCCTACTTAACTATAAATACAAGAGAATCAAGCAGAGAACAACAACGGGAAACACGAAAAGATCATGAATCATCTACTCCAACCCAACTACTCTCTATTATTATCTATTTTCTATATCATGTATATTTGAGAGAGCGATTATTTGTATTGTACTTCAATATTCATCTTATTCACTTCTGAAAGAGAATATTGATTGCAATATTTCATCATCAAAGTTCTATCCTTATGGTGTGTAAGGGACAGCAACTCGATTATAACCTTACGGTGTGTAACGAAGAGCAACTCAGTACGAGAATTGTAAAGGCTTCACAAGTGTCCGGATTAAACTTGTGAGATTGTAGTGGTTCTCAAATACCTGGTTAAACTTGAGGAAGATAGTGGATTGAAAATCTTAAGAGGAGCTTGGGGACTAGACGTAGGTCATCGTGGATTGGGCCGAATCAGGATAAATCATAGTTTGCATATTCTCTTCTCTAAGCTCTTATATTTCCAACATATATGTTTTTGATACTTACTTATAGTTTCATGCTTCCATACTTATTGATTTCATAATATGCAAAAAGATTTTTAAAGTTAATTTTTTTATCATACACTCAATTCACCCCTTCTTGGGTGTCGGCCAGTTCTAACAAGGCCCATTGCATTATACACCGCCAAGACTCCCCTTAAAGCTAAGAACTTTGTATTCGGCTATTCACAGGTTCATAACTTGCTCATAATGTACTCATGTTGTGGTCCTCCGAGCCCTTTAGTTAAGATATCAGCCAATTGCTCAGAAGACTTGACATGTCCAAAAGTAATCATTCCATGCAACAACTTTTCTCTCACAAAGTGACAATCCACTTCATTGTGTTTGGTGCGTTCGTGGAAAATTGGGTTCATGGCTATGTGAATCATTGCCCGGTTATCACATAACACCTTAACTAGTTCTATGTTTGAAACTTGTAGCTCTTTAAATAGCCTTACAATCAATGTCAATTCTGAGGTTCCCTTTGCTAAGGCCCTATATTCTGCTTTTGCAAATAAGGTGGAAAATGTACTTTGTTTCTTAGATTTCTAACAAATCAACGAACCACCTAATCTAATAACCAAGAAACTAGTGACCAAGCGCCTTGTATCCTTGCATCTAGCATGGTTTGAGTCACATAAGCACTCCATACTCATAGGACTTGTAGCTGATAAGAAAATCCCTCGACCAAGTGTGTCCTTTAGATACCTCACCAACCTCAAAGCAGCTTTCATATGTGAATCTTTAGGACTTTGCATGAATTGAGATAAAACCGACAAAGTAAAGGAAATATCAAGTCTTGTTAATGTCAAATATAACAACTTACCTATAAACCTTCTATAGCTCCCTGGTTCTTGTAAGAAGTGATCATCTTTAGTTTCTTTTGTAGTGAGCTTGAGATTCTGCTCAAAGAGAGTGAAAGCCGAATCTGAATCATCTAAACCTATTTGATCAACAAGTTCAATGGCATATTTCATTTGGTTAAGAAGTATGTTGTGGTTAGAGCGAACCAATTCCACACCTAAGAAATATTTTAATGTCCCAAGATCCTTAATCTTAAATTCACTATGCAGATATCTCTTTACATCGTTAATCAATTTTACACTATTCCCAGTAATCATTAGTCATCTACATACACAAGCACATACAACTTGTCATCCTTAGTTTGCTTGTGAAAACGGGCATAGTCATGCTTACTCTGTTGAAAACCACCCTTAATAAAGGAATGAGTTAATTTCTCATTCCATCGCCTTGAGGCCTGTTTGAGGCCATATAAGGATTTCTGTAGTTTACAAACTTTGAAACCAGTCTCCCCCTTTCGCTTAAAACCCTAGGGTATCATCATATAGATCTCCTCATGAAGGTCACCTTGCAAGAATGCATTGTCTACATCCATTTGACATATCATCCAATTATTTATGGTGGCTAAAGCAAGGATAACACAAATAGTTACAATTTTTACAACAAGAGAAAACGTTTCATAAAAGTCTATCGCTTTCTTTTGACTATACCCCTTAGCAACTAATCGAGTCTTAAGCTTTTCTAAGGTTCCATCAGCATATATTTAGTTTTAAAAACCCATTTACATCCTATAGGTCTCTTCCCCTAGGGTAGTGTGACAATCTTCCAAGTTTGATTAGTTTCTAAGGCCTTAATGTAAACCCCTGCCTTAATAAACGTAATTGCGATTCGATAATACATGATTAAATGGATTAGGGACCAATGGATAGTTTAGAATTCATTTTAAACTCTCACATGGTGGTAGAATTTTTCACAAGTTTATTTTGTTTTTTTTTTCAAAACTTCTTCTCTATCCTGGTCTCACGTTCAAATATCGAATAGAATTACCTGTGCAGTTATATCACATTCATATATCAGAGTGTACAATAAAATTCCGGCAACCCCTGGGTTCATATATATAGTCTAAGGGTTTCCAAAATTCCCAATTAGGGGATTACACAACCGTGATCAGAATATTATTTACAACCCAAAAGTAATATATAGTAATCCAAAATCCAAGTAGATAACCAACAATCCCATATTTCCCAAAATTCCTAACCGCTCTTGGTTGGTCGCTTCCCTCTTGAGCCACTTGCCCTGTCTGAAATGTTAGTCATTGGAAAGAATGAGATTCAAAAGAATCCCAGTAGTAACAAATTCACTCATACAATATGTAAACATATAGCAGGTAAGTAAATCACAACCAACAACAACAATAGAACATGCTTTTCACCACAAGCGACAACACTTATGGCTGTATAATAAAGTCACCAGCTTTCGCTGTATACACAAGTCACCAGCTTTCGCTGTATAATGAAGTCACCAGCTTTCGCTGTATACACAAGTCACCAGCTTTCGCTGTATAATGAAGTCACCAGCTTTCGCTGTATACACAAGTCACCAGCTTTCGCTATATAATATAGTCACCAGCTATCATTAGCTGTATAAGCAGCAACATCACAACTCATCACAGCACATGACCAACATACATACAATACATTTACACAAAGTATAAGGGAAGTGTCACTACCTTGTTCTTTTCGGACGTTCCTTGGTACCGTTGGTTCACGAGTAGGGCAAATGTCGATCCCTATAAACCAAATCAGGGACAACCAATCAATCTCTTTTCCAAGTTCTTATCTCTATAATACTTTAAGTTGGTTATCATCATTTGAACTCTTTAGGTGACTATTATAGGTCTAAACATATGCCTAACGGGTTAGGAAAGGCTATACCAAAAACCACCTTTCAAAAGTGCAAAACACTGATTTTTGAGGGTTGGCCGCGGCCAAAAAGTGGTCAGAAACATTTGGGCCGCGGCCCAACATCTTCTGGCCTCGGCCAAGAAAATTCTGTTTCTTGGCTGAACTTCCAAAAATCATAACTAATTCAGGAAAAATCGAAATAAGGTGATTCTAAAGCCAAATGAAAAATATTTAAGTCCTCTTTCAAGGAAAAATATTGGCCATTACTGGAAATCACCACAAAAGTCCAGATTTACCAAAAACCTAACGTTGTGCCAAAACAGGGTCCAGTTTTGATGTCAAACTTTGAACAGTTCAAAATCCCAGCTCACCAAGCGAAATGACACAAAGTTTATGTCCATTTTGAAGCTTAGGAAGTGAACTTTAAAACTGGAAAGTTTCATAATTTTCTAACATCATTAGCCTATTCAAAACGCCCACACAAAAAGACTGCCCAGCACAGACCTTCAATGGACAGATTTTCAGTTTTTCACAATTGTTTCCAATGGTTCCCATTTTCACATAAAACACCATTTCCACACCAATTTTGCCCAAGGAATCCATTGGAGCCATCAAAACAATCAAATTCCATCCATTTAGACATGTTCCATAGAAATCTTAACATGTCAACACAACATGCACACAATCCACCACAATGCAATTCCTTCCATTCCAAAATTCCAAATCAACTCCCATGGCTCAAAGACACAATTTAACACCACATACTACACAACACACTCACCAATTCCAGCATTCAAATTGGACCAAAAATCAGGGCAAAAATTCGAAATTCCCAAAACTAAACCAATAACCACAATGAATATACCAAAAGGTTCCAAATACTCACCTTAACTTCTTCCCAAGCTAGTTCCTTGTTTCCCTCACTTCCAAATTTCCACAAGTTCTCAAACACCACAAATCAAAAATCTGAAACCATAGGAATAAAGCCCTCAACCTCATGAACAATATTAATGAAGGTGAGTTGAGCATTTAGGGACAAAACATTACCTAAAACTCAAGCTTCTTCTTTCTCTTTCTTGCTTGTTCTTGGCGAAAAATGGAGGAGGATGAGAGAGAAGTAAAATATTGATGAAGATGATCACATTTCCATTCTTTCTATGCACTTAGCCGACTTGGGAGGAAGAGAGAATGAGTTTGAAAACTTTAACCTCATCCATGGTCCATATCTTGACACTTGGCACCATCTTGTTCTCCCTACTATGATTTCACATAGATTTGCATGCACAAGATTCCACCTCTTTGCTCTTTCAATCCTAGCCATTGATCTCAATTACCAATGAGTTTCCTCTTCGGTAACTGTCCAATCGGTCGGTAAATGTACCATTTTGCCCCTGATTATCACAATGCTTACAAAACTATCACTAAGCACATTTTACATTACAATTCACATAATATACTTCAAAAGTGCTTAATTGACATTAATTACATCCCTTTGAAGTTATTAATCCTTGATTACAATCCAGGATATTACACTTAATCTCATTTTCCATTGCCTTAACCCATCGAGGGTCTTTTGCAGCTTATTCATAAGTATCAGGCTCAATATCCTTATCAATAGAACCAAGGAAATCTTGATAATGCATTGACAAATCATCATAGGTTACTGCATCTAATAATGCAGAAACATTTATCAAGTATGGGTGTTGTTCGGGATTATTTTAGAGGTAGATGGAACATACTCATAGTGATAATCTTGGAGTCTAGCCAGTAACCTCCTTTCTTGCTCAGATTTGAGTGGGCGCTGATCATTTTGTGAGGGTCAAATATGTCCTTGAGTTGTTTGATGATGCACTGTTTCTTGTTGTTCTAAATATGGGGTTAGATTATATTGATATGGTATATGGTCCCTTCCTTCATTTCTTTGGTTGATATTATCTACTAAGTGAAGATGGGTGGTAGTGGTAAGGAAGTGTTCTCGGTCATTATCAATGGTGAAGGGATCTAATTGTTGAACTAGCACTCCTTGTTTCCTGTCAAATCTGTCCAATTCCATATCCCTGAAAGGAAACTTATCTTCGACACAGCACATTCCTACTAACTATAAGTTTCTTGGTTTCTATATTATATAAAAGGTATCTCTTTTGAGTAAAGGGATAGTCCATGAAATCACAAGCATTGGATCTAGCATCAAATTTGTCAGTAGGATTCATATTTTCAGTAAAAGAGAGGCATCCAAAAACCCTTAAAGGAGATAATTTTGGTGTCTTACCATACAATCGCTCAAATGGAGTTGCATTCCCCAAAACTCGAGTGGAAATTCTATTCATTACATATGCAACAGCTCTTATTGCTTTACCCCAAAATCTGATGGTAAGTTGGAGTGAAACATCATGCTCCTAGCTGTCTCTTATAAGTGTCTATGCTTTCTTTCAACAACCCCATTTTGCTGGAGTGTATATGGGCACGTTTTTTTATGAACAATACCTTTGCTACTAAGAAAATCATGCACTTCATGGTTAACAAACCCAATTCCATTATCCGTTCTAATCATTTTAATCTTGGCAGAGAATTGGTTTTCAATATAAGCAACAAAGGTTTTCATGTATTTAATTGCATCAGATTTAAGAAGCATAAAAAAATCCATATACTTCTAGAGAAATCATCTATAATGGTTAGAAAGTACTTGTAGCCTTGATGTGTCAGAGTCTTATATGGGCCCCACACATCCATGTGTAATAATTCAAAACAACAAGAGGTCTTAGAATCACTAGAAACAAAGGGTAACTTTGCATGCTTAGCTCGTATGCAAAATTCACATTTATTTTGATCAATAATGGATATGTCTTTCCTTACATCATGTAAAAATATCAAAACATCAAGTAGGTATGTCCTAATCTATGATGACAAAGCAAACTCATATCAATACTACATTTAGTGGCAGCATTCACTATTCTAGGTAGATTTTGTTTCTTAAGCAAGAATAGCCCATTAGAGATTATACCAATCTGTTTGGTCATCCTGCAATACACAAAAATCAGGAAAGAAACAAACTATACATGAACTATCTAATGTTAGTTTAACCATGAAATCATATTATAACAAAACTCCTTAGCATAATAGACATTTGTGAGGCGCATATGTTCAGTTATTGGTGCTTTTCATACATTTGTAACCTTAATTTTCTATCCATTTGGGATCTTAACCCATCTTCCTACTCCAAGATAAGGTTTACATTTATCTAGGTTACTTAAATTGTTCACAAAATGGCAGCTTGCTCCTGAATCAAATATTCATTCATGAGAGAGTACAAAAGAGTACAAAACTTGGCATAGTTGCTTGCACACTGACTACAACATCCTTAGGATCTGAATCTCGCTTGAGAAACTCTAGGATTTGTTTGTATTGTTCCTGAGCCAACATAGGAGCTAAGAATATGACGGCTCCTCCTTGATTGAAAGGAGTCTTAAGCAAAGGATTAGTTGATATTTGATTCGCTTGATCACTTTGTTGTCCTAAATTTCATTGAAAACCAGAGTTGGAAGGAAAACCGATGAGTTGATAGCAGGTATCACAACCATGTCCCTTCTTATTGCAATAGGTACATTAATCTTGGTAATATCCCCTGCCACGCCCCCTACCTCCTCTTATTGGATTATTCTCCATCATTGATACATCAGAGTCAGAATAAGGAGAAAAGCTGCTAATTTGACGTTGGGTTTCTTCTTGAATTACCATAGAGTATGCTTGATTGGAGTAGGCAATGGAGTCATTACGAGAATTTGACTCCTAGTGTGTTGGTAAGACTCATTTAGGCCCATTAAGAACTAAAATAGCCTTTGCTCTTGATGAATCTTGGAATATTCCACCGTTAACAATAGGAAGCTCACTTCCTGTGGCCTTCCCCGAGGAAGCGCCACAAGAAGTATTATTTTTTTTCCTATTTTTCTTTTAGAATCCTATAATTATAGTTGATAACACACTTTAAACACATTTTCATATCACAACAAAATGAATAAAAGCAAACCACAATCAAATAACTCCAAAATGATATAAATTAACAAATAACTAATTAAAAAAATCACTACTAAGTAAAATACAAGTGTTAAAAATAAATAATTATTTTACTTATGCAAATCATCAATGTTAACAATTACTACAACAACTAAAAATTATAACTACTACATATCTTCACATACAACCTATATATAATAACATTTAATTTTATCTCATTTATTTTTCAGCATATAAAAATGAGAATAATTTTTTCAAATTTCATAATAAATTAAATATAAAAGACATTGAGCAAATTAAACTATCAACTACTAATAAAATTAGATTTATAAGCTCAAAAATTAAAAAAAAAAACTTACAATGTATAGGAATATTGAATAGAGTGAGTTGAAAACTCAAGCACAAAACTTGAAAAAAAATTGAGAGAATTACACTCAGGTCCCAAGGAAAAAGAGAAATGAAGAAATGATCCCTATAGATTGTAAAATGAAAAAATGGTCCCAAGGAGTTGTCAATACAGGCTCATAGAGTTGTTAACGAGTTGTCAATACAGACTCCTGGAGTTGTTAATGGGACCATTTTTTCATTTTACAATCTATAGGGACCATTTTTTCATTTTTTTCTTTCCTTGGGACCTAAATGTAATTATCCCAAAAAAATAAAGGAAAAAAGAGAAAGACAATCAAAGTGCATTACTCAAAGTGGTAAGGGGATCGTTAAAAATCATCCATTACTCAAGGTGCATCTAATGTTACAAAGAAGAAATTCAGTTCTTCAAAAATCCACTTAATCCATATAAAAATATTTCTAATTTTCTATTTTTATAAAGGTCCAAGAGAAAACAGTATAAGATGACTGGAAACCAACCTGAACAAAAGAAGATGTCGATGACATTGTCAATAACTGTTAGATGAAACAATAAACTTAAAAGAATAACGGGACAAAATATAGAAAGAACCCAAAATCCAACATTTGGATGACAGAAGGACCAATAAGAATGTGCAGATCCATTGATTGCTATGTCCAAATATTCACAACGCGAAAGGCTTGGACAGGGAAACTAAATTAAAAAAAAAGAACGTAAAGAAAGGAAATGATAAAAGAAGTTCCCGTTTGAAGTGGGAATGGTGATGAGTGATAAAAAGAGGAGAATGAGAAAATGTAGGAATTAAAGATAAGGGGCGATGACACGTGTTGGATGAGAAATGAGAACTAAGAGGATAAAGGTGATGGAAGCAGATCGCGGGTGAGAGAAGGATTTGAAAAAAATTTGAAAAAATATATTACTTTGTGTAGCGCTTCCTAAGTCAAGCAGCTGTGGCACTTATTTGAACAAATTCTACAATTGCTGCTTCAGTTTTTTTCATAAAAAAAACACCTTAGATGGCGCTTCTTTGAGAAAAAGTCATCTAAGGTCACCAAGCAGCTACTACACTTTTTTGAAGAAGTACCAACTAAGGTGTAATTTTAAAAAAGAAAATTAAAAACAAAACTAGAAAGAATAAGAAGTGTCACAAAAAAAATGCCCCACTAATCCCTATTTTTGTAAGTAGCGATTGTTGTATTACACTGACAATTTGGAGTTGGAACAAGTGCACCGTATTCATCCACCAACTCTTTGAACTTTGTGTAATATACTGAAATTGAAGTGTTCCCTTGACTGAGAGAGTTAATGGCTCTATGAATGAAGTAAATTTTAGCTCCATCCACTTTTTCGAAACGATCTTTCAGGTCTAGCCATATTAAATGGGAATTAAGAGAGAAAATCAGTCCACTGGCAATTTGTTTATCTACTGAATTGACTAACCAAGAAAGAATCACAGAATTGCAGCGATCCCAGATTACCCTGAGGTGTTCCTCTTGCTTCTCTCTAACATAGGATCCATCAACGAACCCTAATTTATTCTTCCCATGAAGAGCAAGTTTCATGGCCCTGCTCCAAGTGGGATAGTTGTCGGCTCCTATTAACACTTGGGAAAACAAGGGTCGATGCCTGGGTATCGGCCGGGTGTAAGAAAAGTGGATGATTAAAATCAAGAGTCTGAGACTTGTTTTCCTCCAAGGCCATATCAAAGAGCAATCAAGACAGAGAGTTGCACTAGTGCAATTATTAAGAGAAATGCAATACCAATAGAACTTCAGAGGAGCGAAGAACAGAGAAATGCAATACCAACAGAACTTCAGAGGAGCGAAGAACAGAGTGCAGCAGAAGTGAACAGAATTCAAGACACACCCAAAATCAGAATGTTTTGTCTTCGGTCCATAAATTCAGCCAAATTTAAGATGAAAACGAAACTCAATCTTTGAAGTAGAGAATCACCGAATCACAACCAGAAACTTGAAGGCCAAAAGAAAAGTTCTCTGTAACCAGAAAGCCAACAAAAGAACAAGACGAGAGCTGCCGAACACTTTTTCTCTGCAATGAAAAGTAAAACTGCGAGCACCTTTCTCTGGAATTTGAACCGGGAAGATTAATGAGGACGAAGAGAATCCAAAACCTCCTCTACCGTCAAACCAAGAGACCTGCCGTCAAGCAAGAAACAACGAGAACTACCGTGGAGACGCTCTTCGTCGAAGCGAGAATTTCGCCACCGATCAAGAAGCAGCGAGAACCAACCGTGGAGACTTCTTTTCTACAGTCAAACCAAGAAGATAGCCATCGACCAAGGAAACCAGCAAGAAGCAAACCTTTCTTGATGAATTTTGTCTGAAAACTCCATTGAGGGAGGTAAAAAGGGATTTTAGGGCATGCTTCGAAATTGCCGAAAACACAGAATGCAAACAAGAGAACTCGAGTATCCAACTGGAAAGAAATGCAATATGGGTCTCTTGACCCAAATCACTATTTTAACTATCCCGAGCTCTGATAGCATGTTATGACCAAGGGATCCAAAATGAATGGATAAAACTGAATATTATTATTGAGTAAAGGTTACAACATCAACCACAACAGTAAGCATTGGGCTTTTATATATACAAATCACAGCCCTGTTCAATAGTTGCATAAAACGAATAAAATTGTCCTCCTCAAATAACAACTAAAGCAACTACTAACCAATTGGGCTTAGGCCTGTACTAGTAGCACAACAAACATAACCATGGCCCATTACATTATACACTGCCAAGACAAGTAATATGCACAGGTAAAAGAAAAAAAGTACTGTAATGCAAAAAAACAAAAAAACAAAAAAGATATTTTCCCTTTCCCCTTCTGTTTTTTCTGCTGATAATATACTCCGCCGAGGATTAAAATCTTCTTCTCATGTGTGATCTAGGTATCTATCTATATCTTATCTTTTTAATCCTCAACACTAGAAATTTTTATTTTATCATAAATTTCTTATATGTGGCCGATGGTGCAATGCATTTATGTGGCCTAACCCACATGCATTGTCCTCATCTCTGATAATTAGGAACTGTCAAATAATGATGCACCAAATTTTTTTAAGAAATGTACCAAAAAATATTTTTTAAGAAAATATTGTCAGTTCTGAACTGTCAAATATTGGGTACCTTATTTGATAGCTTTTATACCACAACCGTCAAGTTTTGAGGTTTCTGATATAGCCATGTGAGCACTATTTATGGTATCACTGGACGGTTTTCCTTTAACAATCGTCAAGTATATATGGATCGTCTTTCCGTCTAACCGTAAAATAGTATGGTCATAATAATATTTAATTGTTATTGTTGATAATCACCAAGTATTGTTGCTTGGTCAACAAAACAATAGATCATTCCTTATTGGCAGGCCTGTTCAAGGACATAGAGCATTTGTCTATCTTTGTTAAATTCCAGGCTTGTACACATCGACTCAGATCTCAAGCTATTGGCATGAAAGGTATTTCATTAGTTGAATCATAATCAACTTACAAAAATGTGATCAGATCAGATCAATCAGTCCATTTTCTATTTATTCTGTTCAATCCTAAACTAACTAATCTGCTAATCCAATGGGCCACGGTAAAACAGTAAAAACATGATAACTTCTACAATATATACCTAAATATATTGTAGTAACTAAATATTAGTTTTACAAGCCCATCATATCGATATTATAGTAATTACCATTTCTCACAATCTTGAAAAGCTAAAATGAAAGACTCTTATTTAGGGTATATTCGGACTAACTTTTGGAGAATAGCTTCTGAAGAAAAAGTGGAGAATAACTTTTAGATAATAGATTATATGAAAAATATGATTTTGATAAAATGAGAGTGTTTGGATATCGTGATCAGAATAGCTTTTTTCATGGTCAAATTACTAAAAAAGATATTAACTTTTGTAATAATTATATATAAAGAATAAAATTATAGTTTATGTATTATTTAAAAGTTAATGTTCAAATTTTACATCAAAGTTTTTCTGAGGGACGTCTGGTACAAATAAGTTATAAAAAATGTAAAAATAATAATGAATGATTAAAAATGATGTAAATCTAACAAGATCGTTTAATTTGACATTATGGTGTTAAATTATAAGAGAAAAAAACCCCTAACGACATTAAAAAGGATGCATCTTAACCCATTATTTAACATTAAATTTCATAATTAATACCAAAAATGAAATAAATTTATCTATATGTAATGTTAATTAACTTAACTATTTTTTCTAATATAATCAAATTAGATAAATAGGTTTTATATTAAATATAAGAGGGGGTATTAAAATTTTAAAATCCTTAAAAAAAACAGAGTGACAAACGAGAAAGAGAAAAACGGTGAAATTAAAGGGAAAAAAACATAAGACAGAGAGTGTGTGTGGCGTGAGCAATGAAAGAAAAACCGGACCGGACCGGCCGGTCGGATCGGAAAACCGGCGAACCAGTCCCAGGCCCGGTCCGGTTAGCTATCTATGAGGGGAGGGGGTTGACTCAGTCAAAACCGAGTCGACCCGGCCGGTTTGCCTGTGACTTGGCCAAACCGCCGAGTTAGGCGGTTTGACCGAGTCACCGAAAAAAATAAAATTTTGTTCCAAAACACATTAAAAAAAAATTGGAAGAGATCAGAGAAACAGAACCAAAGCAGAGCGCAAGAGTGAGGTGAGTTTCAGAATCAGATCCCCTTCCCTCTCGAGTCCCGACACTGTGCCCTAGCTCCAATCGGTGGTGGCTGGTTGAACGACTAGTAACAACGGCAAGCGAAGAGGAGCAACCAACGATGGCGGCGATGGCGATTACAGAGAGCTGCATGCGGAGTCTTGCGGATAGTGATATGGTTTCTTGTTTGTTTGATTTCATATCTCTTTGCATAGTCTCTATCACATCTCACTGACTGCACCCCTCAAGCAAGGTCAACCGTAGATTTTGATGGGTCACCCCCTCTCTCTCTGACACACAGACACATAAACAGACACGACACCCACGCGCATCTGTGGAAGAGTGTAAGGGAGTGAAAAACTATGACTATGCCTTTGCCTTTTGCATAGTAAGCCAAAATATGGAGTCCATTAATTTGGTGTACGAACTCCAAATTGTTTTTGCTTAAAAAGCCGTCATTTTTTAAAAATGTTTTCTATGAAAAGGCTCGTGTATATATAATATAGGGCAAGTCTTTTCATTGGAATTAATAAAATAATAATACTCGAGAGTAGAAAGAACTAACTATGTTATGTTTTAATTATATTTTGATGTTAGTTATGTTTGATTGTTTGATGAATGATGATTGACATTGTTATGTTTTAACTACATTTTGATGTTAGTTATGTTTTAACTATTTTGATGTTATTGGTTATGAATGATGATTATTTTTTTATTTTCAATTCATTTGTAATATTTTAATATGGCCGGTTCAATCACTGGTTCGATCACCGGTCTAACCCTAGCTGACCCACTGACCCTTAAACCTGTACCGCGACCGGTTCATTGACCAGTCCGGTTTTTCGTTCCTGGGGCATGAGACCCACAGTGAAAGAGGGCCAATAAGAAAGAGACAGTGTGGTGCACATAGTAAAAAAAAGCAAAAAAAAAAAAAGATTTTCTCCAAACTATGGTTTTGATTTCAAAACCATGGTTTGGCAAAAAGTGGAGTGTTTGGGAACTTTTTAGCAAAACCATGGTGTTGGTGTAAAAGTGTTTTTTTTTTTGGTATCAGAACACACATATTCTAGTTACTTACTCCAATTGTACCAACCTTAAGTCATTAGCTCTCAAGACATTATTATTGTTAACCCCATTTCATATGAACATTGGAACTCAAAATCCAAATCCAACTCCCAAATATGATAAATCACCTCAAAGTATGGCATATTTTCATGAAAAGGATTTTTATTTTTGCCACTGCTCAATATAGGCATAGTGTTAGCTATAAAGTTATACTACTATTTTGTAGTTTGCTCCTATAGCTAGAAAAACAGGCCGGCCTGTGACGGGATCAGGCCTAAATAGGCCGGCCCGTTTAGGCTCGAGTCCAAAATTGTACCCTTTTATAGTAGTCCCACCTGTTTAAGGTAGGGCCCGCGGCTTTAGGCCCGTTTGAGTTTTTTTTTTGCCATGCCTTTTTTGTTTCTTATTCTCCCAAAAACTAAAATACCTAATTTAAAACATAAATATCATCAACACTAATTTAAAACATAAATATTATCCAACTTTAATAGAACACAAACACTAAGACTTAAGTCCAAACCATAATTAATGTTCATAACCAATCAAATAAGTTCACAACCACAATCACACAAGCCTACAAGCTTCAAATGTCAGTAATAATAGAACACATGATTTGGATTTTGGCGTACACATGCAAAAAAAAAGAAAAAAGAAAATCAAAGAAGAGAAGCTTTAAATGAGGTCTGAGTCAGTGTGAGAGCATTTCTGATCTAAGGGTTAAGTTAGGTTAACTCTTCCCTCTAACCAATGCTTGTTGCCCATTTCCAAAAAACAAAAAAAAAGTTAAATTGACTTAAAAGGGCCGGCCCTACAGGGCTAGCCCTTTTAGGCCCGCTTCCATTTTTAGCCTCTAAATCATAGGTTCAGCTTTTGACGGGCTCGGGCTTAAACGGGCCGACCCGACGGGCTTGGCCCGAATTCCCAGCTCTATTTGCTCCGATCATCCTACTCTTTAGTGTAGAAGGTGAACTCTTACTACAAAAAAAATGTGATTTAGTAGCGGTTAAAAGAGTGTATGTGTAGCGGTTTTAACCGCTATAAACATAATTAGTAGTGATTCAAGAAACCGCTACTAAATTCATTGTTGCGAGTGTATTTGTAGCGATTATTTTCAACCACTACTCAAGGGAAAAAACTGCTACTATATTAGTAGTGGTTAATTAGCACCACTACAACATTCTCAATGTGAGGAACTTTTCATGCTAATTTGTAGCGGTTATATAACCGCTACATATTGTAAACAGCAAATATTGGATGGCAGGAAATGAAAACAAAAATTTATCATGATATTTGTAGCTGTTTTACAAAAGTGAATTTAAAAAGGGCGGGAATTATTAGTAGCGGTTCATTAACCGCTACAAAACTGAATTTAAAAAGGGCGAAAATTATTAGTAGCGGTTGCATAACGGCTACTAATTCCAATAAAATTCAAATTTTGTGCCAAAAATTTAGTCTCTTTTTTAGAAAAATAAATCTGTAGTGGTTATAAAACCACTACAAATTTCAGAAAAATTTTAAAAAAATGTATACAATTATCTATTTCTGTTTTGTTAATATTAAATTAAATAGTTTATTATTTTAATAGTTTAGCTAATTTAATTAGCTTATTATTCATGAGTTTAGGTCATTTATAATTTTAAAGGAATGAGTTAATTAAATTAGATAAGTTTGAAAATTGTATTGATAGTATTATTAGGGATATGTAGGTAATAAGAAACTATTACATTGTCTGCTATTAAGTGATTATGATTATGTAAATAAATATCTGAAAACAAATAGTGAGAATAAATATTATGTGAAAGAAAAAAGTATTGAAATAAATAATTTAAAATTTTATTACCATATTTGATCACCTTGTTAAGCTACTCGGCTCATAGAAAAAAAAGTGAAGATAAGAGAAGATGAAAGAGAGGTAAGGTGGAAAGAAATGGGAGAGTGTTTGAAATGAATTGTAGTTAAGGTATTTATAGGGATCTGCATGGAACTTGTAGCGGTTAGTGTCACAGGTTTGTAGCGGTTATGTTGTTATTTGTAGTGGTTTTATAACTGCTACAAATATTTTTTTAATTTTTTTTAAAAAAACAAAAACATAATTTGTTTGAAAATAAAAACATAACTTGTTTGATCAGTCATTCGCATTATCCCTACAGAAATTATATAGAAAAATTGTTAGCGATGTGTTTTTTGTTAAAAAAATTTAATCAAAATGATATGAATTTAAAAAACGCACCGAACTATATGTAAATTGTCATCATCTTTAGGGAAAAAGTTTTCGAAATTGGCAAGCTGAAACGGCTCACTCTCATAGGCGATGTTATCACCATCACCCATGTCGTAAAGGTCTCGAGGCTTTAAATAAAAAACCGTGTGCCAATCCCTATGTCTCTCTTCCTCAGTATAATAAACCCGGTGTACCTCTTAGGCAAGAATATATGGCTCATCATCTTAAGAATAACCAATGTGAATTAGCCATGAGAAATTTATCGATGTGATGCCTAAGTTGTCAGTTGTGAGTCCCCAGGAAGTGGTGGTATTTGCCTACAAACACTTGAATAGCGTAACGGTGAAATGGCCTTGGTAATTAAGTTCCATGATATAAAGAAGCTTTCCATAGTAAGGAACGCCTCCAAACTGCATGTTGGCATCACTGCTACTCACATAACTCCTTGTCCCAAAGGTGCCATAAATACCCGAATTTTGAGTTTGCAATATTTGATCATGTGAAACATTGCAAAACTTGAAACCATTGACATTTTAAGTTGTAAACCTTTTTGCATGGTCAAGAGGCCGATTGTGAGAGCTCTGAAATTTGGTGAGTATGGGTTGTGGTCATTCAGTATTCTGTGCGCAAACCAGCTTGGGAATTCTCTGTGGATCTTTTTATCAACTTCGGAGGATGTTTGTGTACAGATCATGAGTTGACGGTTAACATGACTTCTGAATTCCCTGCAATTAATCATGGGAATGCGATAGTGAAATGAAAATGAAAAATGTTACGAAAGATATAGAATAACATGTGAGTGTACAATTCTTACTGTATGAAATATTCAACTTGAGTGAAATTAATCAAAACATATCTATGTGCTTGCAACTTCTCAGTTGCCGTTAATTTGAAGTTCTTAGTTCCTTCAACTGGTTTACCAACACAAGGGATAAATTCTCTTGATGTCGGCATGGGTTCAGGGCAATCGTCTACACGAGGTGGTCGGTTGAAGGGGGTTTCAATGTCATCAAAGTACCTTGAATAAAAATATAGGACCTCATCCCCTATATAACCTTCAGTTATAAAACCTTTTGGCCAAGCCTTATTCCTTACGTAAGATTTCATTTTCTCAAGAAACCTATAAAGTGAAGAAGGGAAAAATTATACAAAATGCTCAAAAAGGTGACTAACAAACATAAGAACTATTAATGATGCACATATATAAAATGAGTACCTCTCAATAGGATACATCCATCGATATTGAACTGGGCAAGCAAGCTTTATTTCATGAATAAGGTGGACTGTAAGGTAAACTATCACAGTGAAAAAGGACGGAGGAAAAAGCATCTCCAAATGACAAAGTGTAAGAATAATTTTGGAATGCAGCTAATCGAGCTCCTCAATGATCAAAACCTTGGAACACAACTTCCAAAAGAAAGAACAAAGCTCCACCAAAATAACTGACACATTGGGAAGAAGTGCATTCTTTATAGCTAGCGGAAGTAATTGTTGCATAAGCACATGTGACTTATAACTCTTCAGGCCAGCAACCTTTTGAGCCTGCATGTCAATACATTGTGAAATGTTGCTTGAATACCCATCTGGAACTTTTATTTTCTTCAACATCGTGAGGAAGACTTCCTTGTTCAGTTTTGTGAGGGTGAACTTTGTAGCTGAAATTTGTCATGCTTATCTAGCCACGCGTCTTCACAAACTCCCATGGCACGTAAATCTTTCCCCACTTGAAGATGATCTTTTGACTTTCCCAGTTCGTTAAGCAGCGTATATAGCACATTGTCGCATACATGTTTTTCAGTGTGCATGACATCAAGACTGTGGTGAAGTAAATTAGAATTCCAATATGGAAGAGTGAAAAAAAATGCTTATCTTCCTCTATTGCTGAGGCGCAGAAGTCTTGCCCCTCTTTCGGCCTGCTTGTGCTGCATCGTCGCTTTTTCCAAACTCAAATTCAACATCGTCAAGCTGCTGTAAGATGTCTACGCCGGATAAAGTATGAGGTGGCCCTCTTGTTTCTTGTTTCCTATTGAAGCGATTCTGTTACAATCTAAACTTGTGCCTTCCATCGAGAAACCTTCAATGCCCCATAAAGCACCACTTTTGATTGTGGGGAAGGCCCACTACGTCAGAGTCAAAATTGCAAGCTGGACAAGCTGAGCCAGTATGCTCATTCCACTCGGATAATGTTCCATGGCCAGAAAAGTCACTAATTGTCCACATCAAGGCTGCACACAAGTTGAATAATGTCTTCCCGAAGGTGACATATGTCTCGATGCCAACATTCCACAGGTCAAGCAATTCCGTAATAAGTGGTTGGAGATACACATCAATGTCATTACCCAGTGCCTTTTTACCTAGAATGATTATGGACAAAATGAAGGAGCTTTGTTTCATACACATCCAGAGGGTAAATTGTAGGGAACTAAGACTACCGGCCAAATACTATAACTTGTGATAAGATTCCTAAATAGATTGAAACCGTCGGTTGCCAAAACAAGTCTTACATTTTGTGGGTCAGCAGCGAAAGATGGAAAGTCTTTATCGATCGTTTTCCAGGCGTCTGCATCCCAGGATGTCATAATTTACCATCTTCATTCCTATCAACCTCATGCCACCTCATGTGCTCTACCATTTTAGACGACATAAACAATCTTTGTAAGCGCGGCTTCAAATGGAAGCATCTGAGAATCTCTGCAGGTTTCTTCTACTTTTTTCCCTTTCGAATTGTCTTATACCTCGATGTGTGACATCACTTACAAGTCTCCTTGCTATCATCGTCTCCCCAATACAGCATACAATCATTGGGGCATGCATCAATTTTTTTGTAGTTCAAGCCCAATCTGTTAATAATCTTCTTGGCCTCGTAGAACGTTATGGAAATCTCTTCATCGGGGAATGCATCTTGTAATAATTCCAACAACATCGACATTCTCTTATCTGTGATTCCACACAAGCACTTGATATGATACAACTTGATCAAGAAAGATAATTTAGAGTATTTTTGACAATCTTGATAAACGCAATAAGAATTTAAGTTCTGAAAGTAAAATATATAGATTTATTTACAAATGTTTCAAAAACAAAAAATATATATGTCCTAAACTAAGTAGCAGGAGGCTGATCATTTGGTCCTCCCTCAGGTGGGGCTCCCTCAGGTACTGGGGAATCAGGGCGCAAGGCAGAGTTAACAACACCATCATCATTAATAGAAGGAGGAGGAGGAGGCTGGATGATGAATTGAGGGACAGGGGGAACCTGTGGATGCTGCTCATCCAGAAATAGGTGACTCCACGACCGCTCGAGCATGAAGTTCGTGATATCACGCCATTGCGCATGCTGAGCATAATAGTAATCGGCCTGTTGCTGCATCTACTACATCTGCTGAGCCACTGCAGCCTGTGTCCGGGCCAAATCTAAGCGCAGCTCCGTGACAGACTTGTCCCTCAGACGTCTGACCACAGATGTCTGTGCCCTAAAGCTGCTAGCCTCAGAGGCGATGCTCATGCCGTAAACCATGCTAGATCTGGCGCCTATCCCCATTCCCCGCACACATCCGAGGTGCTCACCCTGACCCAAACCAGCTTTCAAAGGAGCCGTATGGTCCACAAACCCTTATGACTCCTAGGTCTAGGTCTCTTGCAGCTTAACTTGTGACTGCTGCATCCGCTCCTGCCATTTTATGAAACAATTACTTATTAGCATTTTTCATAATAAAGTTGGTTTTAAAAACAATATAATAATGAAATCACTTACAATGGCCCCCTCTGCCTACTGAGAGGTTAGAGTCCCGTCATGGTGTCTGTGTGTGATTGTGAACAACTCCCCATAGTCCATCTGATGGTTCTTATGTTGTGCCTTCCTCTCCTAAAACAATTACAAAATTAAATTAGTATTATCAAAACAAATACATTCTTTATAGTATGAAATGACCAGCTAAAAGTAATTGATATTGTAAAAAGTTACCAACTCGCTGTAAGTGACAGCAAAGGTCTTCGATCCTGCTGTGTGATGGATCGTCTGCTGCCCACGGCACTTCGTGTTCCTCTGAGAAAGCACTTGAAAAAAATAATATTAAATGTATTAAAACAATGTAAAACATTTATAATTAATAAAATCATAAAATGAATTAAATTTAAATTTAAATTATAGATAATTAATTTAATAAATACATTACCTGCCTCTCAGCACTCCCTTGAACTGGACGAAACTCGCTCAGTCGTTTGGCGGGACACTGTCCGGGATGTTCTCGATCAGCTGCTGCAGAGGCATCGTCCCATCTTTATCCACACTGTGGAAGAGACGATTCCTCCTGTTCCTCCAACCGTCGCCCATCTTCATCAACGTGTACCTCTTCCGGTTGGCCCGGATGGCAAACCTCAGCTGTAAAAAGAATTTTAAATATGACTAATTACAAAGAAGATAATTAAAAAATATTAATTAAATAGAATTAATTACAAAACATATAGTATAATTAAATACTATTAATTACCTGCACCATATCCTCCCACACTAGGTCCTTCGGCTCCTTCGGAACGTTCTTCCACGTCCTGAAGTGTGGGGGAACCGCATCCAATTCAAGCCCAGGTCATTCAAAAAGCGGTTGAACAGGTGAACTCCATTGTTGATGGGCTAGTCCGTGCCCTCATTCCACGACACTACAACTTGTAGTGTCTGGTCCATGCTATTCAGACCAGCCATATCCAGCCTCCTCGTGGACACATTCCCTTGCTTATCTTCACAATTTACCACACGTTAGATAAATTGTAATTCAAATTTAACATTCTGAATTTAAATATATATAATTTATTAAATAAAAAAATATATTTATCTTGGACCTACACCACAAACCCAGTAAACTGTGAAAAATATCCTCGTGGGTTGTTCTGCTCTTGCTCTTCCTCTTCATCGAGGAACTGCTCCATCTCTCTGATCCCAATCGGGATCTTGAAATCCTCGTTCGCGTCATAGTCATTGACACTGATATCTCCCTCTCCCAGATCAAGCACCTCTGGTGAGGTCATCTCCTGTGGGGCTGTCTACGGTGGCTATGGTAGGGTCGATTCCTGTGGCTGCTGTGGGGAGATGGGCTAAAATGGCGCAGTTGCCCTCCTTCCTCACTGCCCCCTCCCACTGCCCCCTCCTCTACTGCTGCTACCTCACAGAATCAGTATGGGGACCTCGAGCTCCTTCCCTAAAGCCATATCAACTACAAAAATTCAAAAAAAAACCGATTTAGTCACATTTATATTTAAAATTATAATAAAAATAAAAAATAAAATAAGTATTGTCCGTACCTCAAGTGATAATGAGAAATGTTAGAGAGAAAACTCTTCGACAGACGCCATAACATTCAGATATGAAGGAAAACTCTTAAAGAAACTTCAGAAAATAAAATGGCCAAATGGAAACAAGGAGAGGTGGCACCCCTTTATAGTTGTGGATTTTGTAGCGGTTTTTTAAATAACCGCTACATCAACCACTACAAAAAATCTGGGGCGACAAAACTTTGTAGCGGTTATGAAATAACCTTTACAAATGTGATGACCTTTGAAGTTCTGTAGCAGTTTTAAAAACATAACCGCTACAAATGTGATGACCTTTGAAGTTATGTAGCGGTTCTAGAAACATAACGGCTACAAATAGGCAGCCTTTGGTATTTTGTAGCAGTTTAATTTGTAGTAACCGCTACAAACAACCGATACACTATTGGCGCGACCTGGTGGTGCCAAGTGGCGCGAGCTTTGTAGTAGTTTATTTGTTGTAACCGTTATAAATTAACCATGACAAAGTTTGGCGGGAAACTCCCACCAGCTTTGTAGCAGTTTTTTTCTATTAACCGCTACAAATAACATTGCTAATCTATCGCACCACTTGGCGTGTAGGTTGCCGCTACAATATTATAGCATTTTATGTTAAAACCGCTACAAATGTAAATATTTGTAGCGGTTAACATTAACTGCTACAAATTCACCGCTACGAAATACCTTTTTTTCTGTAGTGTCCTTTAAGATATAGCATGTGTAAGGAAGCACCTATTTGCATGAATCATTTGCCAAACACTTTATTTCTAAGAAACCGAATCATGATCAACAATATGCTTGTCATGTATACACTTCAATCTTCAAGTCATTGGAAGGGGGTTAAGACTTGTCAAAGAGCTCAAGCCATATCTCATTTACTACAGTACATGTTGATGATTTACTCTTCTCTTTTGAAAGCATACCGAAAACTTCTCTCAGTTCAAATGGTCCCCAATATGTATTGCTTGTGGTCGGGGCATGAAAGTAATAAATCCAAAATCTTATATATATATATATATATATATATATAGTCTTCAATCCTAATGTTTCTCATTATGACAAGATTAAAATATTTGTGGGATTTCATTTCTCATCAAGATTGGGTACATATTTGGGGACATGGCAAATAGTGGATTCGGTTGAAATAAGACTAAGTGCATGGCAAGCTAAGTTATTATCCCAAGCTTCTAGACTCACTCTTATTAAATAGTCCTTGTTGTAGCTAACATGAACATATTGTCATTTATTAAATTGCCTCAATATATTTGTGATCATATTGATGCCTACTTAATACAATCTAAAGAAAGCGTGATAATTCCCTCAATCATGGAAGAAGTGACTCTTCTCTAACCATCAACAAGGAGATTCATCATATCCAGTTCTTCTCAGATGTAGCTTTCCAGGATTCATCAATTGCATGCATAGTTAAATGCTCCAAATTAACCTATTTCTGAATTATCAATTTCTCTCAATGTTGAGGGGTGGGATATTTTCTTCTATAGATCAAAGGGTTAAATGTAAAAATACACATGAGCTTTTTCCAAAGTATGTACAATACCAAATGCTTTTTTAAAATGCAAAAATTACTATGAACTTTTAAATTAAATGTAAAAATACACATTGACCGTTTATTTACTTTTAAGGCTGACATGGATGATGACGTGGATGTTGACTTGGGGAAGGCAAAACAAACAATTGCTTTTTTTTTTTTTGCTCTTTAAGAACCTGCTTTAGCAAAATGGTAGAATAATGGACGGATAAGAGAGAGAAAGGAGTGGTGAGAAGAAAAGTAGAAGCAGTTTTCTGAGATGGAAATGATATTGCTGCATCTTCCAACTGAAATAACCAATTTTGAAGGTTTCTTTCTGGTTTTAATATTTCACCAACTTCGAAGTCGAAACTGACCTTCCTTTTATCGTCAGCCTCAATTGAATGACCATTCTAGTTTTGTCCAAGTTTTTATTAATAATTAGCTAGCGTTGGTCTCATTTGAGTTGATGAACTAAAACACTACTCTCTTCTTCGTCATTTATATATACAGAGAGATAGGCTCACTTTCACTGTCATGTTGGGTAGATATTTTTAGGTGAGATTGTCCAGTTGCAAGTTTTAATATATATCCACCCAAATTAATGGCATGTGAACAATAGCGATTACAAATAATAGAGCAAGCATATAACGGCAGTCTTTAATATATCAGTGAATTGATACAAATTAGTACGATCCGATCTGCAGACTTAAAAATTAAAGTTCCACGCAGTTCTTAGAAGCCGAATTGCCACCATCCACCACAAGGTTATGAGCACTCACATATCGAGAATCGCCACTTGTCAATGGTCAATGTGTATTTTTACACATATTTTAAAAGTTTATAATCATTTTTATTCGTCAAAAAAGCATTTGGTGTTTAGGCACACTTTAAAGAAAAGCTTAAATATATTTTTACACCTTAATCCTAAATATTAAATATAAGGCTAAGGTATAGGGGTGTTCAACAATTTCCCGTCCCGACCTTCCCGTCCCGATCCCGAGCAAATCGGGACGGGAAAATCCCGTCCCGAAAATTTCGGGATCGGGAATGTGATTTCGGGATCGGGAAAAAGTCGGGATCGGGATCGGGATCGGGAATGAGACTTCCCGATCCCGACTTTTTCCCGATCCCGAAAATATATATATACACATATATATATTTTAAAAATATTAAATAAAATAAGACCAAATGTAAAATAAAATGAGAAAATCCCTAATCCCCTTAAGATAATATCTATTCTTTTAGTTTAGTTAGTTAATTTCATTTATTATTTATTAAATAATTCTAATTTTTTGTTCTTGTCTTTATTCTTTTTACAGTTGAATCGACAACTTTAAGCATGTATTGGATTAATTATATATTATATTAGACTTATTTAATACAATATGATATTAGATAAATTATATATTTATATTAGACTAAAGGAAACACAAAAAAAATTCAATATAGATATTTTTTTAAAAAGAAAAAAGAAAATTCGGGATCGGGATCCCGAAATTTCCCGATCTTCGGGATCTGGAAATTTTCAGGATCGGGAAATTTTCAGGATCGGGATCGGGATCGGGAATGAAAATCATTCCCGAACCCTTTTCGGGATCGGGATCGGGAATGGCATTTCCCGATCCCGTCCCGATCCCGAACACCCCTACTTAGGTATATCTTTGGTCCTATATGTTTGCATGAAGTTTCCTTTTAGTCCCTTAAGTTTAAAAAGTGTATTTTTAGTCCTTCAAACCTTGACACCTTTAGTTTTGTCTAATGGAAAATGCTAACTCATCAAGTCACATTATTTTAATCTTAGGTGGCTGTTACATCAACCCAAATTTTTTAACAAATTCATATTTTAATTAAAACAACAACAATAACTCTCAATTTTAATTAATTCTTTCATACGCTCTTCCTTTCCCATTATCCGAAACCCTTATGCCTTCTTCTGCGTGCTCTAAGGCTTTTCTCTTTTCTAGCATGGTTGAAGGGCATTCAATGTCCACATGGCCTAGTCATGGGAGTTGAACAGTAAGCTATGCTTGCCCACATTGATAATACAAAGGTAAAATCGCACTTAATCAAAACGAAGGCTGCAAGCAAAGACAATAAAATCATTGAACAATAAACTTGTTTACTTTTTTTCTTATATGCTCTTTATTTTTGTCCCTTTATCTCACAGAAGTATCATTCCCAGCAGATTGCCTTTCCAATTCTGACCCAAGCCATATGGAAGAAAGGATTGAACTATAGCTTGGCAGCAGCCGGTTGGGAAAGGCAAAGGGTTTCGAATGGGTGAGGGTAGAGTAGATGAAAGAATTAATTAAAAATTGAGAGCTTTTCTATTATTGTTGTTGTTTTAATTAGAATATGAATTTGTTAAAAATTTCGAGTTGATGTGGTAGCCACCTAAGATTAAAATAATGTGACTTGATAAGTCAGCATTGTCCATTAAACAAGATTAACGGTGTTAAGGTTGAAGGGCTAAAAATGCACTTTTTAAACTTAAGAGACTAAAATGAAACTTGATACAATCATAAAGGACTAATCGTACACTTTAACCTAAATATAAAAGGTTATGACAACATTTCATTTGCTATAGTGGCTACCCAGTAAAAGAGTTTTTATGGAAAAATCAAGCTACGACGGACTATACTCATTCCTTTGCAAGCATTTGAGAGCATAACTATACTAGGTTCACAACTATGAGCTTATAAAAGTAGGTTTCAAGCCATTAGTCACTATCCACTGCGCCCGAAAGGCCTTCATTCATATTTGGGTTCAATCCTCTCATTCATTAAATATAACTGAGCAGGAAATTTTGTCAATAATTCAAGATTTTTCACTCACTGAAATCAAAGTTGTTCCTTTAAATGCTTTACCAAAGGTTTTCATTCATTATATTTGTGAATTAACTTGCCTATGCTCCTTCATATAAGACACATTTTATAGTTAAATTTTTTTATTAAAGTGGGTTTTATATTAAACACAAGAGGGAGTACTTTCCTAGTATATTTTGTCTTATAAAAAAGTATATAGATGTTTGTAGAAAAGTATGGCCTTGATTTTTTTTTTTAAAAAAATTGTTTTTAAAAACCAAAATAAAAAAATTGATTGGTAATTTGTTTTTAGTTAGGTAAGTTAAAAAACCATTAATATGTTTTTTAAAACTAAATGACCAAAACAATTTGTAGATTTTTTTATTGTATTTTTGCATTTCTTATGTCTTATTTGAAAATACTGGGAAACCATTTGTTTTCCACTCAATAGTGTTTTCTCCATTTGATTGAAGATTTGAGTTATCGTCAAAGCTTTTACCCTCCAGACTCAGTATGTTTACTTTCAAATGTAATTTCTTCGATCAAAGAATTATCCAAACGTATTCTTTTATTTTCAAAACTTTTTTTAAAAAACAGTTTTTTAAAATTGTTTTGAAAACAAAAATTGGAAATAGAAACAAACATAACCTATATATTTTAATGGGTTAAGGTTTAAAAATACCAATAAACTTATACCCTGTTATGTAAAATATCCATAAAAATATTTTGGATACAGATATACCCATAAATTTTAAAATTTGGAGCACAAATGACATAGCCGTTAAGAACTCCTAACATCAATTACTTTTTGTGATAAAACTCATCGTCATCTCTTCTTCTACAAAAAGTAACGGATGTTAGATAATTTAACTGTTAAGTCATTTTTGCTCAAGTTTTAAAGTTTAGAGGTATATTTGCAACAAAAAAAATTTATGAATATGTTTGCACCTGTAGTTTAAGTTCATGAGTATTTGTAGCTTAACGCTCTTTTAATTATATAATCTTTGAAACTTATATAATTTATATTATTTTATGATAAAAAAATATGGAGTTGAAATATTTATTTAAGACATTTAAAAGAATTTTCATAAATAAGTTTTGACAAATGTGGTAAGAAATAAAAAAAAAAAGAATACCTCATATATTTTAAATTGTTCGTCCAATCAACTATATAAGTACTTCAAATAATTCATAAAAAAAAAAGATAGTTAACTCATTAAATTTGTTAAGTTAAAAAAAATTATAATTTACACCTATTAAATAAAGTGTCGGATGAAAGGAAAAAAATAGAGTAAAATACACCAACAGACCCTTCATTTACTCTAAATTACAAAGGCCTCCTTTATATTTTGAGAACCTATATAAACCTTTTTTTTTTTTTGCCAACATTATATAAACTTTTGTTAAATGATAATATATGTTACATGTGCCTTCTTGCTATTTTGAGATTCAACTTTAATCCAACTCACAATTAGTTGATAATTAAATCACAACATTGACTCACCATGTTGGCCTCAATGCCCTCCTTAACATAAATATTATTCAATAATAATTAATCACATTCATTTATCCAAAATTTAAAAATAATTTTCATATACATTTTCAAATTTTCTGTCACACTGTTAAATTGATTACAATATTACAAAATTAATTCATTTTAAAATTATAAATTTGAACTTTTTAAATAAATTTAAACGTTTAATCTCTTTTATTTATTAAAACTTACTTAAGATAAAATCTTTTAAATATAAAGGTTGGCTAAAATGTTTTGCAATCTCATACACACACACACACACACACTTAATTAATTTATAAGATTATAAAACGATATAATTATGAGATCCTTATATTAATATTTTATAATTCAATTTTTTTAAATATTTCATTAAACATATGTTTATTAAAAAATTACTCATATTTGATCAAGTTGCTAATATTTTTCATATAAAAAATGACTTAAGTTTGTTCAATATAATATTTAGTAAAAATATTAAATAGATCATTAATAAATATTAATATCAAAAGATAAATTAGGGATTTGGTATAATGAGGGATAAATTAGTAGACAAAATTTATTTTAATAGGGAAAATTAGTAAAAAAATTATTTTCAAAATGTTTTTAGAATATTTTAATGGTTTGGAACACTAAAATGTATGTTTTAGAGGGCTATGTAATTAAAACAAAACAAAAGGTTGAGATTAGAGTTTTTTTTTCTTTTGCTGAAAGGGTATTTTATTTTAAAAAATATAATGAGCCGTATAATTAATTAATTACTCGGACAAAATTCACAAATAACCATTTATTACCCTCTTTTTGTTTAAAGATTATTGCACTGTGTTTGGATTAGCTTTTTTTAATAGCTTTTATAACTTACGAGGTAAGTGTGTGAGAGGATTTTTATCTCGGGTTTCGCAAACCATGGTTTGAAACCATGGTTTGGAAGTTTCCCCAACACACAGTAGAGGTTATATCAAGGATCAACCCATTTTCACATAAGCACCGGGGACAACTGGCAGGGAGTATGAACGAATCGACTCTCTTCTTGTTTTTTTTATTTTTGGTGACAGTCTCTTCTTTCTTGGCAGCCCCGTCGATCGAGAAGGCTTTTCCTTCTGTGAGATGCCGTCGAGCACTGTGAAGCGGGTGGAAATGGAATGCGACGTTCCCCTATGGATTCCCCCAGAAGTCTTAGGTGACATTTTCAAGCGACTTCCGGTAAGAACCCTAATCCGATTGCAATTTGTGTGTAAAGATTGGAAAAATCTCGTAAACGACCCATATTTCATCCAAGAACATCTCCGATACTCCACTCATGAAAACCCTTATCTTCTTTTTCACGGCGATACCGTTCTTAATCCTTGGGAATTATTTGTCATTGATAGCGAGATGCAAGTCCTTCAAGTTGAAAGCGTACCTTTGATTGAATTCTTACGGGGTGCTACGGTAATCGGTTCTATCAATGGCTTGCTCTGTCTCAAATCCAATTACGAATATGTTTATATCTTACTGTGGAATCCAGCAATAAGTAAGTTCAGACTGTTGACCAGAGAGGCTAATTTTTGGGTCAACACGGGATTCGGGTTCTGTTCAATCGTTAATGATTACAAGGTTGTGTGTATTAGTTTTCTTGGAGTCACTGACCTCATTGATCAAGTGGAAGTTTATTCATTGAGCACATGTTCATGGAAGGAAATAGAATTTGGGGAATTATTGGATGGCGTGGAGATTAAATCTGATGGGTTCAGTACTGATGGAGCTATCTTTTGGTTTGGGTATAAGAAGGGGAATGGCCGTTTCTTAATTTCATATTACATCGCAACAGAAGGGTTTGCCTTGATACCATCACCTATTTCAGCCCCTGATTCATCTGATTCACTTTGCTATAGGCTTTCTGTGTATGAGAATAAACTTGCTTTGCTTTCTCATACTACCATTGGAAACAATGAATATTCTTTGATTGATATGTGGGTGATGGAGGAGGGTAAAGATAGTATATCTGAGGAAAGATGGAGTTGGACTAAGAAATATAGTATTAAGCACCCTTACTTGTTACTTCCAGGGGTTGTATGGAGGAACATGATTGTCTGCAATCATATTGATATATTGAGGGAACGAAATACTGCATCTGAACATAATGTGATAGATGATGGACTAAATATTGTGTTGGTCAATCTCACTACCGATGATTTGAAGAGGTTTGTGTTCCCCAAATATGGTATTGGTTTTCGTGTTTTCAATTATGTGGAAAGCCTTGTGCCGGTTGACAAAATCCACATTGAAGAGCTTTGATACAAAATCTTCATCACTATATTGCAGATTTACTTAGAGATATTTTGCTGGAAAGGAATCTGTGACAGTTAAGATCTTTTTGTACCCGTTAGACTTGATACCCGGTATAGATTTTGTATAGAATTAGAATGGTGAATGCAAATACTCAATACATGATGTTTGTAGCTTTATTGGACATACCTACTGTACTATCCAGTTGTTCAGTTTTCACAGGTGTTATGCAAGTGATATACAAGTGATTTTGAATACACTGTTTTATAAGCAGTTTTCCACTTTTCAAATGGTTACGTGATCTTTGTACGATTGTACTGTTGATGGATTAGAAAATATTTTGAGTTTTTCGGGAAGTTGACAATACAAAGACATTTTTTCCCCTTCCCAATCCATTTAAGCTCACTTTTCATGGCATTTTCATTTTTTTCTCTCTTGGTGCCTACCAAACATAATTGTTTGCCTTCTTCCTTTCAATTTCTTCTTCTGATTTTTTTTTCCTCTCACCACTTCATGTATACCGAACGCCATATTTTTTTTTCAATTCCTCATCTGTTTTTTTTTTAATTTTTTGGGGCCAAATTTTCACTTCCTTATCTGAACGCCCTGCTTTCATCAAGCAGTATGAAATAGATGACAATGGACCATGACAATGATCTTCTTTACCACAATATTATTTTAGACGGTTCTGAAAGGCTGCTTTTAAGATCCCTCATCATATTTGATTCATTGTGCAAAGATTTCTTATCTATATTTGTCCTCTTTAACCATGGTTGACCTCATCCAGTTTGCTCGCCAAGCATTATGATGGAATTGGAGATTCATAAAAGATTCGTAAGTAATTTCCTTTGACCCAGGAAGGCTTCCACCCTGTGTTCAAGAGACTTTTACCTAGTTTAATAATCGCAAGAGTAAAGTGGTGGTAGACAAGTAAGGATTAGGTGCAAATAGAGGTATAGGCAGTGATATGTTTTTGGTATATAGAACCTTGATTTCTGGACGAGGAAAGGGAATTCTGTCAATTTTAGTGAAGTTAAGGTTTGGGTGAGTTATGGCCTCTGGAAAGCCAGAATCCTACTTTGTGGCTTACTATTCTGTTATTTTGGTGACTTTGTGATTTCTTCTTTTGTGATATTCATTCTGTACTTGGGTGTATTTGGGGTTAGAGGTTTTTTCTGGAATCAATTTCCTCTTGTATTTTGATTGAGTTATATTGTTTAGTAATGTCAAAACGCGAGTTATCCCATTTGCTGGCTCTGCTGGCTCTTTCTACTATTATTTGTTATTGTTGTGTTGATGAAGATCCATGTCATAATGATTTGAATTGGTTTTAAATTGGCTGTTAAAGCCCTAATACAATTGTCCTCCTTTACTGGAGTTTAGGACCAGTTATATATATGGGCGGAGTTATTGAGTTTTGGTGAGGATGGTGTGGAGAGTAAATCAAATAATATGGAGTCTTCTGAAAAAGAATGGAGAAAGGAGAACACTTAACAAAGTTATTGGGTGGGCCCTCTTAGTCAAACAATTTATTTAAAGTTTTGGGTGTAGATAAATCACGATGATGTCACATTATCCATATAGCTGATCTCATCTATTGGGATAAGACTTCTTGTTATTGTTTCTATTGATAAAGAGTTGCAAGTCCTAAGATGTAAATTGCTCGACTTCTATGGAATTGTGACTCTTGGTTCAACTAGTTAATTCTATAAAATTTGTATCAAGGATTTGTGTGGCTCATTTTGGGGAACTAAAACTCTTCATAATTTCCTAATTCTCCAAAATAATGTTCCATAATGTTTTTTTTAAAAATCTTTCTAAGTCACTAAATAATTTTAATACTTATTTTTCTTCTTTATCTGCTTGAAATATCACCCCAAAAATAATCTTTTTAGCCAGCGTTTTTTTTTGGACCTTTTTAACCCACTTAACTTGTTAAACTAGTATTCAGATTTTGGGATGTTATACAATTGAAGTATTTAATTAAAACATTTAAAAGAACTTAACTAAATAAGTTTTAGTAAATGTGGTAAGAAATTAAAAAAAAATAAAAGGATGCCTAACATATTTTAAATTGTTCCTCCGATGCACCATATAAGTTACTTCAAATAATGCATCAAAAGAAAAAAAATGATAGTTTATTTATTAAATTTGTCAGGTTTAAAAAATTTATAATTTTACGCATATTAAAAAAGATATTGAAGGGGAGGGGGAAAATAGAGTAAAATACTTCAACATTCCCCTCTATTTAGTGCATGTTTGTTTCAAACTTTTAGAAGTGATTTTATAATTTACGAGATATTTAACACCTCAAATTTTATATTCACTAAATATATTATAATTATTTGGGAAATTCAATAAAATGGTAAATATTCATGAATTTGGAATTTATGAATTTCATAAATGTTCAATTTTATGGGAAATTGGGCAAAAATAATTATGGAATTAATTTGGGTAATTTAAAAAGCCCAATATTAAGGTCCAAAAATGAAGGAATATTAGAGAAAATATTTGGTCCAAAAATAGATGGAAATTGGCCAAAGAAAAATAAGAAAAGAAATTGGATTAGAAAGGTAATGGCAAAATCGTAATTTTTCCAAAATAGCACAAAATAAATTATTGTCCAATTAATTAAGGAAAATAAAGGTTAAAAATATATTTAGAATATTTTGGTCAATTTAATATGAATTTATGGAAAATTTGAGCAAAAAGTGCAATTTTGACCAAAATTGAGACTTTACGTGTATACGTAACCGGAACAAGCTGTGAAACCAATTGAGACCATAGAGAGGGACCCCTAGGTGTCTCCTACACGTTGCAAGAGGAAGGAAATATTGGTTGGGCTTAATGAGCTTATGTACATGTACATAGGGTTTATGTACATAAAATTGATTTTGGAATTTTTGAAAATTCCATAAATCATTAAAAAATCATATAATATAATAAAAACACTTTACCATTATCTTCCTCAGCTCATTTTCGTGCCCAACCAGATCTGAACTAGTGAGAGAAAGTGTGAAATTCTAGAGAGAGAAAGAGAAGAAAAACTTGCAAAGGTAAGTGATTTCTTCGATAAATGGGTTCCTAATCCGTATAATTATGTTCCTAAGCTACTCTACTATGTTATTCAAGATTTGGAAAGCTCAAATTTGGTGTTCTAAGGTTTCATCCAAGAGCAAGAAAAGCTAATGGAAGCTTGAGGTAACTTCCAAACCTTCGTATATTAATTATTCTGGCTGTTGTGGGCAATTTAATCGGTGAAATTTTGTCGGATTGCCATTGGTTTTAAATTTTGGAAAAGTGTGTGCCTAAGGGTTATGCTTCCTAATTTTATTTCAAATGGTTGTTATAACTCAATTAGATGTTTAATAAAGTGGTTAGGAGTATAAAGGAACGTGTTTACGGAGCCGAAATCGTAAAACCCCAATTTTTTCTGGAGAACACCATAATTTCGGCCAAGGATGTTTGAGGGCCTTAGAGTTGAATTTTCAATGATTTGATGGTTCCATTGGGTTCAGGAAGGAAAATTATGTGGGGTTACAGTTGGGCACTTTTTCAGAAAAGGCCGAGAAAGCATAATTACAGAAAAGCCCCTAAAACCGTAAAAGTAGGGCTGCCAAGGGCAATTTCGTAATTTAACATTGAATTTGGTAATTTTGAGTTCAGAAATGGATTCCTTAGACGAAAATATGTCAAGATAGCCCTAGTCAAACATTTAGGAAAACGTGCCATCGGGCCGGGCCAGGGTCCCGAGGGCATTTTGGTAAATTTTCACCATAGGCTAATATAACCACAAGAAACACTATAGAAGTGTCTAAAATGATACTTGGATAGGTTATAACCTATTTCTTGTACATTTGATGTTTTAGGACCGAGTTGGACGCCTATAGTTGACACGTTTTACGAGGCGAACCCTTTAAGACAAGAAAGAGGTTAAGGTAGGGACTACTATCTCTCATATACTATGTGACTATTTGTATGATGTGTGTTACTGTATTTTGTGATCTGAACATGTGCTGGAGGCACATTACCTAGTTGTGGTCTAGGATCTAGCTGAGGTACACTAGTCTTACCTAGCTATAGTCAAGGACTCATTTGAGGTACATGTAGGGGTTTCAACGGGTTAGTTGGCCCTGAATTTTTTGTACACACACGGATGATATGATTTTTCATTTTACTAGATATGGTGCATTGCATATTTAATTTTCTCATTTTATGTGTTGATCGTATGTTTCTACTAAGATTCCTTGGAATCTCGCCCCTTTTTCTAAACCAAACATCTCAGCGGGTGCTAGCAGATCAAAAGGCAAGGGGTAGATAAAGGAAAGTAACTGGCATGTGTCTTGAGGCGAAGTTAAAGTCTATAGTTATAAATAGCTTATGTTGTAAATATTGTCACCTTTTGTATCTTAACTTTGGACTATAAACAAATACTTTTATCAGTATATATGTATTTTTCTGTATGCCTGTGGAACTTGGTCTCTATTACTCGTGAATATCGAAATGGAAACGGGTGTTGACAGTTTTGGTATCAGAGCTAATAAGCGGTTTTGGCATTATCAGAATGGTATACTGATATGGTTTTGTTTGCATGGTGACAGGACACTATGGATGGTCAGAGTGAGCATATGATCATGGTTAGTAGTCACAGCGAGATGATGGTGAATCAGCATGTTTCGTACCAAGGACCGATGATCGAATACTTCAGAGATGTGGTATGTGTATGCGTTACATGACACGAAAGAGCGTGCCGAGACTACCTGTATACGGTTCATAGCCGAAGCCGGCTTCACCAGGATTGACAAAGATTAGCAAGACTGGAGAGGCGCCAGAGGAGTACGATTCTGATTACGAGCCAGAGGAGATTTCAGAGGACGAGCTGAGCGACACCGAGTCTTAGCCAGAACCAGTTCAGGTGCCGTACAATCTGAAGCCAGATATGAAGTTGTCCTACCTTCTCATGTCCAAGTATTATCGGGTACTACAGGAGCATGATACCCCGAGAGGCCGGTACGATGCATTCCTTGACAGTGTAGAGATGTTGTATGGACTGCAGATATCGTTTAAGCTTACAGTGAATGATGAGTGCTGGGTTCATTCCACGATAAACTTCTTTCCAGACATAGCGTTCTGGAACTGACAGAAGAACCTCATTGTCGAGCGGGGCCCAAAGGTGAACTTCTAGGTTTTCCAGAAGCACATCAGAGGGTTGGTACGAGATTTCATGTACACTGAGCTGTGATATGGGGCCTATGAGGTATATTTTAAGTGACCGGAGCTGACCGGCAAGTATACGAGTTGAGGGCAGTTAGGCAGAGCCGACAGACAGAGAAAGGATTAGTTAGAGTCGGTAGTTTTGGCAGGGTACAAGGAAATGATATTTTGGATATGTAAAAGACGATATGTTATGTACAGTAGTATATATGATGTATGATATTTCTATTTCTCTGCACTACTGTAAATAGTTATGATATGCTATGTATGACATAATTGTACCCTGACTATTTATAAAATGACAAAGATGCCCTTGCTCTTGTATCAAAATATACTCTTCTCTAATTTCATGTAGAGATAATTATGGAGATGGTACAACCAGGAGAAGGCAGTAGAGGCCGAGGTAGAGGTCGAGGCCGAGGGCGTGGTAGACATGGTACAAACGAGGGAGAACCAAGGCCTGACCCTATCCAGCAGCTAATCCTGGATTTATTGGAACAATAACAACAAACCATGAATGAGATAAGAGTTGACCTCTAGGGAGTACAACAGAGATAGGACCACCTAGAGAACCGCATGGATGAGTTCATGTGGGGGAATTACGAAGAAATCCATGATGAACCTCCGCTAGCAAATCTACCACCAGAGCCTGAGGTGGATATCCAAGCTTGGCTGAGTAGATTCAGTAAGCAACAACTACCTATGTTCAAAGGGAAGTTTGATCCTCAACAAGTGAAAACCTAGTTAGCTCGTTTGGAAAATATTTTTGATATGCTACAATGTCCAAATGAGATGAAAGCCCGGTTAGCCATATACAAGCTGGAAGGTGATACCGATAGCTGGTGGAAAGGCATGGACCTCATTCTGAAGGGGAATAATGTTCCTATCACATGGGAACTATTTCAAGAGGAATTTAACAAGAAGTATTTTCCTCGACTGTCAAGAGAGAGAAAGAGAAAGAGATCCTCAGCATCAAACAGTACAACCGGGAGAGTTTTGATGACTATCTGGCCCGGTATATTCGACTGTCACGCTACTCGTCATATGCCAAGCTGAACGACAATGATGAGTAGAATTCAGATATGATGATAGAGGGGCTGAGACCTGAGTTCAAGGACAGACTGATCTCCCAATACTTTACTGATTTCAGTAAAGTGGCAGAAGAGTGCCGATACATTGAGAAGAGTATGTCGGGCCTGGCAACTCAAACTGGTAATAAAGGTGCTTCTGGGAGTAGAAGTTCATCACAGAAAAGAAAAGAACAGGGTGGACCTTCTAGGGGCGATAATAAGAGGCCGAATCAAGCTGGAGGCCGTGGGGGCCAGGGTTTCCCAAGAGGCGAAACATGTTGGCATTGCCGCAAGCCATTTCATCCTAGCAAGACGTGTAATGGAGCCCCGTTTAGAACGGATCCTAACAAACCACTCATTTGCTATAACTGCAGTAAGCCAGGGCACTTTTCGAAAGATTGTCCACAAAAGTAGCAACCGGAGGAGACTAGACCCAGGGTTCCAGGAAGGGTCTATACACTGACACGGGAAGAAGTTCAAAAATCTCCGGAGCTGATTCAAGGTATGATTTCTCTCAATGGCAGTCTAGTGCATGTTATGTATGATTCTGGTGCTAGCCATTCATTTATTGCATATGATTGCATGAGAAGATTGAATTTACATATGCATAAATCCCCATATGATTTGGTTGTATCTACACTTATGGGCACACGAATTGTGACGGCTGATGTTTGTTTAAATTGTGAGATAAACGCTGAGGGGCATGAGTTAATTGTAAATCTGATTTGTTTGCTACTGCAAGGGTTGGAAGTAATTTTGGGGATTGACTGGCTAACAGCAAATGGTGTGTTGTTGGATTGTAAACAGAAGAGAGTCTTATATCTGAATCCATAGCCATAAGCTAACACTGAAATCACTCTTAACCTTTTATCTGCGGCTAAGGTTGAGAGGTATTTGTAGAAGGGATGTTAGGGGTATATGGTATTTTGCTCTATGCAATCAGAGGCTGGTGTAGCCTTGGAAAGTATCCCTGTGGCAAACGAATTCCCTGATGTTTTTCTGGAGGATGTCGGTGGACTACCTCCAGATAGGGAAGTGGAGTTCTCGATTGATTTCAAGCCTGGAGCGGGTCCAATTTCTAAAACCCCATACCGTATGGCTCCAAGTGAAATGGCAGAGCTGAAGAAGCATATCGAGGAACTACTTGAGAAAGGGTTCATACGACCTAGCGTATCGCCCTGGGGTGCTCTAATGCTTTTCGTCAAGAAAAAAGATGGAAGCCTGCGTCTCTGTATCGATTATCGAGAGCTGAACAAAGTGACCATCAAGAACAAGTATCCACTCCCTAGAATTGATGATTTGCTCAATCAGTTGTTTGGATCCTGTGTATTCTCGAAGATTGATTTGTGATCGGGATACCATCAGTTGAGAGTCAAAGCAGAAGATGTATCGAAGATTGCTTTCAGGACTAGATATGGGCATTACGAGTATCTTGTGATGCCATTTGAGCTGACCAATGCACCTGCCGTGTTTATGAACTACATGAATCAAATCTTCCGTTCGTATCTGGACCAGTTCGTTGTAGTCTTTATCGATGATAAACTAGTATATTCACGGAGTAAAGCTGAACACGAGCAGCATCTAAAAACGGTGTTGAACATATTGCGAGATAGGTAACTCTATGCCAAGCTGAGCAAGTGTGAATTCTGGCTTTCAAAGGCAAATTTTCTGGGCCACATTGTCTCACAGCAAGGGGTCCCTGTTGATCCTAGCAAGGTGCAAGCAGTACTGAGCTGGAAGAGACCAGAGACTGTATTTGAAGTGCGCAGTTTTCTGGGTCTAGCTGGCTATTATAGAAGATTTATTCAGAAATTCTCCAGAATTGCTTTGCCATTGACAAAATTGACGCGGAAATCTCAACATTTTGTGTGGGATGAGAATTGTGAGAAGAGCTTCCTGGAGTTGAAGCAAAGATTAACTACAGCACCAATGCTGACGATCCCAGATCTACAGTTTACGTATGTTGTTTATACAGATGCCAATGGGCAGGGATTGGGATGCGTGTTGATGCAGTATGGATGAGTGGTGGCATATGCATCCAGACAACTGAAACCTCATGAATTGAACTATCCCACCCACGAACTTGAGTTAGCGACAATTGTGTTTGCTTTGAAGATCTAGAGACACTATCTCTATGGTGAGACTGTAGAGTTGTTCTGCGACCACAAGAGCTTGAAGTACTTGTATGATCAGAAAGAGCTCAACATGAGACAATGCAAATAGATGGAGTTACTGAAAGACTACAATTTTGAAATCAAATATTATCCCGGTAAGGCTAATGTTGTCACTGATGCATTAAGCTGAAAATCAGTGCAGGTGGCAGCCATAATGATTTGAGCAGAAACTGATCGAGGATTTCAGAGACCGAAATCTGTCTAGTCAAATTCTGTTAGGCAGTGGGGTCAGTCAGATATACAACGATCTGAGGGCGGCAACTGAAGAAGCCCAACAACATGATGATGAAGCGTTTTTATATCAGAGGTATGATTGATAAGGGTGATACTCAGGATTACGACTTATTTCCCAGTAGGCTAGTCAAGTACAAGAAGCGGGTTTATATTCCACCGCAACCAAAACTGAAACGACAAATCCTGGAGGAGGCACATAAGTATAAGTATACTCTGCATCCAGGAGCCACAAAGATGTACCATGACTTAAAGGCTCAATACTGTTGGCCGGGAATGAAAAGAGAGGTGACTGAGTTCATTGCTCATTGCTTAACATGTCAGAAAGTGAAAGTTGAACATCAGCGACCCTCGAGGCTTTTGACGAATCCTAAGATACCTGAGTGGAAGTGGGAAAGTGTTACCATGGATTTTGTGATAGGATTGCCAAAGGTTAGAAACAATGACGCTATATGGGTGATAGTTGATAGATTCACGAAGACAGCTCACTTCCTACCGATTAGCATTCACTATTCTCCTGATAGACTAGCAGAAATTTACATTCAGGAGATTATGAGATTACATGGTATTCCGAAGAACATCATCTCTGATCGAGATCCACGATTCACTTCTAAGTTTTGGAAGGCGGTTCATGAAGCTTTGGGTACCAAGCTTCGATTCAGTACGGCATATCATCCTCAAACTGATGAGCAGACAAAGCGAACGATTCAAACGCTTGAGGATATGTTAAGGGCTTGTGACTTGATTACAAAGATAGTTGGGACAAATTCCTTCCATTAGCAGAGTTCGCCTACAACAATAGTTATCATTCAAGTATTCAAATGGCTCCATACGAGGCACTCTATGAGAGGAAGTGTCAATCTCCAATATGTTGGATTGAGTTGTCTGAGAGGGAATTGCTAGGGCCAAATCTTGTTGATTAGACAATGGAGCAAATAAAATTGATCAAGCAGAGATTGCTAGCTGCTCAGAGTTGACAGAAACGTTATGCAGATATGAGGCAAAAACCTCTGGAATTTGAAGTCGGTGACCATGTATTCATGAAAGTATCACCTGTTACAGGTATTGGCAAGGCATTGAAAGCAAAGAAGCAATAATCAAGATACATTGGTTCGTTTGAGATCTTAGAGAAGATTGGGCCTGTAGCATATCGTATCGCTTTACCAATGAATCTGAGTAGACTACATGATGTTTTTCATGTTTCCTAGCTAAAAAAGTACCAACCTGATCCAGAACATGTAATAGAGTATGAAGACATGGAAATACACGACGATTTGACTTACGCAGTCATGCCTGACTGAATCATTGATCGACAGGAGAAGCAACTCAGGAACAAGAGCATCTTGTTTGTCAAGGTCGTCTGGAGAGGGTTGTCGCCCAAAGAGGCTACGTGGGAAACAGAGGACAGTATGAAAAAGCGTTACCCGAAATTCATGAATGTGTAAGTGTAGCAAATTTCGGGGATGAAATTTATTTAACTGGAGGAGAACTGTAATACCCCAAATTTTATATTCACCAAATATATTGTAATTATTTGGGAAATTCAATAAAATGGTGAATATTCATGAATTTAGAATTTATGAATTTCATAAATGTTCAATTTCATGGGAAATTGGGCAAAAATAATTATGGAATTAATTTGGGTAATTTAAAAAGCCCAATATTAAGGTCCAAAAATGAAGGAATATTAGAGAAAATATTTGGTCCAAAAATAGATGGAAATTGGCCAAAGAAAAATAAGAAAAGAAATTGGATTAGAAAGGTAATGGCAAAATCGTAATTTTTCCAAAATAGCACAAAATAAATTATTGTCCAATTAATTAAGGAAAATAAAGGTTAAAAATATATTTAGAATATTTTGGTCAATTTAATATGAATTTATGGAAAATTTGAGCAAAAAGTGCAATTTTGACCAAAATTGAGACTTTACGTGTATACGTAACCGGAACAAGCTGTGAAACCAATTGAGACCATAGCGAGGGACCCCTAGGTGTCTCCTACACGTTGCAAGAGGAAGGAAATATTGGTTGGGCTTAATGAGCTTATGTACATGTACATAGGGTTTATGTACATAAAATTGATTTTGGAATTTTTGAAAATTCCATAAATCATTAAAAAATCATATAATATAATAAAAACACTTTACCATTATCTTCCTCAGCTCATTTTCGTGCCCAACCAGATCTGAACTAGTGAGAGAAAGTGTGAAATTCTAGAGAGAGAAAGAGAATAAAAATTTGCAAAGGTAAGTGATTTCTTCAGTAAATCGGTTCCTAATACATATAATACCGTTCCTAAGCTACTCTACTATGTTATTCAAAGTTTGGAAAGCTCAAATTTGGTGTTCTAAGGTTAGGGTTTCAGCCAAGAGCAAGAAAAGCTAATGGAAGCTTAAGGTAACTTTCAAACCTTCCTATATTAACTATTCTGGCTGCTGTGGGCAATTTAATCGGTGAAATTTCGCCGGATTGCCATTGGTTTTAAATTTTGGAAAATTTTGTGCCTAAGGGTTATGCTGCCCAATTTTATTTCAAATAGTTGTTATAACTCAATTAGATGGTTAATAAGGTGGTTAGGAGTATAAAGGAACGTGTTTACGGAGCTGAAATCGTAAAACCCTGATTTTTCCCGGAGAACACCATAATTTCGGCCAAGGATGTTTGAGGGCCTTAGAGTTGAATTTTCAATGATTTGATGGTTCCATTGGGTTCAGGAGGGAAAATTAGGTGGGGTTACAGTTGGGCACTTTTTCAAAAAAGGCTGAGAAAGCATAATTACAGAAACGCCCCTAAAACCGTAAAAGTAGGGCTGCCAATGGAAATTTAATAATTTAACATTGAATTTGGTAATTTTGAGTCCAGAAATGTATTCCTTGGACGAAAATAAATGAAGATAGCCCTAGTCAAAAATTTAGGAAAACGTGCCATTGGGCCAGGCCGGGGTCCTGGGGGCATTTTGGTAAATTTTCACCATGAGCTAATATAACCACAAGAAATACTATGGAAGTGTCTAAAATGATACTTGGATAGGTTATAACATATTTCTTGTACATTTGATGTTTTAGGACCGAGTTGGATGCCTATAGTTGACACATTTTACAAGGCGAACCCTTTGAGACATGAAAGGGTTCGCCTAGTTGAGGTGCTGGAGGCTATTTGTATGATGCGTGTTACTGTATTTTGTGATCTGAACATGTGCTGGAGGCACATTACCTAGCTATGGTCTAGAACCTAGTTGAGGTACACTAATCTTACCTAGCTGTAGTCAAGAACTCATTTGAGGTACATGTAGGGGTTTCAACGGGTTAGTTGGCCCTAAATTTTGTATACACACACGGATGATATGAGTTTTCATTTTACTAGATACGGTGCATTGCATATTTAATTTTCACATTTTATGTGTTGATCGTATGTTTCTACTGAGATTCCTTGGAATCTCGCCCCTTTTTCTAAACCAAACATCTCAACGGGTACTAGCATATCAAAAGGCAAGGACGTGGATAAAGGAAAGTGACTGGCACATGTCTTGAGGTGAAGTTAAAGTCTATGGTTATAGATAGCTTATGTTGTAAATATTGTCACCTTTTGTATCTTAACTTTGAACTGTAAACAAATACTTTTATCAATATATATGTACTTTTCTGTATGCCTGTGGAACTTGGTCTTTATTACTCTGTGAATATCAAAATGGAAACGGGTGTTGACAATATAAGTATATGATAAGAATTTTGTTTTAGCTTGCAGAAAAGCACGGCTAAAATCGCATTTTAATGGTTTCCCAAACATGCATTTACTCTAAATTACAAAGACCTCCCTTCTAGTTGAGATTTAACTTTCATCCATGATCCCACCAATCATTAGTTGATAGTTAAATCACAACATTAACCCGTCATTTTGACCAAAATGCCCCTTCTTAATATAAATATTACTTAACAATCATTAATAACATATATTTATCCAAAATTAAAAATGATTTTCATATATATTTTCAAATTTTCTGTCACATTGTTAAATTGATTACAATATTATAAATTTAATTAATTTTATAATTATAAATTTAAATTTTTTAATAAATTTAAACGTTTAATCTCTTTTATTTATTAACATTGAATTAAGATAAAATCTTTTAAATAAAGGGTTGGCTAAAATGTTTTGCAATTACACACACTCATTTAATTTATAAGATTATAAAATGATATAATTTTGAGATTCTTATATATATATATATATATATTGGCCAGGAGATCCTTCTATTAATATTTTATAATTCAAAATTTTTAAATATATTCCATTAAACATATGTCTAATAAAAAAAATTACTTAAATTTTTTCTAAATTTAGTAAAAAAAATATTAAATAGATCATTAATAAATATTAATGTTAAAAGATAAATTAGGGTTTGGTACAATGAGAAGTATAGTAGTAAACAAGATTTATTCTAATATGGTTTTTAATTAAAACATACACTTTAAAAATATTTTTAGAATATGTTAATGGTTTGGACTCAAATATTTTTTTTAAGAGAGGAAAAATGAATGGTAGGTTAGGGCTATTCAAATTCTGGGCCGAAATCGAGATCACTTATTCTCGGGTCCCGTCTCGGTAAGAGGCCAGGAGCGAGATACTATTCCTAATCTCGGTTCCATAATTCCTGGTATCACTGGGATCGGGAAGTCAATCGAAAGTAAACCTCAGCAGTTGAAATGCGAAGATGATGGCAAGGCTGGGACAGTGACGGCGAGATGCTGAAGGCTTAAAACCAAAGAAGAAAGAGAGCGACAACGAGGGCATGAAAGAGGAAAGGAGAAGCCGAGGAGCAATCGAAAAGGTCTTCAATCCCTGCCTTTATGTTCTGGGATTAACTTAGGGTTAGAGGTTAAAAATAAAATTAAAAAAAATGAGAAAATGCCACATCCACAGAATTATAATTATTAATTTTATTAAAAAAACTAAACTACTAGGACCGAGATTCTCAAAGGCTTTCTTGGATCCCATCCCGATCCTGGTATATTCTACTTCGTATCCTAGATATTCTCGATCCCACTCCTGGTATGGTTGGAACATTTTGGTCCCAATGTTACTGGGATCGAGACAGGATGGTCGAGACCGGGACCACATGAACACTCCTAATAAATGGCAATACATCTCTCTCATGGGTGAGAGCTCTCTTTTCTGAGAGTGATTACAATAGTCATTGTTGAGGAGGTTTAAGGTTTCCAAGTGAACTCAGCCGCCCATTGTGATGGAGAAATAGAGAGATCTGAGAAATTACTCATCGTAATATATCAGAAAGTAAGGTTTGATTGCGACGGAGGAGGTTTCAACATGTGGTAAGGAGAGGCAAAAGGATGAGTTGAAAGTAGGTCTAATGTGGAAGAAGGGCCAAAGGGAGTTGAACGGTAGTGTGCTGGTTGAAAAATTGCTCATAAAGAGAACTATGAATAGCCAGATGGTAATCTAGATGATTCGAAAAGGGCTAGAACTTGATAAAGAAGGAAATCTGGAAATAAACTGTGTGGATCGAAATGCTTTCATCTTCGAATTTCGTTAAAAGGACAAAGGAGGATCTGATCCGGATTCTAAGAGGAAGGCCTTGGTCGATCCAAGGTATCTATATATTCTATAAATTTCGTTTTGTTTTAAGTAGCATCGTTAATTTCGTTAAGTAATGTTTTTATATTCCTTCATAATTGAATTTTGTTTTATCTCCATAAATCAAGGAGTTATCATAATTTTTTAAAAAAATTTGGCCAAAAAAAATTTTAAATACTAGGAGATTTAGTTTGTATCCATTAATCAATAAATATAATTTATTGATTATTATTTTCTAATTTTTGTTTATGTTCCTTTATAATTGAATTTTTTTATCTCCATATTAATCAATAAAAATAATTTATTGATGATTATTTTCTAATTTCTATTTTTATATTCCTAATTTAGTTCTAATTTGTTTGGATTATGTCTTTGCATTGTGATTCATTATAAGCTTTTGAAATTGAGTGTAAAAATCTTAATATAAATTTAAAGAATTTCAAAGTCTTTATGAAATTCCCTTTCTCTCTTAATGTTGTATGCTCTTGGAAAAATCTGAGTGAGTAAAATAAAAAAAAAGGCATATACAAGTGCCTACACTTATAACCGACTTTATATAATCTAATTGAGGCATCACAAATATATGAACTTTCTCATGCAATTCACAGGCACTAATTCTTGTTTTGTAAAATAGAGGGGATTTGAGTATTTTACTCAAAAAAAATGAGATGAACTCCCTTCGGTTCTATTTATAAGAGCTCAATAAGCAAGACAGTTTAAAAAAGTGGTTAAAATTAATTAAAAATAAAAAGTATATGTGAAATAAACTTTGTTTTCCAAGTATGCCTTTATTTATGAGGATGCAAGTAAGAGAGAGAAATAAAGTAAATATAAGTATCACAAACCTTTTAATTAATACAATATATATATAATTAGTTAGGGGTAAAAATGAAAGAAATACTCATTAAATGTTCAAACAAATCTTCTTGAACTCTTTTAAAAAGGACTAAAATAATTCAAATTTTGAGCTCTTGAAAATAGACATTTATTACACTCTAAATTTTGTTTTTAATAAAGATTATTACTCTCTAAGTATTTATTTGAAATAGCGATTGGAGTCTTTAAAAACATATTTTCAATAATTATTTACGGCATACGAGGTTAGGGATAGAAATAGGCCAGACCCCTAACAGGGGTCTACATAAAGCCTAGCCTAACCTATTTACTAAATAGGCTGGGCTCAGGTTCAGGCGTATTGCCAAACCTATTTAGATAAACAGGCCAGGCCTATTTGCATAAGGCATAGCCTACAAGCCTACAGGTTTGGCTTATTTAACTTTTTTAATTTATATTATAATATAAGAATATATAATGCCATCAAAATAATTGTATAAATTATTTATAAATTATCAAATTAACCTTAATTCTAAGTTTTACATTTCATCATTATTACTTTCAACCCTTACTTTTGCATCAATCATTAACCCCCACATCTCTTCTCTCCGATCGGTCGAGATAGCAATGCTAACTCACTCCCTCTCCCTTGATCTGCGCCTTCCACTAAAGCATAATAATTTATACGAGTTTATTTTAGTGCCAAATGAAATATTATAATCTTAGTAGGAGGAGTTTGTCCCAATTTATGTGGGAACAGTAAAAGAGATAAAATCTAGTATTACATGTTACTTGTTATGCTTCGTTAACTTTAGAAAATATATTTCATTTGTCAATAGACATTAGTTTTTCTTATTCCTATTTGCTCAAACAATAGTTGCCACAAGATATTATTTTCTTTTCCTTACTAAGCCTTTATATTACAATGAGAATAAATGCTAAGTTTTTAAGACATAATGTAATATTTTAAATAAGCGTGAAGGCGATTATATATGAATTTGAATGTATAAGTTTTAAAGGCTATTTAAAGGCCTATATTTTAAGTAGGCTTTTAAACAAGCTTCAAGTCTCGTTAGGCCTTTTGAAGGCCCAGGCTCAAGCCTTAAAAAAATTATATACAAACTCAAGCCCAGGCTTTAAATTTCTGTTGCAGGCCCAGGCCTATTTAGGTATAGCCTAACCTAACCTATTTCCACCCCTATACGAGGTGAGTATGTAAGAGGAGTGTTGTTTCGACTTACGTATATATAGCACTTTTGAGATCTCAAGATCCCAACCATGATAAGTTAGTTATATCACAGAATAACCCATTTTAATAGAAGCACTCTGAACTACTGGCGTAAGGGTCGCAAGTAATAAATTATGAGAAAACGAGTGTTGATCCACAAGGACTATGATGAAAGCGAGTTAACTAATGTAATCATGTTCTTAAATAGGTTGAATGAATGGAATCATTTGAATTTAATCAAGTTAAGTAAAGACTTTTGATAAAAATAACAAAGCAACATGGTGGAAATTTAGAAATTGGGTTTAACATCAAAATGTATAAACTTAGTATTACTTCTTCCCCATTGTATTTCATGAAACTATGCAAATATCCACTTATGTTGATTAAATGAGTGTATATACTAGTCAAAGGTTCTAAAATCATCAACCAAGAGCTCTCAAGTCAAGATTGATCTTTAATCTTCATTAAAAATATTCAATCTCTTGTTTATAATTAATGAAAACCATCTTTCCAAAACAATCCTTCAATTGACAATGCTAGGTTGTTAGATATATCTTTATTCTAACAGCAAACCATCCATTTAATCCCTAAACTTCAAGTCTAGCATGATTTTTTCTTAAGTTCTACAATCAAAATAGCTCTCTCAAGTATCTTCCAATTGAACAACTCTAATCATGTGGTGATGAAGCACATGATAGCATTAAGCTCAAAGAAAAATCAACATATATACTCATTAACCATCAAAAGCAAGATAATTTAGTAGTTTCAATCCATATAATGAGTAAAAGTAATCCTAATTGAGAGTTCTAGCTACTTATGTTCAAATATAAAGAAATGTTACATATAGTTGCTGAATACATGAGAAGTTAAGTGGAAAAAGAGGAGAAAAGAAAAAGAACCAAAGTGGAAATTCCAAAATCTTCTTTGAGAAGAGCACCCAAGCCTCCAAAATCCTCTAAATCTCTCTCCCATGCTCGTCGTTTTCGTGCCTCATCTTCCTAGAGTCTAAACTGTGTGTTTTCGATGCTCTTCCCTAGGTTAAATAATGTTTCACAGTTTCTGACATCAAAACGTGCAGCTGCACTTTTTCAGGACTTGCTACGGCAAGTCTGTCAACTTGCTATAGCTAGTTACATAGAGAGTAATTTCCTTCAAATTCTTGACTTGCTACAGCAAGTTTGTCAACTTTCTGTGGCCAGTTACATAGAGAGCATACAAAGAGTACTTGTCATGGCAAGTTTGCCAACTTGCTGAGGCCACTTATACAGAGAACAAACAGGGATGACATGCCATGACAAGTTTGTCAACTTGCTGAGGCAAGTTGCAGAAGCTCCTTCTATCTTTGCACTGCTTCACTTCCTTTGTTCTTTCCTTGTTTCTTTCTTGGTTCTCATACGGCTTCAACACTTGTCTTTATCCTCCTACAAAAGAGGGAGGATTTATAAATTCTCAATTGAATTATAAATATAAAAAGAATTTCTTTAATTTTTGCTTAATACTGTGATATGCACATTTTCTTCTATACACTTCTTTCAATGCACATTTTGAACCCAAAAAATAGGTAAAAAGAGAAGAAAATGTGTTGGAATGTTATGAATTTCTAAGAGTCAACACACTCCCAAACTTAAACATTTACTTGTTCTCAAGCAAAAACTTGTATCTTCACTAAATTTCTCAAGTATCAGTCATCGATGCATGAATAAATTTCTCCTCGTCAGCTACTCAAAAAGCTATATCAAACAGGAAACCATGAAAACATGCAAAGAAGAACACTTCATAGATTTAAAACATGCTTTTTAAGAATTTGTGTGTGTGTGTGTGTGAATGGAGTTAACATGTATTCCTTTTGCACTTGCTAAAGTTAAAAGTTACACTTCAAGTCATATACCCATATTCAAACAATCAATTTCATCATTCTCTAATTCCTTCCTCTTTTCCTCTAATTCACTCCACTTGACTTAAAAATCAAAGGGACTTTTCAGCTTGTAATGGGGCCAAGGGTTTAGGTTCTAAAAAAAAGGTAAAGGATAATCAATAAATACCTCCAGATAGATGATAACCACTCAAGGGGTTTCTTCCTTTTCTTATTAAACATACTCCACCAAACTTAAACTATATTGATCTTTTCCATATCCAACCTTTTTGTAAATTTTTTTTCCTTTCTTCTTCATCTTGTTTTTTTTCATTTTTTGGCTTGATTTCTATACATTATGAACCCTTTTACTTTCTACACTCCTTTTTTCAATCATTTGAAACTCTGCACATCACCACATTCTACAACCCAATAAATTATCATCTATCTCAAAACAAAGGAATCGTGGTTTTTCACAATGACTAAGATAGGTAGATGTTAAATTTTTCAAAAAGAATCACTAATTGATTTTTCAATTAGGCTCAACATAAGGATTCAAATAGGGAATAACATTAATTTGGTAAGCTTTAAAGGCTCAAACGCATTTTATGAAGTGCCTTAATCATTTCTCTAAATCTCATGAAATAAATCAAAAGCTTTGAAGAATTTCAAAGATTATTCTAAAATTAAAAATTTGAAACAAAGGCATATAACTCAAATTGCTAGAAAGCCCTTCAGCAAGAACATCCAAAATAGAGTTTACTCCAACAGTACTTTCTTAGCTTAAAAATTCTTGAATAACATGATTTATCATTACAATACATCCATCAATGCACATTAAACACAATTTCCTATCAAATGTAAAAGACTAAGCAGTAATTTACATCATTGGATTATCCAAGCAACTTTGACATACAGCCTAGAATTTTAGTTCATTTTTAACATTCTTTACAAAAAGAAGTTAAGCATGAGAAATTTCAAATATTCCAACAATTTTCTTTCAAAAACTATTCAAAATTTCACAATTTTTACTGTGTACTCATCAAAGTTTCAAAATTTCAAAATTTCAAAATTTTTCAAAATCGTAGCAAACTCTCAGCACCAAACTTAAAACTGACAATGTCCTCATTGTCAATTAAAAGGAAGGGAAATAAAAGAGCCAGCACTTGAATAGGATCAAATCCACATTTACAAACATCAATTACTAATAAAAATTAGGCCCTCAGTAGCCTAACCAAAACCTATGCATGCTTTCATCACTAGCCATCAGTAGCTAGGCAATTGACAACCACAAAAGACATATCATCAGAAGGAGACAATTATATGAACCATTCAAAACTAGCCATCAGGAGCTAGGAAAGTCACATCGATAAGTTATAAAGGTGTCAACAACCACTGGCTATCAGGAACCCGCAAAAACCAAAAACAAAGATCCACATCAAAAGGCTAGTAGGAGCCTAATCCAAATGAGAGGAGTGCACCATGGTTCATAATGACAAGCAAAAGGATGCATTTACATCTAAAGGCAGCTAGATTAACACAATAAATCTCAGAACCTTCATAAAAGAAGGCAACACAGTCAACATGAAAGAAATCTAACCTAAACTATCCTGAAAAGAAAAGAAAAGATCCCCCAAACTTGAATTTTGTCTAATCCCTTTTGCACTCAATGATTCAAGCCTACACCTAATCTCACTACCTCTGTTATGATGACCTCAAATCACCTCAAAACAAAGATTTAGACAAATACAACCACAACCAAGTTAATTTCAGCATTGGAGACATTCCAAGTTACTTTGCATAATTAGACCATTGAATCACATGTGCAAGAACAACTGCCAATTTATAAAAAAATTTGCAATTCCTGAAATTCAAAGAGACAATTTGCAATCCTTAGAGTTTAGGCAAAACATGGTGTTCAAATGAGAGAAAACACATTTCCAATTACACATCAGTATGTAAAAGGGTATTGAATACTTCAAAAATCAAGTGTGCATTTTGAAAATGGAAACGCAATCTCCAAAGCTTTTAGGTTCTTTCCACATGCTTTAGTTTTCAAAATCGCCAATCATGTGCCACTATGCTACGAAATTAAGATAGCAAACTATTTCTTTCAGAAACTATTTAATAAGAAATCATCAATAATTGTGGACAATTCATCTTAGAGTAGTTCTCATAGTCCACGTCTAACTTAATGAATGACAATTTGATTTTTTTGCAATGAAAATATCTGATTACATTCCAAGACCACCCAATAGATGGATTAAGCACGAGTTCACAAAATTGCAAAGTTGGTCCAAAGTTGTTTAAATCAGGCACCACACAATATGTTTTGAAACCTTATTGTCTTAGGCAAAACTTGGTGTCTAAAAAAAAGGTTCACTTCCCTCTACACATTAGAATGTAAAGGTTTTTTTTTCATGGGTCAAACATTAAGCTCAAATTGTCAAATTGAAATTAGCAGTCATTGAATTCCAGAACCTTATCACTTGACACAGTTGCAAGTTTCAATGCTTAATTAACCATTTATGTGTAGAACAACATGGGCAATTGTTGATTCCAGGACCTATCTAAACAAGCAAGCACCAGCAATTTCCATTGACTAAACCTCAAATCTCATACCAAGTTCAAGCCTAGCATTTAACACTTCCAGGAATCAAACAAAACCAACTGTGACTCATGTTTAACACAAACTACCTAGCTCAGGCCTAAGTTCCATTACTTACAGCAAGTAATCAATCAATATCACAGATCCCTCTTTAAACTACCCAAGTGTTAAAACGCCTGACACAGCTAGAGCAAAAAAGGAGTTACCTCGCTTAAAGCAAATAGACAGTTGAGGGATAAAAGTTTGAGCAAAGTGAGAAGACAGAGGCAGAGAGGTGGTTAGGGCATTGAAACTTTACAGGAATCAATGGAGGACTGAAAGTTCAGATGACTGAGAGGAAACAGAGGACCAAGAATGAAGCTGTGATCTCCCAGTTTCAATGTGAGCATCGAACCCCAGCCATAAATGGGGACAACAGAGATACCGGTAACCAAAAAAATAGAGAAGGCAAGGATGACGAAATATGAACCAAGTGGCTATGGTGGTTAAAGGGTTGCCTGGCTATAGCCCCCCTTCCGTAATTATATCTAAAATATGGGATTAAAGTGAAATAGAGGCCAATAATAATCAAACCTCATTTTCAAACCCATCTACCAGACTGGGTTTTCACAAATACATTTCGAAATCCAAATAACCTGGTCTCATATTCACATTTTGAATACAATTACTTTACGCTGATAAATCACATTCATATCAAATCAGAGTGTACAATATAAAATCTCGGCAACCACCGAATTCTATACATTAATTTCCGGAGGACTGGGCACATTCGCCCATATGCAATTCTCAAATGGGGATTACACAATACTTATCTCACATATACATCCCAAATATATATCCAAATATACATTCCCAAATCCAAATACAAATACAGTCATCCCAATCAGCAATGATAACCAACTACCAACATCAAACTCTAATGGGAGCCCTAGCCGCCCCTGGTTACTCGTTCCTTCCTCTATTCATCTGTCCTGTCTAAAATGTTGGTAGGGGTGAGATTCGAGAGAATCTCAGTAGGAAATAGATACCAATATGCATGCAAGATAAGTGTTTAATGCATGACATGCTTACATCACAATAACTTATGCTCACATAATGACATATCTGCGTGCTCAATGTTTCAACAACATACTCATGGCCATAGCATAAATAGAAACAGAGCTAAAATCATTCATATATGTTTCACATAATCAAGCAAAGCAATACATGCATCAATACACCAACACAAATATCAAATACATGTATAAAAGGTAAGTTCCCTACTCTTATTCTTTCCACGTATGCTCTAGTATCAGCTACTCACGATCCAAGCGAATATCCAACCCTATAACCAAATTAAGGACATAGGGTTATTCTCTATTCCAAATCTTTACTTTCATATCACTTAAGGTTGGTTACCATTCACAGCCCTTAGGTGGCTATAATAAGTATAACGAAAGCCTAAAGGATTGGGCGTATTAGGTTGGAAATCACCTTTCCAAATCACAATTTATTGAAAATGGGGATTGGCTGTAGCCAAGAATCCTCTGGCTACAGCCAAAACGTGCACAGAAGGTTTTTGGCTGCAGCCAAGAATTTTTGGCCGCGGCCAAAAACGCACACAGAAACTTTTGCGCTGCAGCCAAGGAAACTTCAGAAATTCATAACTAATTCCAGAAAAGTCAAAATGAGGTGATCCCAAAGCCCATTGAAATCTATTTAAGTCCTTTTCATAGGAAAAATATGAGCCATTACCAGAAATCACCACAAAATTCCAGAATTACATGAAATTCCCTTGCTGTTCCAGATTTGCACCCAGTTTTAATGTCAAACTTTGGAAAACCATAACTCATAGTTTACAAAACGAAAGGACACAAATTATATGTTCATTTTGAAGCTTGGAATGTAGACTTCAAGACAGGAAAGTTTCATAATTTGTTGACATCATTTGCCCATTAAAAACATTTTTGCAAATTGACTGCCCAGAATAGACTTTCAATGGCAGCATTTCCAATTTTGGCATATTTGCTTCCAATGATCCCAATTTCATACCAAACTTCATTCCCACACAAATTTTCACAAGGAATCCATTGAAAACACCAAAAAAATCAAATTCACATTATATTGACATGTTTTTCAGCAATCTCAACATGTCACACAATTTCACATTTCAAACTCTAACATCGCAACTTTACCATTTCCAATGCCAAACCAATTCCAATGACCAAATTATACAAAAAAAACACCATTTTCAACACAAAACACATGACAATTCATGCATTTCACAATTCCACCAAAATCAGGGAAAAAACCAAAATTCACAATACTCAACCAATAACCATAATAGTTAGGTCAAAAGTCATCAAATACTCACCTCTTCCTCTTTCCCAAACCAATTTCTTGATTCTTCATCTTTCCACTTTTGCTCAAGCTCTCAAACACCTCCAATCAAGAATATAAAACCATAGAGATGAAGCTCTCATCACTATTATCAACATTAAAGAAGGGTGTTTAAGCTAAAGAGGACCATAAACCAATCAAAACTCACCTTGTTCTTTTCTCTTTCCTTCCCCAAGCTTGGCGAAAATGGAGGTTTTGGAGAGAGAGGGATGAGATGAAGAAGAGATCAGATTTTTGGAAGCATAAAGGCCACTTGGAAGACCAAATAGAGAGGAGAGGAGAGAGGGAAAGCTTTGACAAATTGACCAAGATCCAAGGGTACAAAAAGTGCCATGTGTTACACCCTTATCACATCTCTCATGAGTTCACATAGACACACACACACACATGATTTCACCCCTTGTTCTATTGCACAAATCAATCTCAACCATTGATCTTGAAGTTACGAATGAGTTTCCTCTTCGGTAACTGACCAATTGGTTGGTAACTTTACCGTTTTGCCTGTGATTATGGCAATTCCTCTTGAATCACCACCAAACACAACATATCATTCTATATCACCATCTTATGCGCACTCCCTATATTTTAAGTCAATTTAGATGTTAATCTATAATTGAACTCAAATACAGGGTTTCGGCACTGATCATAACACATTCGAATCTCAAATCACATCGGATTCTCCAAAAGGGTTATTTATCACTAACCACATCCACTTTTGGAGTCATTAAACCCTTAATCACAATTTGGGATTATGCTAAACCGGGGCTTAGCAATCCACTTATTTCAGGCTTATTATCTAGCCTCAAGTCTCAAAATTCAGGGTATTACACTGGTGACGAACAGGGGAAGGCTAATAACAATGGCGACGGTGTAGGTGGGCGATTCTAGCAACAAAAAAATGAAGCATGTGATGATGGTGGTTGAGAGAGAGAGAGCGGTGGTGAGGGTGGAGGTGGAGCTAAGGTTGATGATAGAGAAGGATCAGCAGTGGAGTGAGGGTCGAAGGTGAGAATGAAGTACTGGAGTTGAATAAGAATAAAGACCGATTAGGAGGTGGGAGTATTAGGGTTGGAATAAGGAAGGAAATTACATTGGGGAAAGAAATTTTAAAATTGGGGATGAATATGGTCTCAATTGTAGGCCAAGTTCAGTTAGGTAAAATGCGGATATCATGGAAGAATAAAGGGCAAAGAGGAATTTTTTTTCAAAAAAAATGAATAATATATAATTTTTTAAGACACTACTAGCCGTGGCAAGTTTTGACAGTTGTTGAGGCCAGTCTGACAGAGAACGACTCAAGAAAATTGACCACAACAAGTTTTGAAACCTTGCTTAGGCTAGTCTGACAGAGAGCATAAAATAGCTAACTTGCCACGGCAAGTTGGTGAACTTGCTAAAGCAACTTTAATTGTCAAAAATAAAACAGAACAGCAACTTTGTACACAGACAAAACATTCCCAAATACCTCAAGAACCACCAAATAAGCTCCATACCAAAAATTATTAACCAAATCATATTAAATCAAGCATTTTGAACGATCCAAGATCACAACATATCAATTTGAGCACTAAAATAATGGTCACAAGTGAATTTCACAAAGAAAATCAACCAAATAATCACAAGAGCCAAAGTACTACTCAAAATTGACTAGTCATGATAAATTCATTCCAGAATCATATATCTATGAGCTTAGAGTTGAATGTACTCCCCTGAAATGCATTTTCCTTGTAACTTATGAATTCTTCTTCTTTCATTGACCTTCCTCCTAGTTCAAAAGTCAAGTTCCAAGATAGGGTACCTTTCCTTCTTACAAAACAAAAAGATCAAACATAAATCTATAAAAAACAGACCTAAAACCCTAAAAATAAAAAGTTTGAGTTTAAAACTTGGGTTGCCTCCCAATAGCGCCTAATTTATAGTCCTTCATCCTTACTCTTCAAACCAAATTACTAATCATGAGTATCAAAAACCAGAATCACCTTATCTTCATTCCTCCTGTGACAAAAATATTTTAACAATGGAAGTTCATTGAGATAAGAAACATGCACTTCTTCAATAAAAAATGACTTTGGAGCGCATGTTTTAACCAAACTAATAGAAGGCTCAAATTTAACATTTTCACAATTGTTATCCATGCCTCCTAAATAATTTGAACAGCCAATAAAATCTACTTGACTCTCATCAGTAAGAGTCAAAATATCAGTAGGAGAATTAAGATCATAAATTAATGGAATTTCCTTACTGTTCTCTTGTTTAGAACAACAAAAGTTAGGCTCCACAATATAAATCTCAATTGAACACTCAATATTGTTCTCTCCCTCGTTGATCTCCACCCCAACATATTCACAAGCTTTTATTATCACGTTCTCATTCCCTAAAGTCAATGTTTCACTTGAGACCTCATCTTTTTTAGAAGGATCTTTTGATATATTATTGAAAAATTCTTTTTGTTTCAAATACTTAAGATTAGAAATCATTTCATCCACTTGAAATTCTCCATGTTGGGAATGATCATTAATTTTCTCTTTTTGAAAAATTCTCAAGAATTTATTGACTATCTAGAAGATGTAGAAGCAAATCCTTTGTTGTAAGCTCCTCCTCATCAATGGGGGTAGTTTCATCAACATGAGAATTAGAAGATATATAAGGATGTGACACATATGAAGGAAAAGAACAATTTGCTCCCAGGACAATGGTTGTTCATGATCCATCCAAGGCTACAAGTATTATCATGAAAATCACAATGAGCTCTAGCAAAATCATTCTTTATATACTCTAATGTTAAGGCATGAGGACATTGCTCTCTCAGTGATAATCTCCATAATAATCACAACAAATGTAATAGTCATAATAAGAATTGTGAAGATCATTTTCATTTTCAAATCCATCATTGCCCCATCAGTCCACCAAGGATAATCCATAAACAAAGTTTAAAATAAAAAAAAACTAAAAAACAAAAAAAATCGTAAAATTAACAAAACCAACTAAACAGCCTAAAACTAGAAACAAAACAAAGGAAAACAAAGAGAAAAGAAAAATAAAAAGAAAACTCAAGTGTAATTAATCACATAATTACACTGATTAACTCAAAAGACTTTAGTTAATAGTTCCTAGCAACGGCTCCAAAAACTTATTTGCCGTTTAGCTTCCGCAAGCGTATGGGTCGCAAGTAATAAAATAGTAAGAAAATGAGTGTCAATCCACAAGGACTATGATGAAAGCGAGTTAACTAATGTAACCATGTTCTTAATTAGGTTGAATGGAATCATTTGAATTTGATCAAGTTAATTAAAGACTTTTGATAAAAATAACAAAGCAAAATGGTGGAAATTTAGAAATTGGTTTTAACTTCAAAAGTTATAAACTTAGTATTACTTCTTGCTCATTGTATTTCACGAAACTATGCACATGTCCACTTATATTGATTAAATGAGTGTATATACTAGTCAAAGGTTCTAAAATCATCAACCAAGCTCTCTCAAGTCAAGATTGATCTTTAATCTTCATTAAAAATATTCAATCTCTTGTTTATAATTAATGAAAACCATCTTTCCAAAGCAATCCTTCAATTGACAATGCTAGGTTGTTAGATATATCTTTATTCTAACAGTAAACCATCTATTTAATCCCTAAACTTCAAGTCTAGCATGATTTTTTCTTAAGTTCTACAATCAAAATAGCTCTCTCAAGTATCTTCCAATTGAACAACTCTAATCATGTGGTGATCAAGCAAAAGTTAGCATTAAGCTTAAAGAAAATCAACATATATACTTATTAACCAATAAAAGCAAGATAATCTAGTAGTTTCAATCTATACAATGGGTAAAAGTAATTCTAATTGAGAGTTTTAGCTACTCATGTTCAAATAGAAAGAAATGCTACACATAGTTGTTGAATACATGAGAAGCAAAGTTGAAAAAGAGGAGAAAAGAAAAAGAACCAAGGTGGAAAACCCAAAATCTCCTTTGAGAAGAGCAACCAAGCCTCCAAAATCATCCAAATCTCTCTCCCAAGCTCTTCCTTTTTGTGCCTCAGCTTCCCAGAGTGTAGACTGTGTGTTTTCAACGCTCTTCCCTAGGTTAAATAGTGTTTCAGAACTTCTGACATCAAAACACGTAGTGCACTTTTTCAAGACTTGCTACAGCAAGTCTATCAATTTGTTGTAGCCAGTTACACAATGAATAATTTCCTTCAGATTCTTGACTTGTTACAGCAAGTTTGTCAGCTTTTTATGGGCAGTTACACAGAGCATATACAAAGAGTACTTGACACGTCAAGTTTGCCAACTTGCTAAGAACAGTTACACAGAAAGCAAACAGGGATAACTTGCCATGACAAGTTTGTCAACTTGCTAAGGCAAGTTGCAGAAGTTCCTTCTATCTTTGCACTGCTACGCTTCCTTTGCTCTTTCCTTATTTCTTGGTTCCTATACTACTTCAACACTTGTCTTCATCCTCCTACAAAAGAGAGAGGATTTATAAATTCTCAATTAAATCACAAATATAACAAGAATTTCTTTGATTTTTGCTTGATACTTTGATATGCACATTTTCTTCTATATACTTCTTTCAATGTACATTTTGAACCCAAAAATAGGTAAAAAGAGAAGAAAATGTGTTGGAATGTTATGAATTTCTAAGAGTCAACAGAACCTTAGTGAACGATAGGGGTTGCTCATCCTTTGGAATAGGAACCACTGGGATGGATGAGTCTGGGCATGGTTTCAATAGCGACACATGGAAGGTTGGGTGAATTTTGGATGAAGAAGGCAGTACTAAAGTGTATGCCACGTCGCTGACTTTAGCTGCGATTCAGAATGGCCCATAAAAATGCAGTGCTAATTTTTTCGAAGCCCTTTGTGTTACACCAGATTAGCAATATGGTTGGACCTTGAGGAATACCCATTCTCCTACATCAAACTTATGATTAGAGTGATGTCGATATGCTATCCGCTTTATTCAAGTCACCGTCGTGGTAAGGTTTTGTTTCAGTTGGGTAAATAAAGCTTTACAGGCACTAAAAGAGCAGTCAATGGATTCCATTACAGATTTATGCGGAATGTAGGGTAATTGTAATAGTGGTGGTTGACCATACATGATTTCAAATAGAGTTGTTTTTGTCGAAGAATTGTAGGTGGGGTTGTACCACCACTCCGCTATTAGAAGCCACTATGCCCATTCCGTTAGGTGTTGCCACGAGAAACAACAAAGATAATGTTCAAGGCAAGGGTTAAGTACTTCGCTTTGCCTGTCACTCTAGGGGATGATAAGCTATAGAGAGTCATTATTCCACCCTTAGCCTAAGTAAGAATTCACACCAGAATTGGCTAGAAAATAAGGGATCCTAATCACTTACTATATTAGTGGAGCACCATGCAAGCGATATATTTGATCAATGAAAATCTAAGCTAGGTCAGTAGCTATAGAAGGGTATGTTAAGGCCACAAAGTGTGCATATTTACTTAGATGATCGATTATAACCCAGATGGTGTCCTTGCCCCTTGATTTTGGAAGTTTCGTAATGAAATCCACTGCGACACCTTGCCATACACCTTCAAGAATTGGTAATGGTTGGAGAAGTCCAGGATATGCTATATTTTCTAATTTCACAGTGTTTAATGAAATCCCTGATATCATGTATTATTCCCTTATAATAAAATAATGGTTTAATTATTTGATAAGTGACCTGAACCCCAGAATGGCGCACTTGTGCACTTGAATGCAACCATTGCATGATGTTGTAATGTAGCTCTTTTTATGACGATCCAATCACTAGTCTATGTTTTCGAAGCAATAACCCATTTTGCCATTGATATTTTTTATGAGAATTGGGGTCTGACTATAACTCTTGAATGATCTTAAATGTGTCAATATCAGTCAGCTAATGGCCTTGAATTGTCTCCCATAATTTAGTGGAGACCAAGGATATTGATGGTGTAATAGCTCGCCACTTGTGGCTCGAGACAATGCATCAGCAGCCCCATTTTCAACCCCCTTTTGGTATTTGAATCATACTGTAACCCCATTAATTTAGTTATCCAAGTATACTATGAAGGAGTTGATAATTGTTGCTCCAATAAAAACTTTAAGCTCCTCTGATCCGTGAGAATGGTAAAAGGTTGAATACATAGGTACTGATGCCATTTTGAGACAACATGCACAATTGCAAGCAATTCCTTATCATAAACCGACAATAACCAATTCTTTGGAGAGAGGACTTTACTCACATATGCCACTGGATGATTTCCTTGAGATAAAACTGCATCGATGCCCATATTGGAAGCATCAGATTCTAAAGTGAAGGATTGTGCAATGTTAGGTAGAGCCAATACTGGTGCTTCGATTAGTGCTCATTGCAAGTTCATGAAAGCCTCAGTTGCTGTTGGGTTCCAACGAAAATTGTCGTTCTTTAATAATTATGTTAATGGAAATGCAATCATGCTAAAGGACTGTATGAAGCGCCTATATACCCACATAAACCCAAAAAAGCTCGTACTTCTTTAATGGTCTTGGGAAGAGGTTAGTTCTTAATTGCTTCCAACTTTGAATTATTAGCTACAACCTTACCATAATAGATTATGTGCCCCAGATACTTAATACTAGTAGTCACAAATACACACTTAGATTGCTTCACCAAAAACTTGTTCTTTACCAGGATGTCAAATACAATTTTCAAATGCTTGATATGAGAAGAAATGTCAGGACTATATACCACTTATCATCAAAAAATACCAGAACACACTTTCTTAATAACCCCTTAAATATATTATTCATTATGGCTTGAAATGTTGATGGGGTATTAGTCAACCCAAAAGGCATCATCAAATACTCATAATGGACTGTATGTGTTTGGAATATTGTTTTGTGGATATTCTCCTCCCTCATTCGTATTTGGTGGTAACCATACTGGAGATCTAGCTTAAAGAATATCTTGGCGGCCCCCAGCTCATCCCACAAATCTTCAATTAATGGAGTAGGAAAGCTATCCCTCACCGTAGCTTTATTAAGAGCTCTATAATTAACACACATCCTCCAGCTTCCGTCCTTCTTTTCACTAACACTGTTGGTGATGCAAATGGTGATGTACTGTGTTGGATTATCCCTTGGTTGGTCATATCTTTGACCATGGCCTCAATGGCGTCCTTCTGTAGTGCAGGATATCGGTATGGTTGTAGCTTTATGGGTTTAGTTCCCTCCTTCAAAATGATACAATGGTCATGATTGCCTCGGGAAGGTGGTAAGGATTTGGGTTCTTCAAATAGTAAGTTGTAATTATCTAGTAGAGCCTGGACCTCTACGGGTACACAGGGGTTAAGCTCTAATTTGATGGCACAGTAACTCGTGGTCATCACTTGTACCACAAACAAGTCATGCGTTTGATGCTCCAACTTTCTCATTTTAGAGTCTGAGATGATTCTATTTCTACTGGGTTTAGGAGTCTCCAACCTCACTCTAACCCCTTCTAAATAAACTCCATAGTAAGCTCCTTCTAATTTAACTAAATGGTACCCAATTCTCTTAACCAATGTATGCCTAAGATCATATCAAATCCTGCTAAGCGTAGTAACATAGCCTCAGCTTCAAACTTTGTGCTGCATGATACCAACTTCACACAATTATACTTTATTGTTGACTACAATTGGCCACCCCTGCAACGGTAACCCTTCGAGTAGTGGTTTATTGCAATATCAAGCCACCCTCCTTGCTTAAGGACAAGTCTAGGAAGTTATGGGAACTCCTTATATCTACTAGAATATGAATTACCTATCGACCTAAAACACCCCTCACACGAATGGTTTCACAGTTGATAGAAACCTGTATAGCATTCAACGATATCATCGATAGATCAAGGGTTACCTCTTCGGTGCTTTTATCCAGCTCGACCACGGGGTTGTCATAGGTGGAAGTGTCATCTGGTTCATCCATTACCTCCATAAGGAAGATTTGCATCCTTTTTTTGCTATCGCATGAATGCCCAGGTGTGTAATGACCCCTAGAATAATAGCATAAGTTTTTCACCCTCCACTATTCTAACTCTTCGGCTGATAGCTTCTGTTTAAAGGCTACATTTGATCATCCAAGCACACCTTTATCAGTTGTCACATTCCCTGAGAACCGTTTCTGTTCTCCTCCATCAGACTTATTTCCAGCATACGACATTGTACCTTTTGAAAAGTTGGCACTGGTGCCTTTATATATGGGAGTATATGACACTCTTGCACTGTTCCCAATGGCATAACGCAATATAGAATCAAGATTAGACTCTTGTAGTCTCACAAGCTTAATGGCCTCCAGTAGAGATTATGGATGAAGTAACTTAACCCCAATTGCTAACTCCGATTTGAGTCCCCCTACGAAACAACTTAGGCTCTTCTCTTTTGGTAAATCCACTTTACATATCAGTATATCAAATTCCTTTTAAAAATTGGCCTAGCTTCCTATTTGGCGTAGTCTCATCAGTTCCTCCATAGGATCATCATTCAAAAGGCCGAACCGAATCTTAATAGCCTATAAGAAAACATGCCATGGTATCATTCCATTACGACCTCGTTCGAAATGTTGAAACCATCAATAAGCCTCATTATCCAAGGCAATACATGCCAAAATGGTCTTTCTTGCTTTGGGTGTACCATCCAAATCAAAGTACCTCTCATATTTAGTTAGCCACGAGTCAACATCTGTTGCCGAAAATGGAGGAAAATCTCATTTAGTGAACCGGGTGGGTATTTGGTACTCACCCCAACATTCTTTGCCCTTGTCATGCATGCTTTGTTACTACATATTTGTGAGTTGCAATGATAGTCTCCTCATAACTCATTGTAGACTTTGATCTAATCCTTCATATCCCTTACACCATTGACTTTCAATTCCATGTAACAAACCTCTGTTCTAACCCCACACAAATTTGATCTTCGACGTCCTTCTATAGAGTCTATGATCGAGTGTCTTCAACCATGATGATTATGGACCATTTCACTACTCTGATACCAGTGATACAAGTAGAAATGTAGAATGTAGAGAAAAAGACAGAGAAAGAGAAAAGAGAAGGAAAAATAGAGAGAATGAGTTGAGGAAATCAAGACTTCAATAACATAACCGAATGGAGAGTACATGGCAAAATTAAATAACCACGTCCTACCAGCATCGTATGCAATAACTGAAAAATTAAAAAGTGAAAAGACTACCTTGCCCCTATATAATTAAATAATGACCTACGAGTACATGCAAAAGAAATTAACACGTAACATCGGTTCTATCAATAGCTTGGTCTATGTCAAATCCAATAACAAATTTCTTGACATCTTAGTGTGTAATCCAGGAATAAGTAAGTTCATACCAAGGCTCTAAAACCCAAACCAGTTAGGGTACTGGGTCAGTGGGTCAAACTGGAGTCAAACTGGAGCTAACCTGGGGCCAAATCGATGAAAAATTGAATAATTTAGGCTTATTAATATGAAATTCTAAAGAAAAATTAAAAAAAATAAATTTTTTTAAAAAATAAATTTAAAAATATTGAACCAGTCAGGCTCACGAATATGTTATGAGGAGACTATCATTGCAAATCGCCGATTCCCGGGTCAGATCGGTCGATTCTGTCTAGGTTTCAAAACATGGGTTCAGATTTTTAACCAGAGAGGCCATTTTTGGGTCAAAATGGGATTTGGGTTCTGTTCAATAGTCAATGATTATAAGGTTATGAGTGTTAGTTATCATGGAATCACTAGCCTGATTCATCAAGTAGAAGTTTATTCCTTGAGCACATATTCATGCAAAGAAGTAGAATTTGAGGGATTATTGGATGGCTTGAAGATTACATCTAATGGGTGCAGTACTAATGGAGCTATCTTTTGGTTTCGATTTAAGAAGGGGAATGTCCATTTGTTAGTTTCATATTGTATTGCAAAAGAAGAGTTTGCCTTGGTGCCATCACCTATTTCAGCCCTTATATTAACTGATTCACTTTGCTATAGGCTTTCTGTGTATAAGAATAAACTTGCTTTGCTTTCTCATACTACCATTAGAAACTATGAATATTCTTTGATTAATTTGTGGGTGATGGAAAAGGTTAGATATAACATATCTAAGGAAAGATGGAGTTGGACTAAGAAATATTTGAATTTGATCCATTGTGCAAAGATTTCTTATCTATATATGTCATCTTTCACCATGGCTGACCTTATCTAGTTTGCTTACCAAGCATTATGGAGGAATTGGAGATTCATAAAAGAGTCAAATAATTTCCTATGACCGAAGGCTTACACCCTATTTTCAAGAGACTTTTCCTTAGTTTCATAATCACAAGAGTAAAGAGGTGGTATACAAGTAAGGATTATATGCAATGAGAGGTATAGGCAGTGATAGCTTTTTTGGTATATAGAACCTTGATTCCAGGAAAAGGAAAGGGAATTCTGTCAATTTTAGTGCAGTTAAGGCTTAGGAGAGTTGTTGCCTTTGGAAAGCTAAAACTCCTGCTGTTGTGATTTTCATTTTGTACTTGGATGTTTTTGGGGTTAGAGGCTTTGCAGGAATGAGTTTCCTCATGTATTTTGAATGAGTTATATTGCTTAGTAATGTCAAAATGTGTGTTATCCCATTTGCGGGTTCTTTTTTACTATTTTTTGTTATTATTATGTTGATTAAGATCCATGTCATAAAGATTTGACTGGGTTTTATACTGGTTGTCAAGGCCCTAATACAACCATCCGCCTTGACCAGAGTTTGGGACCAGCTATAAAGTTAGGTGGAGTTATTGAGCTTTGGTGAGAAAAGTATATCAAATAATATGGAATCATCTAAAAAATGTTAGGATCGGCAGGCACAACGGAAGAATTTTAAAAATTTTACTGATCCTAATCGAGGATCTATCAACGGCGTTTAAGTCGGGTTAGAAAGAACTCGTACTTTTTTCAACTTAGGGTTTTCACGATCTCTAGGAGCCAACACGTTAGGTCCGCTCCCTCTACCGGTATCCACACGAATGCTCTCCAATCGAGACTGCATGCTAACGCCTCCAATGTTTTTATGGTTTCCCTTGCGGCTCTGAATTCTCATGAGCGTATGAGTACATATGCTCTATCAAGTTTATAACCTATGATGGCTATATTCAAATTTCAAAATTAATCATCATTAATTTCGAACTTAATCAACAATTAATTATCTTGATGAGCTAATTAAATAAATTCAGTTTATATTAAATCTGTCCAACAGTTTTAATTTAACCTATTTATATAATCCAAATAAAGAGCCATTAGACTTAATTTATCTTCATAAATTAAGTCTGAGATACTATATTTCTATCATGTTAGTTATTAAATTTAATATATATAAATAAATTAAATTTAAAACTAACACAATATAATAATATCCTATAATATATATATACACACACATACACACACACACACACATATATATAATATATATAAGATATGTATTTCGAAAATATATATCTATATAATATTATTAACGAATTTTATATTATATATTTTTATATATATAAATATAAAATTCGTCCACCCTAAATTAAACAGTATCTCGTGTTGGGTCATTCTTGTGTGCAACCCTGTAGGCCCATATGAAGTTGGCAGTGGGCCAATAACTATACTAACTCAAAAGTCACAAGCGGCCTCTAGCAAGACATTACGACTACCCAAATCATATGAGGATCGTTATCACGATGCAACCTATCATACAACCATGTCACCTCCCTTTTGTCACACAATATATCGATCAAGGATAAATCATGGATAATGTCATCCTCTTGTTCCTGATCATTACTTTCTCGATTCCTGAGCAGCTTGATAATATAAATGGAAACTCCTTTCCATTGTAGTATGGCCATACATTTCTCAGACTCACTCATCGAGGGGCCCAGTAATATCTCTCTACTAATGTGAGGGACAAATTCCATCTTGATCATTGATATTCCTCTTCATGAAAAACCACCAAGCCCGATCATAGCCTTTATCATCACTCGGTCAAAAGTGACTTTTGACTAATTCAAAGCTTAGCAACTCTCATGTAGGAATCCATGATGACCTCAGGTCTAAGGGCATTGGACGTGGTTATACATAAGAAAACATTATGACTTGATCCATGTAGCTTTCTCATAGTGGGTCGGTCCAGCACCTTGTACTCTTACAAGTACCTAAAACTTTGATTCGTATCTCTATATCTTATCAAAGTCATACTGGTCTTGTTTCATCTCTGCTCCCGCATAGATGACTGACCAGGGACATTTTAGGACAATCTTCATGAATTATCCAAGGATACAATTATCACAGTTAACATGCAAATAATATGATAGCTGAATGGAGAAATTTTATTAAACTAATAATGTTCAAAGTATAATGATTGGCTCTTAGGGCACAATTTCCAACAAAAAATAGTAGAAAAATTCTAAAGAGAACACCCAACAAAGTTTGTTATTGAGCGGATCCTCTTGGTCAAACAATTTATTATAAATTTTAGGTGTTCATAGACGATGATGATGTCATGCTATATATGTAGCCTATCCCGTCTAATGAGATAAGACTTGTTTCTATTGATAAAGAGTTGCAAGTCCAACATGTCAATTGCTTGAATTCCATGGAGTTGTGACTCTTGGTTTAATAATTGTGTAAAATTTGTATTAAGGTGTTGTTTGGCACATTTTGAAGCTCTATAATAAGCATGAAGATCAACAGGCCATTTAGCACTATCTGGTTCTAAACTCTGATGCCCATGTTTGCAATCATTTTTCTTAACTTTGGCAAATCATAACCTAGTTAATAAAAATTGTTTAGATTGGGTTCCTAAGACATTTTTAAAACATGAGATTTCCTCAGTATAGATAAAATATCAAACTGAAATTTAAGTAGCCATTTCATACAAATCTAATCATGGAACAAAAATATTTCTAAGTTCGTAATAACACAATTTAGGCCTGGCTCTAACTGTAATCAATATCTCATACCAAACAACAATCATTTGTAAAGTGAGCAAGTTATCACATTATTGACTTACAGGCATTGTTTTTACTTTGGAACCTTAACTAGTCCATATAGGTAGCCATTGCACCAAGGTTCTGAAACCTGGATCAATCACTGAACCGATCGAGGTACTAGGTCAAGGGTTAGTGGGTTAGATTGAAGTCAAATCGGAGATAAATCAGGGCTAGACTAGTGAGAAAGGGAAGATTTTAGAATTATTTATATGAAAATTTGAATAAAATATTAAAAAAATAAAAAAAATGGTCAAACCATGAGAAAATCAGTCAAACCGGGTGAAACCCGGTCAAACCAGGGTTAATAGCCAAACTAGATCGGTCAGATGGTTTTGTGGTCAGATCGGCCGGTCCGGTCTGAGCTTGAAAACACTGCAGTACTCTGAACAAACACCGAAAGATACATTATTTAGGGCCCGTTTGATTTATTGGTGACAGAAGTGACTTTTTTCTTTCAATCTGACTTTACAAACTTAAAATAAGATAAAAGTCATATTGTTAATGTGATTTATGTTTGAATGGGTAGGGGTAGAGGTAACTTTTTTCCAAACTGAAATTTTTTTGGATGATTATTTGAAAAAGCACTTTAGATTGAAAATGACATGAATTTTATTAAATTATAGGCACATATTCTAATTAATGTTATTTTTGTTCTCCCTATTATTTCTCTAACAAATCCTCAAATTTGAATTTTGTTAAGAATTTAATATTGTCAATCCCATTTTTTTTCTTATTTTTCCTATTATTTCTCAAACAAATTTGCTAAATTTGAATTTGAACTTTTTTCTCCATAAAGTTATAAAACGGTTTAATCCAATTAGTCAGCTTGTGTTTTCCCCATTATTTCTCAAAAAAAATTACCAAATCTGAATTTTGTTAACAATAAATGGGAGTTTTTTCTCATCTTTTCCCTATTATTTCCAAACAAATTGCCAAATTTTAATTTTGTTTTATCTCCATAAATTAATTATCATAATTCAAATTTTGAATTTTCTTTTCCCTATTATTTCTCAAACAAATCAAGAAATCTGAAATTTGTTTATCTCCAAATTAACAACAACTAGTACCAAAAGCACTCCCAATTCTCATAAATAGTTTTTCCATTCATAGCACTAGCAAGAGTAACATATAAGCTAAAAGAGATATACACACATTCTCTCTTGTTGACATATTTGTAGATGTTCATGAACAGAGAATAATCTACTCTATAATGAGAAGGAAGATACCAACAAATAACTTAGGAAAGCAAATCAGAGTTCCAGGCAAATGGTGGAAAAACTACAAGTTTTTCCTAATTGAAATCCTACATTCCAAGGGAATCCGACACAGAGCTTCTCTCATTAACAAGGAACAACTATTATAATTTGCATGGAAATTAAATATCAAGAAAACAGTAAGGAGTGGAGGAAAGAAGCATAAACTGGTATGGAAAGTTTTGAAGGACTGGTAGGGAAAGTTTCGATGATAAAGCCATTAAGCCACCGTGGGAAGTAGGTTCACGTGGCCTATTTTCAAATGTTGCTTTTGGGCTAAAAGCCTATAGGGGCAATCGCCAACCTAACGGTATAAAATCCTCTTACTGCGCTTTTTTCAGTCTAACCTCGCCTTTGGCCCTCCCTACCTTCTCAAACAGACCTTTATGCCTCATTTGGTAGTAAGGAATTCAAGGTGGAGAAGTGGAAGTGGAAGTGAATTCCACCATTTTTTCTGTTTGGTACCATGGATTCCACTTCCTTATAGAAGTCACTTCCATAAAAAATGATGGAAGTAAATTCTAACCCTTACCTGATGGAATTGAGGTCAGTTCCATGGAAGTAAAAAATCATGACCCTTTTGCCCTTCACATCTGGTGATGATAGCAAGGATGATCAATGATGGCGACAGTGCAGGCATCGGTGGATGGCAAAGGTGTAATATCCTGAATTTTGGAATTGGAGGATTAGAATAAACCTAAATTAAGTGGACTGCTAAGTTTCGGTTTAGCATATGTCCCAAATTTATTCCCTAATATTTCTTATATCTTTGAGGTATTAATGGGAATAAAATAGTGAATTAAGGAGTATGGGAAATTTGTATACAAAAATGGAAATTATTGAAATTGCAAGTGCTTGTCGTTTCATTGCTTCAAGTGAGGCAGTGAGTTTATCATGAGGTTTTGGAAGACTAAATGATAAGAAAAAATTATAAATTTTTATAAGGTGAAAGTAAACATCCTAAGATTTAATTTGATAGGTTATATGAATCAATTAGAGCTATATACAAAGAGTTATGAATTTTTGAAATTTGCCAAGCGAAATTGATTCTTTTCTAGAACAACATGCAAAGATTTAAAACCCGGGAATGATATGCTTCCAGCTAGTAAAATGCTATATTTTTTCTTGAAACTAGACTCAATAAGGGTTTTATAGCCTTTAGAATCACTCCAAAACGATATCTACAAATTTCGTTATGATTTTTCAAAGTTAAGGCAGAAAATCTACCAAGAAGAGCAACTATTTCAAAAATTGGAAAATAAAATGTGTTGGCAATTATGTAAAGTGTGGAATAAAGAAATAGGAGGAAAAATTAATTATTTGGCTCATAAATATGCCAAGTGGCATCATCTAAAGCCAAGAGATTAAATTAGAATTGTTAAAGATGAGCATATGTGGAAATTGGATTAAAATATGATTTCTTGGTACATGTAGTTTAAGCAATGGAATGAAAGCCCAAATGGTATGCATGAAGGGCCCTTGGGAATTTTTTGGGCTAACCAAATGGAGGAGAATTGGTTCAATTGCAACTGGAGGCTTATGACACAAGTTGGAAGAGGATAAACTCAGGTACAAGATGATGTCATGAATGAAATAAGCCACCATTTATTAATTTAGGAAAAGGTGGTAGGATATTTTAAAGTTTCCCTTCATCTCTTTCCTTGTCATATTTTCGTCCAAACAACAAAGATAGAAAAGGAGAGAAAGCTTGAGAAATAGAGAGAAGAGGAGAGCTCAAGGAGGAAGAAATCTAAGGTAAGTATTGTTGTTCTTGTGTTCAAGCTTCCTCTCTTGCATAATAGCTTCTCTAATCTCTTTTTCTCCATGAATCACCATGTTAGCAAGCTAATCTCAAGGTTAAGGAGAGAGAAGGAGGATAGTTTTAAAGAGAGAAAGTGGAGAAACCAAAGTTAACTTCAAGAATCCTATTTCTTTTGGTGTATGGTTGTTGTTGTCGGTGTTCTTGTCTTGATTTATGGTATGGTTGTGGATTTTGTAAACTTGAGATGTTGAACCCTAAGGGGTTATGTTGCCTAAATTGGGATTAATCATGTGGGAAGTATAATTAAGTGGTTAAACAAGTGATTAAAAGTGATAAGAAGGTGTTTTATGGGTTGAAATCATAAAATTCCATTCTCTCCAATTTTTAGGGAATTTTGTCCAGATCTGTTTTGGGCTGTGTTTGGACTAGATTTTGGTGTTTCTGATGATTCCATTGTATTAGAATGGAAAATTGTGTATGGTTCATGTTGGGTGCAAAATGAGAAAAGCCCTAGAAAGTGAAATGACAAAAATAGCCTTAAAACCTTCACATATGGGCTACCAGGAGTAAATTCGTAATTGGGGCTGGAATTTGAGAAAAAACCAAGTCAAAAATAGATTCCTTGGACGAAAATATGTCAGAATAGCCTAGGTCAAAATTTCAGGAAAGATGTGGTTGGACCGGGTACGGCGAGGCTGAGTTAGGGTCCCAGGGGCTTTTTTGTCATTTTTCAATATAGACTCGTATAACCACCAAAAACACTATGGAAGTGTCTAAATTGTATATTTGACATTTTAGGATTGAGTTGAGAGCCTGAGTTGCTAGCACACAAATCGAGGCACACATTTTGAGGAGAAAAGACTTAAGGTAGGGAACTTCCTCTCCTGCATGTATTTGATATTTGTGCTGGTGTATTAATGCATGTTATTGTTTTGCTTGATTATGTGAAATATAAATGAATGATTGAAACTCTCTTTCTGTTTATGTTGTGGCCATAGTTTTGTTGTATGAAACATTAAGCGTGTAGATATGTCATTGTGTGAGCATAAGTTATGTAATGCAAGCATGTCATGCATTAAGAACTTATTTTGCATGCATATTGGTACTGTTTTCCTACTGAGATTCTTTCGAATTTCACTCTCCTCTACCAACAATTTAGATAGGTGAATACAGAAGGTATGCAGAGATTAGAGAAGACAATTACACGAGAGGATTGCAGTGATGGAACTAAGACTAGAAGATGTCTCTATTTCACTCGGACAGTTTAAACACCCTAGTAGCCCTATGCGGCTACATTAATGGTATTTATTATGCGCAAACCCTTATGGGGAATTTCTGTAATCAAGTATTTTTTATCAGTATATTAATGTTATTCCTGTGTTGCCCATGGCCTTGTGTATTGTTTTCTGCTATTACTCTGAAATAAACATGAAAATAAAATAAGTGTGTGACAAAAGGCGAAGATTGCGGTGGTTATAGTTAGATTTGTGATCCGTAAAAGCGATGGCGCAGGCATCGTAGTTGGCAAAACTGACACTTTGTTTTCTTCTACTCCCTCTTCAGATCTGTGACGGTGAAGCATGATAGATGGCACTCCAATTTCAAATCTCCAACACATGAAGGCACTTCGATTGCAACAGAGGATGATGAAACTTCCACTGTACCAAACGGCACTTCGTTCATAATTTTTTCTTTGGTTTCGTTCATAGTTTTTGACTCTGAAGTTTTTTGGTTATTTTCTTGCTTGATTTGATTTGATTTGATTTCTTGCTTATGGTGATTCTAGTTGTTGTTCCTCTATGGCTGCCGACAATTTTTATGATGGTTGCCGGCAACGTCGCCGGTTTTGCTGTAGAGGTTGATGGTGGTTGGAACTGATTTGGGAGGAGGCTAGGTTTTTTTCATAGGGGTAAATTGGTCATTTCATATTTAAAATAAATGTATTAATTAAAAATTATATTATACTTCCATAACCATAACAAACACACTTTTATCCCCACTTCCACTTCCACTTCCACTTTCATTAAAACCTCTTCCAATGTACCAAAGGAGCATTAGTCTTCTCAAGCAAGAAAAAACCCCAAAGGTGATCTATATAATTTATCAATTTACAACCTAACAGTATACACAAAGTCCTAATTTTAGCTTCAAAGATCTACAAGTGGCCATCTTCTACTTGCCCTTATCCTTGGTTGTACTCCCATATATCATGGTTTGGATGTATCGTGGTAGGAGGGGGTGAAATTTGGGGATTCTCAGTGGTCTTACTTCGATCATTTATAATATAGCATGCATAGTTCGACAAATAATAAAAATTGTACTCCATTAGGTCTCAAATATAGGTCACAACTACAAACCTCACAAAGATTAGTAGCAGTTAAAACCATTAAACTCATTAAATCTGTCATGACTTAATATTATTTTTCCAAAAATGCTTCCATTTAATGATTAAAATGCTACCATTAAATCAATGATCATTAATTAAGTGAAACAATCTCTCTCTCTCTCTCTCAAATTTAAAATCAATAGCAGAGTAGTTATTGATTAATGATCTAGGCTAATTAAAATATAAGTTTTTAAAATAGATAGGAGGTTTATGTAATTAAGACAAAACAAAAGGGCGTGATTAGAATATTTTACTCAAAAAAATTTATAATGAGCCAAATAATTAAGTATTAATTACTAAGGTAAAATTGGTAAATAAGCATTTATTACTTCCTCTATCCATTTATATAAGATTCTTTTTCTTAAAATGGGTTTGTCCCTTTTATAAGATTTCTTTTAAGTTTGTCTCAATAATAAATGCATTTTTACCTATTTTACCCTCCAAATATTAATATTTTATTCCCTCTTATTACCTTTCATTCTCTCACATAATTCATTTACAAATAATTATCTTTATCATTTTCTTATTATTACCCTCTCTTTCTCTCAATCAGTTATAAATAAGAGTTTTTTTGAAAAATAAATTATATTTTCTATTTATTTATTACATTTAACTAATTTTAACTATTTTTTAATCGGTCAAAAGAAGACGGAGGGTACTCTCTAAGTTTTTTAGTAAAGATTATTACTCTCTCCTGTTTTTTCCCTTGCCAATATAAAGATTATTACTCTTTTAGTTAGTTATACTTAAAGCAAGGATCAACCCAATTTTTACATAAGCACCGTGAACACCTGTCGGGGATTATTAACGACGCAACTCGTTTTTTTTCGTGACAACTCCTCTTTCTTGCCAGCCCCGTCGATCAAGAAGGCTCTTCCTCTGACAAATGCCGCCGAGCACTATGAAGCAGATGTCAATGGAATGCGACATTCCCCTATGGATTCCCCCAGAAGTTTTAAGTAGTATTTTCAAGCGACTTCCGGTAAGAACCCTAATCAAATTGCAGTGTGTGTAAAGATTGGAAAGATCTCTTAAACGACCCATATTTCATCCAAGAACATCTCCGATACTCCGCTCATGAAAACCCTTCTCTTCTTTTTCATGGCCATACAGTTCTTATATACCGTAGATAGCGAGATGGAAGTCCTTCCGGTTGAAAGCGTACCTTTGATTGAATATTTACGGGGTTTTACGGTAATCGGTTCTATCAATGGCTTGGTCTGTGTCAAATCCAATTACGAATAACTTGATATCTTATTGTGGAATCCAGCAATAAGTAAGTTCAAACTGTTGATCAGAGGGGCTGATTTTTGGGTCAAAACGGGATTCGGGTTCTGTTCAATCGTTAATGATTACAAGGTTGTGAGTATTAGTTATCATGGAATCACTGGCCTGATTCATCAAGTGGAAGTTTATACATCGAGCACATATTCATGGAAGGAAGTAGAATTTGGGGGATTATTGGATGGCTTGGAGATTGGATCTGATGGGTTCGGTACTAATGGAGCTATCTTTTGGTTTGGGTTTAAGAAGGGGACTGGCCGTTTGTTTATGTCATATTACATCGCAACAGAAGAGTTTGCCTTGATACCATCGCCAATTTCAGCCCCACCTTTGATTCACTTTGCTATAGGCTTTCTGTGTATGAGAATAAACTTGCTTTGCTTTCTCATACTACCATTGGAAACTATGAATATTCTTTCATTGATATGTGGGTGATGGAGGAGGGTAAAGATAGTGTATCTGAGGAAAGATGGAGTTGGACTAAGAAATATAGTATCAAGCACCCTTACTTGTTAGTTCCAGGGGTTGTATGGAGGAACTTGATTGTCTGCAATCATATTGATATATTGAGGGAACGAAATACTGCATCTGAACATAATGTGATAGATGATGGACTAAATATTGTTCTGGTCAATCTCACTACCGATGAATTGAAGAGGTTTGTGTTCCCCAGATATGGTATTGGTTTTCGTGTTTTCAATTATGTGGAAAGCCATGTGCCGGCTGACAAAATCCACATTGAAGAGCTTTGATACGAAATTTTCATCACTATTTTGCAGATTTACATAGAGATATTTTGCTGCAAAGGAATCTGTGACAGTTAAGATCTTTTTGTACCAGTTAGACTTGATACCCGGTATAGATTTTGTATAGAATTAGAATGGTGAACGCAAATACTCTATACTTGATGTTTGTAGCTTTATTGGACCTACCTACTTTGCTATCCAGTTGTTCAGTTTTCACAGGTGTTGTGCAATTGATATACAAGTGATTTTAAATACACTGTTTGGTGAGCAGTTTTTTCACTTTTCAAGAGGTTATGTGATCTATGTCTGATTGCATTGTTGACGGATTCGAAAATATTTGAGTTTTTTGGGGATGTTGACAACACAAAAACCTTTTTTAATGTTTAGAAAACCGAACGGGACCGCCGGCTGGAGTCGGTGTTGGCTCGTTTTTCAAGCCAGAGCTGTTTTGGGTTCGGCCGTTTCCAGCCGGAAATTGCCTTTGGGCCAAAACCTATTCTGGCTATTCAATAACCGGATGGTTGAAGCTGCAACAAGAACCCAATGTCAAAAGAGTAAAAGAAGAAGAATGAGATGAAAAAATATAAATAGTGGCAACGTGATAAGAGGGATCAAACCTGTGCTCCAAAGAAGTAAAATAAAAAAGTAGCTGGGGCTATGTTTTCATTTTTAAACCATGACTCCATGAAAGAAATGACGGCCGAAAAATTAGTTCTAAACCATAAAGAAGACGAAAGTTGAAGAAAATGAGTGGAGTGTGAACAAGGGAAACCATTGAATTGTTTGGAAAAAGATTACATTGCAGCTATGTCCATCAAATAAAAGAAGGATCACATGCCCACTGTCACTTCTCTGCTTCGCATCCTTTACCATAACTACTGACTAGTTTTTTTTTCAACATTTTGTCTACTAAAAATAAGTGAAAAAACAATTTTCAAAAAATCCAAGTCCCCATTTTATGGACAACATCCCAATATTTTGTTGTGAACAAGATTTATTTATTTATTTATTTTTCTAAAACATTGATTTTTTTATCTGTTCTAAAACATTGATTAATATTTAACAAAAGGTTAAATCCACTGCAATTTTTTTAAAGTGAATCATGAATGACCCACAAATCATTCCAAAGCTTATAAATACTATCTCTTATTTTAAATATATGACTTGGTTGACTTCTTCTTCTTCTTCTTTTTTTTGAGAGAGTAAGAAAGCTAAAGAAATTATTTAATCATATTATACGTTATTTATTACTAAATTATATATTAGTTTATAAGCCAAAAAAATTAGTTTGGAGTAAAAACAATAAATATAAATAATTTAAAGCAATTTAATTAGCTTCCTTAATTTTTCCAAAAAGTCAATTGGGTCTTATATTAAGAAACGGAGATAATATTTGCCATATCTATAATTATTCGATTTATTTTTATATTTATATTATTATATATGTATATAATATTATTTTTATTTAATTATTACGTCACCGGTTTGATCAAACAGTCTAACCGTTTCAACCGTTCGAATCATGACCCTCTAACTTTTCCGGCTCGACTTCCTATAGTTTGTTTCCCCTTCCCAATCCGTTTAATCTCACTTTTCATAGCATTATCATTTTTTTCTTATCTCTTGGTGCCTATCAAACATAAATGTTTTGCTTCCTGTCAATTTCTTCTTGTAGACAACTGATTTTTTTCTCCCACTGTTTCATGTATACTGAACAATAACAACAACAAAGTCTTTATCCCACTAGGTGGGGTCGGCTTCATGTATACTGAACACAATTATTTTTTCCCCAATTCCTCATCTGTTTGTTTTTGGGGCCAAATTTTCACTTCCTTATGTGAACGCCCTGCTTCCGTCAAGCACTATGAACTAGATGGCAATGGAGTGAATGGACCATGACAACGATATTCTGTCGCACAATATTATTTTTGACAGTTCTGAAAGGCTGCTTATAAGATCCCCCGTCATATTTGATTCATTTTGCAAAGATTTCTTTTCTATATACTATAAATGCAAGGTAAAGAGGCGGTATACAAGTAAGGATTGGATGCAATGAGAGGTATAGGCAGTGATAGCTTTTTTGGTATATAGAACCTTGATTTCAGGAAGAGGATAGGGAATTCTGTCAATTTTAGTGAAGTTAAGGTTTGGGAGAGTTCTGGCCTCTCGAAAGTCAGAACTACTGCTTTTGTGATTTTCATTCTGTACTTGGATGTATTTGGGGTTAGAGGCTTTGCTGGAATGAGTTTCCTCATGTATTTTGATTGAGTTATATTGCTTTGTAATGTCAAAACGTGTGTTATCCCATTTGCAGGTTCTTTTTTACTATTTTTTGTTATTATTATGTTGATTAAGATCCATGTCATAAAGATTTGACTGGGTTTTATACTGGCTATCAAGGCCCTAATACAATTGTCTGCCTTTACCAGAGTTTGGGACCAGCTATAAACTTAAGTGGAGTTATTGAGCTTTGGTGAGAAAAATAGATCAAACAATATAAAATCATTTGAAAAATAGTAGAAAAATTCTAAAGAGAACACTCAACAAAGTTTGTTATTGAGTGGGTCCTCTTGGTCAAACAATTTATTCTAAAGTTTGGGTGTTGATATATGACAATGATATCGTGCTACTCATATAGCCTATCCAGTCTAATGGGATAAGACTTGTTATTTCTATTGATAAAGAGTTTTGCAAGTCCAACATGTAAATTGCTTGAATTTCATGGAGTTGTGACTCTTGATTCAATAATTGTGTAAAATTTGTATCAAGGTGTTGTTTGGCACATTTTGAAGCTCTATAATAAGCATGAAGATCAACAGGTCGTTTAGCACAATTTTGCTTCTATACTCAGGCGGCCCTGTTTGCCTTCTTTTTCTTAACTTTGGCAAATCATAACCTAGTCAACAAAAATTGTTTAGACTGGGTTCTTGAGACATTTTTAAAACATGAGATTTCCTCTGTATAGATAAAATATCAAACTGAAATTTACGTAGCCATTTCATACATATCTAATCATGGAACAAAACAAATATTTCTAAGTCTGTAATAATACAGTTTAGGCCCGGCTCTAGCTGTAATCAATGTGTCATACCAAACAACAATCATTTGTGAAGTGAGCAAGTTATTACACAATTGACTTACCTGCATTGTTTTTACTTTGGAACCTTAACTAGTCCATATAGGTAGCCATTACACTGATCAAACACCCATAGATACAATATTTTGTCTTCTCAAACAAGAAAAAAACCCAAAGGTGTTCTATATATGTGTGTGTTTGGCATCACTTATTTTTGGGCAATAAGTCCTTATTACGTAAGTTGATATAAAACTCCTCTCACATACTTATCTCATATACCGTAAATCACGATTTATAAGCACTTATAAGTCAAAAATAAGTTATCCTAAACAAGCTTTAATCTATCAATTTACAGCCCTTAATTTAAATATAACATGCATAACTAGGCAAATCAAGAAAACTTATTCCATTAAGTATCAAATATAGGTCACAACTACAAACCTCACAAAGATTAGTAGTAGTTAAAACCATTAAACTCATTAAATCTGTCATGACTTAATATTATGTTTTCAAAAATGCTCCCGTTTAATGATTAAAATGCTACCATTAAATCAATAATCAAGCGAAATAATCTCAATCTCTCTCTCTCTCTCTCTCTCTCTCTCTCTCTCTCTCTCTCTCTCTCTCTCTCTCTCTCTCTCTCTCTCTCTCTCTCTCTCTCTCTCTCTCTCTCTCTCTCTCTCTCTCTCTCTCTCTCTCTCTGTGTGTGATTTCCAATCAATAGTAGCATAGTTATTGATTAATGGTATGGGCTAATCAAAATATAAGTTTTCGAAGTAGACAAGAAGTTTGTGTAATTAAAACAAAATAAAAGGGTGTGATTAGAGTATTTTACTAAAAATAAAATTATAATGAGCCGTATAATTAAATACTCCCTCTGGTCCTATTTATAAATAACTTTCCTTTTGATTGTGTAAAAGGAATTAATAATTAAAAACAATAAGTGTGTCAAAAATATTTTTTTCCCATATATGCCCCTATTTATAAAAAAAGTATAGGAGAGAGAATGTATAAAAAGTATGAGAGATAATAAATATACATTTTCCCAATGCTTTGTTGACTTCATTCACCTAGTCTCTTTCACTCTCTCCCCTAAATATAACTCTTTGTAATAATTAATAAGGGTAAAATAGGAAAAAGAAGCTTACATCTTCAGACACAAAGTGAAAGTTGTTTATAAAAAGAACCAACCTCATGAAAGAGAAAATTGCTTATAAATAGGACCGGAGGGAATATTAATTACTGAGAAAAAATTGGCAAACAAGCATTTATTACTCCCACAGTCCCTATATATCAGATTCTTTTTACTTTTATTTTTTTTTTTTTTTGAATGGGCTTGTCCCTTTTTAAAAGATTCTCGAAGTTTGTCTCGATAATAAATGTAATTTTACCTATTTTTCCCTTCAAGTATTAATATTTTATTCTCTCTTATTATCTTTCATTTTCTCATATCATTTATTTACCATTAATTCTCTTTCTGTTATGAATAATATATTAAATAGATGTCCACCTCCATAATATTTCTCTCATCTTCCTATTATCTCTTCCCATTTATTTTCCTATGATTATGCAATCTTAATTTTCTAAGTCATAGAGTTATGTGTGTGTTCTTTTACCCCCAAAACCGTGATTTCAGAAGCACTTTTCCATAAATCGAGACAAAATTCCTCTCACATACTGGCCTCGTAAACTGTAAAAACTATTCTCCAAAAGCTAATCAGAACACACACTATGTCTATAAATAAGAGGTATATATCAATGTTTGGAGAGCTGGACCGGACCAGACGGTTCAACCGTAGGCCGGAGGGAAGAACGGTCTGTTTTACGAAGTTAAGCCGTCTTTTGAGTTTGCCCGGAATCGGCCGTTCAAAGCCGCCTTTTTAGCCTGGAGCCGGAGTTGAGCTGGGAGCCGGAGCGGATATTTGATAACCAGATGGGTTAAACACAAGATCTGTACAAGAGAAAAATGAAATAGAAGGGGGAAAGAAGAAAGAAGAAATACAGGAGAGCTGCTTTATTCTTCATCCCTTCGACTGAAGGCTGCCATGAGAACGATTTATGGTATGAGTGTCGCTGCATTATATGATTTTTAAGGGAGAAGAAGTGAAAGAATCCATTCCGAAAGCATCTCCGGCGACTTGCGTATCAGGGAGCACGGTGTGAGAGTTTGAAATGATAAAGAAAGAGAACATGAAGTCAGTGGACAGAAAAGAAAAGGTAAACCTTGGATGTAGTGAAGCGTGTATGATACGCATGGAGAGAAATAACATCTTTTGAAATTTTTTTAATGCAAAATGTTTAAAAAGATCTAGAAACAATCAATTAAATTTGGGATATATCAAGATCTCTTTTTAATATATCAAAAGATTTTCTTTAAATGGTGTGGTGTGATTTTATTAATTTTTTATGAAATTAGACTAACTTTTAATTATTGTAATATATATACTTCCTCCGATTTTATTTATAAGTAACTTTCTTTCTCATAGGCTGATTCCTTTTATAAGTAACTTTCACTTTTTGTCTGAAACTATAAGCTTCTTTTTCCTATTTTACCCTTATTAAATACACATTCTCTCTCATACTTTTTATCTATTCTCTCTCCTATACTCTTTTCAAAAATAGGGGCATATATGGAAAAAATATGGCATTTTTGACACATTTATTGCTTTTGACTACCAGTTCATTTTGACAATCAAAGGGAAAATTGTTTATAAATAGGACTTGAGGGAGTATATATATATATATATATATATAATATTTTTAAATTTAATTATTACGTTACCGGTCCGGTTAAACGGCTCAACCGTTTTAACCGGTTGAACCTTGACCCGCTAACCTTTCCGGCTTGACATCTGGTCCGGCTTTTAAAACATTGGTATATATGATGTATTGTACATCCATTGAGAGATGAATAAGAATTACTCTCATAATTCTCCTCCCTCGTATTCTCTCTTTATTTATAACACTTTCATCATTTTTTTTATTATTACTCTCTTTCATTCTATCATTCATGAATAAAAATATTTTTAGAAAATAAATTATATTTCTTGTTTATTTATTATATTTAACTAATTTTAACCGTTTTTCAAATCTTACAATTCGCTTAAATGAAATAAAGAATCTTACCCATAGGACGGAGGGTACTCTCCAAGTTTTTTAGTAAAGACTCTCTCTCTCTCTTCCTTGCCAATATAAAGATTATTACTCTCTTAGTCAATACTTAAATCAAGGAATAACCCCCATTTTTACAGAAGCACCGTGAACAACCGTCGGGTTATTAACGACGCAACTCTCTTGTTTTTTTGGTGACCACTCTCTTCTTTCTTGCCAGCCCCGTCGATCGGCTCTTTCTCTGAGAGATGTCGTTGCGCACTATGAAGCAGGTGCAAATGGAATGCGACATTCCCCTATGGATTCCCCCAGAAGTCTTAAGTGATATTTTCAAGCGACTTCCGGTAAGAACCATAATCCAATTGCAATTTGTGTGTAAAGATTGGAAAAATCTCGTAAACGACCCATATTTCATCCAAGAACATCTCCGATACTCCGCTCATGAAAACCCATCCCTTCTTTTTCATGGTCATACCGTTCTTAATCCTTTGGCATTATATACCGTAGATAGCGAGATGGAAGTCCTTCCAGTTGAATGCGTACCTTCGATTGAACTCTTACGGGGTGCCACGGTAATCGGTTCTATCAATGGCTTGGTCTGTGTCAAATCCAATTACGTATATCTTTATATCTTACTGTGGAATCCAGCAATAAGTAAGTTCAGATTGTTGACCAGAGAGGCTAATTTTTGGGTCAAAACGGGATTCGGGTTCTGTTCAATCGTTAATGATTACAAGGTTGTGAATATTAGTTATCATGGAATCACTGGCCTGATTCATCAAGTGGAAGTTTATTCATTGAGCACATATTCATGGAAGGAAGTAGAATTTTGGGGATTATTGGATGACTTGGAGATTAGATCTGATGGGTTCGGTACTAATGGAGCTATCTTTTGGTTTGGGTTTAAGAAGGGGACTGGCCGTTTGTTAATTTCATATTACATCGCAACAGAAGAGTTTGCCTTGATACCATCACCTATTTCAGCCCCACCATCTGATTCACTTTGCTATAGGCTTTCTGTGTATGAGAATAAACTTGCTTTTCTTGCTCATACTACCATTGGAAACTATGATTATTCTTTGATTGATATGTGGGTGATGGAAGAGGGTAAAGATAGCATATCTGAGGAAAGATGGAGTTGGACTAAGAAATATAGTATCAAGCACCCTTACTTGTTAGTTCCAGGGGTTTTATGGAGAAACATGATTGTCTGCAATCGTATTGATATATTGAGGGAACGAAATACTGCCTCTGAACATAATGTGATAGATGATAAACTAAATATTGTTCTGGTCAATCTCACTACTGATGAATTGAAGAGGTTTGCGTTCCCCAAATATGGCATTGGTTTTCGTGTTTTCAATTATGTGGAAAGCCTTGTGCCGGTTGACCAAATCCACATTGAAGAGCTTTGATGCAAAATCTTCATCATTATATTGCAGATTTACATAGAGATATTTTGCTGCAAAGGAATCTGTGACAGTTAAGATCTTTTTGTACCTGTTAGACTTGATACCCGGTATAGATTTTGTATAGAATTAGAATGGTGAATGCAAATACTCAATACATGATATTTGTAGCTTTATTGGACCTACCTACTGTGCTATCCAGTTGTTCAGTTTTCACAGGTGTTATGCAAGTGATATGCAAGTGATTTTGAATACACTATTTGATGAGCAGTTTTTCCACTTTTCAAGAGGTTGTGATCTTTGTATGATTGCATGGTTGATGGATTCGAAAATATCTGAGTTTTTGGGATGTTGACAATACAAAGACCTTTTCTCCCCTTCCCAATCTGTTTAATCTCACTTTTCATAGCATTTTCATTTTTTTTCTTATCTCTTGGTGCCTACCAAACATAACTGTTTTTCTTTTTCCTGTCAATTTCTTCTTCTGGACTACTGATTTTTTTTCTCTCTCTCACCACTTCATGTATACAGAACACAATTTTTTTTCACAATTCTGCATCTTTTTTGGTTTTGGGGCCATATTTCACTTCCTTATCTGAACGCCCTGCTTCCATCAAGCACTATGAAATAGATGGCAATGGACCATGACAACGATCTTCTGTCGCACAATATTACTTTAGACAGTTCTGAAAGGCTGCTTATAAGATCCCTCATCATATTTGATTCATTTTGCAAAGATTTCTTATCTATATACTATAAATGTCATCTTTCACCATGGCTGACCTCATCCAGTTTTCTCACCAAGAATTATGATGGAATTGGAGATTCATATATAAAAGATTCATAAATAGTTTCCTGTGACCCAGAACAGAAGGTCCAGAAAGGCTTTACACCCTGTGTTCAGGAGATTTTCCCTTAGTTTCATAATCTCAAGAGTAAAGAGGTGGTAGACAAGTATAGATTAGGTGCAATGAGAGGTATAGGCAGTGATAGCTTATTGGCATATAGAACCTTGATTTCAGGAAGAGGAAAGGGAATTCTGTCAATTTTAGTGAAGTTAAGGTTTTGGGAGAGTTCTGGCCTCTGGAAAGCCAGAACTCCTGCTTTGTGGCTTACTATTATGTCATTATGGTAACTGTCTGATTTCTTCTTTTGTGGTTTTCATTCTTTATTTAGGTGTATTTGGGGTTAGAGGTTTTGCTGGAATCAATTTCCTCTTGTATTTTGATCGAGTTATATTTTTTAGTAATGTCAAAACGCAAGTTATCCCATTTGCTGGCTCTTTCTACTATTATTTGTTATTACTCTGTTGATGAAGATCCGGGTCATGAAGATTTGACAGGGTGTCACCCTGGCTGTCAAGGCCCTAATACAACTGTTCTCCTTTATTCGAGTTTGGACCAGCTATAAACATAAACGGAGTTATTGAGCTTTGGTGAGGAGAAGAGATCAAATAATATGGAGTCATTTGAAAAAGAGTAGAAGAAGATTAAAAAGAACACTCAAAAAAGTTATGTAGTGATTTCTCTTGGTCAAATAATTTATTCAAAGTTTTGGATGTTAATATATAATGATGAGGTCGTGTTATCCATGTAGTCAATCTCATCTAATGGGATAAGACTTGTTGTCATTATTTCTGTTGATAAAGAGTTGCAAATCCTAATATGTAAATTGCTTGACTTCTAAGGAATTGTCACTCATGGGTCAACTAATTACTTCTATAAAATTTAAATCAAGGTGTTGTTTGGCACATTTTGGGGAACTAAAACTCTTCATAACTTCCTAATTCTCCAAAATGATGTTCCATAATGTTTCTTCCTTCTTTCTAGGTCGCTAAATAATTTTAATACTTATTTTTTTTTCTTCATCTCCTTAAAATTTCACTCAAAATAGTCTTTTAAGCCAGCTTAACTTATTTAACTTGTATGCAGATTTCAGGATGTTACACAATTGAAATATTTATTTAAGACATTTAAAAGAACTTAAATAAATAAGTTTTAATAAATGTGGTAAGAAATTTAAAAAAAAAATAAAAGGATACCTAACATGTTTTAAATTGTTCCACCAATTCAACATATAAGTTACTTCAAATGATTCAGCAAAACAAGAAAAAATGGTAGTCAACTCATTAAATTTGGGGAGCAAATTTTTTCATAGTCATTTCTCTCATTTTCTTTTTAAAATCTCATCTTCATCCTTAGATCAAAATATAGATGGTTTAGATTTAATATTCTCTAAAATTATTATTATAGTCTTTTATCAATTAATTTCTTATTAATTTTGTTTGTATTGCAATTATAAATGGTATAGGTCAGGTTTTAATGGTTTAAATTTATTTATTTATACTTAAAATAATAGTTTTACATAATATTAAATATAGACCATATGTTTTTTTCAATCTAACGTTGGAAATAAGATTTTGATAAGAAAAGAAGAAAATGGATTTTGAGAGAACCCAAACCAATTTAAAAATTTTCTAATTTTACATGTATTAAATGTGGTATTGAAGAAGAGGAAAAAAAGAGTAAAATATCTTAACATCCCATGTATTTACTCTAAATTATAAAAACCTCCCTTGTAGTTGTGATTCAACTTTCATCCATGATCCAACCAGTTAAATCACAGCACTGGCCTGTCATTTTGACTTAAAATGCCTTTCCTTAACTTCAATATTACTTAATAATCATTAATAACATATATTTATACAAAATTAAAAAAATAATTTTCATATACATTTTCAAATTTTTTGTCACATTGTTAAATTGATTACAATCACTACAAAAAAAATGTGATTTAGTAGTGGTTAAAAATGGGTATTAGTAGCGGTTTTAACCGCTACAAACAACATTAGTAGCGGTTAGGAAAACCGCTACTAAATTGTATGTTGCAAGCGGTTTTGTAGCGATTATATAAAACTGCTACTCACGAAAAATAACCGCTACATCCTTTGTAGCGGTTACAACAAACTGCTACAATATCCCCATGAACGAAATTTTTTTCAGAGATATTTATAGCGGTTATATAACCGCTACAAATATAAAAAATTGAAAATTTGAAGGCAGAAAAAGAAAAATGAAATTTTTTCAATTTTGTAGCAGTTAATAAACCGATACTAATTTTGAATTTTAATGAAATTTGTAGCGGTTATAAAACCGCTACTAATTTCATGAAATTCAAATTTAGCGCCAAAAAATTTAATTTGAGTTTAAAAAGGCGCGTTTGTTAGTAGCGGTTTAATAACCGCTACAAATATTTAAAATTTTTTTAAAAAATATACAATTATTTGTTTCTGTTCTTTTAATATTAAATTAAAATATTTTATTTTTTTATTAGTTTATCTAATTTAATTGGCTTATTATTCAATAGTTTAACTTATTAATAAATTAAAAGGAAAAATTTAATTTAATTGGATTAGTATAAAAATTATATTAATAATATTATTAAGGATACGTAGATAATAAGGAATTATTATGTTGTCTAATATAATGTAATTGTGTATGAAAAATATATGAAAATGAGATACAGCTCTAAAATATCTGGAAAAAAATGGTGAGAATAAATTTTATATAAAGGAAAGAAATATTGTAAAAAAAACAAAAAAAAATTGTTACCATATTTGATTGTATTATTCAGCTCCTCTACTCATACAAAAGAAGTTGTAAAAAAGAGAAAATGAAAGAAAGGTAAGGTGAAAAGAAATTGAGGAGTGTTTGAAATGAGTTGTGGTAAGGGCATTTATAGGGATCCACGTACTATTTGTAGCGGTTAATGTATCTATTTTGTAGCGGTTTTTAGTTAGTAGCGGTTATTTTTAATTTTGTAGCGGTTTAATAACTGCTACAAATATTATTTTATTTATTTTATTTTTTTTAAATTTTATTTTAAAATTTTTTTTCCAGTTTTTTTAAAAGACAAAAGCATAATTTGAATTTGATCACTCATTGTCGCCATTCCTACAGAAATTATGTAGAAAAATTATTGTTAGGGATGTATTATTAAATTTAAAAAATTTAATTTAAATGACGTGGACTTAAAAAAAACTCACCGCAGTAGAAGTAAATTGTTATTGCCTTCAGGGAAGTAGTTTTCAAAATCAGCTGGCTGAAATGGCTCACTCTCGTCGGTGATATTATCGCCTTCACTCATGTCGTAAAGGTCTCGTGGCTTTAAATGAACGACCATGTGCCAATCCCTGTGCCTCTCGTCCTCGACATAATAAACCTAATGTGCCTCTGAAGCTAGAATATACGGCTCATCATCTTGAGAAATACCAGTATGAATCGGCCGTGAGAAATTGATTGATGTGATCCTTAAGTCATCAGTTGTCAGTCCCTGAGAAGTAGTGGTATTTGCCCACAAACACTTGAACAGCGTCACGGTGAAATGGCCTTGATAATTAAGTTCGACCACATCAAGAAGCTTGCCATAGTAAGGGATGCCTCCAAACTGCATGTTGGTGTCACTGCTACTCGCATAACTCCTTGTCCTAAATGTGTCATAAACACCCGAATTCTAAGTTTGCAATCCTTGATCCTGTGAAACTGTTCTAAACTTAAAACCATTGACATTGTATGTTATAAACCTTTTTGCATAATCAAGAGGGCCGATTGCGAGAGCTCTGAAATCTGGTGAGTGTGGGTTGTGGTCATTTAGTATTCTGCTCGCAAACCAACTCAGGAATTCTCTGTGGACCCTCCTATCAACTTCCGAGGATGTCTATGTACGGATCCTGAGTTGACACTTAACATGACTTCTGAATTCCCTGCAATTAATAATGGAAAGGCGATAGTGAAATGAAAGTGAGAAATGTTACAAAAGATATAGATCGAATAACATGTGAGTATACAGTTCTTACCGTATGAAAGGTTCAACTTGAGTGCAATTAATCAAGACATGTCTATGTGCTTGCAACTTCTCAGTTGCCGTTAGTTTGAAGTTTTCAGTTGTTCCAACTGGTTTACCAACACGAGGGATAAATTCTCCTGATGTCGGCGCAGGTTCAGGACAATCGTCAACACGAGGTGGGCGATTGAAAGCCGTCTCAAGATCATCAAAGTACCTTGAGCAAAAATATAGCACCTCATCCCCTATATAGCCTTTAGCTATAGAACCTTCTGACCACGCCTTATTCCTTACGTAAGATTTTAATTTCCCAAGGAACCTACGAAGTACAGAAGAGAAAATTGATATAAAATGCTGAAAAGGATGACTAGCAAACATTAAATACGGAGAATAAAGCACATATTTAAAATGAGTACCTCTCAATCGGATATATCCAACGATATTGTATTGGTCCAGCAAGCTTTGTTTCATGAACGAGGTGGACTATAAGGTGAACCATCACAGTAAAAAAGGACGGAGGAAAGATCATCTCCAAATGACAAAGCGTAAGAATGATTTTGGACTGCAGCTGATCGGGCTCCTCAACGATTAAAACTTTAGAACACAACTTCCGAAAGAAAGAACAAAGTTCCACCAAAATGATGGAAACATCTGGAGGAAGTGCATTCTTTATAGCCAGAGGGAGTAATTGCTGCATAAGAACATATGAGTCATGACTCTTCAGGTCAGCAACCTTTCGAGCCTGCAAGTCAACACATCGAGAAATGTTGCTTGAATACCCATCAGGAACTTTTAATTTCTTCAACGTCGTGAGGAAGACTTCCTTGTTCGGTTTTGTGAGGGTAAACTTTGCCGACTGAAATTTGTCATGCTCATCTGGCCAAGCATCTTCACGAACTCCCATGTCGCGTAAATCTTTCCTCTCTTGAAGGTGATCTTTTGTCTTGCCGGGTTCGTTAAGCAGTGTATACAGCACATTGTCGCAAACATTATTTTCAATGTGCATTACATCAAGACTGTGGCAAAGTAAATTAGATCTCCAATATGGAAGAGTGAATAAAATACTTATCTTCTTCCACTGCTAAGGCGTCGAAGTCCTGCGTGTCTTTTGGCTAGTTTATGCTGAATCATCGCTTTTTCATAACTCGAAGTCAACATGCTCAAGCTGCTGTAAGATATCTGTACCGGACAAAGTCTGAGGTGTTCCTCTTTTTTCTGGTTTCCCATTGAAGCGATTCTGTTGCAATATAAACTTATGCCTTCCATCGAGAAACCTCCGATGCCCCATAAAGCACTACTTTCGGCTGTGGGGAAGGTGCACTGCGTCAGAGTCAAAATTGTAAGCTGGACACGCCAACCCAGTATGCATATTCCAACCAGATAATGTGCCAAGGCCAGGAAAGTCACTAATCATCCACATCAAGGCTGCACGCAAGTTGAACAAAGTCATGCCGTAAGCGTTGTACGTCTCCAAGCCGACATTCCACAGGTCAAGCAAATTCGCAATAAGCGGTTGGAGATGCACATTGATGTCATTGCTCGGTGCCTTTGTGCCTAGAATGATCATAGACATAATGAAAGAGCTTTGTTTCATACACATCCAGAGGGTAAGTTGTAGAGAACTAAGACTACCGGCCAAATACTGTAACTTGTGCTAAGATTCCCGAAAGGATTGAAACCGTCGGTCGCCAACGCAAGCCAAACATTTCTGGGGTCAGTCGTGAAATCTGGAAAGTCGTTGTCAAACATTTTCCAAGCATCTGCATCTCGGGGATGTCTTAATTTACCGTCTTCATTGTTATCAACGGCATACCACCTCATGTGCTCCGCAGTTTTAGACGACATAAATAATCTTTGTAGGCGAGGTTTCAAAGGGAAGTACCTGAGAATCATTGCAGGTTTCTTCTTCTTCTTTCCCCCTTCTGAATTGTCTTGTACCTCGATGTGTGACATCTCTTTCAAGTCTCCCTGCTGGAATCGTCTCCCCAATACAGCATACAATCGTTTGGGCATGCATCAATCGTTTGATAGTTCAACCCTAACCTGTTGATAATCTTCTTGGCCTCGTGAACGTTGTGGGAATCTCAGCGTCGGGGAATGCATCTTGTAATAATTCGAGCAACATCGACATTCCCTTATCTGTGATTCCACACAAGCACTTGATATAATACAATTTGATCAAGAAAGATAATTTAGAATATTTGTGACAACCTTGATATAAAGGACGATATGCTTCATCCATCAAGTTGAAAAAATCTTGAGCTGTTTCATTCCTCATAAAAACTAGCTCAGAACTGTGCACTTCTTCGTTGAAGTTGTCGCCTTGAAATCCAAACGCATCACGCACAGCATCATTCACAGGACCATCTTTATCTACTTGAATGCCTACTTGAGAACTTCGAGGAAGAGCATCATTATATCTAATGCCGGCCTTCTCACCATGAACTGCCCAGAACGTATAGTCCTCAGGGAAAGGCTTCAGAAGCAAATGTTCCTTCATAACATTTCGTGCATGCGACTTCTTGAACTTGCATCTCCAACACGGATAGACGATCTTGCTGTCATAGCTGGCGTGAGTGAATGCGAAATCCAAGAAATTGTTTAATCCGTACAAATATTCCGGAGAATTGCGCGGTAACCTGATCCATGATTTATCCACAGCTACTAGTGAGAGAGAAGAAAGTATAGAGAAGAAGATGAGTGAATAGAGAATGATGAATGCCAAGAACCTTATATTCTAAAATTCTAATGTTTAAACTTTTGTAGCGGTTCACTAACCGCTACAATTCTAAAAAATTAGTAGCGGTTATATGTATAAAACCGCAACTAATTTTCAAGCCGTTGAAATTTTACACACAATGGTGGGAAATTCAAAATTTAAAAGTTGAGTATTTGTAGCAGTTCTATATATACAACCGCTACTAATATTAAAGCCGTTGGACATCAAATGGAAAAATTATTTTTAATTTGTAACGGTTATACATAAAATAACCGCTACAAATGTGCACAAAGGCAGCAAATTCCAAATTTCAAATGTTGATATTTGTAGCGGTTTGTATTGTTAAACCGCTACAAATATTTTTTATATTTGTAGCGGTTCTTATTGTAGAACCGCTACAAATATTATGTATATTTGTAGCGGTTTTTATTGTAGAACCGCTACAATCGTATATATTTGTAGCGGTTTTTATTGTAGAACCACTATAACCATGTATATTTGTAGCGGTTTTTATTGTAGAACCACTATAACCATGTATATTTGTAGCGGTTTTTATTATAAAACCGCTACAAATACATATATGCTTTATTTTTTTTTATTTTAGAAATATAAATAATATTGTTGCAATTAATTCACAAATTCAACAACGCGATCTAATAATATAAATATAATTATGGAATAAGAATTTAAGTTCTCAAATTCAAAATTATATATATTTATTTACAAATGTTTCAACAACAAATAACAAAAAAAGATGTCCTAAACTAAGTAGCTGGGGGCTGATCATCTAGTGCTCCCTCTGGTGGGGCTCCCTCAGGTGCTGCTAGATCAAGCCGCTGGGCAGAGTGAACCGCACCATCATCATCAGCAGGAGCAGGAGCAGGAGGAGGAGTAGGCTGGACGACGTACCGAGGGACAGCGGGAACTTGTGGATGTTGCTCGTCCGGGAACAGGCTACTCCATAACCGCTCGAGCATGTTGTTCGCGATATCACGCCACTGCATCTGCTGAGCGTAGATCAAATCAGCTTGCAGCTGCATCTACTGTAAATGCAGCTGGTGCATCTGCTGCTGCTGCTGTGCCATTTGCTACTCCAAATTTGACCGCAGCTAGTCAATAGACTCGTCCCTTAGACATTTGACCCCTCTAGAGCTGCCAGCCTCAGAGGCGGCACTCCTGCCGTAGACCATGCTAGTTCTGGCGCCTATCCCCATCCCCCGCACGAGTCCGGGGTGCTCAACCTGACCTAGACCCACCTTCAAACGAGCCGTCGGGTCCACTGACCCCTGTGACTCCTTGGCCTGGGTCTCTCGCAGCTCAGCCTGCGACTGCTACATCCGCTCCTGCCATTTTATGAAACAATTACTAATTAACATTTTTCATTATTAAGTTGGTTTTATAAAAATTATAATAATAAAATTACTTAAAATGGTTGCCTCTGCCTGCTGAGAGGTCGCAGTCCCATCACGGTGTCTGTGTGTGATGGCGTACAATTCCCCATAGTCCGTTTGACGGTTCTCCTGTTGTGCCTTCTTCTCCTAAAACAATTACAAAATTCAATTAGTATTATGAAATAACCAGCTAAAAGTCAGTGATATTTTGAAAGTTACCAGCTCGCTGTAGGTGACAGCAAAGGTCTTCGATCCTGTTGTGTGGTAGATCGTCTGCTGCCCACGAATCCTGGTGTTCCTCTGAGAAAGCTCCTAGAAAAAAAACAATATTAAATGTATTAAAACAATAAAAAATATTTAAAATTAATAAATTTCAAATTAAAAATAATTAAATTGAAATTATAATTTAATAATTAACAATTACAAAATTATATATAAAGAATCTAATAAATACATTACTTGCCCCTCAGGGCTCCTCCTGAACTGGACGAAACTCGCCTAGTCGTTCGGCGGCACGCCGTCCGGGATGCTCTCGATCAGCTGCTCCAGAGGCATCGTCCCGTCCTCATCCATCCTGTGGAAGAGACGGTTCCTCCTGTTCCTCCAACCGTCACCCATCTTCACTAGGGTGTACCTCTTCCGGTTGGCCCGAACGATAAACCGCAGCTGCAAAAAATTTATTTAAATATCAATAATTACAAAAATCCTATTAAAAATATTAATTAAATACAATTAATTACCTGAACCACCTCCTCCCAAGCTTGGTCCTTCAGTCCCTATGGAACGTGCCTCCACGTCTTGAACTGAAGGGGGAATCGCATCCAATTCGCGCCCAGGTCGTTCAGGAAGCGGTTGAATAGGTGACCCCCATTGTCGATGGGCTAGTTAGTGCCCTCATTCCATGTCACTATAACTCGCAGGGTCCGGTCCATGCTGTTCAGAACGGCCACGTCCAGTCTCCTTGTCGACACGTTCCCCTGCTCATCTGCACAGTTTACCACACGTTAGATAAATTGTAATTCAAATTTAACATTTTGAATTTAAATAAATAATTTATTAAATTAAAAAATTTATTTACCTTGGACCTGCACCTTAAACCCAGTGGACTGCGAAGATGACCCTCGTAGGTTGTTCTGCTCCTGAGCCTCCTCCTCATCGAGGAATTGCTCTATCTCTCTGAGCCCAATCGGGATCTCGATGTCCTCCTCGTCATAGTCCTCGATGTTGATATCTGCCCCCCAAACTCAGGCACCTCTGGTGCGGTCGTCTCCTGTGGGATCATCTGCGGTGCCTGTGGTAGGGCCGACTCCTGTGGGGGATGGGTTGAAATGTCGCGGTCGCCCTGCCTTCGCACTACCCCCTCCCTCTGCCCCCTGCTTAGCTGCTGCCACCCCGCAAAATCAGTATGAGGTCCTCATGGGCCTTCCCCCTATCCTCTCTTGAAGCCATATCAACTGTAAAAATTCAAAAAAAAAATATTTTAGTCACATTATTATGCAAAAATATAATACAAATACAAATACAAATAAAATATATCTTATCTACGTACCTCAAGTGTAAATACTGAGAAATACTGCAGCAAAAACTCCTTCACAGACGTCTGAACGATCAAATCTAAAAGAAAACATTCAAAGAAACTTCAGGAAATAAAATAAGCAAACGGAAAAAAGGAGGGAGGCGGTCCTTAAATTGGCCAGCAATTTGTAGCGGTTATCCCAATAACCGCTACATTAATCTCTACAAATCACCAAGGGCGACTTAAATTTGTAGTGGTTTTCTAATAACCGCTACAAAGTACAAGAACCTTTGAAATTATATAGCGGTTATGGTCCAGAATTGCTACAAACTTGGAGACTCCTGAAATTCTGTAGCGATTATATCCCTATAACCGCTACAAATACCTGACGTTTGGGATTTTGTAGCGGTTTTGTTGCTATAACCGCTACAAATAACCGCTACACTGTTAGCAGGTCTTGGTCACGCCAAGTGGCGGGAATATTGTAGTGGTTTTTATTTATTAACCGCTACAACTGAACCGCTACAAGTTTTAGCGGGAATTTCACGCTAAATTTGTAGTGGTTTTTCCTACTTAACTACTACAAAAAACGCTGCTAATCTGTCGCGCCACTTGGCGGGTAGCTTGCCGCTACAAATTTGTAGTTGTTTGATATAACTGCTACAATGCCACCGCTACAGAATACCATTTTTTTGTAGTGAATATTACAAAGTTAATTAATTTTATAATTATAAATTATATTTTTTTAATAAATTTAAACGTTTAATCTCTTTTATTTATTGACATTTACTTAAGATTAAAATTTTAAATACAAAGATTGGATAAAATGTTTTGCGATCATACACACACACACTCATTCATTTAATTTATAAGATTATGAAATCATATGATTTTGAGATCCTTATATATATATATATATATATATATATATATGGTCAAGAGATCCTTATATAGATATTTTACAATTCAAATTTTTTAAATAAATTTCATTAAACATATGTCTAATAAAAAAATTACTCATATTTAATTTTAATCAAGTTGTTGATAGTTTTTATGTAAAAAAATTACTTAAATTTCTTCTAAATTTAATAAAGAATATTAAATAGATCATTAATAAATATTAATGTTGAAAGATAAATTAGGGATTTGGTACAAGAGGAGTATATTAGCAAACAAGATTTATTCTAATATGGTTTTTAATTAAAAAAAATACTTTAAAACACTTTTTAGAATAGGTTAATGGTTTAAACTAAAATATATATTTTTGAGATAGATGAGAGGTTTGTGTAATTAAGGTAAAACAAAAAGATGCGATTGGAGTATTTTACTAAAAAAATATATATAATGAGACGTACTCCCTTCAGTTCTAGTTATATGAGCCCAATAACTGAATTGCACGGTTTAGGAAGGAGGTTAAAATTAGGTAAAAATAATAAATATATATTTTCAAGTATAACCTTATTTATGAGATGATAAATAAGAGAGAGACATAAAGTAAATATAACTATCACCAATATTTTAATTAATGCTACACATATAATTAATGAGAGGTAAAAATGAAAAAAAAGACTTGTTAAATATTCAAACAACTCTTTTTGAGTTTTTATAAAAATAAAGAAAATGATAAAAAAATTTGTTTAGAATAGAGAAAAAAATAAATATGTGCTTTCAATTTGATAAATCCCTTATTTGATATGTGGGAGTAATAAGAAAATGATAAATGTTTCAAAACGATCAGGCTACCTGACTACTGGGTACCGTTTCTCTTACTCCATCCTCTCTCTTCTTCAGTCTCTCCACTAAAGCCATTCTTGCACGGTGAACCCTTAGCTCCAATTGTCTCAGCACCGCCATTAGCCTCTCTCCCGGGGTTCGCATTCCCCGATTGGACCCTCACCATTGCCTCCGGTCCCATCATCTTCCCCTCCATCTCCACCACCGCCATGCTCGCCGCTCCGGACGTCGTCGTCATCGTTTGCTCCACCGTTGAAGTCATCGCGCTCTGGTTGTCTGCCAAGCTGGTGTACGAATCGGAAAGCTCCGAGACCGATTACAGTCCGGGTTCTTTTCGGACTTGGCCGGGAAACGCTGGGTCTTCTCCCTCTCTTCTTCGGGGTTCTTTTCTCTATCGAAGGATTACAATCTGAATCAGAATGCTTCGAATCTGCGTACCAAACTTGAATCCTGAATTTGCCTTATTCCTCTGTTCTACCTTCCTCTTGCTGTTAGTGTTCCTCGCGCTTTTATTGCAATCGACGTGGGAATTTTCGCCGTCTTCTTGCACGCTGGCAACAATGTGGATTTCGGAGAAGAATTGAATTAGGTTGTTGCTGGGTTGCTTGGCGATGAGGTCAGACCCGAAAGCTTTGACTTGCTACGCGAGAGCCCAGTTCTCCGACCACGAGTAGCGATTGAAATAAAGAAGGAGGAGGTTGGGTTTCTGAATCGGGTTTAGAAAGTTGCTAATCTTCGTTTTCTGGGATGATGTAGAGTCCCCGCAGAATATCTTACAATGTGATAAAGACGTAGGGATTACATTCTTGTGTTTGTAACTCAAGTTCCTCCTCAGTCCAGTAATACCATTCTCGGCTTATTTATAAGTTTCTGACAAAAAAAATTTGGTAAGTTCTTGAACAAAAAATTTGGTTAGTCCTGTTTTAGAGTAATAGATATATTTTATATTTTTTTGTCTGTATTAATTATAATAACAAAAAAAATTATTTATGTTGATTTTAAAACCAATCATATAGATAAGAGTGAAATTGAAAATTTAGCCCATAATTAATGGGTTAACTAACTCTCTTTAATATGTAAGAATCAATTAAAAAAAACTTATAAATAGGATCAAGTAATTACTTTTGACAACTTGTGCCAAGCCTGTGTGACTTGACTCATCGATTATGTTAATGGGAAAATCTTTGAAAAGAAACCTCAAAAGTGTGAAAAGACAGAGAGGTGTTTCAAAATTGAAAAATCCTACAGAGGTGCTTTTGACTGATAAGGGATTTTCAATTTGGAAAGCAAATGACCGAAATGACCCTCTCTTTATCAACACCCTCTCTCTCTCTCTCATTCTCTTGTCTCCTGTCTCCTTCTCTCTCCCTCCCTCCCTCATCTTCTTCGTCCTCATCCTCTAACTTGTAATAGGGTCTCCAGCGGTAGTTTGTGAGCCGTCGGAACTCATCCCTGTCGTCGAATTCGTTCAAGCACATGGCGCAAGAGCTCTCTAGCACTATCAACTGAATGTCCTATTTGAGAAAATCGGGGGCGTTGAAGGAGCGAAGGAGGAACAATGTTATCCTGAGGATTCCAAGTATAGCAAGGATTTGAAGGTGATTATTTTGAATTTGGAAATTCATGTTTTTATTTGATTTGGGAGATTTTAGTTGTTCTGAATCTTATCCAGAAAGTGCAGGGAAGGTTCATCACTGATAAAATCATCGACAGAAAGTTGGGAGATTTGAGTTGGTAGACTTTGTTGGTATTCGAACTTGTGAAACCTTTATCAGAACTTGTGAAAAACCCTTATCAAATCTTGTGAATGTTGATTTGCAACTTGTTGAGTTAGAGCTATGAGGGTGAACTACTTTCTTAATGTCCTGTTGTTATTGAAAATGCTAAAATAATGTTTGTTGTTACTGATTTTTGGGTACTGTCATTTTATTCCCCATTGTTGTTTATGTATGGTCATACCCCATTATGAGGCCTCAATGTTAGTATGTCATGGTTTTTAGGTATAGGTTGTCTACTCCTTTAATTTGAAACTAATGTATAAGGTGGAAGAAGAAGGATATTGTCCTCTTTTGATAGAATCTGAAAAAACAATTGCACTATCATGGTGTGCTGATGTTTACAAAATAAAGCTGCCAAAGTTGTGAACTAACATGTGAAACGCTTATCTACAGATGGGAAAATCTAATCGTTTCATGACGACCGCTTAAGCGATATTGTGAAAAATCATGCAAGTGTCAGGGATTTTATAGTACAAGTTGATAAAAAGTACGGGAAACTACGGAAATGCTAATATAAACTTGATAAATACATAACTAAAATTGACAGCTGGTAATAAGAAATTGGTAAAAGCACGCAAGGGTCAGGGGACATTATTGTGCTAGTTGTGAGAAATGTGAACTCGCAACACTTAAAAAATAATGATAAACGCTAATCTCAAATGGGGAAAACTGTTAGATATTCAAGGGGTTTTGTCTACCAAGTTAAGAAAAATGTTAGGAGACCTGTGAAAATACTTATCCAATTTTGCAAAACACAAAAAAATTATTGATAAACGCTTATCTCGAATGAGAAAAACCATTATATCTTCAAGGGATTTTGTCTATTAAGTTGAGAAAAATGTGAGGGACCTGCGGAAATGCTTATCCAATTTTACGAAACACTTAAAAAATATTGATAAACACTTGTCTCAAATGGGGAAAACTGTTAGATCTTCAGGGGTTCTTGTTTACCAAGTTGAAAAAAATGTGAGCAAAACCTACGAAAATGCTTGTCTGAATTTGTGAAATCCTTATATAACATTGATAAATGATTATCTCAAATGGGCAAACCCTTAATTTTTTTTTCAGGGGATTTTGTCAAGCAAGCTGAGAAAAAAGTGGGGGAACATCCGGAAATGCTTATCTAATCGTGCAAAGTCCTTAAAGAAAATTATTAAATTTCTTATCTCAAATAGGGAAAACAAAAAGATTTTCAAGGGATCTTGTCAACCAAGTTGAAAAAAATGAGAGGGAACCTACGGAAATGCTTGTCTGAATTTGCTATATCATTATATAACATTGATAAACGCTTATTTTAAATGGGGAAACCCTTAAGATTTTTAGGGGATTTTGTTAAGCAAGCTGAGAAAAATGTGGGAAACCTGTGGAAATGCTTGCCTGAATTTGCGAAATCATTATAAAACATTAATAAACGCTTATATCAAATAGGGAAACTCTTAACATTTTCATGGGATTTTGCCTACTATGTTCACAAATATTCTAGGGAATATGGGGAAACACTTATTTGAATTCGGAAAACCATCTAAATGTCATAAGTTAGGAAATCCATATAAGTTCTTCTTCTCTGGCATTTTTTCGCTATCAGAATAGTCTACCTTTTTTTCTGCTTCAATGGAAACATAGGGCAGAATCGCAAGCCTCGTCGACATCTTCCTTCCTCTTGAAATGGACTACACCCACTTCAGACCCACTCCCCCTCTTAATGCAACCAACCCCACCGATCCCCACCACTATTTTCCTCCTCAAAAACTGCCCACTAACTCAAAAGCTTCCCACTAACAGCAAATGACCTTGTCACAAGCTAGATGACGAGGACGAAGAAGAAGAGGGAGGGAGAGATAAGGAGAAGGATACAGGAGAACGAGAGAGAGAGAGAGAGGGTGTTGATAAAGAGAGAGTCATTTCGGTTATTTGCTCTCCAAATTGAAAATCCCTCATCAGTCAAAAACACCTCTGCAGGATTTCCCAATTTCGAAACACCTCTATATCTTTTCACACTTTTGAGGTTCCTTTTCAAGGATTTTCCTTATATTAATTTTAAGAAGTGTTATTATGATTTTGATTGATGGGTTGCTTGAGAAAATGGAAAATTCCCTTCTAAAGTTTCGGTATTCACTTTACCTGATTTTCGATTCTTCTCTCTTTTCAGTGAAGATGAAACTAAGAATTGAGATTAACATTTGGATAGATATTAATATTTGTATAGAAATTAACAATATTAAATTTAAATTAACGACTTCAATATCTTATTTTATAACTTTATATTCCAAAAACCAACATGTATTATCGTATAGCTAGGTATAATTCACAAGTGTCATAGGTTAATAACAACATCTGTATAAAGATTAACAACATTAGAATTTAAATTAAAAACTTCAGTTTCTTGTTTCACAACTTCATATCCCAAAAACCAACACTTACATCTAGGTATAATTTTTAGGGATCAATAACAACATTTGTATATATATTAACAGTATTAGAATTTAAATTAACGACTTCAATATCTTGTTTCAGAACTTCATATCCCCATAAACTAACACTTATATCTGGGTATAACTTTCAAGAAATAAGTTTTAGGAGTCAATAAAAACATTTGTATAAAGATTAACAACATTAGAATTTAAATTAATGACTTTAGTATCTTGTTTCTATTTTATTTTCATCTGTCACATAACTCAGGGCAATTTGGTTATTTGGTGAGATTTGGAAATCCCAAATTCCTCTATCATTTCTGATATGAGATTTCATATATTGGCAGTACTGATTTGTCTTTTGCCTATTTTAATACTACCCGTTTGATTCAACTACATTGCATGTATGTAATGGTAATTATGATTGCATTACCAAGATAAGAGTGTTTGGTTGTTCCTTAGCATGGTAATGAGGTTTACCATGGTAATGATGATTACCAAAAAATTGGTAATCCTCATTCATACCTCCCCCTATGAATCTCCATCACCCTCTCATTGTATGGTTTAAAAAGTCTAATTTACCCTTGAGTTTCTCGTGTCTTTGTTTCACTTATCTCATTCCACTTGCCACATCATGCCACAACTACCACCGCCATTACCTCCTCCTCCACCCCCGCCGCCGCCCACCCCCGCCACCATCCCGCAGCCACTACCACCACCTCCTCCTCGTCCTTTGTCACCACCCCTATCGTTGCTGTCGCCACTACCTCTTCCTCGTCCATCTTTGCCGCCGCCGGCTCTTAACTATTTTTTCTACAAAAATTACATTTAGGGTAAAATAAACTTTGTGTAATATATTAATTTTAAATAATTGTTTAAATATTAACTCATTACACCTTACTTAACAATCAAACCAAACATTATCTTTGTAATTGATATTAGATTACATTATCATTGCATCGCATTGCATTGCACTGCAGGGTGTAATAGGATCATGGTTGTTGAAACCTGGACCGGACAGGCCGGTTCGGCCCGAAAACCGGCGAACCGGCCGGTAAACCGGTTCGGTCTGGGTTGACATTTAAAAATTTTTTTTTTACATTTTCCCTTTAGAATTTCATACTATAAGTCTACAATTTTCAATTTCTCACCGGTTTGGTCCCGGTTTAGCTCCAATTTGACCCACTGACCCTTAACCCAGTACCCCGACCGGTTCAATGCCCGGTTCGAGTTTTAATACCTTGAATAGGATTGAACCAAACGGAACCCGTATTATTTTTCTAGGATTTTCTCTAAAAATAACTAAAATAATTCAAATTTTGAGTTCTTATAAAAAAGATATGAGGAAGTATTAATTATTAGGAAAAATTTACAAATAAACATTTATTACACCTTAAATTCTGTTTTTAATAAAGATTATTACTCTCTAAGTTAGTTATATCATGGAATGATCCATTTTTATAGAAGCCCCGTGAACAATTGGCAGCGTATTAACGAATCGACTCTCTTGTTTTTATTGGTGAACAGTAGTACTGGGAAATCGGGCCAGCCCGCGCCCGACGGGCTGGCCCGACATGGCTGGAGCCCGACGGGTTGGGCTCAATTGAGCCCAACCAGTAAACGGGCTGCAAATATGCAGCCCGAGCCCGTTTAATCCCGTCAGCTCGATTAAATATTGGGCTTTTTTTGAAAGCTGCAGCCTAACACTTTTTTTTTTCCGGCCAGAATGCATTGCAGGCCAAATGTTTATTTTTTTTTCGCCAAGAATGCAATCAGCCCAAATCTGATGAAGGTGGGTTGTTTTGTTTTTTTTTCCAACGTAGCCCAATGTTTTCAAATCCATTTTCAATGCATGTTTTTATAATTATAATATAATAAACCTGATGCCTTTTGAAGACATCATATTAACTTAGGCGAATCATACAAGATTAAGAACAAGACCAGCCAAAAAATAGACAAACATAATTCCTTCTATCTAAATGAAGTCTAATCCAAGGAAAAGGAAGACGAGTTAACATATAAAATTGCATGTAAAGGCTGTGAGATGATCTTGCATCCCATCCCAATTAGTAGAAAAACCAGTCCAAAGAACCTCACTCACAGAAAAATCAGAGCACCGTGAGTCCGTGAACAACTAAACACTGAACCCATACAGTTACAGTCTCAATGAAATTTAATTTGCTCCTTTCAAAGACTGAATTACTAGATGAGTTCAATGATTACCTGGCTTATTTCACCTTTTAGTCAGTTTATCCTCTATCAGCAGCATTAGGATCACAGTGGAGAAACCTCACTGGCTCTGTGGCTCACTGCTTCGCACAGCGAACAGGGAAGAGTGGAGGATGGAGGTGGTCGCCGAAAATGAGAGGAAGAGGCGACGGCCGAAGAGGGAGAGTGGGAGACGAAGACTGAAACGGAGACCAAGAGATGACGCCGCGATCCGGTGTCGAGAACACGAAATCGACCACCCAACACCGCAGAAGTGGACCACCGCTCGTCAGCAAGGCAGTCGCCGGCGAAGAGGGACACGATGACGGACAGGGCGAGCCGGCGATAAGCTAGGGTTCAGACTTCAGACTTGCCCTTCGGTTTATGAACTTCAGTGTGTTCGTGTGTGTGTGCGTCGTGCGTGGAGACTGGGAGCTGAGAAAGGAAAAATGAATAATCGTGTAAGTGTAAGGGTGTCTGTGTGTGTGCCAGGCGGGGTATTTTTTTTTTAAAAAAAGGGTTAAATGGGCCAACCCGTTTAACCCGCGGGTTAACCCATTTTCAAAACGGGCTGGATTTCTCCAACCCGAACCCATTTGTTTTGGCGGGCTAACGGGCCCAACCCGCCAGCCTGCCCCATTTTACCGGTCCTAGTGAACACTCTCTTCTTTCTTGCCAGCCCCGTCGAGCACTATGAAGCAGGTGGAAATGGAATGCGACATTACCCTATGGATTCCCCAGAAGTCTTAAGTGATATTTTCAATCGACTTTCGGTAAGAACCCTAATCCAAATGCAATTTATGTGTAAAGATTGGAAAAATCTCATAAACGACCCATTTTTCATCCAAGAACATCTCCGATACTCCGCTCATGAAAACCCTTCTCTTCTTTGTTATGGCCTTACCATTCTTAATACTTTGGAGTTCTATACCACTGATAGCTAGATGCAAGTCCTTCCAGTTGAAAGCGTATGTTTGATTGAATCCTTACGGGGCGCTACGGTAATCGGTTCTATCAGTGGCTTGGTCTGTATCAAAGCCAATTACGAATTTATTTACATCTTATTGTGGAATCCAGCAATAAGTAAGTTCAGACTGTTGACCAAAGAGACTTATTTTTTGGACAAAATGGGATTCGGGTTCTGTTCAATCGTTAATGATTACAAGGTTGTGAGTATTAGTTAGTTATCATGGTCATGGAATCACTGGCCTGATTCATCAAGTGGAAGTTTATTCGTTGAACACATATTCATGGACGGAAGTAGAATTTAGGGGATTATTGGATGGCGTGGAGATTACGTCTGATGGGTTCGGTACTAATGGAGCTATCTTTTGGTTTGGGTCTAAAAAAGGGAATGGCCATTTGTTAGTTTCATATTGCATTGCAACAGAAGAGTTTGCCTTGATACCATTACCTATTTCAGCCTCTGTATTTACTGATTCTCTTTGCTATAGGCTTTCTGTGTACGAGAATAAACTTGCTTTGCTTTCTCATACTACCATTGGAAACTATGAATATTCTTTAATTGATTTGTGGGTGATGGAGGAGGATAAAGATAGCATATATGAGGAAAGATGGAGTTAGACTAAGAAATATAGTATCAAGCATCCTTACTTGTTACTGCCAAGGGTTGTATGGAGGAACATGATTTTCTCCGAGTATCTTGATATATTGAGGGAACGAAATACTGCATCTGAACATGAAGTGATAGATGATGGACTAATTCTGGTCAATCTCACTACCGATGAATTCAAGAGGTTTGCGTTCCCCATATATGGCATTGCTTTTCATGTTTTCAATTATGTAGAAAGCTTTCTGCTGGTTTGCAAAATCCACATTGAAGAGCTTTGATACAAAATCTTCATCACTATATTGCATATTTACTTAGAGATATTTTGCTGGAAAGGAATCTGTGACAGTTAAGATCTTTTTGTACCTGTTAGACTTGATACCCGGTGTAGATTTTGTATAGAATTAGAATGGTGAATGCAAATACTCAATACATGATGTTTGTAGCTTTATTGGACCTACCTACTGTGCTATCCAATTGTTCAGTTTTCACAGGTATTATACAAGTGATTTTGAATATACAGTTTTATAACCAGTTTTCCACTTTTCAAGTGGTTATGTGATCTTTGTATGATTGCATTGTTGATGGATTCAAAAATATTGGATTTTTTGGGGAAGTTGACAATATAGAGACCTTTTTCCCCCTTCCCAATCCGTTTAATCTCACTTTTCATGGCATTTTCCTTTTTTCCTTATCTCTTGGTGCCTACCAAACATAAATGTTTTGCTTCCTGTCAATTTCTTCTTGTAGACTACTGATTTTTTTCTCTCACCGCTTCATGTATACTGAACACAATTATCCCCCCCCCAATTCCTCATCTGTTTTGTTTTTGGGGCCAAATTTTCACTTCCTTATCTGAACGCCCTGCTTGGATCAAGCACTATGAAATAGATGGCAATGGACCATGACAACGATCTTCGGTCGCACAATTTTATTTTAGACAGTTCTGAAAGGCTGCTTATAAGATCACTCATCATATTTGATTCATTTTGCAAAGATTTCTTATCTATATACTATAAATGTCATCTTTCACCATGGCCGACCTCATCCAGTTTTCTCACCAAGAATTATGATGGAATTGGAGATTCATATATAAAAGATTCATAAACAATTTCCTATGACCCAGAACAGATGATCCTGAAAGGCTTACACCCTGTATTCAGGAGATTTTTCCTTAGTTTCATAATCGCCAGAGTAAAGAGGTTGTAGACAAGTAAGGATTAGGTGCAATGAGAGGTATAAGCAGTGATAGCTTTTTGGCATATAGAACCTTGACTTCAGGAAGAGGATTGGGAATTCTGTCAATTTTAGTGTAGTTAAGGTTTGGGAGAGTTCTGGCCTCTAGAAAGCCAGAATTCCTTCTTTGTAGCTTACTATTTTGCTGGAATCAGTTTCCTCTTGTATTTTGATCGAGTTATATTGTTTAGTAATGTCAAAATGCAAGTTATCCTATTTGCTGGCTCTTTCTACTATTATTTGTTATTATTCTGTTGATAAAGATCCATGTCATAAAGATTTGAGAGGGTTTTACATTGGTTGTCAAGGCCATAATACAACTATTCTCATTTACTGGAGTTCGGGACAGGCTATAAATTTATGTGGAGTTATTTAGCTTGGGTGAGGAGAGTAGATCAAATAATATGAAATCTTCTGAAAAAGAGTAGAGGAAGACATAAGAGAACATTAAACAAAGTTATTGAATGGGTCCTCTTGGTCTTCCTTCCTCCATTATTTATTTCCCACTCTGATTAATCTATAATTCATTGTATTTCATTAATTAACTTTAATAATTTCCAAATTTTAAATATTAATTATTATTAATTCTATTGCCATGAGCGATTCTTTTCCTATAAATCCCACTCCTTATTCCCATCAAAACCTCTTTCCTTTCTTCCCTCATCTCTATCTCTCCAATTTGGTCTCTTTTTATCTCTTTATCATCTCAGAGCCCATAGTCTCTTCTAATTCCATCATCGTCTCTCTGCAGAAATTGAATCTCTTTCCTTTGTTTATATATCTCTTCCATTTCTTCAACCTCACACCATCTTCTCCTTTCTTCTTCTTGAACCCTAGATTGATATGCAGTTACAGTTATTGATGCTTGAGACAATCGATTCAAGTTTCATATCAATATGTCTGCAGTAACAATCTGCAAAGAAATTCTCTTTTCTTGTTTCATGATAATAAATTCTTGTCTTACTCGCAGGATCCACTTGGTTCAATCTTTCTCCGTTGTTTTCCTCTGTTGGTTCTACGTTTTCTCATGATCTACTACCTCCCCTTTCTAATTACTCTGTTTCCTTTCAAGATGTCTTTCCACATTCATCTGATTCTTGTAGGACTTATATATATATATATATATATTTCTATATATATATATATATCGATATATTACTGATCTCTCTCTCGTAGATCCACCGAATCGTTCAAGTTGAACCCTATCTTCTTTTTTCTTGACTAGATCAGGATATCCCCAAGTCACCTTAGATTTGAGATTACAAGGCTTTTCGCCTCTCTCAACAAGGGGATTTCTCGGGACTCAAACTTTGTGTTTGAGACGTTGCTTACTACCTCAACCTAACAGCTTGCTGGTTAAAAACCTAGTTTTTGAAGCATGGAAAGTAGAAGAAGTAGAGGTTAAAATGATTGGCTTCAATATGTTTACATTTACGTTTAAAGACCCTCATAAGCCAAACACAATTCTGATGGAGAACCTATGGGTGGTTAGAAACCACATGCTCAGTTTTCAAAGAAGGAAACCGTATTTGAGTGATAATGAGCTAGTTATTAACACTTGTGAATTCTAGGTCTAATTTCGTAATCTCCCACCTGAAGGAAGGATGGGCTCAGATATTCAACTTATGACAAGCATTGTTGGGAAGGTTATCAAGGTGGAGTCGCCGGAGGAATGTAGGTTTGCGGGAAGAAGTTTTGGTAGGGCTAGAGTAGAAGTGGATATAAATAAGCTGCCAATTCCCAGTTTTTTGGCCCCACGACCTGATGGCTTAGAGGCAGTATGGATACAAATCAAGTTTGAAAAGCTTGTGAGGTTCTGCTTTAATTGTGGGAAACTATGTCATGAGAGTAGAGTTTGCGAAGAGGAGACTGTGGAATTTACTGTTAATGGGATAGCACGCGGGTATGAAGCGAACCTATGCACACAACAGCTCCGATCTCAGGCAATTACTCTGGCAAATAGAACGCGGGGAAGGATGATTGGGAAAAAGGTGATGCATGGGGAAGGGGTTCGCATTAATTGTGGGTATGGCATCCCATATCAGGCTTGAGGCTCAATAAAGGAAGGGGACAACTTGAAAGGTCAACATGAGAAGGGGAGAAACGAGTCATATATGGTGATGTCAACAGTTAGCTCCAGAGTGGATTGGTCATGTGGGTCATTTCAACAATGCGGGATTGAGCTTAAGGAGGAACCATGAAAGGCGGGCCTGGGCTTTAAATTCGGACAGGTTTTAGAAGCCCACATTAACATGATAGGCTCAAGTGAGGATGGGCTGGATGATTTAATCAAACAAATGGATGGATCCATAAGTGTTTTGAAGGCCAGAAAAGAAAGTTTACAAAAATCCCAGGAAAAATACTAGGTGGAGCTAGCTGAAGATGAGGATGACAAGATAAAAGAATCAAGGGCAATTGTTCTAGCTCAAAATGCGGTAGTGGGGCAATTAGCATAGGGTTTATGGGCGGTTTCGCTAAAAAGAAAATTAGAAGAGCTGCCAGAGACACCGGTGAACAAGAGAAGGAACGATTATGATCAAGATTCACCGAAGGGTTCGGGAGACCGAGAGTACGCTGAGAAAGAACTAAAACGTTGGGAAGCAGAGGAAGGTTCGGTCTTATTTAAACTCAGGTACGAAGGAAACTTGAACTTTAATTGTGGTACTAGTCTTAAAAAAGTAGGTAAATATAGAAAATGGGTTCGAAAGGTTCTGTTCTCTGGAAACGAGTTAAATTTACATCTAGTTTTAAGGGATAGGGGTAGGATGGAGGAAGAGTGTAAGGAGGATTCTATGGAAAGGGAGGGGGATATTATTGAAGAAGGGTGTGGTGGTTAGCCTCACACAACCACTGGGAGACAATGAGATGCCTGGGTTGGAACTGTCAGGGCCTTAGGACTACATTGACAATTTGTAATTTAAAGTTCCAGTACGGGAGACTTAGTCCAAAACTGGTATTCTTATCTGAAACAAAAATGAAGAGAAGCAAAATAGAAAAGATTAGAAGGAAATTGAAATTTGACTTTGGAGAATACCTTGACCCAATTGGCAGATCAGGGGGCCTGGCAGTATGGTGGAAGGAAGGGATTTAGGTAAAAATTGGGTTTATTCACTTGAAGGAGGTTTAAATAGAAGGAAGGATGGTGGGTAACATCAGCTTGATATATGGGCCAAACAAGGGAAGTGAAAAGGAGAAATGGTGGCTGGAGTTAGAAAGACTCAATCCTGGGTCCAATACACCATGGATTGTTCTGGGAGACTTTAATGAGTTGCTCTACTCATCAGAAAAAGAAGGAGGAAGGGAATGTTTGCAAAGGATTTAGACAGGTTTAAGAGTTTTATGATAAACTATGAGATGATAGAACTGGAGTTCAAAGGGTTTAAGTTTACCTAAATGAACAACTAAGAAGGGAATGAATTTATCAGAGAAAGGCTAGATAGGGCGATTATGAACTCATGCTGGCATGATCACTTCCCAAAAGGGCAAGGGCAGGTGTTAGAAGTGATAGGTTCAGATCACTTCCCCATATTGGTGGACTTTGAATATTCAGACTTAAAAACACCGCCAATTTTTAGATTCGATGCAAGATGGATCAGTCACCCCAACCTGATGGATTTGATTAAGGTAAAATGGAAAATGGAAGATAATAGGAAGGACCTAGAGGAATTTGTGAAAGGACTGAATAGACTAAGAGAATCACTTGTCGAATGGGGAAAAAGGGAGTTTAAGAACAGCCAGAAATAAATAGGCCTACTTGTGAAAAAAGTGCAGAACTGTCTTGACTTGAAATGGAACAGTGAAACAACCAAGGAAGTTGAAGAACGAAAGAGGAGAATTAGTGAGCTATGGGATCAAGAGGAGGTATACTGGGCCCAAAAAGCAAGGGTGGAGTGGCTGAAGTGTGGGGATAGAAATTCAAAGTTTTTCCACATGACAACACTTCGAAGACGGTGCAGAAATAAAATCACAACAATCAGGGGCAGTAACGATGAGTGGATTGAGGCGGAAGAAGATATTGGAAGCCACTTTGCTAAGTTTTATACGTCCTTATTCTCTTCAATTGGCTCAAGAAATTTCACAAGTGTGCTGGATAGTGTGGAGAGTATAATATCTGAAGATGATAATAACATGCTAATAGAGGGAATTAATTATGAAGTCAAGCAAGCTGTATTCCGACTTGGAGGATAAAAGGCTTCTGGTCTATATGGCTTCACTGGCTTGTTCTATCAGAAAGCGTGGGACATCATTGGTGAGCAGGTATATGTCCTAGTCAAAGACTTTTTTTCTACATAGCTTCCCTTTAGACAAAGTAAATGAAACAGATATGGTTTTAATACCAAAAGTAAATTGTCCTGAATCTGTCAGTGATTACAGACCCATTAGTTTGTGCAATTTTTCATATAAAATCTTTTCAAAAGTGTTGGCAAACAGACTGAAAATGGTGTTGGACAAAATCATTGATGAAAACCAGTGGGCATTTGTGCCAGGGCGATTGATTCAAGACAATATAGTGGTAGTGCATGAAGTATTCCACCATATGAAAAAGAAAAGCCAGGGTAAATGTGAAGTAGCATTAAAATTAGATATGAATAAGGCTTATGACATAATCGAGTGGGATTTTTTGTGTGCTACACTTCTGAAAATGGGATTTGATAAAGGGTGGGTAGATAGGATCTTCTTGTACTTGAATTCGGTTAAATTTTCTATAATGCTATCGGGAAAGAGAGTCTCATTGGTTCAGCCTTAGAGAGGGTTGAGACAAGGGGACCCCTTGTCCCCATACCAGTTTATCTTGGTAAACAATGTTCGATCCAAACTTATTAAACAAGGGAAGAGAAGAGGTTAGATTAGGGGAATTTCAGTATCTAGGGGCCGCCCAGATGTCACCCATAGCATTTTTGTAGATGATTTAGTGTTCTTTCTCTGAGCTGAAACCGGTTACTATAGGAATTTGGAAAACATTATCCAAAATTATTGCAAAGCCTCGGGTCAATCCATCAACTTTGGTAAATCCTGTATGTACTTCTCCAAAAACACGCCGGATTTACTAAAGGAAGAAATTGGCCAAGTTTTCCAGATTCATGCAGTAGACATACCAGGTAATTACCTATTATTTGGGGAAGATCTAAATCCCAGGCACTGAACTTTGTTATGGACCAAATGGAGAAAAGAGTGTAGGGTTGGAAAAATAATTTCTTGTCTAAGACAGGCATAGAGGTCCTGATTAAGTCAATTACAAACTCAATTCTAGTCTATTCGATGTCCTACTTTCTTTACCCGAAAACTATCCTTCAACGTCTAGATAGGATAGTGTCAAAGTTTTGGTGGAAGAATGATTAGAGGGCAAGGAAAGTATATTGGGTTTCCATGGCAAAAATGAAACAGCACAGGTTGGAAGGGGGTTTAGGGTTTAAAGATTGTGAAGCTTTCAACCTAGCTTTACTTGCCAAACTAGGGTGGAGAATTCTACAACACCCCGACCAACTTTGGGTTAAATTGCTAAAGGCTAGGTACTTCCCTAGAAACTCCTTTCTTAAGGCAAAAAAAGGTAGGTCAGCCTCATGGTTATGATCAAGTATCCTAGAGGGTAGGAAAGTCTTAGATAACCAAGTAATGCTAAATATAGGAAATGGATTGGAGGCTAGGGTGTGGTTGGATCCATGGATTGGGGATTTATCGAGGAAGAAGCTATCCTCACCCTGCCCTAATGAGGTGTTTAAGGAGCTTAGAGCAGCAGATCTTTTGAACATACATGGGTAGAATTTAATGTCAATAAAAGGGTAGATCACAAGGGCTGAATGTGAGGCTATTCATAAAACGGTTAGGACCATAAGGGACAGGGATGACAAGTGGATTTGGACTGGGGGGAAAGAGGTGCACATATTTGGTAAAAGAAGGGTATGAGTCTGCTAAAAGGAATGTTTTAGGTAGAAATGATAATATCCCTACTTCCTTAAATAATGCTCAAAGAGTGGTATGGAAAGAAATTTGGAACCTGAAAGTACCACCGAAGGTTAAGAATTTTGTGTGGAGGCTGTTGTCTAATGCATAGCCTATATTTGAAAATCTCTTGAAATGAAAATGATGCACAACAGACCTCTGCCTGATCTGCCATAAGAAACCTGAAACTAGGGAACACTTGTTCTTTCATTGTGAATGGGCAAAATTAACTTGGTATGGTAGTAATTTGACAATCAGAACTGAAGAGCTAGAGAACATGAATTTTATGTCAGTGGGTGTCAAATATTCTAAGTGAGGCAGTGATTTCCAAATGGCAAAAAGCACTAGTTGCAATGACTCTGTGGCAACAATGGAAGACCCGAAATGCTTTCTTATATGAAAATGAAAATCTCGATCCAATTTTTGTATTCTCCCATGTTGGTAGATTGTTGCAGGAATTCTAGGAATCAAGAGGGTGGAGAAGCTCGGAGCAACAAGAGGCTACGGTAATTGATGCTGACCAAAGCAAGCAGATTCGGTGGCTAAGACCAGAAGGTAATTGTATAAAAATCAATATAGATTGCTCATTTTCTCCCTCAAATAATAGGGCAGCTGTGGTATTTGTTGTAAGGGATTCAAATTGGTGGGCCTTGGATAGGGCAGTGAGAATCATTAATGCAGAATTAGCATTGGAGACTGAGGGAATTGCATTGCTTGATGCTATTAATTATGCTGATGAAAATCAAATTGAGGATGTTCAATTTGAATCTGATAATCAAGTATTGATTAATTGTATCAAGAAGGATTCTCCTCCAAATGATTGGAGGTGTATTAATCTCCTTGAAAATATTCAAGTTTCAAGGAATTTGATTAGAAATCATTCTTGTAATTGGATTTCCAGGAAAGCGAATTTAGTAGCCGACTCGGTGGTTAGAGCTTTACTAGGAGGGTCATGCCCGCTGGAATGGGTTGAGCGACCGCCTCATCATCTAAGGAGTTTGTTGGAAAGGGACCTAAGATCAGTGCAAAGAGCCCCAGACTGAGGGAGTTTTTGTTGGAAGACGATGTCTTTTTTATTGTTATTTGTTTTATTAGTTTAATTTGGTTGTGTGTTGTAAGTATATTACTCTAGACTGTTGTATTGCTTAGTTTTAATGGAAGTGCACCTGTTATTGGCACACAAAAAAACAAAAGACTTATATGTATTGTTTTGACTTTAGAACCTTAACTAATACATGTAGGTAGCCATTTACGCAGATCAAACACCCATAGATACAATATTCAGTCATCTCAAACAAGAACAAACCCCAACGATGCTCTATATGTGGGGATGTTTGGAATAGCAGTGGTAAATGTGTTTTTTCTTCAATCTAACTTTTGCAAACTTAAGATTGGGCATAAGTTAGATTGTGTAATGTGATTTATATTTGGATTGGCGGTGATAGAAGTGATTTTTTTTTTTTCAATTTGACTTTTGAAAACTTGTTTGGATGATTATATTAAAAAGCAAGTTCATATGAAAGATGACTTAAAAAGGATATGAGTTCGAAATAATAAACATAGACTTTAAAGAAAATGTTACAATTAAACTTATAAAAATAAAAATAGTTATTGTATTAATAAAAATAGTAAACACTAAAATGATCTTATATATATAATGGGAATTTAAAATATATTTTTTTTCAATTTTTCCCTCAACAAAAATTTAAAAAATAAATAATTTTGTGCAATAAAAATTAAATAAGCAGCTTATATCATATGAGATAGAAGAAGCAGTAAAAAGTATAAAATTTTGTGCAGTAAAATGGAACAGAGGGAGTCGGGTGGGAGATGGGAGAAGAGAGAGAAAATAAAGGATGGATAAAAGTTTTAAAATGGACATTTATTGCCATAACAATAGTTTCCTTTTTTCCAACCAACCAATCGTGCTTTTCATTTCCTCACAAGCTCCAAATTTTGGCTTATCAAAATAAGCAGCTTATATCATGTAAGCTCAACAGACTCAACACTTTACCAAACATGAGTTAAAAATTTCATAAGCCCCAATCTTGCTTTTACCCCTCCAATTGTGCTTTTACGGCCTCTATAAGCTTATCTCAAACACACTCATAATTTATCAATTTACAGCCCAACAGTATACACAAAAGTCTCAAATTTAGCTTCAAGATTTACAAGTGACAACCTTCCCCTTGCCCTTATCCTTGGTTGTACCTTCATCTACCAAGTTTAGATGTATTGTGGTAGGAGAAGTGAGATCGAAAGGATTCTCATTTCTCAGTGGTTTTACTCAGATCATTTATAATACAACATGCATGACTTGACAAATCAAGAAACATATTTGCAAGCAAGAATTATAAACTACTATTTTTTGTCCTTTTTATAAATCTAGTTTTGGGGGAAATTTCTTTATTATAAATCAACCTAACGAGTAATTAATGACAATATTACAATTTTGCCACTATTATTCATAGATGAGGATAAAATTGGGAAAATGCATCAATTTAGAATATATTTAACGAGTTAACTAACTTTCTTAAGTATGTGAGATTATGTAAACTTGACTTATAAAAAAGAATGGTAACTTAATATACTCCCTCTATCCCAATTTATTGATGCAATTAAAAAAATTGCTTTTGAGGCCAAACCATGGTTTGGAAAAAATTCATCCAAACACTCACAATTTTTTCAGAATCCATTTTGCATGTGAAACCATGGTTTTGGAGGCCCAAACCTTGGTTTGGGAAGAATCTATTTTTTTGAGCTTTATCTTTCTCTCTTTCTATTTTTCTCTTTTCCCCTATCACTAATAAAAGTATCATCACTCTTCACAATTATCAATGTCAGGAATCCGTTGGCCCCCCCTTTTTTTTTCCTGCCAATTGTTGGCTCCTTGTTAATGCTTCATATCACGGACCAAATTCATTTCCCTCCATTTATAAAAATATAATATTTATTTTTAAATTCATCATTTTTTATAGATTAAAGTATATATTTAATCATTTAAATTTACATCAAATTTCAGTTTAATTCATAATTTTATATATTTTTTGATATTGTATATTTGACTAATTTTATTAATATAATTTTTTTAAAATTTATTTCAAATTTTTTTGAATTTATTAAACATTAAATGTTTAATAATGCATATAATATAAATTTATCCCTTACATGTAATTATTCAAAAAACTAATGTCCTTTTTAGTAATTTGATCATGAAAAAAGTTATTCTGACCATAACATCCAAACACTCTTACTTTATCAAAATCACTTTTTTCTCATAATCTATTCTCTAAAAGCTATTCTTCACTTTTCCCCAGAAGCTATTAAAAAAAGCTTTGCCAAACACACACCTAGGTCTTCGTTTTTGAAATGATTTGTCCCTATTTATAATGTCCTCTTTGACTTTGTTTAAATAGTACATGTGTTTTTACCCGTTTACCCACATATTCTCTTTAATCCCAGCATCTTGCCTTAATACATTCTTTTTCATCATTATTACTCTTTCTCTTTTACCCTCTCATAGATATAGATAAGGCTATATTTAGAAAAAAAATAATTATATTTCTTACATATTGATTGCTTTTAATTATTTTTGACTGTTTTCTTGAATAACTCAATTTGATTAATGAAACCTTATATACAGAAACGGAGGCTGTATGTTTGACAATAAAAATTACTCCATCAAGTCTCTAACATAGCTCACAATTATAAACCTCGCCAAGATTAAGAGTAGTTAAAACAATTAAACTTATTGAATCTGTCACAAATTAATATAGTATGTACCAACAATGCTCCCATTTAATGATTAAAGTGCTACCATTAAATTAATGATCATCAAGTGAAGAAATCTCCCTTTCGCTCTAGCAAAGTAGTTATTGAGGAGCATTATTGGAATGCCAAATTAAGTATTTCAAACATTCGGATCAGTGTCTTATAATTTAGACTGTCTCAGTCTTATTTTCTCAATTCAAGTTCATAGTTCATGAATCTCAATCAAGCAAACTAGAGAACATGTTAATTTACTTTAGTTCTAACTTAATCATGTCCCCTTTACCTTCTTCATCTTTGGGAGTGATTAGGCCGCATGCCGGCCTATCCTTTCCTGCTTCCAAGATACATAGATTCTTAGTATTGAAACATTCAATAAGTTAATCATTACTTGTTAAACTGTTGTTAATTGTTCTCAGTGAAATTAGTTGTTGTTGTTATCATTTGATAAGTTATGGTTGTTATTTGTTGCACTGTTGTCAATTTTTATTTTTTCCTAATTAAAGGCATTTAGATAATTTCATTACAAAATTTAATGTCAAACTAAGCTAGTCGTCGGGAACTTCACGGCAATTAGACCAATTTTCTGGATCTTAAATTCGAATTTGCATGTTTGGTGGATTTTTGTGTCTCTGCCCCAGACTAACCCTAAGATCGTCGTAGTGATTGTAGTGTTTTGGAGTTCTTGATTACAATTTGCTTATTTGAGAAAACTTTTGTGTCTCTCGCCCTTTTAAAATACACGTAATCTACCATCAACATCACATGCCACAACAAAACTACTAGTATTGCATCATTTTCATGCATAACAAAACACAATTACCAAACATTTGTTACCTAACAAAAACGTAGGACATATACCGATAATATGTAATTATGTTGCAACTGCATTTATTTATAATGTACTGTCTTTTGAGTTTCTTTTTAGTTTTTTGGTCATTCCCTAGTTTGTTCACTTTATCTGGAAATGAACCATTTCCATCTGCATCAAATTTGCTTTTTCCTCCATGTCATTATATTGATGACAAAGACATAATCTTTACCCACACTCAAAGAATTATTTCCTTCGAACTTATATAATATAAGGCACATATGATATTTTTTTTTGGATAGATTAATAAAGTCAAATAAATTATTTTAAAATATTTATATTTATCGTTTTTCATCAACAATTTGTCTGACTTTTAAGCTGATACATAATCTAATTATATATAATATAAATATATGTTATGATTAAATAATTTATTTAATTTTTTTATTCCCTAAAAAAAAATTAATTGCGTCTTATATCGAATACCGGAGGAAATATTTAAGCTATCAATCTCTTGAGCTTGAACAACAAAACTAGCCGTAACAACGAATGAACTCAAACCACAAGATCGTCGTGCCACGCTTGATGTCGATGGCCAGGTTCAGTCTTAAAGTACAAGTGACTTTTTGATATTTTTTATATTTTATTAAAGTGATTTATTGTGTTGAGATTTTATGAAAAGCAGAAATTATATTTTGATTGGTTGCAATCATAAAAGTGATTATTATTTGATAATTTTTAAATTTTATTATATCTTTATGTATCTCTATTCACAAAAAATAATTTGTTATTTAGTTATTGTTAAATTTTAAATATCTCCATGTATCACCATATTTTTATGACAATTTTCTCTCTCATACCTTACACTATTTTTTTTTTTGAGAAATATTCAAAGTAGCTTATCAAAATAATTAAAAATATATTTTAGAATATGATGATTTATAAAAGCTCAAAAAAAATTATGATATAAATTTTTAAAATTAATTTGTTAGGAGAGACGATAATTCTTTGTATTCTAAGCCTGAAAGACTAAATAAGAAAAATGTTTAAGTATCAAATTAAAAATTGAGAGAGAATATAAGTACCTACAAAATAGTTTTTTCTAAATCTTTAATAAGGCAAGAGACCTAATGAGAGATTTCCGGATGTTGGTAAAAAAACCAGATTGCACCTTTGCACTTAAAAAGGAAAATTGAAGGTAGGTGTAAGTGTAGGGCATATTTTCAGTTTTGATTATTCCAGTGGGAATTAATTGAGTTTTTTTTTTCTTTTTATTTTTAAATATTATTTATATATATATATATATATATTTTTTTTTTTTTTATGGATTTTTATTTGCTATCTTTGCCTGTTTTATCAGTTTTCTAGCTTACACCTACCTTCAATTTTTCGTGGGCATTATAATATTTTTAACAGCATTGAAAATTCTCTAATTAGGCATATTGATTTTATTAGAAATTTATTAAAAGTGTGGACATGATAAATTTAAAGTTTGGTATTTGCTTATTCCATTATATGCTTTCGTATTAGATTTTATGGATATTTTATAATTTTTTTTTGTTAAAACACTTTGATCAATTTTTTTATATATATTTGATTTGTACACTTTTAAATTATTATATCTGAAATTCAAAGCATTGCTTTTCATATTATACCTACTCAAAGCATGCTTCATTTTACATTCAACATCAATAAAAGTCTAAAACCTTTTGGTGCTCTCTCTCTAAAGTTATTTTTGTTCTTAAACATCTAATTAAATTAATAAATTTATCGGTTTAAACCTGTTCATTCATTTAAACATTAATATCTTAAATTTTAATCCCCACAACCTTTAATATATGAACTAAATAATGAACTTTTATTTATTAAGAAAATTAGTAAAATTAGTTATTTACAAACAAGGTCAAGCGGTTAATTGCCTTCATTTTCAATACTCCTCCTAATGCGATCCTATTTATCAATCTTTTTTTTTTTAAATTCCTTTTACTAAATTTATGAAAACTTTAAAACTTCTTAACTCTACTTAAAAATTAAAAAAAAAACCTACTTTCCTCCTATTAAATTATCCTTAAAAATATTTCATACTTTTTTATATTAACATTAAATGTAAAAAGAAAAAAATTGTACTACCTCCTATCCTAAATATAAGACTTAACTGGCATTTTTTTGAATATGCTAAGAAAGATAATTAAACTATTTTAAGATTTTTATATTTATTATTTTTTTCTCCAAACTATTTTACCTAACTTATAAACTGATATATAATATAATAAATTAATAATGCACAATATATAATATGATTAAGTAACTTATTTATTTTTCTTAATGTTTCTAAAAAAAAGTCAACTAAGTTTTATATTTAGGACTGGAGGGAGTAATAAATAACAATTATAAAAAGTACTTAAAAGTATCTCCTCCAACTATCTTATAAACAAGACCGGATGATGTATGTGTGTACATATATAAACTATCTATACAAAACTTAGTTTATAAACAAACGAATGTTGTACGGAACACATATCATAATTAAAGCAATTAGGACTTGCGAAGGTGATGCGTTCACGGTGGGAAAACACGGTTGTGTTCACATGCTGAGACAGACAAACTCCCAACCGCACATGATGCCCAACACACATTTGGACGGAAAAAATTTCCACCCAAAACTTAATAAAATAATTTAAAACTAAAAATATAAGATAAAAAAATTAAAATTACATTCATTAAAAATATGTAGTTTATTCAGAAATAATTTTATTATCGATAATTATATTTTGTTTAAATTACGAATGGTTAATAACTATACCTTATTTTTACATGCTACTTGAGATATCATTTTGGAATTTAAAAAATTAAAATAAAATATCAAAAAATGATAGTCTTGAAGTTGATTTGACACAAAAGATGTATGAAAGAACCCATAAAAAAATCAATATCAATATTAAAAATATCAGTAGAAAAAAAAATACATGTGTATGTGCGGGTATCTTCGGCCAGACTAAACACACCTCCATGTAGCTTTCAACCCCTGGCTCCATGAATTTTTATATCAAAATATATGGATCATTATATTATGATCTGGATGGTTAAAAAGCATAATATCAATTTTCTACAAAATACTTCGTTGAGTGTCTTATTTATTAACAACTTTCTCTCTCTTTCGGTTGGTCCAATTTATAAGCAACTTTTCCTTTCATATCATATAGTTGGTTACACATATAAGCAACAATATGCCGTTGTTTAAAAATTGAATGCATTTTTTCATTTTTACACCAATAAATATCATGTTACTCTTGTTTCATTTTCCCACACATTTTCTCTTGTCTATTTTCCAGCTACTATCTTTATTTTAAAAAAAAAAACCCCTTGAGGCCAAAAGATTTCAAACACAGACATCAACAAAGACATTGGGACTAAGATCTATCCCATATGATACAATTGAACTATGAAATAACATACTGACGAAAACTAGAGGCATCCTTTAAAGCTTAGTTTAGGTAAGTCCGACCTTTCTCATCTCATGCTCAAGGACACTTTAGAATTACCAGTTTCTATGGATTTTCTGGTGCTTATCAGTTCTTCATTTCACAGTACTCTTCACAGGATCATGATCAGATTCTTTTTTATGCACAGATTCCTCATAGAGAGGCAAGTGCAGAGTATACTTGAATCTTTTACAGAGACAAAGACAACATGCTAAGAACTCAGGTTTTCAAAAGAAGAGAGAAATTTATAAGGAAGACATTTTATTTCACGAGGAAAGATTACAACTGATTCTTCAATGATCCTTATGACAGGAAGAGCATCATTTATATAAGCAAACATGACCGAAAGAAGACAAAGCACGCATAATTATTTTACAAACACGTAACCGACATGCTTTATATATATTATAGGACAAAGCATGACTGTAGACTTTATGACATTTATCACTCCTTTAAGGCTATAGATAAACACGCTGATACAATCATTCTGAAAAGTAACTCACACTAGAAAGCAACTTTTTTACAAGATAAGGTTGCCGACACTCTTGGATGGCTAAGATGTTACCGACAGTTTTGGAGAATGTGATTCAATCCTTTTAGATGGTCTCATGATCATTACCAAGAGAAAAATTGTCATTATCATGATCTCCATAGAGCTCAACATGTACCTAATGTAAATCCCACGTGTTATCATGAGAACAATCTGGATAGGTTTAAGTCTAGAGCTTTTTGGATTGAGTCCTGAGTACAGTATGGTGGGTAAACCTGAGTCAGGATGGGCTGAGGCAATTTGAGGCCTTCGAGATGTGATTCTTGAAACACTTGAGAAAGTTGTAGAGGTGAGTAAGATGAACACTTTCATATAAGTTTTGTGGCCATTTGGTTAAGTCCTGAAATTTTGGAATTTTGTCCTATTTTCAAAAATTAGGGTCATTGAGAATTTGGTATGTTAGGGTTATGGAAATGGTGCCTTGTTATGTGTTTTGAATAGATAGAATTGATTTGAGTTTGAAATGTAAAGTTTGAAGTTTTGGGGTTGTGTTAATTGTAGCCCCAAAATAGAACATATAGATGAAGTGAGAATTTAGTTGTTTTGATGTTTCCATTAGATTCCATGCGAAAAATTGTGTGGGAATAGTGTTGGATGTGAATTTTGGAACCATTGAAAACACATGTTAAAAATTGGAAAATTTTGTCAAGGGAAACTCTGTGCTGGCAGTTTTCTTACATGGACGTTTTGAAATACCAAATGGTGTCAAAATTTTTTTGAAATTTCACAGTTTTGTAGTAGACATTTCAAGCTTTCCAATGACATAAAGTTTGTGTCATTTTAATGTGTGTACTAAAGGTTATGCATTTCCAAAGTTTGATGTTAAATCTGGGATCAAATCTGGAACGTCAAGGAGATTGGTGCAATTCTATATTTTTGTGACTATATTCAGTGGTGATTCATATTTTTCTTGAAAATAGGACTTAAAAAAATTTACGTAAGACTTGGATTCACCTTATTTTGATTTTTTTAGAATTATTTATGATTTTTGAAAGTTCAGCCCAGGAATTGAAATTTTCTTGGCCGTAGCCCAAAAGCTTTTGACCTTCTTTTGGCCATTGCCAGAAGACTCTTGGCCGCAGCAAAAAACTCTTTGACCTGATTTTGGTCGCAGCTCAAAAGTTTTTGACATATTTTTGGTTGCAGCCAAAGATTCTTGGCCACAGCCAACACCCAAAAATAAAAACTTTTCACTATTGTAAGGTGGTCTTTGAAATAGTACTTCCCAACCCTTTAGGCATTTATTTGGACTTCTAGTAGCCACCTAAGGGACTTTAATGATAACCAAATCTAAGTGTTTTAAAGTCATTTAAGTATTGGGATAAGTGATAACCTGTCGTCCTCAATTATGATTATAGGATTTGATATTTACTTGGAATGTAGAAGGCCTACGCCTGAACAAGAACGAAAAGAACAAGGTAGTGACATGTTCTCCTATATCATGTTTAACGCATTACTTGTTTGTATTTATCATTGAATGATTGATTGGGTCGTGGCAGGTCACCTGACCTTGAATGCTGCTTTTGCTGATTAAGTCTGTGGCAGTTAGCCTGGCCTTGAATGTTGCTGATTGGGTTTATGGTAGTTTGCTCGACCTTGAATATAGCTGATTGGGTTTATGGCAGTTAACCCGGTCTTGAATGTTGCTAATTGGGTTTATGGCAGTTAGCCTAGCCTTGAATATAGCTGATTAGGACGTGGCGGTTAGCCCAACCTTGAATGAATGATTGAGTTGTGGTGGGTAGCCTGACTTTGAATGTTGATGTTGCTGAATTGTGATATATACTTACATGCTTTGTTTAATTATGCATCATATACGTGAAATGTTACTATTGAGATTTTTTTGAATCTCACTCTTTCCAATTAACAATTTTAGTCAGGGCAAGTGCATCGAGAGACAAGCAAGTGAACAAGGCCGACTAGGATTGCTACTGGTAGTCTTAGCTTTTTGCTTTTTGGTTATCATTTTGGACAATTGTATATATTGGATTGACCAAAGAATTGTAGTTGTTGTGTAATCCCCGGTATAGGAAACTGAGATGGGCAATGAAGCCCTGTAAAACCCTTTGATTTATGGATATATCTAGGCGAATGTCAGAAATTTTATTAGCACTCTGATATTGTGTATGTGACAAACCGAACCGACCAATTTCTTTCCTTTGAAATAAATGGAGATCATATTATAAAGCTTTTTGTAAAAATTTTTTGATTACCCTCGATCTCTTATTCAATTATAAAATGTGTTTTAAACACTAATTGTAATATCCTGAATTGTAATTAAGGATTTATAACTTCAAAGTGATGTAATTAATGTTAATTAAGCACTTTTGAAGTATGTGAAGCAGATTGTGGGGTCAAATATGCTTGTGGATGGTTTAATAAGCATTTTGTTAATATGGGGTAAGACGGTAAATTTACCAACTGACTGGTCAGTTATCGAAGAGGAAACTCCTTGGTAAGTGAGATCAATGGCTAGGATTGAAAGAGCATTAAGTGGAATTCTTTGCATGCAAGTCCATATGAAATCATGGTAGGAAGAAGGAGATGGTGCCAAGTGGCAAAATATGAACCATAGATGAGGTCAAATTTTCAAACACTCTTCCCTCTCTCTCTCTCAAGTCGGTGAAGAAGCATGGGGAATGGGGAAAATCTTCATCAACTCATCTCTCTCTCATCCTCCTCCATTTTCGCTAAACCAACCAAGAAAGAGAAAGAGAAAAGCTTAAGTTTTGGTAAGCAAATGCCCTTATATGCTCAAACACTCTTCATTGATGTTGTTCAAGAGGTTGAGAGCTTGACTTCTATGGTTTCAGAATTTTCATTGGTGGTATTTAAAAGATTGTGAAGTTTGAGAAGTTGAGGAATCAAGGAAACCGCATTTAGGAAAGAGAGAGGTAAACATTTAATGCATTTTGGTATAATTGTTTTGGCCATTGGTTTGGTTTTGTAAATTCTGGATTTTTACCCTGATTTCTTGTGATTTTAGAAGATATGAATTAAGTGATGTAATGTGGTGGAATAGATGCCAAATAGTGTATGGGAGTCAATGGTTTTGGGTGATCTAGTGACCTAGAGATGGGAATGTGTTGCTTGAGTGGGAGTTTGGTTGTTTTGGGTTTATCAATGGGTTCCTTGTGTTAAAATGAGTGAGAATGAGTTTTAGAACAAGTCTTAGGACCATTGGTAGCAAATTGGTCAATTTTGGAAACCATATCAGTTGCTGCGATTTGGCATCTGGTAGGCATTACTCGAGTGAGGGAGGATCTCACTCGAGCATGATATGAACTTCTGAGAATATTGGTTAAGTCTTCAGGCAGAAACCGTGAGTACACTTCCTGACTTGCGAGTGAGATATGATCCCATTCGAGTGAGCATGGGCATGCTCGAGTAAGGGAGTCAGTTTAAGACCTAGGAGTTTATGGTTGCTCTCGGGTAGTCACTCGTTGGGCCTCACTTCTTGGTGCTCGAGTGCACTTGAGGTCATTGCTTGAGTACCGCTCCTTGTGCTCGATGTAACCCCCTTCATGATTAAGGCCGAGATTAATTCGTAAAAACGTAATTAATGTGGAATTAGAGACCGTAACTGATTTGGGACTTATTAAAGAAATCTTTTGCCCAAAATCGGATTTGCAAAAACTTTTCTAAACTCACTTACATTAGTCTCATATTCCCATTTTTATACAATATGGCCTGTAGAAGTTGATTTCATTTACAAATATCAGAGTGCAAAATATATTCCCGACTCACTCGGGTTCCATTCATAACAAAAAGGGATTTACACAAGGCACAAAGCCTACAATTCATACCCTTTTTCTTGGGGATTACACAAAATCTACTATATACAATTCCAAAATATACAATGATAACCATTCACTCCAAAATATACTCCCAAACAGGAGCTTTAACTACTATTCGTTGCCCGCTTGCCTTTTGATCCTTCAGCCCTGTCTAAAAGGGTTAATTTTTGGGAGAGTGAGATTCTAAAGAATCCCCGTAGTAACAAGTCAATCATATAATGTACAATAATAATGCATGTAATCAAATCACTATCCACACAAGCAACTACAACGGCAGTTACAACGGCAATGGTTAGTATGACACATGTCATCCCTGACGATTGCTCACGCTGAATTGCTCACGTTGTATTGCATCACAACAATAACACAGTATAATTCACCACAGCTGGGATCCATATAAAGCATATCATGATCGCAAGCCACATAGGCAAGATACACACACGCAGCCCACGGCTGGTTTCACAAACGCCGCCCCCACGGGTCGGATTCACAAAGATCCATGTCGATTACGACGGCAGTCCAACGGCCGACCTAGAGATGACAACCGTCACTCTCTATACGGCTCACGCTGACCTGATTGCGCCATAACGGACCATGGCACACAATTCACAAGTTCAATGATAAGATATGCATACCAAGACATCATACAAGATATGAGAGAAAAGTCACTACCTGAGTTCTTCCGGGCGTGTCCTAGCGTCGGTCTCTCCCGAGGAAGGCAAATATTAAATCCTATTTTCACAATTAGGGACGAAGAGTTATTCTCTATTCCAAGACTTAATTCACTTTATAATACTTAATTGGTTATCATTATTGCTCTTTTAGAGTCACTAAATACTCCTAACAAAACTCCTAAAGGGTAGGAAGAACTATTCCAAAGACCCCTTACTCGAAGGCAAAACACTCATTTTTGGTCATCTCACTCGAGCACAGATGCTCTCACTCGAGCACAAGTACGGACATCACTCGAGCACAAATGCTCTCACTTGAGCATTGGTACGGACAGCACTCGAGCACAAGAGAAAGTGAGACTGCAAGTGAGCACCCGAGAGCATAAAGAAACTTTCAGGAACTGGCTCACTCGAGCACAAAATCCTCACTCGAGCACAAGGCCAAATGCCTCACTCGAGCACCCGCGAGAGAAGTCCAGGAAGTGAGGACCCGCAAGCACACAAAGCTCTCAAAGAACTGGATCACTCGAGCACAACCATTTGCACTCGAGCACACACCCCATTCCCGCGAGTGAGAAGGCACACTCGCGCACCTTACTCGCGAGTGACAACCCGAGAGCACCACCCCCCACCTGAGGCACAAGCTCACTCGAGCAGACACCCAGTGCTAGAGTGAGAAGGCTATGCTCGCGAGTGTCAGAGCACACTCTTGGCATCCACCCGCAAGTGAAGACCCGAAGCAACCCTTCACTCTGAACTCCCACTATCACTAGAGCAGACCATGCTCACTCGAGCATAAAGCGATGTGCTCGAGCATTGCTTATAAAAACCCAGACGAACTTGAAGCACAAAAGGGAAAAACCACTCAGCACTCGAGCAGAGTTCATCCCTGCTCGGGTGATATTCATCCCTCACTCGAGCAGACCCATCTCTGCTAGGGTGATGCTCATCCTTCACTCGAGCAGACCCATCCCTGCTCGAGTGAATCCATCAGATAGCAGAAACGCAGAAACAGAGGCACTCTCCTTAACCTTTGCCCAAAAGATTCCTATGGACACAAAACTTAACCCCAAAGCCATGCCCATACAAAAACACACAATAAACTCAATGGAATACTCAGAATCATCAAAATCCTATTCTATTATCATGCTTTGGGTTTTGGGCAACAATTTCATCAAAACACCAATCTTAACCAAACTTCGCATTTCAATTACCAATCAATCTATCTATCCTAAACTCATTCCAAAACACCATTCTCATGCCAAAAACATACCAAATGAACAGTGGCATCCAATTTTCGGATTCAAGCCAAATTTCCAGAATTTATAAACTACTTCAAATGGTATGAAACATAGATAGATAGATTGAGTTCCCTTACCTCTTTCACTTTTCCAAAGACACTCTTTGATTCACCACTTTCCAAATTTTCGTGTAGCACAAATCAGCACCAAATGGCTACACAATACACACCAATATGAAGCCCATGATTCAAGGATCAACATTTAAGAAGGGAACTTGAGCAATGGAGATCATTTACTTACCCAAAATCCAAGCTTTTCCTTCTTCCTTTCTTCCTCTTCAATGGCCAAAAGAGAGAGAGAGATGAGATGGAGAGATGGAGTGGGAGAGAGGAGAGGAAAAAGTTAACTTTTGTCCTCATGTGGCCTCATCCAATGGCCTCCACGCTGCCACATGTCAACATCTCCATCATTCCCATAATAAGCTCACCCAAGCTAGGCACACTGGATCCCGACCCATAGTCAAGGAATCACCACCCTTGATCTTAAATACCATACATATGCAATAATATTTCCAATTTCCACTAATTATGACATAAATTAATATTGTCATAAAATACATAATAATCCTAATTAAACCCATAATTATCCATAATAATCATGATTATCCCTTAATCAAAAATTGGGATATTACACTCGAGTGAGTGTGAGAAATATTTCGAGGTTTGCTCTCAGGAAAACACTTTTTGTACCTCACTCGTTGGTGCTAGAGTGCAATTGGAGGTGTCACTCGAGTGAGACTTCCATCACTCGAGTGAGCCAGCCCAAAATCAGAAATTCTTCCAAGAAGGAGGGTCTTCGGAGTAGTTTCTCCCAACCCTTTAGACATATGTTTAAACCTATAATAGTCACCTAAAGAGTTTAAATGATAACCAACTTAAAGTATTATAGAATTAAGAACTTGGAAAAGAGATTAACGGGTTGTCCCTAACTTGGTTTGTAAGATTTGATATTTGCCGTTCTCGAGAGCCTGCGGTGCCGAAAAACGTCAGGAAAGGACCAGGTAGTGACTCTCTTTCTTATACTATGTGTAATGCACTATATGTGTGTTGTATCACTATTTTGTGATGATCTCAGATGCTGCTGCGGTTACAGCTGGTGATAGCTATCATTTACAGCGAAAGCTGTAGTTTACAACGTAGGCTGTCGTTATTGTGATTACAGCGTAAGCTGTAATGATGGAGATTACAGCGTAAGCTGTCGTTATTGTGAATACAGCGAGAGTTGTCGCATTGTGTATACAGCCATGAGTGCTGTCATTTGTGGTAAAATCCATGTATCTTCTTGTTGCTGCTGCTATTGCTGTGTGTGATTTACGTACATGCTTTGTGTTTATGCTTTGTGTGAGTGTTTTGTTACTACTGGGATTCTTTTAAATCTCATTCTTTCCAATGACTAACATTTCAGACAGGGCAAGTGGCTCAAAAAAGAAGCGGGCAACTATGAGCGATTAGGACCCTTTAGGGGTATATTTGATTTTGGAGATGTTGGATATTCATTTTGAACTTGGGATTACTGTATATTTTGGAAATGTATATATTATCGTAATGGAGCTTGGTTGTGTAATCCCCTAGAGAGATTTACAAACACTTAGTTGATGTATGTATGGAACCCGGGAGTTGCCGGGAATTTGAGTACACACTCTAATATGAATGAATGTATATTAACTACACAGGTAATTATATTCGAACATTGAAATTGAGACCAGGATAGGAAAAAGGTTTTGAAAGATTTTTGTGAAAATCCTACTGTAAGGTAGGAAGTTAAAATGAGTTTAAATCATCCAATGGTCTCTAATCTGATTTAATTATACGTTATTGAATTACAATTACGTGTTTAAAGGTAGGGGTTACACTAATCAAGGCCTTGGTATGGACGAGGGTTACACTCCCCCTTTTTGATGATGGCAAATGTTTTAAGACAAATATGTGTGAATTATAAAAGCAAATTAAGTGCAACATATATTTCTTTCCTTTCTCTCACCTATTTAAAATCAGCAAAAAGTTTGAACCATAAAGAAGAAATGCTTATGGAGAAGTAAATTGAAAAACAAATTAGAAAAGTCTTTCTTTCATTAATGAATGTGTCAAGAAAACAATTTTCTCTCCCCCTATTTGAAATTATTTTTATTTTTAATGTGATGCAAATGAAAAATGGAGTTGGAGAAGTTTTCAAGAAAACTTTTATAATCAAGGTAAATTAAAATTAAATATATGAAAGGTATTCTCGAAATATAAAGAGAGATGGTTTAGAAATGCTCATGTAGATTTGGAAAAATGATGAAGTGCTCCATGAAGTCTATTGCTTAGAGGATTACCTTTGCATACCCACTGCATCTTTCTTTGAAGCTCTGTTTTTGCATATTTGACTTTGGGATTATGTAAAACTCTCTCATATGATATAGACTTTGAGAGCATTTTTCTTTGTGTATGAGAGATGATCCTGTTATTCTCCCCAAGGTAGTTGAATGGTACATTATGGTAGCCCTTCTTTGAGGTGAAACATACTCCTTTTATTCATTGTTTCTTCTGTTGGAAATTGTGCCATAAGGGCCAATCATTATACTTTGAACATTATTATTTTTCAAGAAATTTCTCCATTCTTTTATCATATTATTTGCATGTTAACTGTGATAATTGTATTCTTGGATAATTCATAAAGATTGTTCTAAAATGTCCCTGGTCGGTCATCTATGCAGGAGCAGAGATGAAACAAGACAAGTATGACTTTGATAAGATATGGAGATACGAATCAAAGTCTTAGGCACTTGTAAGAGTACACGGTGCTGGACTGACCCACTATGAGAAAGCTACATAGATCAAGTCATAATCTTTTCTCATGTACAACCACGTCACAATGCCCTTTGACCTGAGGTCAACATGGATTCCTACATGAGAGTTGTTAAGCTTTGAACTAGTCAAAAGCCATTTTTGACCGGGTGATGATAAAGGCTACGCTCTGGCTTGATGGTTTTTCATGCAGAGGAATATGAATGATCAAGATGGAATTTGTCCCTCACATTAGTAGAGAGATATTACTGGGCCCCTCGATGAGTGAGTCTGAGAAATGTATGGCCATACTATGATGGAAAGGAGTTTCCATTTCTATTGTTAGGCTATTCAGGAATCGAGAAAGTAATGGTTAGGAACAAGAGGATGATATTATCTATGCCACATCCTTGACCAATATATCGTGTGACAAAAAAGGATGTAACATGGTTGTATGACAGGTTGTATCGTGTTAACGATCCTCATATGAATTGGTTAGTCGTGATGTCTTGCTATAGGCTGCTTGCGACTTGTAGATTTGTACAGTTATTGGCCCTCTGCCATCTTCATATGGGCCTACAGGGTCGAACACAAAATTGGCCCAACACGAGATAATGTTTAATTTAGAGTGGATGAATTATATATATATATAAATATATATGTAATATAAAAATTCGTTAATAATATTATATATATATATATATGTATTTTTGAAATACATATTATATATGTGTGTGTGTGTGTGTGTGTGTGTGTATTATATGATATTATTATATTGTGTTAGTTTTAATTTAATTTATTAAGATATATTAAATTTAATAACTAACATGATAGAGATATAGTATCTCAGATTTAATTTATGAAGATAAATTAAATCTAATGGCTTTTTACTTGATTAAATAAATTGGTTAAATTAAAACTGTTAGACAGATTTAATTTAAACTGAATTTATTTAATTAGCTATCAAGATAATTAATTGTTAATTAATTTCAAAATTAATAAAGATTAATTTTGAAATTCAAATATAGCCCTCATAGGTTATAAACTTGATAGAGCAGATAGACTCATACGGGCATGAGAATTCAGAGCCATAAGGGAAACCCTAGGAGACATTGGAGACGCTAGCACATAATCTTTGTTGGAGAGTATTTATGTGGATACCGTAGAGGGAGCAGACCTAACGTGTTGGCTCCTAGAGATCGAAAACCCTGAATCAAAAGGTATGAATCCTTCTAACTTGGTTTAAACGCCATTGATAGATCTTGATTAGGATCGGTTAAAATTTAAAATTCTTCCATTGTGCCTGCCGATCCTAACATCTTCTATGGTTATGCTCTGTAGCTCCAGCAATGAATGTTCTGAGAGTCTCTTTTGTTATGATATGAACCTCTTAATTGGTGCATGTGAACCTTTTGGCTTCTTCATCTTCTCGATAACCTTATGTCCATTTCTTTTTGAATTAACTTGCATATATAAAGTACTAGATGGACATTTTGGTACCCACATATACTTAGGTCCTTGATTGTTATCATTCGAATTTACATGTCCTTTCGAAATCTAAACATATTCGTTTCTCACATGGGAATTTCTTCTAATATAGCATGTGTAAGAAATATGATCGAATTTACCACAATAATTGTAAATTGTATGAAGATATGCATTATGGGATATCATGCAACTATTATGCCGGTCGTGAGAGTAGAAACTCGAATAGATTTTATTTGAACATTCTTTCTTCCCAACAAACTTTCTAGCATATTTGAAAACATTTTTGGTTTTCCCAATGGAATCAATAATTGGTTGAAAAACAATCTTATGTGGACTCTAAAAATCAGTTTTATGAAAATCACAAGAAGAATTGGAACTTTTTACCTTAAGTTCATCTTGAGCTCCAGAGAATGATTTTTCATGTCCGTCTATAATGAGCTCTTTTTGGGAATTTTCTTCTTCTTATCTATCCATGTTGACTATATGGAAGTATTCTATGATTTCTCCTTTTTCATCATCAAATTCCAATTGTTTATGCATTGTAAATGCATAGTGTATAGTTTCACATGAAAACACTTTCAACTTCAACACACTTGTTAGAAGTATCATAGAATCAAGAGTATCCCAAATATCTCTAGCAATAAAACAAAATCTAATTTTCTCAAAATCATTTTATGTTAAAGCACTCTACAGAAGTTTCATTGCTCTAATGTTCGATGAAAACATTTTCGTTTCTCTTTCTGCCCAATCATTTCTCGGTTTGAAATCAAAGGCATTTGTAAAAACATTCCATATGTCAAAATCATATGCTTTAATAAAAGTAGTAATTCTAGCTTTCCAAAACCAACAACCAATATCTTTCAAAATAGGTGGAATTGTATAGTCAAAACTGTTAGAAAGCATATAACACCCAAAATCAATCATCATAAATTCTTGAGATGGTTAAGTCCTTTAAACAAAAGTCCAGTTGTAACTCCCTTCCTTGATTAGCGTAATTATGATTCGATCACGGATAATTAAAATGGATTAAAGACCATTGGATAATTCAAAACTTGTTTAAAACTCCCTCCATGTAGTAGGGACTTCACAAAATTTTCAAAACTTCTTTCCAATCTTGGTCTCAAGTTTAAACATCGAATGTAATTACCTATGCAGTTATATCACATTTAAACATATAAGAGTATATAACTTAATCCCCGGCAACTCCCGGGTTCCATCTATTTGTATAACTATAGGGTTCCAGTTCCCAATTAGGGGACTACACTACCATATGTTCAAAACTATTTACAACTCAAAAATGTCATACAGTAGTCCCTTATCCAAAATGAATAACCAACATGGCCCGAACCAAATATCCTTATAGGGTTCTAACCGCTCCCGGTCGTTCGCTTCTCCTTGGAGCCACTTGCCCTGTCTGAAATGTTAGTCAAAGGAAAGAATGAGATTCAAGATAATCCCAGTAGTAACAAAACATCCATACCACACATAAGTACACAGCATGTAAGCAAATCATCATACAGCAGCAGCACGAATCACATTCCACCCTCATCCCCTTTTACCGCACGGAAGGCACACCGTCCTAACCCAAACCGTTGTTAGCAACTCAGGGACTGTTGGCATGGCAGTGCATACACATAGCCTCATAGCTCATATAGCCATCCGGCTTTCACAATTGGCCCGTCGACCTTCACATATAGCCTTTCAGCTTTTCACATAATCACACATATCACACCCCATCCTCATCCTCTTTTACTGCCGAGAAGGCACACCGTCCTAACCCGAACCGTTATTAGCGACTCAGGGACTATTGGCATGGCGGTGCTTACACATATCCATAAATGTCGCAGCATACGAATTTATCACAAATCAATGATATAACACACATACAATGTATCACATATGGTATAAAAGAAAAAGTCATTACCTTGTTCCTTTCTGACGTTCGCTGGCACACTGGGCTCACGAGGACGGCAAATGTCAAATCCTATAAACCAAATTAGGGACAATCGATCAATCTCCTTTCCAAGTTCTTAATTCCATAATACTTTATGTTGGTATTCATATAAACTCTTTGGGTGGTTATTAAATGCCTGAACATATACCTAAAGGGTTATTAAATGCCTGAATATGCCTTTTTGGAAGCAAAAGCATTAGTTTTTGGTCGGCTCACTCGAGTGTTAATGACCTCACTAGAGTGATGACCCCCAAATTCACCCGAGCACCCAAAAGTGCCACATTGGAAATGTTTGCCCAAGAGCAAACCTTAATATGTCTTACACCCTCACTCGAGCACAGGGGGCTACACTCGAGTGATGACTTCCTCGAGCACCAAAAAGTGAGACACAGCGAGTGACTACCTGTTGGAAATTGTGCCCTAAGAGCCAATCATTGTACTTTGAACATTATTATTTTAATAAAATTTCTCCATTCTGTTATCATATTATTTGCATGTTAACTGTCAATGATCTATGCGTGAGCAGAGATGAAACAAGATCAGTATGACTTTGATAAGATATGGAGATACGAATCAAAGTCTTAGGCATTTGTAAGAGTACAAGGTGTTGGACCAACCCACTATGAGAATGCTACATGGATGCTACATGGATCAAGTCATAAGCTTTTCTCGTGTATAACCACGTCTCAATGCCCTTAGACCTGAGGTCATCATGGATTCCTACATGAGAGTTGATAAGCTTTGAACTAGTCAAAAGTCACTTTTGATAGGGTGATGATAAAGGCTACGATCGGGCTTAGTGGTTTTTCATGCAGAGGAATATGAATGATCAAGATGGAATTTGTTCCTTACATTAGTAGAGAGATATTACTGGGCCCCTCGATGAGTGAGTTTGAGAAATGTATGGCCATACTATGATGAAAGGAGTTTCTGTCTCTATTATCAGGCTACTCAGGAATCGAGAAAGTAATGGTCAGGAACAAGAGGATGACATTATCCATGCCTTATCCTTGATCGATATATCGTGTGACAAAAGGGACGTGACTTGGTTGTATGACAGGTTGCATCGTGATAATGATCCTCATATGAATTGGGTAGTCGTAATGTCTTACTAGAGGCCGCTTGCGACTTTTGGGTTAGTATAGTTATTCGCCCACTGCCAACTTCATATGGGCCTACAGGGTTGGACACAAGAATGGTCCAACACGAGATAATGTTTAATTTAGGGTAGATGGATTTTATATTTATATATATATATATAATATAAAATTTATTAATAATATTATAGATATATATTTTCAAAATATATATATCTTATATATATATATATATATATATATATATATATGTATGTATGTATATATATATATTATATGATATTATTATATTGTGTTAGTTTTAAATTTAATTTATTAAGATATATTAAATTTAATAACTAACATGATAGAGATATAATATCTCAGATTTAATTTATGAAGATAAATTAAATCTAATGGCTCTTTATTTGGATTAAATAAATAGGTTAAATTAAAACTGTTGGACAAATTTAATTTAAACTGAATTTATTTAATTAGCTCATCAAGATAATTAATAGTTAATTAATTTCGAAATTAATGATGATTAATTTGAAATTTGAAAATAGCCCCCATAGGTTATAAACTTGATAGAGCAGATATATTGATACACATATGAGAATTGAGAGCCGCAAGGGAAACCCGAGGAGACATTAGAGGCACTAGCATGCAATCTTGGTTGGAGAGCATTCATGTGGATATCGGTAGAGGGAGCGGACCTGACGTGTTGGCTCCTAGAGATCGTGAAAACTCTAAATCATCAAAAGGTATAAATCCTTCCAACTTGGTTTAAACGCCATTGATAGATCCTCGATTAGGATCGGTGAAAATTTTTAAAATTCTTCCACTATGCCTACTAATCCTAACACTGCCTGAGAGCAACCATAAATTCCAAAGTCTTAAACTTACTCCCTCACTCAAGTGAAACCAAGATCACTCGAGTGATGACCTATATCACTCACGGGAACGAAAGTGCACTCTTAAGCTTTGCCTGAGGATCCAATTGAAACTGAAGGGAAACAGGAAAAATGCCTCGTAGCACTCAAGTGAACCCTTCCCTCACTCGAGTGTTGTTCATCACAAGCCAAAAATCACAGCAACTGATATATGTTCCCAAATTTACCCATTCCACTACCAATGATCATAAAACTTGTACCAAAGCTCATTCTCCCTCATTTTGACACCAGGAACCACTTGGTATCTACAAAATACCCGAAATCACATCCCAAAAACAATTTCGCTCTTAGATCTCCACTTTGCTTCCAAATACTCAATCACCAACATTTTCATTTCCAATTCCCCCAAATCAACCACAATGACTCAAGGACACAATGAACTACTAGTACAATAATAACACTCTATCCAATTTCTATATTTCACTTAACATCATATTTAGGGTAAAATTCCAAAACCCACATAGCTTAACCAAAAATCACCATAAATATACCAAAATGTATCAAATTCTTACCTTTTTAACTTGGTAAGATCAAATCTCTGTTTTCCCAACTTTCAAATTTGTGCAAACACCAAATCACCACTTTTCTAAATTCTGAAAACATAGCAAAGAAGCTCTCAACCTCTTGAACAAGCTTAATGAAGAGGCTTTAAGCATAAGAAGATAATTACCTACCCAAAATCAAACTTTTCACTTCCTTTTTCTTGCTTGACTTTAGGGAAAAAAGAGAGTGATGAGAGATGATGGTGAATGCATAAGGATTAGAATTTTCCCCACACATACACACATAACCGACTTGGAGGAGAAAGGGAAGAGAAGATGAGTTTGAAATTTTGACTTTGATCCAAGGGTCCCTATGGTGACACTTGGCAAAATCTTACTCTTCCTACCATGAGTTCATATGAACCCATCCACACAAGATTCTACCTCTTGCTCAACACATCCTAACCATTGATCTCAAGTTACCTATGAGTTTTATCTTCGGTAACTGACCAGTCGGTCGGTAAATTTACCATTTTACCCCTGATTATCATAACATATATTAAACCATCATCAAACACATTTGCATCACAATTCACATTATTTACTTCAAAAGTGTTTAATTAACATTAATTACATCACTTTGAAGTTATTAGCCCTTAATCACGATTCAGGATATTACACCAGCTCTAATACCAAATATTAGAACTGGCTGACATCCAAGAGGGGGTGAATTGAGTGTTTGATAATAACTTAAGAATTTTGAAAATCTTTTCACATCTTAATGAGAGCAATAAGTATGAAAGTAATTAATCATAAATCAACAGTTAATATATGTTAGAAATATAAGAGCTTAAGGAAGAGAGTATGCAAATTATGATTTATCTTAGTTCGGTCCAATCCACATGACCTATGTCTGGTCCCCAGGCTCCTCCTGAGATTTCTAATCCACTATCTTCTTGTTTAATTCAAGCACAAGAAAAGCCTTTACAACCCACAACTTTAGTGGGATACTTGTGAAGCCTTTTACAAATCTCTGACGGAGTTACTCCTCCTTATATACTATAAGGTTACAACAGAGTTACTCCCCCTTACATAGCATAAGGATATATCCTTGATGATAAAATATTACAATCAACCTTCTCTCTTAGAAGTGAATGAAATAAACATTAAAGACAATACAAATAATCTCTCTCTCTAAGGTAAATGATATCGAAGGTAGACAAACATGGAGTATTCGGGTAGGAGTGGAGATTCATGATCTTATCATCTTTTTCTTGTTGCACTCTACTTGAATCCCTCATATTTATAAATGATTAGGATATGACCATTATGAGTATTTCAACCTATCTGTTAAGTATCATTATTAGTCTTGATCGTTATGGTGTTTGGAAAACTAACCGTTACGTTAGACGCTCCTTACGCTCCGTAAAGTATCTTTCATTCCCTTAGCATGATCTCTTCATTGTTTTCCTCGAATAATGCTTAGAACACTATTATAATGAAGTTTTAATCATAAAGATAATACATCAATAAGCAACAGATGACTTTCATGCTTTCTGGTCTTTATTACTCAAGTGATCAAGGCCATCACTCGAGTGATCCCTTCTAAAAACTGGCAAAGACTTCATACTTCTTTCTTATCATATCACTTGAGTGATCCAAGTCTATTACTCGAGTAATCCCTTTGGTATTCTACCAGAGACCATCACTTTATCACAGAACTCTTTTCTCAGCCTATTACTTGAGTGGCCACTCGAGTGATACATAGTCATCACTCGAGTGATCACTGAAGTGATTCCTTCTCATTTCTGCTAGACACCTTTTCCTACATAAGAGACTCAATGCTTAGTAGCTTCAGCATAAGACTTGCAAGAGTTAAGAACAAGACTCAAGTTCTCATGGTAAACTCGAGTTTTCAGCCTGATTGCCAAGACTTCATGTGCTTATGCCAGAAACTCTCTTTCATTTGGATAACTCAAGTTCCTTTTAGATCACAACTCAAGTTTTGTCTAAAAACTTGAGTTCTTGTGACAACTTCAACTTTTAGAAAAGTTTCAATGCAAAACTTGCAAGAGTGTGAACAATGGACTCAAGTTCTTCGTCAAACATTATCCATTCAATTTAACTCCAAATATGACAAATAACTTATCATCGGAAAGCTCTTCTCATCTACATTGCAATGCAAAAAAAAATCAACTCCAAACTCATTATATTTTGAAAGTTATGATCCAAAGAGTGACTACTGCACTAGACAATGTCTGAATTCATTGAGTGTCAACTTCCAGAAGGATACCACTTAGTATATAAATCCAAATTTGACAAATGACCTATCTATAGAAAGCTCTTTAAGTCTAATTGCATATGCCACTATTTTCAACTCAATCAAATGTGTAGTTTCAGAGTTACGTCTAAAATACCAAACCTAATTTGGAATATGACAGTGATTTGAATGTCATCTTCCAAAACTCATATCTCTTTCATCTAAACTCCTTTGAACATGATCTTGGTGTGTATTTGATGCATTTGAAGTCTAGTTTCATAAGAAATTAGTTTCAGCTCAATCGGACATGTTGTTAGAGAGATATGGCAGAAATACCAAAGCTTTGTCATGCTGGAAGAATACAAAGCACAACAGAGTGCTCATCACTCGAGTGATCATTCGAGTGATGCCTTCCAAAACTTGGCAGGGAGCCATTATTCAAGTAATCACCTTGTGGAAGTATATAACTTCCATCTAAGTTATCTTAGCTTTAAATTAACCCATTCTAACCCCTATTTGATCATAAAACCTCCAGTATCACTTCTAGGAGCTTGAATCTTGATATTCTCTTTAGATCTTATAAGTTCTTCTTTCTTCAATCTCTTTCTTCTAGTTTTTCCTCTTGATGATCATTTTTCATACTCCAACTAGATATCATCTTTCTTTATTTGACTAATCTATAAGATATTTCATATTAAATATAGTAGTTAGTCAATATAGGAGATAAATACATTACGCAAACTTTTTGCTCTTAATATTTGGCATCTATATTTAACATCATCAAAATTAATCATATCTAACATTTTAATTCATTCTCTTAATACCTCGAATCACCTCGAGTCATTGTTCAGATAACTAAAACGTCATTATAGGTAAAGAAGCAATATATAACATTCTTTCATTCTTTCATTGCTTCTTAACCTTAAGGTTATACCCAGTCATCAACTGAGTATCCTTAACTATATTCTATGCCTCAAGCAACTCTGAGCTATTTTAGTGTTCTTAATGTTAGATCCCATATGTTTTGATGATAACAAAGATTGGATCATTGATATAAAAGGATTTGATAACAAACAAATGAATTTGAACAAAGTGGCAAAGCTTTACTTAAAGTAAGCACTAGAGTGATGAACAAATTCTGTGATGGCTTACTCGAGGGACTACTCGAGTAAGGGAGGCTGTTACTTGAGTAAGCACTCGAGTAATCAAGCAGAATTTCATCCAGTGAAGCACTGCCAAAATTTGGAAGAAGTTACTCGAGGGACCATTCGAGTAATCTGTAAAGTTATATAGACCATTACTCGAGTAGCCACTCGAGTAACATTATTTTCACAGGCATTACTCGAGTAACCACTCGAGTAAACAGTTCAAAAATCTTCCAATAGCTCTCGGCCAAGAAATGCAACATTTTACTCGAATAACCAGGTGAGAAAAAGGCATTACTCAAAAGACCACTCGAGTAATCTGTGGAGTTATTTGAAGCATTACTCTAGGGTTCACTCGAGTAATGAGAAAGCAAACTCTCGGCCAGAAATTTGATGCAATTACTCGAGGGAGTAATCGAGTAATCTACCGAGTTATTTGAAAGCCACTTGAGTAAGCACTCAAGTAACATATGTAGAAAACATATGACCACTTGAGTAACCAAATTACCAGAGTCAACACCCGAGTAACTTGTAAAGGATAAGACATGGCCACTCGAGTAGCCACTCAAGTAATCAGGTATTTCAAAGGTTTGTGATATATCTCACTCCATGTCTTATCTGAGTAATATCGTATGAAAAATGTTGAATTAGGCACTGCCATATTTTTTATAGGTTTACTCGAGGGACTACTCGAGTAACAGACTTGATCACTCGAGTAGCCACTCGAGTAAGGCAGTCCAGAAATTATATTTTTCATCAAATGATTATTGATTTGTTATATATATATATATGATTAACTCTTTATTGCATTAGTATCCTAAGTATATTTGTAGAGAAACAATGAAGAGATCATGCAAGAAGTGAAAAGTCAAATAAAAGTTCGAACGTTCACCTACCGCTACCTACCGCAAATGGATAGTTTTCAAATTTGAAGAATAGTCAACCGTTGATGCGCGACTCTAACGGACATGTTTGAATTGCTTCCAACGGACACTACAAATCATCTATATATATGGAGTATTTAAAGACAAGAAAACAAGACACAAGAACTGAGAACACACATCGATCAATGCACTCTTAGTGCTTTGTTTTCTTATACTCATTCATTGTACTTCAATGATTATATATTTGCTCTGTGAGAGAGTTTTTCATTACAAACTCAATATTTGTTATTGAGACAATTTAAGGTAGTGGAACCTTGAGTTAGGGATTTGATTACAACGTGTAAGGGGGATCGAGTATCCAAGTAAAAGAACTTGTTGTGTATTGAGGTGCCAAGAACCTACTGAATCTTAGAGAATATAGTGAAACTCTCAGAGACGCTCTGAGGACTGGACGTAGGTCAAAGTGGTTGTGGCCAAACCAGTATAACTCTCAATGTACACTTCAGTGATATTTCTCTTTGTTCTCAACTGTTTTAAATATTCAGTTGATTTACTTATACGCAAAGAAATTTCTGGTATCACCCAATTCACCCCCCTTAGGTGAAACGCTTGCACTAACACTTAAGAACCTAAGGCTTGAAATAGATTCTTGGATCACAATCCAATTCTTAACTTCATACGGGATCTATAACCTCAATGTTAATTGAGTCCTCAATCATACCCAGTATGCATGCTAAAAATCATTACGATTCATAGCTCTAATTCTATCATTTACAATATTTATGTATTAATCTCAAGCTTCATTGAAGATTCAACCTTAATCCTGAGGTTCAAAATTCTCATTCTATATGCCTTTAAATACAGTTCATCTAACTAAGATGATATATAGTTATGAAGAAATCTTAAGACAATCACTATTCTTCAAGTCTCTATAACCCTACCAACTTAACTTCTCAGGGGGTTCACCCATCCCAGAATTACTCTCGCTTGAGCACGCTTAACCACGGAGTTCCATTAGAATCCAGGTCATAGACCGGCTCAACATCAGATTATCCAGAGCTCATACCCTTCTCTATTGGGTATACATCACTATTGCTCCATTTCCTTCTCTATATACAGCTCCACCCCTTCCTTTGGCAGGGGATTCTACAATCAGCTGATTCACCGATATACAACTTTACCCTTTATCTATGCCATCTTGCCCAATCGTAGTCAGGGAAAATTCTATTTTTCTAGGTTCAACTATCACCCATACTTTTTAATCCTAGTATCACTTAGGATTATCCAAGGATCAACAAGGATACTATTCATATCAGCAGAGCATACTAACCAAATGCCAGAATATATGTTCTGATACCATACGTGTAACACCTTACTTTTGAAATCAATCTGATGAGTTTTACGCAGTGAATTCGAACCATGTACTGACATTCATTTATAAAGTTATTTCAATTCCCAACCACAGGATAGGATTTGAACCTGTAGTTGAGTGGGTTTTATGGAATATTTCACAAATGTTCACAAACTATTATAAAGTGGTTCGTAATTTCTTCAAAACTCATCATTTCTTAATTCTCTTTATTATCTTAATCAGAGTGATTCTTTACTTATTTTTATGCGCGGAAGGTTTCTTAACTAATGGGCTTATACCGTGCAATTATCGATTTCTAATTCAATTACTGTGCTTAAGAAATTTGACTTTTCCGTCATGCAGTGATATACAATTCATCACTCAACATTTATTACACAATGGTTCAGCACGCAAATAATTCTTCTCCTTCATTGCAATTTCTTCTCCTGGCGCAAAGTCCTACACTTCTCGTCATTCCTCAGCTGCCTTTATGGTTGGTTGAGGGAGGGTGAGATTTGGGGGAAGCTAAGTAGTAACAATACTAACAATGCATGTAAGACAAATGCTAGTACATGATATACTTTCCTTACATAGGCTCATGTTAACATAATGACATATCTGCATGCTCAATGCTTTACATTTCTTGCATATGGCCATAGCATCAACAGAAAATAGAGCTTTCTCATTTTGCACTTTTTTGGCAAAAACAATAAATAAGTTCACTGAAGGTTTCATCCTTCAATGATAAGAAAATAGTCCATGTAAATCTAGAGAAATCATCAACAATGACCAATGAATATAGGTTGCCACTAGGACTTTTAACCCTTGCTGGTCCAACTAAATCCATACACAGCATTTAAGGTGTTCTGTTAGTTGTGATCTCATTTTTCGATTTGAAAGATGATTTTGTTTGTTTACCATTCTGACATGCGTCATAAATCAAGTCATTTTTGAAATACACTTTGGGTAAGCCAATTACTAAATCCTTTTTGAGTAACTTGCCTAGTTGGTGCATATTGACATGAGCTAGTCTCTTACGACATAACCAACTTTCATCAGCGTTACTTAGAAAACAGTTCTCAGAAACATTTCTACTGATATCAAGAGTATAGCAGTTGGCTTCCCTTTTTTACTCCGAGCTTTGATTTGATATTCTTCTTATCTAATTACAAATTATGGTACAAGCCTTCAACGTAATATACGTCTTTAACTTGTATACCTTTATCATTTTTTATTTCACCAATTCTTATTTTCTTTCTGGATTGATTTCCTCCAAACTTTACCTTTCCACCTTCCTTAGGTTGAAACGTGGCAAAACTTTCAAAATCACCAGTCATATGTCTGGAGTATCCACTGCCTATATACCATTTATTGCCTTTGGATGCTTTAAGACATATCTGCAAACAAATACAATTAAGTTTTAGGTACCCACATCTTTTTGGGTCCTTTTGGGTTATTATAGATTATTTTCTAAACATTTAAGCCTTTAGGTACCCATTTGTAAGTTCCTATTTTTCCTTTCTTTTTATGAATGTATGATGAAGTATAGTAACCCTTTCTATTACAATAATTGCAATATGCAAAAGGATTTGATATATGTACAGAATGTTGAAAATGACTCAAATATGTCTTACCTCCTGTTTTCTTTCTTCCTTTCTTTTTGTCTGATTTTGGATCATATTCGATACTAGATTGGTCATTTACAAATCATTGAGCTTTTAAGATCACATTTAACATCTCACTACCTTTGGTGAATTTTTCAAGAGTTCTAGTGAGATCAGTGTTTTTCTTTTTCAAAGAAGGACAATTTTTACAATTTTTTCTAAAACATCTTTGAATTTTTCTTCAAAATTTTTGTTCTTCTTTTTGAAAACAACTAATTGTTTAACTACTTTGATGAATTTAGAATGTAAAGCATTATATTTAGAAAGTAATTTATCATAGGTAGGATCAGAATCAATTACCTTTTCTTCTTCTGTCTCTTCTTGAGTGACCAAACAGATATTAGCTACTTCTTCTTCATCGCCATCTTCGTTAGAGCAATTGTCTCTCCATATAGCGGATACAAAAGCTTTCTTTTTTATTGAAGAACATTCCTTTTCTCTTCTCTTTGCTCTTCTGAACTAGCTCTGGACATTTTGACTTGATATGTCTTGGCTTTTCACATTTATAGTAGATAATGTGTTCCTTACTGTTGTTCCTCCCTTTTGAAAATTTCTGAATCCCTAGCCTTTCTTGTAAAATTTCCTGAATTGTTTTGTTATTAGACCCATTTCATCATCGTTGAAATCTTCATCATCTTCTTGGGTTTCCTCTTTTGCTTTTAGTGCAAGGCCTTTCTTTTTCTTGTCACCAATATCTTCTAGTTCTCATTTGAACTTCAATTTGCTTTCATATTCAGAGAGACTTATGAATAGCGAAGCGACTGATCGCATTGATTCACCTTTTGCTTCCTCTATCATAGTGACTTTGGCCTCCCACTCTTTAGAGAGTATGTTCAATATCTTTCTTACTTGGGTATGTTGATCATAGACTTTCCCAAACGCTGCAAGTTGATTAACAAGATGAGTATATCTAAGTTCAAATTCAGCTATTGACTCACCTGATTTTATTCAAAGTAAGTCAAATTCAGTAACCAGAGGGTTGATCTGGTTTTCTTTTATTCCCGAAGTTCATTCTTGAACTATTTCCAAGGCTTTGCACATTTCCTTAGCTGTTGGAAGTATGCAAATCCTGAAGTACTCGTTTTGACTTAAAGTACTTTGGATCATCAAAATTGCCTTGCTGTTGAAAGTAATGTGTTTCTTGTCGATCTCATTATACTTTGCTGGTGTCTTGGGAACTTTATGTGAATCTACAATCTTTACATGTTCATAGTTTCCATTCTTAATCACCTCCCACATTCTGTATTTAGTAGCCATTATGAATACTTTAAACTTTACTTTCTAGAAAGAGAAGTTTTTGCCACTGAAATCCGGTGGTCTGGTGATAGAAGCTCTATCGGGAAGTATTCCTTTACCTATACTTTCCATTGGATCCTTCTTAGATTGTTATACCTGAATAAGAAGACCTACACTCTAATATCAAATGTTAGTACAGGTGTTTCACCCAAGAGGGGGATAAATTGGGTGATCATAGAAAATTTGTATCATATATAAAAATTGATAGAATTTAAAGTAGTTAAGAGCTTGGAGAGATATCACTAAAGTGTACACTTGGAGTTATACTGGTTCGGTCACAACCACTTTGACCTATGTCCAGTCCTCAAAGTTCCTCTAAGAGTTTCACTATATCTTCCAAAATTCAGTGGGTTCTTGGTACCTCAGTACACGGCAAGTTCCTTCACTGGACACTCGCTCCCCCTTATATATTGTAAACCAATCCCCAACTCAAGGTTCCACAACCTTAAGTTATCTCAATAACAAATATTGATTTTGTAATGAAAATCTCTCTCATAGAGTAAATATATGATCACTGAAGTACAAAGAATGAATATAAAAAACAAAGTACTATGAATGTGTTGATCGATGTATGTTCGTGTGTTCTCGACGTATCTATTCTATGTTCAATGTTCCCATATTTATAGTTGAGTTGTAATAGGCATTGGAACATTTCAACCTGTCCGTTAGAGTTACGCAGCTTCTTTTGACCGCTCTTCATATTTGAAAAATAGCCATTGAGGTAGGTGAGCGTTACGGACGTTACGTTTGACTTCTCTCTCTTTAGCATGATCTCTTCATTGTTTTCCTAAAAATATACTTAGAATACTAATACAATGAAAGGTTAATCATATAGATAACAAATCAGTAAACAATTGATTATAATCATGCAATCTGGACTTCATCACTCAAGTGGTCACTCGAGTGATCGCTTCCAAAACTTGGAAGAGAGTCACTAACTCATTGCTTATCTGATCACTCGAGTGATTCTTGGTCATCACTCGAATGCTCACTCGAGTGACACCTCTCAAAATTTGGCCGAGAGTTTCTGGGTCTTTTTGGCACTCATCACTCGAATGGTCCCTCGAGTAATCCCTTCTGATCATTGCCAGATACTTCTTCCTGGTTTAGTGACTTGTTCCCTTTTTTAATCAATTGATTGCTTACTTAGAATGATGGCCTTTCATGCTTTAGAACTTTGTTTCTTTGTTCAAAACTTATTTACACAAATCATTTGTAAAACCATTTGCAATATCATTTGTTCACCAATTTGTTATCATCAAAACATAGGATCTAACAATTTGAAATGTCGATTCAATCTAATGATTGAAAAAAGAAAATATTTCAAGCTTTCTTTACCATGATTGTACCCAATATACTTATTGCATATTCACCATAATAAGTTTTTTCTGCCTAAGAAGTATCAACAAGAATAACTTGAATAAACCTAAAACCAGGTCTTAAGAACAAAAAATAGGTTATAGCAGCATAACCAGTGAATTCTAACTTTGATTTTTTTTTTTTTAGGGGAAAATTTTTCTTTTACTTTGATTTAACCAACCCTCCAAATTGAGAGAAAATGAAGACGACCTAATTTTGTGGCAGCTGCCATTTGCAAGCTCTGCACCTTTTAGAAAAAATTAGTTCAAAGTTTCATATGAACATCATGAAGATAAAAAGAACTAGATATGACTACTGAAAACATTCGATAAGCTAATCGTTACTTGTTAAATTGTTGTTAATTGCTCTAAGTGAAATTTAGTTGTTGTTATTGTCATTTGATAAGTTTTGGTTGTTATTTGTTACACTGTTGTCATTTTTCATTTTTTCCAATTAAAGGCATTTAGATAATTTCACTACAAAATTCAAGTCGCGGGGGACTTCACGGCAATTAGACCAATTTTCTGGATCTTCAATTGGGAATTACATGTTTGGCGGATTTTTGTGCCTCTACCCCAGACTAACCCTAGGATCGTTGCAGTGATTTATGTGTGTTTGGTGAGGGCCCTTAAACCCAATTGGCATCCATAAGTCCAATTGACAGCCATTATTTTTTTTTTTTTTTTTGAGTGTTTAGGGATGTTTGCAGGCAATTGAGCTTTTGCCAAAGTCCAATTGGCGAACGCTCAATTGTGAGAAGCTGGAAAAAGAAGTTTTTATTAAAAGCTAATGGCATTTTATATTAGATTGGGTTGTCTGAAAATTAGTTATATGATATTGGCTTTTTCCATAAAATATTTTTTAAATAGTATGTAGTATCAAAAAATATTTTTTTTTAGTGTTTTTAACCCCTTAAAATACTTTTACAGTCGTACCTAGTGTTTTATTAAACTTATTGCAATTTTACCCTTAATGTACTTTTTCAGCTCCAAAAATTACTTTAAAATATTTTTTAGTGCTTTTAACCCTTTAAAATAATTTTTCAGTTGTACCCAGTCTTAGAAGACTAATTACAATGTTACCTTTAATATATTGTTTTTAGTAGTAAAGAGCACCCAAAACTTAGAATACTAATTTATTGATTTCCACCCACTCTAAAATATTTTTTCAGTAGCACCTAATATTTTAAAGTAATTTTTAAATATTTACTTGATTTTTTAAATATTTTTCCACCCACTCTCTCTTACCATTATCACAAAAGTCACTTGTGCTTAAGCCAATCCAAACAAGTTTTACTTTTATAAAAGTTATTTATATAACCGACAATCCAAATATAAATCACAATACACAATCTGGCTTATACCAAAATTAATGTCACCAAAAACAAAATTAAAACAAATTCAATTATCGATGGCTATTCCAAACACACACTATACTATTTCGTAGTTCTTGATTACAATTTGCATATTTGAGAAAACTTTTGTGTCTCTCTCCCTTTTAAAATACACGTAATCTACCATCATCATCACCATCACCATCAAAATCCCATGCCACAACAAAACTACTAGTTTTGCATCATTTTCATGCATAACAAAACACAATTACCAAACATTTGTTACCTAACAAAAACATAGGACATATACCGAGAATATGTAATTATGCTGCAACTGCATTTATTTATAATGTACTGTCTTTTGAGTTGCTTTTTTTTTTTTTTTTGGGGGTCATCCCTGGTTTGTTCACTTTATCTGGAAATGAACCATTTCCATCTGCATCAAATTTGCTTTTTCCTCCACGTCATTATATTGATGACAAAGACATAATCTTTACCCACACTCAAAGAATTATTTCTTCCCCTACTTAATATATAAGATCCCGATGATATTTTTGGATATATTAATAAAATTAAATAAATTATTTTAAAATATTTATATTTATCATTTTTTTTAAATTAATTTGTCTAACTTTTAATCTGATACATAATATGAGTACAATGCTATGATTAAATAATTTATTTAATTTCTTTACTGTTAACAAAAAATTAACTGCGTCTTATATTAAAGATCGGATAGAGTATTTAAGATATCAATCTCTTAAGCTTGAACAACAAAACTAGCCACAACAACAAATGAACTCAACCAGAAGATCGTTGTGTCATGCTTGATGTCGATGGCCATGTTCAATCTTAAAGTGATTTTTTGATATTTTTGATATTTTATTAAAGTGATTTTTTGTGTTGAGATTTTATGAAAAGCAGAAATTATATTTTGATTGGTTGCAATCATAAAAGTGATTATTATTTGATAATTTTTAAATTTTATTATATCCTAATGTATCTCTATTCACAAAAAATAATTTATTATTTAGTTATTGTTAAATTTTAAATATCTCCATGTATCACCATATTTCTATGACAATTTTCTCTCTAATACCTTACATTATGTTCTTGAGAAATACTCAAAGTAGTTTATCAAAATAATTAAAGATATATTTTAGATTATGATTATTTATAAAAGCTCAAAAAATTATTATATGAATTTTTAAAATTAATTTGTTAGAAGAGATGAAAACCCTTTGCATTCTAAGCCAGAAAAACCAAATAAAAAAATGCATAAGTATTAAATTAAAAAATGAGAGAGAATATAAGTACCTACAAAATGGTTTTTTTCTAAATCTTTAATAAGGTAAGAGACCTAATTAGAGATTTCCGGATGTTGTTAAAAAACCATATTGCACCTTCGCAGTTAAAAAGAAAAATTGAAAGTAGGTGTAAGGCATATTTTCAGTTTTGATTATTCCAGTGGGAATTAATTGAGGTTTTTTCTTTGTTTTTGGTTTTTTTTTTTTTTATGTATTTGTATTTGGTATCTTTGCCTGTTTTATCACTTTTCTAGCTTACACCTACCTTCAATTTTTCTTGGGCATTATAATATTTGTAACAGCATTAAAATTTCTCTAATTAGGCATCTTGATTTTATTAGAAATTTATTAAAAGTGTGGACATGATAAATTTAGGTTTTGGTATATGCTTATTCCATGATATGCTTTCGTATTAGGTTTTATGGATAGTTTTATATTTTTTTTTCATAAGCTTTGATCAATTTTTTTATATATGATTTGTACCCTTTTAAATTATTATATCAGAAATTCAAAGCATTGCTTTTCATATTATACCTACTCAAAGCATGCTTCATTTTACATTCAACATCAATAAAAGTCTAAAACCTTTTGGTGCTCACTCTCTCTCTAAAGTTATGTTTGTTCTTAAACATCTAAATTAAATTAATAAATTTATCGGTTTAAACCTGTTCATTCATTTAAACATTAATATCTCAAATTTTAATCCCTACAACCCTTAATTTATGAACTAAATAACTTATTTGTATATATTAAAAAAATTAGTGAAATTAGTTATTTACAAACAAAGTCAAGCGGTTAATTGCCTTCATCTTCAATACTCCTCCTAATCCAATCCTATTTATCAATCTTTATTTTTTTAAACTCCTTTTACTAAAATTTATGAAAACTTTAAAACTCGTTAACTCTATTTAAAAATTAAATAAAAAAAACTACTTTCCTCCTATTAAATTATCCTTAAAAATATTTCATACTTTTTTTATATCAACACTAAATGTAAAATTAAAAACTAATGGGAGTTGGTCCAAGTGGTAAGCGGCTTGGTTCCGCTTAAGTAAAGTCTCGGGTTCGAGCCTTGTGTATGCAGAAAATTCTCATTGGGAGACTCTCCCACTATAGCCAGGTGCGCGACGCGGGTCGGATCCGAATGTAGTTGGGGCAAAGCTCCGGTGAACCGGGTGGGCAACCAAAAAAAATGTGAAAATAAAAAAATTGTACTACCTTATGTCCTAAATATAATACCTAGTTGATTTTTTTTGAATATATTAAAAAAGCTAATTAAACTATTTTAAAATATTTATATTTATTATTTTTTTCTCCAAACTATTTTACCTAATTTATAAGCTGATATATAATATAATAATGTATACAAAATATGATATGCTTAAATGAGTTATTTAACTTTCTTGATCTTTATTAAAAAAGTCAACTAAGTTTTATATTTAAAATCAAAGGAGTAATAAATAACAATTATAAAAAGTTCTTAAAATTATCTCCTCTAAATATCATATAAATAAGACCCGATGATGTATGTGTGCACATATATAAACTATCAATACAAAACTTAGTTTATAAACAAATGAAATTTGTACGGAACGCACAATCATAATTAAATCCATTAGGACTTGCGAAGGTGATGGGGTCTTCGCGTTGGGAAAAAAACGGTCAAGTGTTCACATGCTGGGACAGACAAACTCCCAACCGCACATGATGCCCAGTTAGTTGCACACATTTGGACGGAAAAAATTTCCACCCAAAACTTAATAAAATAATTTAAAACTAAAAATATAAGATAGAAAAATTAAAATTACATTCATTAAAAATATGTATTTTATGCAGAAATAATTTTATTATCGATAATTATATTTTGTTTAAATTACGAATGGTTAATAACTATACCTTATTTTTACATGCTACTTAAGATATCATTTTGGAATTTAAAAAATTAAAATAAAATATCAAATAATGATAGTCATGAAGTTGATTTGACACAAAAGATGTATGAAAAAACCCATAAAGATCAATAATATTATTAAAATTATCGGTAGAAAAAAAAATACATGTGTAAGTGTGTGTAGCTTTGGCCAGACTAAACACCCCTACATATATAGCTTTCAACCCCTGGCTCCATGAATTATTATATCAAAATATATGGATCATTATATTATGATCCAGATGGTTAAAAAGCATAATATCAATTTTCTCCAAAATACTCCATCTAACACAACTACTGTCCTATTTATAAACAATTTTTCCTCTCATATCATATGGTTGGCTCTACATATAAACAACATTTGACTTTGTTTAAGAATTGAATGCATTTTTTCATGTTTCTCTTGTTTCTCCCACACACTCTCTCTTGTCAATTTTACAGCTACTATCCCACTTATCAAAGTAAAAGCATGTAATCAGTCCAATTACTCAAAATTCTCTAAACTAAACCATGAACACTCAAACCCTCGCATGTTTTTTGGTTCTCATCTTCACAACATCTTTCAGTATTGTTGTTCCTTCCAATGCAAAACAAACCCCACCAACTTCAGATATCTTCAAAATCCACCATGTTTGGCGCCAAGTTCAGCAATGGGGAAACAAAACATATGAATTCCAAACACCCCATGATCATCATTCACTCACATCTCTCCCAAATGTGTTAGCAGCAATCTTCTGCTTCATAGCTTCCTCTATTTCCAGTGCCAGTGGAATAGGTGGTGGTGTATTTTTCATACCCATTTTAACCATTGTGGCCAAACAAGACCTCAAAACAGCTTCAAGTCTCTCATCTTTCATGGTCACCGGAGGATCAATCGCGAATGTCATGTGCAATTTGTGTATAACAAATTCCAAGTTCAGAGGCAAGTCATTAATTGATTATGACATAGCACTTTCTTTAGAACCATGCATGCTTCTTGGCGTGAGTGTTGGAGTTATCTGCAACACGGTGTTCCCAGAATGGTTAGTCACTCTTCTGTTGGTTATTTTTCTTGCCTGGTCATTCAGAATGACATGTAAGAAAGGGTTGAGGTTATGGAAGATTGAGTCAGAAGAGATAAGGAGAAATTCTGGGATTAATGAAGAAAATGGATATGACAAGTTTGAGGAACCTCACCAGCTGGGTAATAATGAAAATAGCAGATTGAAGCTTCCATGGCTGAAATTAGGGGTTTTGCTTCTGGTTTGGCTTTCTTTCTTCGCTATCTATTTACTTCGAGGCAGTAGAAATGGACAGGTAAGGAATCCTTTCCTCTTCCTCTTCATCCTCAGTGTCTGATTTAATTTGCAAACACTGGGATTAGATTCAGAATTAGAACCATGAATATACCACTCAACACAAAACAATTATTTTACTACAATAAAATTGTAGTGTCTAAGCTTATTCAAATGTCACAACATTTTTGATACTCTTCTAGGTATAAATGTAGGACCAAGTTTGGAAGAGTATTTTGATCCTAAATGTAAGGCATTTTTTTTTATTTTATCTCTCATATTTATCAATTTTTTTCATACTAATTTATCTAACTTATAAACAAATATATAATATACTATTACACAACTATTTTACCGAAATCATATTACACGTGATGATTAAGTACTATACCTAGCTTCCTTAACATACTCAAATTAGATAAATAAGTCTTACATTAAGGATCGAAAGAGTATAAAAATTGTGCTTCTACCATTTAATCTTGATTCCTATAGACTGCTTATGTTTCATAATATTATTCACATAAAAACATGTGTTTAGTGAAAGCTCAGTAATGCCAGATCAAATGAGTGCAGAGTATCATTCACATGAAGCCCTGTGGTGTGGGGTATTGGATTCTCTCATCAGTTCAAATACCACTTGCTCTGATTTTAACGGCTTGGATTGTGTTTTGGGAAAGAAGCCCACAAGACCAAACTCAATCACAACAGGTCCTTAAAAGAGCAAATTATTGGAAAACATTTTTTCCCTAGCTATTAAATGTTTCTCACAACTTCATGCAATCAAAATTGAGCTAACTTCAATGGAAATATTATGCAGGGTCAAGACCAGCGCAGAGATGTAACATCAAAGAAGCTTCTCTTTCCATTGATGGCATTACTAGCAGGGATCTTAGGCGGTGTTTTTGGAATAGGAGGTGGAATTCTAGTAAGTCCACTTCTTCTTCAGGTTGGAATAGCACCTGAGGTAAGTTTATACAAATTTCTTTCAAATTTCACTAAAATTATGTAAAATTTCCTTCTACTTCATGTTTGGACTAGAAAAAAAGTGATTTTGGAGAATAGATTTCTCAAAAGCTGATCAATCCAACTTCTTCCCAAACCATGGGTACTTCATCATCATCATCATCATCATCATCATCATCATTTTGGTTGTTTGGATGAAATCACATAAAACATTGGTTTTACTTGAAAAAGTGCTTTTCTGCTGGTTAGCCAAACATACACTTAAGGAGTAAAATACAAAGAATGAACCTCTAAAGCTGATACCCTCTAATGTTGGTGAAGTTACAAAGAAATGAAAAACAATAGGAATGTTAAGTGATGAAGGTATAACTTCACTAACTTCTTTGAGAATTCCCATCCGTAAAATAGATTCAGCTCCCATGAATTTAGCATACTAAAAATATATTTTCATAGCAAATAAAAAAAATTAATTATTTAACATTAAATTCAAGAAAGTCAAAGTATTTTACTTTAAAATATGTTTTATGTAATTAGAATTGAGATATGACACCTTCACTTCTGTTTGTTTCAATAGATAACAGCAGCCACAAGTTCTTTCATGGTTTTATTCTCATCAACAATGTCAACATTACAGTATGCACTGATGGGCATTGAAGACATAAAGAAAGCCTTTATATTGAGCACAATAAGTTTTGTTGCATCCCTTGTGGGGTTACTAGTGGTGCAGAGAGCTGTTCGAAAGTATAAAAGGGCATCTTTAATTGTCTTCTCATTAAGTGCAGCCATGGCTCTAAGTATTGTCCTAATGACTAGCTTTGGTGTCATAGGAATTTGGAGGGACTATAAATCTGGGAAATACATGGGGTTCAAACCACCCTGTAAAAAGAAAACCAATCTTCTTAACTAGTTCCAGTGGTATGCTAGCTTCTATGATCCATGTAAAATAGTAGACAAAAACCATGGTCTGGTCCTAAGGGAAAAAAATGGCACTCCCAATTTGGTATTCTGTAGTGTTTTTCATCAAGTTAGTACTCGGATATAGTTTTCAAATCCAAATCAAAAAGCATATTCCTAGGATTGCATACCTGATATGCATCTACAGATAGCAGCAAATGTTCTTTCACGGTTGGAAGCAGCAGCATCCGTTGCCCCTTATAAATGGAGCTGAAGAGTACAGATGGTATCGAGAACTAATTCAAAGTCCTGATTATCTGAATGACCAAGAAAACAGCTCCTGATTGCCTGCTTATACAAACCAGGCACCATATCAAAAGTAGTTCAATTCTGTAGTTTCATTTGCTAAGTAAAAGCTTGTTTATAATTGTATTACAATCATCTAATGTACTTCTCTTCACCTCTGGTGTTATATTGTCAAAAGCAAATCTCACAGGGTTGGCATAATGGTCAATGATAAGGATGGGTAATACATGTTGGACAACCATAGAAGGTTTCTCCTCCGTTGCAAAGCCTCATGGGCTCTAATTATCGTCTCAGCTCCCAATGCAAAAAAGATGCAACAAAGACAAAGCCAAGGTAACGAAAAAACCTTATTTTCATATAGCAGATATATAGCCAAAAGTTAGCTTTGTCCATATGTGACGCAAAAAACAGAGAATTGCTAAAAGACAGAGCACTTATCTCGGCAAAGAACTACAATAAACAACATAACGTTTTATAAACAATGCTCGACAAAAGAGGTAGAAGGAGGGGGCATGATGAAGGATTTAACATACTACGATAGCCATCTCTCCATTAAAACATGATCAAAGATTAGCTACTACTCAAGAGTTCCCTAATACAAAACATGACAAACCAAAAAAAAAAACAGTCAAGCATTGTTTTCACAAAGACAATGGAAGAACAATATTACCACACTGACACCCCCGTGTATGTTAGCGGATAGAGCAATAGTAAAGCAAGTAAGCAGGGGAAAAGTTGGTTATCTGCAAAAGGGAAGAAAAAAAATCAATAAATGGCCATATATACATAATACATAATATATAGAATGTAGGAATGAAATCAACCATTGAAAAGCATGAATCCTTCCTCAGCTGAAGAGAAAAATCATCACTAACATCATCGTCATCCCAATCATCTTCCCACTGCTGGTTCACTTCCTTCCCTTCCTCCTCCTCATCCCATTTTGTGTGTAGAGGTGGTATTAACAATACAACACAAAAGATATAGGAAGAAACATAAAATTTCAGTATAAGGGCAGAAGTACTTTAAATCCAAATTTAAACACCAAAAACATACGAATTCATATATGCTTCCATCAATACCAAAACAGTTTTCAAATACTTGTACAATTTCTTTCTATCATTTATACCCTCAGGTGATGATAATTTAAAATATTGCACAAGTAGGCACACATCATGTAAAATCCCCAGATATCGATGATAAATCTCTTGAGTTTTATACGAGTATTATCCACAATAGAAGCTAATCACTAGATGTTGCTTGTAACATTTAGGTGAAGCATCGGGCAGGATGAAATACTGAATCATAGGGATTAAATAAGGAGGAAATCGATGGAAAAATATAAGGACAAAATTAGATCAGAAATCAATAAATAGAGATTTCCATAAGCAGAAGACAGTCTGATTGTTTTTTTTAAAAAAAAAAAAATTGAATCGAGAAAAGATTATCTGAGATTACCTTCATTGATTTCGAACTCCTGAAACTCATCATCGTCTTGTGTAATAGATCAACCTTGACGTCTTCAGTAGGTTGATTTGTTTCGGTCGCCATAGCTGAAGCAGAGTCTGCAGTAAAGGGCATAAATCGTAGCAAACTTTGAGGACATCACCGTATGGCTCATCTGAGTATTAAACGCTCTGATCTCACTCTCACTCATTAACTTCATCACCATCATTTGTTGAGCTAGCGGCGATTATTTCTCAGTTTGCTCCCACTTCTTCACCTCACTCTCAACTGGAGGCTTCGCCACGGGCGGGTCAGGCGGAGACGGCGTCGTTTCGCGAGAGAAATTGCAAGCTGGACCTGGTTTAATAACCACAATCTTTGATCGGTGATGAAATCTTCGGCAGAATCCGAGAGATAGAAGCCATCAGAGTCTTATCCAGCGGCACCAGCGCGTCGAAGGTTTTGGTCTTGAAAGCGAGGGCAAATTTGTGGAACATGTCGGGCCAGATTTGAGGTAGTTTGGTGGAGGAAACATCCATTTCAGGCATATGCTGAGTGAATTAAATTGTGCAAATTGAAGATGTAAAAGCAAAGAAAGATAAAAAACAAATGAGCATGAATATAACTGAAGGGAAGGATAAGAATTTCACTGCTTTTTCTTTGCTTTGGACGCCTTCAAAGAAAAGCTGAGCTGGTGTGGATGGATTAGACTGCCAATTTTTTATTTCAATTGAAATTCGAATGATAGTGTTTGTTATGGGCGGGAAACCAGTTGCAACAATTTGAAATTTAAGCTTGCAATGGAGTCAGAGAGTGTGGACATGGCTTGGTTTTGATCCCAAGGAGAAAGGAGTAAGAGAGTGACTTAGGCTGTGTTTGGAAACACATTTTGGAGGGCAAATAAGTTCTTATTACGCAAGCCGAGATAAAACTCCTCTCATATACTTACCTCGTATACCGTGAATCACGATTTATAAGCACTTATTGCCCAAAAATAAGCTATTCCAAAAGAGCACTTAATCTGGGCCGTGGAATCCTTAGGAACAGTGTTTGGTGGAAAAGAATTATATTATATATTGATCTCTACCCAAAAGCATACTTGTAAGCTTTTCATATCAAATAAATCTTCTATCTTGTTTTTGAATTTAAATTACTCCAAAAATAGCCTAAATCAAAAATATCCTCATCTAACAGTTTCATGGAAAAAAAACATTCAAGCTTATATTTAAAAACAAAACTCTAAATTCCATCACGCCAAATGACATTCCTGGGGGTGACTACACCAAAGTGGGTCTCTCTGGGGCACCATGTAAGATGGCAGGATGGCATCGTATTTTTCTTCAAAGTCAGCCATACAAGGCACTATGGCAACCCTGCTGGCTACCATTGATAAAACCACTCTAACAATGTTTTCTTCTCCCTCATCCCACAGTTAGAGATAAAAGTGCAGTGAGAGCATAAGAGAAAAACATGATGAATATAAATCAGCAAAAATCACCAGTTAAAATGCCCTGTAAGCTAACAGAGTGTGATGTTGGAGAATATGTTAAGTTATGTAAGTTGAGGGATTATATACAAAAAATTTTCAGGGACCAACAACATTAGTGTGACCTTATTATAATCTTTAAATGGCCCATTTGTTTATAGGTTGGAAAAGGACATTCATTTCATTCTCTCTATACAAATCTATTATATAGATTTATAGGTTGGAAAAGGGCATTCATTCATTTCATTAGTGTGGCCCATATATCATTGGAATAATCAATTTTCCCTTTTTCTTACTCTTCTTAAAATTAAGGATACAAGAGCTTTCATTATTTCAATCATTTTTCTTTCTACTTTCTATTTTATTTTATTTTTCCATTATGAAAGCCAAAAAGACAGTTACATTCTCCTTCAAACAAGAGCGTGGACAAATCTCAGACTCAACATCTTAGTCTTGAAGGTTGAAACTTTATTTTAATGGAGAGAATAAAAAGCAGCTCAAACTCCATTACTCTAGCTCATAGGGGCATTTATGCCATATAAAGAACCACTTCAATAAAGCCTTGTCTTAATCTGCGTTTTGAATAATTTCATTATAATTTTTAAACAACTATGTTTACTTGCAGCATGTTTTACAAGTTATATGAAAGTCTGATTTGACAGATGAATAAGAGACACTAATTAAAGAAGTGAAATATTAAACTCAGAATATTACATTTGAACTTGCATCTTTCAAAATAAACAGTATCATCACAAAAGCTTTCAACCTGAAATCCCTGTAAGGGCCGGTCCAGAAGGACCACAAACATCTATCTTACAGATGACAAAAGTAACACACTTGACTATGCAACTGAGACACGACCGGACTGAACAAACCCATTTATCCTTTTCTTTATCTCTTCTGGGTTGGCACCAATGATCTTATCCACCACAGTCCCATCCTTCAAAAGCACAAATGTTGGCATGGCTTTTATCTCCAATTTGGTGGCTACATCCTGACCAATAGAATTCCAACATATTTGATTATCAAGATCAAGATTATCTCAATACCTTTAAATGAGAAAACTACCCAAGCATGAGTTATAACATGCCAAGCTTGGCCATGAACTCAATCAGTAAACAAATGTGAGAATGAAAGAAATGTCTCAGATCTTGATCAACAGGATATCTATATTTCTTGGTGACTTTTGGACCCATAGTTAATGAGCTGAGCTGGTAACTAACTATTAGGATGAGGTGTGATGCGTGTGTAAGAGAGCAAGAGAGAGAAGGCTGTTAGTTTTATATATTTGGGGAGTGATGGTTAAGAGAGGCTAGGCAAACAAGTGAGCGTTGTTTGGGAGAGCCCTGGTCTCCCTGGAGGGGTGTGTTCTGTGTGTATTTACACTAAGAACTGTTGCGTATCTTGCTTAGACTTAGACTCTGGCAAGGTTAATTGTGACTTTTAATTATTGAGTTTGGGTTCCATCCGGGACCAGGGACACATCACTAATTCAATTAGTTAAACATACGTGAGAAAGAATGTCTATTAGCACATAATATCCACAACACTCTCATACACAGAGAGAGAGAGAGTAGACAGATTAGAAAAATGGATCCTGAAAATATGTTTAACTTCAAGCATGTAATCAGCAGGTATGCATCCATATACTCCATTTGTATTCAGAAGCATCGAGAAATGGCATCAAGGCTTGAAAGCGTAATTATTGAAACTAAAATTGAATGCATTACCCTGACTTCATCAACATCAACTGTCAGAAAAAGAGCATCTTGATAGCTTGAAGCCACTTCTTCAAAAATAGGATTCATAGCCACCGAAGGCATGCACCATGAGGCAGTGAAGTGCACAACAACCTACAATCAATACCAAAGAAAAACAATATTAAATGTGCCATCTACGAAGGAGTGGCACCAACAAGCACCGTGACATCCAAATTAACGCAAACATTTATAATATATAATTTATAGACGAAAAATCAATCACAAGAGCGAGCACTATAGAAGCCCAATTTAAAAACACAAGATAAACCCAGGATCCAAATTCACGCAAACATGTCTAGGTATCAAGAAGTACCTGAAACAGCACTTGAAAATCAACTAAAACTCTAATTCCAGTTTATAAAATAATTCCGTAACCCGATCAAATTTTGATCGCTTATAAATGAGAGTAGTAATGAGCTAATCTCATATTCTCATAGGATAAACACGTCTTCTGAACAAGAACTCTTCGCTTTGAAATTGTGAAAAGGAAAAGATTGATAGTGGTAACTCGAATCGAATGACGAGCATACTCAGTAAATCAACTTGAAGAACAAATATAAATACCCAATTCACAGTCTGCAATGGTTCACTTACAGGGAAATTCTGATTACTAGCCTGGCCAAGATAGAGATCCCACGATTGCGAAGAATCAATCACTACAACCCTAGATTTCTGTGGCTCTTGTACTTCCATTTCTTATGACTGTTTCAACTTCAACTCCTCCTTGAGGATTTCCCTTTATCTCCAAGGCTTCTTGCTATTGCCCGAAGACACGAGATTAGCTTGAATAAATAAATAAACATGATTTAGAGGCCGTGGACCCATTATTTATCAATCATTTAATTCTTCTTTCATGGACAAGTCGACACACTAACTCAGCAGGAAACTGGACGAAGAAGATAAGAACATCGGGATAAATTCAAACGATAGCCTAAAATTCCGAGTGGTTAAATTTTAGATATTTTAACGGAAAATGACAAAATGTCTTGGGAATAAACATAATGACAGAATGTCTAAGGAATAAACATCACACGATGATGAATTCCAGAATGGACGAATCACCGAAAGAACGGCGTTTAATAATTTCATGGTCTGATGGGCGCCCACTGGACAGGACACAGCTCAGTCTGGAAGATTCTCGAGTCCAAGTTGGATAAGATCGATTAAAGCAGATACTTTATAGTTTATCTTAATAAGATTTAACTTATTATTTTATTATTAATAACTAAATTTTATCATTACTTATATCATACTTTCATATTCCTAATAAACATGGAAATAATTTAAAGTTTAACATTATTGTTAGCCTTTTTAATATGAAGGAATTTTGATTTTAGTCCCTACAATTTTAAATGATGGTTTTTTATCCATATAGTTTATTTTATTAAAAACATTAGTTCCTATGATTTATAAAGATTTAGTTGAATTTAGCTCATTAAGGCTAGGTTAGTACTTCAATCCCCAAAAGGGCAACCATAATTTAATTACTAACCAAAAATATGTTCTAAGGAGGCGTTAATAATCCAATAATCACTTGATTCATTTTATATAAAAAAATAAGGGAGTTTTTCAAATTTTAACTCATTTATAACTCAGTTTCTTAATTATAACTTGGTAACTCAATTCTGAACTTTTGACTCATAAAAAATTGGAAACAAAAAAAGTAAAAAACAGAGCATCCTATTTGGCAGCGTCTCCCGCTTCTGCCTCTTCATCCTCACCGGGGCAAAGTCCGATTAGCTAAAAATCATCCTCGGAGTTCATCTTCTACAAGCACAAGACCAAAAATATAGTCCCTACAAACAACACTGAAAATATTATGTACCGAAAGTCCTTTCTGGAGTTCATCTTCTTTTAATGTGAAAAGATTAGCCACCGAGTTTTAACAGAGTCAAATGTTTATGGGCTGAATTACACCGAATCATCATTTAGGGATTAAGTTATAAGTGATTAAAAGACTTGGAATGATCACAAGTTTAATTTTCCCTAAATATTGAAATCTTGGATTATTGTTGCAAGTTGCAACCATGATTAGTTCGTAGGATTGTTTCTGTTATTATAAACAAATGTGATCTTCTTACAGTCTTAAAGCCAATTTAAGACATAATGTAGGCCCTTTTAATTGTAAATAGACATAAGCTTTTAAATAGGTTGTTTTTTTCTAAACATAGGTATCCTTTCATTGAAAATAATCAAATTTAAAGTATTGCCGGGTATTAAATGTGTACATCTTTCTTAATAGGAATTCGAATATCAGTTCATCATATTATGAGAAACTAACCTTTTCTATTAGACCCAACTCTTATTCGTAGTTTTTAAATAAAGTTTGAAAAATTATATATAATCTTAAAGGCATAGACTCTTAAACCTACTTAAAACCTTACATTTTAACTGTCATGTTAAAGCTTTTCGAAGGTTCAAGTTCATGCCTGAAAAAGAAAACTTATATAAGGCTCAAACCTATTTGGATAAAAGCTAACTGATACTAGCATATTTTCATATACTTAATGGAACAACTTTTGTGAAGAAGGACGAGGAAAAGAAGTGATTTGAGTGAGCTTTTGACTTAGCTATGAATCATTTCTCTGTTTTCTGCTTTCTTTCTTTTTTTTTCCCTCTCTCCCTCTGTTTCTCATTTTCTCCACTCCTCTCTCCTTTGTTTACGTTTTTCCTTTGTAAGAAGTAACAGAAATAAGCAAGAGGAATGAGGTAATCCGTAGTTGAAAGTAATGTTTGGTTAGTTTTTAGAGAATAGTTTTTACGATTTATAAGATAAGTATGTGAGAGGAGTTTTATCTCAATTTATAAAAAAGAGCTTTTGAAACTACAGTTTGAGGCTTACATAAACACACAAAGCATGTTTAATAAAATATTGGTTCCATCAATTTCCACCATTGCTTTTTTAGTTAATTATTATTTATTTATGTTTGGTGAAATTCTGACCAAGTAAAATTACAAAATATCTCCACCAGAAGCTGCTCCAACTCATCATTCCTCCTCTTAATTTGATCACAAAAGTGACACTAATTCCCCATTAGGCTGATAAAATTTTTGTTTTCTTGGAAAACACTTCTGTATTTTCTTGTCCTGATTGAAAAGAAAGTCCACAATTAATTATTTAATTTGAGCAATCTCTAATCAATAGAATTGGCATAATTCTTCCAAAATTCCTTCGTTCACTATACTAAATTTCCTTGTTTTCATTGAATCAAATTTGGCACCCACGTAGTTTTTCATCAATTTTAAAGAATAATATGTTTTCGAAACCTAACTATTAATTTAAAATTAGAAACTCCATTTCATAGGGATAAACTTTTCTCATTGATTAACTCCAATACTCAAATAATTATTCACTACATTGTTCTAATTATTTTGAGACCTTTACATAATTTTAAATTAGGTTAAGGTATAAAAATACTTATAAATTTTTTTCAAAAGTGCGTTTGGCACCATAAACTTTACTTGGGTATAAAAGGATTAAGGGGTAAAAATACATATGTGATTTGTTCCAAAGTGTGACCAATAGCAAAAGCTTTTTTTTAGATGCAAAAATAGCAATATAGTTATATAATAGGTGCAAAAATCATACTCTCAGTTAAAAGGGAAACGGTCAATGGTTAAAAAAAAGTTTGTTGACTAGGGGTGCTGACTTGGCAGTTATAGATGCTGATTAAGAAATAAAGTTGAGAGAAATAAAATGAAGTTAATCAAAAGAAGTTGCTAGGGTTTATTATTTCAACTGAATCAACAAAAAAACAGAAGCACAAGCACCATCTTCTCGCGGAATACGAGGACACGGTTTCCTGGTTTCCAAAATCTAAATTCAAAACCAGAAGTGAAACAAAAAATCCCACCCAGGCTTGTTGCGACGATCTCACTCTCCTCCCTCTCGGACTCGATCACGCCAAAGTTTTAGGTGCTCTGTTGAACACTCATCTTCTTGGGTCACCGTTTTTGCTTGCAAGGTCGAAGCTTTAGGTTCGTTCTTCACTTTCGGTTGCCCGTTCATCGCTCGTCCAGAGGCGTTTTGGCCGTTCATCATGGGAGCGACGAAGCTTTGGGTCTTCAAGCTTGATCTTTCTAGCTTTTCCCTTCGATATTTTGGTTTTCTTTCTGTATTCCTTCATCTCTATTTCCATTTTGTGCTTTCATTTGTTTGATTGTGTTCGTTTTGCTTCAAAATGGTTGTGGTTTGGTGTTGCTCTGTTTTTTTCATTTAATTTATTGTTGTTGTTCCGGTTCGATTACATTTCCATTCGTCCTCCGATTCGATTTCCTGCTCACTGTGCTATTCCATCGACTTGGCTCTTGTCTGATGGAGTTTCCCTTTTTTTCCACTGGATGACGCCTTTCAAATCCTGTTTTGCTTCTTTTGTCCAATGGACGAGAGTGTCCATCTTTTTCAACTCTGAAGTGTTTTTCCTTTTTTCCAGTTGTGAGTGTTTTTCCAAATGCCACTTAACCAGTCAAGTCAGCATCCCTGGTCAATAAATTTTTTTTAACCATTGATCGTTTCTCCTTTAACTGAGATTTAACTGAGAGTGTAATTTTTGCACCTATCATGTAACTACATTGTTACTTTAGCACCTAAGAAAAGTTTTTGTTTTTGGGCGTATTTTGGGATAAATTACATGTGTATTTTTGTCCCTTAACCCAATATAAAAATGCTTGTGAACTTCTCTAACCTGTTTGGTTTAAAGGGAGGGGATGGATGGGAGGGGGGAGAATCACCTTGTTTTGTTTGGTTGGAGGGGGAGGAAGGGAAATGTTTTTTAATGATCCTTTGTTTGGTTTAAGAGGGGAGGGGAAGGAAGATAATATTTAATTTACCATTTTATCCTTAAACATTAGTTTATATGTTTTTCCTTATATAAATTATTTAAATTAGTTTACACCTCAATATGAATTATATAATTTATAAAAAAAAGATGAAGATATAAAATAGAAATATTTTTCAATTTCCCTCAACTTAATTTCTTATTATATGAATATTTCAGTAATTATCATATTAAATTAAATGAAAAATTCCTTCTATTGAAAAATAATGCAGAGGAGTTGCAAAAAAAAAAACAAATAGATGTCATGCGTTCACACTTGTATTATGGATTTATGGATAACTCTGGTAAAAAAAAACAAAGATTTATGGATAACATTTTACAGTCGAATTTACCTGCGAAAATATCATCACCAAAATTATATTTTAATCGCCATTCATTCCACTGGAGATATTCATACTCATGATTTGGTTGAACTACAAGGTTGGAAAAAAACACACACAAGCATGAAACACTGGAGATGATAAAAGAAGTTATATTTTTATTGAAAACTCATAGGATATAATTAGGAATATGAAAAGATTATGGGGGTAAAATAGTTTCAAATTTTTGGCTCCCTCCAAAACCCCCAATTTGGAAGGAGCCAATTTGAGGGAGTGGGAGGGATTTGGAGCCCCTTTTTTGGGCCCCTCCCCTCTTACTTTTCATACCAAATAAGGGGAGGCGCTCATTTTGCATCCCCTCCCCTCCCCTCCCCTCCAACCAAACAGACCCTAAATGGAGGCAAAAATGTAACATCTGTTGACTCAAACAAACTTTGGTTACTTTTTCTTTTTCCTTTTTTGTGGGCTCCACATTGTTATATTTATATGATTATTAAAAAAAAAACCCAATCCCCCCCTCTCACTTCACTCTCTTCCGTCTTCCGCTCTCTCTTTTAACTCTGGTTAAATTTATGGGTATTTTTGTGCTCAACTAAAGTTTATAGTGCTAGATGTATTTTTGAAAAAGGCTTATATGTTTTTTTAGTTTTTTACACTTTAACCCTTTTAAATTATGTAATTTTAGCCAAATATCATTTAATTAGCTAAAGCCTAAAGATAGTTTTTTTAATTAGTTAAAGATAGCTTTAATACCTCATTTTAGCCCTAAAAATTTACTGGAAGTCCTTTCCAGTTTTATTAATTACAAGTTGGTCTCTATATACTTTTTATCTTCTTCTTCCAACTCAACCTTTTTCCATTACGATCAAGTCCCTGTTCTCTTTCATTTTATAGCCCTTGGAACATTTCTAGAGTCTCTTCTAAATATTCATGCTCTTACCCCAAGTTAAGAACCATTATATCTTTCTAAGGGCACTTTCTTGGAGTTCCTTTTAAGGGAGGCTTTGTTGTAAACCCCTATCGGTTGGGAAGTGGAATGAAATATGCTTTATAAGAGTTTAGATACTTTACGTGAGGATTGACAGACCCCAATGCGAATGATATTAAAAGCGAGGTATTCAGATCTTACAATAAGAACAAAAACATGCAATATTTTTTTAAAAAAATTATAATAAATGTCTCCATAAAAAAATAATTTTTTAATAAATATGTTAAGTATAAATTTTAGGGAAAAAGATAGAAAAAGAACTTTAAAATTACAAAATTTAAAATCAAGTATTTCCCAAAAAATGAGTTGTGAATTGTTTATTAAGTTTCGTTATTCTCTTATTAACTTTTGGTAACAAACTTGATTTAGGATTTTATAATTTCAAAGGTTTTTTTCCTATATTTTTCCCTAAATTTTACTATATCAGTTTCGTATATAAATTTTTTTTTGGAAAGTTTTATATTTTATTATGTAAATCATTTTATGAAATCCTAAGCGTATTTAATATCTTCTTATCTAAAACAATCTTACAAGTACATCAAACTCTATTTAGCAACAAATAATTAATACTAATAATTTATATTAAAGAAGCGAAAAGTTTAAAAAAATCAAATCTTAAATAAATTATTTTTAACAATTTGGTCAAACAAAATTTAAATTATTGTATTAATTTAGTCTCACAATGAGAAAAATAACTTTCAAACGTGATCCCTTTTTCAATTTTTTTCTGGTTCTGAGATCCCTTTATCAATGAAAATCACAAAACAACATCAATTTGAGAATTTAGTAACAGTCCCCGTTGAGTTTTGAAGGTCAAATTATTATTTACATATCACTTCACTGTGCTATTTTCCAGGTGTAGGGTAAAAAACTGCTATTTGCCATTAAGAAATAAAATCAGGTAACAAATTGTCATTTTCATAGTTTAAATGTGTTATTTGTCTAGAACTTTTATGATTTTCGCCACAGAACTAATATAACCTAAAAAAAAAAAGCCGCTTAGCTGAAATAATTCACAATATCCACAGAATTTTTATTAGGCTATATGCGATTTTTATCTCTTTAATATTTCATATAAACGTTGGAAAGTTTCAATTTAAAAAGAAAGTAGTCATTTTTCTTATATCATAAAAATTCTTTTTTTTTTTGGTGATATATCATAAAAATTCTTAATCAGCAAATAGGGGACTCATACATTAATTATTCAACGTAGCTCAAATAAACTGAATAATTATGTCAATGCTATACGGTACATATCACGACTGGAGGCTAAAGCCAAGCCTCCTCAAATCAAGTCAAAGCAAATACACACACTAGACAGATTTTATAACTTCCACTAGAATTTTATGACTTCCCCAACACAAATCTCTATCAAATACACACTAAAGAAAAAATACCTTGCTCTTCTTCCTTTTTATACCCTCTACAACAGTAAAGTAGTACAAATCTCACTATCAAATTAAGTCTTTTTTTTCCTTTGTTCTGCTATATGGGTGATGGGACCATCACCACCATTGGTTCTTGTTCAGTAAAATCTTCAGCCATAGCTGAGCCGAGAAGAATCAAGAGACTTGGCTGATGTTGTTTGACGCCTTGGGATGCCAATTTCACAGGCATTGACTCTGGCAGCGAAACGAAGAGAGCAGAGAGACTCTCCAACAGAAGAAGCATCAGGTGACACATTCACAAACATCAATGTTTTGGAATCTCCTCCTAGACATGGCTGCAACTCAATATAACAGAACAAAGTTTCAATATCATCACCAGAAGAAACAAGAAATGCAAACAAAGAGCTTGGTTGGGTGGAAAAACAATAATTACCCTTAAAGAAACACAACAGTTTTTTGATAAAGATGATCATGATCAGTATCATCATCAGTATGTCCATTAATATTGTAGGAAGCCACCACACTGTTTAAATGGTGTATATTACGGCTTATCTCAAGTGCCATGCAATTGTACCATACCCACTCTAGTTTATTTAATTTCATATATTGGCTTGAACTGTTTTTCTAGATCAAATGTTTTCTTTTTTTTTTTGTTGGTTGACTCAAATGTTTACTTCAAATTAATCATAGATTTTGTCTTTTGCCATCCTTCAGCCAATGGAAGGAAATCAAGCACCATCATACCCAGAGAGGGTTGAACTTGCAACCTTACGTCTAAGTCAACATGTGAATGTCTAAATTAAACTAATCAACACGAGATCAAACAAATTGTAATTAATAACTAATGCAAGAAGATAAATTGGAATTTCATGTTTTAACACACCTGGAGAAGGTATGTTAGTTTTGAATTCCTGAAAGGAACATGCTCTTCTTTCTTGGCCAAAGCGAATATGACATCGCTCAAAGATGATAAGCTTTTGTTGATAGCCTGAACAAAATGGAAAATTTTGATTACAAAATCATTAAAAAGATAACATCATACATCATTAGCTTCAAGTTCAGGGTATGCAAGTAAAACAAACCTGGGTTTCCTTAAGTCGGTCCCCAGTTGCCCCACTCCTCGAAAGTCTTTCACTTCCAGCCAAATCAATCAAATTTAAGACACCTTGCACTTGTTGTTCAGTATTCTACAGAGGAAGGACACATCAATGGATCCAGTTTGAGAGAGAGAGAGCGCATTAGTGCAATACATTATGAAAGTGCGTGCATACCTCATTAACTCCACATATCCTCAAAGTAAAGACAAAATGGCTTCTGGATGACTGTTCATTCATTTGGGTTCTTCCCACTGACCTAAAACAACACAAGGGAATCACATGCCATTAATACAAAGAACAATAGGTTAAACATCAAGGGTTAAAGTCTCTCCTAACCATATAAACTAATTTACTGAAAAGGAAACTTCCAAGTATCAGGGGGAAAAACTAACTTGTTCAATTTGACAAGTTCAATAATTCAAAGATAAAATCTTCATCTGAAGTCCAAATGGACAAAAAGAACGTGCAGTTCAATAGTTCATTGATCCATAAATGTTTATACAATCTTAACTTCAACATGAAAAATAAAATAAGGAGGAATAGGACTGGAGGACTTAGACATTCTACATTATAAACCAAATAAATTATACCTGCATTGTGCAGCCTGTCGAAGAAGAGATGAAATCTCATTTACACTACAAACGTCCACAATAGTGAGGTCAGAAACATGTGTGTTTCCATTGGCATCATGTTTAATAGTGTATTGTTGCTTCCCAGGAACACCATTATCACTTCGTGTCTGATCAATACCGTTAGACCGATTTGATGCCAACAAATCCCGAATGGTCTCATTATATATTTCCAGTATTGAAGCCTAAATATTTAACAAAATGACGTCACACTTTCAGTTTGTAGATGTAGCTACATGATAATCAAAATTAAATTATATTGACCTGCATTTGGAATTTCCACCCTTGATCTTTCAGGGCTTGACTAGTCTGGAAAATCTGTTCTAGCGAACGTGGTATCAATCCTTTCAAATCTGGGGCATCAGGCCTGCCCATCATTGTGTAGGTCTTGCCAGAACCTGTCTGACCATATGCAAATATGCATACCTAACATAACAAGCCCAAGTCTCTATGTCAAATCACATCTAGTCTAGTATATAGGGACACATGAAATGCCAGAGAAAGAAGATAACGAAATGGACAGTAAAACCTTAAGCAAGCATTAAAATCTTATTATGTATTCGTAGGTTCAACTTGGATACATTACTTAAGGCCACATCACATAAACACCAAAAATAGATATCTTTCAAAAGTAATCAATTATAGCAATAATGCCACTAAAAAATCCGAGTGAGCTAAACATCAATCAAAAGTCCATATTAAGTCATAAAGTTAAACTAAGAAAATTGATATTAAAACTATAGCTTTTAATTCTGAACTAACGAGGCCAAACTCTAAACAAAATTAAGATAAAGTAATCAGCTGAAAGACAATAGCAGCCAAATAAACGGACATCATTCTTCTAAAGCACTAAATTTAAAATTATTTTCCCAATAAAATTGAGTCTTTCCAAATTGCTATAACCTTTCTAATGTATTCAATTCAATCCTGCAGCAAAAAGTGAAAAAAGAAAGTTAAAACCACCTTGTAGCCATCAAGCGCACTTTGTACCAATTGTGATATTTCAATGAAAACATCTTCCTGAGAAGCCTCGTGATGGAAGACCTTGTCAAACGTAAAAGGATACTTTTGCCCTGTTGATCATCAAAGAATGATTATTTTTTTTAATTCTGATGTTATAGTACAAAAAAGCATATGCACAACAAAAAACTCATAAAAGAAACAGTATCATGTAATGAGTTAAACAGTAAGCACTTATACCGCTTTGCACCAAATCAATGCCACGGCCAAGAGCTTCTGTTGATGAAGGATAAGAAACAACCATGTCTGTTCCAACACCATCCTCTGGTAACATAGGTCGCACCCGGCAAAACACGCGAATGTTCCCTTTAAGCTCCTAATATTGGGTGCAACTAAATTATTATTTACTAATAAGGAAAAAAAGAAATTTTTTACTTTATATCGGAAAAAAGGAGTATTACAAGGATTGTGTTGTGTAATTTTTTCCTTAATTTCTCTCCCTCGATCACTTGGAATTCTCTATCAGCTAGACGATCTTGTAGTTCATGTATAAGTCTTTTCTGCTCTTCAAAATTAGTTCTTGTTTCTGAAACAGATAAGTCGGCCATCTGACAGAAGAGTGATAAATGCAATGAGCACTACATGTCTAAATTGCCTAAAACCATTCATTACTCGGGGAAGTATAACAAATTTAAGTGATTATTTGAGCAACAAAAATACATAATTCCTTACCTTTAATTTCTCCTTATCAGCAGCAAGCTGTTGTTGCAGTATATTTATTTGCTCTCTTTGAGAGGAACATGTCTCCTGTAAAAGAAAGGCCACAGTCTTGAAATCTAACAAGCAAGGGAGTGCGCACTAAATATACAGATCAAAAGATGATAATGTCAAATGCATTTAAGTTTGGGGACAAAGCAAACAAACCTCAAGAGCATTTATTTTAGTTGTCAGGTTATCCAATTGTGCACATGAATTCCCTGTAATTTCTTTGTAGTATGCTACTTCATCAGTTAAAGCCTTTACTTGTCCCAATTGCCGATCACGATCATCTCTAATTTGTTTCAATTCTTCACGAAGACAATTCAGCTCCTGTACTAGCACATCTTTTTGCTTTGTAGCCTCTTCCATTGAAGCCTAAGGAACAAAAATAACAAGAGAATGGAGAAAAACAACAAAAGAGATTGTTAAGGCATTTACAGTGAGAAGTAAGATGAGGAATTTATAATAATAGCATAATAGCATCCAGCTTATATCTCCAATGCTCCACTCGCCAGAACCGCCTATAATAACATGTAAATTTATTAATAAATACGTTGGAAGCCAAGTGCTTGCACGAAGGAGGTTGGCAACAACCAACAAAAGGACTGCATGGCTAGCTAACAATGCAAAGGTCTGGTGGAACTTCACCCTATCACACCCAAGACCATAAATTCCAATGTTTCCACAGCACATATCACAATTACATTATTTTCCGCATAAAAATGGAAAAAATATGTAACATTAAATTACAAAGAAAACACTCAACATCATAACAGAAAACATATAGTAAACTAACTTACTTTAACAGATGCCAACTGATCCTGCAATGCCTTGTTATGCCCTCTTACATTGCTTAGGTTTTCAACAATGGTTGCTTTCTCCATTTCCAGTCTTTTATGTGATTCATTTGTTGATTCAAGATCTGACTGGAGGCGACTATTATAATGTTGTAGACTCATATTATACTCTTGAGAACGCTTGTACAAGTCCTCGTTTGAATTTGCCTGCAAAACTCAGCAATTTCAGAAAACAGAAGCAAAGAAGCAATTTATCTGTAACAAGATCATGCTAGAGTCTAGGGTAGAATATAAAAGGGCAGGAATTTTTTTGGGTATAAAATGATTGTAACATCTACATTCACTGCAAAATGTTTCTTGACTAGATAATTATTTATGATTTTGCAGTACCTTCCGCTCAAGAAGTAATTTCTCTTGCTGAACTTTCTCAAGCTCAGTTGAAAGGGTATCTCGCACCTTTTCAGCTGCACTTCTTGCTTCCTTTTCTTTGCTATGACATTCAATTGCTTCCTGATTATTTAACAGGGGATCATCAGGAAATAGGAAACTTTAAGGATCATTCAATCACAGTGTTGTATGGCCAGCAATCTTACCATCTTACACGACTCTTCCTTTGCAATTCTCTCTTCCAAGGAAGAATTTGCCTTTCTCAAATCTGATATTGTCTCATTGGACTCCTCAATCTTATTTTTCATTTCAATCTCTGCGAAAGTATGGATATAATTACTTAAGCGTTTCATTAACAGAAATGTTAAATTATGAGTTGCAATGAAAAACTTAAGCAGGAAATACTTTGAAAATTTTCTTTCATGAAAACATGGTGCATTATCTAGGACTAAGCAAATAAATTTTCAAAACTTCTAAGAAAATGTCAATATAAATAATATGCAACAACTCAATTCTCAACTGCTAGAGCCAGAACAAAAGAAATTAGATAAAATGTTCCAAACAAACAAGGCAACAGTGTGTATTTCTATTATATTCTTCACTTCAGGTTATTAAAAAGAATAAACAACAAAAACTGCAGCAACCATATAGATACTGGGCAGTTTTCCCGTCATAAAGCTTGACATTCTAGCCAACACATGGTTCACTTACAAGCTGGAGACAAACTTACCAGTATCAGTGCACTTCTTCTCAGCAGATTCAAATGCAGACTGAAGCTTTTCCTTTTCTTTTACAAACCACTTTACACAACGCTTAAGCTCCTTAATATAATCTGCCATCTCGTCCATTTTTTTCTGCAAGATAAGGGGGAAAACTATGAAATTAACACAAAAGAAGACCCAAACTATTAACAGAATTGAAACCATTGGTTAGATGGAGAACGATCTGGATAAAGATTCCATGGGATAAACAAACCTTACTATCATATGGGTTTCCCTTTTTCATCTTCTTGTTCAATAAGGCCTCCACGGTCTCTTCAGTGAAATCGACTGTGCTACATTCTGAACCATCGGTACCGCCGACATCATTTGCTGTATTAGTTTCAGGCCCTTTGTTAACTGAGGCAAATGGCGTCCTCCCCCTACCGGTATTTCCCAATCTATCCATTCTTTCTGCTCCAATCCTCCGACGTTTGTCAAGGGGGATTTCTTCAGCAGCAGCCTTTTTCTAATTCAACGGAAAATAAATAGAAGAAATGTTCAGTGCCCCATTTCCTACTCTTGCTCTAATTCTAATTCAGAAAACATAGAGTGCGAAAAGTTCTATAGTAACATTAGAAACAAACAAGATTTGGAGGATATTCGCTGCATTCAAAACACATACAGAGGGTGAATCAACCACTCGGATAATTTCAAAGAAAGCGCATAAGCTATTTACGGTAACCTCTGCGTCAATTTAAAAATCAGACAGCATAACCAACCCTTATTCCAAGAAAAATGAGACAAAATGTTTTTTTTAATTTCACAGGTTTCTTCCCATGAAATCTTTAACGCCCAACAAAAACAATTAATTCATAAACAATAAAGAAAGGCTTACATTTGAGGGGCTATGCGGAGGCCTGTTCTGGTTCCTAAAAGCCATATCTGGCTTCGCAAAATGGCGATTTCCACAGAATCTCTTTGAATCGTGCCTGATTTGGGATTCTAGGGTTCACAGTTCAATCAAACAAAGAGACAGTGCAAGAGAAAGAAGCTAAGGAGCCGTGGGGGAGAAGAGCGTGAAATTTGAATTTGGATGCGCCTCTGTTATTCGCCTGAAAGTGGAACCGGAATATTTTAAAAAATAAATAATAAATAAAAGCGGTTCAATATGGAGCTCCGGTTCAAATTTGAAAACAACGGTCATCTCTATTATTGGAGTTATATATAAATAAAGTTTTATTTTTTATTTTTTATTTTTTGCCAATATAAATAAAGTTTTATTTAGTATTTTCAGTAGCGCAAAATTCAAAATCATGTGGGGTGCTTGTTGACAAAATAAAATCTGTTTGAGAACATCCCAAACCATGGTTTCAAACCATGGTTTGCGCAACCCGAGATAAAACTCCTCTCACATACTTACCTCGTAAATCATAAAAGTTATTAAAAAAAGCTAATCCAAACACACACTTTAGATTGGTTTAACGTTTTAATAGGTTAAATTAATCCTCAGATTTCATCAATATATAATGAATCATTTTTATCTGGGTAAATTTATATACTAAAATTTATAAATAAAATTTAATTGTGTAACATGAGCTAGTTGCATAATTATTTTTTGGCCAATGCATAAGAAATTTTTTAAATACAAACCATATGCACTCCGAGCCAAATGTAATAATTTAACAATTGAATAATATATTTATTTTTTTAAGTGTTGTCCACACTTTTTTCTGCATATACGTTATCCCTAAAAATACATGAGGGGTTATTATGGTTTAGGTTCGTTATGATTACATACATCATCACTATAGTTTCAATTATTATTTTCTTAGTTTAAAACATGGGTTAAGGTACAAATTCATTTTGAAAGTATTCACAAGATCAATGTGTCAATGAAAGTTTTTCGAGCAAATTACACTCAAATTCTAAGAAAGAAGGGAAATAAAAAAATGGTCCCTTGAAATTATAAAATAAAAAAATGGTCATATTGACAACTCCACGAGCGGGTCATTGACAACTCCAGAAGCGGGTATTAACAACTTCATGAGACCATTTTTTCACTTCCTTTCTTTTTTTTTTTTTGAGTGGGAAAGAGATATATTAACTAAAATATGTACAGAGTTACAAGGCACTATCAGCTAGGCACCAGAATCAATTGTTTGAACAAGGTGCATAGCCTTAGAAGTGTAATTAACAACAGAACATACAGCAATGATAATAGCCTCAGGGGAGGCTGTTTCATTCATGAAAATACTTTTGTTCCTATTGTCCCACAACTTCCAAGTTAGGGTGCCAAAGAAGAGTCTCCAATGAGTTCCCATGCAGCGTGGGTTTATGTTCCATAGTAGCCAGTCATGAAAGTTCTTACTGAAGAAGTCCTGCCGCTGGTTTTGTGGTACTGTTCTTAGCCAACAGCTGTAAGCAATCGGGCATCGCCTTAAAATGTGATCCAGATCCTCACAATCAGCTTGACATAGTTGGCATCTCACACTGGAGGTTATTCCACGTCTGGCTCTTTCTGAATTGGTGAGCAATCTGTTATGTAGTGCAAGCCAAAGGAAAGTCCTTATTCGTTGGAGCCCAGGCCACTTCCATGCCCAATTCCAATGATAACTTGAGTCATACCATGTGGGGCTTTGTTGTGATTGGTATGCCGATGCAACTGTGAAGGCGCCATTTGAAGTAAGGGACCAATAGCATGTGTCTATTCTATTGTTTCTCTGTGGTGGTACAACTTGTGCTATTTGCAAGAGGGTGTTTGGCGGAAGGAGGTGTTGAAAGAGGTCCCATCGCCAGTTCCCATCAGCAGCCACGTATTCAGCAAGTTTGCATTGTAGCAAGTGTTCTGGGACATCCGCATATGTTAGCCATTTCAATGGCCCCATATCACCTACCCACGTGTCAAGCCAAAATCTTATGGTTTGGCCATCCCCAGGGCTCCATGAGATATTAATCTCAGTATCTTGCCAGGCTCGTGCAACACTTTTCCATACATGTGAAGCTCTCTTGGTGTTAAAGTGGTAGTTTGTGCTCGAGGACCACCTATACTTGGCTTTGAGGACTTGAACCCAAAGTTGGTCCGGTTTGCTCACTAATGAGTAAGCTAATTTCGCTAAGAAAGCATAGTTCTGTCCTTTCATAGATTTAAGGCCACATCCTCCATAGCTAGTTGGCTGGCACATGTCATCCCAGCGGATTAAGTTAATCTTCCTCGTGGTTGAATCTGATCCCCAAATAAATTGGCGAACATGTTTCTCTATTGCATTGCAGCAGGAGAGGGGGATTTGTGTTGCCTGCATCGTATAGAAAGGAATGGCACTAAGGACAGATTTAGCCAGCGTGAGCCGACCAGCTAAAGACAAAGATTTTGCCTTCCAGCTAGTGAGTTTTCCTTGGACTTTTTCTACAAGATATCCATAAGTGTCCTTGACAACTCTAGAGTGCAGCAAGGGAACGCCTAGGTACTTCCCAAGTTGGGATGTTTTTTGAAACTGCAACCTTTCACAGATATGATCAGCGTCATGTCTCGAGACATTTTTGGAGAAATGCACTCTTGTCTTGCTGAGGCTTACAACTTGACCAGAAACAGAGCAGAACTCATCTAGGATGGTTTGGATAAGTTCCACCTGCTTGGGTGAGGTTGTGCTAAATAGAATGAGGTCGTCTGCAAAGAATAGGTGTGATAATGGTGGTCCTTGCTTGCCCAATTTAATTGTTTCCCAATTCTTCATGCGAGCCTCTTTCGTAATCACCTGTGAGAGGCGTTCCATACAAAGCACAAACAAGTAAGGGGAGATTGGGTCTCCTTGTCTTATGCCCCTAGATGGTCTGAATGTTTGGGAAGGCCTTCCATTCCAGAGTACTTGCATGCTAGGTGTGGTGACACAGTGCATGATAAGGTTTGTTATGCGTTCAGGGAAGCCGACATCTTCAAGCGTATCTCTAATAAAGCCCCAACTCAGTTTGTCAAAAGCTTTCTCCAAATCAACTTTGATAGCCATCCACCCTTTTTTCCCGGTTTTCTTTTTCATTGAGTGTATAACCTCTTGGGTTATAATAATATTGTCCGTAATGCTGCAGTCCTTCACAAAGCTCGATTGGTTCGGCAGAATTAGGTGAGGCATGAGATGCTTGATTCGGTTGGCAATTACTTTGGTTACAATCTTGTAAGCAACGGAACATAGACTAATTGGTCTAAATTCTTTGAGTGTGCAAGGGTGGTCTACTTTCGGTACGAGGGCAATATGAGTGTTATTAAGGCTAGTATCCAGTGATGCACCGTTGAAAAGGTCCTTGACCATGGTTACAAGAGATTGACCGACCACTTCCCACTGGCTTTGAAAAAACAGGGCATGAAGACCATCGGGACCAGGTGCTTTAAGTGATTTCATCTCAAAGAGTGCCTTTTTCACTTCTACATAAGATATGTCAGCATCAAGGAGTAAAAGTGAAGAGTGGGGGATTGCAGGGAACATACCTTTGTGCGTGTAATTGGCCGTAACTACTGGGGAGGAGTATAAATTGGTGTAAAACTCATTTATCATCAGCTCAAGTGACTTTTCATCCGAGACCCAATCCCCATCTGAGTTTTTGAGGCACGACACTTTGCTCTTTGCTCTGCGAATCTTGGCTTTCATGTGATAATAGCCAGTGTTTCTATCTCCCAAATTAATCCAGTCAGCACGTGATTTTTGGAGCCAGAGTATTTCTTCCTGCAAACATGCTTGCTCAAAATCATTTTGCAGTTCTTGATCAAGTTCAGTTAGTCTAACTGAGTGTGGGTTTGATTCAAGAGCTCTTTGGACTCCGAGCAATCGAGCTTCAAGTTTGCGTTTCCGAACTCCTATGTGGCCAAATACTTCCTTGTTCCAAGTGGAGGCTGCCTCAGTAAATCGTTTTACATTATCCACTAAAGATGTGTCAGGAAGCCATGAGGTTTTGACTAAGTTCTCAAATTGTGGATGTGTTAGCCAAGATGCTAAAAATCGGAAGGGGGCTGGGTTCTGCTGGCTTATTGGGGAGGATTTTATTGCAAGTTTCAAAGGTCTGTGGTCAGATTGGAGCTTAGGGAGGTGTTGGACTGAGGTATTAATGGGGGAGCAGGCCCAAATGGTGTTAACCAAGACTCTATCCAATCTAGCCAAAGAGAGGCCTCTTCGCCAGGTGAAGCGGGGGCCCGAAAAACCTATGTCAATCAGGTTGCAGTCTTTTACAAAGTCTTGGAACAAAGGGCAACCATGCCTTACAGTATTTGTGCTTGATCTTCGTTCAGAAGCAGTTAAGACTGCGTTGAAATCCCCTGCCAGCGCCCAGGGTGCATTAATGTGCGAGGAGAGGTTTTTTAGTTCTGGCCATAGTTGAGTTCTGATGGTGGCAGTCGGACTTGCATAGATTGCCGTAAGAAAAAAGGATTGATTATCCTTAATCACATTGATTTTAGTATGAACAAATTGCCAATGATTAAGGAGTATTTCTACCTCAAGGTTGTCTGACCACATCACCCATATGCCACCTGAGAAGCCTGAGGCTTCAACTTGATGAGAATGGGGCATTCCAATTTTCTGGATAGCTTTTTCTGCTGCATAACCCGAGATACGTGGTTCTACAAGGATAATGAGATCTAATTTATGCTCATGCTTAAAGGAGCGCAATACCGTCTGAAATTTGGTATTGGCTGCCCCTTGGCAGTTCCAGATCAGAGATTTCATAAGGAAACAGGGCTAGTTGGTTGTGGCACTTCGGCCACGCTCTTCCTCGCACATCATGTCATCTGCAGAATTGTCTTCGTCCATGTCAGTTCTGCATTCTAGGGCCTTTGAAATTGTCTTCAATACCTCATCTGCCAAAGTGGGTTTGGTCTCTTTGGGTTTGGGTTTTGAATTCACAAAGGCTAGGTTGGTGTGAATCTTAATCCCTGGCGATTGGGTAGGTCTATCTGGGGCTTTAGGATGTTTTGGTTCGTTGCTTTTTTCTAAGGTGGGTTGGTTTTGCATTGAGCTTGGTTGGAGGGATATGTCTTGGATGGGCTTGGTGGGGGCTGATTGGGCCGGGTTTGATGGGGGCTTGGGTATTTTGTTCGGGTGGGTTAGGGCAGTAGCTGTGTGTTTAGTGGGGTCAAGTGAGGAGCTCGAGGAGGCAGTCTTATAGGCTGCACTGGTGAAGATGGTGTCACTTTGGTTCTCTGGGTTAGTCTTCCTTGGAGTCTTTTGTGAAGGTATAGGCTTTTGTTTTGGTTCTTTCTGGGTTTTGGCAGGTTTAGATGGTATAGGGAGGGCTGATTTGGAGTCATTCGAGGCATTGACTTGAGGGGAGCTAATTTGTTTCCTAGAAGGAACATTAGGTTGCAGGTTTTCTTTATCTGAAATAGTCTCTGCATTCCTGAGAACGTCATATCTTGTACTATTCGAAGCATTTTTAGGGATAGTCTGCTCTAGCGTTCTCTTTTGATCTCTGTGAAATCGCCTGCTAGATCTTGGTGCCATCATCCACGCGCCATAGGGATTCATTTCATCAACTTCCTCCGCCGTTGGTCCACGCGCCACCGTTTCTGCAATGGCTGTTTCCTTCGGCTCTACTTGATTAGGTGCTGCCATGGCTTGCTCTCTTGTCAGGCATAACCCAGTGAGGTGGCCGTACTTCCCACAGTGGTAGCATATGGTGGGTAGACCTTCATACTCAACAAAGAGTGCTTTACCATCTACAGTGATCTTCGACGTGAGTGGTTTGGAGAGGTCAATGATAATGGCCATACGCGCAAATTTGCCTCTCTCCCCTGATTCCGTGTTGTAATCAATCCGAATGACTTTGCCTAGCACTTTCCCAATGGCTCGGATAACATTTTTCTTGTAGTACTTTGTGGGCAGGCCTGGTATTCGAACCCAAGCTACGACCTGAGAGATTGAGTAGTCGATTGGTGAGAAGTCCGGTGACCATGGTTGTACCGTAAGGTAATGGCCAAAAATCATCCAAGGGCCTCCAGAGAGAGCAGTAGTATAGTCCTATTCGTTGCTGAAATTAGCAATAAAGCATCCTCCCTCAAGATCGGACAGTCTAAATGGCCTTGCAAAGCTCCATATCTTGAGTAGCTGAGTTCGGAGTTTATCATACCCAATGGGTCTGCTTAGAAGTTTGAGGATCACTGCAAACTTCATGCTATCTTCAAGCAGCTTATGCACTCTCGGCGAGAATTTGATGGCAGGAAATACTCCATTTCTGTCTATGACGACATCTCCTTCCTCGAATTGGATATCTTCCTCTGCTGGCGCAGGCTGGTCCTTGTTGAGGAGTTTATCTCTGAATGAGATCGGTGCTTGCGTCGACTGGGTTCCAGCAGGGCGGGGGGTTATGGTTCGTGGTTTACCTGTTTCTCGTTCTATGGAAGCTTCTGCAGGTTCAGGTAGTGGTTTCTCTGTTAGCGATGTATCACCATCCTGATCAACTTCCATGTGAAGGTTTTTGGTCTTCTTTACTGATCTGGTGTCATCAGGATGCGGCGGTGTTTCTTCTTTCTTGGTAAGCGTGATGGAGATAGAGCATTCTGTGGCTGGGCTGTAGTCATCTCCATTGTGTGAGGCTGATACTTTTTCATCGTCTGTTCGAATGCTAGTAGCTGGCTTTAGCTCCGTTCGCCGTTCTCTGCTTCTGTCTCTTTCCCTCATCTTCACAGTGTGATGTAGTTGGGATTTTGTGCTCCTCCGCCGCAGAGGGCAGCGGGGGTATCTTTTCACGACGCAACCCGCCGCAGTGGCAGCAGGCTGAAGATTTCACGACTCCCAAGAGAGAGCAAGAAAAATGAAATCTTTGCTCCAAAGACCCTTGCACTCCCCACTTCCTTTCTTCTTTGGGACTTGAGTGCAATTTTCCTAAGTTTTTTTTTTTGTCTCAACATCACCCTAAAAGTATTAAAACCTAGCAATATCGCCCTTGAGTTAACAGAGATTAAATTTGACCGTTAAATTCCATATTTGACCAATGTAATGCTGACTGGGTTGCTGATTTAGAAAATATGACGTGGCAGTCATAAATGAAAAAAATATAAAAATAAAATCTAACCCCAAGAGGGGGGGGATAGAATAGAACTAGCGAGCCTCGGCAACGGCAAGAGGAGTAACAAAGCTAGTGGAATGCTTATCGATTGTCTGGACTTTCCAAAGCAACAAAGCATTGAACAAAGCTATCGATTGTCTCTTCGTTACTCTCTTTTAACAACCTCTTCCCTCCAAACACTAATCACTCTAGTCCTTTCTCTTTGAGCCCTTCCTCTCTCGTCCTTTCCAAACCCAATGCCTGCACACATTCACATTAAACAACCAGTCAATCCACTATTCATATACAATAAAATTATCTTTACGTACTGAGAAAATTATCTTTCCTCATTTTTGTTTTGTAAGAAACCACACAGTATTGCGAAAAGTCAAACCAAGTCTCGCTTCCAAGTACCTGAATCCTTACGTAATCCATATTGTTCTAATAGAGGACGTTCCCCAACATTTGGTCAATCGTCTCAGATAACCCATCCACCACTACGTTAACCATGCACGATATCGAACGCTCCCCATTATCACATATCTTTCGCGCTTGTGTTCCACTAGAGGCACCGTTGCCTAAGGACAGTAACTAGGAGATCCTCCACGCTGTTAGCTGTCGAGAAATCCCGCTTGTTATGTAGCACGTGCGTCACCGCCAGTATGGCCGGTTTGTTCATCACCAGGCCGCCATCGACAGCGGAGCAGCTGGGACAATTGTCGTCCATGAAAGTAAAGTGACACTACTATAAAAAGGGGTTATAACGTTCCAAATTTGGCACCTTTAATGTCCCAAAATGGGGGGACGTATATACTGGGGGCGTAGTAAGTTGTAAGAAAAGACGTCCCAAATATTAGGGACGTCTAAGGTGGGACTTTAGACCTCCCAAATGAAATTTGGGACGTCTAAAGTCCCCCCTGGGTGGGACTTTAGACCTCCCAATTCTTAATTTGGGACGTCTAAAACTTATGTTTTTTTTATATCATGATTTACATTCTGTATTACCCAGCGAATTCAAACTGCAGAAACAGAATAGAAGATGGATTCATAAACCACACTGTCCATTACAAACTAGTAAGGACATCCAGCACTACAATCTTTACTATATATACATACAATAACAACTCATACAACCTACTACTATATATATCAACAATAACAACCAGAAAGTGTCAAAACGCTGTCATCACACAACTACAACAGCTGATATAAAATAAGAAGTTTACTGCTCTATATGTTCAAGAAGATGTCCAGCCAAAAGATCTCTGATCAAATCAAGGTCTTCACGTAGGTAGGCATCTTCATTATCAAAAATCTGACAATTAGAAAGTAAGCTTTGATGAAATGAATCTAAAGCAAATGAATTAATTAGCATTTCGATTAGAACACAAAAAATATTATAATTTGAGAATGAAGAAGCGATTACCTTTTCAAAATCGCTAGTAATTCCACTTTGAGTTATGTTATACATATAAAGTATAACATAATATCCGCATTCAGTGTTGCCAGGTTGCCGAGGGCACTTTAAATCAAAGGGATGCAATTGGTTGTTAAAATCAATAAAGGTATGTCTAAAAGAACCGTCAATGAAACAATTAGCTAGGATCGAATGTACTTACTATCGGATAAAACCATTTTGGCTTTTTAACAACTGTCCCCTCGCGTGACCTACCTAGGACTCTATATGTTTGACAAGCACTATCATGAAAAGCAAAATGAACAGAAATTAGAACCATTCATTTTTTTTAAGAGTCAATGAAATACAAACAGATTAACTTACGTGTCGAAGACGGATTTTGTATCTTTGTCTGGCTTTTTACTCAAGGGATCAAACTAATAGACTACATTGCGGCGGGGACATATAACACACAAACTCCAGTGGTAACTTTAACAACATGTACACATTAAAATGAAGTTAGATGAGAAGACAATTATTTATTAAACTTCTTAAATTGACAAAATGTAAATACGAACCGTTGAACAATGGGTGCTAGATAACAACGAAGTTTGGTCTGTTCCATTGCGTAGCCGACATAGTGAGTCATATGCATCACAGTACAAGTATCCCCTGTCGTATTCGTAGGACATAAGAATCCATACCAATCACGTCTTTCCATGTTTGTGCAGAGACCGTGCAAGGTGCTATAATAGAATTAAAATAAGGAATGAATTATTGAATGTATGAAATCAAAAAACCACTAAATGAATTCTATGGGAAAATTGAAAAAAAACTTACCGGACTGCAAATTTCACCCAGGCTGCATCTATCTCCTCCAACCTGATAAACTGCTTGAGATCTGTATTGTCAATCGTGTAGGGATACTCCACTTGGCCCACAATCCCTGGAGGCATCTTCAAGTCAATCTGTTTAACGCCCTTGTAGATCTGTTGCAGCTATGCTAAGTAGGGCCATTTCCTTGCAGCTTCGTCATCCTTTTAGAACATCAAAAAACAAATTATTATTAGGATGCCAACAGATTTTCAGTAACAGTAAGATAATTCCTACCATTGGAGGTGTTGCGTCTGAACCAATAAGATTGCGAGGCCAAAGGATGAAAGATCCTTTCGCTTGACCTAACGTGCCAACCTCTGGATCAGAAATAGGGATGGTTGTACCTTTTCCCCCTTTCTAACACTCATCACATTCACCCTACGAAAATCCTCCAGAATTTGCTGATGATGGTGGGTGGTAGCAAGTGTGTGAACGAGAGCATCAGCAACAATACGCAACAGTGGATCATCCAAATAGAGGGTGCAAGGGTCTCCCGACACTAGAGTGGGAGAAGGGTCACCAAGTGGTTGCTCCAGAGGGTTGTAACTTCCTTTGGTGCTATTGAAGGCCGGGGATTCCTGAGTTCTATGCTCGTCCCTTGCCTTTTGTGCTTCAAACATCTTTGCCATTTCAAGTTAAAGCTCTGGCAACAGCTCTTGTCGGAGGAAAATGCATATCTAGTTGTGACAAAATAATGTAACCCTCATTTTCTAGCTTATCCAACTTTTCAGTGTCAATGACTTTGTTACAGATAGCATTGAAGAAAACGCACAATCTTGTCACGGTGGTTCGTACTTCATCTTTCATTATGCCTCTAATAGCTACCGGTAATAGTTGTTGCATCAACACATGATAATCATGGGACTTCATTCCCACTAACTTCAAATCGTCCATTGAGACACATCTTCTCACATTCGAGGAATACCTTTACAGCACCTTAATTTCATGCAAACACCCACACAAACTTCTTTTTTCTGCTTTTGATAGTGTATGCGCTGCTGGCTCCATGTATGCCCTCCTACCATCATCTCTTAGTTGTGGATGTAACCGTTCTCTTATTCCCATTTTGACAAGGTCTAATCTCGCATTAATCCCATCCTTAGCCTTCCCTGGTATGTGCAAAAGCGTACTGATAAGGCTATCACAAACATTCTTCTCCACATACATCACATCAATACTGTGTCTCATGTCAAGCGAACGCCAATATGGAAGATCAAAGAAAATAGATCTCTTCTTCCATATGTTCTTCTCACCCGCAACCCTCTGATTCTTACCAAAAGTGACATTGATACGTTCCACTCGACTATAGACTTCCTCTCTAGTTAATGACTTTGGAGCCATTCCATGCTCCGGTAAGCCATTAAACCGCTTTCTTAGCCTACGATACGGGTGGAACCGATGAAGAAACCTCCTGTGGCCAAGGTAGACAGTTTTTCTTCCATGCTTTAGTTGTTGGAAGTGTGTGTCTGCTTCACATATTAGGCATGCTTTGTGACCCTTCACGCTGTACCCTGACAAGTTTCCGTACACAGGGAAGTCGTTTATCGTTGTGAAAATCATTGCACGTAGCTTGAAAGACTCCTTCTTATAAGCATCAAACACATCTACGCCTTCCTCCCACAACTTCTTCAAGTCCTCAAACAAAGGCGCCAAATAGACATCAATATCGTTCCCTAGCTGTTTTGGTCCAGAAATCATCATAGATAGCATCATATACTTACGTTTCATACATAGCCAAGGAGACAAGTTGTATATTACAAGGAGAACCGACCACGCACTATGTGTACTAGTAAGAGTTCTATACGGATTGATGCCGTCTGTACAAAGCCCAAGCCGTAGGTTTCTCAGCTCGCTGCCAAATTGAGAGAACATTTCATCTATTTTTTGCCATTATGGAGAGTCAGCTGGGTGCCGAAGATATTTCCCATCAGATATTCTCTCATCAAAGTGCCATCTCAACTTCTTCGCTTTTGTTGCAGTCGCAAACAAACGTTTAAAACGTTGTATTATTGGAAGATACCACATAACCTTTAAAGGTTGCCTTTTACTTGTCACATCACCACAACCACCATCTTTTTTCACTTTGTATCGTGCAGTTTTACACTTAGGACACTCACTAAGACCTCCATACTCATTTCTGTACAGTACGTAGTCATTAGGGCAAGCATGTATCTTTTTATACTCCATACCCATCGTAGACAGGATTTTCTTGGCCTCATACATACTATTTGAAAGTACATTATCCTCTGGAAACATATCACACAATAGTTCAAGCAGCAATGTGAAACTACTATCGGTCCACCCACAAGTTGCCTTTAAGTTAACCAAATGTAATGTTCCCGTCAGCCGCATGTACTTACTACCATTGTACAATGGTGTCTCTGCATCATTCCGCAGGCTGTCATACTCCTGCGACTGCGCAAAGGATTCTGCCTCAACATCGTTAATCATTTTTTCCATTCTATCTTCACCTATGATATCCACATCTTCCATCCTGTGCAACGGACAATTCGTTACTTCCTCACCATGCCATATCCACCTTGTGTATCGCAGATTTATTCCATCACAAAGTAGGTGATCCTTTATGACATCAACATCCCGTCGACTCTCATTCAAACAATTGACACAAGGACAAAAATACTTCCCATTTTTTGCAGGAGCATTCTTTTTAGCGAATTCAATAAATTCTTCCACCCCTTTCTCATATTCTTCATTAGTTCTCAAAGCATTCATCCAACTATGATCCATTTTGTTACCACCTAAGGCATTCCCAATAACATTCACACGTTTAGTACAATTGTCAACGACATATGATGGGATTGCCTAATTAAGTTATCAACCCAATTTAGGATTTTAAAATATGGGCTTAATAACTTTATTGCCCTTCTAGCCTCCTCTCTCCTCTTAAAAGGGTTTCAGTGCTATGTAACTTATTTTTTTAATAAGTATATGTATATAAACATTAATGTATAATAAAATAAATATAATAAGATTAAATTAAAGAATGTTTTTTAGGTTTGGAAGATTTAAAAAAACGAGTTTCATATTAACAAAACAATTTTAAGTTGAGTTCTTCCAAAAATAAAATTGTTTTATTGAAAATATTTAGATAAAAATCATTTAATGAATATTGGGGTTATGGTTTTCTTTTTAGTTTTGGCTTGAATTATTCTTCATAATTCATTTGGAATACAAGAATTTCTTTAATTTAAACAAATCATATTTTAATTTATTATATATACTAATTAATGGTATACACAAGTAAATTTATATTTAAACAAGAAAATAAACCATTGCACTGGAGTTTCCGAATACATGCAATTTAAGCAATATAAGACACCAAACACACCAGGCTAATCTCAACCATCTCAATATAAGCAATATATAAGCACAATCTCAACCATTTCAAGTAAATTTATATTTCAAAAACAAAATATACATACCATTCTGTTACAAAAAAAACAAGAAGAAAATAAACGAACCTGATCAGGGGCACCCACTAGTTTGCTGGAGAGGACGTTGGAGATCCACGGTGGTGTGCACAACAATAGAAGGAAGGAGATGGAGGAGAGCAAAAATCTACACACTGTGGAGGAGGTGAAGTTGTAGCAGGGTCGACTGGTTGCGTGCGTTGAAGAAACAAAGAATCAAAGGAGTTGAAGAAACAAAGAGGAAGAAGAAGGGAGGAGGGAGGAGTTGAAGAAAAAATAAAGAGGAAGAAGAACGGAGGAGGGAGGAGTTGGAGAAGAACGGAGGAGGGAGGAGGGAGCCGACGGTGGGTGGGGAGGAGTAAAAGAGTAAAGTGAAGATGAGAAGACATGTGAGGAGGTGGTTGATGAGAAGACGCATGTCAGACAAGTGTCTCACATGCGCCTTGGGGACACCTTTAGACGTCCCAAATGCCATTTGGGACGCCTAAAGTCTTGGTTTAGGCGTCCCAAATGATTTTGGGACGCCTAAACCCAGACTTTAGGCTTCCCAAAATTCTTTTGGGACGTCTAATCCCAGCTCCAGGCGCTAAAAAAAATTTACGAAATTTATATTTTGCGCCTGGAAGCACTTTAGGCGTCCCAAATTTAAATTTGGGACGCCTAAAGGTTTCCCTATATATATATAATTACGAAAATGCCACCGCCTCCCTTTTTAACCACCCAATTTTCAATTTGGGATGTCCTTGGGGGTGGTTATATCTCAATTCTATAGTAGTGTGAAAGGGCAAGAAGAGGCTCAGTGTGGCTATGGTGGTGTGGCATTAATTCCTTCCAGAGCTCCAAGTTGAAACTCGGCGATTTGGACGTGTCAACTCATTCCCCAGCTCATTCCTGAATCAAATGAGGAGAAGATGATCTTGGTATTTTGTATTTTATTTTTATATTTTTTCATTTATAACCGTCACATCATATTTCCCAAATCAGTAACACAATCAATATTAAACTGGTCAAATATGGAATTTAACGGTCAAACTTAACCTCTATTAACTTAAAAGTGACATTGTTACGATTTAATATTTTTAGGAAGATATTGAAACTTAAATTACTTTGAAGGACACATTGAAATCTTGTTAATACTTTCGGGATGGACTTGCACTTTAACTATTAAAACATTGAAATTGAATTATTGGATTTCAACTTTTTTTATTGAAGTCATTGTAGTTAAATTTTCATCTAATAGTGTGGCAGGAAATGTTAAACATGTTTAGGAGGATTGTATAGCATTGATTCCAAGATTTTAGGTCTTTATTTCTGTTTAAGGTTGAGTATAATTTTAACAATGCATTTTTTTTTTCCAATTATAGATGGCAACATTAAGTGTCTACGAGTGTAAGAGTATACATAAATGTTATATGAAACATAGTAATAATCTCAGTCCAGTTAACTCTAGCACACGTTTGTCACTTTAAATTTTTTGTGGGTCCCATATGGTTTCTAGTTGTCATGTGTTATTATATTTGACCGTTTTAGAGGTGACCTCCATTAAAGACTAGATCAATCTCCTCTAACTCCATATTAATCTTTGTCGAAGAAGCTGCAATCGTGGATAGAAGTGAAGAAGCAACAAGAAGGGCACGTCATCTTCAAGAGCAAGGTTGAAGATGTCATCCTCATCTTCAAGAATGACAAGATGCAAATGAATAACGTTGGTTTTACTAAACCCAGTTGTGAGGACGATTACCAAGGCATGAGGAGGTATTGTCATCACAGGTGGTTGGCTCTCCTAACGGATAATGTAGACGAAAGGTAATTCAAGGAAGAGGCTTTTATGACTGCTGAAACAACTACAAGGAATGAGGGGAATTCAGAAAATTTGAAGGGTGTGGCTGTATGTTGAACTCTGACACAGGTGGTGAACACTGACAAGATGGCGGTGGGGTTACTTCTCTTGGCAATTTGGCAGCATATATATCGTAGGGTTGGGCTAACTCCACTCTTGCTTGATGCCCAATCCAATATGTAATTTGAGTCAGCCTAGGTCCAACATGAAATATTTTAAAAAAATGTTTTAAAATTATGAAATATAATTATATTCTCTAACAATTATAATCAAAATTTCTCAAAATAAATTTCTTATAAATATTAGGAACAAAAGTAATTATTTTTTAAATTATACGTTTTAAAATTTTTCTTTATTGTTACATAAAATTAGGTCAAAAAATCAATTTAGAATTTTGGATGAGGTTAAAAAAATTGAATTCATAGAAAAGATAATGATAATCATAAAAAAATAATATATTACACAAAAGGTATAAAAAAATAATTTTAAATAATAATTTTCGCAAAAAAGTTAAATAACAAAGGGACATATATAGGTTAGGCTCCAAGCCGAATGGCTTGAGCAGTTGGCCCACTTGCACAACACCTATGACTAAGGAATGAAATAATCATCGACTTGCATGACCCATCATTTTAGAGAGTAGTCTCTCTCGTCTTGAGAGAGTTCTCTCTTCTTGGGAGCGTCTTGGGTCTTTCTCTGGTAAAACCTAGCAAATTCTAGTTGCCGACTCTTGGGGATCAGTTGGAATACTGTGTTTCTCACTTCTCACTCTCTTTCAGGGCTCTGGTGTGGTATTGGGCGATTGAAGGAATGGGGAAGAAATAGGTACTGACAGAATAGAGTTTAAAATGTAGTGGAAAGGGGGGACATTGAGCTCAGAAAAGGACCAATTTTTTGTGGGAAGCATGATCTCTAATGCTCGAGTGAGTGTTGATACTCGATACTATGAGGGAACAAGTTGCTGTGGCTTGGAAACCAAAGAAAAAGCTGGAAATTAATATCCTGGGTTTTAATCTTTTTTCCTTCACCTTCGATGACACCACAGAGGCGCGAAGAGTACTAGAGGAGAGCCCGTGGGTGGCAAGGAATCATATGCTAAGCTTGGAGAAGCCATTCTTGTATGATAGTGAAATACATATCAAAACATGTGCTTTCTGGGTACAATTCTAGGACATTCCACTGGAAGGAAAATTGAAGGTAAATGTTAGAGCAATGGCAAGAAAACTTGGGAAGCTGATTGAAATAGAAAGTCTAGAAGACAACAGTTTTGAAGCAAGGAACTTTTACAGAGCTCAAGTGGAAGTGGATATGGAGAAACCACTTGTACCAATATTTAAAGTCCCTCGGCTGGAAAACCTGGATGATGCCAAGGTAAAGGTATAAAGTATGAAAAACTTGCTAGGTTTTGCTTGATTTGTGGCAAGTTGGGACATGATGACAGATCTTGTGAAGTTGAAGAAGACGATGAATTGATGAATGAGCCAATAAGGGCATATGATGCAAACATGTGCACCCAACCACTAAGAATGAATCAAGTGGCGCCGGTGAATGGAGGGAATGTCTAAATGGGAAACCAAAGAAGAACTTAAGGGGAACGAAGGGGTCACATTAATGGTTGGGGAAATCGAAGGAGCCAGAAGAGCACGACGCTCTAAGCAATGCAAGACAAGATGGGTTGGAGGCGTAGAGACTAGATACCGATAGGGGTGAGCATTCGGTTTTTCGATTCGGTTTTTCATAAAGACCGAAATAACTGAAAAACTGAATTAAGCTAATTCTAATGACTGAACGAAAACCTATTAACCGAATCGAAGCAACCGAAATATTTAGATTCGGTTCGGTTAATAACCGAATTAACCGATTTCTTTATTTATTATCTATAAAATAAAATATATATAATTAAATTTTTAAAAAAGATTATTTTTTATCCTTAAGATTACATTTAGGGGTAAAATATATAAAATAAATTAACTAGATTTAAAATATCTATAGATTTTATCTAATATTATTGAAAATTTACACCTATTTAATTATAAAAACATGCATTTATCAAATAATATATATTATATATATTTCGGTTTTTCGGTTTTAACCGAAATTTTTTTCTAATAACCGAACCGAAAACCAAATTAACCAAATAATAAAAACCAAAATTTTACCGAAAACCGAATTAACCGAACCGAAAAAACCGAATTGAGTTCGGTTTCGGTTCTAATTTGCTCACCCCTAGATACCGATGCCTCTAAAAATGCAATTAATTATGGAGGCTCAAGTACAATTTTAGAAGATTTGGAGGGCCTCATGATCAGATTGAAAGAATTTGAAGTTAATATAAATGAATGGAAAAGTGAAGGGAATAGTGGACCTGTTATTAGGCCTTATCAACAAGTAAATCAACCCAAACACTCAGTCCAAATAAGGGAACTAGACCCAGAGGTTATTGAGGAAGGAAATGAGCAGTTAGGGCAGAATATAGATGGGCATTTCAATGATCAATAGGCTTTAGTAATCAGACAGGTTGGTGTAGAAATTAGGGCATTGTTGAATGGAATAGAACGAATTAATCTCAAAAGGAGGGCAGACTCGAATTGGATGTCTCCGACAACCAAAAGAAGGAAGATTCATGAGAAAGACTCGCATGGGTCTTTTGGTTTGCACCAAAGTGCTAAAGAAGAACTAGAAAAGCTATTTCAGATTGATTTTGGCAGTGCTGGCATGTGTTCCAGTAAGGCTGAGTCTAGTATGCAGGTGGAGATGTTAGAAGAAGTAATTTAGCTAAATGTGAATGAAAGAATCAGAGTAGTGGAAGGGAATTGAATTGAGAAACCAAGCAAGTATGAGCTTAAGAGAAGCGAAATTAGAAGATCTCCTTCACTATGCATGTAGCTAAGTATAACACTGAAGGGTGTGGTGGCTGGCTGGCTGCAGCAATCCGTGACCAATGAGTTGCTTTGGGTGGAACTGTTAGGAACTGGGAACCGTTTTGACAATTCGCAGCTTAAGGTTCCAATGCTGGAGACTAAAACCTAATCTAGTCTTTCTGGTAGAAACAAAAATGAAAAAGGAGAAAGTAGAGAAAGTGAGAAGGAAGCTGAAGTTTGAGCATAGGGTGTGCTATGATCTAGTAGGAAGGTCACGAGGATTATCTCTTTTGTGGCAGGAAAGAGTACAACTTCAAGTAGCTGTCTTGAGCAAGTATATTATACATATCAATAATGTGTGCATTAAAGCTGGGAAAACGGGCCACCACGCGGGTTGCGGGCTGGCCCGCACTAACCCAAGGGTCACCCGGGTTGGGCCCGTGCGGCCCGCACTTCTGCGGGTTGGCATTTTGCCAACCTTAACCCGCAGTGTGCGGGTTGTGGGCCATCCCGCAGGCCCGCATATTTTTTTCAAAAAAATCCTTTTTTTTAAGGTAGTCAAAAATACGAGACACACATATATGTGTTATTAAATTTATTTTTCTAGTATCAATCATTCCTATTATAAAAATTTAAAAACATAATTCACAATTTAAGAGATAAAGTTATTAAATTTGTCAAAGTTTATAAGCAAAATATAAACTCATCCTCAAACAACAAAAATATAATAATTTTGTTTAAAAAAGAAGGGAAGAGGTTAAGATTTTTTCCTCTTTGAATTGGCAAGTATCAAGATAGGAGTGGACAACTTATAAATATTGTGAAATTATTATATGTAAAAAAAAAAAATTTTGCGGGCCAACCCCCCAACCTGCGGGCTGGCCCGCATCAACCCGCTGGCCATACGGTGCGGGCCTGTGCGGCCCGCACTTTCACAGGTTGGGATTTTCCCAACCCTAACCATGTCCCAACCCACGGGCCCGCTAATTGGACCCGTTTTACCGTCTCTAGTGTGCATTAATGGGGTGCATTGTGGATCATTAACATTGGAATATAGGAGCTAGTGAAATTGCAATCAATCTTGACATGAATAAGGCCTATGACAAGCTGAATAGGACTTTTTGTCTGCTACCTTAAGAAAATTGGGCTTTTGTTAAGAATGGGTAGATAGAATTAATACGAATGTAAATGGTTTATTAAAAAGTATAAATGTACACTATCATAAACAAGTAATATAGAGGTGAGTAGAATCCATGAGGATTGATCACTGAGTACCAAAATTGGTAATCTTAATTCTATTAGGTTGATCGATTAGTTGGTGATTGATATTACAAAATTAAATATGAATGCAAATGATATGAAAACAACTATAAGAAAAAGCCCTAGATCATATTTCACTTAGCAAATTTTGGATTGAATCACCTATCTATTCTAATCTCATTTATTCCACATGATTGATAGTCGAGTTTCCCTAATTCAATTACTAGCCTCTTCTAAAGTCAAACAATTCTATAATTAATTGATAATTCTATATATCCCTATATGAATTGAAATAATTAATTATGCATTAAGATTTATGGAACTTATTAAGACTATACAACCCATATGAATATATTCTTATTTCATATACAGGTTATGGTTTTAATTATAGGATCTACACACATGCATCTCCTTCCAGTTTCAAGATACATATTGAAATCATTCAAAAGATAGCCAATCAATTGAAAGCATTAAAAACAATATTCAAAACTCAATCATGAAGGAAAAATTAAAACTAGATTTAATAAGTTAAGATCCAATCCGTTATTAGTAACACTACTAGAAAAAAGGGTTTTAACGTCCCCTTTTTTTGCCTTTTAACGTCTGAAAACAGAGGAACGTCTATGTGAGGGTCGTAGAAAAAAACGTCATTAACGTCCGTAAAACAGGGGACGTGGAAGGCAGACTTTAGACGTCTCCAGCTCTTCTGGGGACGTCTAAGGTGGACCTTAGACGTCCCCAGTTGGAACTGGGGACGTCTAAAGTGTCGCCAGCAGTACTATCCACGTCCCTTTTTTATTAAGGACGTTGAAAGTTTTTTTTTTAAATGGACTTTTTATATATTGCACTATCTGGAAAATGTAAACTGCAGAAATAGGATTCCAACAACAGAATAAAACAACATTAGTTCAGCAGAATGGAAACAACAACAAACACAGTGATCAACCCAAGGCTACTACATGCCACACAAACTTTCAAACCACACAAACTACACAACAATCTATATCCAAGTCTACTACATGCCACACAAACATTCAAACCACACAAACTACACAGCAATCTATATCCAAGTCCCCAGTTTGTACAATAACCAAGACTAAAATCCAATCCATATCCAACAACAATAACGCTAATTATATGTACTACCACAAAAGTATGTCCTACACAAACTACTAAAGACTTTACTCTTCTGGTATACGTTGAAGAAGATGTCCAGCCAAAAAGTCTCTGATCATATTTAAGTCTTCATATGAGTAGGCATCTTCATTGTCAAAAATCTGTAAATTAGAAAATAAGCTTAGATGAAATAATGAATGAAGTGAATGAATTGCCATTGAATCACAACACCAAGAATATTATCCTCTGAGAATGAAGAAGCGATTACTTGTTCAAAATCTATCGTAATGCCACTCTGAATGATGTTAAACATATAAAGCAAGACATAATATCCACATTCACAGCCGCTAGGTTGTCGAGGGCACTATAAATCAAAAGCAAATGGTTAAAATCAATAAAGGCATATATAAAACGACCGTCAATCAAAAGAACTTGATTTGAAACTACGTACCTTTGGAAACAACCATTTCGGATCTTTGCCACCTCTACGTTCGCATGGCCCGCCAAGCGCTCGATACGTCGTGCATGCCCTATCATTAAAATGAAAATCAACATAAATTAGAATAATTCATTAAGTCAAGAATCAAGAAGCAATGAAACACAAAAAAATAACTTACGTGTTGAAGACGCTTTTAGTTTCTTTGTCTGGTCTTCTATTTAAGGAATCAAACCAGTAAACAACGTGGGACCGAGGACACACAACACACAAACTCCAGTGATAACTATCACAACATATACAGATTAAAATGAAGTTAGATGGCAAGGCAATTATTTATTAAAAATCTCAAATACACAAAATTAAAGTGCGTACCCTTGAACAATCGGTGCTAGATAACAACGATACTCGTCCTCTGCCAATGCGAAGCCCACATAGTTCGTCCTTCTTTTCAATGTATTCCCAACCCTTGTCGTATGTGCAGGAGACAAGAATCCATATAAATCAACTCTCTGAGAGTCAACGCATATACGACGGAAGGAGCTATAATAGAATTAAAATGATGAATGTATTATCTAGTTAAAATCAACTTAACTAAATGAATCAAAGAATAGGAAATAAAAAATTTACAGGATTGCAAATTTGCCCCATCCAACATCGAGCTCCTTGAACTTCATGAACTGTTTAAGATCTTGTTTATCAATTGTGAAGTGATACTCTGTTTCCTGGCCCATAATCCCTGTAGGCATATGCAAATCAATCTGGCGAATGCCTTTATAGATATGCTGCAGTCGTGCTAAGAAGGGCCATTTCTCTGCTTCCTGCTCGTTCTTTTAGAACATAAAAACACATACTGTTAGTAGGATGTCAACACATCTCAAGTAAAAGTGAGGTAGTTCCATACCTTGGAAGTGTTGTTGGTAACAAGCCAATAAGATGTACAGGCCAAAGGATGAAAGATCCTCTCGCCTGAGCTATCGTGGCAACCTCGTCATCAGGAATAGGGATGGCTGTACCTTCTTCCCCCTCTCGAACACACGTCACAGTCACCCTACCTAAATGCTGTGGAATTTGCCGATGATGGTGGGTGGTAGCTTGTGTGTGAACAAGAGCATCTGCAACTACACGCAGCACTGGGGCATCCAAAGAGAGGATGGCAGGTTCTTCCTGCACTGGAGTGGGAGAAGGGTCGCCAAGTGGTTGCTCCTCCGGGTTGTAACTTCCTTTGGTGCTGTGGAAGGCCGGGGATGAATGGGTTCTACACTCGGTAGTTGCCATCTGCGATTCAAACATCTTCTGCATTTCAGCTCGTATCTCAGGCATCAGCTCAAGACGTAGCTCTGGCAACAGCTCTTGTCAGAGCTTGTCGTAAATGTTGGCCTCGAGCTCTTGTGAGACTTCCTGACGAATCTTGGCCACAAGCTCCCTACCGGGTTCAGCTTGTGAATAAGGATGTGAGGCTCAGCCAAAATACTTCGTGACACGAACTCCCACTGCCTCCCCTCGAACATTACCAGGGTTATTTATCTTCCCAATCGCCGTTGACAAGATGTCCATCCGTCCACTTGGAGTGAACAAACCTTAGCTACTATGATCTTCCAGTTCATCCTGCAGCATAAAAGTTAGCGTAAGCACTCATAATATGAACAAATAAGTTTGTACTTATGCTCTAACTACTTACAATTCTTGCGGCAACCTCAGCAACAGTCGGATTTACGTACTTCCCACCCTTAAGCCTCCCTGCTTTCCATTTTTTGTGTCGTGGTGGAGGTGGCGGGGGCTGGACTACAACGGTAGGATCTGATGTGGCTGCTTCCTTCAATTTCTCCAACTCTTCTACTATCATCTTTCGCTCAAGCTTCCGATAACCACCACGAGACATGCAATGTTGATAGTTATTAGCTGCACTTGCTGCACTTAATGCTATCATCTCTACATTTGCTGCACTTGATAGTTATTAGCTGCACTTTCTACTATCATCTCTGCATTTGCTGCACTTAATGCCTTTAAAAGGAAAACAACGAACACCGAATCAATAATGTCAACTATATGCAAATAAAACACCATGATGAAAGAAATCTTACCAAAAAGTTTGGATCTTCTCGTGATGCCATAAACAACCTCCAGTCCTCTGGAGACAAAAACGGATACTCATGACATGGATCCTAACCCCTCATGTCCCCTCGAATGTAATCTCATGTGAGCCTGTTCTTGAAATCTTTCCATCGTAGACGAACCTCCATCATCCACTCCTTGTACATCTCCGCGGTGTCAGGGACATCATAGGTTTGCTGCAAGGTAAAAACATAAGTTAAGCTATATTTGAAGCGATAGGAATAAAGATATAATGCAGATGTATTGAAACTTATTTACCAAAAGTTATTGCCAAATCAAGTCTTTGGTTTTTGGTGGAACCAACTTCCAATTATCATAGGTAATGCGAACTTTGCTTTGAGCCAAAAAACCTACGTAGCTAATGAAATGATCTTCCTCCGGACCAATTGGTTTCATATTTTCATCAAAGTCAATATGCAACCTCTCCTGTTAATGGTGATGACATACTACCAATGTAGGCATTTTTGTACTGCCTCTAACCCTTCTTCTCACAACCGGTTCAGTTCTAGCATTAAGTTTAGGCCTATTCATTTCATTGTCCCTATCACTTTGTGAGTCACCAGAATTGTCCATATTCTTGTAAGCACAAAAATCATTGTCAGATAGGTGAATAAATTGTAAGTAAATGAATAAACTGAGACGTAATAAAACAAATAGCACACATTACTATTTTCTAAGTTAAGCTCTTACTCTAGATTGTTTCCCATATTCCTTCTGTAATACCCCGAATTTCGAGACTCGAGGCTAGAGAATAAGCCTGAGATTAGTGGATTGCTAAGCCCCGGTTTAGCAAGATCCCAAATTGTGATTGGGGGTTAATGACTACAAAAGTGGACGTGGTTAGTGATTAATGAACCCTTTTAGAGAATATAAAGTGGATTGTAGTCACTTGTGTTATGAGCAACGCTAAAACCCTGTATTTGAGTTCAATTGTGGATCAACATCCAAATTGACTTAGAATAGAGGGAAGAATTGAATGGGGTATTGTGATGGAAATGGTGTCATGTTGTGGTATTTAATCATTGGAATTGATTTAAATTGGATTGGACACATTGGTTGCAAAACTAGAAATGTTGTCCAGTGTGAATTATGTCTGGGCAGTCTTCTCGTGTGGACATTTTTAATAGGCAAATGATGTCAGAAAATTATGAAACTTTCCAGTTTTAAATTTCACATCCAAAGCTTCAAAATGGATATATAATTTGTGCCATTTCATGTTGGGAACTGGGAGATATGACTGTCCAAAGTTTGAGGTCGAAAATGGACTCTGTTTTGGGGCAGTGATGACATTTGTGTAATTCTGGAATTTTGTGGTGATTTCTGGTATTGGTAAATATTTTTCCTATAAAGAAGACTTAAATACCTTTCATTAGGCTTTGGAATCACCTCATTTCGATGTTTCAAGAATTAGTTATGATTTTTCAAAGTTTGGGCAGAAAATCCGAAAATGGTAATTATGACATCATCTCAATAAAAGATGACATCATCATAGGATATGTTATTAAACAGTTTTTTTCCTTCTTCCTCCTCATTTCTGACGCTGAGAATAGCTGAAATAGAGAGAGAGCATATGGGATCTTTAGAGAGAGAAAGAGGAAGAAATCTCGTAAGGTAAGCCGATTTCTCCGACGATCTAGCTCCTAACGCGTATAACTCTGATCCTAAGCTACTCCTTTATGTTCTTTAAGGTTTGGAAGCTCCTCTTTTGGTGTTTTGAAGTTAGGGTTTTCAGCCACAAGAAGGAAAAGCTAGTGGGAGCTTGAGGTAACTTCCAAACTCTTGTGTATTGACTATTCTGGCTGCTGTGGACAATTTAATCGGTGAAATTTCGCCGGATTGTCATTGGTTTCAAAAATGGAAAATGGGTGTGTGGGGCTGTTATGCTGCCCAAATTGATACTAAATGGTAGTTCTAACCTAATGGAATAGTCAATAAAGTGGTTAGGAGTAGAAAGGAACGCGTTTACGGAGCCGAAATCGTAAAACCCCAATTTTTCCCGGAGAATATATATATTTCGGCCAAGGTTGTAAATGGGTCTTAGAGTTGGATTTTCAATAATTTGATGATTCCATTGGATTCAGTGGGCGAAAATAGGTGGGGTTACAGTTGGGCACTTTTTCAAAAAAAGCCGAGAAAGCATAATTACGGAAACACCCCTAAAACCCTAAAAGTAGGGCTACCAAGGGCAATTTTGTAATTTGACATTGAATTTGATAATTCTGAGTCCGGAAATGGATTCCTTGGGCGAAAATATGTCAGGATAGCCCATGTCAAAATTTCAAGAAAAGTACAGCCAGACCGGGTACGGCGGGCCCGGGCCGGGTCCCCGGGGGTATTTTTGTAAATTTTCATTATAGACTCATATAACCCCAAGTAACACTATGGAAGTGTCTAAATGGTGCATTTGGAATTGCAGGATTCGATATTTGCCGCCCTCGTGAGCCAACTGCGTCGAAGGACATCAGGAAAGGACAAGGTAGTGACTCTCTCTCTTATACTATGTGTAATACTCTGTATGTGTGTGTTATCACTATTCTGTGATGAATCTTTGATGCTGCTACGGTTACAGCTGGTGATAGCTGTCGTTTACAGCGTAAGCTGTCGTTTACGGCGCAAGCTGTCGTTTACAGCATAAGCTGTCGTTATTCTGATTACAGCGTAAGCTGTCGTGATTATGATTACAGCGAGAGCTGTCGTATTGTGTATACAGCCGTGAGTGCTGTCGTTTGTGGTGAAAACCATGTATCTTTGAGATTGATGCTACTGTTGCTATTTGTGATTTATGTACATACTTTTTGTTTATGCATTGTGTGAGTGGTTTGTTACTACTGAGATTCTCTCAAATCTCATTCTTTCCTATGACTAACATTTTAGACAGGGCGTGTGGTTCAAAGGAGAAGCGGTCAACCCGGAGCAATTAGGGCCCTTGGGGGTATATAGTTGAGTTGGAAACGTTGGTTAAGTATTTTGAACTTGGGATTACTGTATATTCTGAATCAGGAACACTACATTTGATTTTGGTTGTGTAATCTCCTAGTGTATACTTATAAACCTTCAGGTTTTTATACATAGAACCCGAGAGTTGCCGGGGATGCGGTTATACACTCTGATATGATTGAATGTACATTAACTGCACAGGTAATTATATTCGAATATTGAAATTAAGACCTGGATGGAAAAAAAAGAGTTTTGAAAGTTTTGTAAAAATTTTACTGTGAGACAGAAAGTTTAAAATGAGGTTAAAGCATCCAATGGTCTCTAATCCGATTTAAATATGTGTTATCGAATTATAATTACGTGTTTAAAGGCAGGGGGTTACACCTTCACCATGATCATTTCTCACAGCATATTCTTTTATCATCTACCAATTCTACTTCACTTGTTGTAGGTGGATTAATTGTGAAAGGTGGTGTGTCGTCAAGGTTGAAGGTCGGATCACCATGCTTCTGTTTTTTACTTTGAAGTACAATGGAAATTTTTTTATTTGCGGGATCTGTGACATAAAACACTTGTTTCGCCTGGCTTGCTAGAATGAAGGGCTCATCCCTATAACCTACTCTTTCAAGATCAACTGAGACAAATCCAAATTGTTGATCTATTATCACAGCATTATTGCTAACCTACTTACATTTGAATAAAGCAACTTTGAACTTGTTGTAAGTGATTTCCCATATTTCTTCTATTACTCCATAATAGGCCATGGATGCTAATATGGGGTTTTTGTCTTTCGAACTGGAAAAGTGCATGGCTTTAGCTTCTACCATCACCCCACTATTTTGCATGGTACTTCGGTCATCTTGGTCTTTTGTGTAGAAAGAATACCCGTTTATATCATAACCGCTCCAAGTAATGATCTGAAACGAAGGCCCCCAGGCTAGCCACTCTATTGTCGCAGACACACCGGTCTCATGCAAAACCTTTTCCTCAAACCACTGAATGAATGTCTTGTTTTGCTTAATAGTAATCTGCATGTCATTCTTCCTCGGATTCATGTTCTTCAATCTCTTTCTGTGTTCGTCTATGTACGGTTGAACTTCTACCATGTTATTCAGGATATAAAGGTGTGCTTGCAACACCTCTTCACGAGGCATAGTCTTCACTTTCAATCCTCGTGTTCCCTTGCTCCTCCCCTCTTCATGTCGAGATTGCTCCTTCTTCCCTGATAGATAATCGCTGCAGAAGTCCATAGCCTCTTTAACAACATACCTTTCAACTATTGAGGCTTCTGGTCGTTAGGGATTTTTAGAGTACCCTTTTAAGATCTTCATGTATCGCTCGAAAGGGTACATCCACCTCAGGTAAACTGGACCGCAGAGCCTTACCTCACTTACCAAATGAACTATCAAATGCACCATTATATCAAAAAATGAAGGAGGGAAGTGCATCTCTAATTGGGACAATATGATATAACCCTCAGTTTCCAGTTCATCCAGCTTTTCAGTGTCAATGACTTTGTTACAGATAGCATTAAAGAAAACACAATCTTGTCATAGTGCTTCGAACTTCATCTTTCATAATACCTCTAATAGCTACTGGTAACAGTTGTTGCATCAACACATGATAATCATGGGACTTCATTCCCACTAACTTCAAATCGTCCATTGAAACACACCTTCTCACATTCGAAGAATATCCTTGTAGTACCTTAATTTCATGCAAACACCCACACAAACTTCGTTTCTCCGCTTTTGATAGTGTAGGCGCTGCTGGCTCCATGTATGCCCTCCTACCATCATCTCTTAGCTGTGGATGTAACCGTTCTCTTATTCCCATATCAACAAGGTCTAATCTCGCACTAATCCCATCCTTGGTCTTCCCTGGAATGTGCAAAAGCGTACTGACAAGGCTATCATAAACGTTTTTCTCCACGTGCATTACATCAATACTGTGTCCCACGTCAAGACTACGCCAATATGGAAGATCAAAGAAAATTGATCTCTTCTTCCATATGTTCTTCTCACCCGAAGTCTTCTGATTCTTACCAAGTAAGATATTGATACGTTTAACCCGACTGTAAACTTCCTCTCTGGTTAGTGCCTTTGGAGCCATTCCATGCTCCGGCAAGCCGTTAAAACGCTTTCTTAACCTACGATACGGGTGGAACCTAGGAAGGAACCTCCTGTGACCAAGGTAGACCATTTTTCTTCCATGTTTAAGTTGTTGGAAGTGAGTGTCTGCTTCACAGATCGGACATGCTTTATGCCCCTTCATACTGTACCCTGAGAGGTTCCCGTACACAGGGAAGTCATTTATCGTGGTGAAAATCATTGCACCTAGCTTGAAGGACTCATTCTTATATGCATCAAACACATCTACGCCTTCCACCCACAACTTCTTCAAGTCCTCAATCAAAGGCGCCATGTAGACATCGATATCGTTTCCTGGCTGTTTTGGTCCAGAAATCATCATAGAAAGCATCACATACTTGCGTTTCATACAAAGCCAGGGAGGCAAGTTGTATATTACAAGGAGTACTGGCCACGCACTGTGTGTGCTATTAAGAGTTCCATACGGATTGATGCCATCTGTACAAAGCCCAAGCCGAAGGTTTCTCGGCTCGCTGCCAAATTTAGGGAACATTTCATCTATTTTCTTCCACTGTGGAGAGTCAGCCGGGTGCCGAAGATATTTTCCGTCAGATATTCTATCATCCGAATGCCATCTCAACTTCTTCGCTTTTTTTACAGTCCCAAACAAACACTTAAAGCGCGGTATTATTGGAAGATACCCCAGAACCTTTACAGGTTGCCTTTTAGTTGTCGCATCACCACAACCACCATTTTTCCTCACTTTGTATCGTGCAGTTTGACACTTAGGGCACTCACTCAGACCTTCATACTCATTTTTGTACAGTACACAGTCATTAGGGCAAGCGTGAAGCTTTTTATATTCCATACCCATCATAGATAGGATTTTTTTTGCCTCATACATACGATTTGGAAGCACATTATTGTCTGGAAACATATCACACAACAGTTCAAGCAGCAATGTGAAACTACTATCGGTCCACCCACAAGTTGCTTTTAAGTTCACCAAATGTAATGTTCCTGTCAGCCGTGTGTATTTACTCCCTGGGTACAACGGTGTCTCTGCATCACTCCGCAGGCTGTCATATTCATGCGACTGTGCAAAGGATTCTACCTCAACATCATGAATCATTCTCTCCATTGTATCTTCATCTATGACATCCACAGCTTCCTTCTTATGGACCGGACAATCAGTTACTTCCTCACCATGCCATATCCACCTTGTATATCGAAGATTTATTCCATCACAAAGTAGGTGATCCCTTATAACTTCAACATCCCGTCTTCTCTTATTTAAACAATTGACACAAGGACAAAAATACATGCCATTTCTGGCTGGAGCATTCCTTCTAGCATATTCAATAAACTCTTCAACCCCATTCTCATATTCTTCACTTGTTCTCAAAGCATTCATCCAACTATGATCCATTTTATTACCACCTACGTCATTCCCATTTACACTCAAGTTAATAATAATTGTCAACACTAGGAATGTCATTTACTATTTTGTTTTTCAAAATTTTGACAGCATTTTCCCTTAAAATTGAGACATCCCAAAATCAAAATAACAAACCATCTCAGCTTAATTTAAATGAAACAAAACTTTAGCTTCTAGCACCAAGCACAAACATAATACACTTATATTTTAGCAACCAAATTATTAAATCAAGTACGCGAATTTAATGAAAAATTGTAAAAAAAAATGCAAGTACGCGAATTTCTTATATTAATGTCTACGTACACTAAGTTACAATAAGATTGCCTAATTCTAGCACTAAATATATATATTAATGTGTGTGTCTTATGGCAAAAAAAATAAATAAATACTGTGTGTCTACAAGATAATTTTCTTTTCCAAAACGCATAAACAGAGTAATAAAATAAACCTCTAACTAATACTAAAAATATACTATACTAAAAATATAAAAAATTAAACACTTATTCAATTCATACAAAACTAATAATAAAAAGAATAATAAAACGCCCTGTCATCTTATTCAAAATGAAAATGCTAACCTGAAAAGTGGTGAAGCTTTGGAGGAGGCCGATGGTGGTGGAGAGGAGATCCAATTGGGAAAACACTCTGCAAACCAAGAACGAAAAAACTACAGCAGGGGAGCAAAGAAGGTGGCCTGGTGACGGAAGTGGTGAAGCTTTGGAGAAAGAAATTAAAAAACCAAGAAAGGGAGAGGAGACTGATCAATGGAGATGGAGTGATGAATTTGGGAGGAGATGCAGTAAGTAAATGAATGGGGACGGAGAAAGAACGAAAAAATTGCAGCAGATGGGGACGGAGATGGGAGTGAATGAATAATGAGTAATTGAGTAAAGTTGGGAGGAGGAGAGATAGATGGCAGGGGAGTAGGAAGAGCTCTCTGACATCCTCACATGCACCGGTCACGTCATTTCTGGTGCATGTGAGTGTCTACAACGTCCCCAGCTGTGCTGGGGACGTCTAAACATACCTTTAGACGTCCCCAGCTGAGCTGGGGACGTCTAAAGGCTTTCTTTTTTTTTTTATGACGTTTAAAGGTAATCAGACGCGCCAATCTCTATAATTTGAACCTGACCATATTTTGGAGAAAAAGGGACGTCCTTTAGGGTCTTTATAAGTATATTCTGTAGTAGTATAAACTACATCATCATCCTGGGAAAATGAAAATTTAGTTCATGATGAAACTAAAAACAAAACCAAAATAAATTGAAAACTTCATAAACATTGCATAAAACTTAATTACTAAATTCTAAAACACAAATATACAACTACAAGATGCATGAAAATGGAAAAATCTAGCCTTCCTTATAAGAGGTAAAGCCTTCCATATAGGTGGCAACCTATACTATCCATAAAGGAGGAGTACCTAAGCCTTTCAAGAAAGAAACATGCAAGAAACAATACAATACATGAAATTAAACTCTAAGATGGTGTATGTGTCTCCTTATGTCTTCCACTCCTCTATTTATAGATAAATGGGGTGCAAAAATTTCCACTTGTTACTCATGAATCTTGACTTTAAACCACCAATGTTGACCTTGTGTTAACCATGCTTCTTGATTGTAGCTGAATTTTGATGGTCAAAATGGTAGATTTTCACGTTTTGATCTTCATGAAAGTTGTAGCTCTGGATCTTAGCTTTAAAATGCATATGAGAGCTCCTAATTTCAACATCTGTAGCTCAAGTTATGGTCAAATTAGTAGGCAAATGTCAGACTTGGACAAATTCACATTCTCAACATTAAGCAAAATTCGAAACTCTTAAAGACATAACTGGGTTTTGGCCTCAACAGAAAAATTGTAGGATTTTTTCTTAGCGTTTTACCCATATAAAGAACATCACAATCCGACATCTAGAGCTGTAGATATTGCCTAAAACTGAAACAAGGTTAAAATTTAGTATTTTTTGGTAAATTTTATTTTATGCTAAAATCATTATTTATTTATCAATTACACCCAAATTCATCACATTAAGCTCAAATATCATCCACAAAATTATCATATAAGGGAAAATAAATATACAAATATTTTACTTATCAAGAATTTTGTGGTGCATTTATTCGGTATCTTTTTCTGTGATGCTATTAGGTAGGAGAATATCCCAAGTGCAGCCCATGAGAAGGCTAAGGCAGGGAGACCCACTCTCCCCATATTTGTTCATAATTGTTAGTATTGTGCTATCCCAAATGATTGATAGAGCTGAAAGATATAAACAAATTAAAGGGATTAGGGTAGCATGAAGATGTCCAACTTTAACGCGTAGCTTTTTCGCAGATAATTTTGTATTATTCATTCAAGTTGATCTATAAGCTTGTAGGCATTCGAAGAGGATCCTTGATGACTATTGCACAGCTTCTGAGCAGTTAATTAATGTCAATAAATCATGGTTATAATTTTCCAAAAATACCCCAGATTTGTTGAGAGAAGAAATTGGACATATCTTTCAAGTACATGTAGCTAATATCCCTAGGAATTACTTGGGGTTACCTATAACATGGGGAAGATCAAAATCTCACATGATCAACTTTGTGCTAGATCGCCTTAAGAAAAGAGTCCAGGGATGGAAACCGAACTTTCTATCGAAAGCAGGGAGAGAGGTATTATTAAATTTAGTAGCTAATTCAATTTCAGTTTACCCTATGTCCTATTTTCTTTTTCCAAAGAAATGTAATAAAAAGAATTGAGTAAATCATTGCCAGTTTTTGGTGGAAATGTTCTAATCACAAAAGGAAAATGCACTAGGTAGCAAAAGATAGGTTATGCATAAGATGGAAGGGGCGTTGGGGTTTAAAGAGTTTGAGGCTTTCAACCTAGCTAGCTCTACTGGTGAAGCTGGGATGGAGAATACTTCATGAGCCAGAGCAATTATGGGTTAGAATATTGAAGGTAAGATACTTCTCGAAATCTGGTTTTCACTATAAAAAAACTAAAAATTAACGATGGAATTTAGCGACGGAATTTCATTCCGTCCCTAATCCTTCACAAATTCCGTCACTAAAATTAGCGACGGAATTTAGAGATGGAATTTTTCCGTCACTAAATTAGCAACGGAATCACATTCCGTCGCTAAATTCCGTCACTAATCTGTCTCTAATTCCGTCACGGAAATTAGCGACGGAATTTTTTCGTCACAAAATTAGCAACGGAATAGAGACGGAATCACATTCCGTCGCTAAATTCCGTCTCCAATTCCGTCATTAAAAATTAGCGATGTAAATTAGCTACGGAATTTTTCCGTCAATAATTTCCATCACAAATAATTAATTTTTTAAATAATTATATTTTTTTATAATTATAAATTTTTTAAATAATTTAAATTTTAAATTATTATAAATTTATAATATAAATATTAAAATAAATAAATAAAATTATTAATTCAAATTTATTTTTGAAATTGAAATTATAATATAATATATTTGAATTTTTAATAATATATTATATACAAATAAAAAAAATATATCTAAAAATGAATGAAAAAGATGTTAATAATAAAAATTTAGGTTGAACATTTACATAAAATAAAATAAGAAAACTAAATTCAAATATTTAATAATAGATTAAATTTTGTTCGCAAAGCAAAATATATATATATATATATATATATATATGATTTTGCATTTAAATTACACAAGTTCTTCTTAACTCAACTGGCAAAGGCACTCGCACATGCGTGAGAAGTCAAGGCTTCGAATCCCAACTTGGTCACAAAATGCAACCAATTTGTGACTTGGACATGTGGCGCATGATGGAGGGTGACACGTGGAGGGCGGAGGCGGGGTGGTGGTGGCTGACGGGGACACGTGGCTGGCGGGGGGTACACGTGGCGGCCGCCGGCAAGGGACATGTGGAGGCTCGTTGTGAGGACATGTGGCAATTTAAATTATATAAAAAAAAATATTTTGTGACGAATTAGGAACGGAAATTCCATCGCTAATTAGCAAAGGAAAATTCCGTCACTAAATTCCGTCGCTAATTAGAGACGAAATTTAGTGACGCAAAATTCCGTAACTAATCCGTCTCAAATTAGCGACGGAATTTAAAATTTCGTCCTTAATTAATTAGTAACGGTCTTTTTACTGACAAAACAAATTATGTCGCTAATTTGATTCCGTAGCTAATTTCCATCGCTGAACTAATTAGTGACGGAAATTCCATCACTAATTTGATTTTTTTTTTTTTTTGTAGTGTTTGTGGAAGTCAAAATAGGAAGTAGAGCCTCGTGAACATGGTTTAGTATCATTGAAGGGCGTAGAGTGTTAGGTGCTATCGCCAATATGGCTAATGTGAGGAGTACAAGGATACGGGGCGATCCCTGGATACCTGAAATTTCAAGAAAGAAGCTCATCTCTCCTTGTCCCCATGAATTTTTCTCCAAGCTAACAGTATCTGAACTTAAAAGGCCATATGGATTAGTATGAAGGTTGAATTTAATTCTTTTTTTTTAAAAAAAAAAACCTTTTTCTTTTAACTTTTATTTTTCGCCAAGATCCATAACCATATCATCAATGTTATTTGATTATTAATTTAGATATATATGGCATTGATTTTCACCGCTGATGTATATTATTTATATCAATTAAACTCTCTCTATCAAACACCAAAAAAAAAAAATCACGTGATATAATTGCTTTTGTGAGCATAGGAGGTGGAAATCTTTGGCAGTAGATTTTCTTAAAATCATTTTTCTCATTTTCTTCTCATAATCCCATATTCACTCTTAGATAAAAAAAAAAGGATAGTATAAATTTAATATTTTCTAAAACAATCATTATAATATTTTATAAATTATTATTTTTTAATTTTGTTTATATTGCAGTTATAAATAGTGTAGATCAGATTTTATCCACTTACATTTATTTATTTATGTTTAAAATGATAGTTTCATAAAATATTAAATCAAAACCATCTATAATTTTAAATATGAGGATGGACATGGGGTTTTGGGAAGAGGAGAAAAAAGATCATGAGAGAGCTGAAACCCGAAATCTCTCCTAGAGTGCCAATCAGATATCTGATCCTGAGCCATAGGAGGAGCTTGACACTACTTTTCAGCATGACTTTGTTCACAGGCCAATATGGATAGAATAGTTTGAGGGTATTCCCTCCTCTTTATGGGCAAAAAAAAAAACTAAAATATAAAAAAACTTCTCAACTTTGAGTCAATTACATATAATTTCTTGATATTTTAAAATTAAAATTTAATCCTCTGATCTTTTAATTATTTTCATTATTAGCCCATACCATTAACTAACCGTTATCTTTTTAACGACACATGGGCTTATGACATCTTATATAAATTACTAATATCATGAAACCCTTAAACTTTGACCAATTATAAATAACATCATAAACTTTGATCATTTATAAATAATTTCCTGATATTTCAAAATTTAAATTTAACTCACTTAAAATTTAAATTTGTAATATTAAACCCCACGTCATTACTTTTTATCATTTTAATAAATTTATTAATATTTTTAATCCTTTGTCAATTAAAATAGGTTTTTTTTTTTAATGAAAAAACTGGGAGAATAACATTTAATCTTTAAGGGAAACAACATATATTTTTTATGAAAAGTTTGCCTTAATAAACGGGATTGAACATTTGAGAAACTTGCCATTACACGTGTCAGGCTTCTAGAAACCCACGTGGAAACATAATCCAGCTTGTCTCCATCTTCGCCAATCATCCTCTCCCCTGATTGGCCAAACACCATATCCAACTTATCCTAACTTCAAAATCGCAGATAAGGTGTTTCTCTGAATCACACACTTCACTCACAAACAAACCCCAAAAATACATATCACCATCGTCTTCTTCTTCTTCGTCATCATCATAATCGTCCACAAAATTATATTTCCACTCTGTCACTTCACTGAAGCTCGCACTTCAATCATCCTTAATGGCTCAAGCTATGGCTTCATCTTCAATGGCTGGCTTGCGTTCTTCCTCTCAGCCCATTTTCGAAGGTAGCTCTCGGTTGAACGCCGCCTCCGTAAACGGAAGGACTGCCTCATTAGGCCGTCATGGTCTCGTCGTCAGAGCCCAGCAGGGCCAATTTGAGGCTGACACTAGCCGCCGTGCCGTCCTCGGACTCGTCGCCGCCGGTATTGCCACCGGATCCTTCGTTCAGGCCGTCCTTGCTGACGGTAAGACCATCAAAGTCGGCCCAGCTCCACCGCCCTCCGGTGGCCTGCGTAAGTATTTTGAATCAATATTTCAAGATTATTAGGTATACTTCAGAATATAAGGATTTATTAATTGTGGAATGTGCCAGCGGGGACGCTGAACTCGGATGAGCCGAGGGATCTGCTGCTGCCGTTGAAGGACAGGTTCTTCTTGCAGCCACTGGGGCCGAGTGACGCGGCGAAGAGGGCGAAGGAATCGGCGAAGGACATATTGAACGTGAAGGGGCTGATAGACAAGAAGGCCTGGCCTTACGTTCAGAACGATCTGCGTCTGAAAGCAGGGTACCTTCGCTATGACCTTAACACTGTTATCTCTGTTAAACCAAAGGACCAAAAGAAGTCGCTCCAGGAACTCACCGGCAAGCTATTCCAAACCATCAGCAATGTAAGTTCATTTCATTATTTTTAACTTCGAATTTAATTATATTATTTTTATTCAATCACGCTAATTAGTATTTCCAAGTTATGTTGGGTTTTAACAAGTTTCCTGTAAATTATTATTCTTGTGTGTGTGTGTGTGTATTTGGATAGCTGAAAGTTTAAATATGATTTTTATAATTATTAAATATGAAATTTTTATTAAGTTATTTAATGTTTAAATTTTAATTCCAAGAGTTCAAGTTTCGATTTTTGTTTGTTTTGACTTTTCAATTTAAATATTAAATTTGTCAATGTACGTATAAAATAAAGTATATGTGTTGTTTCATAGATTTGATTGAGTGATTCATATTTTGATTTTCTTAAAATTTTTTAATTTAAATCAACTTTTTTTCAATGAACAAGTGTAATATTTAATAATTTAATGTTCTATTTTTTAAAAAATCAAAATAATAAAATTAAAAATAAAATTTTGAATATGGCCTGGACCACTTAGATGAAAGATGAATACTACTTGTTCATTTTTTTTAAATTAGTAAATAATTTATTTTACAAATTGATATTTGATACTCTCAAATTTCTGTAATATTTACTATTATAGGATTCCTACCATAAAGTGACGTATAAATATGTGAGAAAAATATTCTATAAAACATTTAAGCTAATTACATATTATTTACTTTTTTTCATGATTGACTTAATAATTTTCTTTTAATTGATTAACAGCTGGATCATGCTGCAAAAATTAAGAGCACCCCTGAGGCAGAAAAATACTATGCAGAGACAGTATCTACCCTGAACGATGTTCTTACGAAGCTTGGTTAATAATTATAATAATAAATAAATAATAATAAAATTCCATGCTTCTTTCCCTGTATGATTTGTGTATGCTGGCTTGTCTCAGACAGTTTGTGTTGGATGCTATTTCAAGAAAATCAAATGAGGCAGATTTTATCACCTACTTACAATTCTTTATTTGCATTTTGCTGCATTATATTAAGATCCTAATTTTGCATTTTCAGGTTCTTAATTTTATCAATTTAATTAGCTAAATTATACAAAACTCTTCAAAAATACGTAAATATCCTCCCTAATTTTTGAAATGTTACAATAAGCATCCATAAACTTTTATATTTATACACATGACTCTAAGTGCGTGTTTGTTTAAGCTTTTTGCACAGTAAAAACGGGCTTATTACGCAAGCCGAGAAAAAACTCCTCTCACATACTTACCTCGTATACCGTGAATCACGAATTATAAGCACGTTTTGGACAAAAATAAGCTTTTCCAAACACGCACTAATACTATTAAAGTTTTAAGCAGTTTATTATTTACATATAACTCAAGTTCAAGAAATTTATACATAAAATTTTTAAGAGAGTATAAAATTGATGATTTAAGATTATTTGCATGGATTTAAAAGTTAAGAGAGCTTTTTTATTTAAGTCTTAAAAATTTATTTTTATATGGTTCTGACTTAATTTTCAAGTTTGGAGAAGTTTTATATACATACTGGATTTGCGATTTGATCATAAGTGTTGTGAAGAAATTGAGGGTAAAAGAGAGGCAAATCAATTTTATATCATTCATAATTTGGGTAGATACAATGTCCTCCATTGCTTCATTGATCAGTCAAATACGGATTTGTAGTTAAAATGGAATATCAAACAATTGTAACATAAAGCCTTTTTTCCTTCAAATGCTAGAAACCTCTTATTGGTGAAGGAAGAGCAAGAGGTTGAATATTCGAATCTTAGTGTTTGTTTGGGAAGCCTATAACAAATTGTTTTTTAAACACTTTCCTTCAAGCAGAGAGAAAACTTTTCTCCTATACTTATCTCGTAAATCATAATAAAACTTTTGAAAAACAAACAAGAGTATGTTGATGCTTGGTGAAGTGGGTGACCTTGAGACCTTTTTGTTTTTTTTTTTTTACAATTAAGAGTATGTCGGTATATATAGACAACAAATTATTTACAATTTAAACCCATGAGATTGGAGAGTCATTTATGCATTTTGGGAAACTTTTGGGATTAAAATCTTTACTTCTTTGGTCTTATTTGTAAAATCCTTTTTTCAAAACTCAATTACTCCAAACTCTTGTCAGATTTTTGAATATATCACTACTATAGAATATAGATTCTACTACTCTAAAGGACGTCCCTTTTTAAAATAAGAACGTCTAAAACATAGGCGGTGGTATTTTTGTAATTCTGTGTGGGAACTAGGTACCTTTAGACGTCCCAAATTGAATTTGGCACGTCTAAAGTTAAAAAAAAAAAATTTAATTTTTTTTTACTTCAAACATCATTTTAGACGTCCCAAATTAAATTTGGGACTTTGAACCTCCTCACTTTAGACGTCGCAAATGGAATTTGGGACGTCTAAAGTAATTTAAAAATTTCCTTACGAGCTGTATTGAATATAAAGGACAATCGTGCCTTATATTAAATAAAGGGACGATTTTCTTCCTCTCTCTCTATCTCTTGCTCCCACAACATTTTTCAATTTCTCTGAGAGGAGTTGCAGAGAGAGACCCACATTCTATAGATTCAAATGGATTTTTCCTTCGATGTTATTGTCAACACCCGTTTCCATTTTAATATGCGCAGGGCAATAATGAACAAGTTCCATAGGCAAACAGAAAAGTACAGTTATACTGATAATAAGTATTTGTTTACAGACAGTCATTAACAGAGCAGAAGTCGATAATAATGACAAATATGTACAGTATGTTCCAAAACTATTTCACACATACAGACTATACAACCATTGTATTCATCTTGGGAAACGTGCCCGTCAGTTTCCCTTCTCTGCATCATTGGCTTTCGAGCCACTGGCACCCGCTGAGACATTTTGATTAGAAAAAGGGGTGAGATTCCAAAGAATCTCAGTAGAAACATACGATCAACATATAAAATGCGAAAATTAAATATGCAATGCACCGTATCAAGTAAAATGAAAATTCATATCATCCGTGTGTGTACACAAAATTCAGGGCCAACTAACCCGTTGAAACCCCTGCATGTACCTCAGCCAAGTCCTTGACTACAGCTAGGTAAGACCAGTGTACCTCAGCTAGGTCCTAGACCACAGCTAGGTAATGTGCCTCCAGCACGTGTTCAGATCACAAAATACAGTAACACGCATCATATAAATAGTCACATAGTATATGAGAGATAGTAGTCCCTACCTTAACCTCTTTCCTGTCTCAAAGGGTTTGCCTCGTAAAACGTGTCAACTATAGGCGTCCAACTCGGTCCTAAAACGTCAAACATACAAGAAATAGGTCATAACCTATCCAAGTATCATTTTAGACACTTCCATAGTGTTTCTTGTGGTTATATTAGCCTATGGTGAAAATTTACCAAAATGCCCTCGGGACCTCGGCCCCGCTGTACCCGGCCCGATGGCACATTTTTCCAAATTTTTGACTAGGGCTATCCTAACGTATTTTTGTCCAAGGAATCCATTTCCGGACTCAAAATTACCAAATTCAATGTCAAATTACGAAATTGCCCTTGGCAGCCCTACTTTTAGGGTTTTAGGGGCGTTCCCGTATTATGCTTTCTCAGCCTTTTCTGAAAAAGTGCCCAACTGTAACCCCACCTATTTTCGCCCACTGAATCCAATGGAACCATAAAATCATTGAAAATCCAACTCTAAGGCCCTCAAACATCCATGGCCGAAATAATTGTGTTCTCCGGGAAAAATCGGGGTTTTACGATTTCGGCTCCGTAAACACGTTCCTTTCTACTCCTAACCACTTTATTAACAATCTAATTGAGTTATAACAACCATTTGAACTAAAATTGGGTAGCATAACCCTTAGATATACACTTTTCCAAAATTTAAAACCAATGGCAATCCAGCGAAATTTCACCGATTAAATTGCCCACAGCAGCTAGAATAGTTAATATACGAAGGTTTGGAAGTTACCTCAAGCTCCAACAAGCTTTTCCCAAAAATGGCTGAAACCCTAACCTTTAGAGAACAGATTTTTGAGCCTCCAAACCCTAAAGAACAAAGAGGAGTAGCTTAGAGTGGGAGTTATACGCGTTAGGAGCGAAATCGTCGGAGAAATCGGCTTACCTTGTGATTTTTCTTCTATTTCTCTCTCTAAACTCTCTCAACCTTCTCTCTCTATGGTTCAGGTTGCTGTGCGTGAATGAGCAGCTGAATGAGAAAGATGACTTATATTCTAATATTTCATAATATTATAATAATTTGTTTAATTTTCCAAAATTGCTAAAATCCAATTTTATGTACATAACTTCCTACATTCACGTAACCATGTCATCATGTTCAACCAATATTTTCTTCTTTATGCCACATGTAGGAGACACCTAGGGGTCCCTCCCTATGATCTCAATTGGCTTCACAACTTGTTTCGGTTACGTATACACGTAAAGTCTCAATTTTGGTCAAAATTGCACTTTTTGCTCAAATTTTCCATAAATTCATATTAAATTGACCAAAATATTCTAAATATATTTTTAACCTTTATTTTCCTTAATTAATTGAAATTAACTTCAATTAATTGAAAAATAATTTATTTTGTGCTATTTTGGCAAAATTACGATTTTGCCATTACCTTTCTAATCCAATTTCTTCTCTTATTTTTCTTTCACCAATTTTCATCTATTTTTGGACCAAATATTTTCTCTAAGGCTAAAGCATCTGTTTGATCCTTTATGTTTGTATTAAGGTTCATTTTAGTCCTTTATGTTTAAAAAGTGTATTTTTAGTCCTTTAAACTTGACGCCGTTAGTCTCACTTAACAGAAATTGCTGACTCATTAAATTTGAGTGATGACTGTGCCATTAAATTACATGTATTTACATTTTTATCTTTTTTATTTTTATGTTTTTCTTTATTTAAAAATAAAAATAAGTAAGTAAAAAAAGACAAAAATACGTGTCTTACTCTTATCTTATCTCCTCCTTCCACAACTCACCAACTCCTCTGAACATGTGTAAGGCTATCATATATCGACATCTTTCCATTTCTTTTAGCCACAACATCTAGATCTTCGCCTACCTGCAAGATTAAAACGCAATTGTTGGTTTCTTTGTGAACTCCATCTCCGAGTTGAAAGACTGGGTATTCATCGCCAAGATTGCTCATCAAGCTTCTTGCAGAAAAAGAAGGAAAACTTACAGAATTTGCTGCTGGTCGTAGGGATGAGTCGCACAAATTGAACCTAAAGGACATTGTTTTCATTCTGATTTTTTTATTAATTTATATGGTTTAAAATATAAAAATATTATATTAAAAAAAGATTAATATTTAAGCGTTTTTTATTTTTTGATGTGCACAGTAACCAGTTAAGTTTAATGAGTCAGCAATTTCTGTTAAGTGAGGCTAACGGTGTTAAGTTTACAGGACTAAAGATGTACTTATTAAACATAAAGGACTAAAATGAAACTTAATGATATCATAAAGGATCAAACGTATACTTTAGCCTTTCTCTAATATTCCTTCATTTTTGGACCTTAATATTGGGCTTTTTAAATTACCCAAATTAATTCCATAATTATTTTTGCCCAATTTCCCATGAAATTGAACATTTATAAATTCATAAATTCCAAATTCATGAATATTCACCATTTTATTGAATTTCCAAAATAATTACAATATATTTGGTGAATATAAAATTTGGGGTGTTACAGTTATCGCCATCCTCCCCCCTCTCATCATGCCCTTCGGTGCCCCTATTTGCGACGGTAACTCTCTCTTTATCACTTCTCAAATCTTACATGCTTGTTTGTTTATTATTATTATTATATAAGTTCCTCTCTTTTTTCACAATCAGATCTGATACAGTGCATCTGGGTAAAAAATGGATTTTTGAATTATAAAGTTTGACTAAAAGAATTTTGAATAAAGCTAGCCAAGTGGTGGAAGTGTGGTGATGCCAAAAAAGGAAATTCCAGAGTCAAAAAGAGAATGGAGAAAGCTAGCATTTGTGTTCAACAAAACTATTGCAGAGGATTCTCGTCTGGAACTTGTGTTTGCTTCCTTAATTAATGACCTCAGCATTTACAAAAAATTTGAAATTCAAATGACTTTAGACGTCCCTTTTGAGAAAAAGGGACTTCTAAAGTGGAGACTTTAGACGTCCCTATTTCAAAATTGGGATATCTAAAGTCCCACTTTAGACGTCACTTTTTTAAATTTGGGACATCTAAAGTCTCATTTTAGACATCCTTTTTTTAGAGACATCTAAAGTCCCATTTTAATACGCCCCTCACATAGACGTCCACCTATTTTTGGATGTTAAAAGTGTCAAAATAGGGACATTAAAAACCCTGTTTGTAGTAGTGTATAATAAACAATACTTGGTGTAAAAGAGAAAACTTAAACGGAAAAATTTATCATAGAAGAAAAAATTACAATTCATCTTTCAAAAGTTAACCTTGGTAGAAAAAGAATTCAACTAACCTTTTGAAAATATTATCATGATTATAAAAAATTTAAATCATTGAAAATATTTATCCATGAAAAAAAAAGAATAAACTAATCATTTAAAATTTATCATGGATAATAAAATATCACTAAGTAGTTGTACGCTAAGTCATTTTAAATTAACACATTTATAAAGTCATTCTAATTAATAGTTGGCCTTAAGCTCCACAAAGCTCAGAACATAATATTCAAACATAAGTCTAGAGATTAAACTAATTTTTTAGTACTATTCTTTCTCAAACATTTACACAATGTCAAAAATTAACTATCCATCAACTAAACATTTAAAATTTATCATGGATCACAAAATTCTTTTCATGGTTTCACAAACTAAACCATAAATAATTAACATATTTGGTTTTTGGACTTCTTGAAATCCAGAATATAATTATTCGACCACAAGCTCAATATCAAACTCAATTATTAAAATATTGAAACAACAATTTTCTCAAATGTCCGCTTGAGTTACTTATCCATGATAGAAAACAATATAATTCAAAACATAGTATCATATCAGAGTATGCAACATGAGCCTTATAGTGTCAATACATAACAATTCACCACATAAATAAAAAAGAGGACGCTTTACAAATATTATCACAATAATCAAGCCTCCAGAGTCTTCCTCAGATCAAATGACTAACAGAAGAACTATTACCTGCAAAATGTTAAATCAACAGGGAAAGACAAAAGCCTCAGTAACTAGTTATCCAACTCATTACACATGCTAATATGTACTCGTGAGCTGCTGAGTGGAACAGTTTATATAACAAATCATTATAAATATAATTCAAAAAATTTCAAATCACAAATTCTATATCACAATTTCCATATTACACATTTCATATCAGGAATTCTATATCACAATTTTTATATCACAATTCTCAAGTTGTCTCCCATCAATTTAGCCGAACCGCCTTATTTCCACCGACTAGACCAATGAGCTAAGTTAATATCCATGTTACTGGCTACTTAAAAGCTCATTGGTCATGTGATGACGATCAGCCAAAATCCACAAAGCACATGCCCAGACCATAGGTTTTTTACCCTCGTTGAACTAGTGGAGTGTCGCGATCCCTCATTGAACTAGTGGGACAACAGAAAGCTAGCCATTGTACACAATGGAGGCTATACCATATAGTGGAACAAATTACTCTATCTCTTCCCAATCCAAACATCACAATAATTCTTAATAAATAGCTCAATGGGAATTTTTCAAGATTTTCACATTCACATCATGGTATTCAAATAATTTTTATACGCATGCCATAACGTCTCAATTGTCAACTCATAGACACATACATACATATCACAATTCAAATTATAACATTCCACAAGGCAATTTCTATCAAACATTACTACAAAAAACACAAGTTGTGGTGCTTAATTTAAAGAATACTATGGCACTTGGGAAGCGTCATAGCTTCCAACGCTATTAAAACAAACTACGTCGCTTCTTGAATATATGGAAGCGTCATAGCTTGATTATTTATTTTTTTTAAAAAAAATATAAAGCTATAGCGCTTTCCTGGAGAATTGCCATATAAAGTTGGGCAGTTGGCACTTCCTATGGCGATTCTCCAGGGAAGTGCCATTGGAAGTCATTAACTTCCTATGGCGCTTCTCTGAAGAAGCGCCATAGAAAGTATTTTTAAAAAAAAAATTCATAATTTTTTTTATTTTTCTGATGTAAACCTCCATTTACAATCCAAAATTTACAGCAATTTACAATACAATCCACAACAAAATGACATAATATAGCATGTATTTTTTGCAATATTGTGTCTATATGTATTAAACATAAAAGAACTCCAACATTTAAGTTGTTTAAAATTTAATCCATACACGATACTTCTACAGAGAATTAAACTAAGTATTATTATATTTGTAAGCTAAAAAAATTGAAAAACTTACAATGTATAGAAAGTTCAAGAAGACAGAGTTGAAATTTCAAATAAATACCTAGAAACAAAATTATGAGCACATATATAAGATTCATGAGATATTTTAACTAAAAAAATGTGGACAAATGTCGAAAAAAAAAACACTTACACGTTAGGGAGCTTCTGAAGGAGGCTGAGACAAGAAGAAGAAAAAAAATTTGAACTACAACAGAGTTCTAAGAAATGAGAGAGCTAGAGGAAACGCGAGAAGATGAAAATGAAAATGAAAATAGCGGGCTGTGGAATTATATAGCACCTTGTATAGTGCTTTTATGTAGAAGTGCTATACAAGGCGGGCTAATTTTTTTTCAAAAAAAATAAAGGGCCTTTAATGGTGCTTCTAAATAAGGGCTTTTAAAAGCATATAATCAATATATGCCTGAACAAGCACCATTAAAGGGTATTTGAATTTTCAACGCATGCCTTTTTTAATTTTTTGTTTTCACTTCCAAGAACCCTTTCTTATGAAGTGTCATAGGAAATATTTTTTTAAAAAAATAATTTTACGTAATAAATTAAATATAAAAAATATTGAGTAAATTAAACAAGTAACAACTACTATAAATATCAAATATTATAAGGAAAAAATAATTATATATATATTTTTATATTTGACATAAATTCAAATCGTAGCCTATTGAACAAATATTATTCCCTCATATATTTTTTTATTTTCTTGTTTATTTTTTAAAAAAGTAAATTTGAATTTTGCATATCATGGGATAAAATAATTTGATGTATATATAGACACAGGAAATGTCGACATTCTAACGTATATTTTGTTGAATGAATAGAACATTTAGTTTAATTTTATCAAAAGAAAATTTAGTTTAAGTATTTTATTTGATATTCAAGAGTTAGTTTTTGAAAATTAAATTAATTATTTTTTACTTATTTTCTCTGTCAAAATTTTTTCTTTATAAAGTCCGAATCACATTGTTTTTATTAAAAATTTTTATGTTTATTATTTATATATAAAACATAACAAATTATTATTTCATTAATAAAAAATAAGATTTATAAATTTAGAGTGAATTAAATTTTCAATTTTTAATAAAACTAAAAAATATTAAAATTAAATTGTGCTTTGAACACGCTAATGAGAACCTCAACACTTTGGATAAGTTAAATAAAGATCACATCTAAGACAATAATATTAGTTAAAAAATGGGAGAATTGCTGAGAAATAATTTTTTGGCAAATTAATTGCTAAATGCTACCATGGAAGATGGTTTGCACAAAACGGAAGATCGCTTACACATTTATACGGAAGATTTTTGCACACATGGAAGATAGTTTGCACAAAACGGAAGATCACTTGCACACACGGAAGATCACTTGCACACTTGGTAGTAATCAGCAATTAATTTGCTCCCAAGGTATTTTCCGGCAATTCTCCCTAAAAAAATTTCAATTTTTTTAATAAAAGGCCTTAAACAACGCTTTTAAATCAAGTGCCGGCTAAGGCTTAACCTTGGACAGCGCTTAATTATGAAGTGCCGTCCAAGGCCCATTTTTTTCCTAAATTGGTCATCATTTTTTTTTAAATTGGGAAGCTACGATGCTTTGATAAAAAGTGTCGTAGCTTCTCTCACCTGTATGACACTTGTATGTAAAGCGCCATACCAGGCATGTATTTTTTTAAAAAAATACAAGTATTCTCCGACACTTGTATATATAAGGAATTTATTTTTTTAAAAAATAAAGGCTTTACATAAGGAATTTATTTTAAAAAAAATTACACCATTTAATATCCCCTTATATAGTGCTTGTTGGGCAAACATCATACAAAAGGAGTAATTTTTTTTTTAAAATAACCCCTTGTATGGCACTTTCTCAGGCAAACTCCGCAGAATGTATTAGGAAACTATGGGGCTTTCTTGGTCAAACGTCATAACTGTTACATGTATTGTTTTTTTAAAAAAAATAAGAAGTCTCCTCCGACGCTTGTTTGAAGAAGTGTCACAAGATAAGCGTCATTAAATTCATATTTTGTACTAGTGAAAATACTTATAAACATCTTTCTCAATCTCAATAAACATCAATATACCATTTTCGTTCTCATAATCATTTCACATAATACTTATAAACAACATACCAACACACATAACAAATGGAAAGTGATTACCACTCACCAAAGCTAAATTTATCATAAGAATCCAAGCTCTAAGCTCAACTACAACTCACAAATCAATCTATAACAATCAACTATAACTACAATTTAGTATTTAAACAAATTGAGTGGTTTACAAAAATAATTTAGAGACTTAAAGTCTCTCTAGATGTCCCAACTCTTATCTTTAACCTTTCTCAATAGAGCCAACTTCATAATTGGTGCTACAATAGCTCTAACAACTCAACCAACCCAATTACCAAACCTCATTCCCCATAATCACATTATCAATATGAACTCAAAAATCAAACTCTTTCAAATCTTTATATAACCTTCAAATTATTCACTTTAATATAAATTCTCAATTTACCACCATAACTCAATTTTCCTATCCCCATAGTATGTCTAATTGTCTATCATCCAATAATTTTATTTCACTCATTAAAATTATTGATAATAACACCTTCCTCCATTTGTGCTAAAATTCCCAAAATTTGCTCACTTCAAATCATTGGAAAAATTTTCACAAATCAACTATGCCTCAAGTTATTATCACAATCACCTTTCCCTCTAGCATGAATTCTTTCTCACTTATTAGAATAATTAATTAATTAATCATAATCTCCTCAAGTTATTCAAAAACACCAACTTACAACCCTTAAAGTTTCACATAACATCCCCAAATATTCACTTTTCTTCATAAACCAAAAAAACCAATCTATTCAATCATCAATATAAACTCTAATAAGTTAAAATAAATCATGAAGTTTGACTTTAAGTACCCCATAATTATAAATCATAATTTCTCAATCAAACCCTAATTTTAGTTTCCTCCATTCAACCATTCAAGGAAAAATCTAAATTATGCAAGTCTTGTTTTAATCTCATTAGCTCCATAATTATCATATTAATAAACTAGAAGCCTCAAAGATTCAAAAATATATCAAACCCTAATTTATCGTCCTTCAAAAATTGAGAAATAAATCAGAAAAAGTGAAAATAACTGGGCATGGTTGACTTACCATACTTCCTAAAAGAGAATCCAACCAGATCTCCTTATTCCTCTCACTCATTCACTCTCAAACGCTCTCACACTATCGCAGCAACATGGAAGAAGACGAAGGGAAAATGGAATAAAAAAGGGACCCAAGGCCTGCTGTGAAGAATGAACGGGGGAGGGGATTAACATTTGGAATTGGATGGTGGGTCATTCTCGGTCTTTTTTTTTTTTTTTTTTAATTTTTATCTTGACAGCCCAAGGGGATTATTCCCCTTTCATGCGTCAGACATGGCCACCCATTTGTCTGATGTATTTTATTTTATTTTTATATTTTTATTTATTATCTTATATATATATATAGACAAACGCACGCACGCTCATACCTTCTAAAATCCAAATACTTAGCCCAATTTAGGCATTTTGCTCAAATAAAACTCTCACAATGTTTAATTAATTGTAATATATTACTTTGAATAAAATATTTTTAAATATTTTTGTTTAATCCCACCTAATTTAAATTAATTTTCTCTTCAGAAAATTTATTTTCATCTTGAGTAGCTTCTCCTTACTCAAATAATTACACAATGGATAGTAATTAGCATGAAATAATCTCCTCGTAATGTTAGTTAAATCTTAAAATTAAAATTAAGATGTCACACTATTTATAAGGTGAATAAATAATTATTTTTTTGGGTTTTATTTATAAGTGATATTATTAATTTTTTTATATAAATGTACAATTTTACCTTTTATTTATTATTGTATATATTTTGTTCTCATGAGACATAAGAATGTATTTGGATTAGCTTTTGAAAAATTACTTCTGAAGAAAATGTGAAAAAAATTATTATGATAAAATGAGAGAGTTTGAATATTGTTATTAAAATCACTTTTTTTTAATGTACAAATTATTAAAAATGACATTAGATAATGTAATAATTGAATATAATGGGGAAGGAAAGAGAAAGAGCAAAGAGAAAGAGGAAAGAGATAAAAAGTTTGTTTGGGATCACCTTTGAAGCCCTTTAAAGTGTTTATTTATATAAATCGAAATAAAGTTCTCTTACATATTTACATCGTAAACCGTAAATTGTAATTGAAAAGTTACTTTTAAAGGCTCTAATTGCTGTTCCAAACAAGCACAAAAGATGAGAAAATTTTCTTTTTCAAAAAGCATGGTTTTAAACCTTAAAACCATGGTTTGTGATAAAAAATTGTTTCTCCCATTTTTTATTTTTCACATGTTTGGCTACTCTTTCACTAAACCATGGCTTCAAGCTAAAAAGTGTTTTTTCACTTTACCCAAACAAGCACTAAATAGAAGTAAAGTAAAGTTGCTGGCAAAAAAAAAGAAGTAAAGTAAAGTTGAAAAGCTGTAAATTTTTTTTTTAACAATTAATGAGGTTTAAAATTTTTCTTAATTCTGATAAAACAAGTTGAAAATGACTTATAAGTATAATTGACAAGTATGTGAGGCCTCAATGTAATTTTCCCATTTTTATTAAGCATGTGTTTGGATAACATTTGAAAATCACTTTTTTGATAAAACTATGGTTTGGGAGAAAATTACCCAAACAAATGAAAAACAAAAAAATCCTAGGATCAATTTTTTAGGCAAAACCATGGTTTTGGAAAAAGATCATTTTTTTACTTTTCAGAAGGTAGCTCATTATTAAGTGAGTTTGGATTAGTTTTTGGAAAATGAATTCTAAAGAAAAAGTGATTTAGAGAATAGATTTTGAGTAGAATAGATTATGTGGAAAAATGATTTTGATAAAATGATAGTGTTTGAATAATTATTATCTGAATCACTTTTTTCATGATCAAATTACCAAAAAGGATATTAACTGATGTGATAATTGCATATCAAAGGTAATGTTTCATTTCATCCATTTTTAACATTTAATTACATAATAAATACCAAGATTTAAATAAGTTTGTCTACAAAATTACAATTATAAAATTAGTCAATTTTATAATATGATAAAATAGCTCAAATATATATGTATTAATAAATGGTATAGACAATCATTTTTTAAATAGTAATTAATAAATTGTACATTCTTAATAGTAATTAAAAGTTCATAGATTCCTTTTTTTAAATTTTTTTCCAAGTGCCCATCGTCTTCATATTAGCCAAGAAATTAGTAAATTACACACACACACACACATATTTATATAGAGGAAGAGTGGAAAGGCAAAATAGCAGCGGATAAAAGAACTAATAAAATGTTAGAAGAAAGAAAAGACTAAGAAAAGAGAAAAGATGGAAGGGAAGAGATGAGAGAGGAAAGAGCAAATAGAAAAAAATAAACTTGATTTTGGACACCAAAATCATGATTTTGGTAAAAAACGGGATCTTCAGTTTTGTTTTTTGAGTGTTTGACTCTTTTTTAACAAAACTGTGGTTTGAGTTTGACACCAAAAAAACACTTTTTTTTTTCTTCTTCATCTAAACACACACAATTGTATCATGTAATTTCCTTCAACCTACCCTCTCTCTTTTCTCCTTTTCTCTCTCTCCTTCTTCTCTTTCTTTCTATTTCTCCCTCATGCTCTCAGTTCCAATTTCTGAAATTTCTTAAAACACATGGAGCCTGTTTGGTATAATGGAATTCATTTTGATGAAAATAGAAATGAATATGGAAATGGAAATGAGGTTTAAAAGTATATTTGGTATGTCATGAAAATAAGTCCTAATTTATATGTGAAAATATCAAAATGTCTTTATAATTAAAAAATAAAAAATCCCTCTCCTTCAAACAAATTGCCTGCCTCCTCTTCCTTCTTCTCCATCGTCCTCATCTCCTTAATTCTCAACCTCTTCTTCATCCCCATCGTCCTCATCTCTCCTTCATCCTCTCCTTCGTCCTTCCCTTCAAACAAATCGCCTTCGTCCTCTTCCTTCTCCATCGTCCTCATCTCTTCTTTGTACCCATTTGATGACTTCCACGTGAAATTGAATTCTATGAGCATTTCTTTGTATCAAACATGTGCACTTATGTAATTCAATTCCAATTCTAATTTCATGACTTCAATTCCATCATACCAAATAGAACATTAATTAATGTCTGGATATTTCTTTTACAATAATTTTGACTAACAACTTTACGTAATTTACTATCTCAATTATTGCTCATAAAAACACCAAAACTAGAGCAGAAAAATACAGTCAGAGATTGTTTGGACACTTTGGATGTAAAGATGCAATAAAGGTAGTGATAAAGAAAAGATAAGAAAATGGACTAAAAAACTAAATAAGATATAGAATAGTGGACACAATTTATTTAATACATTACGTATTTCAATCTAAAATATGTTATTTTAGATAATTACTATTTATAAATAATTTTAGTCTATACAATTTATTAATATATATATCTTTGAGCTATTTTTTATCATGCTATAATTTTAATTTTTTAGGCACATTTATTTAATTTTTGATATTTATTATGAAATTTAATGTTAAAAATATCTAAAATAAAATTTTATCCTTTATATGTAATTTTCACAAAAATTAATTTTATTTTTGGTAATTTAAATATGAAAAAATGATTTTGATCATAATATTCAAACACTATCATTTTATCAAAATCATTTTTTTCACAGAATCTATTTTCTAAAATCATTTTTTTCCCTAAAACTATTCTCTAAAACTACTCCAATCACTCTTTAAGATAAACATTTATCACTTTTTTGAAATTTTCACGTACGCGCGCCCCAGGGGAAAGTCAGCCTCGTCATAATCTGAATCTGACCGTACAACCATGACAAATCAACGGTCTAAGATCACGATCCATGTGACGTTTCCTAATTGGTCCAGCATCCTTCTCCTACCTCGTTATATAAAACCAAACGGGCCATCGGATTCCGCTGTACCAAAAATCGTTTCCTCGCTTGACTCCTTAAGCCCACTTCAGAACCAAAAGCCATCTTCCTTCTCTGAGAACAATGGCCGGAAGAGGAAAATCTCTCAACGCTCGCATCGTCAAGAAAGGCGTATCTCGGAGCAGCAAAGCAGGCCTTCAATTCCCCGTGGGTCGGATCGCCCGCTTCTTGAAGTCCGGTAAATACTCCGACCGTCTCGGTGCCGGGGCTCCAGTCTACCTCGCCGCCATCCTGGAATATCTCTCCGCCGAGGTCAGTTTTCATTCCTCAGGTTTACCATTTCAAAACAAATCTCAGAATTCATGGATCTCACTTCGTTAATTTGAGAACACAGTGAATATTGATTGTGAATGAAATGCAATGCAGGTGTTGGAATTGGCTGGGAATGCGGCGAGAGACAACAAGAAGACTCGGATTGTTCCTCGGCACATTCAATTGGCGGTGAGGAACGACGATGAACTGAGCAGGTTGCTGACGAACGTGACGATCTCGAACGGCGGCGTTTTGCCCAACATTCACAACATGCTCTTGTCTAAGAAAATGAGCAATGGATCAAAAGTTGAACAAGAAAGTTGAGCTATACATTGATTGTTTGATGAAGAAGCTTTCGTGGAATTGGTTTTTGCTTGTAATTGAGAAAATCAACAGCTAGCGTAGTGCATCTGTAATTGGTATGGACAATAGAAGAAGCAATTTTGAATTATTGTTAAAAAAAAAAATCAACGGCCTGTTATTAGTTCACTAATAAATAAATTATTATAGCAATTAAAAAAAGTTAAAGAATTTGAATAGCTAGGGGTTATATATTACCTAAATAATACCAGAGCATAACTAAAAGGAATAACATATGGAACCTAATCATTTTTAAACTAAGATTGTATGAATAAATATCCAAACACTCATTTCACATGTTAAACTAAATTATGAATAAATTATATTTATTTATCTCATAAGCTGTCAAACACTCTTGACTCATTAACTATGAAGTCAAAATCATATTCTCTCAAACTATCAAACGCTCCCCTATATATATATATATATATATCAAAATTACATATGAACTTGAAATCATGATTACATCAAAGTTATTATCATTTCAATCCAGGGTTTTTTTGGTTGAATGCCTTATAATTGATTTAACTAAAATATGAGCGTTTCGTACCTGATTGAAAATACAAGGGTTTAGATGAATTTTTAGGAAACTACGGCTTAGGCCTTTAAAATTGATATAAACATAGCCAAACATACCCTTAAGCTATATTCCATTGTGATGGGCTAAGCTTTGTTCTTTTGTTTCTTTTGGACAATGGTGGTCATGGGCTAAGCTTGGGTAGTTCAGATATGCATAGTTTGCATGTGCATCAGTTTGTAGCAGTAGAACTTTTGTGCCTATGAAATTATAGTTTGCATATAAATTCTTGCCTCCTTGTAAGTAGAATCAAGGTAATTAAATTCGGACTGGTTATTGAATCGGTCGGGGTATTGAGTCAAGGGTTAGTGGGTCATATTAGAGTTAAATTGGAGGTAACTCAGGACCAAATTCATGAAAAAGTGAAGATTTCAGGGTTATTAATATGAAATCTTAAAAAAAAAAAAAATCCATTTTTTTAAAAACAAGTGACCGGGTCAATGCCTGGACTGGACCGGTTTCTTGGTTTCGGGGCCAAACAGCCTGGTCCAGTTTGGGTTTGATTACTTTAAGTAGAACAGAGGAGGAAAAACTGAAGTGAGATATTTTAGATGATAGTGTGAATTAATTTTACAACGGACTAAACATGAATCTGGATTCTGGAAGCAGAATGAAATCATGAATGAATACAGTCCAAAAGGTGTGTGTGTGTGTTGTGTATTTAGGGGTTAGTTGTTGATGTTGTGGGTGCTGATCTTGGTCGATCTTCTCTGGCGGCTGCTGCGGCGGAGACATAATAGGAAACACTGAAGACGCCATGGATGAAACACAAGATGCCTCCAATGAACAAGACACGATGAGTTGAGAAGCCACATTGCACCCTTGACCTTGTCTTTGAGTTTGCTAGTGTCCCCATGATCAACATTGATAATGCCACTCCCACTGTAACCCTGAATTTCATTCAAAGTTATTACTCCCCCAACGTCTTTTTTAAATTCAAACTTTTAAATAGTGCCAAATTTGGACAGTTCTTTCACTTTTTTAATGAACACTATAATGATTTAACTATTTATTCTTGATTCCGGTAAATTAGTTAGAAGTGCCTTATATCTAAGATCAGATAAAGTTTTTAAAGCATGCATTAATTGAAGTAGTTAGTGATTCATTCTATTGGAGTTGTATATGGAACATGTCTAATCACCTCGCCTGAATTAAGAAGTGATTAAATATTTAAATTTATTTGAAAATTAAAAATATTTCAAATTTACACTTATTTAAAACAATAAACTACATCTTTAGAGGAAAAAATTGCATCAAACTTTAAATAGGGATAATATTGGAAAAATGTGGTGAATTATAGCAATTAAACTGCCTTATAATAGGTATATGATGGAGTATATTGGACCACAGGGAGTGTTTTGCCTCAAATCTTCAAGAAGGTGCATTTGGGATGGTGAGAGGTAGAGAAAAATATGGAATAACAGTAAATAAATTTTATGGTGTATTTGGTCCATAGAAAATAAAGTTGTATGAAAAAAAGGAAAAATGTGAGCAAAAATATTTTTATTGTATTTAGTAGGTGATAAAGGGTTTTGTTGGAAAACACATTGATCTCAGGTTTATGGGGGAGAGCTTTCCCTTTCTCATTCTCATCCTCAATATATATATTTTTCCATATCTTAAGAATAACATATGATAATAAAATCCTATATTAACTATTCAGTAGAGAGGATTTGTTTTGGTTATAACCAAATAGTTCTATGTAGAAAATATTTATATTGAAATACTATAGGCAAGTATTGGCAAGCTTAAAAATAATTTTCTTATCTACAAGACTTAAATTCACAAAGCTTCTTTATCTAACTATGGTGAGTAAATGTTAGATTTATTTGAAAGACTAAAAAGCATATTTGACTTAAAGATTAGGGAGAATGACAGTGAAGTCCCAAGGAAGAGAAGAAATGAAGAAATGGTCCCTATAGATTGCAAAATGAAAAAATGGTCCCATGGAGTTGTCAATACAGGCTCCTGGCGTTGTCATTAACAACTTCAGGAGCCTGTATTGACAACTCCATGGGACCATTTTTTCATTTTGTAATCTATAGGGACCATTTTTTCATTTTTTTCGTTGCATGGGACCTAAGTGTAAATCTCCCTAAAGATTACCGTGATTTTTTTATATGTATAATAATTCAAAGTTCTCATTGTCAAGAAGCATTAAAAATAAATTGGGTTAATATAATTTTTGGTCCTTGAAATTTGATCTAATTTTAGTTTTGGTCCCTCAATTTTGAAATCGGTGGTTTTGGTCTCTAAAGTTTCACCCGATTTTGGTTTTGGAGTCTTAAGTTTTAAATTGGTAGTTTTGGTCCCTGAAGTTTCACCCAATTTTGGTTTTGGTCTCTCAAGTTTGAAAAGGACTTGGTTTTTTCCCAGGTCAGGTCGGGTTTCATAATCAGGTCACCAAGTCCTTTACAAATTTAAGGGACCAAAACCAAAATCGGGTGAAACTTCAGAGACCAAAACCAAAATCGGGTGAAACTTTAGGGACAAAAACCACCGATTTTAAACTTGAGGGACCAAAACCAAAATTGGATCAAACTTCTGGGACTAAAAGTTATATTAACCCAAATAAATTTAAAATTAAATAAAAGTACCATGAGAAAATAAGGAAAGCCATTCCTAACTGCTTGTTGGCAGAGGCTCTCATGTATTGCTGTTTGTTCCAAACACAAATGCAACCACCCAGCAAATTAGCTATCAGATGAGCAACAGCCAATAGAATTGATGCAGCCAACCCTAGCTGGAAGGCTTTCATACTTGGATCTCTGCACTCTACTATCCAATACACATTCACCCGCTTCATCTGCATTCGTTACCAAAACATCACAAATCTTATCTCGCTAAGTGAAGTTGGTTATAGGTATAGATAGCATAATTCTATTGGACTCTAATTATTAGAAAAACTAATTTTTCTGTTTTCTTTTTATACACAAGTGTTTATTAGGTGAATTGAGTACCGGACTCACCAGAGCCAATTTTTTATCAACAACTAACTGGATCGACCTTTGTTGGTGAACTCAACTAGTTAGTTTGTTTATATATCATCACATCTATAGCGAGCTTTGTCTCGTTAACTAACTAATTAAAGTCAGCTAGCTAATAATAGAATTCAGTACCTTGCTCTGAGCAATTTCTGCTTGAATTCCAAGAATGCCAGCAACAACGTCCATGATCATCACAAATATGCAGATAAGGAAGCCATAGTTCTTGCCTTTCACGGTCATTTTTAATTTCCTCTCAATCAGAAGAAGAAGTACAGAGACAAGACACAAGAACAAGAACAAGAAGAAGTAGAACAAGAAAAGAGATCTGAGCTTATTAGCCTTGTTGCAAACTCCTCACTTCAATAATAAGTAACTATATATACACACACACACATATATTTTCATATAAGAAAAGAAGAAGGAATAAGGAATAAAGATGGCCATTCAAAAAAAAAGAACGAATAAAGGTGGAGCTGAGCCAGCGGGTTTGGTGCGTAATATATCATGTCATTAGATATACACAAGGGTCCGAATTGGCTAGTTGTACATGTTACAATTAAAAATAAAATAAAATAAAATAAAGTTGCTTTTATTTTTTGTTCACATTTTCACTTTATTCTGCCTCATTTAATCTTTCTTATTCTCTCTTTGCCTTTCTCATATTCTTATCTATGCTGGACAAGGAAACCACAGTATCACCATCCAAACAAGCAAACTTCATATATGTGAGTGTTACTCTTTTATAAAAAAACGTTTATATATATATATATATATATATTTATGTGATGCACGTTTTATAGACTGAAAAAAAAAATTTCTGTTGTTTCTGGGAAACTAGCCCCTTTTTTTTAGTTTTTTTGGGGCTAAAAAAGGTGCTAGTTTCCCATGCGAAATGATGATTATTTTAAACATAATAAAAAATTATAATTTCTCCAAAAGTTATTAATAATGTTTGGCTAAAGTATACTTGTATTCTTTTTAATTTGCATGAGGTTTCATATATTATAAATTTCGTAAGTTTATAAAGTGTACTTTGAATCTATCATATATTTTTAATATTGTTAGTGTTACTAACGAAAAATGCTAACTCAACAATTTAAGTAATAATTATATTGTACAACTAAAAAGGTATACTTCAATTTTATTTTTTAGTAAATATAATTTTAATTTGTTGATTAATTTTAAATTTTAATATAATTTATGTTTATTAAAAATTATATTCTTTGGTTATTTCTTCTTCTTTTCTATTCATTTGTAAGGTTAAGATCTTTCAAAAAAAAAAAAAAAAATAGCGACACATGGCGATGAGATGCTGAGGTGAAGTTGAAAAGTTTTTCATCTAATTAAATTATCATATGTGCTAGTTCAGATGATTTGTCAGTTAAAGTTAACATCTTTGCCCTCTCTCAACTCTCATGTCGTTTGAATCTGTGGCATGTGGGTGTGGATTCTATCCCTCTAAGTTAGAGTTAACATCTTTGAATGATATGAATAATGTTCTAAATGTTCAAGAGCGAAATTACACCATTTAAGAGTTTAGATACCTTAATCTCTTAGAATAGTTTTTGAATAAAAATTTTCTTTAACCCATACATATATTCCCTTAGGTTCTTTTTATAAAAGTCTAAAATTTGAATTGTCTTATCTTTTTTATAAGAGTCAAACAAGAATTTTATGTAGACAAATCTTGTTTTTTTTAATTAAAAAAATAAAAATTGTTTGCATATTTAATGAGTTTTTTTTTTCCATTTTTGCCCCTTATAGCCATTAATTATATGTATTGCATTAATTAAGGGCCTATTTTGGTTAGCGTTGGAGAAGCATGTTCACACAAGTTGAGACAAAACTTCTCTAACATATTTACCTCATACGCCACAAATCAAGTAGAAAAGCATTTCTACTGCTAACCCAAACAGGCACTAAAAAGGTTGGTGATACCTATATTTATTTTATTTTTCTCTCTTACTTGCCCCCTTATAAATAAAGCCTTATTTGAAAAGAAAAGTTTATTTTATACATATGTATTGTTTTTAATTAATTTTAACTGTTTTTTCAAACCGCCTAATTCGGTTATCAGGCTTTTATAAAAAAGATAGGAGAGAGTATTGATATTGATATTTAATTGTATCTTATTAATTACTAATGCCTATAATAATTCCTTATGCAATGGAATGTTAAATTCCGAGTGTCTTTTTTTTTATCAACTATCACAAATTAGATGGTGTAATTACTTTCACAAACCTTGTCAAATATGGTTTGGACCATATAATATATGGTCAAATAGTAGAATGAAACAGCTGGCAAAAAAAAAAAAAAGAAAAAAAAAGTGGGACAGAAACATGAATAGGTTTGACAACTTTAGTAGGAAGCAAGGTATTAAAACTCGGATTGGGCATTGAACCGGTTGGGGAATTGGGTTAAGGGTTAGTGGGTCAGATCGGGGCCAAACCGAAACTAAACCGGTGAAAAACTGAAAATTTTAGACTTATAATATGAAATTCTAAAGGAAAAATTTAAATTTTTTTTTTAAAAATATGAACCCGGACCCGACCGGGAACCGGACCAGTTCTCCGGTTTCCGGGCCGGTCCGGTCCGGGTTCAATAACCCTGATAGGAAGTGAATAGTGACTGGGGAGCCTCAAGTAATGCTGTGGTCCAACAAATGGGTGTGGATAAGGGAGACAATCCGGTCCAATTAAAGACTCCAGCCCAATTAGTTAATGGGTGGGCCCAAATGTGAAGATTGGTAGGTTTGGATTGAATTGAATGGACGATAGCCGTATGCTCATGTTATAAAATTATTTAAAAGATTGCTTATATTAAAATTTTAAATAAATATTCAATTTAACAAAATTTTGTTAGGCATTAGTTTTTTTTGTTGGGGTTAATAGGAATCCAGCACCTTGAAGTACTTTTCAACTAGTACTTGATATGCTAAACTATTCGTGGTTCACATGATACTTTAAAGTATTTTTTCACTAACACCTAATAACATAAAATATTTGTTTTGGTGAAATTTTATCTTTAAAATATGAACATAAATTTATGGTACTGAATGTTATTGAAAAAATATTTCAGGGTGCTGAAGCATAAAAAATTATTGAAAAACACTTTAAGATTCTAAGTGCTATTAGAAAAATACTTCAGGGCAACACTTGATGTAACTTAATCCATTTTTAGGAAAAAAAAGTGTAAAAATATACAGCATAAATGTATCTTTGGTCCTCTAATTTTGCACACAATTTCAATTTGATCCATTAGTTTTATAAATTGTTTTTCAATCCTTAAACTCTAACACCATTAATTTCAAATAATAATTTTTTGTGTGCCAACTATTGTTATTTTTTAACATTAAACTTAATATATCATCATTCAAGAATGTTTTGTCAATCTTTAAAATTTTAATGTCCGCATTTTTTTAATTTAAAATGAAAGTATTAGAGAACAAAAAGACACCTAATACGATTAAGAAACTGAAATAAAATTTTATTTAAAGTTAAAGAATTAAGGGTGAACTTTGTCCTAAAATTTTTTCATAAAATCTAGATCCGTACCTGACATTATGTTCTCCAAAGTACACAATAAGGAGGAAGTGCAGATGGGGAAGATAGACAGGCAGATAGACTAGCACTTGATATGCTAAATTGTTCTAATGCTTGGAGTTTGAGTGGTTGCTGGTTGGTAGCTAACCAACCAAACTCACGTGCAGATCACGTGCTTACCTTCTCCTTTCTATTTGTGGACGTCGGCATACCCTAGCATCCCATGTTACCTCAGAAATGTGTTCTATTTATAAGCATCAAATTCAACTCTTACTCCATCTCTATCATCAAACCCTCCATATAGAGTGTGCGTGCGTGCGGGGTCGTGTACTTGTGTTCCCAATACTCTCATCAAGAGGATGATGAAGAAGGCTTGTGTTATTGGTGGGTCTGGCTTTATGGCCTCCATTCTCATCAAGCACTTGCTCCTCAGTGGTTATTCAGTCAATACCACTGTTAGAGATCCAGGTCTCTCTCTCTCTCCCTCCCTCCCTCTCCCCATCCCCCTCTCCCTCTCCCTCCCTCCCTCTCTCTCGTTTTAGGATATAGATATTCAATTCACAAATACTTCTCCGATATTAAACGTATGACCCCTCCCTCCCTCCCTCGTTTTAGGATATAGATATCCAATTCATAAATACTTCTCCAATATTAAATATATGACCTAGTTTATAATGTAATTACATTATAAATTATGTCCTATATATTTATGACTGAAGTTCATATTAAAGAATCAAGTTAAGTTAATAATTTACAAAAGAATTTGTGTTGTGTTTTCCTAATACACTCCTTTTAAATCATTTATATTAAAACTACTTACCCCTTTAATGAAAGTGAGTTGAGATTGTATTTTTAAGGACTACTAAAACAAGCCCTTCATTTAACTCTTGCGTTTAAAACTCGAGGGAGTACTAAATACATATAATTAGATGTAGGCATCACTATATTGAACAGGTTGGAGAACGAGTCATATGATTTATAACTCATCAGAAATATTACAACTTTTTATGAGTTTTGATTTATATTATATATTGATTGATGATATAATTATTCCTCCTTCTCACCACCTCACCACAAAAATGACCTAAATATCTTTACAATTTATGGGGTCCTTTCATTAATGCCCTTTCTACCCAAGTGTTAGTGTCACAAATTCAAACACACGGGCAACCACTCCATTATTAACCAAATCCAAGCCCTTCAAAGGCAATTCCCAAAAATATCATAAACTGAGGGGAAAAAAAACTTATTAGGGTCATAGTATTCCATGGTACTACTTGTATTGTTTCTGATACTGCCAACACCATGTGTTAAAGAAGATATAACAAACAAACAATCAGATATACGTATATATTCTTGTAGTGTACATAGATATATATATATATATATATATATATTCTTGAATATATCAAAGTCTTGTCTTGATCAGTGTTTTTGTGCAGGTAATCCTAAAAAGACATCCCACCTTGTGGCACTTCAAAATCTGGGAGATCTGAAAATATTTGGAGCAGATTTAACTGAAGAGGACAAGTTTGATGCTCCCATAGCAGACTGTGATCTGGTCTTCCATGTTGCTACTCCTGTCAACTTCGCCTCCCAAGATCCCGAGGTACGTTCCTTCATCCGAACACACGCACACGCTCGGTGGCTATAGCTAATGAGATTATGATTATTGTTTATGTGATTGATTGATTTCCTATAAAATATATATATATATATATATATAGAATGACATGATAAAGCCAGCAATCCAAGGGGTTTTGAATGTGTTGAAAGAATGTGCAAGAGCAAAATCAGTGAAGAGAGTGATAATGACATCCTCAGCAGCTGCTGTAACTATTAACACACTCAGTGGGACTGGTTTGGTTATGGATGAAAGCAATTGGACTGATACTGAGTTCTTGACAACTGCAAAACCACCTACTTGGGTAAGTTATTAGTTCTTGGTGAAGTTGAACTTGCAAGGTACATAGAGTGTACTAGTACTTTGTGTTTAACCTTGCCAATTTTATGGATTCTTAACTTTAGAGGATCCTACCAATGGCCTTGTAGCCTAATGTCATGGAAGCTTCCCTGTAAACAGGAGGTTACAGAGTCAATCCCATTTATAAACTCAAATCGTTAATGCTTGTTCCTCTAATTTAAAAAAAGGAAAGAAAGAAAGAGAGGATTTAAATCCTATAATTTTAGGTTTAAGTATTTCTTTTGGTTTTGCTATCTTGATATTTTTTATCAGTGGCTTTTTCTATGATCAAGTAGTTGAGAATTAATTGGATTGATTTTGAAATAATTAAATGTGCTTAGGGATATCCAGTGTCAAAAACCCTAGCTGAGAAAGCTGCATGGAAATTTGCTGAAGAGAACAACATTGATCTCATAACTGTGATACCAAGTCTCATGGCTGGTCCTTCTCTCACTCCAGACGTCCCAAGCAGTGCCAATCTAGCCATGTCCCTTATTACAGGTTCGATATTCTGAGTCCTATTCAAAACTGAATCTGACATGCGTGATCCGATGTGATGTTCATGATGAAAATTAATTAATTGGTCTATTTATCTCTGATGGATTAAAATGAAAATGGCAGGGAATGAGTTTCTGATAAATGGGCTGAAAGGAATGCAAAAGCTGTCTGGTTCAATAAACATAAGTCATGTGGAAGATGTTTGCAGAGCACAGATATTTGTGGCTGAGAAAGAATCTGCTTCTGGCAGATACAATTGCTGTGTTCATAACACAAGTGTCCCTGAGCTTGCTAAGTTTCTTAACAAACGATACCCTCACTACAGTGTTCCAACTGAGTAAGTTTCTGCTCCAAATATATTCAACTTGTTTTCTTTCATTCCTTTTGTTTACCCCTTTTTATGACAAAGTTTTAAGTTTTTCCCCCCTTTTTACCAAGGGTATATTAAGATGACCTGGTCTTGTCCTGTCATTTTGGGCTTGTCTGGCTAAAATTTTGGGAGGTGGATTCTCTCCTTTTCTCTTCTTCATCATTGGATGTAAATTTCAATGGCTTAGATTTTACATCTTATAAAAATATTATTATAATTTTAGTTAAAAATACATAAATAAATTTTAACAGCTAAAATTTGTTTGGAATAGTTCACATTTGTAGTTAAAAACATGGAAAGAAAATTTAATCTATAATAATATACTTCTTTTCAGATCAAATTTTAATAATTTAAATTCATTTATGTATTTTTTAAGTAAAACTAGCAATAATTTTGTAAGGTGTAAAATCTGGGCCATTGAAATTTTTATCCAAAGGTAGTGACGAGAAAAGGAGAGCTGAGGAGGGGAAAAGGAGAGTAAGGATCCGCTCTCAAATTTTGTAGCTCAAGTGTTTACTAGGTTGGCCCTAGCTATATAATAAATACCCTTTAGTTTATTTGACTATATCACTATAGGTACTAGAATTCAGATTTTATAATTTTTTTTAAAAACCCCCATTTTTTAAATGAGAAATACATGGGTAGCACGTGATTGACTACTTTAGCAATAGCTGCAACTCAAGAAATAATGGAGTTTTAAAATTGATTATTTTCCTCATTAGTAGTTAAATGTTAATTATTGCACTTGGAAAGTTGAAAATTTCAAATGTTTATGAGCTATAAAAGAAAGAAATGAAGTTTGCATAGTTTTAAACATCAATCAAACACTAAAGTTGAAATCATAATTTTGCTCATTTCTTAGGGTGTGACAAGAAAGAATAGTGTTATGATACTAGTTTGATCGGTTGAACAAGGATCAGTCCCATGTTCAATTTGGTCACAAGATAAAATAGGGGAGCTAGAGAACTAGTCAAGAATTGGCCTCAAATTGGTCGGAATTGGCTGTTGGACTAGTTACATCATCATCATTATCATTATCATTTTAATCCTTCTTTCTAATTACAATTTATGCATATTTATATCTAGTAAGCATTGAGAAATGTGAGAAATATGTGCATGTATATATCCTAAAATTATAAATATTTATTTTTATTATTATAGATAATTACTTTTTCTATTTTAAGCATATATTAATTAATTCATGATTTGACAATTCAACCATGAACCAGTAGGTCTTGATAGATCCAATGGTCGATCTGATATTCTTGATATTGAGATTTGAGAAGGAATTCCCAAATCTAACATGAAATTATTGGCCCACATCAATAAATTAATTGTCTCCGTACCAATCTCCCAAATTAAAATATATGACGTTATTCATTAATTTACAAGGATGCACATGGTGCACAAATTTTTCTTGGATCACTTATATCATATTCAGATTATTATTTCCTTTTAATTTAATTTTTTTTGTTTTATCTTAAAATAAGTATAATACAAAATAAATGTTTATAACTACCAAAAAAAATCCCAGAAATAAAAATTAATAAATTTAACTGACCATCCATATTTAATTTAAATTGTTTGAAAAGGAATACGCACAATACAAATTTTCTTTTTGCCAGAATGTAAATGATCTTACACTCTCTGAATGATGGATCACCCATTTTTATGCATTCAAATAAATCTCACAATATTCACGAACTCGTTATTTTTTGTTAAAAAAATCTTCAAATATTATTTCTACTTATGAACTGATATTTTTTGTTTTTGTTTTTTGTATATGAAGATTTGGTGATTGCCCCTCCAAGCCCAAGTTAGTGTTCTCTTCAGAGAAGCTTATCAAAGAAGGGTTTGAATTCAAGTTTGGGATTGAAGAAATCTATGATCAGACTGTGGAATACTTCAAGACTAAGGGGATTCTGAAGAATTGATCAGTTTTGATATATTTTTGAAGTTAATATTACTGCAGACTCTCTCAGCTTCTATAATAACAATCTGATTTGTGAAGCTTAATGTGATATATGCATATTGAGCTACAAATTCGGAGTTAATTACAGTCATCAAGCTCATCTCCTATTGTAACCTTTGCAAGAATCTCTATATATGTTAGAAAGGTCTAGATGAGAATATCTTATTTACAAGTATAACTTTATTTTTTCAATGGAGGATATCTGCGCCTAGCCTAGCAATTTTTTTTAATTTTAATTCAAAATGAAATTGAACCAAAGATTGTCAAAATTCCTACAAATCATACACATAGATATATGAGAAAATTTGGCCCACAAAAAAAAAAGATATATGAGAAAATGGTACAAAATCAATATTGAAGGTGGTTAGGATACACACAAAAAAGAGCATTGAATGCATAAATGAGGAGGATTGATTATCTAGTATGGAGTGGGGTGGGTGAAGACCAAAGAGACATGACCTTTTGTTTAATAATTTATCCAAATATTTTGTTATCAATATACTACAATAATGTCATGAGATCTATGTAACCCACTCTGCTCAATGGATAACATTTTTTTGTTATTGCTGTCATTGTAGTCCATTACTTCTTGATCCACATCACATATATTTTCACAATTTGAAAGTTTATTGACAATATTTCAACAAAAAAAAAAATGACACCTAAACATAAATACTCACCCCGGTCCTTAATATAAGATATATTTTACCTAATTTGATTAGATTAAGGAAGTTAGTTAAGTTAGTTAATATGATATATATTTTCTAAAACACTCTAGTCATCTCCTTTAATTCCCTCCTTTCCTCTCCTCATTGGTTATGGTTAAGGGAACATCAATAAGGGGTACGTGAATTAGGAAAACTATAACAAATATGAAAACTATATCTTTTATTTAGGATATGTAACATCCTGAATTTCAGTCACCAAAATTCCTTATATTAAAAGGAATAAAATGGTGAATCAAAGAGCACATGGAATGACAAAACTAAGCAAATAGTGGTTACACACAACATTACTAAGTGGGAACACAAGTTGTACAAATTGATGGTTGCTATCAATGAGTTTTCCTATGTAGCAGTCTTGTTGTGTGACGTTTTTAAATAGGCAAACGAAGTCCACAAATTATGAAATTTTACAAGGTGAAATTAGACATCCTAAACTTTAATTTGATAGGTCATATGAGTCATTTAAAGTTATATATAAAAATTTATAAATTTTTGAAGTTAGCCCAGAAAAATTGTTGATTTTTTGGAACAACATCTAAAGAATTTAATTCTGGGAATTTTGTGCTTCCAATTGGCAAAGGGATATATTTTTTTCCTTAAAACTAGACTCAATGAGGGTTTTATAGCCTTTGGAATCACTCCAGTACGATGTCTAAAAATTTAGTTGTGATTTTTTAAAGTTTGGGCAGAAAATCTGCCAGAAATACGAAAATGGGAAATTAAATACTTAAAATAATTATGGGATATTATATTATAAGATCATTTTTCCCTTCTTCTTCCTTCATAAACCGTGCAGTCATGAGAGCCAAGAGAGAGACAGAAGAACTTGTTGAGTTTTAGAGAGAGAAGGAGAAAATTTCACAAGGTAGGTCGATTTCTTCGGTGAATTCGTACCTAATGTGTATAATCCTTCCTCTAAGCTTCTTTTCTATATGATTTATGGTGTTAGGAAGACAAATTTTGAAGTTAAAAGGGGCTAGGGTTTCGGCCAGAAGGGAAAAGCTAGAAGGAAGAAGAGGTAACTTCCTAAACTTCAAATATTGATTGTTTTGGCTGCTGTGAGTAATTTAATTGGTGGAATTCTGTTAGATTTGCTCTGATTGTGAATTTGGAAAATGAGGTGTCCTAAACGTTATGCTGCCAAAACTGAGTCTAAATGGTGGTTTTAATGTAATTAACTAGTTAATAAAGTGGTTAGGAGTAGAAAGGAGTAAGTCTGCGGAGTCAAAATTGGGAAACCCCAAATTTCCTCAGAGAATCCTGGGTTTCGGCCAGGTCCAATTTAGGGGGTTAGGGCTGGATTTTTGATGTTCTGATGATTCCATTGTGTTCAAGAGGGAAAATTAGGTGGGATTACAGTTGATCACTTTTTCAGAAAATCCTAAAAAAGCATAATTACGAAAACATCTCTGAAAGCCTGAAATAAGGGATTCCAAGGGCATTTTGGTCTTTTGGCAGTGAATTTGATAATTTTGAGTTTGAAAATAGATTCCTTGGGCCAAAATATGTTAGAATAGCCCAGATCAAAATTTCAGGAAAAATACAGTTGGACTGGGTATGGTGAGGTCGGGTCCCCAGTTGTATTTTGATAATTTTTTAATATAGACTCATATAACTACTAAAAATATTATGGAAGTGTCTAAATTGTACATTTAACATTTTAGGACAAAAAGTGAGAGCTCGAGGGGTCGACATGCATTATAAGGCATGCAAATCGAGGAGAAAAGACTTGAGGTAGGGACTTACCTTACTTGCATGTATTTGATAGTTTTGCTTGTGTAGTGTTGTATGTGATTGCTTCACTTAACTGTGTATAGCATATTTGAATAAATGAAGCTCTGTTTCTGTTTATACTGTAGTCATGGTTTGTTACATGAAACATTGAGCATGCAGAAAGTTCATTATGGGGGTATGCATCTAGTTAAAGCTAACATGTCATGTACATAGCATATATCTTGCATGTATTAAGGTAAATGTTTTACTACTGAGATTCTCTAGAATCTCACCTTCTCCCACCAACAATTTAATAGGTGTAAGCGGAGCAGAGAACTACACAGGAGGATTGCAGTGGTGGAACAAAGACGGGAAGATGTTTCCATTTCACTGAGACGAGTTTAGACACCCAAGTAGCCCTATGCAGCTACATTGACTATAATTATCATATATGAACACCTATGGGGAAATTTCTGTAATCATGCACATAATATCAGTATGTTTATGCTATTCCTGTGTTGCTCACCGAACCAAGCAATAATATTCTGCTGCAAGTCAAAATAAGTAATGGTGTAACAGGATAAAGATCAACTCCCTAAATATGTCTTATATTAAGGACTAGAGGGAGTATATAATTTGATTAGTGAATCTTAAACAATGATATTGATGAAGGGTATGCTACATCAAACACAATACTAGCAAAAAAAAAAAAAAATCAAACACAATACAAATCAAACAAGTACACACCGTGTTACATAAGAAACCTGCCAAATAAAACATTGGGGCAAATAACCCTACAATTTTTTAATTCATTTAATATAATACAATGACCGTCTTAAACACTTTTTTGGGGAGATTAAGGAAACTAATTAAATTATTTTAAAGTATTTATATTTATTTATTTTTCTCCAAATTAATTTGTTTGACTTATGAACTAATATATAATTTAATGATACACAACATATGATATGATTAAGTAACCAATTTAGCTTCCTTAATTTTTCCAAAAAAATTCAATTGGATCTTATATTGAGGATCAAAAGTAATATCTATTTTAGTATTGTAGCCATAATTATTGATTAACCCTGAAATGGCTTCTGAAGGAAATCAATTATTTTCTCATCTTATATTGAGGATCAAAAGTAATATCTATTTTAGTATTGTAGCCATAATTATTGATTAACCCTGAAATGGCTTATGAAGGAAATCAATTATTTTCTCATCAACTTGGAAAGCCTTTTCAAGAATCTCTCCTGGGTGGGTCAGAGCCAAACACATATTGTAGTGCAATAGGGTTTTAATTGAAAAAAATATCCATAATTTAAAGTAAGAAAACTAAATATAGATAGCTAGACACCACATCCAGTTATGTAATTTACAAGTCATATTTACATATTTATAAGTCAAGTTATGTCGCTTACATGTCAAATTTAACAATTTATTTTCATTAATCAAACTTCCATATTTACAAGTGGGAGTTGCCTCAATTACAAGTCCAACTTGAAAAATCTGAATTCATTGAGACCTCATGGCATTCAATTAAATAAAGTTATACTCCTCTTGTCCTTAATATAAGATATTTGGGAAGTTGATCTTGATTCTAAATATAAGACATAATTTTTATATTTGTCAGTCTTTTCCTAATTTACTCCTATTGATACCCCTCAACAATAATTAAAGAGGAGAGGGAATGAGGGAATTAAGGAATGTGACTAGGGTACTTTAGAAAGTATATATTATATTAACTAATTTAACCAACTTCATTAATTTAATCAAATTAGATAAATATGTCTTATATTAAGGATCGAAGGAGTATTTTTTTAGTTTACATTTAGTAATAAATGTCAAGATAATGTGAGAATTTAGGTACTTACCAGTAAACATGTACTAGTCAACTTATTCCAAAAGAATGCAAAAGGAAATATGTCAAACTTCACTTTAAAAAAACATTCAATTTTTGACTGAATTAGCCACAAATTAAAATTGTTTCTCGTAGCAAATTCTGATGAAAACATTTTTGACAGAATTGATTTTGTGGCAAAATTAGCCATCAAATAACATTCCATGACTAATTCTGTGACAAATTTTTAGCCACGAATTTATTATTAAAATTATGATATAATATGTATAATTTTTTAATAATATATTATATATAATATAACATAAAAATATATAATATAATGCACATATATATTCTCAAAAAAATATAAATTATTAGTTATTAATTAATGTTAATTAAAAATAAAATTCAATTTTATAAATTGGATAAAAATATATTTATATAAAAATTTATTTAAGATGCAAAAATTGGTTCATTTCAAATTAATTTATATTAAATATTATAATAAATTATTTCAAATTATTATTTAATTTATGTTTAGTTTTTGATAATAATATATATTTATATATATAAAACAAATAATATTATATATATGATTTTGTAATAATAAAATGCAGATGCATTATAGCTTAACTGGCAAGGTTGACCCATTTTAGAAGTTATGGTGTGACGACACGTGATAGAGTGAGGGGAGACACCAGGCAGCAGTGTCCACATGGCAGCCATCGGCAATGAGGTGGTGGCTGTAGTAGATGACACACGACACCACCAGCGATAAGGTGGCTGCTGCTAGAGTTGACACACGGCAGCCATCGGCGATGAGGGTTCACGTGGCTTCTCCTTAGAGGGTCTACGTGGCATTTGAAATTAAAAAATAAAAAATGAATTAGTAACAGAATTGAAACTTCATCGGAAATTGAATTTCCACAGTTCTATCAGCAAGGGAATGAATTCCGTTGCAAATCTGTCAGAAATTCCGTTGGAGACTTTGATTTTCATGGTGAATTCTAACAGAAATTTAGTATTTTTTATAGTGTTTATTTTTAAAATATGCGCAACAAAAAATAGTTAATTAGTGACGGAATTCCGTAGCTAATAAATTAGTGTAGCCTATTTATAGAGAAGGAATCATTTGATTCTGTTGCTAAATTCCATCTTTAATCCACCTTTTTTTTTGGTAGTGATTGCTCTGGAATGGGGTGAGGAAAACTGGAGAGAATGTTCAATGAATTATATTGAGCAGAACCTATTGTTTAACAATTTATTAAAATATATATTTGCTTATTAATTAATAGAATACAATAGCGTCATACAGTCCATGCAGCAGACCCGACCTATTGGATAAGAATTTTTTTTATTGTTATATCGGTGTTCATTACTTCTTTTTTGAATATAAAACTGGATTTCATTAAATTTTCAACACAACTTAGTACAAACAAGCATCCCAAAGATAGTCCTTTCATTCTTCATTAATGACCGCTTCCTGATAAGAAGTTGGTGGTTAATCAAGAAAAACAAAATTCCCCTCAATAGTATAACCCATCTTAGCAATTTGATTTGCTAATACATTTTGCGCCCTAGGAATGTAGTTCAAAAGAACCTACCAACCTTAGACAACCATAACCTAGCATGTACAATGATATCACTAAAGGGGTGAGTTTGGTCGCAACCCCTCATTAACAAATTGATAGCCTCAATACAATTAGTGAAAACAATAACATGTCGATAACCTCTATTCTAGCATATCTGTAGCCCCTAAATAACTGCCAAAATCTTTGTATTGTTGGAGGTATCGTTGTCAGTTTACAACTATAACCACAAGCCAAACTGCCTCCTCATCATGTAAGGCTCTTCCACAACTACTCTGTCTCAAGTCCAAAACCGATCCATCCACCTCAAGGTACACAAAACCTATTCATTGATGCAATGTCTCCACTCCTACATGTGCATGGTGTGTATAAAATTGACAATGAGATATTAAGTCCTGATCCCAACTAGCTCGAAACAAACTCGAGTGAGTCCTGTGAACTAGTCTTCAAATCCTTGCCAAAGATACTCATACATCGATGAACCCATATGTCCCAGTAGACATAACTAAACAAGGTAACCCATTAAACCTTCTTAGTAAAATCTTTGCTGCTTCATGTTTCAGGTTCCACTGTATCCATTCCTTACCTTGTAGAGAGAGGAGAATTTCTCCCATAAGGTCGGGGTGACTATTGAAATCCATCGCTCTCGAGCATTTGTACAATCCCGTAACAAGTACATCGTGTCTTCCACGTAATCGCATCCAAAAGGGCACCTAGCTGAATCTGTTAGTCCTCTCTGAGCATGGAGTTAGACTGTATGAGCACGTCCATATGAGCCTAGCCATATAAAGGATTTGATCTTTTCTGGCACCAGCCATCTCCATAGGGTCTTCCAAAATGGCTCGCCAATAGAATGTGAACCTACACACAGAAAATGATAAGTAGATGACACAGAAAAGAAACCATCCAAAGAAGGTTTCCAATAGTATTTGTCCTCTCCTCTCTCTTCACGAGGTGGGTGGGATCACATAATCTGATTGATAACTTGAGGATGGAACCACTGACCCAGCTTATCCTTGTCCCATTCTCCCCACAGGTTAACATAGTTAATCACTCTAGCTTCCCTGTCCATAAATGCTTCATACCACGGAATGAGCTCAATAAGTGGCCTATACAACTTTGACCAATTACCATACCAGAAGGATGCTCTATCACTATTACCAATATTTACCACTATACCTCTAATGAACTTATACCATACATTACATATACCTCTCCAAGTCATCGATGAATTCATCTTTTTCTGAACCCTTGGCATGTAATCATTACCATATCCATATTTCTATCTAAGTACATGGACCCATAAAGCCTCCTTATTTGTTATGACGTTCCAACATAACTTCATTAGGAACGCCTCATTTTTCTTTTGCTGATCCCTTATCCTTAGACCACCTTCTTTCCTATCTCTAGTTATGTGTCCCGAGAGATCAAATGAATTTTCTTCTTATCTTCCTCTTCTCCCCATAGGAAACTTCTGCTTCTCTTTTCTAATTCTCTCAATAGACCTTTGGGCAACAACATTGTCTGCATGTAGTAAGAAGGTAAAGCCACCAGGACAGCTTTAATAAGAGTAGCATAACCTACTAAATTTAGAAAACCCCTTTTCCACCCTGATAGTTTCTTCTGAGTCTTCTCTAAAATGGGTGCAAACGTAATATTAGATGCCCTTTTATGGATTAATTGAATACCCAAATATTTCCCCAAGTCCTCTATACGGCCAATTCTCATACTCGGACTCAAGCTTAGAGATCTGGAAAAAAGAACATTCCTTGAACAACACATTTTGGCTTAGACCTGTTCATTTTCTGCCCTGACGCTTCACAGAATCATTGGATGCAGTCCAGCATCCCCTCAACCTGGCATTCAGAAACCTCACCAAATAAAATGAGATCATCTGCAAAAAAGAGGTGGGAAATACAAGGCCGGTTGATTAAACCATATTTTATATATGATATTTCATAATTATATTGGGATTTTGATGTATTTTCTAGGATATTATTACATGATTAAGTACTAATTTTATTTAGAAACAATTGTATTGAATTGATTGTAATTAGGGGAAAAATGGTCATAATTTGTTGATTATTTTGGTGCAATTGTTTCTTGAATTTTTGATGCTACCTTGTGCTTAATTTTGTATTTTAGGTGTTTTGGAAGAAAATTGGAGACTTTGGAGGGTAAGAATTAATAATTTTAGGACTGGGGAAAATTATAGAAATGACCTTATAGTTTATGAAAAATCACAAAATGGTAGTGTTGCTGAACTTGGACCGGACCGGCCGGTCTGGCTCGGAAACCGGCGAACCGGTCCGGTTCGGGTTCACATTTAAATTTTTTTTAACATTTTTCCTTTAGAATTTCATACTATAAGTCTAAAATTTTCAATTTCTCAACAGTTTGGTCCCAGTTTGACCTACTGAGCCTTAACCTAGTACCCCGATCGGTTCAATGCCCAGTCCGAGTTTTAATACCTTGCAAAATGGTGAAGAAAAGGGGTCAGAGAACTTACATCAACTACCCAGAAGTTTTGAAAATTTCATTTTTGCTCTACCAATGTTTCAAAAAGCTTCATTTAGTCCCTTCTCAGAACTTTTAAAATTTTTAAAATGATCCCTGGTCAAAACTTGCATTTTGACTAGGCCCATTAGGTTAGAGGAGGGAGCTGGTATTCAGATGAGAGAGGACCTGAAAGTGAGGGAGGGCCTGACATTAAAGACGGGGGAGCAGCTGAGCTGAGAGTTTGGTTGGAGAGTGTAGCGCCGCAGATTAAGGAGAGGGAGCTGGAGAGAAGAGAGGGAGGGCCACCGCCATCAACCACCATCACCCTCTTCTTCCTCACCAACCCTCCCTCAACCATAATCACCTTTCTTCACCGGTAAGCTCTAAAACAAAGAAGGGGAGCAAGCTGAGACCTGACAGGCAGAGAGAGCTAAGAGTTTGGAGTTGGGCAGTGAAACTAAGATCACAGAGAGGGGATCTTGAAGAGAGGGAGACTCAACACCACCGTTCCTCCTTTTCACCATAGCCACCACTAGTTAGAGTGCTTAAACCATCAACACCACTACCGTCCTATCTCGTCACCTGTGACTCCATTATAGCCCCTGGGTTTTTTAGAGTAGAGTGACACAACATCGTCAAACTACCTCTTTATTCCACCGTCTCTCCTTCCTTACCACCATAGCATCACCTTCAGAGCTTAGAGTTGAGTTTGAAGAACTAAGGATCAACCAGAGCACCATTCAACCTTTGTTGTGATTTATGGAAAGTCTATGAGTTTTCCGATGAGGAATTTCCAGATTTTGGCAAGTGCTTAGATTCTAATATGAGATTATTTTGAGGCAATGAGATCCTGATTCCTTTGCTTCTTGGTGATGAGGATTTGTGTTTGAGCTTAATGGACTACAAAGGGGAGTTTTGCTATCATTTCATTAGTCTAGAATTATATATTTGGATTGCCTAGTTTTAGGAATTATTATATATATGATTCTGGAACTGAGATTGATGTTAATTGTCTCTGTTGGTTTGATATTTGTAGTTGAGATTGGATTTTGTAGCGTGAAAATGATATATGTTTGAATTTCTTTGTGATTGCAATGATATTATGTTAATTAGCGTGTTGTTGTCTTATTAATCTGGTTGATTTATACCCTTGAGGGGTTGTTAAGCACTCAATTTTAAGAAGACTCATGTTGCATTATTCCAATTTCAATTGCACATTAAGTGTTTTTAAACAATATCTTAAGAGGTAGTAGTGAGCTATGTTTGTAGAAGCTACTATTAATTAGGAATATTGAACTCAAGTGTTATCTTATGGTTTTTCTTAAGACTTAATGAATTTTAACTCCTATAATCTTTTTGAGCAAGGATTGTCACTTCTTCATTACCAAGAGCACCCATCATTCATATTTTCAAACAGAATTCCACTCACTCTTTCACCATTTTTATAAAAAGACAAAAAATAGTAGCTTAGCGTTTAATTTGAAAAATCCAAAACCAATTTCCCCTTGCTTTTATTGCATTTGCATAACATTTAGATTACTTAGGATTCAATAAAAGGCTTTTCGAGAAGAGATAACGATCCTAGATTTGCCTATACGCAATCATTGGTAATTTTTTGATTATGGACCCCAAGGCTAACGACGAAAAAAAGTCCATAATCAAATGGTTCTATTCAACTAAATCAGTGTCCACATACCATCTTCAATAGCATCCTGGATAAAATGATTCAAATTTTCCATACACAGAGTGAAAATATACTGACATATAGGATCCCCCTGACAAATGCCTTTCGTTGTCTTGAAGGTTGGTGTAGCTTCCCTATTCCATAGAACCTGCAGGGATGCACTAGTGATACAAGTCATTATAGCCTGATATAACCTCTCTTCAAGCCCTACCACTCTAAGAGTGTTATAAATAAAAAACCATTCTAGTCGATTATATTGCTTTTTGAGATCAACCTGGATTGCCATCTATCCATTCCCCTTACTCTTAGTTTTCATGGAGTAGATTACCTCCTGAGCAACTATAATGTTGTCACTGCTCCATTGACCTGCTTTAAAGTTGTATTGATGTTTAAGATTTTGGTAATGATTTTATAACTAACATTATAAAGGGATATCGGCTAGAAATCCATAATGGTCATGGGATTCTCTATCTTGGGTATAAGAACTATATTTGTATTATTAATACCTTTGAATCGAGTAGGATCCTCAAAGAAATTTCTCACAAGTGTACAAATAGAATCACCAATGATAGACCAGTACCCCTGGTCAAAGACCGCTTGAATCCCTTCCGGTCCTGGAGCCTTAAATGCTCCCAAGTCAAAAGTTGCACTCCTGATCTCCTCAATTGTGATCGAAGCTTAAAGTTGTTCCATATCCCTCTTGCTCAGTCATGGAAAGCAGGAATATGTACATAGTTGGTAAGAACATTGGCCATTGCTATTAAAGAGTTTCTTATAGTAAGTAAGGGCTAGATTCTTCATCTCACAATAATCAAAAGTCTAAGTACCATCCTCTCTTTTGAGCCCTTCAATTCTATTACTTTTCCTTCTAATTAGTGCAGTGAAGTAGAAGAACTTGCTATTTTTATCCCCCTACTTCAGCCACTGACATTGAGACTTCTGGTACCATAATAAATCTTCTTGAGCCAGAACCCTATTATAATCCTTCCAAAGTTCCTTTTCTCTTTGGAAAAGATATTTGTTATCCCTTCGTCCCTTTGCCCTTTCAATCCCCTCAATCCTTTTAAGAATATTCTTCTTCTTCTTGATAAGATTACCAACTTTTTTCCTATTCCACTCTTCTACCATACTTGCAAATTTATTGACTTTCTCTGTCGACTGTTCTAAGCTCCAACTTTATTGCACTACATCCATAAAGCCTTCTTCAAGAAACTAGGCTGCTTGGCAATGAAATGGAGGTTTCATATGTCATCGTAGCATATCTGAGGTGCTCTGAAGAAGAATAGGTCTATGATCTGAACCAAACTTGTTTAAATGATGAAGTTTAGTAAAAGCGTACTGTTGGATCCAAGCAGAGTTAATAAAGGCCCAATATAATCTTTCCTTAAGGAAATCCTACTCCCATGTGTATCTTCTGCCTACAAAGTTAGTTTCTATCAGCCTGTCTTCATGATACAGTCTTTGAAAAAATGCATAAACCAAAAATTTGGAGTTGAACCTCCCTTTTTGTCTTCTTTATATAGATAAGCATTGAAATCCCCCATAATAAGACACGGTTCTCTGACAGATTCATTGAAATTAATAATATCACTCCACAGATTCTGGCATAGCATATTATTAGGTTTAACATATACATAAGATATGATGAAATACTCATAACTGTTTTTGACATCTACCTTTACATGAATCACTTGAGTGGATGAAGCAATATACTTAATTTTTATCTCTTCCTCATTCCATAATAACCAAATTCCACTAGCATAACTAGTAGCCTCAAGCCTGAGCCAATTATTAAAACCAAGGTGTCTAATAATCTTATAAGCTCTTCCACCGCTTGCACGAGTTTCACAGAGAATAAGAATCTTAACTCTTTTACCCCTGATCATATCTCTAATTTTTCCTAGAAAATTTTTTGAGGCCGCGCCTCTACAATTCCAAGAGAGGATATCCATAAAATAGGTAATAATTAAGAAAATAAAAAAAAATAAAAAACTTGGAACTGTGCGTTACTACCCTGAGTCTGAAAGCTCTATGATTGTCTCTTCTTCTCCCAGTTCATTCGCAACTCCTTTAATATGTTCAAGTTGCTTCCCATTGAAATCTCGTTGCTCCTCTCTTTCCTTACTTTTCGGTTGCAGTGGATTGAGGTCTAGTGGTTTGGGTGGTTCAATAAATTCCCACACCATTATGCCTTCCTAATCGACTTGAACATGGGAGTCTAATACAATGGAACTTCTACCTTCAGCATTTTACCTTGGCCTATCAATTCATTTAAATTATTAAAGTATTAAGGCCCAGCAAAAGTATTAGACCCAAATACAAGGTGGTGGGCACATCCTCCTTACTTATTTTAAAATAGAGTGGGTACCTTTTTTGGGCCTAAAATTGCATTCTTTTTCTTACCATCGATTAACTTGCATATTGGTTGTTGGCAAAAACAAAAAAAAGAACAAAAACTCGCGTATTGGGCTTTCTTATCTAATATTGTTCGGCCGACCTTATGTTGCTTTAGCACGATGGGGCCCTTCCTTAATTAATTAATGCTTTGACTTATTCTCATGCTTTAAACATTTTCAAATATTAGAGTTTTGTCCTTTATACTTTGTGCCACTTGTTTCTCCTTTTTCCAAGACCATTTGTACCATCTATTCCTTCCTTGGATTCGGAATTTCATCCTTCTATAAAGAAAGTTCCAATACCTCCTTTTTATGCCATTGTGTTGCAACGGGCTTTTTAGAACTAAGAGTGGTTTTCTCGTGTGACGATAGTTCAAAAGCTGATTTCTGCAGGATTTGGTGTGTGTTTGGATTAGCTTTTGAGAATAGCTTTTACGATTTACAAGATAAGTGTGTGAGAGGATTTTTGTCTCGGTTTATGCAAACCTAGGTTTAGGATGTTGCCAAACACTCACTTGGTATCTCGAACCATAACTCCTTTTGTCAAACTTGATATTGGTACGGACATTAGGATCTGGTTTAGACAGAACTTTCTTGCTCGACTCACCTTTCTGAGGGTGCTGGCATGGTTTTGATTTGACCTTCGTCCACTCACCATACTCCTCCTCTGTCGCTACTCCAGGTATAGACATTAGGCTTAGTGTACTTTCATCTTTTTGTCTTTCAAATACCGTTGGTATGTTCTCCAATGATCCCCTCTCTAGCACTGTTGTCTGACTTACCTGGTTTAGTGAGCATGTATCTTGGGTATGTCCATACAATCCGTATTTAAAACAAATAAAAGGCATCAAGCCCTTCATATTCAACTATGTAGATTCGGTTTCAAAGTGAGAATCTAGACTAGAGTTGTTTATTTAAATTCACTTCAACAGTAACTTTTGCAAATTTTCCTCTTTCCACAATATACTTCTTATTATCTCTTTGAGCCAGAGTATTCATGTCCACTTTAATAGCTCTTCCTATTAAATTTCCAATTTCAAGCATGCACTTCTCTGAGTAGACATGTAGAGGAAGAGTAGGGACTCTAACCCAGATTGCAACATTTTTAACCTTGTTATAGTATGGGTTAAAATTTGGGCTCCACCTCTGAATCACTAGGTAGTGACCTTGTATCAGCTATGGCCCCTCAAATAGGAGTTTAGCACATAATGACTTCTCTGATATTTTGAAAACAAAATAATTTTGTTGGGTAGATCTATAAGTTTAAAATTTTCTGAACATAACAACCACTTGACTCTATCTTTCATCATGTTCAAATTCGCTTTTTTCCCCACACTGTTAGAATGAATGTATCCTTCCAGGGTCAACAGAGTTCCTTAAACCTTTCATCCAGCATATTTAGGCAAGACAGCTAGCTCAATAACCTCATCTGTTCCTCTGACATTGCCTGGTTACTTTCTTGTTCCTCTTGTAGTCATTCCTTGATCTACTCATCAAAGCTCTTGTCTAGTTCCTTCTCGTCCTCCCCCATTAGTTTAACCTTGTATGAAATCTGGCTTCTCGAGATCGGTTTCCCATCATTTTGCATATGGGGTAGCTTTACTTATGGACTCTACTCATTTGCCTCAACCATTATTACATCAATCTGCCCCAAGCTTTCTCCTTCCGTGCTGAAAATCTCATATATGAATTCCTCTGTTGGCATCCATTTTATGTTTCTTCCCTTAAGATCATCTTCTTCTTTAGTTGGTTCACTGGATTCACTAAGGGTTGTTCCATCGTTGCTCAGTTGATTCATGTGCCCACACTTTCTCTCACTAACTTTCTCACTCATCTCTCTTTTCTTCTGGTTTATTTTGTTCTTTACGTCCATTACTTGTTGATCCACGTTACATATATTTTCCAAATTTAACATATGATTGAAAATTCAAAAACAAAACAAAACAACATACAACACACTTACATATAAAATATTATTTTGATTAGTGACTTAGAAACAAAGATATTGATGTAGGCTATCCCACATTAAACACAATACAAATCAAACAAGTATCGTATTATATAAGAAATCTGCCAAATAAAACATTGGGGCATATACCCTACAATTTTTTTTATTTAATAATATAAAATGTATTTTTGTGTAGTAGGCATCATTATTGAATAACCTTGAAATGGCTTCTGAAGCAAATCAATTATTTTCTTGTCCACTTGGAAAGCCTTTTCAAGAATTTTAGGAAAGATGGGTGGGTTAGACCTAAATAGATTGTGCAATAGGGATCACTCTAGTATTTTGGCTACCAATACCAGCAAACACAACTGCGTTTCCATAGCCCATGTTCTGTTGGAAGTGAATAAGGTCGATGGAGAACATAAATCCCTTGTTAAGTACTTTCATGAATAATAGATTCTCATTATGATTAGAGGGCACAATTTGACTAGAAGAGTTCCTTCGACTACTATGAGGATCTTGGTGCCATGTGGATGAGTATGAGGAGAGTTCAGACCCTTTGACTTGTAGTCAATACGAACAAGAGAGATTCCAAGAGTGTTTAATCTGTACAACATGTTTACATCAGCTGAAGTAACAATAAAGCCAGTAGGGTTTGTTGATGTGTCTCTAGGTTTATCAAATCCAAATAAGTAGAAGTCCTCAGCTTGCACATCCTTTGGATCCTTGCAAAATTTCTCATTCACAAAATCTACAAATGCAAGAGATCAAATGTAAGTTCACCAAAACATCAATATATAACTAAAGTCAAACTTGTAAGGATATAGTCTGGTCTCATATAAAAAAACTACTTTAGAAGTGAAGTTAGTGTTGGAGTTTTAACATGAAAGTGGGTGTGTCAGATGGAACAAGTCCCATATACTTAGGAGAGAGAGAATACAAGTGTATATATTTTTATGGTCTTTAACATTTAGAAACCACTAGTTTAATCGTGTTTATTGCCATTAATTTTTGCCCAATGTTTGAGTGCATGAGAAGCCTATAAAAGGCATTGCCTGTAGGAGGTCTAGGAACCTCACTCAGAAATCTCAAGCACTCTCTTCCTCTCTGGCTTTTCTCTTCGTCTCATATTCTCTCTACCTTCTAGTTGTTTTATATTTTACTATTCTATTCACCCTGTATCTGTACGAAGGGTCTGTTTTATCATGGGGAGTTCCGCTTTCAATAGGCCGGTGGTTTTGGAATATGTTTTAAGGATATCATCCTTGGATGTGACTTGGATTACACAGTGTATTTGCAGGAACTTCGCCAACAATCTTAAGAGCTACTAGGGCTTCTATTCCTCCTACTGGTACTTGAGCTACTACCAAAGCTAATAATACTGCTGCTTCTGAAGCTAACAACATTGGTGTTGGTTCTAACCCAATGACAGTGCCTATGCCGAGACAGTTTCCAGATGTTTCCAAAATAGAGCAGTTTGAATGGAAGAACTTCAGATGCTGGCAGGAACATGTCTACACTATTTTCAACATGCATGGAGTTACTGATTCGCTTACACGATTTGCACCTTCCTTAGATGCTGACCAAGCCCAGAAGAATGCTTTGGCCTATTCTAACAAGGTTTGCAGACACACTCTTATTACTGATTTATCTAGTATACCATGTTTACAAAGAAGCAAATAAGATATGGGGATCATTTATCCTCAAGTATACTGCTGAGGATGCTGGAAAGCAGAAGTTTGTGATATGGAACTTTTGCAAGTGGGAGATGACAGATGATAAGACATTAAGCTCTAGATCAGTGAGAACCACAAGTTGAATGAGGAGCTTCGAGCTAAGAAGATTAATTTACCAAATGAGTTAGTGGCTAGTGTACTAATCGAGAGGCTGCCAGTTTTGTAGAATGACTACAAGCAACAACTGAAACACAAATGAAAATGTTATCTTTGAATGCCTGATCACTCATAGCATCATTGAAGATACCAACCAAAAGGAGATACAAGCTGTAAAGGGCAAATAAATGGCTGCTAAAGCAAACCCTATTGAGGAAAAGCCACTCAACAAGAGGTATGACCCCCAAAAACAAAAAGAATAAAAATAAGAAACCTTACTATAAGCCTAAGGATACTAACCCCAGAAAAAGACGGGCAGTTGCTTTATCTGTGGAAAACTAGTTCATTATACAACGTAGTATAGGAAAAGGGCTAAAGGAGATAACTCTCAAAGGGGTGGAAATCCTCCTAAGCCAAATGTGAATTTGGTTGAAGGAGATGATAGCAGTGATGAATAAATCATTATTGCTGTGGTGTCACAAGCCCTTGTTGTCTCTGATGTGAAGAAATGGGTGGTAGACTTAGGAGTTACCAAGCACATCTATGCAAACAAAGAGATGTTTACCTTCTTTGAAGAAGGGGAAGACCACGTTTATTTGGCTGACTCCTGAATTACTAAGGTTCATGGAAAAGGGAGAGTGGTACTAAAGCTCACATCTGGAAAGACCTTGGCACTGAACGACATGCTGTATGTACATGAAGTTAGAGCTAACTTTGTCTCTGTGGTGCTACTTGGGAAAGTTGGGGTTAGGGTGTGTTTTGAATTTGGAAAGATTGTCATAACCAAGAACAATGTTCTTATTGGGAAGGGCTATTGTAATAAGGGACTGTTTGTTTTGAGTGTTGTTGAAATGAATGAGAATGCATCTTCTTCTACTTACTTGGTTGATTCTTATGATGTGTGGCATGTTAGATTAGGACATGTTCATAAATCTTATATCAAGAGGTTACATAATTAAGGGCTAATTTCTGAAACTAAAAGTGATTTTCAAAGTAAATGCAAGATTTGTGTAGAAACTAAATTAACCAAGAGGACACATTTTTCTACACAAAGAGAAATTGAGTTGTTGTCCTTGATTCATACCAATTTAGGTGATTTGAAACAATCTGAAACTAGAGGAGATAAAATATATTATATTACCTTTATTGATGATTTTTCAAAATATATTAAAGTATTGCGAAATAAAGATGAAGCTTTTGAAAAAATTTCTTTTATACAAAAAAGAAGTAGCAAACCAGTTAAATAAAAGAATTAAACGAGTTAGGTCAGATAGAGGAGGAGAATATTTATTAATAAATGATTTTTGTGAAAAAGAAGGTATAATACATGAAGTAACTTCTCCTTATTCACCTGAGTCTAACGTTGTTGCAAAAAGGAAAAATATAACTTTAAAAGAAATGATGAGTACCTTGATTGTAAATTCTGTAGCACCTAATAACTTGTGGGGTGTGGTATGCTTGTTTTCTACAAAATAGAATCCCTGATAAGAAAACTAGGAAGACAACTTATGAATTATGGAAAGGTTTTTTTTTGCCTAATCTTTTATATTTGAAAGTGTGGGGTTGTCTTGCTAAAGTTTTACTACTTGATGTTAAAAAGAGACAAATTGGTTCTAAAACTTATGATTGTATGTTTATTGGATATGCTCAACAAAGTCCTACTTATCGTTTTCTGGTTTTGAAAAGTGATGTTTTAGATCATAACACAATTGTTGAAATAAAAGATGTAGATTTTTTAAACATATATTTCCTTTGAGGGTTAAGCAAATTTCTAAAAGAGTTGAAAATTCTTCCACTTCTTCTAAACATAGAACAAAATTCAAACGAAGTTTTGGTTGAAGATTTAAGGAGAAGTAAAAGACAAAGAAAAAACACATCTTTTGGAGATGATTTTTATACTTACTTGGTACAAGATGAACAAAAATTTTTTTATGAAGCTATTTCTTCTCTAGATGAATCTTTTTGGAAAGAAGCAATAAAAGTTGAAATTGATTCTTTAAATTGAATGAAAACATGGGTTTTGGTAGACTTTCCTCCAGGAGTAAAGCCTATTGGTTGTAAATGGGTTTTTAGAAAAAGAGTATTTTCCTGATGGAACTATGATAAATATAAGGCTAGGTTGGTAGCTAAAGGGTACACTCAAAAAGAAAATGTTGACTATTTTGACACCTGTCCTGTAACTAGGATTTATTTTGTTAGTATTCTAATTGCCTTAGCTTCTATTCATAAACTTTTCATTCATCAAGTGGATATTAAAACAACTTTTTTTAAATGGTGATTTAGAAGAGGAAATTTATATGGTACAGTTTGAAGGCCATATTGTTCCTAGGCAAGAAAACAAAGTTTGTAACGTTGTTAAATCTTTGTTTGGTTTGAAACAAGCTTCCTAGACAATGGCATGAAAAATTGGATCAAGTTTTTTTAAGTGGTGGTTTCTCTACTGTTGACCTAGAAAGCTGTGTTTATACAAAACTTGTAAATGGTGATTGTGTGATTATTTGTCTGTATGTGGATGACATGCTTATCTTTGGCACTAGCATGGGTGTTGCGCTTAAGACAAAATATTTTTTGTCTTCTAATTTTGATATGAAAGATTTGGGTGAAGCAAAAGTGATTTTGGGTGTAAAGATCATAAAGAATGATAATGGCATCATACTTTCTTAAGAACATTATATTGAGAAAATTTTGAGAAAGTTTGAACTGTTTCATGAGTTTTCTATGAATACTCCTTATGATCCATCCTAATATGCATTTAAAGAAAAATGAAGAAGATCTAATTGCTTAATCTAAATATGCACAAATTATTTGGATTCTGTTACATTTAATAAACTATACCAGGCCAGACATAGCATTTGCTATGTGTAGATTGAACAAATATACTCATTGTCCAAGTAATGAACATTGGAAGGCTCTGGTAAGGGTAATGAGATACTTGAAAGGTACCATGAATTATGGTATGCATTATAATGGATTTCCCACTGCATTGGAAGGATAGAGTGATGCTAACTAGATCTTTGATTTAGAGCAGAGAAAAGCCACTAGTGGCTATGTTTTCACTCTTGTGGTGGTACTGTAATGTGGAAGTAAGTCAAACAAACTATATTAACCAGTTTCTTAAGGGATTATGAGTTTATTGTTATGTAGTTGGCTAGTACTGAGGCTGAGTGGTTGAAAAACTTCCTAGCAGATATCCCCTAGGTGAAAAACCAATACCAACAATGTTTTTACATTATGATAGCCAATCTACAACAGCTACAGCTAAAAATAAAACCTTCAATAGTAAAAGCAAACATATTTGATTGAGACATAATATAATTAGGTAGCTGTTAAAAGATGGTGTAATCTCAATCGATTATGTAAGGTCAGCGGTGAACCTTACGGATCTGTTTACAAAACCCCTAAGAAGGAAACAAATCTTTGATTCATCTAGTGGAAAGGGACTTAAGCCTATACGAAATTAATAGTGATGGCAACCCAACCTCTATGATTGGTGATCCCGTGAAGGAGATTCAATGGGTAAGAACAAGTCATGTGTTAGTTCTGCTAGTACTAAAGTAAATTGTTAGTCCCTTCCTATGATTTTGAGAAAGTGGTAGAATGCATTTTGGTGAGGATGAGCAAAGCTCTTAATGATTTCATAATCCTATGGGATGGTGTGCTCATTGCAGGTACATTTCATAAAATCACTTCTAAGAAATTGGAGTGAGGCCACTCCTATGAGATCATGACTAAATCTCTAAAGCATTCGTTAAGCACCAAGCTCACGCATGGCCATCTTAACATGCAAAACCGTGTTAACAGCAAAATGTGAGGGTATAATTTGACTTCTAATGCTTCAAGTATACACCTAAAAGATGTGAGTTCATAGTCCATAGGACTACTGACATCTCTATGTATTAAGTGTTATTAGTCTAGGTCTAGTTCATAGTCCAAAGAACCACTAGATACAATGGTTATACCCGTGTGTGCAACTTAGCTGAAGGCGTTCCTTTTGACACATGTGGGGCATTGTTGGAGTTTTAACATAAAAGTGGGTGTGTCAAAAGGAACAAGTCTCACATTACTTGAGAGGGAGAGAATACAAGTGTATATATTACACATTGTGAATTTAAGCTAATAAATGAGCTAAGAGGAAGAGAGGGATTATGTGCACAACAATGAGCCACTAGGAGGCAAATGTAGTAGAAATTAGGTGATTGCCCCCTGCTCGAGTTAAATTTGGATTGTGAACTTTTTATCCAATATTTTTTGGAAAAATCTAAAATTTATTTTGTGAAAATGGCTTATTGGAAAAACCAAGTTTTTGATGTATTTGAATTTGAGATCTCAACATTTTGGTTACAAGGGCATTAACCATATTTTAGTTTGTTTAACTAGCCATCATTACCAACGTTCATTGCAGGTCATTATCTCCAGATTTCGAAATTGATCAATAAAATATTTTTATGGCCTTTGATGTTCAAAAACCACTGGTTTAATCATGTTTAATGCCATTGTTTCCCCCCAACGTTCGAGTGCATGAGAGGCTTATGAAAGGCATTGCTTGCAACAGGTTCAGGCACCTTGCTTAGAAATGTCGAGCACTCTCTTGCTCTATGGATTTTCTCTTCATCTCATATTCTCTTTGCCTTCTAGTTGCTTTATATTTTGCTATTCTGTTCAACTTGTATCTGTAGGAAGGGTCCGTTTTATTCTGGGGAGTGCCGCTTCTAATTAGCCGGTGGTTGCAAGAATAGGTTTTAAGGATAGTGTCATTGGATGTGACTCGGATTACATAGTGTATTTGTAGGAAATTCACCAACATTTTGCTCCTAAAATATAAGACATTTTTTTCATTTTAATCGCCTACATTATCATTTTTCTACAAATGAATTTGCTTACTTATAAACTAATATATAATCTAATGATACACATAAGCATTTTAGATAAATCATATAATATATGCTATAATTAATTACTAATTTATTTAGCTTCCTTAATCTTTTCAAATTAGTCAACTAGCTTTTATTTTAAGGACATTTGTTCCCTACAGTAAGTTCTAAAGTTATTAATGCCCTATTCTCTAGTTCTTTCTAATATTTCTCGACTTCTCAACTTTTTTTTATTGATCATTAATTAGATCCTACATACAATTAGTAATATTTTGATATTTCTTAGCCAATAAATGGTGCAGTTTTATTTTTTTATTTATGTTTTTTCAAAGAAAATAAAATTGGACATTTTTATTAATTTATTAAAAAATGCACCATTTTTTGCCCATAAAATATCAAAATGTCACTCAATATTTTATGCAGAATATAATTATAAATAGAAAAAAGGAAAAAAAAACCATTTGAGAAGTTTGGACATTTCAAGGGGCATTAGAGAATAACCGAGTAACTGAGTCATTGAGTTAACTCATGTGTATACCTCTTCTAGTAATTGAATCATTGAGTGCGACGCAAAAATCTTGATCGAAGAGGACTTGGGTCGTAGGCGAGCACATGAGCAGAAGCAAATGCCAATAGGCAAACAACCATGTACACAGTTTTCATCTTGTAGTGTGTATATATATCTCCATCTCCATCTCTACCTCTTTCAATTCTCAGTGTGTTTATGAGTTTATGAATGAACTTAAAGATTATCTATAAGGATAAGCCATTGATGTGGTCTTTAATTTTCTTGCAGGAATGAAGAAGCAAATAAAGACTCAGTAGTATTTTTCTTCACCTGTAACTTCTTTGGATCATATTAGAGCTAGGGGTGAGCAATCGGTGTTTCGGTTCGGTTAGGGCTTACAACCAAAAAAACCGAAACACCGAAATCATGTATTTTACAACACCGAACCGAACCGAAATTACATTATTAACCGAAATATAACAAAACCAAAATATTTCAATTCGGTTCGGTTAGAACCAAAATTAACCGAAAAGAAGAGAAAGGGAGGATTGAAGGATGGCTAACTACATAAAACATAAAAAAGCAGAATAATCGAAGAAGAAAAAGAAGAACCAAAGCCATCAATTTTCACATACAACAACATAGATCTAAAACTAGAACACAATAACATAGATCTAAAGCTCAAATCTTGAACAAAAATATGAAACTTGGCGACGGCAGATGCAGACCGTGATGCTTAGGTTGCGATAGGGGCGTTATAAATTTGATGGATATTTGAAATTGATGATGAAAATTGCAGATCCATGGCCGTGATTAGTGAAGGTGAAGAAGGGAAGGACTGAACGCAGTGAAGAAGAAGAAAAGAAGAGGAAGAGCAAGAGGAAGAGGAGATAATTGATGAGAGCGTAGGTGGTGATGAACTGATGATAGAAGAAACTGATGATGAGTGTCGGTGGAGATAATTTTCGGCTATCACATTCTCCCTACTTTTTAGGTTTAGTTAGGGATCTTTTTTTGTTGGGCTTGGGCTTAGGCTGGTAGTGAAAAAAAGACATGCCAAAAAACAATAACATAAGCAATGATTATGTGAGGCCCGAACATAATGAAATTTCGGTTATAACCAAAATTTTTTTAAACAAACCGAACCAATAACCGATAACCAAAAATTCCTTAAAAATAAACCGAAAATAAACCAAAAACTGAATTAACCAAACCGAAAAAACCGAATTGAGTTCGGTTCGGTCTTCGGTTCCGGTTTAATTCTGCTCACCTCTAATTAGAGCTGGTAATATGTGTTGAGACCGTGGGCTAAACCCATATGGTCCCAACCCGTGACGGGTTGGGTTCTGAAAATCTGGGACCATTTGGGAGCGGTTCTTTTAGGCCCGAACCCATATGTTCCAACCTTTGACGGGTTGGACCACCGGGTTGGCGGGCCGGCCCATATTGTTTTTTTATATAAACTAAGAGCAAGAGCCAAGAGCCAAGAGGTAAGATATATAGATATAGAAGTTTTAGATTATTGGAAGACTAACTCTACTCATTTTCCTTGTCTTTCAAAGATGGCATCTGATGTTTTAAGCCTTCCTATAACTACAGTGGCTAGTGAATAAGCTTTCAGTATTGGTTCAAGAGTTCTCACAGAGTATATAAGTTCTCTTCTTCCTGATAATGTTCAAGCCCTTATCTGTACACATAATTGGATGCTTGGTTTCCTAACGGAAGATGTTATTGATGATGGTAATATAATTATATTTACTCATTTATTTTATTGTCATTTAGTCATTTATTTAAAATTAGCATAATATTATGTTTCACCTTATTTTATTATTTGTAGCATTGGCGGATTTACTTGTGTAAAAACAAAGTGATTGAGTTTAAGATATGGCTTCACATCATGCTTCAAATTGAAACACCTTTAATATTAACTAATTATTGATTATTGTTGAGTTATACTAATGGCTTGTGGATTTATATTTATTTTATTATGTGTGAATTTGTAATGTATTTTTAATTTCGTTATGGTTTAGGTGTGTAGAAAAAAAATCTTAGCATATTGTTAAAAAAAATTGAAAAAAAAAAATGAGTTGGCCCGCCTAACCCGCCAACCCAGCGGTTATGGGTTGAGCCAACCCAGCGGTTATGGGTTGAGCCAACCCATATTGATACGGTCCTTTTGAGCCCGAACCCATATGGTCCCAACCCGTGACGGGTTAACCCGAACCCACCGGGCTGAACTATATTACCACCTCTAGATCATATGATTAAAGTTGTGACCCTTTCTTTACCAACTACGTATATACCAATTTATTCATGATTTGACAATTCAACCATAAATCAGTGCGTCTTAATGGATTTACTGGTGGATCTGATATTCTTGATATTGAGAAGGAATTCACTAATCTAACATGAAAGATTCAAATCAATAAATTAATTGTCTCCCCACCAATCTCCCAAACTAAAAATATGACCTTATTCATTCATTTAGAAGGATGCACATGGTGCACATATTTTTCTTCGACCACTTATTAATTTTATATATATATATATATATATCATATTCAGGTTACTATTCCCTTTTTAATTTAATTTGTTTGATTTTATCTTAAAAGAAGTATACTACAAGGTAGCTACCATAGAAATCTGAAAAACAAAAATTAATAAATTCACATACCATCCGTATTTAATTTAAACAGTTTGGAAAGGAATATGAACGATCCAGATTTTTTTTTGGGCCCAGAATGTAGATCTTAGACTCGCTGAATGATGAATCACCCTTTTTGATGCATTCAAAGAAATGTAACAATATTCATGAACTCTTTATCTGTTAAAAAGTATTCTTCAAATATTATTTCTACTTATTATGAACTGCTATTATTTTTTTTTTGTATATGAAGTTTTAGTGATTGGCCCTCCAAGCCCAAATTAGTGTTCTCCTCAGTGAAGCTTATCAATGAAGGGTTTGAATTCAAGTTTGGGATTGAAGAATTCTACGATCACATTGTGGAATAATTCAGGAATAAGGGGATTCTGAAGAATTGGATTTTGATATATTTTATATATATATATATATATATATTAAGTTAATATTGCCAACTACTCTCTCAGCTTCTATAATAACAATATGATTTGTGAATTGCTTAATGTGATTTATGCATATTGAGCTACAAATTTGAAGTTAATTACAGTCGTTAATTAAGTTCATTGATCTCCTGTTGTAACCTTTGGTAGAATCTCTATGTTAGAAAGTTATAGTTGGAAATATGCTGTTTAAAATGAAATTGAGAAGGTGAATCAAAATTACTCCCTCCAGTACTTAATATAAGATATATTTTTTATATTTATCGATCTTTTCTTAATTTATATACTTCTATTGATGATCCGTCAACAATAATCAAGGAGGAGAGATAATAAGGGAATTAATAAAGGAAGATGACTAAGGTATTTTAGAAAATACATACTATAACAATTAATTTAACTAACTTTCTTAATTTAATCAAATTTGGTAAATATGTTTATATTAAGGAGCGGAGGGAGTATAAAATTCAACAAAATAAAAAAGTCCTACAAATCATACAAATAGATATATAGGTAACATTACCAACAAATACTGGTCTATATGGAAGGAGTTTTGGTCGCTTATAGTGGAGGTATTAATTTCAAGTCCCTGATCCCTTTAACTTCTTTCATTTGACTCAATTCGTCCTCCAAGAAATTTAAAACTGAAGTAGCATTGATTTTTCTCAAGAAAAAAAATGAGGGAGAATTATAGTGAGGGATCAAATCCACGTGTTAATGCATTATTTTTAGTCATGTTTTTTATAAGCATATACATCTTTCTATTGGAGAAATCATGTTTGAGGCACTGTCATGTATTAAGTATGTATTATTTCGATCAATATTTGTAACGTTGTGGGGCACTTTTAGTCATGTTAAACTAGCATGTCTTTATTTTTTTGCTGGGAAATATAAGCTTCATTAATTATAATCAACAGGGATAAGCATCAGTAAAAAAGCTTAGGGAAAATCTTATATAAAGTCGCTTGAAAAAGGAAAATTCAAGATCACGTTGTTCAACTAAATAAATCTTTAATTAAGTTATTAACCCAATTTAAAATTTCAAAATATAGGTGAAATAATTTTGTTGTCCTTTCCTAGTCTCCTTATTCTCTTAAAAGAGTTTTATTGCTTCGTAATAATTTTGTTTTCAATATATATATATATATATATATATATCAACATTAATACATAATAAAAAAATATTATTTGCTTAAATTAAATGATTTTTGTTTTGTGTTTTAGAAGAATCATTAAGAATAATTAAAGCCAAAAAGTGAAAAAAGAAATCATAACCCCAAATATTAATTAAATGATTTTTAGTTAAATATTGTGAATAGTAATTTTTATTTTTGGAAGAATTTGAATTATTTGTTTTTGAAAAAGAAAATCAAACTACATTAATCACACAATTTTGACTTGTGTGATATATATGTTGCTTTTTTTTAATGATGATGAAACACTTTTTTTACGTTGTTAATGAAACTCTTTTTTATCATATGTAGTTATAATGGACTCTTTACTATATATTTTGATAAATCACACATATGTGACGTTTTTTTTCCTTGGGATTAACATAGCTTGATTTTTTTCTCAGAAAAAAATTCAATTAAGAAAAAGTTATTCTTAATATTAAACTTAAAATCGTTTAATTGATATTGGAGTTAAAGCTTCCTTTTTTAACTTGAATTGTTCTTGATAATCCTTCTCGAACACACAAAATTTCTTTGATTCAAGCCAGTCATATATACTTGTTGAAAAAGATAATTTACATAGGAATGAAACTCTTTTAATGGGAGAGAGAAAAAACTGGAGTTGGCAGTAAAGTCATTTGATACACATCTTGAAATCCTAAATAGAGTCGATAACTTAATTAAGGATTTATTGGATTTAGTAACCTAATTTAAAATTTTTTTATTTCAGACAACTTTATATACTATTTTCCCAAAAGTTTAAATAGCCCAGCCCAAACATGACAACCCAACTCAATCAACACTACCATTAAAAAACATAACCCTAATCCAAAGGAAGAGAACTTCTTCATGTGCTGCCATCGTTGCGTTGCCGCCACTATCACCGTCCCTACCGGAGAAGACAAAAAAGCACCATGAACAATGCTGGAAACAAGGGATGGAGATTTGAAGAACCACCCCAATGGTCCCACACCTTTTAACTTACTTTCTACTAGCAAAATAATAGAGAAACAAGATCCACACCACTATGTGGTAAGAAGCAACATCATCAACAACAACCTCATATCATCCTCAAAAATATTGACCAACACCACTAACACCATCTCATCCCCGAACCACCATATCTGAGAGGCCCAACTAGAAACCAAACCCATCCAAATTAGATCGAAGAAGAGGAGACAAGAAGCCATAGAATATTAGCAACGATTAGCCAAACCGTCGATGGCAACATCCTCGCTATCGTGAATTGCTCATGCTTGGTTGCGACTAGGAAAGGCATAAGGAATACCAAAATTCCACAGGGCCTTCGAAATGCCATCTTTTGCATCATCACCATCTTTTTCTCCTCCATCAATCGACCCACTGCTCCCTTAAACCACAACCCACATGATCATGGCAGCCACTAACAAAAAACAAACAAATAAAAGACCTAAACCCCAGAAAGAAATAACCCCCAGCCGGATGACCTCTCCTCTAGCCTATGCCAGAGAAGGAGGCGCCGGAATCCCAACTAAAGAGTGTGGAAACCCTCATAAAGAGAGATGAAGACTCCAAACCCTTAGAGAGAAAAGGAAACGGCGATTCCCAACTGTACTTTTAATTTTAAACTAGAATGTCATATATTGGGAGCTCATTTTATGCTCATCAATTTGATGAGTAAAAATGTGCTCATCATCTATATTCACCGTTAGATTGATTTTGAATGGTACAGATTTAATATAATATAATTTTTATATTTTAAATAAATTTTTATTTTACTATATGCAGAATTAAAAATAAAGATAATATTATAACTATCACTTCTCATAAAAAATACGTTTACCATTTAAAAAATCATAAATTAAAATTTTTAAATTTAGACCATTCAAATCAAAGTTTAAACGGTTGATATCTCATCACAGTAATGAGAAATCAGTTGCTCATCACTGTGATGAGCATGAAATGTGGACCCCATATATATTCGTGTTTGGGTAGATATTTTGTTCCGACACTTGCTTCTAGAACAAAACTTTTCATCAATATACCTTGAGAGAATAAGTGGAAAATATACAGTAAACCTGACTTTAATTTGCTACCTGCTTCGATGATGACTAGTTTGTGATTAATAATTTGTTGACACCTGGCTTCGTTTTAATCTACTCTATGGTTTTCTTTTTATTAAATCCTTGCAATTGGTCGAAAAATTAAATCCTTACAATTTTACCTCAATTATAGACATTAGATCATATAATTATAACATGTTAATTAGAGCTTTACATATTTACAAGTCAGCGAGTTGCTTCATTTACAAGTCAAATTGTGCTTTGAAAAGAATTGAATTCGGTGGGGACCTCTTACTATGTAGTTTACATCTAGTAATGTCAATAATTTGATAATTTAAGTACTTACCAATAAATATTCATGGTCATCTAGTCAACTTAGGTTTTTAAGTTCCAAGAATACAAAATATGCCATCTTTATTTTAAAAATATTCCCCCCAGCATATATCGATAAAAAAAAAAAATTCCCTTGAGTACAATTGGGTAAAGTATCAAGAATTATTTATTTAATTTCTTCTTTATTTTTCATAAAGGGTTTTTGCCCGAGCAAGACTGAGCAAAAAACAAGACACGCACGCATGCACACCCACACATGCACATGTTTTAGATGGTGTCATGATATTTGGGATGAATTATATAAAAATGGTAAAATTGATGGAGATGTTTATCTCTCTCTCTCTCTCTCACACGCGCTGCAATTTTGTAAAAGACAAGTTGGAGTTTGGGATCAATTATATAAAAAGATGGTAAAATTGATGGATATGTTTATCATGTCAACACTCGTTTCCATTTCGAAAATCAAAGAGTAATAAAGAGAAAGTTCCATGGGCATATAGAAAAGTACATATATACTGATAAAAGTATTCGTTTACAATCCGAAGTCGTCCATCGATAAATATAGAATACTACAGTATTTCCAATATTTACGGGAATTCTCAAAATATCTTAAGCATAAACTAACTATAATCATGAACTTTTGACCTTGCCTCGAGACACGTGCCAATTACTTCTTGGCGTCTACATTTTGCCTTTTGACCCACTGGCACCTGCTGAGATGTTTGTTTAGAAACAGGGGTGAGATCTAGAAGAATCCTAGTAGAAACATACGATCGACATATAAAATGTGAAAATTAAATATGCAATGCACCATATTAGGTAAAAATGAAAGGTTGATTCGATTCATATTTAAGTACCTCAGCCGAGTTATAGACCACAACTAGGATTTTTGATACCACAACTAGGATTTTCGATAAGGTACCTCAGCCAAGTCACAGACCACAGGTAGGATTTTTGATATACCTTTGTTGGGCACTGAATCACAACTAGGTACTATGCCTCTAACACGCAATCATATCATGAAATACAGTAACACATACATACAATTACTCACATAGTATATGAGAGATGGTAGTTCCTACCTCGAAGTTCTATAAACCCCTTTTTATTATGTGCCTCATAAAATGTGTCACTTCCGGCTTCCGACTTGGTCCTAAAATATTAAATGTATAAGAAATAGGTCACAACCTATCCAAGTATCATTTTAGACACTTCTATAGTGTCTCTTGTAGTTATATTAGTTTATGGTGAAAATTTACCAAAATGGACTCGGGTCCTCGGTTCGGCCCAGCCGTACCCAAAGAATCCATTTTCGGGCTCAAAATTACCAATTCAGTGTCAAATTATGAAATTGCCCTTAACAGCCTCGTTTTAGGGTTTTATGGGCGTTTTCGAAATTATGCTTTTTCGGGCTTTTCCAAAAAAGTGACTAACTGTAGCCCTATCTAATTTTGCCTCCTGAATCCAATGGAACCATCAATTTCATGAAAATCCAACTCCTTCCCCCAGATCTAGATTTAGCTGAAACTTGACTTGAGAAAAAGGGAAAATGTACTTTTATGTTTTAACTTCTAAAGCTTATGCCTTTTCACTTCTAATCCCTCATTAAGTCATTTGAACACATACTAACCATGATTCAAAGAAATTTGGGCATGATAACCCCTTAGGATTAGGACTTTCCAAATTTACAAACTCAACAAAAATTCACCAAATCCAACCATACACTTCAACAACTACAACATACTAGTATGGATTTGAGTTTTGTGACATTACCTCTTGAGTTCTTGAGCTTTATCTCTCTAGGCGTCCTCCTCTCTCTCTCTCCTTGAGCTCAAGATGTGCTTCCTAAACCATTGATTCCATAGAAAAGAAGAGTTTAGAGAAGGTTTTATGCAAGATTACAAGAAGATGCTTAAGAAATCATGTCTTACCTTAAGCTTTCTCTTCTTCCTTTTCTCTAGATCTTGAGATCTCTTGAACACACACACACACACACACACACACACACACACACACTCTCTCTCTCTCTCTCTCTCTCTCTCTCTCTCACACACTCTTCTTTTCTCTAGTTTGGCCAAAAATGACAAGGGAAAGAGGGAGGAAGGGCTATGTAAAATATCTTCCATTTCCCTTAATTACTTTATTCTCCAAAAATCCATCTCATGATAACTCTTGTACCTAATCTTATCTCTTCCAAATTGGCGTCATAAAGCTCAATTAGTCTTGAACTAATATTCCTCCCCTTTTGGTTAGACCAAAACCGTCCACCCTTAAGCCCTCCCAAATCAAATGGGCTTCTTCCAACTAATCCAACTATATACTCAAGTGTTGAACCATAATCATAATCACCATGCCCAAGAAGCATTATTTTAACACAGTTAGACATGTGCTCAATTTTAACAATTATAAACTAATCCCTTTACCATAGGATAGTGACACCTGGCATGTTTTAATTTCAATAATCATTTTTCCCTCCCATTTTCTTATGCTAGGCGAAATTTATAAGAAAAGGGAAATAGAAATTGTTTCAACATTTCCATAATTCCTTTAATTGAATTATGTACAAGTCCTTCCAATTTTACAACTCTTGATTTATTCCACCAAGAATATTCCAAATATACATTCTCCTTTATTTTCCTTAATTAATTGAAATTAAATTCAATTAATTGGAAAATAATTAATCTTGTGCTAAATTGGCAAAGTTACCATTTTGCCATTACCTTTGCAATCTAATTTCCTTTCTTGAATTAATTTACCCATTTTCTCATGAATATGAATATTTCTAAAATTCATAAGTTCCAAATTCATGAATTTCTCGAATAATTACAATATATTTGGTGAATATAAAATTTGGGGTGTTGCAGTTCTCCCCCACTTAATTAAATTTCGTCCCTGAAATTTGCTATACTTATAGATTCATAAATTCTGAATAACATTTCTTCATACTTTCTTCTGCTTCCCACATAGCCTTTCTAGGCGATAACCCTTTCCAGACAATCTTGACGAACAGAATGCTCTTGTTTCTGAGTTGCTTTTCCTGCCGATCGATGATTCGGTCAGGCTTGACTGCGTAAATCAAGTCTTCACGCATTTCCACATCTTTATACTCTATTATGTGTTTTGGATTAGGTTGATACTTTTTCATCTGGGAAATATGGGAAACATCATTTAGCCTACTCAGATTTGGTGGCAAAGCGATACGGTACGCTACAGGCTCAATCTTATCCAAGATCTCGAACGGACCAATATACCTTGATTGCAGCTTCTTTACTTTCAATGCTCTGCCAATACCCGTAACATGTGATACTTTTATGAACACGTGGTCACCGATTTCAAATTCCAGAGGTTTTCGCCTCTTATCTACATAAATTTTCTGTCGGCTCTAAGCAGCTAGCAACCTCTGCTTAATCAATTTTATCTGCTCTGTTGTCTGATTAACTAGATTTGGCCCCAGTAATTCCCTCTCGAATAACTCAGTCTAGTATAAGGGCGATTGACACTTCCTCCCATAGAGTGCCTTATATGAAGCCATCTGGATACTCAAATGGTAACTATTGTTGTAGGCAAACTCTGCCAATGGAAGGAATTTGTCACAACTACCTTTATAATCAACTACACACGCCCTTAGCATTTCCTCAAGGGTTTGAATTGTTTGTTCCGTCTGCCCATCAGTTTGAGGATGATATCCCGTGCTGAATCGGAGCTTAGTACCTAAAGCTTCATGTATCGCCTTCCAAAACTTGGAAGTGAACCGTGAATCTCGATTGGAGATAATATTCTTTGGAGTACCATGTAACCTCACAACCTCCTTAATGTAGATTTCTTCTAGTTTGTCAGGAGAATAGTGAATACTAATCGGTAGGAAGTGAGCTATCTTTGTGAATTTGTCAACTATCACCTATATAGAGTCATGGTTTCTGACCTTAGGTAACCTTGTCAAGAAATCCATTGCAATTCTTTCCCACTTCCACTCAAGAATCTCAGGGTTCGTCAAAAGCCCCTATGGTAGCTGATGTTCAACTTTCACTTTTTGACATGTCAAGCAATGGGCGACGAACTCAGTCACCTCTCTTTTTATTCTTGGCCAATAGTATTGAGCCTTCATGTCATGGTACATCTTTGTAGCCCCTATATCTAGAGTATATTTAATCTTATATGCTTCCTCCAGGATTTTCTGTTTCAGTTCTGGTTGTGATGGAACATAAATCCGCTTCTTGTACCTGACTAATCCACTGGGTGATAAGTTGTAATCCTGAGTTTTGCCTCTATCAATCATACCTATGATAGATAGTGCTTCATCATCATACAATTGGGCTTCTTTAATCGCTACCCTCAAATCATTGTATATTTGGTTAACCCTATTGCCTAACAGAATCTGACTAGACAGATTTATGTCTCTGAAATCCTCGATTAGTTTTTGCTCATAGATCATCATGGCTGTTACCTGCACCGATTTTCGACTTAATGCATTAGTAACAATATTAGCCTTACCATGATGTATTTAATTTCTAGATTGTAATCTTTCAGCAACTCCATCCATTTGCGCTATCTCATATTGAACTCTTTCTGATCATACAAGTACTTCAAGTTCTTGTGGTTGTAGTACAACTTTATAGTCTCACCATAGAGATAATGTCTCCAAATCTTCAAAGCAAACACAATTGCCACTAACTCAAGATCGTGGGTGGGATAATTCGATTCATGAGGTTTCAGCTAGCGAGATGCATATGTCACCACTCGGCCATACTGCATCAATAAGCATCCTAATCCATAGCCATTGGTATCTGTATAAACAACATGCGAAAACTATGGATCTGGGATCGTTAACACTAGTGTTGTAATTAACCTCTGCTTAACTCCAAGAAGCTCTTTTCACAATTCTCATCACACGCAAAATGTTGAGCTTTCCGTGTCAATTTCATCATCGGTAATGCAATTCTGGAGAAATTTTGTATAAACCTTCGATAATAACCAGCTAGACCCAGAAAACTGCGTACTTCAAATACAGTCTCTGGTCTCTTCCAGTTCAATACTACTTCTACCTTACTAGGATCAACAGAGCCCCCTTACTGTGAGACAACGTGGCCTAGAAACTTTACCTCTGAAAGCCAGAATTCATACTTTCTCAGCTTGGCATATAGTTGCCTATCCCGTAATACGTTCAACACAGTTCTTAGATGTTGTTCTTGTTCAGCCTTACTCTATGAAGACACTAGTATATCGTCGATAAAGACTACTATGAACTGGTCCAAGTACAGACGGAAGATTCAAGTTATGTAGTCCATGAATACATCAGGTACTTTGGTCAGCTCGAATGGCATTACTAGAAACTCGTAATGCCCATATCTGGTCCTGAAAGTAGTCTTCGATACATCTTCTACTTTTACTTTCAACTGATGGTATCCCGATCGCAAATTGATTTTTGAGAATACACAGGAACCAGACAACTGATCGAGCAAATCATCAATCCTGGGGAGTGGATACTTATTCTTAACGGTTATCTTGTTTAGCTCTCGGTAATCAATACAGAGATGCAGGCTTCCGTCTTTCTTCTTTACGAAGAGCACTAGAGCACCCTAGGGTGATACGCTGGGTCGTATGAACCCTTTCTCAAGTAATTCCTCAATCTGCTTCTTTAGATCCGCCATTTTACTTGGAACCATATGATATGGGGTTTTGGAAATTAGACCTGCTCCAGGCCTCAGATCAATCGAGAACTCCACTTCCCTTTCCGGAGGTAATCCATCGACATCCTCTAGAAAAAACATCAGGGAACTCACTTACAATAGGGATACTTTCTAAGGTTGCACCGGCCTCTAATTGCATATAGTAGAATACCATGTACCCCTGACAACCTTTTTGTAGATATCTCTCAACCTTAGCCGCGGAGATAAGGTTAAGAGTGATTTCTGTGTCAGTTTACGGTTGTGGATTCAGATATATGACTCTCTTCTGTTTACAATCCCACAACACATAGTTCACTGTCAACCAGTCAATCCCCCAAAATTACTTCCAACCCTTACAGTGGCAAACAAATTAGATCTACGGTCGATTCATGCCTCTCGGCATTTACCACGTAATTTAGATAAACGTCGGCTGTCATAATTCATATGCCTATAGGTGTAGATATAACCAAATCATAATCATCTCATGCAGTCGTATGCAATGAATGAATGGCTTGCACTAGAATCATACATAACATGTACTAAACTGCCATTCAGAGAAATCATACCTTGAATCAGCTCTAGAGACTTTTTGGCTTCTTCTTGTGATAATGTGTAGACCCTGCCGAAACTCTAAGCCTCATCTCCACTAATTGCTTCTTTTACGGGCAATCCTTGGACATGTGTCCCATCTGACCATAATTAAAACAAGTCAATGGTTTGCTAGGATCAGCTTTCAGTGCTGCACCATTACAAGCCTTGCCAGAATGGAATGGTTTATGACAAAACCAACATGTTCGACTTCCCGAGGATCCTTGGCCTCTACAGCCTCCTGTCTAATTCGGCCTCTTCGTAGCTCCCCCAGAAGGTCCACCCTGTTCTTTCCTCTTTTGTGCTGAGCCACTACTTCCGAAAATACTTTGATTCCCAGTCTGTGTTGCCCAGTTCAACATGCGCTTTTCTATGTATCGGCACTCTTCTGTCGCTTTGCTAAATTTAGTAAAGCGTTGAGAAATCAACCTCTCTTTGAACTTGGGTATTAACCCTTCAATCATCATGTCTATGTTCCACTCTTCATTATCATTCAGCTTGTGATATGACGAATATCGCGACAGTCAAATATACCGGGCCAAATAATCATCAAAGCTTTCCTGGTCTTGTCGTTTGATACAAAGGAATTCTTTCTCCTTTTCTCTTCTAACAGTGGGGGGAAAATACTTCTCGTTGAACTTTTCCTGGAATAATTCCCATGTGATAGGAACATTCCTCCCTTTTTGGGTAAGATCCATGCCCTTCCACCAGTGATTAGCATCACCTTCCAGCTTATATATAGCTAACTAGGCTTTCACTTCGTCTGGGTATTGCACATGTCGAATATCTTGTCCAAACGAGCTAACCAGTCCTCCGCTAGTTGAGGATTGAACTTCCCCCTGAACATAGGTGGCTATTGTTTACTGAATCTGCTCAGCCAAGTTTGAATATCCACCTCAGGCTCTAGTGGTACATCCTCTAGTTGTTGTTCCTCTAGTATATCTTCATCATTACCTCTCATAAATTCATCCAAACGATTCTCTAGATGATCCTGGCTTTGCTGTACTCCCTAGAGGTCAACTCTTATTTTATTCATGGTTTGTTGTTGTTGTTCTAATATATCCAGTATTCACTGTTGTACCAGATCGGGTAGTGGCTCAATCACGACATGATTATACCCTGCACATGGCCTGCCATGAGGTCTACCAGGTTGAACCATCTATATATTTCAAACTACATGAAAATAGAGTAGAATTACATTTTATATAAAACGAAATGCATTTTTGTCATTTCATAAAAGTCAGGGTACAAATATGTCATACATATCATATCACAGCTACTTACAGTAGTGACGGAGAAATAGAAACATCGTATATCCTATTTACTACTATACATGACATATTAGTCCTTTACATGACCAAAATACTATGTTCATGCAACCTCCAAGGGGTCACTCATCCTATACTACCCGGTTTGAGTACGATTAACTTTCTCTGTATCCTCCGAAAAACTACTGACTTTAGCCAACTCTTTCTCTATTTATCAGTTCCGCCTAACTGCCCTTAACTCGTAATATGTGCTGGTCAGCTCCAGTCACCAAAATAGCTCACGTAGGTCCCACATCACAGCTCGGTATAGATAAAATCCCGTACTAACCCTCTGATATCCTCTGAAAAGTCTAGAAGTTTTGCTTTAGGCCTCGCTCAACAATGAGGTTCTTCTGCCTGTTCTAGAATGCTGAGTCTGGGAAGAAGTACATCGTGGAACAAACCTATCACTCGTCGGTCACCGTAACCCGCAACAGTATCTATAGTCGATACATAGTCTCAACTCTGTCAAGGAATATGAAGTACCCGCGGCCTCTCGGAGTATTGTGCTCTTGTAATGCCCTATGATACTTAGCTTTGAGAAGGTATGACAACTCCATGTCTAGTTGTAGATCGCATGGCACATGTATAGGCTCTACCTGAGATTTACTATCGCTCGTCTCGCCCTCTGGCATTTCCTCTGGATCGTAGTTAGAATCACACTCTGGTTACTCATCTGGCGCATCTCCGGTCTCCCTAACCTCTATTACTCCTAGGGAAGCCGGACTCGGATTTGGACCCTACACAGGCAGCCTCAACACGCTCTTCCATGCTGTGTATCTCATATGCATACTACCGTGGCCGAAATAGTCTATCATCGGCTATCTGCCAGGAACACGCTAGTTCACCGTTGTTGACTCACTGCTACTGTTGATCACTATCATAGGCTCACTAGGATTGCTCATGATGTCCTGTCGCTATGCAAACAAAACCATATTAGTATACCATTCTGATAATGCCAGAACCGCTTATTAGCTTTGATACCAAAAATTTCAACACCTGTTTCCATTTCGATAATCGAAGAGTAATAAAGACAAAGTTCCATGGGCATACAGAAAAGTACATATATACTGATAAAAGTATTCGTTTACAATCCAAAGTCATCCATAGACAAAATACAGAATACTACAGTATTTTCAATATTTATAGGATTTCCCAAAATATCTTAAGCATAAACTAACTATAATCACGAACTTTTGACCTTGTATCTAGACACTTGCCAATCACTTCTCGGCATCTACGCCTTTGCCTTTCAACCCACTGGCACCTGCTAAGATGCTTGTTTAGAAAAAGGGGTGAGATCCAGAAGAGTCCTAGTAGAAACATATGATTGACATATAAAATGTAAAAGTTAAATATGCAATGCACCATATTAGGCAAAAATGAAAGTTCGAATCGATTCATATGTAAATACCTCAGCTGAGTCATTGATCACAACTAGGATTTTTGATAGTCTACCTCAGTTGAGTCATTGACCACAACTAGGATTTTCAATAAGGTACCTCAACTGAGTCACCAACAACAGTTAAGATATTTTATATACCTTTGTTGGTCACCGAACCACAACTAGGTAGTGGGCCTCTAGCACGCAATCATATGATGAAATATAGTAACACACACATACAATTAATCACATAGTATATGAGAGATGGTAGTCCCTACCTCAAAGTTCTATCAACCCCTTTTTATGTACCTTGTAAAACGTGTCACTTCCGGCTTCTGACTCGGTCCTAAAATATTAAATGTACAAAAAATAGGTCATAAATTATCCAAGTATCATTTTAGATACTTCCATAGTATTTCTTGTGGTTATATTAGTCTATGATAAAAATTTACCAAAATGCCCTCGGGTTCCTAGCCCGGCCCCGACTACCCGGCTCGATTGCACGTTTTTTCAAAATTTTAACTAGGGCTATCCTGACATATTTTTATCCAAGGAATCCATTTTTGGTCTTGAAATTACCAAATTCAGTGTTAAATTATGAAATTGCGCTTGACAGCCCCGTTTTAGGGTTTCAGGGGCGTTTTCGTAAATACGCTTTTTCGGGCTTTTCTGAAAAAGTGGCTAACTGTAACCCCACCTAATTTTGCTTCCTGAATCCAATGGAACCATCGATTTCATGAAAATCCAACTCCTTCCCTAAGATCTGGATTTGGCCAAAACTTGACTTAAGAAAAAGGGAAAATGCACTTTCGTGTTTTAACTTCTAAAGTTTATGCCTTTTCACTTCTAATCCCTCATTAAGTCATTTGAACACATACTAACCATGATTCAAAGAAATTTTGGCAGAATAACCCCTTAGGATTAGGACTTTTCAAATTTACAAACTCAACAAAAAATCACCAAATCCAACCATACACTTCAACAACTACAACATACTAGTTTGGATTTGAGTATTGTGAAGTTACCTCTTGAGTTCTTGAGCTTTCTCTCTCTAGGAGTCCTTCTCTCTCTCTCCTTGAGCTCAAGATGTTCTTTCTAAACCATTGATTCCATAGAAAAGAAGAGTTTAGAGAAGGTTTCATGCAAGATTACAAGAAGATGCTTAAGAAATCATGTCTTACCTTAACCTTTCTCTTCTTCCTTCTCTCCAGATCTTGTGATCTCTTGAACTTCTCTCTCTCTCTTCTTTTCTCTAATTTGGCCGAAAATGACAAGGGAAAGAGGAAGGAAGGGCTATGTAAAATATCTTCCATTTCCCTTAATTACTTTATTCTCCAAAAATCCATCTCATGATAAGTCTTGTACCTAATCTTATCTCTTCCAAATTGGCGTCATAAAGCTCAATTAGTCTTGAACTAATATTCCTCCCCTTTTGGTTAGACCAAAACCGTCCACCCTTAAGCCCTCCCAAATCAAATGGGCTTCTTCCAACTAATCCAACTATATACTCAAGTGTTGAACCATAATCATAATCACCATGCCCAAGAAGCATTATTTTAACACAGTTAGACATGTGCTCAATTTTAACAATTATAAACTAATCCCTTTACCATAGGATAGTGACACCTGGCATGTTTTAATTTCAATAATCATTTTTCCCTCCCATTTTCTTATGCTAGGCGAAATTTATAAGAAAAGGGAAATAGAAATTGTTTCAACATTTCCATAATTCCTTTAATTGAATTATGTACAAGTCCTTCCAATTTTACAACTCTTGATTTATTCCACCAAGAATATTCCAAATATACATTCTCCTTTATTTTCCTTAATTAATTGAAATTAACTTCAATTAATTGGAAAATAATTAATCTTGTGCTAAATTGGCAAAGTTTCGATTTTGCCATTTCCTTTACAATCTAATTTCCTTTCTGGAATTAATTTACCCATTTTTTCATGAATATGAATATTTCTAAAATTCATAAGTTCCAAATTCATGAATATTCACCGTTTTATTGAATTTCTCGAATAATTACAATATATTTGGTGAATATAAAATTTGGGGTGTTACATATCATAAGACTCAAATTGGGTGGTTTAAGTGAAGAAAGATTACTGGAGTTATTTATGATAAAAAAACGTCTAATATGGTTAAAAAAAAGTTTTATTATACAGCTATATGACTGGCAATGTTGTTTAATAGTGAATATTGGGTTTTAAAGGAATAAGGGCATAAAGTAGAGGTAGATGAGATGAATATGTGGTCATCATACAAGAAAAAGATAATATTCGTAATAAAGTTATACAAGAATAAGTTGGAGTGGCTTCATAAAACGTAGAAAATCATTTGAGATGGTTTGAACACATACCAAAAAGGTCATTGGATGCACCGACCGGTAACAAGGGTAGATCAAATGGTATGGAGCACTTTGTAAAGGGGTAGAGTAGAAATGAAAAGAATGCTCAATAAAGTTATTGAGTATAGCCTCAATTAATAATTTATCTAAGGATCTAGTTATTGATATAACTCATAATAAAGTTGTACAATCCATGTACCCATCCCATGTAATTAATGGGATAAAGCTTGATATTGTAGTGGTTGTCCATTACTTCTTGATCTACATCACATATATATTCCAAATTTAATTATAAGGATACTGACAATTCAAAAAAAAAAAATCAAAACAACATACAACGCACGTACATAGATGTATATATTTTATATCATTCATGAATTTGAAACAAAGATATTGATGCAGGCTATGCTACATCCAACACAATACAATTCAAATAAGTACCGTATTATATAAGAAAGCTACCAAATCATTGGGGCATATAACCCTACAATTTTTTTTATTTATTCAATATAATATCTTTTTTTGTAGTAAGCATCATCATTGATTAACCTTGAATGGCGTCTGAAGCAAATTGATTATTTTCTGGTCCACTTGGAAAGCCTTTTGAAGAACCTTAGGACAGATGGGTGGATCAGAGCCAAACACAGATTTTGCAATAGGGATCACTCCAGGATTTTGGCTACTAAGAGCAGCAAACGCAATTGCGTTTCCATAACCCACGTTCTGTTGGAAGTGAATCAGACCGATCGGGAACACAAACACGTCTCCCTTGTTAAGAAGTTTGGTAAAGAATCGATTGCCATTCTGATTAGAGGCCACAAACCCGACCAGAAGAGTTCCTTTGACCACTACGATGATTTCGGTGCCACGTGGATGAGTGTGAGGAGGGTTCAAACCCTTTGGCGCGAAGTCGATACGAGCAAGAGAGATTCCAAGAGTGTTCAAACCAAGCAACGTGGTTACGTCAGCTGGAGTGATAGCAAAGCCAGTAGGGTTTGCTGATGTGTCTCTGACTTTATCAAATCCAGACAAGAAGAAGTCCTCAGCTTTCACTGCCATTGGATCCTTGCAAAATTTCCCGTTCACAAAAATTGCAAAATTTAAGAAATCAAATGTAATGTTTGTGAAGACAACAATATATAACTGAAGTCAAACTTGTAAGGATGTAGTATAATTTGCTTCCCACGGAAGGTTCTGAAGTTATTAATGCCCTATTATATTCTTTAATTCTTTTTAACATGTCCCAACTTCTCAAATGTTTTTTTCCCCATTTTTCCCCTTATTGATCATTAATTAGATTCTACATAAAATGAGTAATATTTTAATTTTGATATCTTTTGAATAAAAAATGATGCAAATACATTTTTTATGACTTCTAAAAAAAAAAATTGTAAAGTTGGGCTTACTTATTCATTCATTTATTTGAAAATGCACTTTTTTTTTTCTACAAGATATCAAAATGTCACTCAATATATTATGTAGAATCTAGTTATAAACAGAAAAAAAACATTTACGAAGTTTGGACATATCAAGTGGCATGAGAGTGTAACCAAGTAACTTCAGTCATTGAGTTAACTCGTGTGTGTACCTCCTTTAGTAAGTGTGTCATTGAGTGAGACGCAGAAATTTTGAAGAGGACTTGGGTCATCTGCGAGCACATGAACTGAAGCAAATGCCAAGAGACTAACAACCAAGTACACAGCTTTCATCTTGTACTCTGTGTGTGGGTATATATCTTCATTTTTTAATTCTGTTTATTTGTGAGTTTATGAACGAACTTATATGGCCATTTATAAGGAGAAGCCATTGATTTGGTCTCTAATTTGCCTGCATGAATGAAGAAGCAAATAAAGACTCAATAGTATTTTAATTCTACTGGAACTTCTCTCCATTCATTGTATTGGACTACATGATCAAAGTTGTGACCCTTTCTTCACCAACTACGTGCATGTCTATCTCTAGCTATACTCTTTCAATTCTCTGTAGCTATGATTTTGGACTTTGAGGTTTTATATGGCCAATCTTATGTGTTTATTGTTTAAGAAGGAAGTTAAGAACCGGTCTTCGGTGCAATTTTTTAGTAGTGGTTCGTTAGGTGCAATTTCCCTATCAGTATTATATATCAAGACGAAGAACATGGCTATTGCAATAAGAAGCTATTGCTTTCTCATATTATATCTTTTCATCATTTAATTAGTTAATGGAATCAATCACTAAATATTTAAATCTGTGCATTTATGATGTTTGTAACCTCTTGGGTTCTGTTACTATATTAATTAATTGCAGCTTAGTTATCTCATCTGTAGTTCTGTGCTGGATAAAATTTTAAAACATGTGTATAAAGAATAAGTGGGAGATTATATAACATAAATAAATTGAAAAATAAACAATGGTAATTAAAAAATACTGTAGTAATAAAATACTAAATACATATAAAAATAATGTAAATATATGACAAAGATCCAAATCGTTTTACTTTTATACACTTCTTTTTTTGACGGTGTATTTTAATATACTAATAAACTATTCTTCGTCATATAATATCACAAAAAATGTTTCAAAAAAAAAATCAATGGTTCTCCAAGTCAAAAATATTAATAGTTAATTAATGGGTTTTGTTAACCAAATCCTTCTTTTCTAGAGCAAAACTTTTCTTCATTGGCCAAAAAAAAAAAAAACAACAGTTTTCTTCGCCTTCCGTTCCAGCACACAACACACTTTTTCTATTTTTGTTTTGAAAATACAGCAAACGAGTGATTTAGGTCCTGATATTTAGTAGAGCAATAGTCCGCATCCTAAGTTTAAAAACCAGTTCCAGATCATATTTTTTAGATGTATAAATTAAGACATAAAACTTCACTAATAAGGAATAAAAGAGAAGTTTCTTCGTACTGTACGTTATAACACCAGCAATGCTTTATGATAGTGAATGTTGGGTTTTAAAGGGACAACGAGAGTATAAAGTGGGCGTAGCCAAGATGATAATTTTGAGTTAGATCTGTGGTCATACAAGAAAGGTCTGTAATAAACATATTTGCAAGGACATCTATTGAAAAGAAAATGATAAAAATTTGTTTGAGGTGGTTTGGGCACATTCTAATAAAGCCATTGAAGCACAAATGGAGAGTTGATCTAGTAGTATAAAGTCTTTTAAAAAAAAGTAGAGGAAGAGTGAAGATAACACTAAATGAAGTTTTATTAAACAAGATCTTTTGGTTAACAATTTATCCAAATATTTGGTTGTTGACAGAGCACAATGATGCCGTATGATCTATGTAACCGACCTCACCTAGCGAGTAAAACTTTATCGCCGTTGTTGCACAATAAGAGATATGAAATTTTGCAATTCACCCAAAATTTGGAAAATGATTTTTGAAAGTCACTTTGTAGTTTGGGAATATAGATTTTTCGAAAAGCTGTTTCAAAGAATAAGGAGGGATTTTTAATGAGGGAAAAATCTCATATAAAGACTGTAAAGCCCCAAAATGTGATTAAGGGCTAATGACTCCAAAAGCGTATGTAATTATTGTTAAATAAACACTTTTGGAGAATACGATGTGGATTATGAGTTGAACGAGATGTAGACAGTGCCCAAATCCTGTATTTGAGTTCAATTGTGGTATTAACACCTAAAAAGAAATTCAAAGATTAGGGGAGGGCGCATGAATGAAGAAAGAAAGTATAAAATGTGCTTAATGATGATTCAGTAAAAATTTCCATAGTCAGGGGCAAAATTGGAAGGATGAAATTTACCGGCCAATTAGTCAGCAACTGATGGAGGAATTAATTGAGTGTTAGAAATGTGTGGTGTAACTACTTGGCTAATGAGTTTGGTTAGTGTAAATTAATTGGTGAGGCACTTTTGTGAGAATGCATGAGATTTGGACACTAGGCACCACTTATACCAATGATCAAGTCAAAGTTTCAGCATCTCCCTTACCTCTTCCATCTTCAAAGTCGGCCAAGGCATGGGAGGAGAGAGGAAAAACTGATCATCATCATCATCTTATTCTCTCTCATTTCAGCTCCCAATTTCACCATAGAAGGAGGAGGAAAGAGAAAGGAAAGTAAGGTAATCTCTTGCATTATATTTTTGACCCAATAGATGACCTCAAATGCTCAAACTCTCTTACTTAATGTTGTTCATATTAATGAAAGCTTCATCTCTATAGTTTTAGATTTTTGAAAGGAGGTGCTTAAGTGCTCAAGAAAATTTGGAGGTTGAAGAATCAAGAAACAAGGGTGGGAGGTGGAAGAGGTGAGTGATAGCTTCAATTTGATGTGTGTGTGTGTGTATATATATCTATATTATGAACATTGTTGGAACTTTGAATGTAGTGCCCAAAATTTGGAAAATAAGGAGCCGCCACCAAAATTTTGAAAAAGGATAACTTTGGAAACCTTTTTTTAAAATGAAACTGGTCTTCAAAAATCATTTAGAGTTCAGGAGTCGATTGTGTATGGGGAAGGTGTTAGGCATCCCACAACACCCATTCATAAGAATGGTTACCCTAAACTAATTATTTAAAAATGAATATGGCCTTTAATTTTATTATAATTACCTAAAAAGAGATAAAAAATCATATTTACCAAAAGAAATAAAGTGAGACTAATAAAAATAAAAATAAGCGAGGAAATATATTTATTTACAAAGTTGGATTTGACCTATGATGAAAACCTAGGGCCTACGTACCCTTTAGAGGGATCAAAGCCGCCGTAGTTCGGGGGTAGAAAAGCGTGTCACTTGGTTGGTGTTTTTTAGAAAAATGTTTATTTAATTTATTTGAGAAACCTATTTTTGTTTTGTTTGTATTTTTTTTATTTATGAAAGCAATTTCTTTATTTTTTCATGAAAGAGAATTTTTCCATTTTATTTTCATTTATAAAAATGTGTTAGAATATTGTTTTTTCTTTTTTTGAAAGAGAACCTAAGAAAGGGATAAAGGAAAAAGAAGAAAAAATAGCACAAGTTAAACGAAAAGGAAATCAAAGGTGAGGAGATTTATATGTGTCTTTTATCCTTGAAAGCTATTCAAACAAACAAGATGAGAAAAGCACATGGATAGATCAACACACAATTCATTACTTTTTCTTTTATCCATCTTATAAATCCCTTCAATTTTGATGAGCATATATTGGGGGCAAGAGATCAAATTCGATCATGTATATAAGAGTCACAACGTGTGAGGACCTATCAAAACAAAAAGGCTTTCTTGCAATATGACGTGTTAGCATTAGAGGAGAGAGCATGCAATCATTTCAACCATCAAAATATCACAATAAAAAAAATCTTTCAGCGAAGTAATGGGTTCAAATATAGCAATATCAAATGGTTGGGATCACATGAGCATTCAATGAAGATAGAAGGAAACCAAATAAAAACATGCCTAGAGCTTTATAAGTGCCTCAATTTCATGGATATGTTCATTGGCAAACGTCTAGACATGTCATGAAGAATATTAGGTTATTCCAACAAATTTCTAATTCTCAAAACCCGTGAAAGAATAAGAAGGAGCAATCACATGATAAATCAAATTAGCACTCTACCTTTTCTCCTTGCGCTCCCAAAATTCTTCTCAAATTCTTGTGTCTTTTCTCTCCTAAGTTTTTTTTTTGTCTTGCTTCAACCCTTACATTCTTATTTATAGTCTCAAAGTAGGGTTTTCTTCATAAATGCTCCTTCTTTTTTGAATTTTCATTTTTAATTTTTTTTATATTTTATGTTAAAAACTACCTAACTTGACCTAATCACCATCAATGAAGATTTTTTTTAATTTTAATTTTAATTTGTTTTTGTATTTTCTATCAATAAAACTCCTTAACTTTACCTAATCACAATTAATGAGACATTTTTTTTTAATTTTCGTTTTTAATTAATTTTTTTTATTTTTCCCACAAATGAGAGATTTTTTATTTTTTATTTTGTATTTTCATTTTTTTAATTTATTTTCTTATATTTTCCCTCCAAGCAACTTCCTAATTTAAACCTATGAATTAGAGATACTTTTTTTTATATATGATCACCTTCAAGCGAGGAAAGATCTATGTGACATGGGAGTTCGTGAAGACGCTTGGCTAGATGAGCATGACAGATTTCAGCTGGCAAAGTTTACCCTCACAAAACCAAACAAGGAAGTCTTCCTCGCGACGTTGAAGAAATTAAAAGTTCCTGATAGGTATTGAAGCAATATTTCTCGATGTGTTGACTTGCAGGCTAGAAAGGTTGCTAGCCTAAAGAGTCATGACTCACATGTTCTCTTTTGCAGCAGTTACTCCCTCTGGCTATAAAGAATGCACTTCCTCCTGATGTTTCCATCGTTTTGGTGGAACTTTGTTCTTTCTTTCAGAAGTTGTGTTCTAAGGTTTTGATCGTTGAGGAGCTCGATCAGCTGCAGTCCAAAATCATTCTTACGCTTTGTCATTTGGAGATGATCTTTCCTCCGTCCTTTTTTACTGTGATGGTTCACCTTATAGTCTACCTCGTTCATGAAACAAAGCTCGCTGGACGAGTACAATATCGATGGATGTATCCGATTGAGAGGTACTCATTTTAAATATGTGTTTTATTCTCCATATTTAATGTTTGCTAGTCGTCCTTTTTAGCATTTAGTATTTAATGTTTCTCTTCTTTACGTCGTAGGTTCCTTGGGAAATTAAAATCTTACGTAAGGAATAAAGCGTGGCCAGAAGGTTCTATAGCTGAAGGCTATATAGGGGATGAGGTGCTGTATTTTTGTTCAAGGTAATTTGATGACATTAAGACGGCTTTCAACCGTACACCTCATGTTGATGATTGTCTTGAACCTGCACCAACATCATGAGAATTTATCCCTCGTGTTGGTAAACCAGTTGGAGGAACTGAGAACTTCAAACTAACAGCAATTGAGAAGTTGCAAGCATATAGACATGTCTTGATTAATTGTACTCAAGTTAAACCTTTCATATAGTAAGAATTGTACACTCACATGTTATTCTATATCTTTCGTAACATTTTTCGCTTTCATTTCACTATCGCGTTTCTATTATTAATTGTAGGGAATTCAGAAGTCATGTTAAGCGTTAACTCAGGATCTGTACACAAACATCCTCAAAAGTTGACAAAAGGGTCCACAGAGAATTCCCGAGTTGGTTTGCTCGCAGAATACTAAATGACCACAACCTACACTCACCATATTTCATAACTCTCGCAATCGTCCCTCTTTATCATGCAAAAAGGTTTACATCATACAATGTCAATGGTTTTAAGTTTTTCATGGTTTCACGGGATTAAGGATTGCAAACTCAGAATTAGGGTGTTTGTGGCACATTTGGGACAAGGAGTTATGCGAGCAGCAGTGACGCCAACATGAGGTTCGGAGGCGTCCCTTACTATGGCAAGCTTCTTGATGTGGTCAAACTTAATTATCAAGGCCGTTTCACCGTGACGCTGTTCAAGTGTATGTGGGCAAATATCACTACTTCTTGGGGACTGACAACTGATGACTTAGGAATCACATCAGTCAATTTCTCACGGCCAATTCATACTAGTATTTCTCAAGATGATGAGCCGTATATTCTTGCTTCAAAGGCATATCTGGTTTATTATGTCAAGGACGAGAGGCACAGGGATTGGAACATGGTCGTTCATTTAAAGCCACGAGACCTTTAGACATGGGTGAAGGCGATAACATCGCCTACGAGAGTGAGCCATTTCAGCCAGCCAATTTTGAAAACTATTTCCTTGAAGGTGGTGACAATTTACCTCTATTGCGGTGAGTTTTTTTTACGTCCACATCATTTAAATTAAATTTTTAAAATTTAATAATACATCCTTAACAATAATTTTTCTGCATAATTTCTGTAGGGATGGTGAGGATGAGTGATCAAATTCAAATTATGTTTTTGTCTTTAAAAAAAAACTGGAAAAAAAATTTAAAAAAAAATATTTGTAGCGGTTATTAAAACGTTACAAAAATGAAAATAACCGCTACTAATTAAAACCGCTACAAATATAAATATAACTGCTACTAATTAAAAACCGTTACAAAATGGATACATTAACCGCTACAAAATGGTACATGGATACCTATAAATACCCTTACCACAACTTATTTCTAATACTCTCCCATTTCTTTTCACCTTACCCTTCTTTCATTTTCTCTCATTTACAAATTTTTTTATATGAGTTGAGGAGCTGAACAATACGATCAAATATGGTAACAAATTTTTTAATTTTTTTTTCAATACTTCTTTCTTTCGTATAAAATTTATTCTCACCATTTTTTCTTTCCAGATATTTCAGAACTTTATCTCATTTTCATCTATTTTTCATACACAATTTTTTTTGCCAACTTCATACACAATTACATTATAGTAAACAACATAATAGTTCTTTATTTCCTACGTATCCTTAATAATATTATCAATACAATTTTTATCCTTATCCAACTAAATTAAATTATTCCTTTTAATTTATAAATGAGTTAAACTATTGAATAATAAGCTAATTAAATTAGATAAACTACTAAAAAATAAAATATTTAATTTAATATTAAAAAAACAGAAACAAAAGATCGTATTTTATTTTTAATTTTCTTATTTTTTGTAGCAGTTATTAAACAGCTGCTAATTAAAGCGCCTTTTTAAACTGAAATTAATTTTTTGGCACCATTTTTGAATTTTCGTGAAATTAGTAGCGGTTATATAACCGCTACTAATTTCATAAAAATTTCAAATTAGTAGCTGTTTATTAACTGCTACAAAATAGGAAAAAAATTTCATTTTTCTTTTCCCGCTTGAAATTTTCAATTTTTTATATTTGTAGCGGCTATATTACTGCTACAAATATCTCCGGAAAAATTAATGGCTTATGTGGATGTTGTAGCGGTTGGGTTCAACCGCTACAAACTAAGAAGCGGTTATTTTCCTTGAGTTGCGGTTGTATATAACCGCTACAAAACAGCTTACAACATACGATTTAGTAGCGGTTTTATTAACCACTATTAATGTTGTTTTTAGCGGTTAAAACCACTATGAATACCCATTTTTAACTGCTACTAAATCATATTTTTTTTGTAGTGATGATAAAGGTGGTGGTAGTGATGATGACATCCTAATGAGGATGACAACAATGATGATGAAGGGGATGGATACTGCCATACTAACGAGGAGATTATGATAATCACTACAAAAAAACAAGGAATTAGAGACGAAAATTAGCGACGGAATTAATTCCGTCGCTATTCCGTCTCTAATCCGTCTCTGATTCCGTCTCTAAAATCAGAGACGGAATCAGAGACGGATTAGAGACGGAATTTAGAGACGGAATAATTCCGTCGCTAATTTCCGTCTCTGAATCAGAGACGGATTAGAGACGGAATTTAGAGACGGAATAATTCCGTCGCTAATTTCCGTCTCTAAAGATTTAGAGACGGAATCAGAGACGGATTAGAGACGGAATTTAGAGACAGAATAATTCCGTCGCTAATTTCCGTCTCTAAAGATTTAGAGACGGAATCAGAGACGGATTAGAGACGGACATTAGAGACGGAATAATTCCGTCGCTAATTTCCGTCTCTAAAGATTTAGAGACGGAATCGGAGACGGATTAGAGACGGAATTTAGAGACGGAATAATTCCGTCGCTAATTTCCGTCTCTAAAAATTTAGAGACGGAATCGGAGACGGATTAGAGACGGAAATTAGAGACGGAATAATTCCGTCGCTAATTTCCGTCTCTAAAATTTTTAGAGACGGAAATTAGCGACGGAATTATTCCGTCTCTAATTCGTCTCTGATTCCGTCTCTAAATTCCGTCACTAAATTTCGTCACCAATTCCGTCGCTCTTCTGTCGTTATTCTGTCACAAATTCCGTCACTAATTTAAGGGGTAATTTAATCTTTTTTTTTTACAGAAATTAGAGACAAAAATTGTTCTGTATATATGTTTCGTCACTATTCCATCACTAATTCCGGTGAAAATTTGAAAATTTCAAATTTTCACCATTTAAATAATAAATGATAATATAATTATAGGCTAAAGTATATATTTAGTCCTTTATGTTTACTTCAAGGTTCAATTTAGTCCTTTAAGTTTATAAAGTATACTTTTAGTCCCTCAACTCTAACACCGTTAGTTTCATCTAGCGGAAAATGTTGACTGTGCAATTAAATAAATTATGCTTAAATTTAAATAATATAAAAGTTAAATTATTGTATGTTCCAACTGACTAATTAAAAAATATTAATAATTTAATAACTAGAATAATCATCATATCTTCTTCCCACTAATATACACCCCTCACTCTCCTCCATGAATCAATTAATGGCTTCTCTGCTCCAATATTCCTTCCATTTTCTTACTCTTCTCCTGATGGTCCACACTCCTTCCACCTCTAATCCATTATTCTTCTTGCTGGCAATTCATGAAGAAAATATGCGATAATCCGTTATTTTCCAGTAAAATTCTTGAAACCACACAGAAACGCAAGAGTGAGAAAATGCAGGAGCTCCTCGCTCGTATCCATTAGAGCAACCTCACTAGAGAAACAATAGAAATTAGAAAATTTGCTTTCATGACTACAGTGAATTGTTGTCGAACTCTATTTGTTCTATGGATTTGGTTTGCTCTGATACAGTGAACAAGTTCAAAGAGGTATACTCGGACGTCATAGTGGATGTTGGAAGACCAAACTTGGCAGATTATTTTCATTTTTTTAAAGATGGTGGACCCACTGGACATCCAAAGATGTGTGAATTTTCATTTCGAGAAGGTGTTGAAGGTAACTCATGACTTTGTCAATTAGAGGATACAGAAGAGATAAGATAAATTGGAGTGGAGAACTCATTCATGGAGAAAAGTGATGAATGTATATTGGTAAGAAAAAGATGGGGTGATTGTTCTGATTATTAAATTATTAATATTTTTTAATTAGTTAGTTGGAACGCACAATAATTGTTTTTATATTATTTAAATTTAAATATACTTTATTTAATTGCACAGTCAGCATTCTTTATTAGATGAAACTAACGGTGTTAAAGTAGAAGGACTAAAAGTATACTTTATAAACATAAGGGATCAAATTGAATCTTGGAGTAAATATAAAGGACTAAATGTATACTTTAGCCTATAATTATATAAAACTTGTTGAGACATCATGGAGATGAATTCTTATGAAACACATTCATATATCATAAATATGGCATCGTCATGTGACTTCATATTTGCTAAACAAACAATGAAATAATATATGAACTACTCTCTTTTAGAAATTAACATAATAAATGAAGAAAGAATAATTATAGTGCTAATTTCTTGAAATTAATTAGATTGCTAATCAATTTATTCGTATACTTATTTATTAGTGTTACTAATATGATTTCTTTAACAAAATAAAAATACAATAGTTGTTTTGGAAGCTATATATAGTTATAAAATCCATAGATAAAAATTAGAAAAAAATACAAACAAAGAACACTAATATATAAAATTTAAAATTCATAACAACTCATGATACAATTTACAAAGTATAGATATCACAACTTGTTTCTTTGAGTTTTATGCAAAGCATAAGATTTTATTTATAAAATATTGAATTTGTGACAAATTGCAATAATGTATTCTACCATTTCAAATAATACATAAAAACATGTAAATAATTACTACTACATATATTATATGAATGTGTAATTAAATACTCATTTGATTGACAGTATAAGTTCAATCTTGCAATTATATCGAAAAAAAGTTTAATCTTGCAACTTGACCAATCTATTTCAAAATACAAGTCTAGTCTAAAATTTAGAAATTGCAATTTTTTTTTCTTATGTTGCTCTTCTATACAATTTATAACTTTTTAAATAATTATTTTGTTATCACTGATGTAATAATATTAAGTTTTGAAATTAATTCAATGTTAAATACTCATTTAATCTGTTAATTGAAACTAATAAAGTATGATGAGAATACCTACTGTGACTTTTGCACCTATTTTATAACCACATACTCATTCAATGAAGTTCTCTTGCTTTTAACTGTCAGCATTTTCCATCTAATACCTACTGTGACTTTTGCACCTATTTTATAATCACATAGTTACTTTTACACCTAAAAAAAGTATTTGGTATTGGATGCATTTTTGATAAAAACTCATGTGCATTTTTACACCTTAACCCTTTTTTTAATATACAAACTAATATTTAAGAATGCCAAATTAGCTCATGAATTATTGTATTTTAATTGATTAGGTTACAAATAACGGATCATATTGATACAATAATTTCTGGGATTGATATAAACAATCGCACATCCCTTCATTTACAAGATTGAATAAATTTTCCCTCCAAATTTTTTGCAAATTCCCTCGTATTTGAGGCATAAATCGCATATTGACAAAATCGATCCCAATCCCAAATCGATCCTAAGCCTGAGCATTCCCATTCGCTCTCCTAACCCTTCGTCCGACTCAGCCTTGAGCTTCTCCGCCATTTCCAGCGACGGTGGCCGCTGACTGTGGCCATCGACTTCCTCCGTTTGCGGCGTCATCCTCTACTGTCTTCACCATCGTCCTCTATCGTGCGCGGTGCTGTGATTCATTTTCTTTTCACAACCCTTCGGTCGGTCCTTTCCCTCCCTCCAGCTCGAACCTCCAAGTCTCCAACTCCAAGTCGCAGTCTCCTCCATCTCAGCATTTGGCAGTCGGCTCCTCTTCACTTCCTCAGTCTCAGTCCGTCTCGGCGTCTCGTCAATCCGTCTCGAAGTTTCCTCACTTCCTCAATCTCAGGCAAAGTCGATCGCTTCATGACTGAGGTACTCGATCTTCCTTTGCTTTTCTTGCTTTTCAATCACAGTTGCTGCATGAATCACATACTTTTTTGGTTCTTCCTCTGGTTTGCATTCTGAAATATTCCCCCTGTGGTCTGTGCTCTGATAAATCTTTGTTTGTATTCTGGCCTTCTGGGTTCATTTATTTTTTCAGTTGATTTTTTGAGAACAAAATATTCCCCTGTAGCAATGAAACAGAGCATAGATACATTAATTGGAAGGTAGAAAAGCTAAAAATGATTGTTGATAAGTGCCGGTAAATACATTCTTTTTCTGGTTTTGAGCTTTGATACGCACCACACCAATGGATCCATGGAAGAGTGGCTGTATATGTAAAGCAAAGTGCATATACTGAGAGAAGCAATGGATTCTTTTTCTAGTTTTTCAGTTTGAACCATCTGCAATTTGTTATAGTATAACTGTGATATGCAAAATGTTGGTCTGATTGAATTTGATATATAATTTGCTAATTTTAACACTAATATTGATGTAAGCATGCATTCAATTGTTTTTTCATACAATATGAGCCAGCAAGACGTTGATAGAAATTATTTTCTGAGTTTTTATTAGTGCAGAAGTAGCCTATAAATTTGGTTTTGTTTGCTTGTTCAGAGTTCCTGAGAATCCTAATAGGCTTCTGTTGTATAACAGATCTATTCCTTTTCTTTCGAGTCTTTTGGTTGGTGAATGATGGTCTTTGTTCTCTATTTTATTAGTTTATTGCATACCTTTCACATGATTGGTTTTGGAATTTTATATTCAGTAGTGGTGTTTGTGTCTAGATTTTTCATTTCTCTCTCTGTGTTGTTAGTCAAATTTATTGTTGTCGATTGGAGTTGTTTATTGCATGCAGGTTTATGAAAAATGAGACAAACCTTTTTTTATATATTAGTTAGCATGACATACTAATTACTATGTGATTGCTTGGAGTTGCTTATTGCAGATTCATGAAAAATGAGACAAAACTTTTTTATATATATCAGTAAAATGATAAAAGTCAGGTAGCTCATGTTCCAATAGAGAGGATAGATTATCAGAAATTGTTGAAATGAGGAAGGAATTTTAAAGCCGTAAAGTTTCCGCAAACATTGAAACAGCAGAATTTTTACTTTTACGTGATACCACCTGTTACCTGAAAATGGGAAGAAATGACCTTGAAAAGTTTGAAGCAACCACTAGATTGTTCAGAAAGAGCACAAGTAGCGATTCTTCACAAGTGAGTGCATATTTTGAAACCTATTTTTCATGAACATGTGCTCTACAACCTGGCTAAACCATTGTCTCTCACCACTTCAATTATGCTTGAAAGTTTCAGATTTTAAAGAAAGGAAATGAACATCTTACATGGTTACCTAATGGCTGAAATGTGGGTTTCAAAACCCCAAAAAGTGGCGTACACAAGGGAGCTAGATATGAGGTACCGGTTAATTTTAGGAGGTTATGGGTTGCATGTCAGATATTATTGCTGTTATTCCATTTTCTTGTTCATCCCAATGTATCACTGACTTTTGATCTGTTCTTGTCCTTAATTTCTTAGAGCTGGGTATTTTAATGTCATTTGAGACCATACTATAATGATATACTGTGGTTATTTTCATGTTAATAGCTTCTCATGTTAAGTGATGTGCCTCAGACCTTTGAGACCATACTATAATGATATACTATAAATTTTTGATAAATTTTCCTTTAGTTATACCCCACGACTTTCCTTTTTCTTTTTTCGATAAAGCTTCTAACTTTTATCAAATTTGTGCAATTTTTTTTTCATTGTTCAGGATAATACAGGAAATTCTAGAGAAGATTTGTTGACGGATCTTGAAGATGCACTATTGAAGCAACGACCAAGTTGTGTGTCAGGTTACAAATTGAAGGAAGAAAGGGAAGGCCATTATAAAAGTCAGATTCAGCATCGGTTAAATGAACTAGAAGGTGAATAATTACAGTAAAAAAGAAGCACCATCTTCTCTCTTGCAAATTTTGCACCTGTTTAACCATGCAAACATGGTAGAGGGTGTGTTTTATTTCTTAGCAATGTTTTCAGTATGTGAATTCATTCAAGCAATACTGTTATGACTCCTTTCAATTTTTCAGAGTATTGATAGATAAATCAATCTGTTTTCTCTAATTCTCTAATTTTTCACCATGTGAATTCATTCAATATGGTTGCTGCCACTGAATTCTTTCTCTAATTCTCTGAAACTTTGCTGCATTTTTGAAATTTTGCTGAGAAAAGTTCATCGTCTTGAATCTATTACTACAATCTGATGTGGGTTAATTCATATATGATTTTTTTTAATCCAATAGTGAATTTATCCCTGTGTTGGATATATATATCCACAATGATAACTTATATCTTATGTTGTCATCTTGAAATTGTTGGTGAAAGATGCATGATAAGCAATGTGGCTGGCTTTATCCAATATTCATCCTGATCTTCGATCTTAGATAAGTATCTCAGTGAAGGGAATGTATCGGATGGTGGCAGGTGCAGTTCCAGTATTAGTTGCTTTATTGCTACTGTGATATTTGTTTTGAAATGGGACAGGTCTAATACTATACTAAACTGGACAGATCGGAACATAGGGATATTATATCTTGATGGGATGAGATATGATAGAAACCATTAATTGACAAATGGATGTAAAGGCATACATGCAAATGAATTGATGGTTAAATTTTAAAACTTTCTTGTCATTAGTTTCTTCTAGTGCATGTGTGGATTTTTCACTTATATAGGACATTCTTTGTTTCCATTACCTATATGGTTAAATGCTAACCTTATCATTTATTTGTTTTTTGTTTGAAATGGACATATTCTAATATGGTGATCAACAGTTAGAGCAGAAGAATTCAGGAGGAAACAACAGAAATCAGAAGCTGGAAACACCACATGATCTACTCACTACTGGTATTTGAGTTATCCTCCTTTTGATGTTTTTTGTCTTTTCTTTTTAGTAATTTTCATCAATGTGCATTATATGCATTTGGATTTATAAAAGTCTTCTCATTCAGTTTCCTCAGCTAAATTTTTACTTAAGAAGTCTTCTCATTTGGATTAATAAAAAATTTCATCTTTCACTCAAGAAAAGAAACATTAAAATGTGAAATTTCTCAATGATTCTTTGGGAGTAGGCCTACTTGTTGAGATTTTTGTGAGACCATCGTTGTAAGTTGGCAAGTTTGGAGCAGGGTGGTATCAATATAGCTAGGGAATTAACAGAAAAGGAAGAGGAAACCATACAAAAAAGGTACGTGTGTGTATATGTTGTGGTATTCTGGATTATGCACTTTTCAATATGTTGCTGTCTGCCTGTTTTAGATGTGTGTATTTTATATATAAAATGCGAAAAACGTCTTCTTTATAATGTAATCATAAGGAGGTTTGATACAAACAGATAACCAGTTGTAGATAGCTGGTAGTAAGTTAATTGTAAGGAGATTTGATACATGTAACATAATAAAGGGAATTAGGAACTGATACATCAGTATGATTGTGCTGGAAAAAAATGGGTTAATATAGATTTTAGATGTTGATTTCATTTATGTTATGTGTTAATAGTTTTGCCAAGTTCAAGCAATTGTGAGAAGGCTGGTAAAAATTTATTTTGAAATGTACTCATTGTTTTTTTAATACATGATTTAATACTTCTTTATAAATTGTTATAGGTGAAGCAGTGGGGAAGAAACACTTGGGCAACATAATGAAATTATCTTAATTAGGTTGGAAGCACTTGAGCAAAAATTCTCTGCAGCTATCAACAATTGAAACATTTAAGCTCACAACGTTGATGATAGCACACCGTAAAATAGAATAGTTATTAGGTTGTTTGACTACATTGTAACATTTATGTGGTTTATTTGATACATTATATACATTTTTACTTGAGTATTTTTGTTTCTTTGTAGTTTTTAACTTACTATCATTTTATAAATTGGTTTGAAATTTTTTTTATTTGCAATCCATTTAATTAAATTATTTTTCTCAAATTCTCTAAATTCCAGATTTAGGGATAAATAAATTATTTTTTTAAAAAAAGATTTCACGTTGCAACAAATTAGTGACGGAAATTCCGTCACTAATCTGTCTCAAAAATCAATGACGGAATTAAATTATTTTTTTAAGAAAATTCAATTTGCGACGGAATAGGGACGGAAATTCCGTCGCTAATCCTGAACAAATTAGTGACGGAAATTCCGTCACTAATCTGTCTCAAAAATCAGTGACGGAATTAAATTATTTTTTTAAGAAAATTCAATTTGCGACGGATTAGGGACGGAAATTCCGTCGCTAATCCTTAACAAATTAGCGACGGAAATTCCGTCTCTAATCCGTCTCAAATATTAGAGACGGAATTTCCGTCGCTAATCCGTCTCAAATATTAACGACGGAATTTATCATTAGGGACGGAATTTCCGTCTCTAATTAGAGACGGAAATTCCGTCGCTAATCCGTCTCTAAATTAGCGACGGAATTGAAATTTCCGTCGCTAACAGAATTAGTAACGCCCTTTTTAGGGACGGAACATTTTCCGTCCCTAATCCGTCGCTAAAATATTAGCGACGGAATTAGCGACGGAAATTCCGTCGCTAAAAATATTAGCGACGGAATTTCCGTCGCTAAATTCCGTCGCTAATAACGCTTTTTTTTTGTAGTGAATGATGAAGTCATGATAAAGGTGATGACACTAATAATGATGATGACAGTAATGATGAAATCCTAATGAGGATGACAACAATGATGATGAAGAGGTTGGTGATAGCCATGATAACAAGGAGATTATGAAAATGGTGAAGTCATTATGAAGGTGATGGAATTGATAATAATGATGACAATGATGATGAAATCTTAATGATGATGATGAACACAAAGATAATGCTAACGATGATGAAGATAATTATGATAAGGAGATGTTGAAATGAGGCTAATGATGATGATGAAATGATGAAGGGCTAATAAGGATGAGGATGAAGATGATGATGAGGAGATGAAGATGATCATGATAAAGATGATAATGGAAATTATGAAATGGTGATAATGACGATGATAATGAGGATGATGAAAATGATGAAAAACTCCCTAACCAATGATGTTGCCCTTGCTTTAGCTTCAGTTCTATTCAAAACCCCTTGACTTTCTGGTTCATGTAAGATGTCATTCTTGTTTAGGCCATTATAGCTCTTGTTGAGAAGCTTCTCGTTTGCCCCAGTTTTAGCAAAAGCACATTTCGAGGCAGTGCATGACATAATATTAATAGAAACCTCTTTAGTTGAAAAATTAATTCCAAATTTACCCCCCAAAATGGCATGCAATATAGGTTAAGTATGGAGAGGGTATGATTAATGCAAAGCCCAATGCAAGAAAGGTTTTTCCAATATGACAAGATATTACAATTTTTCTTTGGGCATAACTTAGTGCTAGGACTTTTGAACATTAAGATAAATTTTGAATATTCAACTTTCTTTCCTTAGTCTATAAGAATCTTTTTTTTTTGTCTATCTTCATCTTTAATGCTTGCATAGTCAATTTTTTTAAAACTTCATTTAACAATGTCAATGTTGTCTTGAGAAATGGATGGGGGCAATAGAGTTGAGGAGAAACCCCAAATTTTAACTTTGTTCCCTTTATTAAAAGGCAAATAGATGGAAGGTAATGTTTCAAATGTGAAGTGATAAAGTTAAGAAAGGCTCATATGCCGCAGTTGGAGTAGAAAATGATTGGAATGGAAGCATTCCTTAGACCCAAATGCTTAAGAAAAGACATATGAGTATAGCTCAAGAAACCTAGTAAGATGTTTACATCTGGTCATGAAATCTTAGAAATTAAAACATAGAGGATCAACAAATATATCAATGCACATAAATCATCTCACCCACCTCAAATTAGCTAGTATCCAGGTAAAAGGTTTAACAACAACGCAATGCCCTAACGTTTTTCTCACCAGGTATAGTGTTTACTCTCACCACTCAGTGTTTTGAGGTTAGTGTTTACTCTCTATACCCAAATTATCCAATTCCTGTTCTATAAGCTTGGCAATAATCTAAATTTTTCATCACTAAAAGAGCCATATGCTAGTATAGATCACAAGGACTTTTTATGTTGGCATGGGGTACAAACAAAGGGTGAATAGAAGATGAAGAATATCATATTCTTGTTCTTATATATTATGCATTTATTCATTTCTCTTTTGATTTTTTCCCTTTTTAAAATATCCAAAAGAGAGCAGCCTTACAACCAAATTACACTGACGGCCTCAAAATTGTAAGAATGAGCACATACTCTCCTAGCCAAGAAGAAAAGTACCCTGAGTATAAGATAAATGATATCTAAAAAACTAAGGGCGATAAGAACCAAATATAGAGTCAAGGAAGTGTATATTCTAAAGGCCTTAAAGCAAAAAAAGAACTGAAGGAAGCTCTTTCCATGTTTCCCTTGGTACTTGCCCATCTTTCTTTTGATTTTTTTTTCTATTTTCTTTTCTTTTTGTTGCTCTAACTTTTGCTTAAGCTGCCCTTACGGGTTTTCAACTTAGAAAGCTTCTTTTCTTCTTGTTTTTTTTTTCTCTTTTTCTTCTTCTTGCTTTTTTTTGCTCTAACTTTTGCCTAAGTTGCCCTTACGGGTTTTCAACTTAGTGAGCTTTTTTTTTCATTTTCTTTTTTCTCTTTTTCTTCTTTTTTTTTTAAAATATCCAAAAAAGAGCAGTCTTACAACCAGATTACCTCAAAAATTGAAGGAATGTGAACATACTCGCCTAACCAAGAATATTGAGTAGAAGATAAATGATATCTAAGGATTGAAGCAGATACTCATGATAACCAAACAAGCAAGTGTACACTCCAAAGGCCTTAAAACAAAAGAAGAACTGAAGGAAGCTCTTTCCATGTTTCCCTTAGTATTTGTGCATCTTTCTTTTGATTTTGTCTATTTTCTTTTCTTTTTTGTTTATCTAAATTTTGCCTAAGATGCCCTTTCGGGTTTTCAACTTAGCGAGCTTTTTGCATTTTCTTTTTTTTTTTGCTCTAACTTTTACATAAGTTGCCCTTACGGGTTTTCAACTTAGCGAGCTTCTTTTCTCTTTTTTTCCCCTCTTTTTCTTTCAACTAATTCATTTTTCAACAAGATTAACCTCAAAGCCTTAACAATTTTCAAAGTGTACACATGCTCTTCTAAAAAT